>OY019131.1:43468732-44943243 GCA_955652365.1 Eristalinus aeneus | reverse complement strand
GAGCCACAGAGGCACTTCCATTCGAAATGTTCTTTAGCAAATTATGTCTACATTTCCTATGTTTTTTGGTAAGAAATGGTACCTCCCTGGGGCTGCTTCCAAAGAAATTTTGTTCTTCTAGCATCCTTCGTACTGTTCTCGAATAAGCAGGTAAATCCAGTCCACGCTTGATGTCTTCAGCTGACAAAAACAGTTTTTTTTACAAGCGTTTAATATGGACGTCAATTTTTGTAGATGTTTTTCGTGGACGAACTGGCATGTGAGTTTTTAGCGGCTGTAGCACATTAAAAGCAAATGTCTTTGATCTCCCCACTAGTCTCGACACCTCCCGCTGTTACTTTCTTGCCTGTGTAAGTTTTCGGATCAAGTCCCTTTCGGTTACGAAGAAGTGCCATTATACCAGCTTTCATGAATAATTCGATACATTTTAACATATAGATATCGTCATTTTTTTAAATTTGAAAATAATATAACAGTTTTTCACACTAAAAAACTAAAAAACAATTAAGCTGGTCTTATTATTTTGTCCTAACGTTGAGGCAGTTCCTTCACATGTATAGACCAATTTTCTTCAAATGTTCTTGTTTCCTTGTAATTTTTTTGTTGGGAAGTAAATACCGTTATCAACAAACAGAAACACATAAACAGACGTCATACTAAATTTTATTTTAGTGATAGTAGGGTAAACGTTCGATGTTTTTTGTGCTGCTCTAATGATCTTGTCCATAACTGTATGTATATACTGCGAATAAGGAACACACTTGAATGATCGAAAAATGACGCAAAAAATTAAAAATATATGTTCGGTAAAAAAAGGAAATTGATTTTGAATAACAAAAAATTCTTGTTTTTTGTAACATACAATCTGTTAATTTAAATGTTGCTCTTTCCACGTCGAAAAACCTTTGCATCAGTTGCGCCTTGTTTTGTCGCGCGACAACGCCAAACCAGGCGCATCCGCACTAAATCATCAAAAAAAGAAAACAATACAGTAAATTTGTAATTTAATTAATTAAATCCGTCAAAGCACAATATGCTTAGCACTCACAACGAAAATCCGCAATGTCAGGGCATCTCTGTTTTTCTTTTACTTTTAACTTCATTAACTTTTTTAATTCAAAAATTTGTCGCCACAAATTGTTTCGCAAAACAAAACAAACAAATGAATGAAGATTGTGAACTGTCGGTACTTACATATAACTGGTATAAAATTTGAATTGCGCGCTTGATTAGCTATATTAGGTGTGTTCCAGTACTTTCTGTAATAAATTCTGAACTCTGTCATTTGTTAAGGTATGCGGGTAAATCTCTCTCAGAAAGAGGCAAAGTACGCGAACACATCTAAACCTCATGTCTTAATTATGTCATGAAAAGTGTCAAATTCACTTTTTTTGTACAGAAAACATAACCAACAGAGATAAGGGAGACAAGGAGATATTCAACTCCCTCGTCTTCCGCCCTTTGAGGTGAACTACCAGCGTTTTTTATAAACCCCTGTCTGTGAATACGTGTGAGCTGTCTTGATTAGCTGATTGCAATCAGTTGAACAGTTATAGAGGTGAAATATCTTGACATGGAGTAAAATCGTAAGGGTGCGTAAGTATTAAGGGTGAGAGAGTATAAATCAGGTATTGGATATTTTTTCTTAAAACGCGAAAGGATAATAAAGTATGTTTCCTAATAAACCTGAAATATCACCAATACAGTAATTAAGTTGACAAACAAAGAACTGCTTTAACTCTTTTAATAAGCAAGGATTTAACGCCAGTCATAAGTTTTTAATAATAAAAAGTACAATTGTTGGTTATAAATCTTTTTTCTTTAATTAGGTATTGAAATATAAGGAATGAAGACGTAAATACAGATTGATTAAAGGACTTAAAATACTTTTTGAAAAGCATTTCCACGCCACCCATGAGGTATGCTTATGGCGCGTTAACCGATTTTTTGTTCACCGGGTGTTTGGTTTCCCCAAGAGGTCTATTGCACCCGAACTTAAATAAATTAGATAAGTTTTTGTATATTTAGCGATCTAACAAGAATTGCATTTAACTTAAAAATTTAACAGGAAAATAAAAAATGTTATCGGCATGAATATATGGAAGACAAACTTTTGATTTAATTTTTTTTTACAAATGTCTAACACGGAGCATTTTATTTTTGAAATTAGGGTCGCTCAAATCCCTGTTCCAAAATTTAGTGACAAAATAAATTATAATTCTAATAAAATAATTTAAAATGAAGTCTGGTGGCAAATTTTCACAGCAGGTATATTTCTTTTCGGTGATCAGTAAAGTAAGAAGACGTTGTGCAACTCCCCTTACATAATAACATTTGTCGAATGAGTCCAAAAACTTTTGCTCAAGTTTTCGGATGTATTCCACAAAATCTCTTGGCGCCGCAATAAGATTGCATCCATCGAATTGCTTAAAAGTTGTAAAACTTAAGCCAGGCGAAGCATCTGCTGTCCCTAATGTGGGTAAAGGCATACTACACGTATGGCTTTCGTGACACTTTCTGTAGAGCCACCCACAGACATAAATGAAACTATTCTCTTTCAAGAATTCATTTGCATTTATATCTGTTTTAAGATACAACGCGGAAGTGCACTTTGGCCAGTCGCATATTTTGTCTTGCACCCAAGATGTTTCCATTACTATATAAGCCAAAAATTAAACTTACATGTTCTCATCTTTTGTTCCATAGGTATGGAGGTATCCTTGGCACTTCGAAACACAAGGTTTCATTATTATTATTTTAATAACTTATGTGTTCAAAAAAATTTAATATATTAATTAATCTTTTAACAAATTCGAAAAACTTTTTATCACAATTCACTACAATTACTATTATTTAAATAGAACAAGCACGCACTTTGTAATAATTTAGTCTTTACCAAATATGCAAATATATTAAGCACTTGAAATCGCTTTTAAGGAATTAAAAGAACAATTACTAGTAATTATCAGTGAGTAATTAACTCTGACTATAATTGCTTTTTTATAACCGTACCCATTCACTTTTACTAAACATTTTGTTCTCGTACGCAGAATCGCATAGCGCATAAGCAAATGTGTGCAAAATTTTGCAAAATTAACGAGTATGCAAACACCCCAGAGATTCCACCACGAAAAAGTGGGTAATAAAGGTGTTCAATAACTATGCTCGATGTGTTCATAATATTTTCCATTTATACCATTGATGAAAATACAGATTTTTGTACAAAATTTCAATATATATTTTGTATTTTGTACAAAACATCAATGTGTAACATCTGTTTTTTAAAGAGAATCAATTTTAACACATAAAAGAGGTTAGTGCGAATCTTAGAACGAAATCACTTTCTGTGATATTAGCGTGATTTTCATTACCAATTCATAGTAACACTACGAATTGGTTTTCTTTTTCAAATAATTTCGGTATTTTATAATATTCTTGCAAAAACATTGTTTTACAAGCATGGGCCTAAGCGAAATATTCATTGCGAAATATTTTTTTAAGTCTCATGTTGTGTTTCTGAACATCTTCGGCCAAATCGCCTAATCTGCCGCCATGTTTGAAAAACTAGACCATTACGGAGCCGAATCCACGGATTTGCCGCCATTACTGTGGTGGATCCACCGATTTGCCGCCATTATTCACGGATTTGGTCTAAGATCCAGGGATTTTGTAGAAGTGTTGGTGATTCTCAAGGGATTTCTCACACAACTACAAAATCCCTGGATTGGACAGGCATATGGCCAGGGGCAAAAACTGGTCTAAGATGAGCATCTCCTTGATTCCCTTATCTCTGATAACCAACAACAAAATTTGAGACATGTACACAGATATAATAAGCCAACGCTCACTAATCTCTGCACACACACCAATTAATTTGACAGAAAACCAACAACCTACCCACAAAATATCTTATGTTAAAATGGGCAGGGCGGGGAAATATTTTACTTACTCGAGTGGGCGCTCAATTGACGTAAAACCCATTTTTTCGGAATATGGGGACGAACATTGTGTTGTTTTGCTTTTCGGATACGGGAACACCCCTACGAGGGTAGCCTTTTATATTTCGGGATTCGAGAATAAAAACAAATATTAATCATCGAAAATAGCTTCATTGTTTTTCAAAATATTCCCCATTAAGTTCTATACACTTCTGCATGCGTTTGAACCAATTGTCGAAGCACTTTTGGCACTCTGATTGATAATAATAATAATAATAATAATTGTTGGCGCTACAGTCCAGAGGGAGACCAGGGCCTACCTTGCTCATCAACTACTCGTGTTGTGCGATTTGAGAAGCTTTCTTAGACAGTTATTACTCTTTAAGTGTTGTCAGCAGCTCGAAAGAGGTGGTGCGTGAAAAATTCGAAAAATTGGCGTAGAGCCGGGATTTGAACCTAGACCTTTCGGTGTGTGAGCGTCGCACTCTACCCACTACGCCACGGCGACCACTCTGATTGAGGTATCTCCAAAACATTCATTCTGAACGCATCAACCGCTTCTTCAGATGTCGAAAAACGTTGACCTCTCATTTAATTTTTTAATGAGATGGGGATAAAAAGAAGTCATTCGGTGCCAAGTCAGGACTATACGGGGGATGACTCATCAAATCGATGTTTTGAGTGCTCAAAAATTCAGTTGTTTGAGCCGATGTGTGAGAGCTCGCATTGTCATGGTGAAGAGTGGTCCATATTTGGTGGTAGATTTTCCTGATTTCTTGGAAGACAACTAGCAAACAAATGGTTGTGTACCGCTCAGAATTGACTGTTCTGCGTTGTTCTAGTGGTGCGGATGCAACATGTCCAGTTTTTCCGAAAAAACAGGCGACCATTTGCTTGGAAGGGCTTCGTGCGCGAGCAACTTTTGTTGGATTTGGCTCAATTTGAAAAACCCATACAGTCGACTGCTGTTTACTTTCGGACTCATACGCGTAAATCCACGATTCATCACTTGTCACGATGTCATAGACGTATTTTAAAGCACCACGATCGTATTTTTGGAGCATTTTTTCGTAGCGACTTCTATTCACAGAAACGTCGTGATTAGGATCATCCAAGCAAATGGTCCAATGACACCTGCGGCATGTTATTCCACATCCTGTTTGGTGTAATCTTAAAGAAGATGCAATGGTGCCTCGTGCCACGTGTTTGATTGCTGCCCACCCAAAAACCCATATTTTATCGACCGATAAACCCATTAATCCCGAATGTTGATTTTTGGTCACAAAGTTGCAGTGACGCGTCAGCAAATTATGGGTTAAATTTTGAATAATAAGTAAACGTTGTAATTGCGTGTTCTACTCCATATAAAACATACTGTTTCTATTGAAAGGAAGTTTAAGCGTACCTATTGAGGACCCAAACTGCAACTGCGAAGAGCGTAAAAGCGAAGCTTCTTATGGTATTTGAGAAAAATTTTAGGTGTTGAGCATTGTAGAGTAATTTTTATTGTATGTACAAATTTTTTTTATGTGCAGATAATGAAAAAAAAAACTTGTCTTTGGATACACCAGACGTAATTCACCGTTATATACATATTCTGCGAAGAGGTTAGCTGTCTTTAAGTCGACGTCAACAAGGTGGAGGTGAAACGATCATTTCGGCAGGAATATTCTAGAAAATGTCGAAGAAAAAGCTTCTCAAACTTCTCCGTTCGGAGTCGTCAAAAAAAAACTGTACGTCCCTTCTACCCGTGAGAGAACAGTAGCGCGCACAGTAGTTGATGAGCAATCTGGACCCTGGTCCCCCGCCATTTAATTATTATTTTTCTACTAAAACAAAATGAATATTGACTCTGTACATAATAATAATTGTTTGCGCGACAGTCCATAGGCGGACCAGGGCCTAGCTTGCTCATCAGCTACTTCTGTTGTGCGCGCTACTGTTCTCTCACGAGTAAAAGGTACCTACAGTTTTTTGACGACTTCGAGCGGTGAAATTTGAGAAGCTCTTTTAAACAGTTATTATTCTTTGAGTAATAACTCGAAAGAGGTGGTGCCGTGAAAAATTCGAGGTGTTCAGCCGGGAATCGAACCTAGACTCTTCGGCGCGTGAGCATCGCACACTACTCACTACGCCACGGCGCCACATGACTCTGTACATGGAAGAATAAAAAAACATAGTACTCATTATAACCTCGGATGACGAAATTGTACAACAGACAGAAAAAATTTGCGGTGGTATAGCCCAAAAAGTTAAACATTTCTTGAAAGAAATAATGTCTGTTTTTTTGACCAGCCTGTATTATCCTCAAACTTGAACATTATTGATTGATGATGTATGGGGACACCTTCCTAGGGCCCTTTACTGAGCAGGTCGTCAATTTAAAACCGTGAAAGAATGAAGAATGGAAAAATCTGACTTAAACTTTGATTTACTCTTGTTACCCACCAGACTCATTTCAACCGCTTCCATTTCCAGCAAACCAAAGCCAGCAAACTAATATTGAGATTTCTCATAGTTAGTTCAATCTTTCGCGCTGAACAAACATTTCAAAATTTTGTATAAAATGAGGATTTGTGTGTGTCAAAACAGGAATTCGTCTGCAGGCAGATTAACTGCAAAGAGGCGGAAAGCTTTTCGACACGTCTGTCATATAACGTACTTCTAGTAAATGTTCTGAATGTAGATGTATCGTCATCTGATCGTATAATCTATCCGAAATGTCTCCACTTTATGACAAAGAAATGTTACCAATGTAAATCATGAGATTATTTATATTTAAAGAAGAGCTAGTACAAGTACAGATTGAACGTGTCTTTTTATTTTTCTTCGAGTTGTAATTTTTCTTTGGAGTTTCTATTACACGTCTAGTCTTAAACCATTCTTATAAATGGAAGACTCTCTCCAACACTGCACTATTCACGCATTTAATTGATTAAATTTTATATTCCTTTCATTCAAGCTAAACGCTTTTCCAAATCGTATATATCTACAAAAGACATCCCGATATAGATATACATATCATACGTACAATGAGAACATAAGCATCCGGTATTGAGAGACAAACCCAACATGGGGCGGCTCAGTATAAAACCAATCTGTGTCAATCAGTGATAGCAAAGAATTCATCTTAGGAGAATCCTTCAAACCGCATTGTCTGCATCGAAGGACGAAGATGATATTGAAACCTCTCGATTTATGCATTCATACCTCACCAAAAGAAGCAAATAAATTTATAGATATCCTTTGAGAGGTTTGCGTAACTCGAAAGGACTCATATTTGCATCTCCGTGTGTTACTCATTCTGAATTCACGTGAGGTGACACACAGAATACAAACTGTCCAACCCTTAACGACGCGTTTTTGCTCTTCAAGATTACTATAGTTCTGTTTCCCGTCACTACTCTGTTTGGCTCTGAACATAAAACATAAAAACGAAATCCAATATTTATGCTACGCTCCAAAAGAAAAGACCGTTATGAATCACTCACAGAAATCGCGGTTTTTTTATTTTCGCGGCAGCAATTTGTGTGTTCGATGTCAACTTCAATTTGGTTATATGTGTCTCACACACACTCACGGAAGACGTTTCCGCCCATCCTTCAAAAAAACAGCACTACAAAAGCCATTCAATTCCGAACTCATTTTCCAAAGCAAATTCACGACCACGAAGAGGAGTCAGTTTGAGCTCGTAAATTCTTACTATTCCTGTAGGTACACCCTTCAGTTGTGTAAATAGACATCTCTCTTATCGTTTCTCATGTCGCCACTACCACCGCCACCCACTAACCCAACCCAGTATATCATCCCTGCATCAATTAAAGTTGGAAAACAACTAAATCAACACACAACTGTTAACCAACACCCTGGTAAGAATCGGCGCCTGCGCCCGCCGCACACACACAGCTCGTGTGGCTCTCTCGCAGTCACGGGCTGATAACAAAACAACACTTATCTCGATAAGCTCAAACGAAGGGTGGATGGTAAAAAAGGGGGTTGCTCAAGACAGTGGAACTTCCTGATGTGATAACCAGGTACGGTGGAACCAGATTGATTGCCACTCACCCAAGGGGGTTGAACGCAGCTATCGATTTTTTTTCGCACTTCAGCCCGTGGGGGTTGTCAGCAGGCCGCATGCGCAGGAACCCAGTGAAAATGGTGTAGATTCCAAGACTTCGAGGATACAAACGGCAGACGGCCCTTCGCAGTTCACCCATGTTTTTTCTTCGAGTCACATCCCAAGTGCAATCGGACTGGAAATATACAGTTTAGTAGGGACAAACTTTTTCCTGCCATTCAAGTCGTTTCAATCCGTAAAATCGGAATAGAGTGTCCCCGGTGTTTTATGTGTTTAGTCAGAGAGCGGGATTATCGGTTCTCCGCCACCCAGTCATTGACCCCGGCCGCAGCTTAGCGCACACCCAACCTATATGATTATCGTGGTACTGCTGTTCTTCCAATCACTCTGTCTCTATCTGCAAAAAATTGTCCTCAAAGTCCATGATAAATGGCTGAATCCTGCCCACGCTAGAATCCTTATCGACCAGGAACAGCAGCGACTTAGACTGTTCAAACTGAAGCCAAGGCACCCAGTGGCTGGATGCACATTTTGCGCGAACAGTCGCAGCGGTTACTGCCGGCATCACACGTACGAAGCACCAACATTAAGGCATCTCAAATATCGATTGCTCGCCAAGGGTAGTGGCGGCGCAACCAGCAGCGGTGTCAGCGGAAGGGAACAGCAAGTGCGCGGTGGTAGTAGCACTGAATCAATTGAGGGTGGCCCTGTTGCCAGTTATCGCGCTAGTAAATATGGACAAAATCCTGCGAAACTCTGTGCGTGCTTAAGTTGTACAAAAAGTAAAGAACAGCCGAGGAAACGTACGTCCTGGGGAAAACCGCTCTGCTACCGAGATCGAATGGTAACTGGTGTCGACAAGGACCTGGGAATTGTGTCGACAACTCGAAGAGGACGCCGCTTTGAATAGATTCAAAAATAAGGAGCTTAGGAAATTTAATCATCACGTCAGACAGCCCCTGGAACGCACACATGAATTTGGGCAGTAACTGGAACTCCCACAATCGAACACACTGCCAGTGGTGAACGGAGAGGCTACAAGAAACCCACCAACCTAGTGAACTACAGCCAGTGCGTGTTGCATGCATGCGCAGGAACAATGTCAAGTGATGAGTACGAAACTTCAGAGTCATCGTCGGCATCCTCAGCTCCAGCATCTCCAGCGATAAGAACACCCAGACAGCAACCGGCACGAGATAGCACCCCGCAGCAGCCTGCAACATCGGCGACATCATCGTCTCGGTCGAAGAACTCAGCAGCTTCTTCGAAGGATGACAACCACCCACTCAAGCACGGCTGCACAGACAATTGGACCTGGTCGAAGCGGCACCGCTCCAAGGAGGTCGTTCTGAGTGGGCCCAACAATAGAACCGTGCATTTTCACCCGAACTGGAGCAAAGGCACTGCTGGCGTTCAGGGGAAACGACCACTCAACAACGGCCGCTTCTACTGGGAGCTGCATGTGACGCAGCGCGTCTTCGGAACGAGCATAATGTTTGGAATTGGAACCAGGCATGCGAGGTTGCACGCGAATTCATTTCGCAACATGCTGGGCGAGAACGAACACGGCTGGGGTCTCTCTCATAAAGGCGTGCTCTGGCACAAGGGGGTAGCGCTGTTGTACACGAAACGATTCAAGGAAAATCATGCGACAGTGATTGGAATCCTATTCGACGGCATCGAGGGCACTTTGACGTACTACAAGGATGGCGACTGCTTGGGAGTGGCATTCAGGGAGCTAGACAAGGTAAGTTCACTACTTAACTTCGCCTTCGAATGCATTTGAGAAACATTTCGAATTTCAGGTGAAGGAACCCCTCTACCCGATAGTGTGCTCGACGGCAGCCAAAACTGAGATGACGCTCAAGTGCGCTCGCCGGGACTTTGTTAATCTGCAGGACCGTTGTCGGGCGGAAATAATCAAGCACGTGAAGTCGCGCCGTGAATTGGCCAGATTAAATCTCCCGCCTTCCATAACAGCGTACCTTAGTGAAGTCTTTAACGGGATCATTCCGTGGCGACAAGTGGATAACTATGACGTCTTAATTGATTTTTAGTTGATAGTTTTGAATACTTCCAAAGCAGAAACGCCGTCATTGCGATGCATTGTCATCTGCAACACTTACAGATGACATTGACTGATTTGCTCAACGGATTCCTGTCGGCTTTAGAAACAGACAAGCACTCCGGGCGATTGTGTTTAATGTGGGGTAAGAGGGTGTCACCGTTCTCCACTCTTCTTGAATAAGGGGAGGTGGTGAAAAGGACCTTCGTGGAATTGTGGTAATCGATCGAAAGTAAAGGCTCTGATGTTTGGTGATAAGATGTCCTCTACTTTTGGCTTTGCTTAATGTCGGTTTTCGTTCACAACTTTTCGTGCATTCAATTTTAATGACTTTCTGCAAACAGTAGTCTTTTTGTCCTTCATCGTGACGCTCAGTACTTTGGCTTGTTTTGTATGAAGGATGAGTTGGAAGGTACTTTTTTGCTTACATAAAGCTCTATTCAGTATTGTTTATTTATGAAGTCCTTGAACAATTATATAGGTTTTATATCTGTTCTCAGACTTGGGTACTTTACGGATTGTGTCGAATTTTTAGAATCATTTGATAGGTGTCTGTTGTTCTGTGGTATGCAGAGGAATGTTACTTGATAGTTCCTTGACAGTAACTACGCTGGCTAACCTAATGCAGGGAAATGATCTTTGCTCTTGTGCAACAAAATTCAGACAATTTTTCATAATAAAATTTGCAGTACCAGCGTTAGAAAACGCTGTCCAATAACTTCGCTTCAAATTTGTAGTAGCAGTGTTGGAAGACGCAGTCCAACAGCTTCACTTCACTTAGTCACTGCATGAATAATGTTGTTTAAAAATTTTCTTTAAAAATATCGATATTTCGCATCCTGATAATTCACCCATTTCATGTTAATGGAGTTCAAGGGTTCCCGACGTGACGTTATTGTGTCTATTTGATGGTGCATTGGCGAGTATTTGCTAATACCTTGGATTCTGTTTTTCTCAATATTTCTATTTATCTTCAATTTGCAAGCATTCATTTATTTCAAATTTCTTAATTTTCTAAGTGCAGGATCCTATAAAATGTGAGTTTTACAGTTTCCTAGTCTAAAACTGTTGATGTGGGACGGTCAGCGTCGGGATGGAGATTCAAAGTCCAGGTTCTTTGTCGAGGATTTGTGTTAAGAAACATCATTTTTTTTTTAAATTAAAGTTTCCGCTCCCCATTTGTATTCCAATATTCACACCACTCCCATTAGCAACTTGAATATACTGATCTTATGATCAGCTGTTCTTTTTGACAGATTTGGTACCCGAAGCGAGGAATATACAACAATTCTTGTATTTGCCTTAAACTTAGCAAAAGTTTAGTCCCGAAGGTGAAAAATATATTTTTTTCATTCATTTCTGGATCATGTTCTTCGCTCACACAATTTTGATAATCTGTTAAATCGAAACCCTGATGATGAAAGATCTGAATTCAAGTCTTTTGTGAACAGTGTAGTTCCGTTAATTTAATTAAACAGTTCTCGTTTCCTTTCTTGTCGCATTTCTTTAACAAACAGTTCAAAAATGTCACAGAAATCGTTAATTTTCTTTTGTGCAGGACTTGTATCATCAAAGGGGTACACACTTCCTTGATTATCCCAAATTCATTTTGGCCAATTCCTTCAAGTACTTGATTTATCAAATCTGTAAGATCCTACAGATTCTATTATCCTCTTAAATACTTTAGTTTTCATAATTCTAAACAATGTTTGCTCTTTTGACAAAATTCAACCAAATTTCCTCTAAATTTCCTCATTAGCAAATACAAGCACCCGAAAGGCCTTTTTGTATCAATATTATGTTAGTTTTGTTTCCGTAGTCAAAAATTTATTTAGATTATAATCGCTTAAAGTGTGTTTTATTATTATATTATTTACATATTTATTTATTTATTGAAATGAAACATATTTATTGCCAAAATCCATGAAACTTTGTGCAGTCGCAAAATAACTTTAAGGAGATTTTATGTATATAGGTTCGAGTTCAATGCTAACTATACACAATTGTGATAATTACGATAAGCTGTTTAATCAAGATGGTAAACTCTAAATAAACGTAGACTTAAGCACTATGAATGAATCCATTTGTTTTTGTTAGTCTAAAATGCCGCAGTGAGCAGGTGAAAATTATGAAAATAAAACAATTACTTCAAGGCATGTGTACGCATAACTACAGCATAAGAAATTACATTGGAAGTGCCTGCATTCTTGGCCAGGACTTCCATCGACAGTTGGATCTCTGGACAGCACATCCAGAGATGCCATGGCTCTGTGTGCTGACAAAGTGCATGCACGCAAACGTTAGCAAGAAATAACCGGGATTCGTGGAGGTTGCCAAATATCTCCCCATCCGCTTTTTTGCTCTTCATTCAATGCTTCATAAAAAGTGTTACAGTGACCGGATTTAGTTCAAATATGTGCCGTTTTGTTTGATAATCTGTTTCCATCTAGACGACACCTTCATAATACCCCTTCGTAGAAGCCCCCCTCCTTATTTGTGAAGAACTCGGACAGCCACTTTTCACAAGCCTCTGTTGAGTTAAACTCCACACCACCAAGGGCGATCGCCATGGACAGGAACAGGTGGTAATCACTTGACGCTACGTCCGGGCTATATGGTGGATGCGATATAACCTCCCATACGAGCTCCCGTAGCTTCTGACGAGTCATCAACGAAGTGTGTGGTTTGGCGTTGTCCTGATGGAACATTACACCCTTCATGTTGGTCAATTTTGGACGCTTCTGGTCGATCGCCTGCTTCAAGCGGTCCAGTTGTTCACAGTAGATGGTAGAATTAAGCGTCTGGCCATATGGGAGCAGCTCATAGTGGATGATTCCCTTCCAATCCCACCAAACACACAGAAAGCCTTCCTGGCCGTCAATCCCGGCTTGGGCACTGTTTGGGACGATTCACCGGCCTTCAACCACGACCGTTTTCGCTTAATATTGTCGTATGTGATCCATTTTTCGTCGCCAGTCACCATCTTCTTTAAAAATGGGTCGAGTTCGTTCCGTTTCAGCAGCATATCGCAGGCGTTAATTCAGTCCCGAAGAATTTTTGCGTCAAATCATGCGGCACCCAAACATCAAGCTTTTTTTATATCCAGCCTTCTGCAGAAGGCTTAAAATGGTTTGGTGACTAACTCCCATCTCCTAGGCGATGTCACGAGATGCCACATGCCGGTCAAACTCGTTGATTTCCATAATTCGATCGGTATTCGTCGTCACAGGTCTTCCGCCGACTGTCTTATCCATGGTGTTGTTTTCACCGGCTCTGAATCGTCGAAACCATTCCTCCTCGGTTCGAAGTGATAGAGTACCATCACCCAAAACACCATTAATCGAACGACGTTTCTCTAGCGGATTTGCCTTTAAAGAAGGAAAACTTTTCAATAGCGTGAATTTCGGCGTTAGTTAGCTCCATATTTACACGTCTATAACTGTTGAACGCAATATCCAAACGAATCATGCATAGCGTCGTTTTGTAGGTTATATCAATACCTTTCAAATGATATAGTATTGCCAAATACGAGCTCTGTAGCGCCTTGTACATAGCCGGAAAATTCAAAAGACAAAAAGGCGGAAGGGAGATATTTTGCAACCTTATATGTAGATAAGGAAGTCTGCAATCAATTTGAAGGTGTAAAACTGGGACATTTCACCTTCGCCAAGCATTTAAGTGTGCTTCAGCTAAGTGCTGAAACACTCTGCGACGCCTGTTGAGAAAGTGAAAAACACTGCAGAACACTTCCTCTGTCATTGTCCTCATCTTTGTTCGGATCAGGTGGCAACTGTTTAATGCTGATGTGGTTGTAAACGAAAATGTAGGCTTTTTATCGGAGAAGTGCTTGCTAGTATTTCTCCGGAAGTCTGGGAAAATACAATAATGGAATCGACCAGTCTTTCAGTTTCAGTGTTCCAGGGTAATGTTTCCAAGCCAAGGATAATTAAAAACACTCGAATAAAAGCAAATATCCAAAAAATATAGTCAGTGACTCCGTAGTTTTCTTTTTAATATTGAAAGGGATTTAATATAATGAGAATAATGCTAACTACGAAATGTAAGAAATTTTGAGTTTTATTGCAGCGAAAAAAAAAGTAGAAGTAAGAGTCGAAGTAAAATGTTTCTAATAGTAAAAGTATAATACATAAAGTTTGAAGGTTTCAAATCTTATAGTCTGGTCCTCAATGCGCCTTGTGTATCCGAAAACAAATAGTTTGCATTCGGCTAGTATTTTCTTTGTGACTGTTTCGCGGAGTATGCGTTGCACAAATTAATTATTTATGTCTCATCCACTTCAATTTTATTTCATTTCGGGAGCATTGTCCATTTTCCAAGTGCACAGTCATGGATCCCTGTGCGCCGTAGAATGAACTACAGAGCAGAAAACAATCATCAATCAAATCACCTTAAAAAGATTTTAACTTTTAGACTGTTAATCTATTTATGACGTTCACCAACACTTTGAAATAATTGTTGGCTGGATTTTAGGACATTGTATACAGAGTCTGTGTGGCCGCCGTGGAGTGGTAGAGTGCGACGCTCACACGCCGAAAGGTATAGGTTCGATTCCCGGCTGAATACCTTGAATTTTTCACAGCACTACCTCTTTCGAGCTGCTGACAACGCTCAAAGAGTAATAAGTATCTAAGAAAGCTTCTCACATTCGCCGTTCGGATTCGGTAAAAAACTATAGGTCCCTTCTACTCGTGAGAGAACAGTAGCGCGCATAACACGAGTAGTTGATGAGCAAGCTAGGCCCTGGTCCCCCTGTGGACTGTCGCGCCAACATACAGAGTCTGTAATTTTCTTCGCTCTTCTCCCACAGTTCGCAGTTTTTTCAGTACCTTGCTACTAACAGACCTGCATATAAGTCTGTTGTTGTCTCATAATGTGCGAAACGAAAAAGAAGAGGTCCAATAATCAGGTGAAGAATACTGATATTGCTCTGCTTCGGTGATCCTAAATCAGTTACGCGGAATGGAATGAAGTAGATTTACTGCTCTTCACGATAGAACTGAACGTTGACAAACAAATAGTCGTTGTGTATGGAGAACTTGGTTTGGACAGAGCGTCGCACTAGGCAGCAGAAACTTCGAGGTAGTCAAGGACTTCGTCCACCTCGGCTCCGCGCTAAACAGGGACAACAACATCAGTACCGAAATCAAACGCAGAATCACGCTTGCCAATCGGAATGGAATGAAGTAGATTTACTGCTCTTCACGATAGAACTGAACGTTGACAAACAAATAGTCGTTGTGTATGGAGAACTTGGTTTGGACAGAGCGTCGCACTAGGCAGCAGAAACTTCGAGGTAGTCAAGGACTTCGTCCACCTCGGCTCCGCGCTAAACAGGGACAACAACATCAGTACCGAAATCAAACGCAGAATCACGCTTGCCAATCGCTGTTTCTTTGGGCACAAGAGGCAATTGAGCAATTAAGCCATCTTTTGAAGGACTAAACTCGCTTTATATAATAGCTGGATCATCCCAGTCCTGCATTATGGCGCGGAATCTTGGACGTTAGCAAAGGTGGATAAGGAAGCCCTTAGTCTTTTCGAGATAAAAGTTTTGCGTGTTAATTTTGGACCTCTTTGCCTTGATGGCATCTGGAGAAAAAAATTAAACGACGAACTCGTTGGGTTTGAACGGCGACATTCACCTGGTCAAGCGTCTACGGATACAACGCTTAAGATGGTAAGGCCATGTAGAGCGTATGGACACCGCTGCTCCGGCCCGAAAAGTCCTTGAATCCGAGCCATTGGGACAACGCAACAGAGAACGACCTAGACTTAGATGGCGCACACAAGTGGAGAAGGACCTCAACCAACTTGGAGTGTGCAACTGGAGACAGCTGGCGAAAGATGGTGCTGGCTGGAGAGGCATGTTGGTTGAGGCACGGGTCCACCCCGGACTGTAGCGTCACAAGAAGCAGAAGAAGTTTAGATTTATAAAGAAGTATTAAAAATTACAATACTTTCTTGGAATCCGCCAGCAGCGATAAAACTCTGAAAACTTCAGAAACAGATCTTGGGCTTCAATTACTAAAGGCTCAGTGCGCAACTAGCTGTGTCATGTATACTTATTTATTGTGAATGCTGCTCTTATTCAAAATATTGCTAATTGGACACCATTATCTCATTCTTGCGCAATCAAAAGTATGTTCTTATATTGTTATTCCAGTGTATCGAAGTATACTCATCGTCTATAGTGTGTACACACGAGTCAATACCGCAAAAAGAAAACATCAAATTTCCCAACTACGACGTAGATTTGCTCAACGCCTACCTACAACAGACGCCGACAAGGAAAATCTGTTCAGTAGAAATCAACAAAAACTTCCTCGTCCCTTTTCAGCCCTGAACGGGAAGTGGGATGGGCTGTCTGGATATTCTTATATTATAACGGAATTTGTTTCCCGGGAGACACATATGTACTGCATTCAGTAGGAGCGAGTGAAGGCCACCTCCGCGTCTGAATAGCAGTTGTTGAACATTTTGAGGTGGAGGAAAAAAGTGGACTCCGCATGTGTATATATTGGCACACGAACGGTTGTACATAGAATGTGTTCAAATTAAAGTGCCTCTGGCAATAAAAAGAGGGTAAATTGAAACGTTACCACAATCTGTTAAACGAAATTAAGTGCATCGAGGTGGACAGTGGTCATTAACGTACATATAAATTAAGCTATTTCAAGTTTATTTATTCAAGAATAATAATTTTGTTTAATAAGAATTGGGCATTATAACCCCTTACACAGATCGCTTAAGATTAAAGTACAATTGTTTTGATTCTGCCTTAAATACTATTTTACATGATCCAACAACGAGGAAGTTCCCACAGGAGGACTCCAGTTACCGTCGCCGTACGTGATGGAATGCATGGCATTGCACAGGTGTCGGATAGTCCAAACATTGTGTCAGCATTTCAGCATGTCAGTTTGGCGGGAACGAAAATTTGTTGTTTAATCAAAATTCTTAACTTATACATGCGTCTGCCCACACCTTGCGTGATTTTCTCTGCCTCAAGTGTGAGATTTCCGTACTGGATCGCATCTTCAAGTATTTTATCACACGAAATTAACTTTTGTCAGAATTCGTGTTTTACGGGAAAAATGTATGAAAATATTTTTACAAACACGACACATGCATGTTTTTACTGCATAAACGATATTACCTATAAATGGTCTTCAAAAAACAATTTTCTACTTGATATTGATCTTTATAGAGGGCTCGATCTTTCCCCCTGCACCGATCAGTACCAATTGAAGAAAAGCGGCGTAACATGACTCTTCAATGTATTAAATACTCTTAGTCACAAAAGTAAGTATACAGTACGGCATAATAAGTTTAATACCGAAAACACCCACAGGTAATAAGTTGTTTTAACCAAATAAACAAACATTTATCATAACAAACAATTTAGCAACTCTAATTTGTAATTAAGTTAACAACTAATAGTAACTATATTATAATATAAAAAAATAAATAAAAGATGGCATATCTCACCGAAAAATGGAGCCAATCTTTGCACAATGTAGGAGAAAGCAAGATCGTTGCACTTGGTATTTCAAAAGCATTTGACAGAGTCTGGCATCAGGCTCTCTTGTCGAAAATGCGTGGTTTTTCTGTCGATGAATCTCTTCTTCAATGGATTAGAAATTACCTATCGAACCGTTCAATACAAGTTGTATTGGATGGGTTCAAGACTGATATTCACTATATCAATGCTGGTGTTCCCCAGGGCTCCGTTTTGTCTCCGACACTCTTCCTCATTTTTATAAATGATCTCCTGTCTGTCACTTTTAATCCAATTCACTCCTTCGCTGATGACAGTACCCTAAGCTTTTCATATTCGTTCCTCGGCTCTAGTTCTTCTTCTTCGGCCATTGACTTGGAACGTCAGCGTATGTTAAGCTCATTAAATTTCGATCTCGATAGCATAATTAATTTGGGTAAATAGAATAGAGTGGAATATAATGCTTCCAAAACTCAGTCCTGTCTACTGTCACTCAAGCGTTCTCAAAACAACTTGCCATTATCTATGAATGGCTCCTGCATTGTTGAAACTGAACGACTTTCCATACTCGGTACGTGTATCAACTCAACACTAAGTTGGAACGATCACATATTCGAGCTCGCCAAAAATGCAGCGAAATGTCTAGGTTTTTAAAAAAACTATGCAAGAAATATTTCACTCCTTCTGACCTGGCAACAGCATATAAGGCGTACATCCGCCCAAAGCTTGAGTACAACGCTCCTATCTGGTCCGGTGCTTCTAAGACATCTCTGCACCTATTAAATAGAATCCAACAGCGAGTGATAAAACTTAGTGGTGATAATAATGTTGCAAAGTGAATCGACTCGCTCGAACATCGACGAAATGTCGCGTCTCTATCACTATTTTATCGTTATTTCAACAAAAAATGCTCTAACGAGTTAGCCAGCTGCATTCCTCCCCTTCAAGAATTCAACCGCAATACTTGCCTTGCTAGGAATGCTCACCCGTTCACCCTTAAGCCCACCTTCGGACGTAAAGTTAAATTCAGAGACTCGTTCTTCAGCCGCACCACACGAATATGGAATGCTCTTCCCAGCCCAATTTTTCCCAGCCCAATTTTTCCCAGCCCCATTACAATCCACAAGCATTTAAAACCAATGTGCATCGGTACCACCTTTCCCTCTCTTCCTCTATTCTATAATATGCTGTGACTTAATTCCAGTCATTTAAGGGTATAAACAATCCCTTTGCTCTTCAATTATAAAAAAAGGACACAATTACAAAAGAAAGTAACAAAGATAACAAAAAATAATCGAAATTCATTTTAAAATACGTTACAAAAGTAAGTAGTAAGCTGATTGATTGTTTTTTGATTTTTTGTTGCACTTAAAAATGCAGGCCTCGCAAGGTGGGGGCAGGTATATTTAGGCGCATGCTATGAGGTCGAAAGCTTTTCGAACAGTTTTATTCGAATACGAATCAAAATGCGCATTAATTATTCTCCCGTCAATCTAATTTCTATCAATTCATATCTGCTCAAAAAAAAGGGTTCAACTATTGCCCACGGACAAAGACTAAGCCGCGATATGTACTGTAAATTAAATTTCGACATGTCTCGCTGAAACTGAACACATAATACATATTAACAAGCTCTTTCGATTACCATTAATACTCTCTGTTTCCATTTATTATACAAACATTCGAATAATCCTTAAATCCTGAGTGAATTTCCGTTTTTCCCTCTTTCTATAGAACCCTTCAATGGAGTCAACTTTCCACAAAACAAACATTATTCAGCTATTGAGGACATCAATTACATGCACGAGCCTGTTAAAGTACGAAGAGTATGAATGCGTTATAATTCGTAGCTCAACTGTAGCTCTACCTGTGTCAATGGATTAAATTCAATTATTTGCAGAGAGCTGTCTATACACATATAGCAAAATAAAATATTTTGAGTGGTATTCCCTCCTTCCCCTGTCAGCGCTCCATTAAATCCCTGCCCACATAGGGGAATGGAGGAGGATGCGCAAATGTGGCTTCCACACACGCTCCGCTCCAGGGACAAACACTTCCACGGTTAGAAGTATATAATAAACACATCCACTTGTTGAATGTGGGGTGATTTGCCACAAGTTGATGTATGTCTTTTACAGGTGGATACACAGATTGTTGACACGCCGATGAAAATGTTGTTTAATTGGGATGGTAACAGTGTAAAGATACCAAAACTTGATATTTGAATAACCTTGAGCAGGTAATTGTATTTCCATCGAATTATTTTGTTTACAAATGCTTAGGTAAGAGCCGTCTCCTTGTACATAAAACTTCAATCTGAATATTTCCAAGAAGACCCTACATTTCTGTGAATCAAAACGGTTTGCATGTCTTGAACAGGCTTCACCAGGAGATTTAAATGTTAGGTATTCGATGTTTTCTGGAATTTTAATTGGTCAGTGACGTGGTACTTTACTCTTAGAAAAAATAAATTTATAAAAAACTGCTTAATAAAACAGGTTTTGCATTATTGAAAATTTGTTTAACTTACTGAATAATAATAATAATTGTGTGGCGTGACAGGGTCCACAGGGGGCCATGGCCTACCTTTCTCATCAAATAAAGGGTGTTCTAACAAGGACGCAAGATTTAAATTTGGCGCCATTCGAATTGTCATTGTTTGACATTTGAACAATTATTATTGTTTGTTAGTAGAAGGTATAAGGTTAATAAAAATTGAGCGCTACACGAATGAACAACGCATTCCCATTGTGAACATGAAAATGCTGATTTTGCCGATAAAATCATTTCATCAATCACCAATTTAGTGACGAGGGCCATTTCCATCTAGATGGCTTCGTCAATAGGCAGAATTGTCGCATTTGGGGCGAGGAAAATCCTAGAGTGATTCACGAGAAGCAAATGCATACTCAATGTGTCACTGTGTGGTGTGGATTTTGGGCTGGAGGAATCATTGGACCTTTTTTTTATGAAAATGAATCAGGTCAAGCGCAAACAGTCAATGGTGTTCGGTATCGTGAAATCATAACCAATTCTTTTGCCTAGAATTGAAGAAATGAATGTGGAGGGGATGTGGTTTCAACAAGACGGCGCCACATCTCATACAGCCAGAGAAACAATTCAATTGCTGCATCAGTCACTTAAATGTTGCGCTCTTTTTGGGACACTCTTTACTTTTGTTGTGCGCGCTACTGTTGTCTTACACTTTTTTTGCCGACTCCCAACGGCGAAGTTTGAGAAGCTTATTTCTTAGACAGTTGTCAACAGCAACAGGTGTTCAACCGAAAATCGAACCTAGACCTTCGGCGTACGAGCGTCGCCTTCTACCCACTACGCCACCGCAGCCACCTTTAACTTACTTAAGTACCATAAATAATGGAATCATTGATGACAAAGGAAATATTAGACGTAGCGTTTTGTAAAACCAAATTCTGGCAGGAAGGAAATTCCAACGATGAGATATCTACACTTACAAACGATTCACATGAGCACCACAGACCCAGAAACCTTCTAGTTAAAACCCAAATTTCAACCAATTTACTTTACAAAAATAGGTTGAAATTCCAGGTATAACATTCAAGTTCAACATTGGCTATATCATTGTTAGCCGTTAGGCGTTTAAATGTCAAAAAGCTACAAGCTCTTGAAAACCACTTTATAAGAACAAGTTATCAGCAGAAAATCCCAAGAGTGTACACGAAATAAATCTATTTATTTAGATAGTAAACTCAGCAAACAGTTACACAGTCAACTTAATTTCATTAAAATAAATAAAACATTTCACTAAATGGCAAAGGAATATGACAGACAGAGATTCAAAATGAGAAATACAAAAACTTTAAGAAAAAATATGTTCAAGTATGTTTCCACAACATTGTGACATGTAATTACAGTTCATCTTGCAGACGGTGAATGTTTTGTAAATGATCACCATAGTCGGTCGCTTCACTTCCTACGAATATCTCGTAGTTATTTATTATCTCATCATACGACAGTCTGTCGTCGTGATCATCATCGGCGGAAGCAAACAAATGATCCACTTCGTCACTTGCCACATCTTCATTGCTGGGCACTATCCAGTTAAGTACTTCATTCCCTATCAGCATACCATCATTATTTTGATCGAAATCTTTGTCGAAACGCTCCTTTTCGGTAATCAGCCATTCTTGATCATGATTTTGTGCTGATCCACCAACAAATTCGGTGAAGTCAATGTGACCGTCTTTGTTCAAATCCTTGTCGCGCATCGTTTGCTCCAGAACAATTGGTAACATTTTTGGATGTTCCTCTGGGTTCTGGAACATCACAAATTCTTCCAACGTTAGTTCACCATCGTTGTCTACGTCGGCGGCCTTAAACATTTCCTTGTCGTCACGGATCATCTTTTGTTCCTCCTCATAGCTGTCGAATTCGATCAAGTCTTTGCGGAAATTTTCATCCTCCATCGAGTACACATCCAACATGTATTCCTTCCATGTGATTTTGTCATCTGCGTTAGAGTCGATTTCCTCGAATCGATCTGCTGCTTCTTCCTCGGACAGTTTTCTGGAAAATAGAAAATTTTAAATGTGATAATAACTGAAAAGAATATTCTTTTCGAACATCCAAAACACCAAAGCCAGAAAGAGCGATGGGATCCAGTTTGTTGAAAATGTCCACCACCCTAGAGGAAATATGCACGGATTTACACACAAAAGGGAGCTTAACCAGCTTTGGTCGCAAAATATTAATTTACAGCGAACGGGTTTAGTAATGCCAGTATGCATTAATTTGCCAATTGAAATCTAACCATCGCACTTACGTTTGCCTCAGAAATCACAAAATTTTCTAACTGGTTTTTAGTAAGCACATTTACTTTCGATTTCGTCAGCTTCACGTCAATAGCAGGCAAATCCTGACTACAACAAAAATAAAATATATTCCACATTTCTTGGAGCAATGAAAATTTCGTTGCTTTGCCTATTCTAATGTTTCATGGGTTCAACAGCAAAGTGTGCAGATGTGTTATGTTGATCTCAGTGACAACAAACGAATTCTTTTCTCTGTTAGATGGGTAGATTCTATTGGCATTTCGTTTCCCATGTCTTGTGAATTGAGAAGCATTATTCGACAACATAAAACTCACTTAAACGACCTTAAAATCCACGCTTTCAGTTCATGCCTGTCAACAAACTGGTCCGAGTTCCTGTCCATTAGCTTCACGAGCACAGCTAACCGCTTTTTCGATTCGCTTGGTGACAGTGTATCGTACTCCTGTGCTTCCTTCACATTACCTAAAAATCAAAATTCAATTTAATAACTTCATTAACCTCCAAATGGTGAAAGAAAAATTACCAATAATAGCCTCATGATCAAACTCAACATGATGTTCCCCATTTTCGTTGTGATGTGCATCCCTTGGGCTGTATGATCCATCCTTCAGTCTTTCCTTACTTGTGTGCTTTTCGTGTTTGTGCGTTGTTGCACCCAGTGCACATGTACTACAAATCAACACAATGATTGCCACCAAGGCAATTGCTTGTGAATTACGCATTATTGCTTTTGTAAGGGGAAAACACTTCTTCTCACACGGATCAGGCAGCGCCAACTAAACCTCCCTCCAAACACCTGGAATCGCATAAATTCACTTAATTGATGAGATATGAGACGAAAATAATTTATGCAGAGCACAGCACAGAGTTCAATAGGTAAAATTTACATAAGCAATCCCACGGAAACAAAGCACAACCGAATTCTCCTCGGATTGCTGAGTTCGCACCGGGCTGACAGAAGTGACCAGCTACGCAGCACAAACAAACAGAAGAAAATGTAAAAAAAATATCTATTTTAGGGTTATTAGCCGGACCGACCGGAGAGTTAAATTATTTTTCTTGTATGCTTGGGATTCGTAAAATGTGAGATAAACAATAATTTGTGTAAAGTGGCATATGGTAGATGAAACGTCAAATTTGTTGCCCTGCTTTACCATAAATTATGGACCTTAGGCTCCGGTTTCATTTGGTCTGATATAAAAGCAATTCTTGTTCAAACCGGTAATACATATATATAAATTAAGCAAGTACTTGTTGGAAACAACTTTGATTCAATATTTAGTATTCGCAAAGGAATTTTACGGAAATTCCTAGAGCTTTTACAACATTTCAATATTTCCTCTTTGAGATTTTACGAATTGTAGTAGCGAGTGCTCTTTGCTGGTACCAAGGGAGTCTGTTGAAAGCGTATTTTTTCAAATGCAGTCTTAACTTAGGTTATTCATTTCATTTAATATTCTTTTCGTAAAAGAGTATAATCTTATATTTACCATTACTTATCACAGCAAATAATTAAGAGGTCTGTTCCAATTGCTTTGAACTGTTACGAATGTCTACGAAATTCGCCGAAAAAACTACCAAAAGGCGTTAAAATAAAAAAAAACCTCTGACATTTCATATATCTGATAGCTGTTTATATTTATTTGTACGAAATTCCACGAAAAGTCGTTTCAAAAGTTTCGGGAAAGTTACTCTTTCCAAGAGAAATTTTTATCCAAATTACTCAACTACGAATTTCTGTACACAAATGAATTGGAGCAGACCTAATGTGTATCCTGGGCATCGATTCAATACTATTGAAAGGCGTGCAAGGAAATCCAACCGATTTAAATTCATTTTCCTATAAAACGTTTATATCCCAAATTTTTTCACCGAACTGTATCTCGATTTCCGTTCGGACTGTATCAATTAATTTCCTAGTTGGTCTTTGCGAATTGCAAAATTGGTTTGTATGTTTTTATATCTCATTCGAAAAGGAAGTGTCTCATTTGGTTTCGCTGCAACGTTTGCGTACTATCATTTGATAGCTTAACTCAGAAAGATTTTTTTTATTGTTTCGTGCAAAAGAAAAAAACCAATTGTTGTTATTATTATTGTGAGGTGAGTTTTCCAAAGATAGTAATATTGGCCTCCCCATATGCACCAGCATTCATTTTCCTCAATCAATTGTAGTTTAATCCGTGTGGCTTTTTCGAAATTGCACATTGTATTGCATTTGTTATTCCATTAGCACGGTTTATTAATTGTGTCAATTCACATGCCCAAGGGAATGATGTCATTTTGCGCTTTTGTAGTAAACACGCAGCCCAAAAGTTTGTAAGTAGAACCACCTTGATTGACCTTATTCTTGTTATGCTACTTCTTCCTGTGTGTAGTTTCTTAAATTGTTGTTGTTCTTTTTTAAAACGAATTTCCTTTATTATAATACTGCCGCAGTGTCCTACTGGCCCATTGAATACACCCTCACCAATATATCAATAGCTTCTACTCGACTTCGTTTGTTTTCTATTGTTACATTTCTTTTTTATTGATTGAGGCTATTAACCCAATCACTGGTTCACAATCATTTAAGGCTAAGTCGCAGGCCAACTGGCTGAGACAGATAGCAGGTGAGAAGTGTGATGTATAAATTGTTTTGTGACGGACCCCGGTGGAGTGGTGGGGGCAACTAAACATTAAATTGAATCTATGCAAATTCGAAGTCGAATATGTTGATTAATGTGCCGATAAGGTGTGTCTAATGTTTCTGATGCCAACAGTCTATTAAGACTTTTTCCTTTTTGCGATCTAAGAATTGAAACCGTCTGCCCAAGATTTTGTTGAACTTGCCCCCGAGTCTGGTATTTTTTCAAACGTAGTCGACCAACAAGATCTATTCGTGCTTTGGAATTTTTTACTTTTCAATTTTCTGTATCGGTTCTATTCATAGATTTTAATTTAAATAAACAAACAAACTGTGTTCCTTTCCGTTTATTTGAAAAATATTTTTCTTTGGTATATAATCAAAGTAGGTTTGTATGCAGGTACTATAGCTTTCAAAATTCATTGATATGTTGAATAATTCTAAAGAAGATGTTGCTATAAAGAGGGGGTTTTCATTGTTCTGGAATTGAAAAAAACTACAAGGAGCATGGCGGCATTGTCATTTTAATTAAAAGAAGGTAATATCGGATTGGAAAGCAATGCCAAAATTGTACTCTGTTTGAAAGTGTGACATGATGTGTAAGCCAATGCCAACAGCTTCAAGTTTTCTTTCAACTAAAACAACGTCTTCTCTAACCTCATTAAGATTATAGCAATTTTTTTTAAAGGTTTTAGCTTCTCTTAAGATTTCACCCTCCAAAAATTGCTTTATTAATCTGCTTTACTTCAATTCGGAGAAAGAAATTGCATGCGTGTTTCTAATAATTACTTCGTTACAATTTGTAAATAACAGCAAATAAAAATATTAATCGTGCCATTAGACTACAACATTAAGTCGGAAAGAGCATTCGAATGGCAAATAGATGACTTAGTGATACCTTCTCCAGTGCATGCCAAAGATGAAAGTTACTCGCAACTATCCTGCCTTGGAAGTTGTGTTAAATACTCATATTCAAATATCTTCACATCTCAAAAACGAATGGAAGATTTGTTTTATATGCGTATGAGTTCGGTTGAAATTTCAAGCGATGTACGACGATATTCAATTAGACTCACATTGCTTTCTTCCTAGGTCTTACTAAGTTCCTCTACTTCCCAGGCCTAACTAAGTCCTCCTACATGTCAACGTTTTGTTGCCCAACTCATCCCGCTAGGGCAGACTTCTTAATTCAAATGCAATCGGTTAGTTTTTTTTTTTTGAACAAGCGTCTGTATTGCGAAATTTAAACTTTCTCTAATGGACAACGCATCATACCTGTTCACAAGTGCTTAAATAGGGCGCACATTCATCTAATCGCGTAAACAAAGAATAAATTGAACTGAGTAACCAGTAAACTGTGGTCGCCGTGGCGTAGTGGGTCGAGTGCGACGCTCACACGCCGAAGGGTCTAGGATCAACTCCCAGCTCAACACCAATTTTTCGAGTTTTTCACGGCACCACCTCTTTCGAGCTGCTGACAACACTTGAAGAGTAATAAATGTCTCAGAAAGCTTCTCAAATTTCGCCGTTCGAAGTCTACAAAAAACTGTAGGTCCCTTCTACTTGTGAGAGAACAGTAGCGCGCACAACACGAGTAGTTGATGAGCAAGCTATGCCCTGGTCCCCCTTTGGACTGTAGCGCCAACAATTATTATTATAACAAGTAAACTTGACGTCCAAATTAACTTCCCATGCAAGTTAACACGAGCACAAATTTTCTTAGGCGTTGATACTATAAAATGAAATAATAAAAACCTGTTATGTTGTTCATAATGTCAAATGCCAGTCAATAGGACGAATTATTTCATACAACTCTGAAAATGGATATGCGTCACACAAAAGACATCCGCTAAGCGCTTATATGTTGCACATTCAACACTCGGTACTCAGGAAATTGAGTTAAACATAGATTAACTGTTTACAGATAGAAAGTGACGCACTGTCACATAATTCATTTTATTCACATGAATGAGTCTAACAACAGAATCTCAGTTGTCCAACTATTTTTTTTATCCATTTATGGAATATGACCAACGACACAATCAGGGGATTGTGCATGCACTTCGCAACTTCTCCATCTTTCGATCGACTTCCTTTTATGAAAGATCCTCAGTATATATTTATATTTTATATAATGATCTCTTAAACTTGTTTGCAATTGCAATTGCAACCTGTCAGCGTTGTTATTTGTAGTCACAATTGCAAGGTGGTTTATGGAGCTTTTGAAGTCACGCATTCACTTTCTAAGGTTAATCTCATTTAACTTGAATTCATAAAACATTGTGATACAAAACACACTGTTCTCCGCTTCCTGCATTTAACCTCATCCGTGATGAAAAGCAGTTTGGTCGGGAAATTTAAAGAAACGTGGTGCAAGGTTCCTTTCATCACTTCGTTTATTAGTAACTTTTCTTAACTTCCTCAACATGCGTGTGTTGTTCCCACTGTTTCACTAGTAGAAAACAATACGTGATGCGGAAATAATGATGCCTACGGAGTACATAATTAAGTTTAACAAAACACATACTTACTTCGTCTTCTGATATATTCAAAATAGTTGTTAATATTTATCCGGTAAAACAAAAACCAACTTCCATATCCTGTACAACAACCTCGTGAGAATCTTCTCTGTTTCTCTATGTCAGAATATACACATCGTGCACACTATAAGCAAACACTGAAAGCGGCTAACCATTTAAACCCCGTCAAAGTTTTTCTCCGCTCTTGCACTTCATTGGCTCACTGTACTTTGTTTTTGAATCGCTTAGTTATTTCACACTGTTTATACATTGCTTACATTTTGTTCTTTCAAGATTTTTCGTTTTTTCTCGGTTTTGCACTCATTTCATCTAGTTGCCAAGGTGTAGAGTGTTGTAGGGCCATTAGTTTGGTCCCCATCATCGCTAGTTCCATCTACTTTCTCCCACTCGATTTGCTTCTCCATCCACACCACCCACCTAGATGAAAAGCCGGAGAGGGAGAGAGACACGAACCGAAGAAAGAGAGTTAAAGAGCATGGTATATGGCGTAGAAATCATTGTTTTAGTTTACAATTTTCACTCGAGTTGGCTCCAGAAGTAGCGAGTAGTGTATGATTTAAACTCTCACCAAAGCGTTTTAAGTTCTGCGTAGTCCATTAATTTTTGTTATTCCTTAAATTGAAAATTGATTATCTAGTTGAAATATACATTTAATGAAAACCACTTAAACCTCTTATGTAGTGACTTGGCATCTATCTCACTGTTCATGAATGGTTATAACGTTATAAAAGACAATTTTCGGTTTTTAGTGAAGGGGAGATTGTGTGGGAGAAAGAAAGATTTGTAGCGGCATTACGAAATAATCTCAAATGCCATACATCATAATTCGGGGTAACTTAGCTTCGTACAGTCATAAGTACCCCTGGCGTGTCCTTGTCTCTGGATTGAAAGGTAAATCAAATTGAATAATTTACAGTGATTTTTTATTCAGTTTGTTTTCTTTTCTGTTTTTCTTTCTTGTTTATTTTGCGTTGTTTCTTTCTTTCTTTTTTTATTGTTGTATTTTTATGTTGGTTTCGTTTCGTTTGCTGAATTGAGCAAACACCAGATGAGACGAGAATTGTTTTCTCTGTGAGTTGTGTGGTAAACTTAAGTGATTGTCGATTGACTAATACAGTTTCCGAAGCCGCACTCGTGCATTGGGAATTGAATTGTAAAGGATGTTGATTGTGGTTTAGGCTATATACCGCTATTTGCGATATATGCTCGTTTGGAAAGTTGAAAATGTCTGCTACAACTGGCGTCTTCTCAGAAGCACTTGAAGTGATTTAAAAAGACGTTAGTTTTAAATTGAAAGAGTGTTATTTTTTCAGTCCATTTACTTGATTGCTTTGTAATGATGAGAAATTGAAGTTTTTGTTTTGAGATAGAGTTGACATGGAATCGCTGGCAATTCTTTTCGGTAATGTTGTGACACTTAATCATAACAAGTCATTGAATATTGCACTTTGACATATCTATGTTGTGAATGCGTGTTTAAATGGATTCTCTCCTCTGTGGCACAGAGCTGTCTGAAGATGTTAACACACAACTTTTATATAGATATACATACAACCGCATATAAAAATTAAAGGATGCGTTTGATTTGGTACTAACCATACCAGATAGATATAATGGAATTTTCACATTTTGTAATTACACAAAACTGAATGATGGATTTGTTTTTCTAATAATTCAGAAACTAAGGTTTTTGCTCTGTTTGATTTATCTCGCAAAAGAAAACAAAGACAGTTTGTTTTGGTGTGAATGAATTAAACAATTAAAAAAAAGAGTGAACACTTTTGAAAGGCGACGAATTCCTAAAATTCATTTATTTCTGTAAAGGAGAATTCCTTTGTTGTGAAGTTTAAATTTATTTATGACTACAAAATTTTTTTTTTTGGTTTAGGTGAGTTTGGTTTGGTTTAGGTTGGTTCGTGAGTTTCGTATTGATTGAAAACATCTATAGGAGACTGACAGAAAGAAACAAAGACTTCACGTTTTGGCGTTATCTGTTTTTGTAACAATCATTTTCAATTCACTGGCGTTATCTGTTTTTGTAACAATCATTTTCAATTCACTCACTAATACTCCTTTCAGTTCCTTCCACTTTTTTTTTTAACCAGTTTCGATCGAAAATAAAGTTTAGCAGTACCACTCAATAAACGCTTTCCAAACAAAAATTTACTGTGATCATTTAAACAAAAAATATCCGCATGGTCTCCGAACTGTGAAAGTTGTCCACTGGAAAGTTGTCACCTCCGTTGAAGGGGCACATCATATCTTCGAAGTCCCTGAAGCTATGAAGAGAACTTGAAGCATGACTGGGTGCTTCTTCCTCTAACTCCAGGTTTCGTAGTTTCTGTTTGAACTGTGCTATTTCCTCCTTCGGCTCGCAATTTCTGCAAATCTGCCTCCAGCTGTTCCCCTTCGTCTCTGGAATCAACGGATTCTACACTTTGAATTAATGACATAAGATCATCGTCGGTGTAATATTTTGCTGCCTCTTGTACTCGTATTTAAAATTCTGCCTTAGTGCCACTTGTCTGAACCGATAAGCGATCGACAAATATCTTTAAGTGCTGCAACTGTTGCAGTTTCAACAAACTGAGACCACTCTTCAGACATTTCACCGACCCAATATAAAGTCGAGCACGGATCTCACTTCGGAAATTATAGGAGACACACAGAAAAAAAACAAAGACTTCAGGTTTTGGCGTTATCTGTTTTGTAACAACTTTTTTAAATTCACTCACTTCTGTCAGTCTCCTGTTTTTAATTTGTATACCTTCAATTATCATGCACTTCCAGTAGTTAGGAGTTGGCGGCGCTCGCATTACTACGCAGAATTCTTCTCCCATTAAAAAAAAACAATATTTGTGTGTTTGTACACTGAAGAGCAAAAGTGTAACAATGTAACAGGATTCAAATAAAACACGCATAGTGCTAATAGTTTGTTGAAAAAATATCTATTATTTATTTATTTATTTAAACAAAGTGCAAGGAAGTATCTACCTAGTCGAGTAGGTTATTTGCATTTACAGCTAACTGTACAAAAATGTGTTTTATTTAAATCCTGTAACATTGTTACACTTTTACTCTTCAGTGTATATGAGTTAAGTAATTTAAGTGGGGCTGCCAACTTCAAAGCAAACGCTCGTTGTTTTTGCGTATTACTGTTCTCTCATGTAAAAACTAAATGTAGCCTTTAGAGTATGACTTCTTCCAAAGGAACTTCTGATTTTTTTGTTTCTGCTCTACCCCGTACAAGGTCTTTCAATTGAAGTGAACTGAATTTTCATTCATCTTTTATTTCCCCCTGCTCTTCATGTTTCATTTTAAAAACTCCTCTACTTGGAGCAATAATGGCGAGTTAATGTATCCTTCACACACCAGAAAAGACTATGAATTCTCAGTTTTAATTTTTACTTCATTTGGGAGTGGTAGTATCCATGGTTGTAGGGTAGAAGAGATATGATGTCTGGGCTTGAGTATTCCTTTTCAGACGATTGGGATTGTAACATATCCACAACAAGCGACAAGCACCCATTCATCTTAAAGTCTGGCTTGAGATTGATGTCGCGGGAATACTTTTTCTGATAAATCGATTTCCCATGTGAGAGACATTAACGGTCCAAAATTTACAATTTTATCTCAATCAATAGTCTAAAGGTTGGGAGCTCCTCAAATAATCCTAGTGTTCAATATTTTTTGTGGCTCATGGTTTATTTTAATAATAATAATAATTGGATGGCGCAACAGTCCTCGGAGTCACCAGGGCCTAGCTTGCTTATTAACAACTCATGCTGTGCACGCTACTGTTCTCTCACGAGTAGAAGGAACCTATAGTTATTTTGCCGACACTGAACGGCGAAGTTTGAATAGCTTTTTCTTCGACAGTTATTACTCTGAGATGTCAGCAGCTCAAAATAGGTAGCGCCGTGAAAAATTTGAGGTGTTAAGCCGGGAACCGAACCTACACCTTCGGTGTGGGAGCGTTGCACTCTAAACACTACGCCACCGGGGCCACGGTTTTTTCTAACCTATCAAAATATTTTCTAACTCTGTGGGACCTTCCCCTATGGCGATAATCATCTGCCATTCGTTTTGGAGCTACAGAGAAGAAAAGTTTTTCAAATATGTCCGTTTTTGCTTTTAAAGTATGACTCTTTGGCAAAACGCCACATAATGCCTTAGACATGATGAATTTCCTTTTTGTTTTCTGTAAGAAATCTTAGAAGTTATAAAATATTGTTTGATGTTCATTTGTCTTTGTTGTTTTCCTTTTAAATTTGTGTCAAGCCATGTGCTTTTTCCTTTATTGTTTACAATTTCTGAAGGTTGTGAAAACAGCTTACATCCCTCTGAATCTCATACAGTACAAATATCCGACAACCATCAGGCAAATCTATTTCGCCAAATTACATACATACATTTGTACACAAAATCCATTCCACCTCTTTGCAATTCCATCACTCAAAATGTGTTCCCAGCAATTTGCGACAATTGTTACTTTATTGCTGGATAATAAAACGAAACTAATCAAAAACCCGATCCACTTGAAGCCATCTCATTCCAGGGTTTGGTTCGCAGAAACCTAATCAAAAATTAATTGTGGCACGCGCCTCAGAGTATACAATCAACAGGCTCCCGCGCTATGAAACATGCACGCAAACGTCGTAAATATTCAAGAACTTCTTCACTACACAGCAAGGTTTGCGTAACCTCTGAGACACGATCTCGTGGGCAAGTGGAATATTTACCGAATATTGAAAGCAGCCGGAGATAAAAGAAACAATAAAAAAGTGTGTAAACATATTTTCATGCTGATGGTCATTTACTGTCACTTTATTGACTGCTCTGGCAGTGGTGGTGCAGGGCGCGCCCCAGTGGTTTGAATGGCATTGTGAGTAAAAGAGTGAAAATGAAAGTGTATCCGACCGGTATCTGTCTTTCGAGCGGATTACACGAAAATTTCTGGCACTTTACGATTATGAATCGATTTATTGACCGAGCTAACAGCACGTACTTTCCACAACTACAACCACAGTTTTGTGCTTTGCGTGATTTTTATCACAGTCTCCCCCCTTCCAAAACGAAGGCGAGTTTTGTTGCTATTATAATTATATCGTCATCGTAAAGTCGGAGAGCTTTGTTGTTGGGGCAGTTATTTTCAGTATGCGCTGCTGAGTTCATTTGTGTTTCGTAGGCGTCGTTGTTAGGAAGCTAAAGCTTATTGTATTAAACGGGTTTAGCTCTTCAGTTTTGTGTGTATTTCTTTAAACATTTTGTTTGCATTGCCTAAATTTATCTCATCGCATATCTGTAACTCAAATTTGTTTTTTTTTTTGTGCTTCTGTAGCGGATGATATCGAACAACTGAATCAGTTTTCATGCGGAGGTTATAGTGATGAATCGACAATAGTTTACTTGGTTCATCCATGTCGTGTTTTATCAGCGCTTGAGGTGAGCTTTTCCGCACTGTGTTCCTTCAATGGTTTAAGAATTATGTTGTCTTTCATTTGTAGATCCTTGGATTCCGTGTTGTGGCATCCTCATCAACGTCTGTCAAGCAAGACTACAATGAGTACATGTGGACTATGCGCAAAGAATTTCATGAGCCAGAACCAATAGAATCATCGGACACATCAGTAGTGCGTGAAAATCTTTCAAATATCGATCGAGAAGCGGCGGTTTTTGGAAACTATCACAAAGTTGATTCTCCCGAATAGACACAGACACTTACACAGCGATCAGCCCAAAGAAGATAACCAAACGACCCAAAAGACTATATCCACTCTAATCTAAGATTCCACTGTCTTGAGTTTGAGGGTATTATTCGAGTTTTGATTTGTTTCAAGTAGACACAAGGTGAACGTTAATTTCAATTAAATCTATCTATTATGGAATGTGTACCAAGGCAAGCTGTTAATCCAAACTTGAGTAACCAACCTGCCACCGGAACTTCACCACCAAGCTCTCAGACTGCATCTTCAGGCAACGCCTCATCTGCACCAGCATCAGGTGCCACTGCATCGGTAGCCACATCTACTGCACCGACAGCAACTTCAACGGTTGCCTGTCAGAATGTTGTAACTATTCCAGTGCCGATTGTTAGTCAAGAGGATATTTACACGTACGTTAGTATCAAAGGATCGTTGCACGATCGTACCTGCGCTTTGTTCGGACTGAATGATGCTGAAGTGCTGGCACTGTCAAAACGTTTCGACAACGGTTCTACGCAGATAGTGAACGGAGTGATGATTAACGCGTCGCCTATGCGAATTATCAATACATTGAGCCAACTGGGCTACAAAGTTGTGTGCAGTACTGGGGAAGCAGAAATTGTGTGGACAATGCAGCGCGAGGTTTAGGGAATGCAAAAGAGAGTTTGTGCAATACTTATAAATAATCGTTACATTATCAAAGAAATACATATAATTAAAAGAAGACGTCAGAGAAACGCAACAGAGAAGTGAATTAAACGCAAAAGGACGAAACTCTCTGACAATCAAATAGGTTACATTATTTTCTGTTTGTTACTTTCTAAAGAAAAGATTTTGTGGATTAAAATTTGTGGAATATATGTAAGAAGTGAGAATGGAGCATCCAGAGCATTGTGGGTGCCATCAGCATGCATCTACGACGCAACAAACACTGTCGGAGTTGGATTTTGAACGAGGCATTTGGAACGCAGGTTAGTTCTTGCCAGTACGTGAATTTAGTACCAATTTGTTGTTCGTTTGTTTTTTTTCTTTTTTGAAATGTAGCCCACTGATGACTATGTTGCTGTATTTAATATCTTAACCTTGAGCTTAACGAAAATTTTAAACAGGTTGTAGATCCTCTATTTGTGTCTTATCACTTAAAGCTGATAAGAATTCTGTAAACACAATTAGTTCAAAGATGCAGAAGATAAGATTCTGTCCATATTGCTTAGCTTCTTAAGCTGTTTTGTCTGTTTATCTCATTAGGAAACACTTTCACTGCGGAGAAACTTGGTGTAGTCAAAAAGCTTTACAGTCGTTTTAACGGAACGACTCAATCACCGCGAACAACGCTTCGTGTTGTGGTTAAGTAATACCATTATATTTGGCCACTGGAAATTATTCTGTCAGAAGAGCTTATTTTCGACACATTACGCACGAACTTTTTTATATTTTATTGGAAACATATGAAAATCTTTCTGCAAGTCGAAAAAGAGCGGTAGTACGTTTATATTTCACACTCTATAACATGTCGTTTATGTTAATGCTCCTCTTTGCTCAGTCTGTCGTTCAGAAATGTATCATGCCTACAAGCGCCTTCATATTTTAGTCTGACTGTGTTATGTAGTTGTAAACATAGAAACATTAAAAGAAAAGCTTTTAAAAATTCTTTCGTTTTGGTAGTTTCCCTAAGTTTTTCTGTCGGATAAAAAGGTGAACAAATATTGATTTTTCAAATATTCTTTTTGCAAACACTGAAAGAGTTTCAAATATGGAACATATTCCCTGCTATGCATATTCTATGACTCCAGAAAATCTAGTTTTTTGTTTGCGTACACCGAAAAAACCCACAGCTCTTCTGTTCGGCTTTAATTTCGTTTCACATTGGAATGCTCAAACATGTGCACGCTTCTTGTGCGATATCCAATGTGGGTTATTCTTTTAGACAGTTCAATCATTTCAAAAGAACAACCTTTTTCGGTTAATTTTATAGCCAACAGAGAGAATAAGCTTTATAAATTTGTACGAAAAAGTTTAATTTCTTTCACTCCTTGAGTTTTTCCTCGCAAGAATTAGTCGTCGTAAGTAACAAGAAGATTCGGGGCACGACAAGATGCCGAATTTATAGGATAGGAAATTGTATGACGATACAATCATCATCAATTTTAGAGTCCGACCGCCACAGTGCGGTGTTTACCAACCTTAAAACAAATTAAACAACTTGTATTCCTCTTTAATTAAACGATAAAGATATGATTCTTAAAAATTGTATGAGGTGCTAATCTTCTTTGACTTTTTACAAAAGCTCTTCTCTCCTGTCGATCGAAAAAAAAATTAAATACAAACATTTTACACAAAGATCGTGGAATGCTTACCCACCTTTGTAATTTAATGCCAATGTGGGTATTTTTATTTAGTTAACCTGGTTATAAATGTAAGCATTCATATTTAAACATTTAAATCGTACGCATTATTTTGATCGCCTCAAATTTAATTTTGCAGCAATCTACAATGAAGTCGATCGTGTTCGCAGTTTTATTACGAATGGAAAAACAATGGATCGAGATAATTTCGGCTACACAGCTCTACACTATGCCGCACGAAATGGAAACGAAGAAATTTGCAACTTGCTCATAAACGAGGGTGGAGCTGATGTAAATGCCACAACAAAAGGCGGTGCAACACCCCTCCACCGAGCCGCAATGATGGGTATGCATACAACTTTCTTTACATACAACATATCCCAAGTCATTTGGCATTTTTTTTATAGGTCATCTTGAAATAGTTGAATTGTTGGTGAAAGCTAAGGCAAATGTATTTCTCAAAGATGAAGACGGTCAAAATGCTCTGCACCGTGCGACTGCAAATGGCCACGTAAACGTGTCCACATATCTCATCGAAATTCATCCAGATCTCAAATTTGAAAAGGACAACAAAAATCAAATTCCCTTCGATGTGATACCGCGAAATGCGAACGATGATTTTAAAATTCTGCTAAAACCGTAAAGAATCCATTCTGTTGTATTCAATTCTTGGTTTCCCCCTCCATTTGCTTCTTATTTAATTATATTCACTTTCAAATTCAAATGTTTTAACGTAGAGTAAATAAATGAAAACAAAACAAATTCTCTTAGACAAATACTAGTATTACCAAACTGTATCGCATTTTCTTTTTTCAAACAGTACTTTATATGAATATATACATACATACCTAGAACTGTGTTAAGCGTGTTAAGGCAAAATAAAAAACTCAACCAAACACTTGTTTCAGTTTCTCATGAACACACGCGTGAGATTTTATTATCATTCAATTTGAACTTGTATTCCAAACAACAAACAAAACTTCGACTATATTCGTGGCAGATCGTCGAATTCGACCAGATACTTTTGCAAAGGTATCGGTATCCCCGTCTGCCGGGCCAGCACCAATAGTCTGGACTCGTTGTAGTTGTTCGTATTGGCAATTTCCTTATCTAAATTGAGAACCAGGCGTTTTCGTATTTCTATGCGACACAAACTTTGCAATGACAACGGATTTCGACACTGGTAGTTTATCCAACTCTCAAGGTCTCTACGGCTGGTCGACCAATGGGGCTTATGACGGCTTACGGGTTGAAACAATGAAATGTTAAGTCCAGCGTGAACTGCAATGAAATTTCTGTCATTAGCCGTAGACTCTTTCAATTAATTGAAGAACATACCTAAGAGGATAAGTAAATTCAGATACGATGTCCTTAACGCCATTCTCAATGTGTCAGCGACATGGTCCATACATATTATGCTAACATCGGAACCCTCTTTGATCAGAAATTCCGCGATATCCAATTTCTTTAAAGTAATGGCTCTGGTTAATGGAGTCTGGCAGCAGGAAGTGTGCGCATTGAGAGGGACTCCGTGCGATTGCAGAACTCGTGCCAATCTACTGAATCGTTGAACCGATTCAGCATACTGCACCGCATAGTATAATTCATTTGAGCACCGATCAAATGGTGGGCTGCTACTGTTCTCCAGTAAGCACTCCAGCATTTCGGAATTGCAATTAAAAATCGCTAAAAATATCGCCGTACAACCAGAGAGATCTCTTACATTTAAATTTTCGCCGTGGGATATGAGAAGCTGCGCCATTTCACGGTAGTCGTGCTTCACACATTTATGCAGGAGGTAGTGGGAGATGAGCAGGCGTGCCCCCCTTTCCAGGAGATACCTCACAAGATTTACTTTGTTTCTTGCAACAGCGAGGTAGAGTGCTGTGTGACCGTTGCAATCTTCTAAATTAATTTTGGCCCCTTTGTCGATAAGAGTGTATGCAATATCATCGGCATCGTTCTCGATGGCTGACATTAAAGGAGTATACTCCCGGTTGTTTGGTTCGTTAATGTGCGCTCCAGATTGAAGCAAGAGTTGCACCTAAGTATGAGAGCAAATATTTTTAATCGAATTGAAAGCAACTATGGCAGATTTTCGTTTACCACTGCCAGGTTTCCCTGTCGAACAGCGATGTGTAAAGCTGTTTCTCCGGTGGTAAACGTTTTACGGTTGGGATTCGCCCGGTGATTGAGAAGCACCCGCACAATTTCCTCCTTGTTAACGGCTAGATGTAACGGTGTTATACCCTTGGTCGTAGTAATATCAACGGGAGACTTATGTTCCAACAAAACATTGAGGCATTCCATTCGCCCATATGCAGCAGCATAATGTATTGGTGCACGATTCAAAGCGTCTACGGTGTGAGGGTCATCACGTGTAGGTCCATAACTGCTATTCACAAGTATTTCCCCGGTTTGTTCGAAGGTTTTTGCATAGTACAAATACAAAGACGAGCATTCATCAGGTTCAGATGCTGTACAAGAATCACTATCAATTTCATCGTCCCATTCCAAATTATCCATGCCATCGGGGGTATAGTCGATTTCCATTTCTGTGCATCTAGCTAGCGCTTCAGGGTCTGAGGGTAAAGGTTTATTGCCATCTTTGCATTTTATGTGTTGGTCAATGAACTTACTGAAAATGCTTTCCCTCTCTTCACACGATTGAATAAGCACCTCCAATATTTCAACATGCCCATTCAATGCTGCTTGACCTATTGCCGTTCTTCCGCAGGATGTTATCTTCGTTGCACTAGCACCTTCCACCAGAAGTTTTATGACGTTGTCCAAATCACCAGTGGACACGTAATAAAACAGTCTTTCGTGAATATCTGCTATGAATTTCGACATATTTACATTAAACAATTGTTTATTTGGTATTTTTATGGAAAATTTGTATACATCCTGGTAGAAGGAAAATGGAATACGTTGACAAAAGCATTTTTTGGCACAACTTTGTCATGCGCAGTGTTTTGTTTTTAGTTAACACGTTTTTTCCCTAAGCATTAAATTCATGTTTATGTGAGGGAGTATTTTAAATGCTGGCTGACTTATTGCTGTGAATCTGTTCAATGATATAAACAATTAAAAATATTAACTATCTAAATAGTAATTTATTGAGTAATAAAATGCGACCATAATTTATCTAATTTGGCATCACTTTGCTCAACATTCGTTCAGTTCAGAAAAAAAAGGTTAAACCTTAATTGACGCAAACTTCACTTAAGTTTTTCTTTTCGTTTGACACGGTTAAAAATGGCAAGTCGCGGTGGAAATTCACGTCGTGAACAAGACGTAGATAATACAATTACCCATGTACAATGTGATGGTTTGGTAAGTTTATTTACTCATTTATACGTTTAATCTTAAATAGTGTTGAAGGTGAAAGTGTGAAGTACGAAAAAAATATGTTAAAGTTCGCAACACGTTTGGGGTCTCCATACCGAGATGACGTTTTTTGGTTTTGACAGTTCATCTGCCAACGAAAGCCTCACCAGAATAAAATTTCCAATGCACCTAAAGTTGCAGAAAATTGAAATAGATTTGAATTTTCAAAAATGATGACTTTTCTCTTTCCAGGCTGTTATGAAAATGGTGAAACACTGCCAGGAGGAGTCAAGCAACATGGACTTAGCACAGGGTGCCCTCCTTGGGTTGGTTGTGGACAAGAGGTTGGAAATTACCAATTGCTTCCCATTCCCCAAAAGCAGTGATGAAGCTATGGATGAAGAACTGTATCAATTGACTATGATGCGTCGTTTGAGACGCGTGAATGTAGACCACTTTCATGTTGGTTGGTACCAGAGCTCGGATGTGGGTAACTTTTTGTCGTTGCCTTTATTGGAGTCACAATACCACTACCAAACTAGCATCGAAGAATCTGTGGTTGTCATTTATGACACACAAAAATCGGCAAGAGGTTTCCTCACACTTAAAGCATACCGTCTTACTCCCCAAGCGATTGCCATGTACAAGGAAAACGATTTTACTCCTGATGCTTTGCGTCAACTTAAGGTCGGCTATGAAAGCCTTTTTGTTGAAATTCCAATTGTCATCAAGAACTCTCCATTGACAAACATTATGATGAGCGAATTGTGTGAATTAGTCCCGGAAGACCAGGGACACAACTTCTTGGATTTGGGTACCGCATCAGTTTTGGAGAATCATATGCGTTGCTTGATTGATCGCGTCGATGAACTGTACCAGGAGTCGATGAAGTATAACAAATACCAGCAAATGGTGTTCAAGCAGGACACGGTGAGTGCTAAAAAGTTCTTTGACAGCAGAAGAATGCATTTTTGGTTTTGATTTTAGGAAAAACATCGTGCATTGGCTAAGCAAGCTGCCGAGAATGCTGTTCGTATCGCCAAGGGAGAATATCCGTTACCGGAAGAGGATGTGCTTAAGCAATTCCGACCCCTTCCAGTGCCAATCCGATTGAACGCAACCATCACATCGGGCCAAATCAACACCTACTCGCAGCATATATCGCAGTTCTGCTCTCAGTCTCTAGCTAAGTTATTTATTACTAAGTCACTGCAAGACGCCAAGGAAGCCAAGGAGAGCAAGTAAAGTGTCAAGAGCAAATTCGATTTAAGAACAACCGTGTTTTTGTAATAGAAAGAAAGAAAAGATAAACACTCAATTCCATTAGAAAGAGATCCACTAGAAAGGGCCAAACTTGTGCATAATATTCACGACAAATACAAAAAATTGTGCCCAAAGTTGAGCTCAAATTCCTTGTTTTCTTATTAGTTCTAGGTTAAGATTTCAAACGAAACGAACGAAAGCAATATATTCACAACGCCTACACGAAAATTTAATTTTGAAACATAATTGGTTGCTGTAATGCCACGTTAACAAAGCCACGAATATTTTAAAATACGAGTGGAGTTGGACGTATATGAAGTTAAAGCTGACAATCTGGTAGGCATCGGACGGGATAATTATTTCTTCATAGTCGAGGAAATCCTATGATATGCCACTAGTCGCAATTAGTTATGGTCAGATTCTTTTGCGTGACAACGCTATGTTCCATACATAATGAAGAATAAACCGGACTTTTTTGTTTTAGTTACAGCTCTGTGCAAAAAAATAGCACCACGTTGAGGTCAGCACTTTGGATGCTAATTACTTTTCTCCATGCTCATGTAAAGACACGATATTTATTGTAGGACATCTGTTGGGTATCAGTAATAAAATGCAAAAAACAAGATAAGCGAAGATGCATTTTAAGACAAGACAATTCCCGTTATACAAAATGAAACCGAAATTTTGGTGTGCAAAATAATAGCATGTTTGGTGGTGTTTAGTTTTTTTTTGTGCGTCAAAAGATTTAAGTAAAAATATTTAAGTATTTTGAAACTAGTATTTTGTAAATACAACGTTATAAACAATTAAAATGGGTCGCGGTGTGCATTGTACTCCTAAGAAAAGTGAACTTATAAAAAAATTATTTTCTGAAGGAAAAACGTATAAATTTATTCGGGAAATCGTTGGTTGTTCGAATAAAATGATTACTAATGCAAAAAAACACGTCGAAAAAGAAGAAACAGAAGGTAGAAAATCGAAATTAACCTCTACTGACGAGCGAAGAATGATAAGATTAGTGAAACAAAACCCATTCATCACATCAAACAAAATAAAAGAGGAACTAAATCTGCGTATCAACATCAACTATAAGAAGGAAGTTGATAGAGAAGGAACTACCTGCCAGAAGTCCCAGAAAAGTACCCTTGATGACAAAGGTCCATCTTCATAAAAGAAAACAATTTGCGCAAGAACATTTGAACTGGGAAGTAACCAAATGGCGTAATATATTATGGACAGATGAGTCTAAAATTGTTTTATTTGGAACTCCTGGGACCAGGACATTTGTTCGCAGGCAAAAAAACCAAGAGTTTAAACCGGAGTGTACTTTAAAAACCATTAAGCACGGCGGCGCGAAAATTAACATATGGGGATGCTTCTCCTACAACGGTACTGGTCCTATATTTTCGATAAGACCAATGATGACCGCCGAAGTTTATATTGGCATAATGAGGGAAACCATGTTGCCCTACGCCGAGTGGAATATGCCTCTCAGATGGGTCCTGCAGCAAGACAATGACCCGAAACATACGAGCAAATTGGCCAAGGAATTTTTTGCGAGGAATGGGGTTCAAGGTATGGAATGGCCGCCGCAATCTCCAGACCTAAAGCCCTTTGAAAATCTTTGGACAGATGTTAAGAAAGCTGTTTTTAAAGCGAAACCAAAAAATACACTACAGCTATGGGAAGCTGTGCAGGCTGCGTGGAGGGATATTCCAATTCGGCGATGTCAGGCACTAATCGACTCTATGCCACGACGTTGTGCCGCTTCGCTCAAAAATAAGGGTTATAAGACGAAGTACTAGAACAGTAGTATAAATAAAAAAAATAAAAACCGTACTATTCCACTAAATTTTGCATTTTATTTACAACGTTTTACTTGTGGTGCTATTATTTTGCACACCAAACTTTTGGTTTCATTTCGTATAACGGGAATTTTCTTGTCTTAAAATGCATCTTCGCTTATCTAGTTTCTTGCATTTTATTACTGATATCCAACAGATATCCTACAATAAATATCGTGTCTTTACATGAGCATGGAGAAAAGTAATTAGCATCCAAAGTACAGACCTCAACATGGTGCTATTTTTTTGCACAGAGCTGTAAATTTGTTTTGTTAAATCTTGGTCGCCGTATCGTAGTGGGTAGAGTGCGACGCTCACACGCCGAAAGGTCTAGGTTCGACTCCCAGCGCAACACCAATTTTTCGCGGCACCACCTCTTTCGAGCTGCTGACCACATTCAAAGAGTAATAACTGTCAAAGAAAAAGCTATTCAAATTTCGCCGTTCGGAGTCGGCAAAAAAAACTGTAGGTCCCTTCTACTCGTGAGAGAACAGTAGCGCGCACAACGCGAGTAGTTGATGAGCAAGCTAGGCCCTGGTCCCCCTTTGGACTGTAGCGCCAACAATTATTATTATTAAATCTTGTCATAATCTAACCTCCACTTTAGTGAACATTTAATTTTTATTTAAACATTGTGTGTTTTATAATATAGTCCATATGTTAGTGCAGGTGGGACATTTTTCTTCTAATCCCAGTTTAAAAATTACATGTCAAGAAGTGCAAGGCTCGAGTCAATTGTCAACTATCACAATTAATAATAAAACAAGTCATATAGAGGTTTGAATAGAGGTACCTCTAAGAGGCTGACAACATGTTAAAAATACCAAAGAGATTGTAAAGCTGTTGACATAAGGAGTCAACAACAAATTGTAGGTCGTTTGAGCTCACGAAAAGGCCATATTTGCTAAAGAAAATAGGGTGTAGTACCTTGTGGACTGTAGCGCCATCCAAACATAAATGTTTTAAAATTACTTACGGAGTAGGAACAGTTATACCTTCATGCGTCTGAGGAAATATTCCTCCGATCAATTGTATAATACGTGCCATTGTATGAAATGCAATAAAATTGGATTGAAGTTATTTCCTATTTCAATGCATGGCGCCAACAATGCAACAATTTAAGCCTTCCATATGAACCGTAATCCATACCCAAATGTTAATATTTTGATAACGATCTCCCGCTGTACAGGGCGTCATAAAAAAGACTAACCAATGTTTAATATTGAAAAAGAAATGAAAATGAAATAGATAAGAACAATAATTCGTGATGCATGGGCATTGCAAGCCCAGGAAGCAATCGCCAGGAAGGTACTTCCCAACAAGCACTTTCATTTCCTAGAAAATATTAAAAAAGAAAAGAAATTCAAACATTCATTCGCAGAGGAACTTGCATAATCCCTTCGAGAGCTGTGCGGGAGCGTGATTGATTTGTTGGTCACGAGTGGCAAATGCATACGAGTGCACAAGTCAGGCGATGGGATTACTTAATGGAATCGATTTAGAAAGTGGAATTGTGTTGAAGAATTGTGCTAATGCTCGATTCACACTGAACCTAATCTTTTTGATGTGTCTGGCAAAATGAAAAAAAGGTCTCTGGCGGTGTTCGAATTTACGGCGGCGTGGCTTAAGTGCTGGATTAGTGAGAGGGAAAGTGAGGCGAGTTTGTGCTAATTGAATTTTGAACTGAACCGTGGAATTGTGTATTTTCATTGTTTTTTATTTTCATTTTTGTTTTAACACTTGACATAGTCTTAATGCAGCTGTTACCATTTTTGTGAGCGATTTAGGGATAGATGTACATGAAGCTTTTAAAAGGGTTATGGTGGATTTGTTGTGATGATTCTCTTCACAGTGCAAGCATGTGAACTTCATCGTAAAAGAAGGAGTGGAAGAAATGTCACTCTGCCCTTTACACAACAGTATTTAGCTGCCATTTTTAAAGAAGCCAGTCATTCTGTTCATTAAGAGTCCTACCTTCCAAGCTTTTTGTGTCTATCGCCTCGACACCTTAGGAAGAAAAGAACACTTCCCCTGAGCTTTACAAGGTCAAGTTGGGGATGTATAGTAGCGAATCGAATCGGCCGCTGTGTCATGTGGCAGAAGCTCGGACTCGCTATTGTCCTCTCACTAGTAAAAGGGACCTACAATTTTTTAACGATTCAGATCGTCGAGATTTTAGAAGCTTTTTCGTAGGCGTAACACTTTGAGTGTTGTCGGCAGCTTGAAAGTTATGAAAAACTCTACCCACAACCCAACGGAAACCTTGTTTGTCCTAAAACCAGGCTTTGAAACCGTTTGTCCTGAGCCCCCAGAAGTTAATCCCAATTTAATTCCTTTCTTGTATCGGCATCCTTTAATTTCCTTCTTTTATTGGTTTTTGTGAACGACTTTAGACATGATCCGATTTCATTAAGTTTAGAAATCATTTCACTGGCTGTTAATCGGCTTTGTTTTAATTCACGTGGCACCCAAACGTAGAACTTCTACGTGTGATTACATACTCACTTTGGAAGATTTCAAACTTACTTGCGTTTGGCGTCTGGCGCTTTTAATTATTTAATAATTGGGTGGCGCTACGGTCCACAGGGAGACCAAGGCCTAGCTTGCTCATAAACTACTCGTGTTGTGCGTGCTACCGTTCTCTCACGAGCAGAAGTAGAGGGTTCCGCCAACTCCGAACGGCGAAGTTTGAGAAGCTTGTTTAGACAGTTGTTTCTCTTTGGGTGTTGTCAGCAGCTCGAAGAGGTGGTGGTTTGAGGTGTTCAGCCGGGCTTCTGCTGTCTATTTTAAGATTCCATTTAGGTCTTTTTCCATCAGCATCGACTTCATTATAGACAGAACGAACAAACAAAGAACTATAGGATGTATGTGATTATCCAGCATGTTCTACACATGGGTCTTTCTCTAGGCCTAGGACGTGATTACAAGATTTAGCTACTCAACGTGATTAAAAAGAGTTGTTATACACTCGTATTTTCTACAAAATACTTTCTACATTTCAAGATATTTAAAGGTACGTGATCAACGCTGAATTTGCTTATGAAAAGTTAGAGTACCCAAAGAGAACTGCCGTTCCTGTGTTCGACATAAACTCTAGTTTTAATTTAAAAGCTTGTTTTGTGAAGAGTGTTATATAACAGCAATGTTGTAAAAATAAACAATAAACTATAAATATTCTTTTCTGACTGAAAAGCAGGAAGGGAAGAAGTTAAGTAAATCACACTTCCCTAGCAGCCTTAGTCTGAACATGTGCTCACGATAAAGGGTACATTACGGTAAAGCGCACACACAAAAATTAATTTCATCGATTGAAACAGAATGCCAATCAGCAATTGCCAGCCATTACATAATCGCGAAGTAGATTCGATTCACGTAAAGGTCAAGTAAGAAGCCGGTACGTGATGATATCACAAGCGTGCATCAATCCCATGACAGAGTTCGTAGTATCTGCCGCAATTTTTCTGCTCAATTTGTCAGCTTTTATAAGCTTGCATCATCGCAGTGAGTCGCGTGCAGATACTTAAAGTCGAAAGATAACTACTGATGTGGATGTCTAGCTCAGAGAGTGAGATGGCAATGAAATACAAAGGCGGCAACCACTGAAATTTAATTAGATAAAAGCTGATGACTTGATAGATAATTAGTTGTTTCAGGAAACTGCAATACAATGTAATGAATTGAGGTCGAGTTTGTGCAAGTTTGTTTTTCTGTAATTTGTTTGGCGCCATTGCTTGATGTCATTGACTGAGAATTATTTAACGGTATGATGATGCTACCAGTGTTTCATAGGGCTGCTGAATCGAATTACTAATATATTCAAAACACTTGATAGGCAGTCCGCTAACTATGAAATTTGTTGGTGGCACGTTTAGTTGCAGTTGTCAACTGTTGTTCTTCGTTTAGCGTACATCTCTGTATGCAGCAGGCGGAGATGAGATGTAGGATAGCAATGTATGTCATATGAAGAAGCCCTTAGTGTTTTCGAGAGAAAAGTTTTGCGTGCGATTTTTGGTCTTGTTTGCATTGATGGCATTTAGAGAAGGAGAAGATTCAACGGCGAACTCTATGACCTGTATAGTGACATGCGCTTGGTCAAGCGTCTTCGGATGCAATGTTTAAGCTAGGCCATGTAGAGTGCTTGGACACCACAGCTCCGGCCCGTAAAGTCTTCGAATCTGAGCTATTGGGAAACTGCAAAAGATAACTGCCGAGGTTTATATGACACACACAATGGAGAAGGAGCTTACCGAACTGGGAGTGCGCAACTGGTGGCAGCTAGCGAAAGATTGTGCTGGCTGGAGCGGCATATAGGTTGATGTCCAGGTACACAACGCAGCACCACAAGAACAAGAACATCGATATGTTGGACAGAGTTTTACAAGAGGCAACACAAAATGTGTGTACCCATTTTCAAGGAGTCTACCTCCTCTACCAACCGAAATGAATCTTACCATACTCTAAGGAAACTCTCAGGAGAAAGAATAAAATACTCAGGAAGAAAATCTATTCCGCCTGAATATTTAGCAGGTTACGTTTACGGCTTATTTCAGGCAAAGCATTTCAATTTGAAAAGACACAGCAATAACAATTTCATTATATCACCAACCTATAACGTCTTGCACATAACTGAAACAATTTCGTGTTCTGCAAATGCCTTCCACCAGACATCTCCTTAAGCATCATCTGGATAAAATCACCCGAAAAATACAGCATGCGAATTTTTCCACATACGATTCTCTTTCAAAACAAACCACAAAGTACACCCCAGATCGCATAGAAAGGAGAAATGCGTTTGAAATCATAATGCGGAACTGCAGGAACAGCGTCAATTGTCCGAATGCCACGGTCGGTCGATGGATGCAACAGCAACAGTCGCATCAAGGGATAGCGGGAATTGTACAGCACAGACCGAAAACAGTTTCCATGGCTCACTAACACGGTGCAGGCTCCAATTTGTTGCGAGCAAATAACCTTTTAAAATTGCTGCTACTGAAGAAAATTACACACCATGACCGAAGGGAACGCCGAACACTCGTGTTCTCGACAGTCGTCGTTCCCAACTGTAATTCCCAGCTTGGGAATATACTTTACATTGTCCAGCGGCGAATGCACTGAGTAACTGCGGAGGTGGTGGCGTATCATTGTTTACACAGAAACTTGGCGAGGGTTTGGCTTCTCCATTCGAATAACGGTGCGGTGCCGGAGAATACGCTTACGAGAGAGATTATTTTCAGGTTCAATTCTCGCGTTGACAGTGCACTACTCAGCTTAATTGCTACATCCATTGTCACGGTAATTTTATTATGTCTATTGAGGTTTTTCATTCATTCCGGTCCGCACCTTGCAGTGGTCGTTCTATTTTCTTTCTTTTTTTGTGTTTATAGATGGATGTATCTATTGATGGGTTTCTGTGGCGGTGACATTGATTTGTAATAGTTTACAGGAACAGCGGTATACATTAGAAGCAAACTTTTGCTTTCAAGTCTAAATGGTTTGGCAAATTGAGGTTGTAAACGAAGTTGGGTGTGGACACCACAAATTAAATAGAAACACTCCGCTCTGCTATGTGTTCATCAATCACTTAGGCAGGGCATAGCTGAGTGTTTTACACCGCTGGAAGATCAGGTAGGCAATTGTTGTACGTACATGGTGAACTCTCACCTTTGGTATCCCCGTAATTTTCAGAAGTGTTCAAGGATTTTTGAAAATAATACCTAGAGTTTGTGTTTTCCATTCCAAAGGTCTTCCAATGCGTGTTTGTTTTGTTTTGTGTGAACATCTCAATGGAATGCTGTTTTTGTAGGTCTTGAATGATTAGATTGCTTCAGATTGATGACAATTTAATACGCATCGTTTGAGGAGCTTACTTGCCTTAAGACTTAATTTCGTCTGCGAACAATGTGCTTACTAAGAAACAGCAGAAGCACCTATTTACTATTTTTATCAAAAAAAGAAAATGTAGAAAATGAACACATCGCTCAAAGTTTCGTCCGTCGGAAGCTACTCTTTCTTTCCATCTCTCTGGTAATTTTCGAAAACTATCTCTTAAAGTAAGTTCTCTTTGGCATCAATCCCATCATTGAGCCATTCTTCGATTGCTTCAAAAGATCCAAACCGTGAACCCCTCAGTATTCGAAAGGCGTAGGGTTGAAACAATACGGCAGGTGGGGTACGCCTTGCACTTTTAGCGTTTCCCGGCAGTTTTTAACCGTTACAATCACGTTGGGCCGAGCATTGTCATGTTGCAAATCATCTTGTCATACCTTTCGGTCGGTTTTTCGGTTTTTCACGGAATGCAAGCCTTAAATACATTACTTATACGTAGTTGGTAACCCTTCCCATCAATGGTTTGGCCTGGTTTAAGCAGCTCACAATACAATACACATTGTGGACAAGAACTATCCCATCATGTTCGGACCATGATTTTTGAACCGTGGATGTTTTTTTTTAGCGTAGATTGAAATTATTTTGATACGGGTTCAACAGATTATAGTTTTTCTTCCTCAAATTATCGTCGTATATCCACCTTCATCTTCCGTCACCATTCGGCGCCAAAATCACTTCCTTTGGTGTCTTTCAAGAATCTGTTTCGAGGTGACGATTCTCGGTTCCAACTTTAACGGTACTCAATCTCCTTACTTTTAAATAAATCCAAAATTATTTATGTGAACGGAAATTGTTTGCTAAAGATCTTCCAACGGTTTTGTTAGCTCACATTGCGTTCGGCGTCGATTGTGATCCAGTAAACGCTCCAATTCCTCGTATTCAAATTTGCTTTGTCTGGCTAAGACCCTATTTGTCTCCGAAGCAAAGGTCACTTGTCTTTAAGCACCACTCCGTGATTTAACGGTCTTAGCACATACACAATAAGATTCTGCAAACGTTCGATGGGCTTTAGCTGAAATTTTCTTCCAATTACATAAGAAAATAAAAAATTCTCACAAATGCTGATTATTTAAGACATGTCCGGACATTTTTGAAAAATGCAGACAACAATGTTGCTGTCTTAAAGCCAACATTGATGCGAACTTATTATGGCTGACAAACGTCACGGCTGTCCAATAAAGAAGTTAATAGCTATGAACAGAACGTTCCCTTTCGATCTTCAGAACTTTGTCAAGTTTTTACTCCTTCCATATTATACCATATAGATATTTAACAACATTATATTTTACCATTATGTATTTAAAATTATCAGGAGTGGAGCTAAAAATCTGAATTTTCAAAACCTGTTCTTCTTTGTTAACAAAATAATGTACAGTAAGGAGAAAACTTATTTAGTTTGTTTTTTTGATGTGATTTCGCCAGAAATATTTTGAAAAAGTGGTATGGGACATAAATACTTTATTCTTCGAGCAATAAATAAATTGTTTAAACGTTAAGGACGGCGTGTAGCACTGGTGGCCTCCACATGAATGTCATCACCTGGCGTGTATGAGGAGATAATGGTACAACAGAAGCATGATACAGCAGAAGAAGATATTAGCATGTGCATCTTTCGCAAAATTTGTTGTTTTTCTTCAAAATTATAAAATCGTTTATGTAAGGTGCAGGCAGATAAAGCAACAATTTATTTTTAGTACCGGCAGATGATGCCGACTCCGAACGCCGAAGTTTGGGCAGCTTTTCCTTAGACTCTTTGAGTGTTGTTGGAAGCTCGAAAGAGGTATTGCCGTGAAAAATTCGAGGTGTTCGGCCGGGAATCGAACCCGCTCCTTCGACGGGTGAGTATCGCACTCTACTCACTACGCTACGGCGGCCACCAAGTCTTGTCTTTACTCTCTGTAAAAAGTCTATAAACAAAGCTTTGTTGTAACACTTAGAGTCCACCAAGAAGAAAATGCAAGAATTCAAAGATTCCAAAGTAGATAGAAAGTAGATTGTCAGGCAAAAACAGTTTTGTGTATCAATTGGATCCTGAAACCGGATAATTTTTGTGCAGGATTCTTCTCAGGCTAATGTGCGTAAGCTTTTTTGTTGAAATAAATTTAGGACCAAGTTGAATTTTATGAATAAGGTTTCAAACTATTGGCTTACACTCCTAGATAGGTTCTCAGGATATGAGTGTTGTCCACAAACGTTCCTGTCTTATGATTTTATGCCACATGCTTGCGTAAAGCAATCATAATGTGTACTTAATGTCGCGCAAATCTAATTTAAAAACATCTTTTCAGGCTTTACAGTCCTTTTCGGGGTATACCTCTTTGCACCTATTATTAATGGGAAAGTAAAAGCATTTTATTCAAAGTATTGTCCATTGTTTCCTACAAATTTTGACCACCTTTCTGGCACTTTGTGAATACCACGCCAATAAAATTTTTCATCTTTTAAAGCAAACCAACCAGACACCCAATTTTCGACCTCCTGGTAGAAATCAAAGTGCTGCTCAGCCAATGCGTGTCCCATCGATGAAAACAAATGGTAGTCGGAAGGAGTCAAGTCTGGTGAATACGGCGGGTGGGGTAGCTGCTCAAAGCCAAGTGTTTTGATTGTATCCTGAACCGGTTTTGCTTTGTGTGTAGGTGCATTGTCATGGAGCAAAATTACCTTGTCGTCTCTTCTGGTCCATTCTGGTCGTTTCTCGATCAATACATGGTTCAAACTGATCATTTGTTGTCGGTAGCGATCAGTACTAACGGTTTCACCAGGTCTTAGGAGCTCGTGGTACAGCACACCTTTCTGGTCCCACTAAACACACAGCATTGTCTTGTTACCGAATCGATCTGGTTTTGCAGTCGATGTTGATGGTTGTCCCAGATTAACCCATGACTTTTTCCGTTTAGGATTCTTAAAATAAATCCATTTTTCATCGCCAGTAACAATCCGATGCAAAACCGATTTTCTTTCGTGTCATTGAAGCAAAATTTCACAAGTGTTTTTTTCGGTTTTCCATCTGTCTTTCATTCAATTCATGTGGCACCCATTTTCCACACTTTTGGATCTTTCCCATAGCTTTTAAACGGTCAGAAATTGTTTGTTGTGCAATATTTAACATTGCGGCCATTTGCTTTTGACTCAAAGTGTCATCTCCATCCAATATCGGTTGCAATTCGGCGTCTTCAAACTTTTTTGGTGGTCTTCCACGTTCTTCATTTCTCACATCAAAGTCATTACTTCTGAACCGTTGAAACCATCTTTTGCATCTTGCTTCTGATAGAGCATGATCACCATATGGCTCGACAAGCATTCGACGCGACTCTGCAGCACTTTTCTTCAAATGAAAACAAAAAATTAATGCTTTCCGCAAATCATTACTTTCTGGTACGAAATTCGACATTTTTAACACGATGAGAAAATATGATTTTGTCTGTTCAATGACTTCATGTATACTAAATATTTTTCACAGATGTCATAGCAAACAAACAAACAAAAATAAGTGCTCCTTCACAACAAATGTTCCCTATTGAGACATTTGTATCTTGACGCACATTTCATACGGTATACCAGGACCTCGCCGGAGATATAAGTTCCTAACGTCTTCTGAATATACAGTATTTTAGGGAGATAAAATATTGATCGACAAAAGAAAAGAATCATCGCACTTCCTTAGATGCAATCATGTTATAACCTCTCTATCTCACGTCTTGCAAGGAGATCTGGAGCACCAATAATTAAGTTTGCACACGCAGCCATCGACGAGAGTTCCTCGCACTTCCCAACCACGACGCACATCAACCCTCACTCAGTTATCAGGCATTTGTGTACATTTCCGCTGTTTTCAAAATTCAAATGAACTGGCTGCGCACCGTTTGAAGCATCACTGTCAAAAACGACGCGAGCAAATAATTTAATAAGGTCACGCTCACGTTTCGATTGATTATTATTGCATTTTCCGACTCGACTGCGAACTGCTATTTACGACTCGCAAAGAATTAGCTCAGCTGACAGCGGTTCTAAAATGAATTAATATTTGCATTCAACTGCAGGCCTGCCATGCATGGTTATATCAAAGCGATAGAACGAAACGTCTGCCACACAAAATGCACCGAACATATACGAATATTTCAATAACGTCCGCGGGGCTTTGTTTATTCATTCCGCACGCATCTGTATCTCTTGAATTTGCCGGCTTCGTTCCCTGCGGTTGAATCCAAATGAGGCAAAGCGCTTTAGAATTCCAATGTACTGTACTGGTGTAGCGTTCCTCACACATCTGACCACGGCGTCTATTAACTATGACGTGGTGATGGGTGAATGCATGCCTCCTCTTTGATGTGTCATGCAGCAGGTTCTGGGAATAGAATAAATCACTTGAGTCGATTCACTCGGCACGTTCTCGAGGAGCCGACAGAGCTGTGGCTACCGAAAGTGAGCAACACCTGCGTGCTGTGGGTGTGCGTTCAAGTACATGTATACCAGACAGTAGATGAGTAAATTTTCAAGAACATTATGACTAATTGCTTTGAGGTCTTCGTTTTTAAAGAATTTGTGTTTCTACTCACTTGGCGACACATTCGAGTGATCTACGGCATTCTTTTCAGACAAAGTTTGTTCACTTCACTTGAATTATGCTAATTTATTCTAAAGACGGTTGAACTGATTGTGGACTTTGGTAATTAGCTGCTACCATTGTGGAATAAGAAAGGACTTGGTAGAACAACCAAGTTCTTAGGCTGTGACAACTTAAGTCACGGATTGCGTGGGAGTTAGAGGTCGTTAAACGATAAACAGGAGATTGCTGGGGAGATCTGATGGAATGAATGAACGGTTTCGCCTGGCAAGGTTTCGAAATTTGTCATCACTCGTGTGTGTGTGCCTGATCATTCGGAACTCGTTTCCCAAGCATCTGGTTGGGTTGAGGAAAATGAAGTGCTCATAGACTGGGAGTTCTCCAAATCAGATAAAGCGTGTAACTTTAATTGGGGTTATTTATTCCCCTGAAACGGGTTTAGTAATGAAGGAATGTTGTGGATGTCGGGTGGAAATGTTTGGAATAGATTTATGAACGCAAGGAAACGAACTTCAATAAATTTAGAAATGTAGAAGCAGTCAACATCTTCTGCATCGAACTGCAACCAGTTTCAGGCTGCCATAATTTTTAAACTGTTCATGATTGTGACACACCGCAATAATTGTTGGCGCTACAGTCCAAAGGGGAACCAGGACTTAGCTTGCTCATCAACTACTCCTGTTGTGCGCGCTATTGTTCTCTCACGAGTAGAAGGGACCTACAGTTTTTTTGAGAAGCTTTCTAGGATGATTATTACTCTTTGAGTGTTGTCAGCAGCTCGAAAGAGGTGGTGCCGTGAAAAATTCGAGGTGTTGAGCCGCGAATCGAACGTAGACCTTCGGCGATTGAGCGTCGCACTCTACCCACTACGCCACGAAGGCTACGAAGGTGAAGCTTGGCATTGAAAAAATGCTGAACTTTGGGTCACCTCAAACAAGACGTAAATGTGTCAAAATATCGCAACGCCACTTGCATGCAGCATGTGACACTTTCTTCGGCCGTCTCAAAACTATTACTCACTAAAAAGGTGCAAATACTGAGAACTACTGACAAAATTTGAAAATTTATTTTGCAACATGTTTTGTTTTGGCATAATAAAATTTATCAAAATATATATAAAAAAATAAAAATTTGAAAAGTTGGAGTTCGAGAAATCCGTAAGTTAGTTTGACACCAGCCCCCGTGCGGGAAGTCTGTACAGCATGTAACATCATACCAACGCAGAACCGAATAAGAAACGTGTTGTCCAAACTCTTTTGAACGAATAAATGCGGCTACTAAACGAATGTTAGTGTGAAATGTTCGTCATGTTGGTATGCTTGGGGATATCACTCAGAGTCCCTTCTGTCGTACGATGCAGGTATATAAGAATGTGTCGGCCGATGCCGTGTGTGTGAAATCAACTAGCCGAGTTAAATTCGGGACAACAGTCCACGCGTACAAGCAGGACGAGAATTCTGCACAAGGATCTCCGATTATTGATCCTTGAAGTCGAATTGACACATTGATAGCGCCACTTGTCGCTTTCCTACAATTTCCCTGTTCAGGGTTGAATTTTACAACAAATTCGAAGACGTATTCACACTTTGGCGTTACGTTAAGAAACGAAATTGCCGCATTTGGGCTTTCCTTCAATCAATTACAAGAGCCCAGTGGATCCACAGAGAGTGACAGTGCGGTGCAGATTGTGGGGTGTTGTCTCTTTCTAATTGTTTTCAAACACGAAGCAAGAAAAAGCTATTAAGAAGTCTTCACTCATCAAAGGGAGTTAAAGAGTCATACTACTTCTTTTCCCTAAAATTGAACACCAAAGTTTTTGCCTTTAATTCAGACAGGATGACGCGGAATGTCAAACAGGACACATCATCATTTAACGCGCACTAAATTCGTTCTGGCAGATATCTTCAAGGCTTCAGATGACGTATGTAACCTAGAAGTCAACCCAAAGGTGTTGGGGTTTTTTTTTGTAAAGGTCTAGGAAGGATCAATGTTATGCCAACAATCGGTAAACGATTCACCCTGCAATTAAGGTCAAAACCAATGAAGAAATTCCTACGCAACAGTCCAAGGCCACCCATCTTGGAAACTAAGTTCGAGCAGTATTTCATGATGAATGGATATGTTTTTCGATATTTCAGATCTTCCTTTTCTCGCGGTTCATAAAGCTCCAAGTATTCTTGGCCAGTGGGAATTTGTCTTTGAGACATCTCCAAAAAGGACTTAGTCAATCAAAAGAGAAGGTCTTCATGCGGAATTTTAATCCGGCTGCTGGTATCTTAAGAAGGGAATTTAAAAATAAGATGCAAATGCCTTTGTATGACAGATCTTCAAGAGTATGTACATTTGTACCAGAGGGTGTAAAGAACAAAACTCGAGGTTTTTGAAGAAAATTCTTTGCAATTCACAGCGTCCTTATTTGAAACAGTCTACACAAGTGTAATTGAATAACCACCACATTTGTGGGAAGTCCTCGTCGAATCTGGAGCACTGTAGTGTAGAAGAAGTCGAAGGATAGAATTTATAAAAAAAATTAAACAAAGAAATAAATTTATGTGTCCCAATGGTCTAAAAGAAACAAACGCCTTTAGCAATTACATCTGCAAAAAAAGCAGTGGTGATACCGAATCTACAAAAGTTTATGTTTTCTAAAAAAAACATCAGAAATAACAACACTTTTAAAGTAGAAATAGAAATGGATTTAATATTTTGTTGTGGAGTATTTACTTCGTAGGATCGCCTGACATCTGCGCTGCATTGAGCCCACTAAGCTGACATCTCTCCAGCGGTATTTTCTTCTATGATCCTTCTATTTCTGCCCAACTGGTTATTATTGCATAATTTTGCTTCAGAAACTTCTGTCTTGACATCCGCTCATAAGTTTTTAAATTAGATTGTCGTTAGGGCACTGAGCTGGCTAACTCATGGCTTTAATCTTGAACGCCCTAAACCAATTTTTCTCTTTCTTATTGGTGTGTTCCTGATTATTGTCCTGTTGTAACACCAATCTTAACAGCATTTCATACGTAGCGTAAGAAGTACCAACTATCAAACAACAAAATGTGTTTGACGCTACGATTAGTTCAGCAAACGTAAAAATTCAACTAAAGCCATCTATGAGTAAAATTCGCACACCCAATATTTTCTAGGATGTCAACGTGTAAGTGCTGATCCATTGTCCTTCTTATCCAGAATTTTGGGCCTACGCCTTAGTACGAAAAGCATGCCCAAACCAGAATGCTGAACCCTCAATGTTTTAAGGTTTTCGTCGTGTGTCTGGGATTGTACTCAGTATTTGTTAGGCGTCTTACATAGTGACGGGATACAGATTAGCCAAACAGTTTTGCTCTCGTCTGTCCGCACAATATTTTTTCATTGTTATCTGCATTTTATTTTGCGAGGTACTGTTTTTTTCAAAGAGGGACTTTTCTTTGACTGCGAGCATGTAAACTATTCTCTATTAGTGTAATTTTTAAAGCTTAATTTCTAACTGCCAAATTAGTTTTGTTTTTATCTCTGTACTTTGCACACTATTATAATCAATGGAATATCGGACAATACGTTTAACAGTTCTTTGAAATATAATTCTTTTTCGACCTCAAGTTTCGGGCTTTTCGTCATATTACTTGACATTAGAAGTCGTTTTTGCGGAAGAGCCAATGATTTTTTCAATTTCTTTGTATGTACTGTCATCGTCAAGAAGCTTTGGAATAAGAAATCGTTCTTCTTAGTGTGGTATACTGCGCGTCCTATTCTGTTGCAAAAAGAATTCATAGGAACGAAAATTTTAACAAAGCTGCTTGCTTATCTCAAACACTCAAAGATAAAAGAGACGAAGAACGTATTATGCTAAAAAAGCAAGCAAATGTGGACAAAAACAAAACGCTGCTATTATCTGAAACGAAAAAGAAGTAGCTAAATGAACAAATGATGTCGGAAAACAACCGTTAAGCCCCCAAGGATATATAATATGCAGGGAACGCATTGCACTGGAATTCTTGTAATTGAACACAGGCTATATTGGTAAGTGAGGAAGGAGTAGATTATGCTCAAGACTACACTGCTCTTATTTTGACAACTGTTTGGATATGCTACGAAGGATTAATGTTATGCCAACAATCGGTAAACGATTCACCGTGCAATTAAGGTCAATACTAACGAAGAAATTCGTACGCAACAGTCCAAGGCCACCTTACTTAGACAGGAGACGCTAAGTTCGAGCAGCATTTCATGATGATGTTGATGTTTTTCGATATTTCAGATCTTCCTTTTCTAGCGGTACATAAAGCTCCAAGAATTCTTGGCCAGTCAGTGGGAATTTGTCTTTGAGACACCTCCAAAAAGGACTTAGTTAATCAAAAGAGAAGGTGTTTATGCGCAACTGACGTTGAATTTCTCCGTACTTGTTGACTACGCCACTTAGGCAACGGAAGAGATACAATATAACCTATTCCGCGTTATCATGGGGATTCTTCAGACATTATGTATCATCATCGCCATCAACTCCTATCATTTTCACCCAAAAAGAATGTGCGCCACTTAAAAAAGGCAAAAAATAAATTTATTATATGAAAGCTATCCTAAGCAAAAATTTATTAAATAAATTGTTCTCCCCAGTCTTAAGTTGGGTGTGCTCTCCCCGCAGACACTGTGTCCTGATTCCGACATACGACATACAGTTAAAGCCGTACCCGCCAAGAAGCAATTCTTAATTAAATTCCTCCAGTCGGCAGACATGTTTGTGTGTCTCAATAAGCCAACTTCTCCCCACCCCACGCCTCCGGCGTTTCGCACCACTCTAACTAGCCGCTGCTGGATCTCAATTATACCACTTCACTGGCGCACAACTTAATTTCAGCAAAAAATACGAAGAGAATCTCCCCAATAGCCTCCAGCAAGGTATCACTCTCAATTTGGGCTAACACAATGGAATGTGAAACCCATGCCGCCACATGGGCGCGCACAGTGGCACACAGCAGTCGACAGACAAAGAAAAGGCCTCTGCAAAAAGTATCTGATTCGATTGTGGGAATAGAGAAGCGTTTTTTTTTTTTGCTGCCCCGGGGAATTAAATGTATCAGCGACTCGTGTTTTCGGTTGCGGTTACATGTCATCGAGTTTTCAGTCCACCGCTCCGAGGAAGCGCCGGACAAAAAACTAAATGAACGCGCCACACCTACGGTTTATTGACGGAATTCGATCACTCCCATTTACACTCAATCATAGGAATGATTTGCGGCTAGGTACATGCTAAACAAAGTGTACACCTTCTTGATGCACTGCAGCTGGGTGAGTTCGCTGGAGGCCTCGCAATCGATGTCTAGCTTCTCGCAGAGCACCCGAATGTAGTCGACCAGAGAGAGGTTCTCGTCGTGAAAGGCGTTGTTGATGTCGCGCTCTGCAGTGGCATATGCACGCGGCCAGTCAATTATCATGGTCTCTATGTCCTTGTCGGGCTGCACTTCGTATGGAGATTGCCCAATGTGCACGTGTTCCACCTCCTTGATCCATTTGTCCACATCCTTTGGCGATCTTGCAACGGGCACCTGACTGGCGGACTGCGACCTCGCACTTCCGGTCAGCACAGACCCCAGCTTGATGCTCAGCAAGCTTGGTTCGCTCTGGTGACCACTGGGCTCATCCAGGTAGTGCAAGCCCAGCTTCTGCAGATGGTCCAGGACTTCCTTGGTGCGCGTGGGGTCCATCACATCTGGAAAGGACACCTTAAGAAAGGCGTCAACATCGCCCACGGCCGGCACATAGTCGGGCACAAACGGTTGCAGGTGGTACTCGGTCTCGATGAGCTGTGGCGTGTACTTGACGATGTAAGGAAACAGGTCCTTAATCTCCTGCGGCACCGACAGGCTGTCCCAGTTGGATGGACTGATTAAGCGAACGCCAAGCTGTTCTCGTTCCGGAAACTCCTTGCTGTCGTCGGTTTCGGATTCGCTCGTGTTGCTCTCATCGAGACCCTTGCCGTCGTCCAGATGTTCATCCTCCTCTGCAGTGAGTGTCGACGAGGAATGCGGTAATCCTTCCTACCAGAGAGGACACAACAAAAGGTAACTTGATTCCTTGCAAAAAAAACTCGTGAAATAATTCGGAAATGAAAACACTCACCGGCTTGTTGGCACGCATCGTGCGACGGGCAGCTGAACTGTTGGCCGATGCTCGTGGTCCTCTCGACGCACTCTGCACCCGTTCGAGCTTAATGGGCTCCGAGCCGTCTATCTTGATTTCCTCGTCGTAGTAATTCATGATGTGTACGGCTGAAATTCGCTCTGAAACTATCCTGAACGTTGATGTGGGTTCCGTATGAAAACAAAAACATTTACTGCCAGGTGTTTGTTGTGGCTGTGCAGGACGCCTTGGTAACGTCGACTAGTGTGTTATAAATGGAAATAAGAAGCAGGGGGAGGTTGCTACCTGTCAATTGTGATAGACTTCTATTTTATTTTGTTTTGTTTTTCTGCTGCGTCAGTTTTGTGCGATTTCGGAGGATCCTGTTTTTGTGCAAATTGAGTACCCAGTCAATGAAGACATTCATATCTGCGGATTTGTTTCTTGGTTCCGGGAGTGAAAACCTGGATCCGAAATAGTTTGAGAAGAAGGTTTGTGTTTTGTGTGTGACCTTGAATGTGTGTCCCTCAGACTTGGTGGTAATTGTTATTAAAGTCACCGGTGACGACGTTTGTAGACACATTAAGCGACAATCAGAAAAGGATTTATACTGTTTCAGGCGAAAATATATACAAAGGACTAAGGTGAAGGTAATTGAAAACTGGGATGTCCTCGCCTTGAATGACTTGATTTTCAAACACTTGATAGGGAATTGATATCCAGGTAACCCAAATAACAGTCTAGATCCAATACGCGGACAGCAGCAAGTTTTCTTTTAAATTCGTTTTGAGGTCAAGGATGAAAGAAAACAAAGAAAAAAGTTTTTTCACATTCCTCGGCAATCCATCCCCATCTGCAATAAATAAAGTTACAAAGGAATAGCAAAAATACTTTTGTCGTCAGTTCGGTTGGGGGCATCTTGAGCTCTTTTACATCGCGATTTGCTCCCTGAAGCAGTGCTGAAGCCGCATTTTTTCACTGCACATTTCACGAGGATGAGGAGAATACAACCACGACCGCCGCATCATGTCGGGAATTTTCTTTTGTTGGGGGTATCATGTTTGGGAAGGGTCAAGGACGTGTGAAGGAGGAAAGTTTAAATTCATATTTGATTTCCTTAATAGAAAGCGTATACAATTTAATGTTGTTTATTTTAAAGTTAGTAGGGATTAAACTGTGACATATCTGGTCAAGGAAGGATATGCAGCAGCATGGGTACATTTCCAGATCCCACTTGAGAAGTTCAACTCTGTTATGGTTGACACTTATGATTTGTTGTGTCCCTGCTTAACATAAAATTGAGACTGGTTGTCGACACTTTGTGTCCAGGATATACAGCACTGTGCAAAATAATAACACTGTGTTCAAACTTCTCACTATTTTGCTAATAACTTTTTCTTACCGTCATGTGAACACATCATCTTTATGCCACAACATTTCACTTATTCCTTATACTTATACTTATTATACTTATACTTATTGTGGCCGCCGTGGCGTAGTGGGTACAGTGCGACGCTCACACGCCGAAGGGTGTGGGTTCGATTCCCAGCTCAACACCAATTTTTCTAATTTTTCACTGCACCATCTCTTTCGAGCTGCTGACAACACGCAAAGAGTAATAACCATCCTAGAAAGCTTCTCAAAATTCGCCGTTCGGAGTCGGCAAAAAACTGTACTTCTACTCGTGAGAGAACAGTAGCGCGCACAACACGGGTAAGTTGATGAACAAGCTAGGCCCTGGTCCCCCTTTGGACTGTAGCGCCAACAATTATTATTGTTATTTCATTTATTCCATCAGTAATAAAACCTGCAAAACAGATAAGAAAAACGTGCATTCTGAATTTAGAAAAGACCCGTTATCCGAAACGAAACCGAATTTCGGTGTGTGCAAAAACATAGCACCAAGATCAAAAATTCATGAATATGTATGAAGCAAAAGTCAATGGAATAGTAAAGTTTTTTGTTTTGATTTTTTTTATTGGGTTAATACTGGGTCGTATAACCTTTATTTTGAAGCGTTAAAACATCATGGCATGGAGCCGATAAAGGCCTGAAATCGCTGAGCAGGGATATTCTCTTCCAGGCAAACTGCACAACATCCCATAGTTGTTTTTTATTTTTGGGTTTTGCTTCATACATAACTTTCTTAACATCGGTTCAAAGGATTTCAATGGGATTCAGGTTCAGAAACTGAGGCGGCCACTCCATAACTTGAACTCCATTGCTTCCGAAAAAATTCGTTGATCAGTTTGCTCGTATGTTTGGGGTCATCTTGCTGTAGAATCCATCTAAGCGGTATATTCCACCCTGCCTAAGGTAGCATGGTTTTTCTCTTTATGATGACATAAACTCCAGCAGTCGTCATCGGTTTTATCCAAGAACCGGGACCAGTACTATAATAGGAAAAGTATCCACATACGTTAATTTTTCATCCACCGTGCTTAACAGTCTTTACAGATAAAAACTGTTGGTTTTTTCGCCTGCGACAAATGTCCTGGTTGTAAGAGTGCCAAATAGAATAATTTTGAATTCGCCCGTCCATAATATATTGCGCTATTTGGAAGGTTCCCAGTTCAGGTGCTCATTCGCAAATTTGGTTCGTTTTCCAAGGTTGATTTTTGACAGTAGTCGTAGTAGTATGACTTTTATTTCGATTTGTAATTAAATATATAATCTAAGTCTATTTTGGTTCGGCCTATGGCCGTCTACCATTTTTCACAGCAGTGGTACTTTCAGGGACTCCTGGCAGGTAAATTCTTCATTACCAGCTTTCTTGTTATTGTTGATGTCTCCCCAGATGATGTGACTGGATTTATGAATCACATGATTCAAAATCACATCCGTATCACTATTTATAGTGACAACGGAAACACTGATGGAGGAAAGACCATCTGTGGCGGGATGGCGGCTAACAGACCCAGGCTTAGAGGGAACCTGACTGATATCTTAACCAGAGGCTATATTCTGGTGCCACGGGAGGTCAGGGGCCCCTGGAACTTCGGTTCCAGCCTGACCATTGCGGTAGGCCCCCTTGTGGGAGTTTCGTGGTGGCTGTGGTTTACCACCTAACATCGCGGGTAGAGTCGAGGATAGTGTACTGTGCTGACTTGTCTAGCCCATTGTTTAAGCAAAACTAGGCAAGTCGGTTAGCGGACTATCCCTTCGTTCGTTTCGGCGTTTAGTCTTGCGTTACTTACGACTCTTGGGAAAAAGTTTCCCCGTGATATAAGCCGTTAAGGCAGGTGATCACGTAAAACCAAATCCCACATCTGTTGATGTCTCCACGGGTAAATTTAACTCCTCTTCTGGTTTTTTAGTGTTCGGGTTACATTGGACTAATCTTACTATCTATCGTTCATCGGCGAGGGTTAGTTTCTATGTTCTTCCTCTTTTTTCTTCCTGTTGACCGTATTTTTTGGCATTTGCGATCATTTTATTTGAACACCCAACAATTTCACGTATAAATTTGTAAATTTTACCCTCTGAAAGCACTTTTTATATTGAGACACGTTTCTCAGGAGTACAATGCACGCCACTACTCATTTTACTTTGTTAACAACATTGCACTTTGGAATATTATCTTTTACTAACTACAATAATATGTGTAGAACTGGTTTATAACCAAAAACAATTCAAAAGACTGGTGTACACTTCGAAAACGCTCCTCAGAGTGAAGTAGTGCTATTGTTTTGCACATTTAAATTCGTCTGCATTTCCTGTAACGGGACCCTTTTTAATGACAAGATGCATTTTTTTATTATCTTGTTTATGGGTGACTGAAATAATAAGCGCAGAATCACTCTTGCCAATCGCTGTTTCTTTGGTCGCAAGATTCAATTGAGTAATAAAGCCCTCTCGCGAACGACCAAAGTGACTTTGTACAACACCTTGATCATCCCAGTCCTGCTTTACGGCTCAGAAACCTGGACGCTACTAAAAGCGGATGAGGAAGCCATTGGTCTCTTCGAGAGAAAAGTTCTGCGTGCGATTTTTGGTCCTGTTTGCGTTGATGGCATCTGGAGGAGAAGATTCAACCACGAACTGTATGGGCTGTACGGCGGCATGAGCCTAGTCAAACGTTTACGGATACAACGCTTAAGGTGGCTAGGCCATGTAGAGCGTATGGACAGCACTGCTCCGGCCCGAAGAGTTTTCGAATCCGAACCACAGGGACAACGCAACAGAGGACGTCCTAGACTGAGATGGCGCACACAAGTGGAAAAGGACCTGAACCAACTTGGAGTGCGCAATTGGAGGCAGCTGGCAAGAGATCGTGCTAGCTGGAGAGGCATGTTGGTTGAGGCACAGGTCCACCCCGGACTGTAGCGCCATTCGGAGAAGAAGAAGAAGATATAATAAGGATGTTGTGCAATAAATATGACGCTACTGCCTGACCATAGGAAAAAGTAATTACCGTCGAACACAGTGCTATTATTTTGCACAGTACTGTAGAGTGCAATTACAGTTGCTTCCAAGCTATTTCCGAATACATAAGTTTCTTAGGGATGTGAAGAAGAGAGGGAGGGGGACGACCAGTGAGAGCACGGAGAAAGAATATGTTTTGAAGGAGAAAAGTGAACATTGTTGGACTTGTGGCTAAGTTTTTTAGTTTTTAATAAATCCATTTAAATAAATATCCATATCTTTATTTTTTTACTTAAACGACAAAAACACTAACTAACTTATTTAAGACACTTAAACTAACTAACTTGTGGTCGCCGTGGCGTAGTGGCTAGAGTGCGACGCACACACGCCGAAGGGTCTAGGTTCGACTCCCAGCTCAACCCCAATTTTTCGAATTTGTCACGGCATCACCTCTTTCGAGCTGCTGACAACACTCAAAGAGTAATAACTGTCCAAGAAAGATTCTCAAACTTCGTCGTTCCGAGTCGGCAAAAAACTGTAGATCCCTTCTACTCGTGAGAGAACAGTAGCGCGCACAACACGAGTAGGTGATGACGACCTAGGCCCTGGTCCCCCTTTGGACTGTAGCGCTAACAATTATTATTATTATAAACCAACTAACTTTTTAAAGACACTTATTTAATTTGATAATCTTAATTCCAACTTACTCACTTTTCACAAGTGCTTTAAGTTAACCTAGAATTATTTTTCATTTCTACTTATCGGCTCATTTTATTTCCCTCGTTCTTATTTTTAATTGTCATGATTTTAATTTTACTTGTGGCCAAATATCCAAGAAAGAGTGGAAGTTATTCGTATCATCTTTTCCTAGGAAAGAGGGTATTTGTTTAATCCGTTAAGTATTTTTTTTTAAATATCTTAATCATTGAGTGGTTAGCTATCCAAATATTCTGATTTTGTTCCAAACTCATTTCTGTTCTTAAAGTGATTTCTGCATTATGTCTCTTACCTCATTTGAAATATGTTTCAGGTACATTAGTATCGAAACGTCCTCTGAATTAACAGAAAACGTTCGGATCATGCAGTTGAGGGAACAGCAAATTAAAGTTTATGTTTAGGTCGCTACATAGAAACCAGTTGCTGTTTTGGTTGAACATTTCGGGACTCATGTCGAATACCCCAGGGTTGAATTACGTTGTTGTGCGGTAGGTTTGAAAAAATATGGAACCCAAGTCTTTTGATGGGGGCAGATTTTTAAATAAGTTGGTGTGAACGCAGAAACGAAACATCGGGATTCGACTTTTAATAATCTCGCAGTTTTTAGTTCTGATTGTCGTGATAGTATTTTAAATCCATTGAACATTTTTCTGTAAGTTTTTGTACCACTGAAATGAGCGTTTTTTTGAAAATAAAATACTAATTATTTATGGAAAAGTAAAAACATTTTATTCAAAGTATTGGCCATTGTTTTCTACACATTTTGACCACCTTTCTAGCAATTTGTGAATACCACGCCAATAAAATTGTTCGTCTTTTAAAACAAACCAATCAGACACCCAATTTTCGACCTCCTCGTAGGAATCAAAGTGCTGCTCAGCCAATGCGTGTCCCATCAATGAAAACAAATGGTAGTCGGAAGGAGCCAAGTCTGGTGAATACGGCGGGTGGGGTAGCTGCTCCCAGTGTTGCTCCAGGTGTTTTGATTGTATCCTGAACCGGTTTCGCTTTGTGTGCAGGTGCATTGTCATTCAGCAAAATTACCTTGCCGTGTTTTCTGGTCCATTCTGGTCGTTTCTCGATCAATGCTTGGTTCAAATTGATCATTTGTTATCGGTAGCGATCAGTATTAACGGTTTCACCAGGTTTTAGGAGCTCGTAATACAGCACGCCTTTCTGGTCCCACCAAACACACAGCATTGTCTTCTTGCCGAATCGATCTGGTTTTGCAGTCGATGTTGATGGTTGTCCCAGATTAACCCATGATTTTTTCCGTTTAGGATTCTTTAAAAAAAAATCCATTTTTCATCGCCAGTAACAATCCGATGCAAAACCGATTTTCTTTCGTGTCTTTGAAGCAAAATTTCACAAGTGTTTCATGTGGCACCCATTTTGCACACTTTTGGATCTTTCCCATAGCTTTTAAACGGTCAGAAATTTTTTGTTGTGCAATATTTAACATTGCGGCCATTTGCTTTTGACTCAAAGTGTCATCTCCATCCAATATCGTTTGCAATTCGGCGTCTTCAAACTTTTTTGGTGGTCTTCCACGTTCTTCATTTCTCACATCAAAATCATTATTTCTGAACTGTTGAAACCATCTTTTGCATGTTGCTTCTGATAGAGCATGATCACCATATGCCTCGACAAGCATTTGATGCGACTCTGCAGCACTTTTTTCAAATGAAAAAAAAAAATTAATACTTTCCGCAAATCATCACTTTCTGGTACAAAATTCTACATTTTGAACACGATGAAAAAATATGACGTGACGTTGTCTGTTCAATGTCTTGATGTATACTAAATATTTTTCACAGATGTCATAGCAAACAAACAAAAAAAAAAGGGCTCGTTCACAACAAATGTTCCCTATCGAGACATTTGTATCTTGAAGCACACTTCATACCGGTATACCTGGTATAGGCATTAAATATGAATTCCTTTAAATTTTTTTCGGAAAGATTTATATGTTAGAAAACTATTTAACAAGTGAATAAACCTCAGTTTTTTCGTAAATAAAATGTTTCAAGGACAGAAAGTCTGATAGAAAATTTTGATGTCCGGCTTCTGAAACTCAAATCTCCGGAAACTAAATTTTACTGTCCGGATACTAGCGCAAACTGAACTTTTTTTAAGGCTTAAGGAAACAATTAAATAATTGTTGGCGCTACAGTCCAAAGGGGGACCAGGGCCTAGCTTGCTCATCAACTACTTGTGTTGTGCGCGCTACTGTTCTCTCACGAGCAGAAGGTACCTACAGTTTCTTGCCGATTCCGAACGGCGAAATTTGAGAAGCTTTTCTTAGACAGTTATTACTCTTTGAGTGTTGTCAGCAGCTCGAAAGAGGTGGTGCCGTGAAAAATTCGAAAATTGGTGTTGAGCTGGGAGTCGAACGTAGAAGCTTCGGCGTGTGAGCGTCGCACTCTACCCACTACGCCACGGCGCCAGGAAACAATTATCCACAATAATAAAAGCTTTAATAGTTAAATAAATAAGAAGAAATCAAAGTTAAGATTTTTGTTAACTGTCTGGCTACAAGTGCCAATACCCAATTTTTCCTTTTTGTTGGAAATGTTTTAGTTTTGTTTTAATAAATTATGAATATTTAATATAAAGGTCTTATTATGAAACACTGCTTTTTAATATTTTTGATTTCACAGATGTGACATCTAATTTAAGATAATAAGAAAGAAAATAATAATAATAATTGTTGGCGCTACAGTCCAAAGGGGGACACAGGGACAGGACAGCTTTTCTTAGACAGTTATTACTCTTTGAGTGTTGTCAGCAGCTCGAAAGAGGTGGTGCCGTGAAATATTAGAAAAATTGGTGTTGAACTGGGAGTCGAACCTAGACCCTTCGGCGTGTGAGCGTCGCACTCTACCCACTACGCCACGGCGACCATAAAAAAGAAAAACCGAATATTAATGGCACTCACTGTATGTAAGGTTAAACTTTGCCTTGCAATTAACACAGTTTAAAACTATTACATTAATTGCACGTTTGTCATACAGACACACTGCCTTGTGGATAGTTACGTCGTCGACTATGGCAAAATCGCAATTGCCTCAATTTCCACTTCTAGTCTTCGAAAACAAAAACAAACCCGAAGTGACCTTCAAATCTTTTGTCATTGCAAACAAATTGCTTAAACTGTTCAAAAATTAAGGCATCTCAATGTTATATCTCCTTTAGAATTGGAATGCATACATTATCTAATTAGGAAGCTATTAGCAGCAAATCCTCATTAGACGGGTTTCTTTCAATTAGCCCTCAGACGGGGAATCGATTTGTTTTTCTCGTTATTCGGTGCTCCTTCGCTTCCAGAAATTAATGTGGATCTTATCAGTCACTGAATTACGACCCTCAGAATGTATTTGAAGTGGTCATTGTACCGCTTGGACGTTCGCATATGTGTGCGTGTGTCGGTATCAAACAACAAAAACAAATTACTCACCGACTATTTTTGAATGTTGCACAGAAGCGATAACCGAAGTCTTTGACATGTTCGGGGAATTTCATGTGGCGATCCCCCCAAAAACCTGATATGCCAATGCGAATCAACTCTTTGGCCAGGTTCACGACATCGCCAATCCTGTTCCGACCGACTACGCCAAGATCGGTATCGCTTCCCGTTGGAAGAGATTTTACCGGCAACATAAAGCAAGCTGCGCATGAGGATATTTGGATTATCCCATAACGGATTGTTTGTGACTCCTTGGGGAGCGCGAGGCAATATCCGAGAATCCTTATCGTGCATCTGCTGGCTCTGATTGTCGCGATTATAACCAGGAAGATGCGGGGATGTGCAAACTTGGCACCCGTGGTGACTTATAGCGAATTCACTAGCAGTGGATGAAGATGAAAATTAAATCTGAGTGGTTCATTAATGCACACGACAGGTGCAGTGTACCTGGTGGAACGGTGGACTATGGGGTGACAGGGTACTGCCATGATGTATCCAATTAACAATGGAAAATATTTAATCAACACCACGGGACCCGCAGCACATGCAGTTGCAGTCATGCTCTTACTCCGTAACCGTGACGTGGTGTGGATAACGAAACTGCAAAACTTGCATTTACGAGCAGGAGATGAGGTCTTAAGAGATTCGCTGCAGTTCCACTCAAGAGAGTTGTTCGCAACACAGCCACAGCAGAGTGTGTTCAAATGTGCGCCGCTTTCCGAAAAATGAAATGAAAGTGAAGGTAGATGGAGCTCTTTGTTAATTACTGCAAAATAATAGACTGAATTGCAATTAATAAAACTTTAGTCTATTGTGGCGTGCTTGTTTAACCGTAGCCGCATCCACATATGACGGTGAGTTGTTGCCGCGGCGTCAAACTCAGCTTCGGGCTAGTGATGGTGGATCAGCATGAGATGGAGGTTGTTGATCGCAAGACGAGTAATTAGAAGTTTTCACGCTTAAGGCAATTTATGCAATGGTTAAGTGCGTAGGCAAAAACAAAACAAAACGCGGAGCGCAGATTTCTGATTAAATAACTTCATTTGATTTACTCTTGGGTGAAACTGAATACTTACAACAGAAAAATGTAAGACAATTGAAGTAGAAAACCAAATGCGTGAGTTTTTGGACATCCGTTAAACACTATTGAAAGTTTAGAATTTTTTTTATGGCGTTATGTTGGAACTCATTTCATTCATTAGTTGGTATAAGTTTCTTGTTGAACTTTTGGCTGCAGTTTCTATTTTGAATTAATTTCTTCCAGTGAATTTTAGTATGTTTTTGGTTTCTGTTAGGAATAAGTATTTTAAATTTAAGTTGGTACTACTGTCACTGAAGTCTGTGACGAGTTTTAATTTGAAATATTAATTTTTGTACTTTGTAAACTGCTTACGCTGAGTTTAAGGTTTTTTTTTCATGTCTTAAACTATTTGGAAACGCAGTTTCTGAAAAGCAAGTTTGCAACTAATTTTTTAAATTGCAAGTTACGTTAACGTAAATATTTAATATCTAGTGGGGAATCAATTTGAGGGCTGCAAAACAGATAATTAAAGAAATACACCACCAAATTCGCGATTAAAACGCATTATCTATGAGTGCTAGAAAAATATTCTTCGTGTTTTACCAGATTTATTTTGAACTTAGGATGAGGATGCCGAAATAAGAAATATTCCTTACTTTTCACTGGTCGCGTTTGATAAAAAAAATATGTTTTGAAAAACAATTCGCATGAGAAAATAAAATGGGGCCACAATGCTAGGTTTTATTCTAATGAAGAGAAAATGGTACAGGTATACTATGTCTGAATAATGTTATTAACCCTGAAAGCTAAGTTCGTGTAAAACATAAAATCTCAGTTTTAAAGGTACTTTTAAAGAATACCAGAAAATCTATTTCAATTAATAAAGATCTTCACAGCAACCAACACAGCAGTTGTTTAAGGCCACAAGTTTTCATACCGGTATACCGGTTGAACCCCAAGATACCAATGTCTCGATAGGGAACATTTGTTGTGAACAAGCCCTTATTGTTTTTTAATTTTTTGCTATGACATCCGTGAAAAATATTTAGTATACATTAAGTCATTGAACAGACAAAATCATATTTTTTCATCGTGTTAAAAATGTCAAATTTTGTACCAGAAAGTGATGATTTGCGGAAAGCATTAGTTTTTTGTTTTCATTTGAAGAAAAGTGCTGCAGAGCCGCATCCAATGCTTGTCGAGGCATATGGTGATCATGCTCTATCAGAAGCAACATGCAAAAGATGGTTTCAACAGTTCAGAAATAATGATTTTGATATGAGAAATGAAGAACGTGGAAGACCACCAAAAAAGTTTGAAGACGCCGAATTGCAAACGATATTGGATGGAGATGACACTTTGAGTCAAAAGCAAATGGCCGCAATGTTAAATATTGCACAACAAAAAATTTCTGACCGTTTAAAAGCTATGGGAAAGATCCAAAAGTGTGCAAAATGGGTGCCACATGAAACACTTGTGAAATTTTGCTTCAAAGACACGAAAGAAAATCGGTTTTGCATCGGATTGTTACTGGCGATGAAAAATGGATTTTTTTTTAAAGAATCCTAAACGGAAAAAATCATGGGTTAATCTGGGACAACCATCAACATCGACTGCAAAACCAGATCGATTCGGTAACAAGACAATGCTGTGTGTTTAGTGGGACCAGAAAGGTGTGCTGTACCACGAGCTCCTAAAACCCGGTGAAACCGTTAATACTGATCGCTACCGATAACAAATGATCAATTCGAACCATGCATTGATCGAGAAACGACCAGAATGGACCAGAAGACACGGCAAGGTAATTTTGCTCCATGACAATGCACCTGCATACAAAGCAAAACACTTGGCTGGGAACGGCTACCCCACCCACCGTATTCACCAGACTTGGCTCCTTCCGACTACCATTTGTTTTCATTGATGGGACACGCATTGGCTGAGCAGCACTTTGATTCCAACGAAGAGGTCGAAAATTGGGTGTCTGATTGGTTTGCTTTAAAAGACGAACAATTTTATTGGCGTGGTATTTACAAATTGCCAGTAAAGTGGTCAAAATGTGTAGAAAACAATGGCCAATACTTTAACAAAAAAAAATGTTTTTATGTTCCCATTAATACTTAGTGTTTTATTTTCAAAAAACAAAAACATTTCATACCGGATATGGTATGTACGGATTGTGGAGGATATATATATAAATGTCTTTTTTTAAGTATACGAGGGTTGCCTTTTATATTTCGGGATTAGAGAGCAATAACAAATATTAATCATCGAAAACAGCTTAATTTTTTTTCTAAATATTCCCCATTAAGGTCTCTACACTTTAGCATGCGTTTGAATCAATTGTCGAAGCACTTTTGCCACTCTGATTGAGGAATCTCCAAAACATGCATTCTGAATGCATCAACCGCTTTGTCGTCGGTGTCGAAAAACTTTAACCTCTCATTTTATTTCTTACGTACGGGAATAAAAAGAAGTCATTCGGTGCCAAGTCAGGACTATACGGCGGATGACTCATCAGATCGATGTTTTGAGTGCTCAAAAATGCAGTTGTTTGAGCCGATGTGTGAGAGCTCGCATTGTTGTGGTGAAAAGTGGTCCGTCTTCGGCGATTGGTTTTCCTGATTTCTTGGAAAACAACTAGCTAACAAATGGTTGTTTACCACTTAGAATTGACTGTTCTGCGTTGTTCTAGTGGTACGGTTGCGACATGTTCAGTTTTTTCGAACAAACAGGCGATCATTTGCTTGGAAGTGCTTTGTGCGCGAGCAACTTTTGTTGGATTTGGCTCAATTTGAAACACCCATACAGTTGATTGCTGTTTAGGTTCGGGCTCGCATAAATCCACGATTCATCACCTGTCACTATGTCATAGACGTGTTTCGAAGCACCGCGATCGTAGTTTTTTAGCATTTCTTTCGACCAATCGACACGAGCCTTTTTTGACCGATTGACAAATTGTGTGGGATCCAACGCGAACAATTTTTTTGACGGTCAAATGTTCATGCAATATTGAATGTATTCTGGTCCCACTAATGCCTACGGTTGTCTCTATCTCGCGATAGGTCACATGACGATCTTGCAATATCAGTTGGCGCACAGCATCAATGGTTTCCGGAACAACAACTGATTTTGGACGATCTTCACGAAATTCGTCTTGGAGTGAACTGCGACCTCCGTTGAATTCACTATACCATCGATAAACACTAGTCCTTGATAGAGCTTCATCGCCAGTTATAAGTTCATCGATGCACTGTTGTTGAGTTAATCCACGTCGAAAGCTGTAAAAAATAATCTCACGAAAATTTTTACGATTTAATTCCATATTTTGGGCGAGATGAATTGAGTACGTAAAACGTCAAATATGTCAAACTTTACGATAGAGCTGGCAGTGGGCAAATTGCAACACTAGAGTTGCCCAATCCCGAAATATAAAAGGCAACCTTCATAAACGGGTTACTTTTGACTAATCTTACTATTGTTTCAGTTTCCTACCTCCCTTTTCTCCCTTTTGAACGTAGTTTTTGGCATTTGCGATCATTTTATTTGAAAAGAGCTGGCAGTTGCCAGATTTCACCACTAGGGCTGCCCGATCCCGAAATATAAAATGCAACTTTCGTACGTAAAAGCCTCTGCATGATAGCTGTCCTCCCAGGAGAGATTTCGCATTTTGAATATGTTAACTCAGGAAAAGAAAGACTAACAAGCTTTTATATTGCCACAGAATGAAGTATGTGGAGTGTGGTGTATGATACATAACCAAATTTTCTGGGGATCGTATATGCTAGGAGAGCAGCTGTTCAATTTAGAAAATGCAGATAAAAAAATATCAACTACACGCGTTATTGAACTAAGTATGAGTATGCTTGGATGGCCTATGGATGATTATCTGTGCATTCAATACATGCTACTGAAACAATATGGGCGTTTACAACTGTTAAACTTTCGATACAAATGCAAATGAAAATGCTATGTATTGAATAGAGGAGAAAAGCTGTATTTATGTCGTTGCACTTCAGTGCGACTGTGGAACTGAATAAGTTAAACCCTGGATACTTTCATATGTAATTGTAATTTATTGAATATCTAACTGGGGCACTGTGTATTACGATGACTCCGACAGCAGTTTTTGTCAAAATAATTCCTACATCTGGGATACCTTCCTAATAACTAATTTATATACAGGCCATTCAATGACCCTATGGTTTGCCAATGATATTACCCTTAGCAAAAAATCAAAAAATCATTAATATTGTTAACAAAAGCACAATGAAAACCATATTATTCTCTTGAAATTTTCTTTTGAAGTATCAAAGACAACAAGGCGAATCAAAATAATTCACTCAACCTGGCAATGCTTCACCCAACAACTCACACTCACACTGGGAAATCCGCTAAGAGAAAAACTAACAACCTGCCATCACACACTCACCAACCGGCAGCAACATTTCTGTATCTTCCACTCAAGTTTGAGCGCCTGTCGCCCGGAATGAGTGCGATGTGGTGAAGTAAACAGTTTCCCCATTTGAGTTAACATTTGTGCTTCACACTTTGAGCGGAAACCGCTGCCACATTGACTTCACATCACTGCGGTTAAACTCGTTGAGCGCCTCAGACGTGTCGTTCTGTCTCTCCGTTTGTTTTCCTCTCTTCTTCAGTCATTAAACTCCGATAACGATAAGAATCCACGAAAGCATCTTAACCTTCTTTTTGGCGGTCGAACTTCGAAATCTCGAACGCGTCGTGGACAACGAATCGACTTTGATTTGTGAAAAATTGAAATGTACCAGAAAGTGCCGAAAGCAAATTAATTTAAAGTGCATATCCAGTGAGAAAGTGTGTAGCAAAGTGAACATCCGCGGATATTCCAAACATCCACACGAAGACACAAAAAAACACACACAGGATTTATATATTGAAACAGCGGCAGCCACTCTCCAGGAGGAGCAAATCACTGCAGAGCAGAGAATAAGCAAATGTAAGTCCAGTCAAAAGCAACTCCAGAGCGTTAGTTCCACTTGAATAGTCTCACAATGTGGAAACGGTGGGGGAGATTAGTGGGCGCTCGGGATGGATAAAACCGTCACTTGGAAAGCTTGGAATTGGGGTCTTGTCCGAGGCTTCGACACCCGCAATTGTTTTGTGATTTCACAGGACGAGGATCCAGCGGTGGAGATTAGGCTCATCCGGCTGCTGGATGAAGTAATAACAATCGGGGGGTTGGTCCTTTAAGTGAGTGTGGTGTGGTCTGGGTGAGGTGGGCTTGAATCTATCTGAATTTCATTGTCTTTCTTCTCCCCTTGTGTCAGTGATGATTTTTTTTTGAAGCTTCACGAAAACGTAACATCCTCCTGGAAGCTTCACCCTCTTCCTGCCTTCAATGGCTTTTCATCCATTAATTTGCATTTGCAAGGATTCACCGTTTGAAGGGGGATAGCAACGGGCGCTCTAAATGGGGGCGAGAGACCGCTCCTCTTCTTTTGTTCCGGCTTGCAGATAATTTTCCTAATTAAGGATGTCACCCCAACTGGATTCGACCGAGACTACAAGGGACTACAACCAGATATAGGTCACAGAGGGTGATTGTGTGACTGGGTGACTGGGTGGGACACAGTGTGACGGATAACTCTCCTCCTCTGCCAATTTAACTTCACAACTTTCCGACCACTTTTGTAATCAGTTGTTTGTTTATCATTTCCCCGCTCTTTCTGCCCTTCCTGTGCGGTGCGCTTGGGTGCGTTTGTGTGCACACGGGTCACGTGTCGCAGGTGTATGCCGGAGGGACACTCCTCGATCTTGAATGCCCATCTAACGGGAGCTAGGAGTATTTTTTTTTCTCAACTTTTATGACTTCTGCTGTTTGGGCGTGCTTAGTGTAAGCGCCTCGAAGCTGCCGCCAACTTCTTGAATCCGCTCAAATTTCGGTGGGACTCACGTTCAGTCTTGAGGGACAAGACTGCCACACGTACTCGTCTTGCGTGGGGACTCTCCGCGTCTCTCCAGATTTTATTGCTTCTGAATGATTCGAATCGGTTGCACACTTTCGTTTGCGCCCCCTCTCCATTGTACTCGACGAGAAAAAGAAATGCTTTACGACACGTTTTATTCTTTATCAACGCACATATGTTTGTGTATGCGGTGGGAGGGACGGGTTGACAGCCAGAGGAGAACAATAAAAGCAGCCACAAAAAAGGTTCACTTTTATGGCTGTTTTGGAGGTTATGTGTAATTGATGTAGTCCGCATTATTTTCTTCTAAGGAAAGGTTGACTTGGGGATGTGTCTTGCGAATGTTTGCAATCATTGGGGCCGATGGTTGTGATGGCAATGGCTACGCGGGTGCAGAGGTTGCGAAGGCTAAACACGTATTATTGTTATTCATGGAATTTTTGATTTTTATTATGTCGTGGGTTATCTGCACTTTTTGATCATGGATTCGGCCGTCTTTATTATTCAGTGAATCACAGCCTGATGGATGATGGCGATGACTACTTGTTGACATTTACGACAAAGGCGTAGAAGACGAAGACATAGAAGTGCTTTGATAGCATCATTATATTTTGACGAATCGAAGGTCTAAGCATAAGCACTAACCATGACTTTGATTGAAATCCGAAATAAGCTCCGTTATGAAGTACGAGTTTATACGTACATAGTTGACGTGAATTTGCGTCTCTTTATGATTTCGTCTCTGATGGTATTGACCCTTAAGATCTATGCTGAGATTTGGCATCACTCTTATCTGTGTGACATTTTAAGCCTGCACTTGTCAGAGTTGTTGATTATTCATTTGGTCTCAATTAAAGCAACCTTGGCTTAGTTGATTAGTTTAAATAATAGATAAGTTCCTTATTAACTTTTGCAACTGTTTATTTAGATGTTAGGGGCTTGCTTTATGGAGATTTAACAGAAATAGTAAAAAGTTGTATATTCGAACAAACGCCGAAGGTCACAGTTTCAACACCTCGCAATTTTTTTACGGCACAATCACTTTTGAATTGCACACAGAAGTCAAAGAGTACTGGTTGTCAACGAAAAGCTTCTCAAATGTTGGTGTTCGTAGTCAGAGAAGAAACTGTAGGGCCCTTAATTTGGTGGGAAAACGAACAGACAGTGCGAAGCAGATGTTTAAGAAGCCGAGCAATGTGTTCTTCTGGATTGCAGTGCTGCCAATTTCATAAATTTTTTTCAATGAAATTTACCATATTTATGGTGAAAGCAGAGTTGGTTTGGTACAGATGTGGGATTTGGTTTTACGTGACCACCTGCCTTAACGGCTTATATCTCGGGGAACCTTTTTTCCAAGAGTCGTAAGTAACGCAAGACTAGACGCCTTAGTTACCCAAGTATCAAACTGAGATCATGCTTGAGGGGCAATCACCCCACCTTGGTTTGATGCGAAGCCTTTCGAAAACCTCTTCCGCTCTCTGGGTCGCAGCGCCCGGTTGAGAATGCACCTCCACACTGAGAAGAGCCTAGTTGTGCTTAAATAATGAACTAGACAAGTCAGCACAGTACACTATCCTCGACTCTACCCGCGATTTTAGGTGATAAACCACAGCCACCATGATACTCCCACAGGGGGCCTACCGCATGGTCGGGCTGAAACCGAAGTTCCAGGGGCCCCTGACCTCCCGTGGCACCAGAATATAGCCTCTGGTCAAGCTGTTACTACCAGTCAGGTTTCCTCAAAACCTGGGTCTGTTAGCCGCCATCCGTAGATGGTCTTTTCTCCATCAGTGATTCCGTTGACACTAAAAATAGTGATATGGACTTGGTTTGGTACAGCAAATTACCTCATGGCAACCTCCATTGCAGCGTCTGCGGGGAATAATGGTCTTAGTTGAAAGTAATTTTTGTATATTTCTGACTTTCAAGGGGCGGAATTGCTTTAAACTTATTTCCAGCGCTATCTTTAAGGTATTTTTTGACAGTCTTCAAGCTTTCGACTTACGAGTGGAGTACTCTTTAAAATTTGTAGCCTAGTAGATCTAGCTTTGTCTTCTGGGTCTCATGAACAACAGTTAATGTTCTATTTCAATGCAGCATCGTTTTCTTCTTGAACTCAGGGTTAACTTTTTGACAAGACAAAAGTCATTAAAAGCATCAAAACCTGTATTAATTGATGGAAATCTTAACGTCTCGACATATCAACACCAAATGACATCTTACAAAATTTCCCTGCACCGGAAAGACAAGCGTTTCCTGCAAAGCCAGTACCGAATCATAAAGTCATTGACCACATCAATAAATTTAAATAAAAAACTTAACCCGTCTCATTTCGGAGCAAGTTATGCCTCCTCAATAATGATCAATAAATCGCTCCGGGAAACACTCAAGTTTGGTTTTCCCATTCAGATGGACGCGAGTTAGAGTGCGTTTACACGATCCTCAATAAACGAGTTGAAAACAAAACCAATAAAACCGAAACCCTTGGCAAACTGGTTAATTAAAGGCCACTTACGACAGGCACACATTTAAAGTGCATCACACAATCGGCGCTCGGCTCAGTCCAAATCCAGTAGATACCCCACAAAAAGTAAAGTACTCTCAATGGTGCAGTTAAACGCGTGTAAGCTTGAAGACCTTCCTCCCGTCGTTCGACCGTCGTCGTCAGTCGCGTCTAAACCGATTAACGACTTCTGACATTCAATGACAGAAAAGCTGTTCTCAATACTCATCATGACATCATACGCTTGTCGTATGCACGATGCATTCACGGTTTGTTGCCTTTTTGCTTCCCTCTCACACAAATGCAAATGAACTGAATACTTCCTTCTCGCTGCGTTTGGCCCGCAGAAAATAATGATTTCGATGTCAACGAATGTCAAGTTAATTGTGGCTTCTAATTAACTCGTATTTCAATTTGGACAAAACAAGAAACGAAAGAAATAAGAACTTTGGTCAATACCCGCTTTATGCGCGGCAGTTAACCTCAAATGCAGGCAAACACACACTGACACACATCTCACGTCACGTCACGATGCCAACTTCCATTCGAAATGTCAAGTTCAACAAGGAAAACAAACAAGCCAAGCGGTCTCTGAATGAAAACAAATGGAGCAGCTATTCGAGTCCGTATCTCAAGAAAATGACTGTGCCCACAACGTTCTTGTGGATTCCAACGAATTCCATTCTAAATTCGAACGAACTGCGCTGAGATTGTGTTATCTAGGGATTTTCCGTATTTTTTCTCCATTTCTCGAGATTCATCGTCGTCGGTGCTTGAAACTGACATCTCTGAGGAAACTTTTAATGACGCTAATAATTTTTCTTTGGTTTTTATCAGTGGACGGTGTAGGCTGTGTTGAAGACTGCTTCTCTGTAACAATAGAAACGCCCTTATCCTCATCCGACCGTCGACACATGGACGGGGCCGTGTGTTCGTGTGCGTGCCACTGTGCGTTGGTTAATTTTAGACCCTTTTCGCTTCTCCGTCTCCCGACTGTTAAACGTTCGACGATAACACGCGTACATATCTTATCAAATAACCTTCCACTTGATTGTGTTTCTCTTCGCCTCGGAACACAAAGATTTCGGTGTGTGCTTTTATGTATTTATTTAGTCATTTATGATATCTGCTTGACAGGAATGCTGTTAACTGATTGGTATCAACGGGAAGACTGGAGGTTGCCATATACGAAGAAATAAAACATTTGAGCGTTTACAGTTTTGAAGTGTATTGTGTGACACTTGTGATTTTCTTTCAAAAAGTGTAACACTCAGTTCTTGACTTTTGATCGGACACTTGTCTCCACAAGTCTTCACTCGAGACGGAGATAAGCTTCGAAGATGTCACACTTATTGCCAATGAGCTGTAAGACATTTGAAGGCATGGGGGCAACTTCGGTCAGGAGGCACTTTGTGGGGAATTTCGAGGAATGATTGCTTGTTTTTAAAGTTTGGCAATTTTTTTGTTGAAATTTTTGGTGTTCAAAATGAAAGCGTTGGCAATTGGAGTCGATTTTGCTGGTCACTTGCGAGGGGATTATTTATAAGGTGCAACATTTTAACGTCGACGTGGTGCCCTAATGGCAACGAGGTTTGTGAATTCATTTGTTGAGGGGAAGAATTGAAACTGGAAGCTTCTGTTTGCGACTTGCTTATGAATCTTAACTGAATCTTGATTAGAACATTTATCTGAAAATGTCTCGCTGCTTGATCAGCGTCTACCAGTCACTAACGCTGGTCAGATGTACACAGGACTTTATTTATTCTTCTTTCTCTAAAGTTATCGCGGCGGGAACGTCTGCACATCTTAAACCTATGCGAATGATGCAGTCCCCGGTTAACACAACCGCTAAAATCTTAGCTTCGCCGAGTTTAGGAGACGATTTCTTTCTTTTCAAGTTTTTACCGACTTAACGTTTCAGGAAGTGTAAGCTCCATGATCTTAAATGGCTTAATTCTGGCTTCGAATGATCCCTAACCTTCTTCTTAGCTGGCTGTGTTCTTTAGCAAGCGAAAGAAATCTATTGACTCCAATGCTTTACGGTATAAAACGGTTCTTTACAATTCGTCTTTAAAAATGCCAGTGTGAAGCTCGGTTCAACCACCATGGCTCTAATAAATAACGGTATATTTTCAATTCAATAGGAAATGACAACTAGATGATCAAATTTATATTCAACTGGCAAATTAAGCCATTAAATGGCATCGAGGATACGCTCATTAAGTTGAGAAACAGCTGAGCGAATGTTTTTATTGTACGTCGTCTCTGTTTTCCCGCTTTACTTTATGTTCAAAGCATTAAAGTCGTTTCAAATCAAAGCTGCAGTAAAATGTGTCGAACATTCCCATAAAATGACCATCCTTTAATTCGTCATGTGATAAAGACCATACCTAAGGTCAAAACACAATTTCAATTAATAATAATTGTTGGCGCGACAACAGTCCATAGGGGGACCAGGGCCTAGCTTGGTCATCAACTGCTCGTGTTGTGCGCGCTTTTGTTCTCTCACGAGTAGAAGGGACCTACAGTTTCTTGCTGACTCCGAACGGCGAAGTTTGAGAAGCTTTCTTGGACAGTTATTACTCTTTGAGTGTTGTCAGCAGCTCGAAAGAGGTGGTGCCGTGAAAAATTCGAGGTGTTCAGCCGGGAATCGAACCTAGACCCTTCGGCGTGTGAGCGTCGCACTCTACCCACTTCCCCACGGCGGCCACACACAATTTCAATTAGTTTATAAAAAAAATAAAACAAATTAAAGCAGACCGTTCATTTCAATTCGCAGAGTTTTTGAGCAAGTTAAGAAAGTTGTACTTGTTGTGGCGCTATAGAACGGGGTAGACCTGGTCAAGCTGCAACGTCATTCCTCTTTAGTAATACTTTTCTGGCAATTTTGTTTTTCGTTCCTTATTCCTACAAAAAATTGTTCAAACGTCTATTAATTTTATTCACATTGAAAACTGTCACACAAAGATGTCCAGCACGCCTTGAGTTCCATACATCCTACTCAAATACAGAGTTGATACATGTCATACATACATGTCATACATACATGTCATACATACAAGTCATACATACATGAGAAAGATGTCCAGTGATAGTCAGTGTTTGTCAAAGATTTACCGCAGAAAACTACTTCAATTTGACAGCTGTCAGTTGTTGATGAATCTTCTGATTTGAAATTGTTGTTTTCTATTGTAAGCCTTACATTGTGTCTATAAGTCAACTGTTATACTTTCTAGCAACAAATCATTCTAAAGAACCATTTGTCACTGTGGATTACCTTATTCGACTTATTTTTGGGTCAAGTGGCAAGCGAGAATGACTTAACATAAATAATAAAATTTGCATTCTTTAACAGTCCGAATCTCATAAACACTCTTTTAGCACAATAAACTTAAAAGTAAAAGCTTGTCTCGCCTCACATTGTAAAATATACCGAAAAGACAAATGCTTAATTTCTCACCTGCTACCGCGCAGAGAAGTGTGTTAAACTTCACACCGCAGACTGTATGTTTAATTCAAGTCCATAAACCGCCGAAACTTCATTCTTCCACTCCACTTATCGTCAAAGCAAATACGTAAAAAAGTAATTAACAAAACAAACAGAAAGCAAAAAATGAGTGCCTTGACAAAACTAGAATTTGAAGCATTTTATTTGACGAATTAAATTTCTTCTGTCGTTTTTGGGTCTGTTTCGCACTTTGTGCTGATTGTTGCTTAAACGATAAACCCATAAATTTCTCTGATGTCATCTTTTGTTTTGGTTTTGATTGAAATTTATTCTCTGGCCATGGCTTGTTTGCGTTGTCTACGAATTGGCTGGTGGTTAAGGATTTATCAAGGATCAAGGCATGCTACTGCATGACAATTAGTTGGGGTTGTTAGTATGCTCGAGGAGACGCAGATCGACTTGATAGTGATTCGAATAATATGATTTATGTGAGTGCCAACTTTAGCGATTAGCGTAGTCATCGATTCGATTTCGGCAGTTGTGGATCGTTACGATTGATTTTCAGTGTCTAGCTGAGAATATTTTCGACCCTGTCCGGAGAACTGAGATTTGTTTAAAGGTCGCTTAAGTTTATGGGGATTTGTAATTGGTCAAGATTTAGGGCATGACTCATCGTTGACGAGGTGAAATTTTAAAAGGTGTGATTAATTTACGGAATCACGTGTCACAGGCGTGTAGACATCAAGAGAAATCTTAACGAAATGTATACAGACAAATCTTGCTTGGGCACATTTCAAGCAAGAATACGAGGAAACGTCCAGCTGACGGAAACAAGTGAAAGACGTAGTGGTTCTTTGTTCCCCAGGGATGAAGTCTATCCATTCGCTTTTCAGTTCTAATCAACTCAGACGTGAGATGTGTGCTTGGTAGAGCTTTGTGAGCAATGTCGCCCTCTAAATATAAGACCAAAGGGGAAAATCTAAAAACACATTCTTTTTTTTACAGTCGGTTTTCAGTATTTTATATAGGAATGTTTTGGTATTGTTGTTTCGGTTTTTAAAACTTCAGTAGAGGGCTTTATGTGACAGTTGCCTCTCAAGCGCAAAGACGGCATCTTGAAAGGAAAATCCTTCGCAGTGTGATGCCATAAAGAATTGAAAAATTGACATAAGAAAACGACGTTCAATTCTTTGGCAAAGCAGTTCATCGATCGTCCAATTCATCATCGGCAAGTCAATTCATCGGCCAGTCAATTCATCGGCCAGCCAATTCATCGGCCAGCCAACTCATCGGCCAGCCAATTCATCGGCCAGCCAATTCATCGGCCAGCCAATTCATCGGCCAGCCAATTCATCGGCCAGCCAATTCATCGGCCAGCCAATTCATCGGCCAGCCAATTCATCGGCCAGCCAATTCATCGGCCAGCCAATTCATCGGCCAGCCAATTCATCGGCCAGCCAATTCATCGGCCAGCCAATTCATCGGCCAGCCAATTCATCGGCCAGCCAATTCATCGGCCAGCCAATTCATCGGCCAGCCAATTCATCGGCCAGCCAATTCATCGGCCAGCCAATTCATCGGCCAGCCAATTCATCGGCCAGCCAATTCATCGGCCAGCCAATTCATCGGCCAGCCAATTCATCGGCCAGCCAATTCATCGGCCAGCCAATTCATCGGCCAGCCAATTCATCGGCCAGCCAATTCATCGGCCAGCCAATTCATCGGCCAGCCAATTCATCGGCCAGCCAATTCATCGGCCAGCCAACTCATCGGCCAGCCAATTCATCGGCCAGCCAATTCATCGGCCAGCCAATTCATCGGCCAGCCAATTCATCGGCCAGCCAATTCATCGGCCAGCCAATTCATCGGCCAGCCAATTCATCGGCCAGCCAATTCATCGGCCAGCCAATTCATCGGTCAGCCAATTCATCGGTCAGCCAATTTATCGGCCACCCATATAATCGGCCACCCAATTCATAGTCTTTTTAGGCGATGAATTGGCAACCGATGAATTGGATAGTGTTAACAGCCAATTTATCGGCCAGCCAATTTATCAGTCAGCCTATTCATGGCCCAGTGAATTCTTCTGCTGCCAATTCATCAATCAGCACATTCTTCGGGTAGCATATTCATCGACCAGCTAGTTCATCGGCCAGTTAATTCATCGCCTAAAATGGCGATTTCATAACATGGTGAATTCTTCGGCTGTCATTTCAACGATCGGCACATTCATCGGGCAGCTAATTTATGGGCCAGCCTAAATGGCGATCAAATCATCGGCCAGCTAATTCATTGTCCACCCATTCATTGGTTACCAATTCATCGGTCAGGAAAACATCACAAAAGGAAATCATCTTTTAACCCTTCTAAAAGGTGGTTCATTTTAGTTTTAAGTCTCATCTTGCTTCGAAAGTATTGACTGGCCAAAGATACCGCCAAAATTCGCCGTTAAAACTACAGGTACATTTCACTGTCAAGATAGAAGGATACCCATCATAAGCGATAGCTTATGGAATCAGATCCCGGTACCTTGCAGATTATAATGCCGCGCAGTTCCCTCATCTAGAGTGTCCCAAGTCACAAGAGAGGTTTCCTAGTGTATTTTCATTTGTGCAGCCACTCCTCCCTTTCTAGCATTATCTATCAGTATGACAAAACTTGTTTGACTACACGTTCAAAGTAAAGTCACGTGAAAAATCGATTTATCTTCCCAAGAAACTACTCTGCGGCTCTCTGTTAAAATGCTTGATTTTCGTTAGTGATCTTCATTGTCATGCAACAAGGCTTCTCACAAATCAGCACCCGACATAATTCAAGTTTTATTCTACTGCCGGAAATTACAGTCAGTGAAAAATTGACAGACACTGATAAGACGGCCGGTTAAATCCGCAGTCACCCCCGTATGCGAACCATATGAAGGACAGAACGGAAAGTATGCATAGTTTAAGATCTAATTGAGTTCACATGGTATCTGGTTTTAAATTATCTGTCAGATACATGCTTCCGATCACGTTGTTGAATAATCAGTCTGCACAAGTGCGATATTTTTTCAGTTGTTTAAACATGTGACTCGAAAGGTTATCTCGTGGCTGTAGGCCTTGGGACTTCTGTGGCGTCTTGAGATAAGCTCCTGTGAGTGCGGAAGATAACAAAAGGATATCTGTTCTGATGAATAAACACGACTTCTGTGTTGGGTTGTTTAGGGCCAACGAGAGAATGTGTTGTTTGTCAATGTTTTAGCAGGGGATTAGAGCAGGGAACGTAAAATGTGACTTAAATTATGCGATAAGACACAAAAACTGAGAAAACGCAAAGAATATGGCTTAAAGATTTTCAGTGGGACCAGCTTTTTATGTTGTAGTATATAAAGTAAAGAGTTTTAACCCAATTTGTATGAAAAGAGGCGGATTTTCGCTCTAATTGAAGTGCTTATTCGATTCGTCATTTGAACAGCTGTGACTGCCAGCTTGTTACGATTTCTGAGAACAGACCTGTAGGCGTTCGTTTTGAATGCGTGAGCAGTTATCAACGTCGTTGAACGCACGAAAAGCGTGTAGGAAGTTCAGCATTCATCTCAAGGGGACTTAGAACTCTTGAGGGAACATTTGATGACTTTGATGCCATTTAGTAAATGGTCCTAAGTTGTGTTACGAAATAAAAATAGTTGAATTAAATGTAGGTAAAATAACTGAAGCTACATAATTAAATGTATTACCCTCAAAAGTTAGCAAAAATATGCAGAAATGATTATTTATTAAAAGCTCCTATTGGGGAAGCATAAAAATGTGTAGGGAGACGGCATGTGTTTAAGAAGATTTAAAATCTCTGTCCGTGCTAACATCTTAGAAGTTTTCGCTAGGAACCCGGCATGTCATATGCAATAGAATGAACTTAAATACAAATCAGGCGATCAAAGGGCAACTCTGTGTCAGGAAACATTGTTTTGGGAGGCAATTTATTGAAGACTAAGTCATTAAGACTAGTACATAAGCGTTCAAAAAAAAAAAAAAAAAACAAATAAGTATTGATAGTACAAATTAATTCAAATGTTTGTTTTTTAAATTTTTTATTGAAAAAAACCTTAAAAGATACATCACTTAAAATATTGCCCGTCAGAAGCAATTTCTTATTTACATCTGTCCGCTTCGGTACCGACCCAATTTTTGAGCCATTCTTCGATTTCTTCAAAAGGCCCGAACCGGTGACTCCCTTCGTTTTTGCGTCAGTCGAAAAAAACAGTGGTCGGATAAAGGAAGATCTGAACCATATGTCGGGCGGGAAAAGACTTTTCATGTCAGCGTTTCTACGTACTTCTTGGCTCAAACACATCAGTTGCAGTCGATATTGTTTCCCATCAATGGTTTGCTTATTTTTAGTCTATTTTTAACAGTACACCACTCGTCTAGTCCCAACATATGCAGAGCAGATCTTCGAACCGTGAATGTGTTTCTTTGACAATGATGGATCGTTTCAACCAGGTCTTGCATATTAACTTTTCGTCTTGAGGTTATGGTAGTAATATTAAGTTTTCTTCAAAAATACTTTGTTGTCTGTCAAGAAGAAATTCCCAGGTAAAAACTTGCCTTACGTCATCATTGCTTCAAGACGTGCGGCAACCAATTTCCTTGTCGTTGAATAAATACACTTTTCTTTAATCTTACAAAAATTGTTTGCTGACTCACTCCTAACAACCCTACGGGCTCACTTTGTGTTTGGCTCGGATACTAATCCAAGTAAGCCTCGAATTCCTTCTTCAAACTGTTTTGGGATGGCCAAGGCGCTCATTGTCTTCTACTATAAAATCACCACTTTTGAAGCTACAATTACCACTCTCTGCATGATTTGAAGCTCATCCACCATTAAGTTCTAAAGGGGATTTTTTAAAAGCTATAAGTTTTAAGTTGTAAAGCTATAAGTATAAAGTTTTTGAAAGAAAAACACATAAAATTCAGAAAAATGTATGAAATCGGTACGGTCCATATAATTTAATGTTTGAAGATTATTTCATGCAAATGTTGACTGAGCTTCAAATGGTCCATCTGCTTAGTCCAATTTTGGCATACTCTTTCCAACATTTCGGCCGGTATCTCACGAACGAATGCTTCAATGTTGTCTTTCAATGCGTCAATTAAAGCGAGCTTGTCTGTATAGACATGAGCTTTAACATAGCCCCACAAAAAATAGTCTAAATGCGTTAAATCGCACGATCTAGGCGGCCAATTGACCGGTCCCGAACGTGAAATAAAATGTTTACCCGAACTCGCCTCTCAATAAGGCCATTGTTGCGCGTGCTGTGTGGCATGTGGCACCTTTTTTTTTTTGAAACCACATGTCATGCAAGTCAAGTTCTTGCATTTTGGGCAAAAAAGACATATCATCTCACGGTAGCGCTCACCATTCACAGTTACGTTACGATTCGCATCATCTTTGAAGAAGTACCGTCCAATGATGCCACTAGCCCATAAACCGCACCAAACTGTGACTTTTTCGGGACGCATTGGTAGCTCTTGCAATGCTTCTGGCTGATATGCACTTCAAAATCGACAATTCTGCTTATTTACGTACCCATTGAGCCAAAAATGAGCTTAGTCTATTTTTGACCATAAAATGGAAGAAGAGCGCGGTGAACTTTTTTAACAGAGCACGCATTTTGATTATAAAATTCAATAACTTGTAAGCGCTGTTCGTTTGTAAGACGATTCATGGTTAAATTATAGACCAAACTGAAGATGTTTGATAGTGAAGCAAAACACGAAACCTGCGTCCAAAAGTGTGTCCAAAAAGATAAAAGCTTAAAAATCACCCTTTACAAGCATTCGATGGGCTTCGGCTACAATTTTCTTCCAATTGAAAAATAAATTCAAATTTTCCCGCAAATGCTGCTTAATAATTAACAATTGTATGGCGCGGCAGTCTACAAGGGGACCAGTGCCTAGCTTGCTCAAGCTTGCTCATCAACTACTCGTGTTGTGAGGGCTACTGTTCTCTCGCGAGTAGAAGGGATCTACAATTTTTTGCCGACTCCGAGCGGCGAAATTTGAGAAGCTTTCTTAAACAGTTATTATTCTTTGAGTGTTGTCAGCAGCAAGAGGTGGTGGTGCCGTGAAAAATTCTAAAAATTCGTGTTAAGCCGGGAATCGAACCTAGACCTTTGGCGTGTGAACGTCACACTCTACCCACTACGCCACGGCGGCCATATTTAAGACAAATTCTGAGATTTTCTAAGAACCAAAAAAATGTTGATGTCCTAAATAGACTCAAATGCACACAAATTATTTCTGACAAATATCCGACAAAGTCGTTCTAAGATTAGCAAAAACTTGGACCTGGCACCCCTTTTTAAAAACGTTCCGAATTTGTACTTTCAAAAAAATAAAGCGAACAGACATATTGAAAGAAAAGTGAACACAGTTTTGAAAAGTTGGAAACACAAAATCCCAAATTTCAAAATCCAAAATGAAAAAAATTCCGAAAACTTTAAAAAACTGACAATCCAAAATCGCAGAAAGATTTAACGACTGACGTTCACAAACTTTTCACACAATTCTGAGAAAAGTAAATAAGGAGGAGTTTGTTTTGAATTGGATAAACTGTCTAAATGCTGCAGGACTGGACTACCCCCCACGTGCTCGTCTGTAAAGTTTTTTCCAGGATACCCCTTTTTTCGAGATTTTGGCTTTTTTGAGAATTAGACATTTTAGGTTCGGGTTTGTTATTAACTTTGAATATATTAAAATATTGCCCATTTTTCGAATTTTAGCAGTTCTTCGCATACTTCGTTCTTCTTCATACTTCGATGTCCCGAAATTTTGGTATTTCGACACTTAAAAATCGATATTTCGGCACTTTATTTTCGGCTTCATGACACTAGGGGTCATGTTTTTGGATTTTCATCCCAATCTGGTTCATCTGATTGAAAGTGAATTCTGCACTTTTGTGAAAATGGGGTCTGACACTACAGACTTCTTTATCCAAACTCAGAATCATTGATATCTGGGCCCCAACTAGGGACAAGTACTTACAAGCCTTAACGTATAACCAAATGCAATGTAACAAGATGTATATGCTTCACTAAGGTCGTGTAATGTACAAACAATATAGAAATACTTTAAGGATATATTTTCCTGCAAATATTTCTTGTTCTTGATGCCGCACAGTTACCGTCGTCTTGTAACTCATAAAACTCTGCGCAAAGTGACACAAAGTGTGACACACACCCGTCAATTCGCATGCGAAATTAGTGAGGCAACAATAAAACTTACTAATCCATGTGCTTTCGGAACCCCCTTCACACGAAGCATCGTCCATAGTCTACACCCTCGCAGTTTTGGTCCTTAATACCTCTCGCTTCATCTACGAAATCCGTTTTATCGTTTCTGCTGCTAAGGCAGCCCACTTCTACTCTTCCACAACAACAAGCAGGCCACTTGACAAGTCTCCATCATAACGATTCGCCCACTCAAGTGCTCATCCGATTATTCGCGCTCAATTCAATGGATTAATTCGTCTCGAATTGAGCACATTACTCATTCCGTTTTCGGTGTGATTTCCCACTTGAATAGATTACCGCACAGCTCCTCGGAGCAATTGATCTCCTCAGAGAAATCTCCACACTCGCTTCCTCTTCGCTCGCAGTGACAAGCCGTGCCAAAGCAGCGTGATTCTGAAGTGTCCCGCTCTCGATCCACTTGTTTCACGAAAGATGCAACGCCCGTTTGAGCGGACAGAGATCTGTAGGCACTTCTGTGTGACTCAGGGGAGCACAGCTCGCATTACGTCGAAGCAAACCCTCAAAAACAAAGTTCGCATGCCGCACAATTAGCTGGGCTCCGCTAATCGTGTCCCACAACCTTCTGTATTCTTCCGAGTAAATGATTAACGGAAAAAAATCCACATCCGTCCAAGCGGGTGTGTGTACTCGGAACAAGCAGGAAATCAGAAGAACGTTGCTTATTGTACGCCTTTGTGGTCGGTTACAGGAGGAGGAGTAGCCGCAGTCGTGTGCACGGCAACCATCACACACTCCACCGCCCGGGGGTGTATTAATTAAAAATGCTTTATATGACAACCTCCCAGCGACCTGGTGAGAGAGCATTGTTCATTACGAACACCTTGCCTGCGTCGAGCCCGGACGGCGGGGTGCACAAGCACTCACACACCGAGATGTATCATAGATACACTCCGAGATACAGCCAGTCACCCAGGAGGAGAGGCATTGATGGCCCGGTGCATAGGTGAGATTGGATGGCTGTTTTGCCTTCTGTCAAGCACAAATGTGTCATGAGGTTGACTGCCACTAAGCACCAGACCTGCCACACAAAACACAGAAAGAGCGGTGGGGAGATAACGTAACTTGTTGGCATTCTAGCGCGAGTGAGTGTGGGGAAATGTAATTAAAATCGTTCAAAAATGTTTCTCCATCGCTAGACCAACACAGAAAAAACCGAAATGAATGGGAAAAGGAAGTAATCTGAAAAAGGATCACAACGGGGTTAAGTAGCTGCTAATACTCGTATCAAAGTAGCCAATTGGCAGCAGCGCCTTGTCCTGCTGGCCTCTTTCCGAGTGGAGCGGAGCGCTTAATTGTTTTGTTTTTGGGGATTTTTAATTAAACCGCTGGCTGGAATGAATTACGTGGCGGGTGGCCGATGAGGTGGTGTGGGGAGCCACTTGTATTTGAATTTAAATTTATGAAGCCTCCTCTCAGCGGGGACGCGACTCTTGAGGGGAATTCAATAGAAATTTCAAGTGAACACAGGAAGTTTTTAAGCCAAGATGAGTCCTGGTTTCATTCAATAATCTTGCGGTAGCAGTTGAATTTCAAAGAGCTCCCTTTTGAGTGCGTTTTGTGGTTTGCATGCACTCGCTGCCCATTGTTTGCGGTTCTTTCGTCTTGTATTTGCACTGACTGTGGTTGGCTTATGGTGTGACGATCAAAGGGAATTCCAAAGATACAATACGCGCATTAAATGTGGTTAAGGGTGAAGGAAATTTTTTTGAGAAATTGGCATGGACCTTAAGTGACAATTCTTACATTCGAACATTTCTTACGAAAAGTTCTTCGTCTTCGAACTGCATTTGTTGTATATGGGGATGGATTTTAATTTAATTTCTTTAGTTAAACAATAAATTCTGCAATCTAAAAATAAATTAAGTTTATAAAAGGCTCGGTTCGAAAATAGCGGCGTGTTGTAAATGAGCTTTGATATAAACACTTGGCAACTTCCTTTTAACTTTTATAATTTGCAGACTTTATTTCTTCGTGTACTCTACTGCGGTAAAAATGTTGTGCCATTTTGATGACTTTTAAAGAGAGTACCTTCACAAGTTAGTTTCAAAGCTGTCTAGTTTCTAAAAGTTGGTTTTAAGTTTTTGAAGACATCATGTTTACTACATACCGATGTTTTCTGCGCACATCGGAGAAAAGAACACTTTGCTACATCAGATCCGCGACGTGATTAAAGCATTCCTTTTGGATGATAATTAAAGAAAGCTTTTAACGAAAACTTGGCACGTTTACTGAGAATTTAAGGCTTAAGGATATCAAACATGTAAAAATGACCGGAAGGCAAACAGCATGCGCAGTAAACAATTTAAAACCTTCCACATGGTGTTTGAAAAAAAAATGAGATTCAAATTGCCCGGGATACGTATTCGAATATTGGTTTTTTATTATTATTATTTTGTTATGTTGGTTGTGTGGCCGCCGTAGCGTAGTGGGTGGAGTGCGACGTTCACACGCAGCAGGTCTAGGTTCGATTCCCGGGCAAACACCTTGAATTTTTCACGGTGGCACCTCTTTCGAACTGCTGACAACACTCAAAGAGTAGTAACTGTCTAAGAAACAGCTTGTCAAATTTCGCCGTTCGGATTCGGTAAAAAACTGTAGGTTCCTTCTACTCGTGAGAGAACAGTAGCACGCACAACACGAGTAGTTGATGAGCTAGCTAGGCCCTTGTGGACTGTCGCGGCACCCAATTTTTATTATTATTATATTGTTACACTCGTCTCGAACATATGTTTACAATTACCGCTATATAATCTATTTATTTTGTTTGTGAGAGGCATAAAAGTAAGACGTGTCTTGCGTGTTCGGTGATTTTTTGAACAGACCTCGTATATGAGTGCGTTTTCTTTACGCTTTGGCTTTATATTTGAATGTCTTTTTAATTAAATCAAGTCTGGTCTGCTTAATGAGTTTTTTCAAATAAAGCTGTATTATTGGTTATGAAAACTTAAGCTTGTGTGTGAGGTATTTTGTGGAATATTTGCCCAAAGATTGTTGTTTTTCTTTTGTCAAAATTTGGAAAAGAAAGTTTAAAGTATCATGAAGTGCATGTCTTAAAGTGTGTCTCATATAAGACACCGAAATGCTGCGAAAATGGGAATGCAGAGTACAATTTTCGATAGGAGCCGACTTAATGTGGCGATGTTAATAATAATTCTTGGTGCTACAGTCCAAAGGGGGACCAGGGCCTAGCTTGCTCATCAACTACTCGTGTTGTGTGCGCTACTGTTCTCTCACGAGTAGAAGGGACCTACAGTTTTTTGCCGACTCCGAACGACGAAATTTGGGAAGCTTTCTTAGATATTTGTTACCCTTTGAGTGTTGTCAGGAGCTCGAAAGAGGTGGTACCGTGAAGAGTTCGTAAAATTGGTGTTGAGCTGAGAGTCAAACCTAGACCCTTCGGCGTGTTAGCGTCGCACTCTATCCACTCCGCCACGCAACCACATTTGGGGATCTTGCATCAGCACAAAAAATAAACAGAAATCCTTTGCTTCAATATATGACCATGGAAGTGACATATACGATTTCGCAATTTAGTATAGAGGTGTTTCTGCCCCTGACTGTACGCAATAAACGTTTTACTAAGGTAATCTGAAGTCATACAAAAGCCGCAACATTTGCACCATGATTTACACTAAATTTTTATGTCTGTATCGTTCGCTGCATTCGTTGCGGAGAAAGAAGGTAGAGAGCATCTGCAAACACAGTGTCTTACAATGCAAAATGTTCCATGGCCAAAAAATTTGGCATTGTAGGACAAGAACTTTGAAAAGCACCAGCGGTCTTAAAATGCTGAACTAAAATCCATAAAGGCCGAAAACGGGGAAGGGCTTGAAGGCATAAAAAGATGATCAAAAACAGACTTCGTTTCAAGTGAGACAGTGAATAGTCCCTGAGGAAGCTACGGTTAACAGAAAATTGCATATGCAGCACTTGTCAGAAATCTAGGCTCTGAAATGTATTTGAATGCAGGAAACAGGCGAAGAGGACATTTGCGCAGTCTAGGACGTTTTGCATGGATTGCTAGGGCTATTGCTTCAATAAAACTTCTGGTGGAACATGTGATTAGAAATAAGCTGGTTGCTTGCGGAGAAGCATATCCCGAGAATAATATTTATAATAAAAAAAAATCCTTGAAGAATCCAATAGCCATTGAGCTGCCATCTATTTCGGAACTCACAATATAAACTGAATGCTTTTATATATTCACAGTACGTTTACAGTGCATTTTACAAGAAAACTAATTGCTTCTAAGACTCAAGCTATCTTTTTTACAAGGAAAAGAAAAGCTTGATTTCTACCAAGCAAATACTTATCAATCAACGGTGTTGAAATGAACTTATAGCGTTAAATATCTCGGCATAACGTTAGGCAGAGAACTTTTATTTAATAAGCATATCTCTAATACCGTCAACAAAGTCAACCAAACAATTCGTGATAAATAGAAAGTCCTTACTTAGTAATGAAAACAAGAAATCTTCAAATAAATAAATAAATAAAGCAGTCCTGTTTGAGGTAGCTGTGCCAAAACTCACATCCAAAAGCTCCAAATAGCACAAAATAAACTATTAAAACTTATCCTGAAGCTCCCATGGCATTTTTCGACGAGGGAGTTGCATGTTAGGGCTAACATCGACTGTGTTCAAGATAGAGAGATGTGAATTATCCGATAATATCCTCATCAATAATCTTATCCGTTCATAAACATATTATTGTCAGACGATTTAAGGGTTCTAGTTCCTACATGTTACAATCTTCATTAATTAATTAATTTACTTATTTACTTATTTATTTATTTATTTATATCATATATTATATATTTACTCATCTGCGTAGACAAAATAAATATTGATAATTATTTGTTAACAAATACATCAATATTTATCCAACTGTGATATTTGTGTATATATACACATGTTTTTTCTTTTCTTTTTTTGTTAAATGAAAGGTTTTTATATTTTCCTTTCGAATAATCTATCCACTAGATCTCTTCAGAAATATTTACACTAATTTATTCTCAGAAGAAGGATAGATCACTTATCGTATCTCTGTATTGTATATAACTTATGTAAGACAAAAAATGTAAGCTTTACTGGCTAAATAAAGAAATATTTCTGCATTCTTCTACATAATGAACTTGTTCTGTTAACCTAAGCAAGCCCGTGGAGTGTTGCGAGATCACTTTTCTTGCCTTACTACATCATAAAAAAATCTACGACATTCCCATGGCCATCACTTCCTTAATAGCTCTATCGAAGAAGAAGGAACTTCAAGCTTCAACTGCCTTTAAGATTGAAGTGGTTTTGTAAGCGAATTACAAGTCACTCTAAAATTTGCACTTATCCACATCAGAGCACTAATAACCTTCATCTCTGGCTACTATGCCACTTATGTACATATATCATAAGATATCCTTTAACGGTTGAAAAGAGGGAGAACAAACTGTCTCTCATCTTTGAAATTTTGAACTGTAGTGGACCAATATGGAAGGAGACCCACAGCGTCTTCGCCTTCCGCCCTTGGATTCCACTTGACAGTAGGTGTGTTCCAGTACTTTCTGTACTAAATTCTGAAATCTGTCATTTGTTTATGAGTGGAGGTAAATAAAGGAGGCAAAGTATGAAAACGCATCTAAACCAAATGTGTAAAGTATGTCATTAAGAAATGTCAAATTCACTTTTTCGATACAGAAAATTAAAATAACAACAAAATTTGAGACTCATACACAGAGACAATGGATCAATGCGCACTTATCTCTCTGCGGACGCCAATTAATTTGACAGAAAACCAACAACCTACCCACAAAAATTTCTTGTGTTAAAATGGGCAGGGTGGGGAAAGGCGCTCATTTGACGTAAAATTCATTTTTTCGGAACACGGGAATGGACATTGTGTTGGTTTGTGTTGTTTTTTACTGTTTTGTGTTGCTTGTTTCGGGTACGGGAACACAATAGTGTTATGGTGCGTAAATAATTTGCAAATTAAAGCCTATATCCCACAGCAATTTGTTAATAACTGTCAAGTTCATGAATAGCCAAGGGAAATCAGCTAATCGATCAGCTGTGGAGGTGTACATCCCCTTCCGCATTCATCCCTGGCTACAACTTAACATCCACAATTCAAGCAAGGAGGTGTGCATTCCCTTCTCCATTCATCCATGGCTACAAATAAACATCTACAATTCAAGCAAGCCCTGAAAACCCCCTATTTCCGCTCAATTAGACACATAATTTTCGACATCCTCGAAGGAATCAAAGTGCTGCTCAGCCAATGCGTGTCCCATCGATGAAAACAAATGGTAGTCGGAAGGAGCCAAGTCTGGTGAATACGGCGGGTGGGGTAGCTGCTCCCAGCCAAGTGTTTTGATTGTATCCTGAACCGGTTTTGCTTTGTGTGCAGGTGCATTGTCATGCAAAATTACCTTGCCGTGTCTTCTGGCCCATTCTGGTCGTTTCTCGATCAATGCATGGTTCAAATTGATCATTTGTTGTCGGTAGCGATCAGTATTAACGGTTTCACCAGGTTTTAGGAGCTTGTGGTACAGTACACCTTTCTGGTCCCACCAAACACACAGTATTGTCTTCTTGCCGAATCGATCTGGTTTCGCAGTCGATGTTGATGGTTGTCCCAGATTAACCCATGATTTTTCCCGTTTAAGATTCTTAAAATAAATCCATTTTTCATCGCCAGTAACAATCCGATGCAAAACCGATTTTCTTTCGTGTCTTTGAAGCAAAATTTCACAAGTGTTTTTTCGGTTTTCCATCTGTCTTTCATTCAATTCATGTGGCACCCATTTTCCACACTTTTGGATCTTTCCCATGGCTTTTAAACGGTCAGAAATTGTTTGTTGTGCAACATTTAACATTGCTGCCATTTGCTTTTGACTCAAAGTGTCATCTCCATCGAATATCGTTTGCAATTCGGCGTCTTCAAACTTTTTTGGTGGTCTTCCCCATTCTTCATTTCTCACATCAAAATCATTATTTCTGATCCGTTGAAACCATCTTTTGCGTGTTGCTTCTGATAGAGCGTGATCACCATATGCCTCGACAAGCATTCGATGCGACTCTGCAGCACTTTTCTTTAAATGAAAACAAAAAATCAATGCTTTCCGCAAATCATCACTTTCTGGTAAAAAATTCGACATTTTTACCACGATGCAAAAATATGATGTTGTCTTTTCAATGACTTGATGTATATTAAATATTTTTCACAGATGGCATAGCAAACAAAAAAAAAAAAATAAGGGCTCGTTCACAACAAATGTTCCCTATCAAGACATTTGTACTTTGACGCTCACTTCAGACCGGTATACCTGGTATTCCGCTCTCTGGTTCTTTTCTATTGGAGGCGTCCTCGAGAGCTGCAGTACGCGCGTAGCAATAATTAGAACTATATATAATTAGAAGAACTTAATTTGAAAACGTTCATAGCTGTTTTGCAAATAAACAACAATTTAAAACATTCTTTGTGAGATAACAGAACAAACTGGGTCTAGCATGCATCATTCAATTCGCTAATTCCATGAACTTCCCCAATTGGTCTTTGTTGGATTGGCTCCAATTACTCCACCTTTTCACCACATCTTTCATTCTATGGGGTGTAGGTTTAACACATTTCTTTTAAAAAATGAGTGTTCAACTCAAAAGTTTCAGTAGTCGAAGCATGTTCAATGGTTTCTCACTGTTTCTTGTCGCACAGGTCTCTTTCTTCACCCACACACACTCTCCATTTTCTAAAATCAATGCTGATAATGAAAAATTTAAATACATAAAGTGCAAAGTTTGCATAAACCTCATAAGATCCTCGTTTCCTTACAGATAATGAACAATATTTCGAATCTCTTTCTTGGAACATCACCTTCACACTCTTGGCAAAGATAATAATTTTCCTTAGTGTTCATTCAAAGGAGTGAAATTTAATCAAGACATGTGTCACTTTTCACAGGCACTTCCCTTTGGTCGAACCTTTGAGTTTCCAAAAACCTTTACACTCGCCCAAGTTCTTCCTGTGAAAAAGCATCTTTTCATTACTCCCTCCCACCCTCTCTCTGCTAGTTTACAGTTTGACAACTACCCACAACGAAGACAGCCCTCACCCCACCCCCGTAAGTTTCATCTATTCATGTATCACAATGAAACGCAAAACACGTCTCCGACCTTCTTGGTTGCCTAATGGCATTTACTTGCGGCAGCCCGTCAGGTTCCCTGCATTCGATCCTATTGACTTTCCATTCTCAATCATGTTATCCACTGCCTTACAGAAATTTCACTGCTCGAGCTACATCCACCCAACTGGGTCACCAGTGACATACCACACCTAACAAGCTTCGGAACTGCGACCCGGCTGCTCGCCCAGCCACCCCCTGCTCTCGTGCGCAAAGTGAAAACCTGGGAAAATTGAAATCCGCCTGAACGGAGTGAGATGATGACACACGAGGATTATCTCCAGCAAGCCATCCAACCCCGGTCAGTTCACACCTCCGCTCCAGCTCGGTCGTGTACATCTATTCACGCCTGGGACAGTGTTTTGAATATTCCGAAATACTTTCGCCCCGCTCACAGGTTCTGCTGCAGTCTAACTGATTGACTTTGGTTGCATAAGCAGCCGCTTCTTCTTCTGGTTTTACCTGCCCGGTGTGCATTTTCCCCAAGTTTAGCAACAACTTTCCATTCCTTCTGCATTCTTGCGTACCGGACGGGCGGCAGTGGTTAGTTTTTTTGTATTTGGTGAAATGCTGTAAACAGCGGCGCTTTTTGTTTGGCTCAGTGCTTGCATTCTCGGACCTCGGACTGCGGATACGTTTTCAAACAACTTTTTGTGAGAGCGAAAACTTCTTCCCTCAGCAGGCAAAGATGTCAGAAAATTGAATTTCTGATTTGTGTTGGCTGCTGCGAGAATGACCGATGGGGGCCTGGGCTCTTGTGGAGTTGTGTAAACGGAAAGTTTCAGATACTGCGCACTGATAAAGATGTATCTTATCGATAGCTGACTGCAGTCATACAGTGCTGTGGTGAATAACGAAACACTTCGAGCGATGCGTCACTGCTTCAATTATCCACAATCAAAAGTAAACAAGCCGCGTAATCTAGGAATTTCTTGGAATGGGGTTTTAGCAGTGTGAGTGGTACGTGTGACTAAAGACACGGACGCGTGGAATGTGAACAAATGGTGTCGGCTCATTGGTTTTTCAAGAGGGAGAGTGCATGAAAATGCGAACGAAAGCAGTTTTGGGTGTTCTTATGAGCTTTTCGTAGCCGCCGTGGCGTAGTGGATAGAGTGCGACGCTTACACGCCGAAGGGTCTAGGTTCGATTCCCGGCTGAACACCTTGAATTTTTCACGGCACCACCTCTTTCGAGCTGCAGACAACACTCAAAGAGTAATAACTGAGAAAGCTGCTCAAATTTTGCCGTTCGGAGTCGGCAAAAACTGTAGGTCCCTTTTACTCGTGAGAGAACAGTAGCGCGCCCAACACGAGTAGTTGATGAACAAGCTAGGCCCCCGTCCCCCTGTGGACTGTAGAGCCAACAGCATTTTCAATTTTAAATTGAATGGTGAGAAGGTTCTTCAGCGGAGTTCTGTGTGCTTTTGTTCTTTCGCGAGTCGCACATACATACAGTTTGTTGTTAATTTTGAGCTCGATATTTGAAAAAAAAGGGAAAATAAGAAATAACTTTTTTCGTAGATAATTAGCAACTCGAAAGAGTGAGAGGCTTGAAATAATGAAATGTGTTCTGATCAGAAATGGAATACGGAATGGAATGCGGTGTGTAAGCCTTACTCACAATGTTAAACTAAATATATGGGGATTCTTGCAATATAGACGTGTCAATAGCTTTTGTTTTCACTCTTTACGGTTTTAGCTGAAGCAACATCTCATATAGTCGCCACCGTGGCGTAGTGGGTAGAGTGCGACACTCACACGCCGAAGGTTTCGGCCGAACACCTCGCAGTTTTCACGGTACCACCTCATTCGAGCTGCTGACAACACTCAAAGAGTAATAACTGTCTAAGGAAAAGCTATTCAAACTTCGCCGTTTGGAGTCGGCAAAAAACTGTAGGTTTCTTCTACTTGTGAGAGAACAGTAGCGCACACAACACGAGTAGTTGATGAGCAAGCTAGGCCCTGGCCCCCCTTTGGACTGTAGCGCTAACAATTATCATTAAGTATTTTCTTTGGGTACAACAATTATTAACATCGCCACATTAAGTCGGCTCCTATCGAAAATTGTACCCTGCATGCCCATTTTCGCAGCCTTTCGTTGTCTTATATGAGACACACTTTAAGACATGCACTTCATGATAGTACATAGTCGGCAAGAAATGTAGGTCCCTTCTACTCGTGAGAGAACAGTAGCGAGCACAACACGAGTAGTTGGTGAGCAAGCTAGGCCCTGATCCCTCTGTGGACTATCGCGCCATATAATTATTATTTTTATTATTATTAACTTCTCTTTTCATACTGCATTCCAATGTATATAGAAAAAGTTATTATCTGAACGAAACCTTAACCGCGTGGACATAAACCGCACATGTCTGTTTTATTTTAAACATTTTGAATTTTATTTTTTTCAGTTATTCTGATAAAACTGTCCCGCTCTCACTAAAGCGAGTGAGAAAACAAAACTAGGCAACTCGTGGAACGCATTGGCTGGATTGATTTTGATGAATTTTCAACACACTCATCCCTTGAAATGTAACCTTGGATGCCTTATTGTATGTTTGTGGGGTTATATTTTGTGGGTCAAAACTTGGTCCCGAAATTGTTTTTGGGTTTGAAATTTGATCCAAAATAAATTTGGTGCTTGGAATCCACTTTAATTGGTTTCCACATGTTTCTTTGATTCTCTACGTGTTTCAAACCGAATTGGATCAACATTTATCCTCAAACAATTTGTAGTAATTTCTGGCCTAGAATTTTACTCAACATGCGGCGCAGTCAGTTTTGAAAGTTTAATTTAACTTTAATTTCGAAAATCAACATAAATGGTATTTCCAGAAATGTTGTCCACAATTTGGTTCAAAACTTGGATTAAATTTCAGTTTGAATTTGTCTTCCCCAAGTTGAGAGTACCACTCGCACTGGAGCTTTGATGACCTCGCACACCGTATCTCCTATGACACTAGCCTCATGGACATGCTGTCTGATGCGAGGTCGCCAATTATACAGTTGCGACGCTTATACAAAGTCGACGTTCCCTGTGTCCTGGACTGGCTCTGGCAAGAAACTGGACCGGGAAAGGAATGTTGTCGGATTTTTATTGGCGGCTCCAAGATGACAGAGAGTTCTGGAGCTGGGGCGTTCGTGGAAAACGACAACATCAGGCTTCACACCTCTTTAGGTAATTTTGCGTCGGTCTGGAGGCGGAAGCCTCCGCGATCCTAATGGCCACCAACTATATTGTGAAGAATAGGTGGAAGGGAAGATGCATCTGTGTCTTTAGCGACAGCCAAGCTGTGCTTAAGGCCTAACTCAACCCTTCAACCACTTCCAAGATAGCCCAACAATGCCACTTCCAAGATAGTTCCCTTAATTTGGTCGGAAGTTCGGAACTTCTTTGGGTCCCGTTGCACCGCGGGATCTAGGAAACGAGATTTCCGATGAACTACCTAGGCAAGGCTCACAAGAGGCATTTGTAGGGCTCGAACCAACCCTGGGACTATCTACATCCATAATCAGGGCATTCGTAGGGCCCGAACCCACCTTGGGACTACCTGCATCCTTTTTCAGGGCCTCCGTCAAGGGTTGAGTTTCCCTACAGCGAAACCACAGTTTGCGTGACTCTCCAGGATGCAGGATGACCAAGAGCATGCTCCCTAACGTTAGCAAGAAATCCACGTCTTTACTGCTATACCTAGACAGAAACGAATGCAGACGACTCTTCGGCGTACTAACGGGTCACTTTATCTTCACTATGCGCCTAAGCCGACTTGGGCTTAGTGATATCACCTTTTGCGACGCCTGTGGAGAAGGTGAAGACACTTCAGAGCACTTTCTCTGTCAGTGTTCCGCCTTTGCTCGCATCAGGTGGCGGCTGTTGGCGTTGATGTGAGGGGAGCTGAAGACCTAAGTTCTATATCACAGAAGTGCCTCCTGGTTTTTCTTCGGAGAACCAAGAAATTAAATTAAATGAAGGCTACTGCCTGGTACTACAATGGACCAGTGTTTGAGTCTGAGCGCTCCAATGCAGTTTTTCCAAACATCCAATAAAAACAAGAAAAAAACAGTTGATAGCAGAAATTTCCACCTGCTTGCCGTTTACATTCACCTAAAACTGTACTCCACAAATTCAAAGAACCCGCAGCTGCTTCCTCCGAGCCAAATGATATGTTTCCGTCAAATTTGGCGCAGTCATCGCAAAACAAGTTTTGTTTATTTCTTGTGAATAAAAGCGCCCATTTCGTCGCACTGAATCAACATTTTCTCTTCTGTCAATCACTGGCCGTCCACTTCGCTGTTGAATCACGCGAATCCCACAAATTTCTCCACCTAGGGAATGGAGAAAAATAGCATTTCGAATATTCTTTGTTTTGCAGGGATCCGATCTCTGTCTGAAATGTTGCGTGGTTGTGCCTCATCGGTCTCCAAACGGCATGACTTACAGCCAAAGCTCTCTGCAGAGATGATGATACCCTTCGATAGAGTCATTAACAATATTAATAGTGCCCGAAGCGTTTCAAACCACACCCGAGAGATCGAACAACCGGTCACCGGTTGTGATGCTGTCTGTTATTTTGGCCGGCCAAAAAGAAAACTTCCTCCCATCTGCCGTCAGAATCATGATGGTGGGCATGGGAGACTGCGACGCGCATACCTGCCAGCCGCCGCGAGTGATAAACCAAACCGGTCCGGGTGAATGAAGAGAAATCGCTATGTCTGCATTTCTGGACATGTGTTTCTTTACGAGTTTGTGGATCTGTTCGCCTACCGACAGGTGACTACGATGGACTTGTGCTTCTCAAGACCTGTGTGCAGCCAAAACGCGCTGGGGAAAGTGAAAGAACCCAAGCTTTGTCAGTTTCACAGTCATAACTTACCGAAGTGCCAATGGACGGAGTGCCACCTGACCTCGGTCAGAGGGGTCAGCCTCATACCCGTCTCCAAACACGGCCAAATACTCGGCATGCTACACGGCTAATTGCTGTAGGTGGTGCTGCTTGGTGCTCGGCGATCAGAGGCGGCAAGCACTCAACCTCATAATTGGATTACGACGACGTCGGCAGCAGCAATTAAGCTCTTGAGGCCACGAGTAGCAGCCTGGCTTTTCAGCCCCTTTATGGTCCTCCATGTAAACACTTGTCCCAGTTCAAAGCGCTGCCGCGCAGCGTTTTACGCACAAATTTCGTTCGCAGCCACATGTACCCCAGTCCGACGCCATTGGAATGATGTTAAGTTCGCTCATCGGAATTGAGGCGATCACAATGATTCACCGTGTACGCAACGTGATCTCGACTGGGTTACGTGACAGCGGCGGATGCTTCTGTTCTCGATGTGGAATTCATATTGTCTGTTCCGGTGTAAGCCACACATCCCCTTTCTTTATTCGCTCTTGTACTCATAAAGTTTGACTTGCAGTACACGAGCGTCTTTCTGCTGCTTAATGACACCCGTTTTATGGCGTTCTTGTTGCTTAGGTGTGTTTTATTATGCAATTACTCACACATGAGTCGGGAACAAGATATTTATGATTTCGCCAAATGATGTGCACTTTCCAGCGAGCGACGAAGCAGATGGGGTTTTGTTGGCCACTTAAAATGACTAATCAGATCGCGGAAAGCGGATGTGCTTGTCGTTCTTCAATGCGTACTCGAGAGTGTGAAATGAATAAAGCACCGCTTCTCTTCTTCTTTGGTTCGTGCAGTTCGTGAGGAATTTAAGGTGCTGCGAGGCTACTTTGCCCGGAAGTGCTTGTTTGTTGGTGGAACTGAATTCGAACATGTGCTCCATGGAGGTTATTTTGATGGTTTCAGCGTCGAATGAATTGGTAATCAATGGGGTGTGTGAACACGCTGCTGGCGATGCCACAATTTGCACTGGGTCATGTGCATGAGATTGCCCATCAATAAGTAATCGTTTCTAGGAGAACCACATTCTGGTTTGACTAGAACTGCAATGGGTGGGGGATGATGCTTTCGCACGGGATTCATTCCGAATTTGCAATGTTGTTTTGATTGTGTCCTTTACATGTGGGATGCTCATCAAATACATGCATTGCATTGTGGTCGTCAGAAGCACAACAGGAACAAAGATTGGCTTGAAGGTGTTCAGATTGCCAAAAGGGAGGGATTACGTCGACCTCTGAATCGGTGGTTGACAAACGTTTGATACTAATTGCATTACTGTCCGCTTGAACAGATGAGACCTAGCTTTGTGACGCTAACACCGCTTAATGCCAAGGTTCTCGAAGAATTATATCCTCAAGTGTTTCGTTCAAAATAGTCGCAGAGACGACTAGAGATGGGTTCTTCCTCTTTATCTCGTCCTTACGGCCCTGTAGAGGGCATACAAGAGAAGTTATGTTTTGGCGCTTGCTCTCCAATTTTGGAGTGGCTTGTTCCCGACGCATTTTGTCTAGCCTGACGAGGATGAGAAAGCGTTAAGAATTATTTAGGTGTAATGATATAATTTTGAATTTTTTGCTGGCTGGAGAGGCATGTTGGTTGAGGCCCAGGTCCACCCCGGACTGTAGCGCCACAAGAAGAAGAAGAAGAAGATATAGTTTTGAAAGCTGAGTCTTGTGGTGTATGTTCCAATGGTGCAGTGGCTTGTTGTGATTCCTATTTAGGTTCTTCAATGCATATAATCGCCTTGACGAGACCGAGAGAACATTTAGAATGAAGTAATGGACGGATAACTTTGAAAGCCAACTTTGTGTAGCTTGTGGCTTGTTGCCATGCCTTTCTAGGTTCCCCGATACATTTTATCTTGTCCCGGGAGGCCGAGAAAGAGTTTAAAATGTAGTCGTGGGCAAATAACCAGCATTTCAGGCCAGAGTAGTCCACAAAAGACCAGATCAACATTTTACGGTAGATGCTAGAAAAGAGGCAAGACGTACAGATCGATATTCACCACCTATTCATTGATTTTAAAGTCGCATACGACAGTGTTGATAGGGACGGGCTCTGTAGTGCCATGTCTAGTTTTTTGAAACCTACTAGTCAGATTGTGTTTGGATGACGATGGAGAGCTCTCACTGCTCCATCCAGGTCGGTAACAAATTCGCCGATACTGTCAATGGCAAAAAATGTTTTAGGCAAGGTGACGCACTGTCATGTAAGTTCTTTAGCATCATTCTTGAGAAGATTGAGCCTAACTCACGAGTCAACACGAGAGCCACGATCTTCCACAAGTCAACTATTCTTAGTTTACGCGTACGACATTGACGTGATTGGACGAACATTGGGAGCCGCCAATGAGGAGAATGCTGGCAATGAAACGGAACGTACACGCTGGCATGAAAGAAGGACACACAACATCGACGTCTCAGACAGAAGTAGTAGAACGTTATAACAGGCAGCAGAAATGTCGATGTAGTCCAGGACTTCGGCTGCCTCGGCTTTGTGGTGAATAGGGACAACAACATCAGTACCAAAAGCAAACGCGGAATGGCTTTTTCAATCGTTGTTTCTATGGGCCTTAGAAACAATTAAGTAACAACGCCCTCTCGAGAAAGACTAAGCCTGCAGTACTTAGCAACTTGATCACCCCAGTCCTACTTTATGTCTTGAAGCCTGGATTTTACTATAAGGAAAGGATGAGTAGGTCCTTTGTCTTTCTGAGAGGAAAGTTTCGCATGCAAAGTTTTGGTCATTTCTGTGTTGATGGCATCTGGCGGAGAAGATTCAACGACGAGCTCTATGGGCTGTACAGCGAAATGCGCCTGGCCAGGCTTCTTTGCATATAACATTTCAGATGGTAACACCATGTAGAGTGTAGGGACACCACTGCTCCGGCCCGAAAAGTTTTCAAATCTGAGTCATTGGCACAACGCAGCAGAGGATGCCCCAGGCTGAAGAACACAAGTGAAAAAGGACTTCAACTAACTTGGAGTGCGCAACTGGAGGCATGTGTTGGTTGAGGTCCAGGTTGACCCCAAGCTGTAGCGCCACACGAACGAAAAACTTTGGTTGTTAGTCAAGTGCTGTTGTCCTACTACATTTTGTATGTGTATTCTAGCGAGGGTTGCTGGTTTTCGTACTTTTCAAAGAAACCCTAACGCACCTGAAGCATTTCAATTTCTCAATTTGCCAACCGACAGGATTTTGCTTTCTTTACTTTTTTCTCGACCTTTGTTTTATCTGCGATTTCAGCCAGAAAAGATCAAGTGATAGAATAAGGGACTGGTTTCATCCACATCCCCCATCCCCACTGCTGACAAAGTTCTGAGCTTCTTGACGAACAAGGATTGTGCTTTCTTCTTCTTCTTCTTGTGGCGCTACAGTCCGGGGTGGACCTGGGCCTCGACCAACATGCCTCTCCAGCCAGCACGATCTTTCGCCAGCTGTCTCCAGTTGCGCACTCCAAGTTGGTTGAGGTCCTTCTACACTTGTGTGCGCCACTTTAGTCTAGGTCGTCCTCTCTTGCGTTGTTCCAAAGGCTCGGACTCAAAGACTTTTCGGGCTGGAGCAGTGGTGTCCATACGCTCTACATGGCCTAGCCATCTTAAGCGTTGAATCCGTAGACGCTTGACCAGGCGCATGTCGCTGTACAGCCTATAGAGTTCGTCATTAAATCTTCTCCTCCAGATGCCATCAACGCAAACAAGACCTAAACACGGACGCAAAACTTTTCTCTCGAAAAGACTAAGGGCTTCCTCATCCGCCTTTGCCAACGTCCAAGATTCTGCGCCATATAGTAGGACGGGGATGATCAAGCTGTTATATAAAGCGACCTTAGTCCTTCGAGAGAGGGCTTTATTTCTCAATTGCCTCTTGAGCCCAAAGAAACAGCGATTGCCAAGAGTGATTCTGCGTTTGATTTCGGTACTGATGTTGTTGTCTCTGTTTACCGCGGAGCCGAGGTAGACGAAGTCCTTGACTACCTCCAAGTTTCTGTTGCCTAGTGTGACACTCCGTCCGAGACGTCGATGTTGTGTGTCCTTCCTTGATGACAGCATATACTTTGTTTTGCCCTCATTTACCGCTAGACCCATTTTAGCCGCTTCCACTTCAATGCCAGCAAACGCCTCATTGACGGCTCGCTGTGTTCGTCCAATCACGTCAATGTCATCAGCGTAAGCTAACAATTGAACTGACTTCTGGAAGATCGTGCCTCTGGTGTTGACTTGTTAGTTACGGACGATCTTCTCGAGGATGATGTTAAAGAAGTCACATGACAGTGCGTCGCCTTGCCTAAAACCTTTTTTGACATTGAAGGTCTCGATGAGTTCGTTACCGACCTGGGTGGAGCAGCGAGAGTTCTCCATCGTCATCCTACACAATCTGACGAGTTTGGTAGGAATGCCAAAACTAGACATGGCACTGTATAGCTCGTCTCTATGCACACTGTCCTATGCAGCCTTGAAATCGACGAATAGGTGGTGAGTGTCAATTTGCATTTCTTGGGTCTTTTCAAGGATCTGCCATAATGTGAAGATCTGGTCTATTGTGGATTTCCCTGGTCCGAAACCACACTGATAAGGACCTATCAGGTCATGGACAAATGGTTTCAAACGCTCACACAATACGGCAGAGAGGATCTTGTATGCGATGTTCAGGAGACTAATCCCTCTGTAGTTGGCGCAGTCAAAGGGGTCTCCTTTCTTGTGGACCGGACAAACGACGCTGAGATTCCACTCATCGGGCAAGCTTTCCTCCGACCATATCTTACAAATGAGCTGATGCATGCGCCCAACCAGGTCATCTCCAGCTGCTTTAAATAGTTCTGCGGACAGTCCGTCCGCTCCAGCAGCTTTGTTCGACTTCAGTTTGGATATTGCTTTCTTCACCTCGTCTAAGTTGGGGGGACGCAATGCTTGTCTATAATCGTCCAAATTGAGTGGAATATTCTGCGGATTGTGCTTTATTTTTTGTAAATGTGCAAAAGTTGGAATTTAACAGCTTCTTTTCGCTTTTTACAAGAGTGGTGTAGCGTTAGATTCTCACATATCGCATCTGGGGAATTTTCAATTGACGAACTGTTTTCTGTTCACAAGCATTTGGTTTGTAAGTGAAATTTCTTCAAAGTGAACATTCATTTTAACCATCACTTCCAAGTGTTACCAAACTCTCAGCACTGTGAACAGGCAAAGTCCAAATGAACACTCCCGTGTACAAAAAATGCAACGCAATGCCAACATGTTTACATTTTATCTTAAACACCTTTTTGCAAGCTGTCCACGGTCATTCCAATTGCAGGGAGACACATAAAAACTTGTTTACAAAACAAACCTAATTATTGTTACTCAACCGCACATGGTGTGCACGACTACGAACCCTTACATGAAGCAGTAAACACACTAATTACACAACGCACTCGTTCCTTAAGTTGATTGTAGTGAATTTGTTGACTTCGACTAAAAAGTCATTAATTCCGACTTAAGGGAATTCAAATTTGAATGTGCGCAAAGTCTAATCAAACTTAAAAAACCTTAGAATGGAAAAGCTGCCATCAGTTTGTTCAACTGACAACAAGCTTGGAAGAAATGAATGGAAGTGTGTACGACTTAAGTAAAAATAACAAAAACATTTGATGTCGCTGAAGCTTGCACGGGACCAGCGCCTGACTTCTTCAACAAATGCTGGTGCTGCACTGAAAATATTTCTCTAAAAAAAGGCACCCACAGTTTGTTAATGATGCCTCTGCTGATCGAGCAGAAATGGCCTTTTTCTGAATCAGCCCACAGGGCCTTCAGAGAACATGAGCATTCTTTCAGTGTTCACAAAATCCGGACTATCCTGGCTCAGTGTGAAGTTGCACTATCAACCGGGCCATGCGACCCAGAAAGCGGAAGAGGTCTTAGGGAGGCCTCGCATCAAACCAAGAGGGGGTGATTGTTCCCCAAGCATGATCTCAATTTGGTACTTGGTTAACTAAGGCGTTATCTACGACTCTTGGGAAAATGAACTCCGTGATATAAACCATTGAGGCAGGTGATCACGTAAAATCAGGTCCCACTTCTGTTCACAAAAATCGTTATCGTCGCCACGAAAAGCAACAAAAGTACAATTTGCTGTCGCAGAATAGAAATTTGAAACGAAAACTTATGTATTAAGACATTTATTGCAGCGCAAGGCCAAGCCTTTTGCAGTGTAGCAACCAAGAAGATAAATGGTCGGGTCTTTTCCAGGATAAATGGCAGAGCTATGGTTAAATAGAGACTTGAGTTTAAATATCTTCAACCAAGGGTTTGAAAAATTAGGGACCAATTCAAACAGAGGACACCTTTTCACCCATATTTGCACCATTCTTACATCTGATAAATCAGCATGTCTGCCAAAGATTCGGATTTCGTGTCGGGCGCCATTTGTTTGTACTTTTGTCATTTCAAAATCAATCAAAATGAGTATTAGAATACCATCTCCTTAAATTCATCCTCTTTAATCGCCCAACTCAATATTCAATAAAAATGAAGAGTTTATCGCGTTCGCCCATTTAAAGTTCAGTCACAAACTAAACGCTTCCATCATAACCAATCCGTGACTCTTCCTTTTATCGCCCTAATTAAGAAGGTTTGGTTATTCCTCTTTGTTAATCGAATCGTAAATTTTGAAATAAATTCCATCACACATCCTGCTCGGATCCGGATCCTCCTTGCCATGGATTAACTTCGGCAAAAGCCTCTGTCATAAAACTTATCAATGTAATCTATTTCAATTACGGCACGCTCCCTGGTTCTCTCACAGTCTATTTTGTCTGACTGTCAGTCTGACTTCGAGAGCCCACGAAACGATGTCACATAATGCGCTCCCACTCCATCTCCATTTCGCTCTGTCTGAAGGATACCCCGTTGGAGTAGTGAAATAAAAATTTATCGTTCTTGTCCTTTTTCGCGTTTAATTTTCCCTCAATTATCGGCCGTTAATAGGCGGGCAGATGAGCACGCCGCACAAACCAGGCAAGCCACAAATTTACTGCCCAAAACCACCACCCTTCCCAGGGACCGCCACTCCTTCGGCGTTAAGCAATTTTAGTGACTTTAACGGCTTAGCACTTCTTTTTGTTATTATAACCAAAGTTGAAGTCGTCAGAGTCGTTTTGGTCGTGTATGTCGTTGCCTTTGTCTTTGCCGTTTGTGTTGTTGGTATCGTGGCTCCGTTTTCCAATTTCAGCAGAATCACCTCCCGATTCATCCAGCTGGGAGGGGAATCCATTTGTCCCCTGATTTTATGGGAAGCATAACATTTTCGTCGTCGTTGTCGATTACACCGCCACCACCCGCATCGAGTGTGTGCCGTAGGACTGTGTGAGCGGAGAAATGCCTTCAAGAATCTGTCTCTGAGTTATAGCGCCTTATTGCCTTCGCAGTGGAATGCGAATGATTGCGTAAAGGTTTCTTCAACGATCTTCCCTCCATCGATTTTCTATTTTATTCTGGCAATAATTTCACATTGTCAATTGGCGATGGTGCCGAGGGAACGGGGTTGAAAGGAGAATCGATTTCAAGTTCGTCCTGAGGACCTATTAGGCCATTAGCGTGAATATGTGTCGTTTCTTTGAAGAGATTTCAAAGTTGAACTGGAAACTCGGGTCGGAGGGAAGAGAGGATTCCGGAAAGTGGGCATTAATAGTTTCACTGAGGACACGTCGACTTGAGTGCTTGGGTTGATTGCTTTAGCGATTTCGAGGTATTTATTTATTTTTTTTAAAACGACCCAAGATCGCTGAGATGGGCTTACTTTCTATTGACTTGGCACTTTATCGCCAACTTGGGGGTGACCAAATCAACGTCGATGTCGCACTTCTATCTATTTTGATGGGGTTACAGTTTCCTTGTTACAAAAGGACATAAATGTCTCCGAGTGTAGAAAATCCAGATGATTCCAGACTAACAACAAATACGGTTTCAACTTTGTTAGTTTTTCAATCAAATAAATCTCTTTGTTGTGGTTGTCGTCAAGAGTAACAATATACTTTAGACGTAAGAAGATTTTCATGGCTGCAAAGTCTACAAGAAAGTAAATCTCTTCAGGACTTCCTGGTTAGTCTGTGGTCTCTAGCAAGTGTCTAACACAAACAGCTCACTGCCGATTATGATGTCGCTATACCCAGGAGAAACAGAGTTTGTCCAGAACTTCTCTTTTTGCCAGTAATTCCTAATAGGAGGGTTGCCTTTTATATTTTGGAATAAGAGAACAAAAACAAATAATAATAATAATTGTTGGCACTACAGTCCAAAGGTGGACCAGGGCCTAGCTTGCTCATCAAGTACTCCTGTTGTGCGCGCTACTGTTCTCTCACGAGTAGAAGGGACCTACAGTTTTTTGCGACTCCGAACGGCGATGTTTGAGAAGCTTTCTTAGACAGTTATTACTCTTTGAGTGTTGTCTGCAGCTCGAAAGAGGTGGTGCAGTGAAAAGTTCGAAAAATTGGTGTTGAGCTGGGAGTCGAACCTAGACTCTTCGGCGTGTGAGCGTCGCACTCTACGCACCACTCCACAGCGACCACTTTAGACTTGTGCTTCCCCTTATTTGTAAGAGACAGTCAGAAGAAAGGTCCACAAGAGCGTTAAGCAATTCCACTGAGCCGGCTACAGCAAGAGCTCCTCTGTTCAGCTTGTCTAAGCCGGGGGGACGGAATTCTTGTCTATCATCGTCAAACCTAGGCCCTTCGGCGTGTGAGCGTTGCACTCTACCCACTACGCCAGGGCGACAACAAAAAAACAAATATTAATCATCGAAAATAGCTTTATTGTTTTTCAAAATATTCCCCATTAAGTTCTTTACACTTTTGTATGCGTTTGAATCAATTGTCAAAGCACTTTTGCCACTCTGATTGAGGTATCTCCAAAACATGCATTCTGAAAGCATCGTCGAAAAACGTTTATCGCTTATTTTATTTTTTACGTACGGGAATAAAAAGAAATCACTCGGTGCCAAGTCAGGACTATACGGCGGATGACTCATCAGTTCGATGTTTTGAGTGCTCAAAAATGCAGTTGTTTGAGCCGATGTGTGAGAGCTCGCATTGTCGTGGTGAAGATTGATCCGTCTTCGGCGGTTAGTTTTCCTGATTCCTTGGAAGACAACTGGCAAACAGATGGTTGTGTACCAGACAGAATTGACTGTTCTGCGTTGTTCTAGTGGTACGGTTGCGACATGTCCAGTTTTTCCGAAAACAGGTGACCATTTGCTTGGAATTTCTTCGTGCGCGAGCAACTTTTGTTGGATTTGGCTCAATTTGAAACACCCATACAGTCGACTGCTATTTACTTTCGGGCTCATACGCGTAAATCCACGATTCATCAACTGTCATGATGTCACAGACGTGTTTCGAAGCACCGCGATCGTATGTTTGAAGCATTTTTGAGCGATTGACAAATTGTGTGGTTTCCAACGCGAACAAATTTGTTTGACGGTCACATGTTCATGCTACATTGAATGTATGCTGGTCGCACTAATGTCTAAGGTTGTCGCAATCTCACGATAGGTCACACTACAATCTTGCAATATCAGTTGGCGCACAGCATCAATGGTTTCCGGAACAACAACTGACTTGGGACGACCTTCACGAAATTCGTCTTGGAGTGAACTACGACTTCGGTTGAGTCGATAAACACTGGTCCTTGATGGAGCTCTATTGTCAAAAATTGAATTAAGTTCATCGATGCACTGTTCTTGAGTTAATGCACGTCGAAAGTTCTAAAAAATAATTGCACGAACATTTTCACGATTTAATTCCATTTTTTTGGGCGAGATGAATCTTTTAAGTTACTGCAAACATCACAAATAGCGATCGTATGTCAAAACGTTCTTAGTACGTAAAACCTCAAAAATGTCAAACTTTACGATAGAGCTGGCAGTTGCCAGATTGCAGCACTAGGGCTGCCCAATCCCGATATATAAAAGGCAACCTTCGTGAGTGCATAAGACAACCACTTCAACACCGACTGCAATAAAGGGGAGAAGCTTTTTGTTGCCTATTCCTAAGAAATGGATTTTTTTTGATTCAGAGACAAACTAAAGTCCAATTCAGGGTTTGAGTCTGCACTTTGCCACAATAGACACCGAAAAATGACTTCTTGATCGTGATCTGTAATTTTCTAAACTCACGTGCTTCACAAAAATGCACTCACTCACGAGTGAACAGTATAGAATTTAAAAATTTTGAAATTACAAAATCTTGATTGAAATTTCTTCAACAATCTTCTTTCTTTTTTTCCAGATTTTTCCACTTATACATTTGAGGTAAGTCCCGAACATTTATTTTAATTTACACAAACTCTGACGGCAACTATTGGTAACTTTGAATTTGGCGTCGTTTCCCGGACTTTCTTTCTTTAAATTACGAAGTTAAGTCATGTAAAGAGATTTAATGCTATAATGATGTCCATCCCAAACACAAGGCATGATGATCGAAAGAAAAAAGGAAGATTTCCAGATTAAAATCTTCGATATAACATAAAGTTGGCAACTAAGTAATGGCTTATTTTTTTTTTTTAAATAAAAAGATAATTTTGTTCATGGAACGAAGTAACTTTATTCTGTAATGTATCGCCCATTTTGAGCAATGGCCTTTTGCCATCTTTTAAGCAGTATCGAAATTCTACGTTTACAAAACTTCTGTTTTTTACCAGCAAAAGACTGAACCAGGTTCGATTTGACATCATTATTGAAATTTTTATCATTTAAAGAGATTTGCGAAGATTGAAATAAAAGGTAATCAGATTGTGGTCGCCGTGGCGTAGTGGGTAGAGTGACGAAGGGTGTCGGTTCGATTTCAAGCTCAACACCAATTTTTCGAATTTTTCTTTCAACACTCAAAGAGTAATAACTGTCTAAGAAAGCTTCTCAAATTTCGCCGTTCGGAGTCCCCAAAAAACTGTAGGTCCCTTCTACTCGTGAGAGAACAGTAGCGCACACAACACGAGTAGTTGATGAGCAAGCTAGGCCCTGGTCCCCCTTTGGACTGTAGCGCCTACAATTATTATTATTAGATTGTGCAACATCCGAACCCAACTCTTATAATTTTTGCCGAATGACCAAAAATACCATTTTATATCCAGGTGCTTTCATATATGTATATCCAGCTGAAATGACTGATTGAGTGACATCCAAAGATTCTGCAAGTTCGTCTTGTGTTTGGCAACAGTCTTCATAGAGTAATGCTTCCAGTTCTTCATTTTTACATTTTTCTGACTACCCAGTATGTTCACCGTCTTCCGAGCCAAAATCATCACGTTTAAATCGTGCAAAACCACTTTTGACACGTTTGCTCAGCTAACGCACGTTCACCATAAACTTCCACCAATATCCGATGACTTTCGCCAGCAGTTTTGTTCATACTAAAATAATAAAGAATAATTCCCTGCAAAAACACGTTTTAAGGCAGTTTTGAGTGAAAAAAAATCTTTTTCCTTACGCTTGAAACGACATATACTGCAATGACGAACAACGACTGTAGCTCTCCAACGCATGTTCCAATGGAATAGTAACAATGGAATAATACAAGTTACGCCATCTCTTAGCAAACCGCATGAATAATCAGTTATAAGTTATTGATCCAATAATTAAAAACAGAGGAGACAAGACGCTCACTTGACGAAGCACGATGAAAGGTATTGATTTACTACCCTTTACCCGAATACAGTTGTTACAGTAAGTGTAGAGAGATTGAATGGCACTCAACAGGGGACCATCTATCCCACACTCCTGTAGAACACTCCATTGGGAATCGGTCGTATGCCTTTTCTCTATTTTACTGCATTTCGAATTAAAGATGTCGTTTTGGAACTCATCTGTGACTTAGAGAAAATACCCATCAGCGGTTAAAAAGCTATTACGAGAAGACATGGATAAATAACTCTCAGTATAGGATCAAACCACCCTTCTTAAATCTGAATTTTCTTTCCTTCTTCTTCTTCTTCTTATGGCGCTACAGTCCGGGGTGGACCTGGGCCTCAAACTACATGCCTCTCCAGCCAGCACGATCTTTCGCTAGCTGCCTTCAATTGCGCACTCCGAGTTGGTTGAAATCCTTCTTCATTGGTGTGCGCCATCTTAGTGTAGGTCATCCTCTGATGCGTTGTCCCAATGGCTCTGATTCGAAAATTTGTCGGGTCAGAGCAGTGGTGTGCATACGCTCTACAAGGCCTAACCTGCAGATGGCGTTGTATCCAGAGACGCTTGACCAGGCGCATGTCGCTGTACAGCCCATAGAGTTCTTCATTATATCTTCTCCTCCAGATGCCGTCACCGCAAAGTGAATTTCAAATGTTGACTTGGTCTTTAAAAGCTCAGTTTTCAATGCAGAGCGCCACGATGATGTAAATCCTGCTTTATACCTTAAACGTCGGTGGTCGCCGTGGCGTAGTGGGTAGAGTGCGACGCTCACACGCCGAAGGGTCTAGGTTCGACTCCCAGTTCAACACCAATTTTTCTAATATTTCGCGGCACCACCTCTTTCGAGCTGCTGACAACACTCAAAGAGTAATAACTGTCTAAGAAAGCTTCTCAAATTTCGCCGTTCGGAGTCGGCAAAAAACTGTAGGTCCCTTCTACTCGTGAGAGAACAGTAGCGCGCACAACACGAGTAGTTGATGAGCAAGCTAGGCCCTGGTCCCCCTTTGGACTGTAGCGCCAACAATTATTATTATTATACCTTAAACGTCAATCATTCCTGCTGCTTACAGTTTTCGAATTATGATACTAGTGCTTTACTCTGCCGTACCTCAAGTCTGAATGACTTTGAGAAGCTGGATGTACTGCCGTGTCTTTGCACAAGTTACGAAAATTGTATCAATGTCAAGAAAACACAAATCTGACAAACTTCTCTGACTTAAATTAAAATAAATTGGAGTGCGTTGAAATACCAACACCCAGAGCTTCTTGAGCGTTAAATACTGTGCGCGCTACTGGTTTCTTACGAGTAGAGGAAAATTACTTTCGCTAAAAAATTTGTCCAGCTTTTCGTAGTCTTTAGTTCTCTCAAAGTGTGCTTAGCAAGCTCACTGAGGAGCACTGAAAAAGTGTGAGACAAACATTTGGTCTAGGACAGAAAGTGGAAACCATCGACATGACCTCTCATCAACTATGCTTCGGCATGTCTTCATCTCAAATATGCCGTGTTTGCCCACTGACAGAATTTTAGCGATTCTCAAAAGTAAAAAAACAAATCCTTCCAATGATCGCCACGTGCTCTCCGCTGTAGACACGTGCACTCCCTCCGCCATGCATACTATGTTCCAGTCTTTTAGCCATTCATTTAATCCCAATGGCGTCTATTAATGAACGAACACAGACAAAACAACGAATTCCCTTCTTTATGATCTTACAAATTGACATCACATCATACCCCAAGTCTCGGTTCCAGGAATGCATCACATCGTCAATTGACACCAATGAACTGCTATGTATTTAGAAACATTTTTAATTTGTCGCACCAACTCCCAAAAACAAAGCAATCAAAATTCCATCTCTCAGCTCTACTAAAATGCACTCTCATTCACTTATGAGTTGTCAAATTCTCGTTCTTCTCAAAATTTCTTTCGTCACAGCGTCAGGCAGATCCATAAGTCATCCCCGATTGGAACGTGTTCAAAAATCCCATTTGTGTAAGCGGAGTGCGATGCGCTTTTCAACCTTTCACAAAATCCTCAAAATCTTCCTTCCGCTGCCTTCTGCTACACATTTCGATGACGCAACCAAAAGCTCATCAAGACGAGGAAGCAGATATATTCTACCGTTGGAAGATTTATAAATGTCATGGCTTCTCGGTGGCACGCTGCTGGGACCGGTAGCATCAATTGAAGGCGGCGGTGGCGGCCGTAGTGTGCCTGCAGTGTGCAATTGCACAGACAGAACATGACTCGACGGAACACCTGGACTGGTTACTCAATGTTGGCTTTGAGAGAGCATTTTGTGCTTCTCGGAGCTATTGAAACAAAACATTTGTCCAACAACGACGACAGTTGGAGCTGAATTTTGTTTCTTCTTCCGACGACGACGACGAGTGATGATGGGGGCATTTTTGTTTCCTTCTTTCCGGAAAGCACTTTAAAAAAATACTGCAAACGATGCTTTTTCTCGAGTGCAGAGTCATTTGAATGCGATGTAGAGGGGCAGGAGAAGTTTCCACGGAAATTCGATTTCGTTCGAAAATCTCGGCTGCACACGCTGCTTCTTCGTAATTAATTACATCTCGTGGGGGTTCATTATCTTCTCCGGTTTGTTTTTCTCACTCGCTGTAATTCATTTTCCCTTGAGGGCACCCTGAAACTCATAAAAAATATCATTTTCCCAGGAATACGGGGGTGCATGTGGTGATTTTTCGCACGAGAATTCGTGACGTGAATTGAAAGGGCTGAAAATATTGTGGAGACCTACTGGCAGATGCAGATACGAAGGCAACCTTCGTATAGTTGTGAATATCTGAATATCGGACAGAACAAGGCGATTTTTCGTATCGGAAATGAGCTGGGAGTGTTTAAATGGATAGTCCATTGGGTTCTTCATTAAGGTTTTTATTAATCAAATGGAAGTAGTTGCAGGAGTTGGATGGCCTTTGTATAGATTTCAGGAACTCGTTAAAGCGTGTCTGAGAAGGAAGTTATACTGAGATGATTGTGAAACCTTTCTTGGGCCTTAGCTTAGACGTGACTGATCCTTTCTGAGAACCAAAAGTATGAATTGTTTAAATTGCTGAATCTTTCAAAAATTCCAAATTCGTCTTAACCGAATGAGGAACGGGTTCTTTCACCCTTTAGAAAATTTCAAATGAATGTATGTATTCGCAATTCTAGAATTCCAACGTAAAAAGCGTAAAGAAGTTACTGGCAGAAACAAGCTTTGACTTGCATAAATAGCCATCAGAACCAGATACATTTTTTGAGCCCCTATTTAATATACCAGTTCCAAAGAATTAGGACGAAGGGCCTAAGTATGCCTGGATACTTATTCCGAGCCGTGAGAAAGCATATTTTGCGTTTTCGATTTTCAGTCAGCTTAAGAGGTCTGTTATTCAAATGACTTGATTTGAGCATTTTTCCCAAATCCGTTAACGGTCATAAAGTGAGAGTGATGATGAAGGGGTCTCAAGCGGAGGAGATAAGCGGATGAGCGAATGAGCGGAAAATAAAAAGGAACGCTCTGTTGGTGTTTCGGCTTTATTAAGAGAGACGAACTGTACATTCTCTGTTGTATTTATATGTTTAGGCTAAGTACTAAAATTCATGCCATTAGCTGATTTGGAGACATTTCGGGTGAAACGTACGATCAAATAAGCAAAGAAGAGATAAATAGTGCGAGCAACTACATACAGTCTGGCTAACAAGTATAGTATTTAAAAAAAGATTTTATTTTCGACTACAATGAGATCTTTTTTTCTGCTCCTGTTGGCCTCCCTCCTATGAAAAGGATAGGAAACTCGCCGTGAAAATGTCTGTACACATCCTGCAGAGTAAGAAACTAAAGAAGGCGCAAAGAACTTAACACCCGTTACTTGCATATCCGAACGAATTGGTTTGGATGTACTTCGAGAGTTGATCTCTTCACGCGAGTGTTCCCATAAAAAGGTCTACCGGGGAGTACATTCAACACCATTTCAGTAGATATACGACCATTAACTAGAAAGAGAAGGAAAAGGTTTAAATAGGTTCCTAAATTAACCTTGTGTTGCATGCAATTCGATAGCGTTCGACAGGTTTTTACGGAGATCACAAGTACACACATAGCCTCAAAAAAATCAACTAGTGAAACTAAAACACAGAATGACTCTGGTGACGAAAGTTTTATCTCACTTTATATAGCCAGTCTACAGTGGCAGGGCCCAAACAAAGTGTTCCTCCTCCCAAATTGAAGAAATGGTTCGTTCGTTTATGGTATGTCTTTGGCATTTTAATGGGGAGCATTTTTCTTGATGTGGACATCGTGGCGTAGTGGGTCTAGTTTCGATTCCCGGCTGAACACATCGAATTTTGAACGGCACCACTTCTTTGCTGGTGACAACACTCAAAAAGTAATAACTGTCTACGAAAGCTTCTCAAACTTAGCCGTTCGGAGTCGGCAAAAAATTGTTTATCCCTTCTACTCGTGAGAGAACAGTAGCGCGCACAACACGAGTAGTTGATGAACAAGCTAGGCCCTGGTCCCTCTGTGGACTGTCGCGCCAACAATTATTATTATTATTATTTTCCTTGTTAAAGTAGTTTCCAAACCATTTTTACGTTCAAAGTACGGAGACCTTACTACAAACAAATCTTCAGACGAAAGGGATAAGGTCTTACATCTGAAATTTTCGTAAGCAGGCGGCGCACAGTGGTGCCCCAGCGGAAAAAAAATGCGTAAAACGAAATAATTTTCTCGGCCATGTGTTATCGGTTTTTCGATTTTACATTTTTCAAAACCCAGAAAGCCAACATTTTGTTGATTTTTAGTGATCCGTTTATAGATGTACGACTAGCTCAAAGTCGGGGCCTTAAAATTTAAGAACGTTTTTTTGAAAGAAGATTCGATGTGGCATATTGTCTATAAAACGTTGTTTTTTCAAGAAAATTCGACGTGGAATACTGTTTATTAAACTTTTTTTGTTTTAAGAAAATTCGATTTGGCATATTTCTTGCAACCAGCCACCGTAGAACATGATGTTGCATTTATTTGAAAGGGTGTACACTTAACCTTCAAACTTCATCAAACGTTTTTTTTTTACTTTTGACCACCAGTTTTCTAGATCAGGCATATTTCGTTAAGGCCACCTTTTGCGGAAAGTACTTCCATGTTTTGTAGAGCATTACAAAAGTGCTCCAAGAGGCTCTAACGGGAAACCAAAACATTTTCTTGAAACCTTGAAATATTCTTTATCGACAGCGCAAAAATAAAAATTCACTTTTTTGTACTTTGGGAGAACGAGTCGTTTAAGTGGAGCAATCTCAGGAATTTTTCGGCTTTCTTTTTAATTTTCTCACAATTTCAATTTTAAGGCTTGCATTGAGCAAATACCACCATGAGCACAAACCACCTTAAGGTGGTCTGTGACCATGGGCATGAACCACTAAGTAGTGGAGCGGAAGCCTTATTGCACTAAATTCCGACTTTATATTTTTTTACAGCGAAAGTGTGTAAGTAAAAAGTATTAAAAGGAATTTTTCCATATAGCTAAGAATTTCAGAATTTTTTTTTGACTAAATTTATTGTAGTGAAAAATTATTAAATATTTTTCTATCCAATTATACAAACAAGGCGCTTTTTTAATTTTTTAACTTAAAGTTATTTCGTTATTCTTTATGCTATATCAACAGCAGGAGGATCTTATGGCACTGATACTATATTCCGAATTTCATAAAGATCACTCAACGCGTTCTCAAGTTTCAGATTTTCTTTAGCGTTTCTCTTACAAGAGTTACCTCGACTCACTACTGTGAGGCGGTTGGTGAGTAAAGTACGTAAGAGTAAAGCTATTCAAAGAATATAAGGGCGTGTGTCCACTGTTGACTTCGAAAACCTCCTCCTCCATTAGATTGACTGGATATTCCCAAAATTCAATTCCGAAGCGATTTCCAGGAGAAGTGTTTCGTTACATAGAAACCTAATCATGTCTTGCAGACCAGAAATTTACTGGGGAGGCATGTAGACAAAAGGCATGTATTTTTGGCGAACTTTGCATCGAATTTTGAACAGAACGTGCTCATTCATTGTATGTACAGGCTGTAAGGCCTCTTTATCTGTAAATGAATTGACGGTACAGGACACAAGAGACTTAGGTCTGGCTTCCCGCGTTAATAATCATGTATGATTTAACGACGAACTCTATGGGCTGTACAGCGACATGCGCCTGGTCAAGCGTCTATGGATACAACGCTTAAGATGGCTAGTCTTAAGGTGGCTAGATGGTTAGAGCGTATGGACACCGCTGTTCCGGCCCGTCTTTGAAACCGAGCTATTGGGACGACGCAACAGAGGATGACCAAGACTAAAGTGGCGCACACGAGTGGAGAAGGACCTTAACCAACTTGGAATGCGCAACTGCAGACAGCTGGCGAAAGATCGTGCTGGCTGGAGGGGCATGTTGGTCGAGGCCCAGGTCCACCCCGGATTGTAGCGCCACAAGAAGAAGAAGACTTCTCATAAACAGAGGGGACACTAAACTCCAAAGAGACAAAATTTAGACCCTTAGTCTAGGAAATAAAGCAAACTTTGAGGCGGGGCACATACCCACAACAGGTAGCTTTGTTTAACTTAGTTTTATTTTTTTTATGTTTATAAAATCACAAAGACTTGGACATGAATCTGAAGACGTCGTTCAGCTAGTCGTTTATTAGGTCCTTTCGTAAAAGTTATAACTTTGCATTTACTCGGTAATCGCCGAGAGAAAGATTCTATTTCTTCTTCGTCTCTGCATCCTCTGCGTGTGTAGGCAAGATCTAAACAATCAGAATACTTATTCCAGATATTGTGAATTCAGTTTTGAAGCGAAATAAATGTCTGGAGACTCGTGAACTGTGTCTCCTTCATGGTTCCATCTACATGTAAAATAATTTAAAACTAAGTACACAATGGAATTGCTTATTTCAAACAACAAACGTAACCCTAAGCGTTCGGGCTTTACTCGCGCTTGAAAAATATATCCAATTTTTGGTTTTGATCCTCTGCGGTCCTTTCTTCTATCCTTTTCTGACTTGAAGAGGTCAGATTGTGTCCGGGAAGATTTAAAAGTCATGTCACCAAGTTTCAAGTTTGAAGCCAAGTTATTTTCGGAAATTTCTGAAATGGTGACATGAAATTATTTTACACTTGTAGGCGTCAGTATAAGCTGCCAAGCACCATTCTAAATGACAGACAGCACTAAGTGCTAACATGAGTAATAAATTTATGAATGACACAAGCAATTAAAAACGTGTTACGTTCGTCTCCCTTTTCCGTCCCAAACTTTGTAGGCCGACACAGCATTCGGCGAAATAAAAACAAATCCAGGCACATTAAAGCCTCAAAGCGACAGGCATTTAATTATTGTTTCAATTCGTCTGTTTTTGCAAACGCATAGTGCTAAATCATTTAAAACAAAATGGCGCACGTCGTTTCATAATTTAATCTGCATCACAGCCGATTCCCCAAACAAACAGTGCAACCAATTCCGTGGATTTTTTCCCGGTTGTTTGACTAAGATAGGCATTTTTTATTTAACTGAATTCATTACCGCCCTTCGGGGGCTCGAAGGGTCGGAGGGCAATGCGCAGCCGGCACGCAGTTTTACAGTTTTCAAAGAGGAGTACGTGCCGCGAATCAGAAAACACATTATTAAATAAAACTTAATTGAAAGTTTACATACATTCCTCTGATTGCTTAGATAAAACAGTCAGACGAAACGTATAAACGAACTTCAGACCGGTGTGCGATTGTTCCATGGCGCCATGGCATCACTGGTGCTGCCATACACGAAAATTTTAAATCCCACACATGTACACCTTTAAAAGGTCATTAAGATTCCCTACGAGCAACGCTGGCAATTACCCCGTAACAATCGAAAACTTCCTCGGGCATTGAATAAATAAATTAATATTCATAAGAGATGTTCGTGATGACCCTTGGAGATGAGTTTCCTGCTAAACGCCAATGAGCGCTTATCTGTACTTGTTTAGTTGTTTAAAAATGTGACCTTTGGATTTTGGCTGCTGGAGATGGGAAATAGCTGTGAATGACACTTCAGGCGTCACTTTCCGCGTAAAAATGCTCTAAGCAATGACGTCAATTTGCAGCGAAGTGCTCGGTGACTAATCTCAATTGCGACAGGATACAGAACATGTCACAGTTTTGTGAAAGTTTTGCAATTCCTCGCGAAGAAATGACGGCAAACGTTTCCACCGAGCCCATAAAATGGACGAAGATTGCCATAAATTGCAACGAATTACGTTGCACAAAGACTGCCGACGCATCGGTGCAGCGACTGTGATTGTTGTCTTGCTGGCGGGTGTGTGTGTGAGGAGGTGCAGGTAAATGCAGTTCATACAAGAGGCGACCGACCGAAATGACGAATGTGTAAATGGCAGGGTCAGAAAGGGTGTGCTCGGGGGATAGAGAAAGAAAACAAGTGCTCAGCGATGCATTTTTAATTTATGTTGATTTATGGCGATTGTCAATCAGAGCTGACGAAAGTTTGTGAAGATAATTTGTGTTTTTTGGTTTTAGGCGTGAACATCAGTCACACGCCTGATGACTGAGGAATGCTGAAGAAAGCCATTATTTACGGAGACATTTAGAAACCATTGTTGCTTCACAGATAAGAGTGTAGAGAGCCGATGGTTGAGGTCGTTGCTAATGTGGTCTATGTTTCACAAGGTGTGGAGAAATAAGTTTGGTAGCACAGGTTTTTTTTTTACTGGAGACAGCTGGCGAAAGATCGTGCTGACTGGAGAGGCATGTTGGTTGAGGCCCAGGTCCACCCCGGACTGTAGCGCCACAAGAAGAAGAAGAACAGGTTTTCAAACTGAACACCTTACTGACAAACGTTTAACTCAAGGTTTTCTGCAAGCGCCATGATTTGGACTCTTGGCTTTCTTCCCGATATGGTAAACTGGCCCGGGAAGGCCCCCTTAACTGGACCATTTGTAACATGTAACAAGCTTTGTTATGTTGCTTATGGTCTTTCTACGTGAAACCACATCTTGCAACAGATGGCACTGTTCGCGGTTTCTCCCTTACCGTCTACGCAGATAGAGCCATATGTTTAAAGGAACCAAAAGTGTCCGCCTATCTTCCAGCATTCCAGTCATACTGAAAAAAAAAAACGTCTTATAGATTACAGGACCTACAAGACATAAGATGGTTAGGTAATGTAGAACGGGTGGATAGCCGGCCCGAAGGGGCTTTCATTCGCAACAGGGAGATGAAGAAACAACTCAACCAGCTTGGAGGGCTGGCAACACAAAGAGACATACTAGTTGAGGAACTGATGGATAGCCGGCCCGAAGGAGCTTTGATTCGCAACAGGGAGATGAAGAAACAACTCAACCAGCTTGGAGGGCTGGCAACACAAAGAGACATACTAGTTGAGGAACTGATGGACAGCCGGCCCGAAGGAGCTTTGATTCGCAACAGGTAGATGAAGAAACAACTCAACCAGCTTGGAGGGCTGGCAACACAAAGAGACATACTAGTTGAGGAACTGATGGATAGCCGGCCCGAAGGAGCTTTGATTCGCAACAGGGAGATGAAGAAACAACTCAACCACCTTGGGCGGCTGGCAACACTCCTCTATCTAAAGAGGCATACTGCTTGAGGCTCTCCGCGTCCGTCAGCAGTTACTGAACCCCTCATCGGATGGAAACTGTTGGCATTATGGTTAAGGCTCAGGTCCGGAGTATGAAGCTTCGCTCCAATAATTGAAGAGTTCTTATCCTCTTATCCAATTTTTGTGGCGTCATGGGCCTGGTCTTCGGATAGAGTGATTAAGATGGCTAGGCAATGTAGAACGTATGGGCACCACTGCTGCAACACGAAAAGTCGTTGAAAACTCGCCATTGAGAAAACGGAGCAGGGATCGGCCTTGACTATGTGGAAAAACAAGTGAAAAAGGACCCGAACCAATTAGCAGTGCGCAACTGGTGGCAGTTGGGCAAAGATCTAGCTGGAGAGACATATTGGTTGTGACCCAGCTCCATCCTGACTATAGAGTCACACAAAGAGGAGAAGATGTTTTTGTGGCTCTACTTCAGACTTCCAGCAAGCTTGTTGTTTACATGTGTTTGCACACACGGTTCAGATTGATTTTCGTTGTTTTCACATATTTCAGTTGACCTAGTTTATGTCACATTTATGCTGTAAAAAATTCCACAACGAAAGGTCGAGAAGGAGTGAAGAAAAAAGCAGAAACTTATAAATCAGCGTTCGTCCATATCTCCAGATTTTGAAAAACTATGCGACTGCGCTCTAATTAATAAGAGTGCATGTCAAAGTAAAGCAATGCCGGCAAGCAAACATTTTTCAAAGTAAAATCCACCTTTCATTCAAATTATCGCCTCAAAGTGCAACACCAACGTGCCGACTACTCACATACAAAATTCTTACAAAACTGCTCCAGATTCCACAGTGAAACCATCTCAGAAAGCAGCACATCCAAGATTTGCCCCAAAAGCCGTAACCTAGTTTAGGTCTCATGGCACTCCTGCTTGACAACCTTCGCCGTACGTGTACGTGCGCTCCACGCAAGCCTTAGACTATGTCAAAACATTTATTAAAGTAGCTGTCGCCATTGTCTGTGCATTGACATTTTCCCATGGGACATTGTGATGCGTTGTCAAAGTTCCTTCGGCATCTCGTGGATGCGGGGTACGAGAGTGTGCAAGGGTCATGGCTAAAGACCACTTCACGACGTTACCTTCCACTCGCTCTGCGGCGCAGGGAAAGAGAAAAGGCCATTCTCGTGAGATGCTTTGTGAAATTCCCTGCCGCCGTTGACGATACAGCACGAGCTTCACCTGCAACAGATACCTCAACAAAAGCATGCCAGAGATTTTCCTCTTCTCCATGTCATCCGCGTCATCAGCCTCATTGGCATCTTTATCGTGAGACCATGGCTGACTATGTCGCTGCATGCACTGTGAATGTGTATCTCTGTTCTGTAGCTGGAGAAGAAAGTTGACGCCGTGTTTGTGCTGTTATTTGCCCAGGGCAACAAATTACTTTCGTGCGCGCTCGCGGCGTGGAACAGCAAACGATCTCCACGCCCGTTGGCAGTCACTGAACCCATCACCCAATGGAAAGTGTAAAGTGCCTATAATCTCGTCCGAGATTTATTTGCCTTAAGATCCATCTCCATCTCCCTGCACACGCCAATGAAATCGAAAACGAAACACTCAACCGATTTTGAGTTTGCCCATCGATTAGCAACGTAAACAGGATGCCATTCGAGCTGTCCACCAGACAACACGTCCACCACCCCGTCGCCGCCGCCGTCGCCACCAACCCAGACGTTTGTTTAAATTTATGATCGCTTTCGATCATATCATAGCTTCCAGTTCAGAAAATAAACACGACAGCAAACAACAAAAGCAAACCGAGATGAAAACCCGACAAGAGATACAGATTTCCGGTGCCCAACGGGGTCTCCCCCTCCCCATCCACCGCCACTGCCGGAGGAGGATAAAAATAAAACAAAGCGCATAAGTATCTCAAGATGACACGACCATAATTAGATATATATTTTTCCTCCATTCGTGCTGAGTTTTAAAAGGAAAACACGACAAAAAACGACTCAGCTCATGAAAAAGTAGTTTTTTTTGGGGACACAGCAACTGGGAGGCCCGAGGAGTTGACTTTTATGGCGCACGATGTGATTTAACGTCTAGTCCGGATTTTGTTTCTCAAATGTACGAGTAATATCCAATTCTCTGTGTAGAGTTGCGCGGTGCGGAGATGATTGTCGGATGGCATCTCAAATGTCAAATGAAGTGTAATCTGGAGGATTTTATAGTGTCATCAAACAGACTGACGGTAATTTGACGCCGTGTGCCGACTTTGCAGAGAGGTCTATTTTCAGACGCACGCTTGACATTGAAAACGTGTGAAATGATTGAAGTGTACGGTGGGAGGGGAAAGTGGTGAGATTTACGAGAGACAGATGAATGTTGGGTAAGCCTTTCGCAGGATGACTCCTTTTTTATTTTTCGCGCGCTTCTTGAGGGAACTGACACGTAGGCAAGGTTCATCTTGGTTTTCCTCACGTTTTCGGGTACTTGGCATTCTTAGTCGACCTGCAAGGATTTCTGCAGTCGATCCTTAAATTGTGAAGAAAGAATTTCTTTCTCACACGAATGGGTCCTAACTGGGGATAGCAACGCGAATAGAAAAAAAATTATAAATTAGAGGAATTATTTAAACCAAGAAAATATTCTTAGAGACTTCTGGGGTATAGAATGACCCAAGACCGCGTGCCTAAGCAGCTGAAATATTTCGTAACCTGCTTATTCATTTCAGGAGGAAAACTGATGTTAACTATGGTGGACGTTATAATGGATTTAATAAAATTGGTCCTCTGGGAGGAGAGTTTTCCTTTTGCGAAAAGTTTCAACAATGAACCCACCTCGTTTTAAGACGTTTGGTCACTTCAGGCAGCAATGTTTTGGATAATAATAATTGTTGGCGCGACAGTCCACAGAAGGACCAGGGCCTAGCTTGCTCATCAACTACTCGTGTTGTGCGCGCTATTGTTCTCTCACGAGTAGAAGGGGCCTACAGTTTTTTGCCGACTCCGAGCGGCGAAATTTGAGAAGCTTTCTTAGAAAGTTATTACTCTTTGTGGTCGCCGTGGTGTAGTGGGTAGAGTGCGACGCTCACACGCCGAAGGGTCTAGGTTCGATTCCAAGCTCAACACCAATTTATTATTATTATTAGTTATTGCTCTTTGAGTATTGTCAGCAGCTCGAAAGAAGTGGTGCCGTGAAAAATTCGAGCTGTTTAGCCGGGAATCGAACCTAGACCCTTCGGCATGTGAGCGTCGCCCACTAGGCCACGGCGGCCACCGTCTTGGATGCAGGCGCTAAATGCTTGCTAAAAATTAATAATTTAATAATTTTTGTTAGTGGCGCCCCCTATTGTATGTCCCGGGACCTATTGGTTGGTCTGTTATAGAACATTAAGTTGGCAACATTATTTTAACGCATGGCAGGCTGAGGAGTAGTTAAATTCTGGTTTTTGTTGGCATTTTAACAATGATTCCAAATTCTACAAACTTATTTGAAAGGACAACCAAGTTTTCGAACAGAACCAAAAACTTTGCATACTAGGCAATTTTCAATGAAGCTCACTTTTAGTTGCATGGATACGTCAACAAACAAAATTACCATTTTTTTAGTGATGACGATTCTCAAATGTACGTTGAGACACCGATATATATGTAGAAACTCACTGCGTATGCTCAGATACCGTTATATAGTAAAAAAAACTGACTGTTTGGAGTGCTCAACTGGTTGATGCAATAGCTGGTGCGTATTTTAAAAGTTTCTGCTGACTTCTGTGACTGCTCTTAAGTTAAGATTTCTGATTTTTTCGTTCAGCAATTGAACAAACAATGATGTGCAGAAGCTGGGGTCCAAGCAAGCCGGCGCAACATGTCACAGAATTCGTGCCACAATTGATTTATTTAAGGAATCGTTTGGTAACTCCATACTTTTACGTTGAGGATCCTTTAGTTGACCTCAAAAATCCTACGATTTAATACCGCTTGAGGTTTTTCTTTTGGGAATATCTGAAGTCGCTAGTCTACAGTGACAAGCACGAAATGATTGATCACTTGGACGTCAATATTGGCTTTCTCCGCATAATTTTAAAAAGTCAAATAAATCTGGACTATCAGATTAAACTAAGTCTGCATCAGTCATGGCAACCAAATACAGAAAGTTTTATAAAAAAATATAATGACGGAAGATGATCTTTTGAATAAGGTAACTTTATATAAATTTAGAAAAATATCTTTATTGTATTTCATTTCAAAGCTCTATACCTCCAAAAGAAATATTTGTACAATACTAAGAACTGTTTGTAGCGAAGCCTTAGGTAAGTGTGTCAACTAGAGTTCGCGATATTCCGGACTTAAGGCAGACTGCCTGAGGTTTCTTTGCCAGGAAGGAAAGTGTGTGTCAACAGTTCGCTATATTCCGGACTTAAACCATCTTTGCCAGGGAGGAAAGTGTGGGTCAACTAGAGTTCGCGATATTCCTGACTTAAACCAGGCTGCCTGAGGTTTCTTCGCCAGGAAGGAAAGTGTTTGTCAACTAGAGTTCGCGATATTCTGGACTTAAACCAGTCTATCTGAGGTGTTTTCGCCAGGAAGGAAAGTGTTTGTCAACTAGAGTTCGCGATATTCCGGACTTAAGCCAGACTTTAATTTCTTGCTCATTTTTTATAGCTTCGCCGCTTCATGTGAAGCATAACCATCGGTTGAGACTAACATTCAAATTAAGGGATGATGCTGAATAAACTGTGTTTTATTCCTATGTGTATACACAGCTTGATACTAACATGGCCACTTCGATGTTATTGGTGGCGACAAAAAGAAACAAAGAGTTTGGGCGTTACTATATGTATTGAGCCTCGTAATGTGTGTTACACGGTCTTAAATAGAGTCAACTAACAGGGAGAATACGGAATTGACGGCTGCTTATTTACTTTAAACATAGAGCACATGCATGAATTATAAGCAGGCGTAAAGCAAGGAGTATATTTTTGAAAATCGCCTACAGTGTGTAATTCATTTCCGCTTTTTTTTTACGGGTTTCCAAGAGAAAAACCAATATTTGTAAGGAAATGTAATGAAAAGGGTGATAAAAGAATTCCATTGTCTTTGCAAAACGAAACTTGATCCTCAACGACTTTGATGATTTGAGATTTCTTGACGTTCATATGCGAATAACAAGAAATTAGATCAGAATGCGGACTATAGAAGACTTAGATGTTCCCAATTAAGACTCTGTTGACATTGTGAAGAATCGGCTCTTCTTCTTTTCTTGCTTAAACCACTTCTGTGGCAACTGAGCATGAGTCTTAAATTCAAAATGTTGTTTTTGTTCGCAATGTTTCATTACAATGGCTGGCTCAGTTCCTGTTGAGGCAAAAAATACGTACGCACGTTTTATTCCATTACCTACCAACCGCGCAAAAACAAAGTCACAGCCCATTGGGTACACAAGAAAACTGATCATGAACTTTTTTCAAAGACAGATTTGGTTACATAGCCATACTTCAGAAACGTGTAAATTCCAAGATCAACAAACACGCACGATTAGCAATACAAATATGTCAAGCAAATTTCTTGATCAAACAAATTACTCGAAAATACTCGAAATATGCGTTTTATGGTTGGCTGGCCTTGGAACTAATCTGTGTGCTTAATTTAGAAGAAAAACAATATTTTCAAATAAAGAATGGAATTAAGCTGACAAGAATGGGTCACTCTTGACCGCCTCACCGTGCTTGACCGCGCTTGAATGATTCACATTTTTCTTAAAATTGCGAAACTCGTTGAATGAATTTTAGTCAGCTGTATTTCACGAAAAACTTGGTTTCGTACAAGATAAAACTTCAGGAAACTGTAGTTCCTTTCTTCTCGTGAGAGAACAGTAGCGCGCAGAACACGAGTAGTTGATGAGCAAGCTAGGCCCTGGTTCTTCTGTGGACTGTCGTGCCAACAATTATTATTATCCAAATCATTGCTGCCTGAAGTGACCAAACGTCTTTAAACAGAAGCGCTCACAACACGAGTAGTTGATGAGCAAGCTAGGCCCTGGTCCCCCTGTGGACTGACGCGCCAAAATTATTATTATTATTAGAAGCCCCCCTCCTTATTTGCGAAGAACTCGGACAGCCACTTTTCACAAGCCTCTTTTGGGTTCAACTTGACACCACCAGGGGCGTTCGCCGTGGTCAGGAACTGGTGGTAATCACTTGGCGCTATGTCCGAGCTATATGGTGGATGCGATAAAACCTCCCATCCGAGCTCCCGTAGCCTCTGATGAGTCATCAACGAACTGTGTGGTCTGGCGTTGTCCTGGTAGAATACTACACCCTTCCTGTTGGCCAATTCTGGACGCTTCTGGTCGATCGCCTGCTTCAAACGGTAGTTGTTCGCAGTAGATGGTAGAATTAAGCGGCTGGCCATATAGGAGCAGCTCAGAGTGGATGATTCCCTTCCAATCCCACCAAACACACAGCAAAACCTTCCTGGCCGTCAATCCAGGCTTGGGCACTGTTTGGGACGATTCACTGGCCTTCAACCACGACCGGTTTCGCTTGATATTGTCGTACTTGATCCATTTTTCGTCGCCAGTCACTATCCGCTTCAAAAATGGGTTGAGTTTGTTCCGTTTCAGCAGCATATCGCAGGCGTTGATTCTGTCCAGAAGGTTTTTTTGCGTCAAGTCATGCGGCACCCAAACATGAAGTTTTCTTTTTACCGAGCCTTCTGCAGATAGTTTCAAATGGTTTGGTGACTAACTTCCATCTCCTGGGCGATGTCACGGGATGCCACATGCCGGTCTAACTCGATGATTTCCATGATTCGATCGGTATTCATCGTCACAAGTCTTTCACCGGCTGGCTTATCCATGGTGTCGTTTTCACCGGCTCTGAATCGTCCAAACCATTCCTTCGCGGTTCCAAGTGATGGAGTACCATCCCCCAAAACACAATTAATCTCACGGAACGTTTCTCTAGCGGATTTGCCTTTAATGAAGGAATACTTTAAAATAGTGCAAATTTCGGCGTTAGTGAACTCCATGCTTACACGTCTATAACTGTTGAACGCAATATCCAAACTAATCATACATAGCGTCGTTTGTAGGTTATGTCAAGACCTTTCAAATGATGTATAGTATTGCCAGATACGAGCTTTGTAGTACTTGGGAGAAGGGAGGTATTTGGCAACCTTATATTCGACGGAGGAAGAGTTTTGAAAAAAAATTATATTTTTGCACTTATTTGTAAATGGAAACAATTCCTATACGAATTGCAATTATACAAACGTCTCTCGATAAAATAAGCTTTGATGTTCCCTGATGCATATACAATTTGTTGCCAGATATAAAACGGGTAAGATCAGTTCAAAAACAAGTTGTACAAATTTCTTAACCTTCGACACTTGACATCTGATATGTTTCGGTAAACTTTCTGATGAAATTTCGTTAACGCTTGAATCAGAGGTCAGTCAGAACTAAATTGGAGCCTAATTTATTTTTGTTCTGAGATGTATTCTTCAAACCCTACACTGATGCGGGTTAATCGACAGAAAGCCTTCCGGTATTCATACTGTCCTGAAGATGGTTGTGTTTTGGTTTTCAGAGATATGGAATTTTAAGGAACACTTTCTCCGCAAATCCAAATCAATCGAAAACCTTACCAGTTCACATTGAATTCTTATTTTTTTAATTTGACATCTGTGGCGTAGAGGGTTACGTGCGACGCTTACACGCTGAAGGTTCTGGTTCGAAACTGAAAACCTCACATTTTTACCGCACCATCTTCTTCGAGCTACTGGCAACACTCAAAGAGTAGTAAGTGTCTATGAAACTGCATTTCAAATTTCGCCGATCGGAGTCGACATAGAACTGAAGGATACATCTGATTGTGAAAGAACGATAGCACGCACAAAACGATTAGTGTCTGAGGAAGCTAGGCCATGGCCCCTTATAAATTGTTGCGCCGTCCAATAAATTTATTTCAACACAAAAACGACATTAACTCTAGTCATACGAGAGTTCCCCTTTCATATTTCGGGATTAGAGAAAGAAAAAGCAAATATTAATCATCGAAAATAGGTTTATTGTTTTTCGAAATGTTCCTCATTAAGATCTATACACTTTTGCATGCGTTTGAATTAATTGTCGAAGCACTTTTGCCACTCTGATTGATTGCCATTCTCCAAAACATGCATTCTGAATGCATCAACCGCTTCTTCAGATGTCGAAAAACGTTGACCACTCATTTTTTTAAAGTACGGGAATAAAAAGAAGTCATTCGGTGCCAAGTCAGGACTATACGGCGGATGACTCATCAGTTCGATGTTTTGAGTGCTCAAAAATGCAATTGTTTGAGCCGATGTGTGAGAGCTCGCATTGTCGTGGTGAAGACTGATCCGTCTTCGGCGGTTGGTTTTCCTGATTTTTTGGAAGACAACTAGTAAACAAATGCTTGTGTACCACTCAGAATTGACTGTTCTGTGTTGTTCTAGTGATACGGTTGCGACATGTCCAGTTTTTCCGGAAAAAACAGGACCATTTGCTTGGAATTGCTTCGTGCGCGAGCAACTTTTGTTGAATTCGGCTCAATTGGAAACACCCATACAGTTGATTGCTGTTTACGTTCGGGCTCATATGCGTAAATCCACGATTCATCACCTGTCACGATGTCATAGACGTGTTTCGAAGCACCGCGATCGTATTTTTGGAGAATTTCTTTCGACCAATCGACACGAGCCTATTTTTTTAGCGATTGACAAATTGTGGGGGATCCTGGTTCTTGACGGAGCTTCAGCGCCAACAATTGAATTAAGTTCATCGATGCACTTTTGTTGAGTTAATCCACGTCGAAAGTTGTAAAGAATAATCGCACGAAAATGTACACGATTTAATTCCATTTTTTGGGTCAGATGAATCTTTTAAGTTACTGTAAACAACACAAATAGCGCTCGTATGTCAAAACGTTCTGAGTATGTATAACCTCAAAAATTTTAAACTTTACGATAGAGCTGGCAATTCCCAGATTGCAACACTAGGATTGCCCAATCCCAAAATATAAAAGGCAACCTTCGTATATCATGACTTGTCATTCATCATGAAATCTCTTCTCCTATAGCCTGGGTCCAAGTTTCGGTATCAGGTTCTCATGTTGCATGTGTCTTTATTTTAAGCATGGAGAACAAATGTCCTGCGACAAAACTTTCGATTAAATTTGAGCGGCTTACGCAATCAAAAGTCCCCAAACCTCCAAGAACTCAGAATCGATTACAAAAAGTAATTCGAAGGCGTACAACCTTCACGCTGAATGATTTTGAGTGCAGTTTTTCGAAAGTTTTTTAAATTTTAATAGATTCAATATTTGGGCTGTTCTTGATTTTGAAACGTTTCCGTATTTTGCGCATTTCGGGATTTGCACATTTTGGAATTTGCCTATTTCGTGATTTCCGCATTTCTGGATATGCGCATTTGGAGATTTGCTCATTTCGGGATTTACGCATTTCGGGATTTACGCATTTCGGGATTTACGCATTTCGGGATTTTCACATTACGGGATTCGGCAATTTTACAATTCATGGCTCCGTGATTCAACCCATTTGCCCAAATGAAATATTTCATGGGAAAATATTGCCCACAATCCAAAAGAGACGGTGCAGTTAATGCACGCACGAATCTCTGCAAAATTAGACCAAAATCCAACTCCGAGATCAATTGCCCTTCGTCCGCCGCAAAACCTGCGTCAACAATCAACTTTAATGCTCCTCCAAATTGACTGGCATTTGAAACGAAACGATCGCACATTCATCATCCGCGTACAGCTTGGGGTCGAAAATGAGTTTCTTTCTTGTCGTCCCCATTGTTCCCGATCTTGTACAAGACACAAATCGCTTGAGCGATTTTCTGATGATTGTGGTGATTTGCTGCCGCTGCCGCTGCCTGTGCCACGAGTGCTCCACATCTTAGCGGTAACGCTTTTGATTGTTGTCTCCCCATTGTCATTGTCTGTGGGGTTACTGTTCATTGCTTACGGTTGTGGCTGCTCATAGCGCAAATGAAAAAAAAAAAATGTATATCTCCGTCTGTTGTGTCCATTCATCATAATCTCCGTCCGCTTGTACGGAATTCGTTTCGCGACTTTTCGTGCCTCGCCGGGAGAGTCCAAGTACATTATCTTCTATCCCGAAAATGGAAGAGCAAAACCGGTCAGCGACAGAGATGCTGAATGGCGATGGGAGAGAGCGTGCTTGTGTGTGAGTGTGGATGCCAAGGGAATAGTTTCTTTCGGCGGAATGTGTGCCCCGCACGAGAGCTTCTTAGCAATGTAGCGCAGTTAATAACACACGCGAATGATGACGGTGCGCGGCTGCGGTGGATGGCGTGGCACTTAATCATGATCATGGCGTTGCCTACACGTCTGCGCTGTGTGGCTGTGGGATTCAAACACACACACACCACTCCGTAGAACGTGGACTCATAGTCTCGATCAACAGGTTACAGACTCGTGCACCCCAACCCATTGAATCTGAGCGATCCAATTTAAGATACTTTGCGGCACAAGTGGGTATCCGCGCAGCTAATCACACACCATGAACGCACTTAGTGTCCCAGCGATTCAATTAAAGTGGATTACAGCGACGTTGATACCGGCCCCCGTGCGACAGGATTTTTACATATTGTAAGGAAGTTATTAGTTTTTTGTGTAAATTACTCTGCGCACTCTGTGAACTCGCTTCTACGAGCGCATAAGTGAAAGACGGAGTGGATGACGAGGTAAAATATGTTTAAGGAAATTTCGCTGTGAGCACGAAGCGAACTGGGAATGGTAACGCGAACTAGTTCCCTGGAATGTGGGACTGCGCAAAGCCAATTGGCAGGGAGAGCAGATGGTTATATCAGACGTTTTGAGTGGAGCTTGCCATCGTCACGGCTGTTGCTGGTAGAAATTTCGAACTTGGGAAGAGTTTGCACACCTTTCCGGCCAACTGAATGTTTCATGACGAAGAGAATGTTGACGACATACACTTCTTCAAAGTTGTTTTCCTGTCATCCGAGTTCGAAGCTGTGACGAAGCGAACTTCCAGTGGTGTGATGGCAGGGGGTAATCAATTATTGATTCATTTCCTCCGCAGGCATGATGGCTTGAGAGTGTGCTGCTAAGAAAATGAGTCAAGTTCCGAAAGGATGGGATACAAAGTTGACTTGTGGTGGCATTTGTATATTTTCCCAAATGGAGCCCGACTCCTCTACTACTAATTAAGCTAAGCTAAGATTTGTAAACGAGTTGGAGTTATGAGTTCTTAGGCCAAAGGCATAAAATGCAGTTCTGAATGATGGGTGAATTTGAAACGTTTTTGTTGTTTGCTATTTTTACTCAAGTTACAGTTGTGTTCATAAAAAAGCAGTAATTATACGACTTAGATAATTAGCAACATATTTCTAAGAAGTTCCTTTTTCCAAAGGTATATCTGGTTTTATTGTATTTTCCGGTAACTAAGATACCATACCAGAAATAAAAAATAAAGGCTTACTTTCTCCTTGAAATGTGTTGATTGAAGCCTCTTCATAAAAATAGCAGTGTTTTTTGGTTTTACCTTAAAGTGTCTCAGAAATTGTTGTTTAGAGTTTAAAAAATATTTGTGTACGGTCGTTTGGTAAGTGAATGTTTTTGTATATGCTGTCATTTATTAACATACTTGAAAGTTAGAAATATGGGTCGATCAAAACATTGTGCCGAAGATATTCGGAGTTGAATCAAAAAATTGCGTTCGGAGGGGAAAACATATGCTTAAATCCAGGAAATCATGGGATGTTCAGCGAAAATGGGCAGCAATGCGCTAAACTGGAAAGCTAGGCCCGAAACACGCGCTCCAAAAAGAGTGACGGCTAAGCGAACTGACCGAAAAATTATCAACAAAGGATTATCAGCAAAGGAGAACCCTTCAATAAGCTCCAGACAGATAAGGGATGAACTCCAACTTCCGGTGAGTGATGTGACGGTTAGAAGACGTTTTCTAGAGGCTAAACTACCAGCTCGAAGTCCGCTTAATGTACCGCTTTTGATAAGAAAACATGTGCAAAAAAGATTGGCATTCGCAAAGTTTCACAAAGAGGGCCTAAGGAGAAATGGAGGAATGGAGCGGTGAAAGCAAAATAGTCTTATTTGGGTCCAAGCGTCGTCGGAAATATGTAAGAAGACCAAAGAATGAAGAAAATAATCCCCGTTAAACAGTATAGCAGGGAGGAGCAAAACTGATGATTTGGGCCTGTTTCTCATACAATGGGATTGGGCCTATACAGCACTGTGCAAAAAATAAAATCACGTTGAGGTGTGCACTTTGGATGCTAATTACTTTTCTCAGTAATAAAATGCAAAAAATAAGATAAGCGAAGATGCATTTTAAGACAAGAAAATTCCCGTTATACGAAATGAAACCGAAATTTTGGTGTGCAAAATAATAGCACCATGCCATTCTAAAAAGTGTTTTCGAAGTGTTTGGTGGTGTTTAGTTTTCTTTTGTGCGTCAAAAGATTTAAGTAAAAATATTTAAGTATAGTATTTTTAAAATACAACGTTACAAACAATTGAAATGGGTCGCGGTGTGCATTGTACTCCTAAGAAACGTGAACTTATAAAAAAAATTAATTTCTGACGGAAAAACGTACAAATTTATTCGGGAAATCGTTGGTTGCTCGAATAAAATGATTTCTAATGTAAAAAAACACGTCGAAAAAGAAGAAACAAGAGGTAGAAATCGAAATTAAGAAGCGAGCGAAGAATGATAAGATTAGTGAAACAAAACCCATTCATCACATCAAACAAAATAAAAGAGGAACTAAATCTGCCCATATCAACATCAACCATAAGAAGGAAGTTGATGGAGAAGGAACTACCTGCCAGAAGTCCCAGAAAAGTACCCTTGCTGACAAAGGTCCATCTTCATAAAAGAAAACAATTTGCGCAAGAACATTTGAACTGGGAAGTAACCAAATGGCGTAATATATTATGGAGTCTAAAATTGTTTTATTTGGAACTCCTGGGACCAGGACATTTGTTCGCAGGCAAAAAAAAAACCAAGAGTTTACACCGGAGTGTACTTTAAAAACCATTAAGCACGGCGGCGCGAAAATTAACATATGGGGATGCTTTGCCTACAACGGTACTGGTCCTATATTTTGGATAAAACCAATGATGACCGCCGAAGTTTATGTTGGCATAATGAGAGAAACCATGTTGCCCTACGCCGAGTAAAATATGCCTCTCAGATGGGTCCTGCACCCGAAACATACGAGCAAAGTGGCCAAGGAATTTTTTGCGAGGAATAGGGTTCAAGTTATGGAATGGCCGCCGCAAACCTTAACCCCATTGAAAATCTTTGGACAGATGTTAAGAAAGCTGTTTTTAAAGCGAAACCAAAAAATACACTACAACTATGGGAAGCTGTGCAGGCTGTGTGGAGGGATATTCCAATTCGGCGATGTCAGGCACTAATCGACTCTATGCCACGACGTTGTGCCGCTGTGCTCAAAAATAAGGGTTATAAGACGAAGTACTAGAAGAGTAGTATAAAAAAAAAATTAAAACCGTACTATTCCACTAAATTTTGCATTTTATTTACGACGTTTTACTTGTGGTGCTATTATTTTGCATACCGAAATTTCGGTTTCATTTCCTATAACGGGAATTTTCTTGTCTTAAAATGCATCTTTGCTTATCTTGTTTTTTGCATTTTATTACTGATATCCAACAGATATCCTACAATAAATATCGTGTCTTTACATGAGCATGGAGAAAAGTAATTAGCATCCAAAGTGCTGACCTCAACGTGGTGCTATTATTTTGCAAAGAGCTGTATATCCTATCAAGGGTGTAATGGACGGTGCTGAGTACGTTAAAATTTTAGAAGATGTTATGCTACCATGTGCCGAGGAGGAAATGCCACTAGTTTAGGTATATCAACAAGATAATGACCCAAACCATACGTCAAAACGGGCAAAATCTTGGTTTGATGAAAAAAGAATAACCGTTATGGAGTGGCCAGCACAATTCCCTGACCTAAACCCCATTAAGAACTTGTGGGGCGATGTTAAAAATTCTGTCCTCCAAATGGCTCTACGTTATGATTAATGGGTCATAGGTTCTTCGCACACTTGAGATGAATTTCTTATATTCGTCGTGTCACGAAACATTGGGTCAGTTGCAACAAAGGTGTTTGAGATGCAATTAGACACCCTCAGCCTTCTTTGTGTGTAAGCCTTGCAGGGACAAGCAGACGACTGAATGACAGTCGTTGGGTGTGAGAAAGAATAAAAAAGTAAAAAGACATTCCACCAACGTTCTGTTTACCGAATGGAATCTTTGCCCCGGACTGAAACGCCTTTCTAAGAAGACAGAGAAGTCTTTCAACTCTTCCTAGTTTGAACAGGTTGATATTCCATTCATGGCACATTCTCTCATCTGAGCAGATCAGACAGACGATTCTTTTCCAACCACAACCTTGCGAATGTGATAATATCGTTCGCTTCGGTTGTAAAAGGTTTGACAAACGGGCCTTCCACAATGAAGACGCTGTGAGAAACACTCAGTCTCAGTCATCGACAAACCATTGTCGCAACAAGCTGTACTCATTGGTACCTTAGTTGAGTTTATCTAAGACAGTTTGACGTCCACCACTACCGGCGTTGTCCTCTTTCTACTTCTGCAAGGGTATGGAAACCATTCGGTTTAGCTTAGGCTGAGAGAGAGAGAGAGTCTTATGAAGTCGGCTAGTCGAAGTTCTTTGCGACTGTATCCCGTCTTGGAGAACCTACTTTAAGGATTTTTTCTCAAACAAAGCGTTTACACACAATTTTTATGTTCTCTGACCTTTTTATTTACACTGCCTTGCTTGCCTATGTTTTATCCCGGAAGTAGTTTGTTGGAATTATATTCCTTTGAATAAATCGTTGCACTGCTGTACCCTGCAAACCAGGTGATATGACTCACATGATTCGAAAATCACATCCGTAACTCTATTTATAATGTCAACGGAAACACTGATGGAGAAAAGATCATCTTTTGACGGGATGGCGGCTAACAGACCCAGGGAGCCTCACTGATAGTGAGAGTTTGACCAGAGGCTATACTCTGGTGCCATCGGAGGTTAGGAGCCCCTGAAACTTAGGTTTTAGCCTGACCGAGCGGTAGGCCCCCTTGTGAGAGTATCGTGGTGCCTGTGGTGTACCACCCAACATCGCCGGCAGAGTCGCGTTGTACTGTGTTGACTTGTCTAGTTGTTGTTCACCCTCCGCTAAGTAAGGCGTTTAGGGGACTATCCCTTCTCAGTCTGGAGTTGCATTCTCAACCGGGCGTTGCGACCTAGAGAGCCGCAGAGGCTTACCGAAGGCCTCGCATCAAACCAACGTGGGGTGATGGTCCCTCGTACTGTGCTGACTTGTCCAGTTGTTGTTCACCCTGCGCTAAGTAAGGCGTTTAGGGGACTATCCCTTCTCAGTCTGGAGTTGCATTCTCAACCGGGCGTTGCGACCTAGAGAGCGGCAGAGGTTTACCGAAGGCCTCGCATCAAACCAACGTGGGGTGATGGTCCCTCGTACTGTGCTGACTTGTGTAGTTGTTGTTCACCCTGGGCTAAGTAAGGCGTTTAGGGGACTATCCATTCTCAGTCTGGAGTTGCATTCTCAACCGGGCGTTGCGACCTAGAGAGCGGCAGAGGTTTTAGAAAGGCCTCGCATCATATCAAGGTGAGGTGATGGTCCCTCAAGCATGATTTAATTTTGGTACTTCGGTTATCTGCGACTCTTGGGAAAATGGACCCCATGATATAAGCCGTAAAGGCAGGTGATCAAGTAAACCTAAATTCCACATCTGAACCCTACAAAAAATTACAGAAATTCGGTGCCTATAGGCTAGGAGGTATACTCACTGAACTGACGTGGGAACATGTTCTCGATAGTCATCTAACGTACGACGATTCATCCTTTTCTTTACATTTTTCCTTCAATTGACAGCGTCCTCCTCAGCTTTTTGAATAAACCATGTTTGAGTCCCTTAACGAAATCTTAAAAAAATAGCCTTTAAGTGTTTGCTTTTGCGTACTCACCAACTTGCATTAAAGTGTAGACTTCATGATTTTGTTTATTATATTCAAAAGAACTCTTTACAAAATAAATTACAAATTTAGGAAAGTTTATAAAGAAATATGAATACTGGAGTTAGAGCACATGTCGCCCGAGCTCGTTGCCGTACCACCAGGAAAAGGAAGAATGACGGTCAGTCTCAAATTGGTACCCCTTTTTTTTGTGAAGGCAGCTGCAATTATGAGTGATGCCACTGTACGTTGGTGTTGCCATAAAAGTACAACTTTCTCTAGAGCAGAGATTTAGTTTTATAGTTGACGCTAGTGCTAATTTTTGTTTTCCTATGAAACCTGCTTGTTGCTCACACATGTCTCTGTACTTTGTACTGCACTGCCCACCCTTGTACTCCTCCCTCCACGAATTAATCTTCAATAATCGAAGTGTATTCACTTTCTCGTAAAAAATGCGAATATAATCGACGATAAAAAGGGCGCTTTTTGTTCTTGACCGAAAGTGCAAAATGCTGATAGTTATCGATGCCGCTGGAGAATTAACAACATTTTCATAATTGCACTGAAATGAGATGAGCGGCGCCGACAAAGAAGAGGAGGAACCCCTGGCGAAGACAAACTAAACTACAAATTGACCAAAAGAGATCTGATGGATTATTAACGTAGTTGATTGTGGACAGTCGTGCTGGGCTGAATCTAACGGGAAGTGATTTCAATATTCGCTTGAATTTGAGTATAATTTCTGTTTATTTTTGTTGTGCTTGCGTAGATTTCTGAACTACGGGATTTTTAAACGTTTGATTTTGAGAAATCGAAAAATGCGCAGAAAACTGTACAAACTTACCAGTAAGTCACATAAATATTCTTTTTTGGAGCTTTTCCAACAGGTTGATGTGTTTCCATTCTCCAAGTTCTGATTAAAAGTCGCGATATGCTCTCAATTAGTGTTCGCTTGAAGGCGTCAAAGACGGTTGATTCTTTGTTATTGGTTCATTTTACAAGGATCAACTTTCACTGCGTCGACTGAACCAATCGTGCATCTTTAAGACTGTTGCTATCATTGAGGATTTCCTTGCACCACTTTTTACTATGACTCTTGACTGCAGTATATGTTGTTTTCTTTAATAATAATAATAATAATTGTTGGCGCGACAGTCCTCAGGGGGACCAGGGCCTAGCTTGCTCATCAACTACTCGTGTTGTGCGCTCTACTGTTTTCTCACGAGTAGAAACGACCTACTGTTTTTTGCCGACTCGGAAGGGCGAAATTTGATAAGCTTTCTTAGACAGTTATTACTCTTTGAGTGTTGTCAGCAGCTCGAAAGAGGTGGTACCGTGAAAAATTCGAAAAATTGGTGTTGAGCTCGGAATCGAACCTACACCCTTCGGCGTGTGAGCGTCGCACTCTACCCACTACGCCACTGCGGCCAGGTATACCTATATTTCTTTAGAGGTATAAAACTTTAAGATGACAATACTTTTTTAACTGGCAACCATTTTGTCACATGTTGAGTGATTTATTCTTAGCTTGCTGTTGCTTTTTAAAATAAATAGAGCTACGATGCTCCCATTTTGTGCAAATTTATTTTGATTTCTGTTTAAAACATGCACCTGCAGCGCCTTACGTCTAATTTGATAAAACTCGCTTTTAGTTTAATGGAAACGTCAAATAATAAAACTGTTATTTTTGGAGTGATGATAATCCTCAATTGAGTGTTAAGACACCGTTATATTTGCAAGAGATGACTGTGTATGTTGTGACACCGTTACATCTGCAAAAACTGACTATTTGGTGTGCCTTACCTCTTCTTGTGGCGGTACAGCCCGGGGTGGACCTGGGCTTTAACCAACATGCCTCTCCAGCCAGCACGATCTTTCGCCAGCTGTCTCCAGTTGCGCATGCCAAGTTGATTGAGGTCCTTCTCCATTTGTGCTCGCCAGCTTAGTCTAAGTCGTCCTCTGTTGCGTTGTCCCAATGGCTCGGATTCAAAGACCGGCCGGAGCAGTGGTGTCCATACACTCTACATGGCCTAGCCATCTTAAGCGTTGTATTCGTACACGCTTGACCAGGCGCATGTCGCTGTACAGTGTGTCCATACGCTCTACATGGCCTAGCCATCTTAAGCGTTGTATCCGAAGAAGCTTGACCAGGCGCATGTCGCTGTATAGAGTTCGTCATTAAATCTTCTCCTCCAAATGCCATCAACGCAAACAGAAGAAAATATCGCACGTAAAACTTTTCTCTCTAAGGGCTTCCTTACCGCTTTTTCTAACGTCCAAATTTCCGCGTCATAAAGTATAGGTGTGCTTTGCAGGTTGGTGGAGCAGTTGCAGCGTGATTCTTTAAAAGTTACAATCAACAGTGAGCGCTATTGAGTCACGATTTCTGACTTTATCGTTCATTAATTGAACAACTTTGATGTGGAGAAGCTGCGGTTTCAACAATATGGGGCTATATGTCACACAACTCGGACCACATTTGATTTATTCAAGGAATCGTTTGATTACCGCAGAGGCCTAAGTTACAGATCCGTCAGTTGTCCTCCGAGACCAACGTGTTCCACTACCGCTTGACTGTTCGTTGTCGGGATTTGTGAAGTACCTGCTCTAAGCCAATAGTTCCGAAATAATTGACCACATAGAGGATAACATTGGTCGCCTTACACAAATATAGAAAACAAAAATTTAAAACTCGACCTCAAAGTTTGGCTATGTGATGTCATCTTTAGTGGCTATATACATTAAGTCCTATTTTTATTATAATGCCATAATATTGTTCTTCGAATGGAGTAAAATGCATTTGAATCTAAACAAACCGATACAATTTTATTTAAATCCAAAGTTTTATACCTCTAAAAGGAACAGCCTTAATTTGAGGATGTATTGTACTTTCTACTCGTGAGAGAACAGTAACGCACACAACAAGAGTAGTTGATTAGCACTCTAGGCCCTGGTCCCCCTGTGATCTGTTGCGCCAACAATTATTATTATTATCATACCTTTAGCTTAATTGATTTAGGATTTGAGCATTGTTTTCATAAATGTAGAAGATTGTCCAGCTGGGCTGCATTCTTCTTGACTTCTCTATATCAATTGTTTAAATAAATATCCTGGGAAAGCAGTGTATAAAGGGATGTTCAAATTTGTTTGTGTGTCTGTTTCTGTGTCTACGTTTTCTGAAAGGTGGTAACTGAATGCTGTGCATCTAGTAAGTCCTTTAAAGTCTCTGTGACGCAGGTCTAATAGTCGACCTAAATAAGGTAAGAAATTGCTCATTGTCGGTCCTAAGTGCAGCAGAAAGAATCAAAAGAGGTTATCATTGCTATTCGTTTGGCCCTGATATTCAGTTCTTGGCTCCATCGCCTTTCTCTCTGTAACTGACTTGCGAAATGGCGAAACTCCCCGAAATCGGTGTCCTTCCCGAAAATGTCTCAACTGCAGCATTTGTTCACGAAAATTGTCAACTAATAGCCTTAAACGAAGAAAGCCGATTTGTAGGTAATGCATTTTTCGGTGTCATCAGCCTTCGTGCCATCCACGCAACATGTTCCACACTCATTCCGTCCTTTGACAGACAGTCAGCTTTCATTAAGTCCAACTCAAAGTCGCAGACATTTTCAACCCCCCTCAACCTTGTGACAACCTCATTTGCTTCGCCCCGCCATGCAAACGTAATCAAAAGCAATACAAGCACAAAGCTGCACAAAACGAAATCCTTGAGAAGCACTCTAGAGCACTGCTGTGTTGTCTGGTACGATGAACGAACATTATTCTCATATGCATCGCGCCTCGCCATGTGATGACACATTTCGTTTGACATCCACCGCGCACCGCACAAGTCGTGGGCCAAGCAAATGCTCAACCATAACTTGCGGCGGCAGAGAAGCAAAAATTAATTCTAATACCGAGCGTTGCTCTCGTACATGTGCACGCATCCAGGGACTCAAAGGGATAATCATTAACCAGCATAAATTAAAAACGAAACAACAAAAACTCCGAGGAGAAGACCGAAGAAACAAGAAATCTTGAGGGTATCGCATCTGGCAGGAGTTTACTTTGAGGTTCATGCTTCTCGCAGCCTCGCGCGTCTGAGCGCCGATGCAGGCACTGTGGCGTGCACCACTCCGTGCGGCTTTACTTATTCAGATCCACATCCACTCCCTCTGTGGAGCGGGGGAAATTTAATAGCCGATTTCCTGTTTCGACGCTGTGGCTGTGTGCAGCAGGGATGTGTTCCACAGTCCGCTTTAATTAAGAAATTCGCCAAGCAAAACACGAGGAAAGATACAATTTCATGCGAGTCTCCCGCTCCCCCGTCGGCTGGGCTCATGTTTCCGGGCAGGAGAAAAAAACGTCTTCGGCAGCAGCAGAAAGTGGGAAATTACAGCCTGTCACCTGTCCGTGTTTTTGACATGAGCCATCGATTACGGCACGCTCTTTCTACTTTGCTTGGGTTTTGCTAAAAGCTTTCGATCAGATTGAAAAGTCAAAAAGGACGGGAAATTGAAACAGCTGGCAGCTCAGAATCCCGTCAACCTGATATTAATTATTTTTCGCCGCAGATTCACATCGATTTCTAAGAGTTTGCCCCGACCTTGGAGGTTTATTGAATTTGAATTCATTATTCGGGGAAAAGTACGCCACGCTCCGTGCTCGACGAGCCGCGAGGGTGTTTGTGTTTCGCACAGCCTAGGGATTAATTTGAAATGTTCTTGATTAAAACAGCTTCGGGGGGTTTAGCATCGTGGTGTAATTTAATCAGGCGTTTGGATGCTACACGTGTTGGACATTTTTGCTTCATCCTTGACACGGGTCGGCTACAGCAGTTCAGCCAGTTAAAGGTCAAAAAAAGCAATATGCGCGTATCGCATGTTTGCTCACTTAACCTTAGGCGAGGAGTGTTTGTTTAAGACGAAAAAAACTCTCCGTGGACATGCCGCTCAACCGCACCTTAAACCAACAAACACTCATCAATTGCCAAAAGACTGCAGTAATGCGGCCGATCCTCCACCGTTCAGGCAGTCGCCGACATTTGACCCCCGAAGCTCCCTTATTATTGTGACTACACGAATGGGCGAGAGTAAGGTAACAGACAGAGAATGAGAGGGTATTGCCACCACGCCACGCCATTGTCTGCGGCCATCAAGTGTAACCACAAGCTGTTTGGAGGCCAACAGGCGAGGCCTGTACTCTCAATCTCCACAATCGGTTTCATTCATAAAAGGCCATTGTATCCAGGGGACTGGTTGATGATAGCGAGCGATGTTCACATGGCGGGCACCGACCGAGTCGCCTCCACTGATGCGAATGTCAGACGATAATGGAATCTGATACTTAAACTGGACGCGGATACAGATGCGGCCCATACACGCACGCTTGTGTAATTTTGTTTTCTTTCAATTTTCATCCGAACAAATATTTGCGAAGCGATAGTTTCTGTTGATTTCGACCGTCACTCCGTTCTACTCTCCAGTCAAAGTGCATATGGATAGGAGGTTCACCTGAATTCGTACTCGCCAGGGAGGCTTACAGAGTGTTGCCCGAAATTCTTTAGTGTGCGGCTGAGGTGCTCACTGGAAGTGCAGGAATTATTCATCATTTCGGAAAACTGGAAATGGAGGAGGGATTCAATCAGAACTCACTTCGTCGCCCTTAACTTCAATTTTTGAGCCTCAGAGATATTTCTTGCAGGCAAGAAGATTTCATTTAATCTTCTTATGCATGGAAATTATGACTTCTTTGGAGGAGTGCGTTGAAATCGATGAATTCCATTCAAATTGAAACCGATTGTAAGCAAATTCAGGTCTACTTAGTAACGGAAAGTCAGAGAATCATTTTTGTTTTCAGTTCTGGTTGACTTCCATCCATGATCAGGTAGAGAGGAGGATTAAGTTTCCTCTATAGTTTGAATAGCTCCCCATTCACACTTCCTTTTCAATTCAAACGCAAGCTGCAGTCTTTTAATTTTGTCAAACCCCAACCGCCAGCTGGCATTCAATTTGATGACAAATGCCACACTTGAAAGTCAAAGATTAAGCCCAGACGGGAAAAAACAACGGCCACGACTAAGATAAGTCACAAACCGTTTCGCCTATTAGGTCATTTCAATCTGTTATAGAATGCAAACTATTCGTCAGCCGGTCACTTCAAACGAGACGCCACTTAGACACACTCATCCTCCCTCCTCCTCTCTCCTCCTCTCTCTCTCTCACACTTCTCAACAAGTGTCTCCACGAACATAAGAAGCCGCGAATAATTCCATGAATCTGCCACTAATTCTCCGAAATTGTGTCCTCAAAGCTCATTAGGGCAACAGAACTAGTTTGTTTGTCCCAAAAGAAATTCTCTTTTTGCTCACCAAATCCCGCGTACCATTATCATAAACTGTTTTGACTGTTGGAGGACGGCAATAACGTCGTTGGGAAGGCGCACAATTGAAAGAGAAGAAGAAAAGAAAACAGAACTTCCAGCCAAGAGGCGTCCTTATTCAAATTTTATATCCTCTCATTCCATGTGCTCCGCAGTTTGCGGTTTCTTCGAATTAAATTGTACTCCAAGAATGGAATTTTGTTTTTGTTTTTTTTGTTTGTGCTCTCCTTCCTCTGGCATCTTCGCGTTCCTTCTGTAGCAAGCGTAAGCAAGGAGAGGACGAAGATGCGAAAGCCTCTTAAAGTTCAAATTAACTCTAATAAATCAAAACCGTTGGAGGTGCCCGCTGAGACCTGTAACTTGCAGACCGGCCAATAGCCACAAATGGAATCTCAATTCATTAAGTTTGAACTTTTTTTGAGCGAGCGCAGTGGTGGAGAGTGGGTCGTTATCCTGCAGTTAATTGAACTCGAGACGGGTTCTCGCTCCCCAGGATTATTTACGACTTTATTTGTTCCCAGGTTCAAGGTTAAAACAATTTTGAATTTCGCATGCATTCGCGCGTGTCCATATCCGGCGAACAAAAGACGCATTGTGCTTGTTCATTTTCAGTTAATTAGAGATACGAACACGTATCGACATACACTTGTGTGCACTTGAAGCCGCTTTCAATGGATGGAATTGTTTCGTCAGCACTCGCACAATGATTGACAGTTCCTCAAAGTTTGTCCCATAAAACGAAACAACAACTGACTGACAAACACACGAGACGATGATATCACACACGACCGAGCGATTGAATGGGATCATCACTCGGTTGAATGGAAAGATAAATGATTTCGGATAAATGATTTTGTCATGCAAAGTTTCGTACATTGTGTCACTTTTGGGCCTTTTGTTATTTCGGTTCTTTATTTGTTTTGTCACTTTGTGCGGGGGTTTCAGGGAACGATGAGAAATTCGGATTGAAAACGAGGTCTTGTCGATTGGAAGAGGGAGATGAAAGTTTTGTTATTTCCTGGCCGCTTGACAAGGTTTGTTAGTTTGAAGGATTCCAGGGACACATTGTGGTCGATATTGAGGTCACGCGTTGGGCGCCAAATTGAAAGCACAAAAGAGAGCCTATCTAGAATCACACTTCAATACACCGAAATTCTCTGTATTTCCGTTAAATCACTCAAGTCCTCAGAAAAAAGGTAAACATAAGAAAAAATCCCAAAAATACGTTGTATAGAGGGAATGTCTCAACTCGGCATTTCCAACCACAGGTGGAACAGATCTGTGCTGCGATAAAAATTTACATTAGCTGTGCAGAAGAAAAGAAGTACTGTACATTACGCGAGGAAGACTAAGACTGTGATGGGAAAAAATCTCAAATCTAGTTCAAGCATATTGAATGATTCACTGGAGTTGTTTGGAACTTCTTTTTAGATCTATACCTAGCACTGTGCGGATGCTTAAATAAACCTATCATGAGTCACGATGCAAACGTTGATGGATCAAGCTCGTTAAAATTGTTTTCATTTCTAACGTGCTTTTGAGGAAACAGTCATTGCAACGATGGAATCTGAAGATAAAAATTTAAGGAATCTGGAGCGCACAGACTCCGACCTACTGGAGCGTTCATGCTTTGACCGTCTGGGACTTCTTGGAAATTATTATTCAAAATACTAAAGGCCTTAAGTAGAGGCGTATAGAATTCTTAGTCAGTTGAAGAAGGATTGCCAATACCGCCATTGAACTAGAATTACGATTACGCCGTCAGAAAGAACGTCTCGGTAGATACTGTGTCACTTGATCAAACTTGCAGGTGAAATAAGAAGATGCTGTGTTTCAAGCATTCGCGGTTCCTATTTGCTTTCTTTGATCTTCATAGCAAACTTTCGTTTATCCTCAGAATCGCATTCGAAACAAAAAGCAGTATCCCGAATTGTATTATTATATTTCAGTTGTAAGATATACTAATGTAAATCACATCTCTCTACACATTGTTGTAAAATGTGCGATAACACAAAATTTGTATAGACGAACTAAATATCACTATCTACATATCTAGTTGTCGCCGTGGCGTAGTGGGTAGAGTGCGACGCGACGCTCACACGCCGAAGGGTCTAGGTTCGATTCCCAGCTCAACACCAATTTTTCGCATTTTTCATGGCACCACCTCTTTCGAGCTGCTGACGACACTCAAAGAGTAATAACTGTTTAAGAAAGCTTCTCAAATTTCGCCGTTCGGAGTCGGAAAAAACTGTAGGTCTTTTCTACTCGTGAGCGAACAGTAGCGCGCTCAACACGAGTAGGTGATGAGCAAGCTAGGCCCTGGTCCCCCTTTGGACTGTAGCGCCAAAAATTATTATTATTATCTACATATCTATCTATCATAGCAAACTTTATCTCTGTGGAGTTCCTTGCTTATGAAGAGGCACAATTCTTCAAACAATTCGCTTTCAAACTTAGCTTGAAAATGCTCGCAAGAGAAATATTCCACGCGAAGTAGTTAAAAGTTAGGTCTTGCCTCCTTGTAAAGTGAAGCACTAGCTTTTTATTACTTAATCGTTTGTTGCTTAGGCCTACTAGCAGAAGACTGAACAATAAAGTTTGAGCATACTTGTAATAGGGATTTTGAGTGACCATTCAAAGTAATTTTCTAACTTGAAGAGACTTAATTTATTCATGCGTCCGCAAAACTCATTGGGGCAAATCTCTTAATCCAGCCAAAATATAATTAGAAACCGTACGTGTAGTTTGAGATGATGACACAAAAATTCTACGGAAAAATGACAAGAAACCATCGTAAGTAAATGATGCGTTTAAGGTTTCGTACACAATTTGGAATGGGCCTGTGAAGATTTTTGTTTTCGCCGTTTTATAACTTATTTAATAAATACGTGACCAGTCCACGGGGGGCCAAGGCCTAGCTTGCTCATCAACTACTCGTGTCGTGCGCGCTACTGTTCTCTCATAAGTAGAAGGGACCCACAGTTTTTTGCCAACTTCGAATGGCGAAGTTTGGAAAGCTTCTTCTTAGACAGTTGTTACTCTTTTAGTGTTCTCATCAGCTCGAAAGAGGAGGTGCCGTGAAAAATTCGAGGTGTTCAACCAGGAATAGATCTGGATCTGGATCTTCGACGTGTGAGCGTTGTACTCTGCCCACTAAGCCACGGCGCCCACAGCGTCTATACAAATGGATCTACGAAATCGGTCTGTTTTCATATTTTAACATTCTGGACAAATATGCTCGAGCACTGTTTAAATGGATGCTCGTATAGAGAAATGTATATCTGAGAAATTTGGTTGTTTTTAATGGTTTTTAAATTAAAAAAATGCGAAAAAAATTGTCTTGGCATGTATAGAAGCAAAAGCAATTTTGCCAACTTAATATGCTCTTTTCTCTTTATTAGCTACAAAACTTGTGTCCACACAACTCACGTTTAAAAAACTCCCGTACACACTACTCGCGTCCAGAATACGTGCGTCCACACATCCGTACACAACAATCTTACATCGTCTACAAATAAATTATTATAGGCCAATATGTTTATTTTGCTTCGGGAGGAATGAATCAGTAAACATTTTGCAATTTATTGAACAGTAATATTGACCGTGAATGGACCGCTTAAAACTATTTGAACGGATCAGAAAACTCATCTTTTGTTAAACAAGGCAATTCACGCGCATAAAATTCAGTGGCGTCTTACAAATAGAAAACCGAATTTCATCATATAACATAATTACATTCCCGGAAATTTGAATGAATTGTGAACGATTACATGAGCGTCCCTTTTCACTCCAACTAATGAGATGGATGTTGGGGATACCTTCACAGTCAGTGTTGGAGTTTCGAAAATGTTTAAATTTTAAGCGATCTTAGACTGTGGACCTATTTTCTTTTAAATTTGATTTATTTATTTATTTGATTTATTTTATTTTGAGTTTTGAAAAATTTTGAGGTTATGCTACAACTTGAAATTTGTGAATGGAATGTGTGATTTTATTTTCTTTTGCTTAGTAAACTTCACATACACTTTATCAAAAAGAATGAACATATACATTCACGACGCTGAAAGGCAGTCATATTAAATAATTAGATTAACTTAGAGCGCCCGCAAGAGGCCAGTAAGAAAGTCCTCATAATAACATACTCTGTAACTAACTTAAGTATTTTTAAGTCTTGGTATAAAAAATAAGAAAAAAAAAAAACAATAAAAAACACATTTAAAAATTCAAAAAATGCACATACACCAAAAACTTGCACATACACGTTTGTTGGCATCTTTTAAAACGTAATATGATATCCTTTCGCATTACTGACATCCCTTCGACAATTTTTCATAGAAGACAAAAGCTTTCTGGTGACCCGATCCTCCAGAATTAGTTCTTTTAAGTAACTTTTGTTGGTGACCTGACGTTATCAGAGCTTATTTTCCAAAATATCACAGAGTTTTTCGTTGGGATAAAGATCCGTTATTGTGGTGGATGGGCTAACACCGATTCTACATTATCTGGAAGCCATTCCTTCAGCGGCTTGGATGGATGCTTAGAATCGTTGTTCTGCATCAATGAAAAGTATCAGTTTTATCGCCAAAAGCTCTTAAATTGTCTCTAAGTTTTTGTATGTAACCGTTCCTGTCAATTGTTGTTTCTACAAAGATCAGATTCCCCACGCTGTTAGGTCGCCATGTCGTAGTCGATCCCCGGCCACCATTCTTAAGTGTCGGCTTGAGATTTTGTGCTTCCAAAGCACCAAAGCTTTTCTGCTGCTAACACTCAGAGAGACAGTTACTAGTCTAAGAAGAAACTTCTCAAATCCGCCGTTCGTAGTCGGCAAAAAACTGTACTGTACTGGTCCTTCTACTCGTGAGAGAACAGTAGCGCACACAACACGAGTAGTTCATGAGCAAGCTGGATCTTGGTCCCCCTTTGGACTGTCGCGCCATACAATTCATAGATTTAATATTATGTGGAATTTGTTTATGTAGTGCCAACCTTTTCCATGTACACGTGACGTGCCCCGTCTCTTCAAACCCAACTTAGGTCAGATCCGCTGACTTCATATCAAAACGAAACAGAAGTTAAAAAATATTCCTGGAACGAGAGCAGTTGTTCTAAAATAATAATAATAATTTTTGGCGCTACGGTCCAAAGGGGGACCAGGGCCTAGCTTGTTCATCAACTACTCGTCTTGTGTGCGCTTCTGTTCTCTCACAAGTAGAAGGGACCTACAGTTTTTTGCCGACTCCGAACGGCGAATTTTTGAGAAGCTTTCTTAGACAGTTATTACTCTTTGAGTGTTGCCGGCAGCTCGAAAGAGTTGGTGCCGTGAAAAATTCGAGATGTTCAGCGGGGAATCGAACCTAGACCCTTCGGCGTGTGAGTGTCGCACTCTACCCATTACGCCACTACGGCCACAAATAAATACTTGTTCTAAAATATCAAGTAGAATTTTTCGACAGTGTGCGGACATCCATCCTATCGTCAGTCAGTTTCAACGTAAATCACAGATTTATTTAACAATTAATAGCCCGTCACTCCACATCCATTTGCTGCAATCATGTGACCAATTAGCCCAAATTTAGCCAAACACGTAAAAACCACAAAACGTCCACCGTTTTGTTGTCATAACCGCGACATGGTTAGCGGCAATTACGACAAATTTGTCCAAATTCACCTCATTTAGCAGTCGCTGATCCAAACGCTTAATTAAACCGAGTGTTGGACACACACATACAATCAGACATCGCTACCCATACACCTTGTTAGCACTTTTCTGCGTCTTGTCATGGCTCTTGCGAAATAGCCGCCAATGGGCGCCTGGGTGCGGACAATTGAATAGTGGTTTTCCCAACCCATTCCCATTTACTCGTGTCACTTTCATAAACAAAAATACACTGCGTTCTGCTCCCAAAAACCAGCTGACATCATCTCTAGAGAGATGCAAACATGAATTGACGGGGAGGGACAAGTTCTCGCTAAGTATGCTTGAGTAGGATAATTAAAAGAGCCAAGGTCACTTGGCGAAAATTTCCGAACTCTCGGAACGTGGAAAATAAATTCGACTCACATTCCCATGGGGCACATTCAAAAATGAAGATTTCTGCTTCTGCAATGCGGAGATTATTAATTTGTCGTGAATGGTGTGAAAGAATATTCACTGCTGGGGTGGAGGTGTCATTTGAAACTATTTGAAATTTTTAATTAATTTCTGTGACGCATGGCGGTGACACACTTCTTGAAAAATGGAAAAAAAATAAAAAAAAAACTCAATTGTGCAGTCGGCAAAGCCGGTGTCTATAATCACAGATTAAGAGATAAGATACCTCAGACCTGTGAGTTTGGTCACACACCGCACAACTGCAAATGGCAGCCTGCGGGTAATGCGCCCGCTTACCGCGTTGTGTTGTTGGAACACTTCAAATATCCCTCTCCCCCACCACTTTCATTGTAGGTGTTTCAATTAATTAAACAGAACTCTGTTCACATTTTATGGTCAATCAGTGACATCAATTTAATACACTATCGCAATGAATTGTGTTTTTTTTTCATCGGCAGAATTGCAAATATAATGTTTCTTTTTTAATTACGCTACTGACATTCGAATTCCCATTTTTAATTAATTAATTGTTTCATTTAATATTCGCGCGTAGCTTTATATTAAACTTAAACCACAAAGGGAAACGAATTAAAATCGATTTGGCTTGGTTTCTTTGCAGGTTCATCGGCTGTTGACAGCGAACTGAGTTCGGGAATTTTTCAATCAAAAATGGTAAGACACATATGTTCATTTCGAGCTGAATCTACATGAATAATAAAGAATAAACGATACATGACACGGTGCGCGGTTGTTGCCCACCGAGATTTGGCAACGCAAATAGGACCAAAAATCGCACGGAAAACTTTTCTGACTTAGAGCTTCCTCATCCACCTTTGGCCCAGATTTCCGCGCCGTAGAGTAGGACTGCGATGATCAAGCTCTTATATTAAGCGAGTTTAGCCCTTCGAGAGAGGTCATTATTCAATTGCCTCTTAGGCCCAAAGAAAAAGCGATTGGCAAGAGTGATTGGCAAGAGTGAGTCTGCGTTTAATTTCGGTACTGAGTGGACGCCTAAAAGAGCCGCAAAATACTGAAGTTCAACACACTTAGCCCACCAAAGTAAGGGAGGTCACAGGTGGGGCGCCAATTTTTGTTGAACCTTGTATTTACAGCTGCCCGCAATTGCGGCAAAAAATAGAACAAATAAAAACCTTTAACGACGATAAACAAAAATGCATACACCCCCATAAACCCCACTAGTTCGGCGCCTCTAAGTTTTTATATAATTCCGAAAAGTTTGAAAAGAATTCTGATTAAAATCCTGAGACATATTCATTTCTTTTCAGGATTGAAATCCTGAGCCATCTTCATTCCTTTTCAAATAATTTCTCTTCATTTTCAAACTTAAACTTGACATTTTGTGTTAATTTTAACTATTTAAAGCTGATGCGATTTTACCTCCTCGTCACAACCTCTGCGCCATCGCCATTCATGGCCCATCAATGCTTCATTGCATCGCCTGCAACGCAGAGACGCATTAAAACTCGACTCACTAGACAAAAATGAAGTTCTCTGCCGTCGTGGCACCATATTGACTTTGTGTCTCAAACTGGCTACAGAGGACACAGAGGCAAAAGGGAACACGAAATACCCAATTAGTTCGCCACCCTTCCCACGATAATCCGGAGCACCCTACGCTCCACGCTACATTTCCTCCCGACTTAAGAACCGAGTTCAATTTCTCGCCAATTTACATCAAAAGCAGTGTACTGCTGCTGCTGCTGCTGCTGCTCCCTCCGCTCGCAGACGCATCCCTCCCCACTCGTAGCCCAGCGCGCCGGGGAATACTTCAAAGGAACAAGCGCCAAGTCGCATAATTATCCTAGTGAATGTTTCTAATATCAGCGCTCGAAATACACGCAAAAAGACGAGGGCCGGGGACAAAAAGCGAATGAATTCAAAAACGCGCAGAGAGATATCGTTTAACCGGATTAATGTGGAGCATCGAGGAGGGCGGCAGAAGGGGCGAACTCGTCCGACATCTCCCGCTCGGATGTTTTCTCCTTCATTGCACGCGCTCGTTCTCATTGTTGCCCCCGACAACGCTGGGTTTAATTAGAAATTCCCGGCAATCGAAAACGGGTTGAGGACGACGACGGGCGGGGCAGCAGTCGCTCGTTACTCGATGTGTATGCAAAAACACATTCAGTTCTGATGAAATTTCGCCTGTTCGCTGCTGGTATGGTCGGGGCCGTTGTTGTGTCGCTGTAGAGCGGATTGAGTTGCTGCTGCTGCTGGATATTAAATACAAAACATCCTTTTCACTGCAGCTCCGGTCTTGCGGTAGCCGTCTTCGGTGGACCACCTTTTGGTGTGCAAATTAATTCGAGTGGGATTCGCTCGAGGGACCGAGGTATGGCTTGGTCATCAACGGCTGCAGCAGCTGGGTACACAGACGAAAACAAAACACACGTCGATCGCTGTGTCGCCTATGGCGTTGGTCGACGCGAATCAAGGGCGATGGCACCTCAGATGAATGACGTTCAGGCTGCGTCCAGGCAACGGGTGAATGCGGTTTGATGATGCACCTGGCAACGCTGTCGCCGTTGATGCTTGTGCGCTAATTACCTGTCGGACGCAGTGGTCCCCGAATTTGAGTTCATTTCGCATCGAATTAATTATTATTTGATTTGTGGCGTGCTGCGTGGTGGTTTGACGGACACTCGATCGCAATTACAAATAAATCGGGTTGTCTGCGTTGCCTGACGCGGCTTAAATGAGGGAGGCAATTTAGTGGCAATGTCCTGCTGCACCTTAATTCACCATCCCGTTCCAATACATGATGTGGGGGTGTGGACACAAATTGCCATCAAGTGCAGACCACTTCACGCAACCATTGTCACTCGATTTCCACTTCAAAAATGTAAATTTCACAAAATTCCGGACATCTCCGCCATGCAAGGGACTCGACACAGCCACCGCCACAATCTCCCTTGCTGCTGGCTTTGCGTCGAATGGCTGGCACTCAAAAGACAAATGGTTAAAAAGGGACTCATTTTACAATTTCGCTAATTAGCTGAAGTGAGTGCACGATTGGGTGTCTAAAGTTTGCCAGCCCTTGCTGCTCGAGCGCGGCTGCTGCTGACGATGACAATTCACCAGGCACTCTCGGCAGATTCATTGTGTCCGCTCGCGAGTGTATTCCCCACACTAGAGTGGTAATGGCCTGCAAAGGACATTAATTAAAGTGGCAATTAACAATTAACAGGGAACATTTTAATAGCAGTGCGCGTGGTGCCATTGAGTGAGTTGGTTTTGCGAGTGGTGAATGGTGGTGTTTGTCGAACTGAGTGTCATAAGTTTCAAATGACCCGGAGAATGTAAATTTTGAAACAAATGTAATGTGCTGTAGGAGGGAGGGGGATTTAATGGAGTTTGGGCTTTTGCGGGGATTAAGGACGAAATCTGTTAGAAATTGCTGAGTGGCTGCGTGAAGATTGGTGATGTGAGGATAATAGGAGGAGGGCAAGTAATTTTAGTTTGAACAGGCTTGGGGAGACTTTGAGAAACGGGATTGCCAGTGGAAGAACAGAGTATATTTCATTGCCTGATTATGGAGACTGTGATACTCACCATGTGCATGATGACTATGATACTCACCATGTGCACAAATTGCAGATTGAAAGAAAATAATGTCCGACTTCAGAAACTTAACACTTCTGTTAGGTTGAAAACAGTTTTGGAAATGCAAGAAAGTATCAAAGTATTGAAACTTACAACTGTGTCTTGAAGCGAAAAAAAAGGATGATTGAATAAGTGAAGTGGAAAGGACCTAAAGTTTCATACCAACTTCACACTAGTAATTCCTGAGTGAGTATTCGGCTTTTCTTTGACAGGTTATCAGAGCGAATTGAATTTTGAAACTGTCGACGTTCTAAGAAACAACGCCAAGGCGGCGAATTGTAATCCTTTCGAATTCTCAGTTTCTTTTTCTCTCTCCCCCTCTCTCTATCCAACAAGTTGCAGATTAAAATGAAAAAATGTTCAAACCTACAAACTGTATACTTCGAAGAAGATTTCTGTTAGTTAGAAAACAGTTTTGGAAATGAAAGTGAGTTTCAAAATACTAAAACTAGCAAATGTGTCTTGAAGCGAAAATAGAAGGAAGTGGAGGGGACCTACAGTTTCATACCAACTTCGCGCGAATAATTGCTGAGTGAGTATTTCTTTAACAAGTTCTTTAACAAGTCAGAGCGAATTGAATTTTGAACTTTTCGACGTTCTTAGAAACAACGCCACGGCGGCGAATTGTAATCTTTTCAAATTCTCAGTTTCTTTTCTCTCTCTCTCTCTCTCTCTCTCTCTCTCTCTCTCTCTCTCTCTCTCTTTGTCAAACAAGTTGCAGATTAAAAGGAAAAAATGGACAAAAACTGGCCGACTTCAAAAACTTTTCACTTTGAAATAAATTTATTTAAAAAACGGTTTTGGAAATGCCAGAAAGTTTCATCAAAAAAGTATCTTGAAGCGACAATATAACGATGATTGAATAAGTGAAGTGGAGGGGACCTACAGTTTCATACTAACTTCGTACAAGCAATTGTTGAGTGAGTGTTCAGATTTCCTCAGCATTTCTGAAGGTTGTCAGAACGAATTTAATTCTGAAACTTTTCCATGGAGGTGGATATTTTCTTACAAATGCGCCACGGATGCAATTTGTAATCCATTCAAATTCTCAGTTCCTCGCCGCTCTCTCTGCTGAGAAGGCAATTTAAGGACCAGGAACTAGGATCGCCGTGGCATAGTGGATAGAGTGCGACGCTCATACGCCGAAGGGTCTAGGTTCGATTCCCGGCCGAACACCTCGAATTTTTCACGGCCTCTTTCGAGCTGTTGACAATACTCAAAGAGTAATAACTGACTAAGAAAGCTTCTCAAACTTCGCCGTTCGGAGGCGACAAAAAATTGTAGGTCTCTTCTACTCGTGAGAGAACAGCAGCGCGCACAACACGAGTAGTTGATGAGCAAGCTAGGCCCTGGTCGCCCTGCGGACTGTCGCGCCAACAATTATTATTAACTATTATCAAATTTGTCTTGAAAATCTGTTGCATCTCTTTTTAAAATATAAGAAAATCAAACCCCATCATATCGTATCAAGCACCACTGAAAGCTTGAAGGACTCCTGCTCCAAACGTGCCTCAGTGCCAGTCCTCAAGTCGATTCCATGCTCACAACATTGTCCCGGTTAATCTTCTTCAATCATCTGGGAAAACTGTGTGTCGAGTATTTTGTTTTTCTCATTTTCTTCAAAATTACTATTAATAAGGAATAAGTAGCCTCCTCGCTGCACCATCCTTCAAGTTTCTACTCAGCCGGTCCTCAGACGAAGCCATCATCATGCTTCTCATCAAATTTACGAGCATCCATCCATGCCGGCATTCCATCCCACTGCCGGCTCCCTGAAACAGGCTTCATTACCGTTCATGTGCAGGAAATTGCCAAGATACGATCAAACATCAGAGGAGCAACCTTAACCACTGACCGGAGCGGGAAAAATTTAAGAAACGGAGAAGCAAAAAAGAAAACAATCCCCACCCCGGTGGCGGCAGCAGACCTGTACCCCTGAGGTCATTCCAAATGTATCGTCTCTTTGTGTCTGGATAAACATGGTTTTGCTCAGGGATCCCCTGCCAGAAAAGGTATTCATGGAATTTTCGGAATTTTCATCATCGTCTCCTTGTGTGTGTGTGTGCTTAGTGTGGAGAGAGCACATTATTTCGGATTAGATTACGCTCGGTGCCTGGCTCTCGGTCGCTGGTCGTCGTTCGTCGTCAGTGGTCCGTGCATGTAATCAAATCAAAACATTGTCTTGTCGGGGTAAGTTGGAAGAAGTACAACCACCCGCTCGTCCATGGGGCCATTGTCGGCCGAATAATGTATCCAAGATGGAGATACGTCTTGTTATGAGGTAATTCCGTGCGGTCTGCCAATGAAGCCAGCACACATGCCCCGGGTGCTCGGTGAAAGGATAAGACAGTTAGCCTGGTGATTCACAGACGGAAAGTGTGGCTGTGGCGTAACAGATAAAATTAACTGCAAATCGTTGACAGTCCCACCAGTCACGGGACAGTACATTTTCACACTCATTCAATTCAGCTGCGGCTGAAGGTGCCTGGCAACGATTGGGAAGCTCATTATTGGAGTCAAGGTATCGGCTTTCTGTTTGGGTTTTGCTATTTTCCACATTTTCCGCACTCTTACTGCGAAATCGGTTATGTGTGCATGTGCAGTTTATTTCCGCTCTAGAAGCTTAAACGCTCAGCTTCGGTCAATGCTCAATGGCGAGCGCCGCCGCCGAGCTGTCGGCAACGACCATCGGGAAATGAATTGAAATTCTCGTTCCCTTGGCTGTGGAATTTTGTTTTTTCCTTTTCCTTTGATTTGCCGTGTGCTTGGGGCACGGAAAATCGATATGTTCATCCTAAAAATGCGTTGCCAGTCGACCAGAGAGGAGGTGTTGTCATGGAAGTAATTCTACTGTGTTGCGGCGCTGTGTGAGGGTGCCCGGAGCAGAGTCAGAGCTGATGGCGGGCTGGGTCTGGATTGTGATGGTTCAGTGGTGATTCTGTGGAAGAGTGAAATGCTGCGCTTAAAGTGTTTTTTCTTGGAAGCGTTGTCTGCGAATCCGCTTGTGACTTTTGTGCAAGCCTTTCAATTTATCTTGTCGATCGGGGAGCATGAGAATTGGGACCGGGTAATGGTCTTCACTTTGCGGTGATGATTGATTTGCGGCAGAGAAGCGGAACAGATTAACTCCGACTCCCTTCTATTCCTTTGATTGGAAATCCAGAGGGAATTTATTTTAAGGTCTGCGTTCCACTTCAAAGTGTATGAAACTAAAGCTAGGCTCAAACTGGAAACACAAGGGTCTGCTCTTCGTGATTGCTTGGTTTTCCTGTGCCTCATGGGGATTTATACATTTCGTGGGCATCAATTCTTATCTATGACATAGGACGCTCCAAGCAAAAAAATGTTCTCTCTGGATCTGGTGGCAGTAGAAATATGGATTGCATCCTATGCCTAAGGTTCCATGTTTGATGCCCTAATTTAGAATTTTTTTCAGTATTTCCGAATGCCCTGTAATTGCCCAAAACGAATAGTAAAACCAAATCGTCAAAAAACGTTACCCTACAATTCGCTTCAGTTCGACATTAAACCACAGGTCCTCTCCATAAGCATTACACCCGCGACTAAAACCTCTAATTTGAAAAAAACACTCTGGAATCGGAACAAAGCTGAAATTCCCACCACAATTCTCCACTCACATTGTTCAGAAGGTGGCGGGCAAATCAGGTCTCTCTCTCACTCTCTCCATTTTATGGACCAATAAACTACACCCTGAAGCATATTGAGAAATAAATCTCCCCACAGACAACTGACAGTCTTGTCAATTCCGAAGCAGTTGAAGGAAATAACGTTTTCGGCAAATAAACTTCCCGAGCCGAATAAATTCCGTGAATCAAATAAATTACAGTGAGCATCGAGAACGTCCGCGTCCCCAACAAACGTTCAACCGGGTCAGGCGGAAGTAATTTGTCAGCCATCGAGGTTCCGTTGGTGATCGGTTAATTTGCAATACCAACATGTTTGTAATTAAAGCAGCAAAAATTTTCACAAATCATACTGTTCTTCGAGAATTCTAAATTCGCCGACAGCAACCAGGTCGGGCATCCACTTCACAGCCGCTGAGAAGTTCTTTTCTCCCGGCCACACAACGGAGAAAGCCCCTGTGCCCCGAAAAACTATCTTCTCTCAACGATGAGTACGACGGCAGCGATACCGCTGAATGACACCGTCTTCCACTAGTCGCTTCATAAATATTCAAGCGACACCAAGAAAGTCTCATCCACGCACAAACTTTTGTGGCTCGCCAGCTCCAGATATCAACACAAATTTTCCCCAGACCATCTCTTGAAATTACAATTTCCAATCGTGGATCCACAGAAGCGCCCTCTCCCTTCGCGTGAATGCCCCCCCGGTTGGGGGTTTCTGGGTCGCACTCGCGCAACGTGTCGAGTTGCACTCTGGATTTGCATATGCGCTCCCCGACACTCGCGTGAAAACCCATCTTGCAAATTGCAGTTTTATTGATTTTCGCAATTTCTCAAAGCCCCAAGCCTTCGGGGATCGGCGTCGTTGCGGAAGGCATCTCCGCCTGCCAGATAGAAGGAGGAACTTTGTAAAGATGTTTCATTCTTGCCGCCTGTGATCACAATTCAAGGATAAACACCTTGCATGCATCATAAATCACTCTCATGGGTCTTCCTCACCCCCGTGCTGGCAGATGGAAGATTTATCCGCCTTCCGGACCCTTGGATACATATCTCCGGCAATTGCACGGAGGAACTTTTTGGGTTTTACCTCTTGCCTCTGCCAGCATCGTTCTTCATAAATCTTTAGTGGGTACATATGAAGCCCCTTTGCTGGCGTAGAATCCTTCACTCCAGCACTCCGGCCACAGAGGTTAATGAGCAGAAAACCGAAGGCACGCCGCAATTACACACGCAAATCCGAAGTCAACTTGATGGTGCATGACTGAGTGCTCAAGGGGGCAATCTTGCCGCACCGGATATTGGGCATGAAGGGATATTGTTGTTGCTTTTAATTATCCTTTTCCAGTGCCCTTTTTTCTCCTCCATTTCCTCCGTGAATGTGGAGACAACGACGTGGAAGGAGAAAGCCAGTCAAAAGAAATCGTGTTTCCCATGAGACCGGCAGCAACAAGTTGCCCGTCAGCGGATTCTGTGATTTTCTGTGTTTTTGCTTGTCGCCCTTGTCGCTGCATCTGTTTGCTCTGAAAACATAAATTGTTTGGTTTTTCTCATCCAATTGAGTGATTAATCACTTCCTCGTTAGAATCGAGTGCCAGGTATGGCCTGGGATGTGTAACGCAATCCGCTCGATGATGCAGCGGCGACCGGGTGAAAGTGATACTCGACGTACGTCGAGTGCATGCAGGTTGCCTATTGCCTGTGAAAAAATCTCGGATTGATCCCACCCAAGTGCGGTGTAACACTGATGACACGGAAACAGAACTTCCACTTGGGGAGTTGCTTTTGTTTTCATGGGAAGTTTTTGTCGCTGATTACATGCAATTTCCCCTGTGGAACGAGATTTTGCTTTTGTTTGCGGGGAGTTTGACGCACGTAAGTGTAGATTTTTTGAAAGTAGTTACGGAAAAGACATCAAAATTGTTTCACAAAGTTTCATGTGCGGGAACGTGGAGTAAGGACTGAGGTTGTTTCGATTGATTGCAGGAAAGTTGACGGGCAGATTGAATTAGGAAGTAATCTTCCTAAATCTTATTCTGAAAATAAAAGCACCTCGTTAGTTCCATTGCAGAATCCAGGTGTGGTGTTCAAACATTGCATTGTGTTGTCTTCAAATCGATTTAGTATAAGGTTGCCAAATATCTCCCTTCCGCTTTTTTGCTCTTCATTCAATGCTTCACAAAAAGTGTTACAGTTGTAAGACTTAGTTCAAATATGCGTTGTTTTGTTCCATAATCTGTTTCCATCTAGACGGCAACTTCATATTACCCCCGCCGTAGAAGCCCCTCCTCCTTATTTGAACTCGGACAGCAACTTTTCACAAGCCACTTTTGAGTTCAACTTCACACCACCAAGGGCGTTCGCCATGGACAGGAATTGATGGTAATCACTTGGCGCTATGTCCGGGCTATATGGTGGATGCGATAGAACCTCACATCCGAGCTCCTATAGCTTCTGACAAGTCATCTACGAAGTGTGTGGTTTGGCGTTGTCCTGGCGAAACACTACACCCTTCCTCACGGCCTATTCTTCGCAGAAGATGGTAGAATTAAGCGTCTGCCCATATGGAAGCAGCTCATAGTGGATGATTCCCTTCCAATCCCACCAAACACACAGCAAAACCTTCCTGGTCGTCAATCCCGGCTTGGACACTGTTTGGGACGATTCACTGGCCTTCAACCACGACCGTTTTCGCTTGATATAATCGCATGTGATCCATTTTTCGTCACCAGTCACCATCCACTTCAAAAAAGTGTCGAGTTCGTTTCGTTTCAGCAGCATATCGCAGGCGTTGAATCGATCCAGAAGATTTTTTTGCGACAAATCATGCGGCACCCAAACGTCAAGCTTTGCTTTTGTAACCAGCTTTCTGCAGATAGCTTAAAATGGTTTGAAATTGTGATTAACTCCCATCTCTTAGGCGATGTCACGAGATGCTACATGAGGGTCTTACTCGATAATTTCCTTGATTCGATCGGTATTCGTCGTCACAAGTCTTTCGCCGGCTGGCTTTTCCATGGTGTCGTTTTCACCGGCTCTAAATCGTCGAAACTATTCCTCAGCGGTTCGAAGTGATAGAGTACCATCCCCTAAAACACCATTAATCTCACGGAACGTTTCTCTAGCGGATTTGCCTTTAACGAAGGAAAATTTTAAAATAGCCCGAATTTCGGCGTTAGTGAACTCCATGTTTACACGTTTATAACTGTTGAACGCAATATCCAAACTAATCATGCATAGCGTCGTTTTGTAGGATATGTCAAGACCTTTGAAATGATCTAAAGTTTTGCCAGATACAAGCTCTGTGGCGCTTTGTACATAGCCGAGAATTCAAAAGAATTCAAAAGACAAAATGGCGGAAGTGAGATATTTGGCAAACTTATATTCGAACGTTTGTTACGCCGTGTGTTGGAATATGCAGAAAGGCAAGTCCTTTGACCGATGTTTCCAATGGCACTTCCAGGGAAAACTATTTGACAATCTCCTTCCTCCCGGGTTTGGCTTTGTTGTCCAGAGTTGAACTGCATTTCAACCAAAATGATTTTCTAACTGACACGTTTTCTCATCAACTTATTTCAAGTTTGTTGAGATCCTTTTTTTATTTGTATGTCACCAGATTCGACGATCTCTTTCTCCATTGTTTCTGAATGGTATACATATCTCAAGCGTTTTATCCGTACACGCTGGCCTGATATGCAGTGAATAAAGTTCAAAGTTGAATTTTCTCTCTTTCTTTCAATAGCAATATATTTTGATTAAATTAGGACTTCAGGATAGGATGGAGTGTGTTACACAACTTGCTTGGACTTTCGAGAAAGGACATTACCTCTTAAATTCAAAGACACAGCATTCACGGAAATTTATTCTACACTTGACCTGGCACTGGCGCTGTTGGTTCTTTTTGCAGGAGAGACGATTTGTTTGGCCTCTCCAAATGTTTTGTTACCCCTCTGTACGTTGAGCTAGTTCTATTTCAGCACTGGAATCTCCTCTCAAATCAAGTAAATTTTTCACCAATAAATTAAGATTACATCAGTCAAAGTATTGTCCATCAAAAGCGACTATATTCACCCATGTTTCTGGTAATTCTCGAATACTACGTTTAAAAATGAGTCCCTTCTGGCATCGATTCAATCATTAAGCCTTCCTCGGATTTCTTTAAAAGACCCGTGGCTCCCCAAATCGTTTAGTATCCGTTGAATAAAATAGTAGTCGGAATTAAAAAGTCTAGGATATACTGCGAATGGAGAGTTTACAGGTAATTTTTGATCGCTGTGAGGACAAGCGCTACCATGTTGCTTTGATGTACGCTTTGACTTGCCTTTCTGTCGTTTCTGGCCGTTTTTCACTCAACGCACAGCTCACACGCACAGCTAACACGCATAGCTCAAACGCACTGGTAATAGTCCATGCTGTTTCCCATCAATGGTTTCGCTCGGTTTTAGTGTCTCATGGGGCACCAGCCTGCTAAAGCTTTGACCAGACGAGCTGGTTCAGGAGGTTCTTCTTTGGCATCGATGTAGACGATGATAGAATAGGTTCACAATACACTGCATGCTATTTGTTCGTCTTGGGAGTATACATCAATATCCCCTTTTCATCTCCAGTGTCTATCCGGTGCAAAAATCCCTTACTTTGATGTCTTTCCAGAAGCAGTTTCAAGGTGAACTTTTCGACATCTCTATTTCAACAAAAAATGCTTGACAGCTGATGATGATTGATGATTTAGACAGCTGCATGGTCGCCGTGGCGTAGTGGGTAGTGTGCGACACTCACGCGCCGAAGTTTGTGAGGTTCGACTCCCAGCTCAGCAACAATTTTTCAAATTTTTCACGGCACCACCTCTTTCGAACTGCTGACAACACTCAAAGAGTAATAACTGTTTACGAAGGCTTCTCAAATTTCGCCGTTTGGAATCGGCAATAAACTGTGGGTCCCTCTACTCGTGAGAGAACAGTAGTGCGCACAACACGAGTAGTTGATGACCAAGCTAAGCCCTGGTCCCCCTTTGGACGCCAACAATTATTATTATTATTATTTTCCCTCTTAAGAATTCACCCGCAATACCTGCCTCGCTGGGAACGCTCACCCGTTCGCCCTTAAGGCCACCTTCGAACGTACAGTTTAGGTAAGGGACTCGTTCTTCAGCTGCACCACACGAATGTGGAGCGCTTTTTCCAGCCCAACTTCCCCCCATTTTAATTTTAAAAAAATCCTCTAAAACCAATGTGCATCGGTACCTAATTTCCCCCTCTTCCTCTGTACCTTCGGCCGTGCTGTGACTTAATTCCGGTCACTTAAGGATATAAACAATCCCTTTAGCGTGCGCCAGTTATAAAAAAAGAAAAACTCTCTCGTTTTCCACTTGTACACACAATTTCCTTGCTTTGGAATAAATCCAAATTTGTTTGCCGGAAACTGTTTGCTAAGGCACTGCGTTCTGTTCTGCGAATTCACTTTGTAAGTTCAGTTAATCCTTCAATTCCTCATCTTCAAAATTTTTGGGCTCGTCAAGCTGCCTTGTCTTCAACGCTTAAATCACCACTTTTAAAGCATCAATACAACTTTCTTCATGGTAAATCGGTCGGAGCACATTCCAAATAAACTTCCACAAGCTTCCGGTGGGCTTAACTTCTCACAAGTGGTGTTTGTTTAGGACATCTGACGTTATCGAAGAATCGGTCGGAGCACATTCCAAATAAACTTCCACAAGCTTCCGGTGGAACTTCTCACAAGTGGTGTTTATTTAGGACATCTCCTGACGTTATCGAAGAGCCGAAAGCAGAACTGTTGTCCAGAACAGACGCTAATGCACGGTTATTACTGTTGACAAATTTCACACTTTTCCAATGAACTAGTTAATCACTTCCAAGATCAGCCACAACTTACAGGTGGCGCCATCTTTTGAACACCGGCCCACAATACAATTTAATTGTCTTATTTCAGTTTTACCAGCTGCCTATCAAGAGATTTAAGTGTCCCATGATGGATGGTCACTCTATAAGGCACTTAAACCTCTTGACTGAAACATGGTTGCTACAGTGTACTGTGTATCTCGGTTTCTATATTTGATCCTTGAACTGAACTCGTTTTATCTTTGTATCAATTTCAAACTTTCATAATGATGGTGATTGTCAGTGGCAACTACACTTATGCCGCCTTTGGCCTCTTTGTCGCACTACACTTAATTAGCAGTAATCGTCGTTGAAAAACCTTCTCAGGATCAAAGTGGAAGAAATGTATCACGTACAACAGTAGTGATTAACAAAGAAGCTTAACTTCCTTGTGCATTGGAGAAGCACAGCGGAACGTATTTTTTGTTTTTTAGTTTTGAGGACATTTGTAGGTTTCAGTAAAAGGAAATGTTCATTCCACTAACTTAGGGTAGCGCTGCTGTTCGGTTGGATTTGGGTCTCAACTAAAAATAGTCATCTATTCAGCCCGATCATTCGCTAGACGTCTCCATAACTAGTTGATGTTCCTACTACCTGAGCCTCGGTTTCTTTGCATCTGGTAAGGCGCTCTTTGGGGGTGGATTTAAATTCCACTCAGCTTCTATTCAGGATCACCGAAAGGGGTTTCTTATTCCTCCACTCAAGAGTCAACCTCGTTCGCTTTTGATAAAGTTCATGTCTCCATAGCCGCCGCGACGTTGTGGGTAGAATGCGACACTCACACGCCGAAGGTCCATGTTTTCTGAGTCGCTTCTCGATTCCCGACTAAACTCCTTGCATATTTCAGGCCACTATCTATCTAACTGACAACACCCAAGCACACAAGTCTAAGAAGAAGCTTCTCAAACCTCGCCGTTCGGAGTCGGCAAAAAATTGTAGGTGCCTTCTACTCGTGAACAGAACAGTAGCGCGCACAACATGAGTAGTTGATGAGCAAGCTAGGCCTTTATTCCCCTGTGGACTGTCGCACTATCCAATTATTATTATTATGCCTCCACGCCATACAGCAGGACTGAGACAAGAGAGCCTTGTTTGTCGCTATGAAGCAGCGCTTGCTAACCACGTCCTTCGTTTGTTTTCAGTATATTTCCTCTTGTCTGAGTTTATAGCGGTTCCCTGGTAGATGAAGTCTGTGACCATTGCAATATTTTGTGAAAGAAGTCGGAGCTGAGTATGCCGCCTCGTTGGTTTTGCCCTTCACTGATAAACCTTCGTGGTGTACGTCAAACTGCTTACAAATGTGCCATTGACTTCGCACTGCTTTCTACCTATTTCATTAATTTCGTTGGCAAATGGAGAGGAGTTCGACTGAGTTTTAGGAGATAATACTCCTCGTGTTGGCGTAAGAGTTTTAAACAAAACAACGTCGGGAGCCGAATAAGGCCTGACTGAGACTGAGTTTTAGGAGATGATACTCCTCGTGTTGGCGTAAGAGTTTTAAACAAACCAACGTCGGGAGCCGAATAAGGTCCATAAACTGATCTAAATCCTTCTCTGGCATCAAAACTCTAGATGCCGACTCCAATGGAATAGCGAGCGGTGTCGTAGGTCATTCTGCACACTTTCTGTATTTGAACATTGCTCTGATTAGTTCATCTCTAAAGACGCAGTGAAGGGAATCAACTTATTTCTTAAAAGTGTCCGTGGTGTGAATATTTGTTCCGGTCCAAAGCAACGCTTGTGCAGATGGATGAGGTTGTATGAACAGCACAGCAGCTAAATCCTTATGCGCGATATCTCAGGACACTGATGTCTCCATACTTGCGTATTTAGAAAGTCTTCATAAGGCTCCATTCGTAGGCTTTCTTCTGACCATATTCTTGGAGTAAGGGACTGCATGCTCTTTCGTCTGCCATGTTGTGGAGCTCGACTGATAGGCTGTCAGCTCCTGACGTTAAACTTCAGTTTGTTGTGGCTTTCCTCAATTCACCCTGATCGGAGTTGATCATCCTCATCGTCGCTTTAATCGGAAAAGGTGGTTCAATTGACTGAAAGCGGGATTTAGGTTTTTTTTTCATTGTCGTCTTAATCCCCAGCATTGTTCGTAACTTCATTGTCTTTGCAGGGTTCTCCCAAGGCCTGCATAACTCACTGGTTAACCTTACCTTCTGGAAACAGTGACTTTATAATTTCACCGGCTGCACGATTCCCATGTTCCCTCCTTTTCCTCTCGAAAGCGGGTCTTTTACCCTCATCTAGATTTTAATTTATTCCGAAAGGATTTTCTATCTCAAATTTCAAACTGAAGAATGAGTTGTTCTGGAACTAGGTAAGTTGTTTCCTTTTGCGGATGTTCCTCAGTTACGATCTTAAGTCATCCTGCTCCATTTACTCCCATCAAGCGAAGCTGCAAAGAATGTTCCAATTTTCAAAGAACACACAGCACATGTGCTCGTTCCACATCCTTTCCACTGTTTCACACGTCGTTCAAGCATCTTGATCTCAGTGAGAAAACAAAGAGTAACCGCTTTGAAAGCACCTCATTCCGAATTACACCTAATTGCCTCGGCCGTGGAGGCACTCATTTATCAAAATTAACTTTTCACTTAACGGTGGAATTAGGTTTAAGTCAGTTTCACACGACTCAATGTACTCCGTGAATTGACTCCGCTTTGTCTAACAGCACTTTGTCGTAAGTAGGGCAAGCATAAGCTAATCGGATACGGCAAATTGGCGAACTCGTAAAAATTTGTCTGAAATTTCAAACTTCATTTCTTTCGAACAATTCTTCTCTTTCCCACCCCAATGTCTCCTGCAAAAACAATTCGCAGGTGGATCTCGGCTTTATTGCCAGTGCAGACACAGAGTGCCTTGCGGCCATTGATTCATCGCAGCATCTTCTTTGGCGTGTGCCATTTTGACTTCGATAACGGTCGCACAATGTGCCACTTTTGTCGGCCATAAACAATCCAACCCTGGTATCCAACCCCACTTAACCCGGAAGTCGTCCCTACGTTTCGAGCAATAAAACTCTCCGATTCGATAAATAACGAACACTTTGCTGGCCAAGACAAGATGACTCCCTGTGTCCCCTGGAGAGGGGCTATAAAACATTTGTAACGGTACTTAAATTGCTTAAATTTGAAATTCACGCCGAAACACCTCCTTGGGTCCCCGAATGTATCAATTAACCGATTACGTCCACAGCCCCGAAGGACGTTGTAATGTGCGGCGACGACAACGTCCGTGAAACCGTCACAAAGGTCGTATATGTCTTGAATTAATTTGTCAAGCGTCGCTTGTGGTTTGGGGGCACGTGAAGAAGCTTCCAATTTGTGTCCGCAACAAGCAAAACAACACCACGTCCGTCAGCGCCTCAAATTGAGTGTTTCCTTGGCGTTCGCAGACGGTGGTGGTGTCAAACTTGACCAAATTGTCGCACCGACTGCGGAAGGGTCTCCGTCCTCCTCGGCGATAAACAGTTTTGCGTGATTTAAATAATTCAAAGCGGTTCCACTGAGTATCGCCTTGGGTGGGAGCTGGGTCTGTTTTCGGTAATTACGACGGGCATGGGGGGAATTCGAAATTCCTGTGCGTCTGAAGACTTTTGGGCGCTGCTGCCCGTGTACAATGAGTGTAATTACGGTCGGCGTGGAAGTTTCCCTAAACGAGCGGGGAAAGCGGTTTCGTTTCGATTCACAGGGGCGAGCAGGAGACGTGCACCTCACGGCGATAGTTGGTCCGATGCCGGGGATGGAGGCATCTTCTGCGGCTAACCTTTGACATCTGAATGAGTCTTGATGTGCGCTGCCAGTTGCTGCGTTGTTAGCGCAGCCGCCCGATGAGGATGATGATAATGATGGCGATGACGGCGATGAAGGCGTCCGCGTTCGACGTCCGTCGTTCTTGGATGTGGGAACCGTGAATGGCGTAATCTTTATTTAGATACAATGAGTGTTTGCCAGTTAAGGCATAAGCGCGCTCTTGCAGATACACGAGTTGCCCCCTCTTCTGCCGGCCGCACACATGTTCATTGTATTAAGCGTTCACAGACACTTAATGGGGTATTGTTAACGATGAATGATTCATCGGCCGGTTACGGTCATTTAGGCACGAATGAGCGTCGTAATTATGACGACGACCATTCACTCGGGTGGCTGAGCCGCATTTGGTTTTGTGATGCTCTGTCGATTGCTCTCGACTTTGGTGATGCTCTGTCGCTTGGTCTCGACAGCTACTCCCTCCACTCGTTTTGCACTGTCATGGGATGACAAACGATGCAGCGTGTTCAAGGTTTTTTTTTTTGTTATTAAATGAGATAGGACGGGGGTCCAAGGAGATGTGCAAATGCTTCACTTTTGGTGATCGTCGTTAAGGGAAAGTCAACGGGAGGATGTTTGCTCTAAACGGGCTTGGAATTTTTAAGAGAAATGAATGCAAGACTTGTCTGCTTGAACAGAGCATCCTCGTGACACAAGAAAAGTCGTTTTTCGAAGGCTCCCTTTTATATCATTTCCTCTTGAAGACCGCACCAAATTTAAGGTCCTGAAATTAATTGTGTTAAGTCTTTTAATTATTCAACTTGAAACTGTCACCAAATCTGAAGGAAACTTTCAATTTCCAATTCGAGGTGGGTCTGAATCAACGAATTCAACAAAGGATGATACCTCAGAATGAATGTATGGATGAGTGTTCGATGATTGAAGGCATCGGTTAACATATCCAAACAAAGCTGCGGAGCGTACGAGTATTACAAAAGTTAACTTAAAGCCTAGTTCAAAGGCCAAACAAACTTTCATAGGTTTCGTTCGTCAAAAGTCATTCCTTGAACAGGGAATGTATCAAGCAAGGGACGCATGGACTTCGAGAAAAGTTGTCCTTGGCAAGAGGGCTGCATTCTTCTTCTTTGTGCGGCACTACAGTCCGGGATCGGACCTGGACCTCAACCAACAAGCCTCTCCAGCCAGCAAAATCTTTCGCCAGCTGTGTCCAATCGCGCACTTCAAGTTAATTGAACTTGACCATTTCGTCGCTTCCTCTCAACCTAGGCCGTCCTCTGTGGCAATGTACCAATGGCACAGATTTGAAGACTTTTCGGGGTGGAGCCATGGTTTCCAGACGCTTTGCATAACAATAATAATTGCTGGCGCTACAGTCCAAAGGGGAACCAGAGCCTAGCTTGCTCATCAACTACTCGTGTTGCGCGCGCTACTGTTCTCTCACGAGGAGAAGGGGCCTACAGTTTTTGCCGACTCCGAACGGCGAAATTTGAGAAGCTTTCTTAGACAGTTATTACTCTTTGAGTGTTGTCAGCAGCTCGAAGGATCGAATTCGATTTGAAAAAATACGAAAAATTGGTGTTGAGATGGGAATCGAACCTAGACCCTTCGGCGTGTGAGCGTCGCATTCTACCAACTAAGCCACGGCGACCACAGATGTTTTGCATGGTCATCGTTTTATTCGAAGACGCTTCAGCTGGCGTTTGCTGCCGTACATTCCGTAAGCTTCGTCGTGGAATCTTCTCCTCCAGATGCCAACATCGCAAACAGGACCAAAAATCGCATGCAGAACTTTTCTCTTGAATAGAATTAAGGCTTTCACATCATCTTTTAGTAACTTCCACGTTCCTGCGCCGTAGAACAGTCCTGGATGGTCAAGGTGTTGTACAAACGCAACTTAGTCTTTTGAGAGCGGACTCTTTGTTTTTGAGTCCATTGAAGCAGCTGTTGGCAAGAGTGGTAACGCATTTTTCCCTATGGAAAGTGGAGCTGAGGTTGACGAAGTTCTTGACTGCCTCCAAGTTTCTGCTGCCTTATGTGACGTTCTTCCCGAGACGTCGGTGTTGTGTGTCCCTCCTTGATGACAGCATGAACGTTGTTTTGCCCTTATTTACCGCCAGACCCATTTTAGCCGCTTCCGCTTCAATGGCAGCAGAGCCATATTGACGGTTCGCTGTGTTCGTCCAATCACGTCAATGTCATCAGCGTAAGCTAGCAATTGAACTGATTTCTGTAAGATCATGCCTCTGGTGTTGAAACCTTTTTTGACATTGAAGGTCTCGTCGAGTTCGCAACCGACCGCGACGTAGCTGCGAGAGTTCTCCATCGTTATCCTACACAATCTGACGAGTTCGGTAGGAATTCCAAAACTAGACATGGCATGAATAGCTCGTCTCTATGCAAACTGTCATATCTGGCCTTAAAATCGAGAAATAGATGGTGGGTGTCGATTTGTACTTCTTGAGTCTTTTCCAGGATCTGCCGTAATTTGACGGTCCGGTTTTTTCTGGACTTCCCTTGTCTGAAACCACACTGATAGGGACCTATCAGGTCATGGACAAACGGTTTCAGACGCTCACACAATACGGCAGAGAGGATCTTGTATGCGATGTTAAGAAGGCTTATTCCTTGATAGTTGGCGCAATCAAAGAGATCTTCTTTCTTGTGGGCCGGGCAAACAACGCTGAGATTCCACTTATCGGGCATGCTTCCCTCCGACAGATGAGCTGGTGCATGCGCCCAACCAGGTCATCTCCAGCTACTTTAAATAGTTCTGCGGAGAGGCCTTCAGCTCCAACAGCTTTGTTCTTCTTCAGCTTGGAAATTGCTTTCTTCACCTCGTCTAAGTCAGGGGGACGGAATTCGTACAAATCGAGTGAAACATTCTGCTTAACAGCGGGATTGGGGCCGTCATCGCCGTTAAGGAGTCTGCAGAAATTATCCTTCCGGGTTCTCATCACGGACTGTGACTCAACCACGAGTTGTCCATTTTGATCCCGGCAGGCCTTGGTGCGAGCCTTGTAACCTACGGGTAGCTGTTTTACCTTTCGGTAAAACTATCGGACGTCATTTCCATTTCCTCCACAGCACGCTTCTCATGCTCCTTCTTTTTCTCTTTGAGATGCCGGTGCTCTTCCCTTCTTCTCTGTTCGTAGAGCTCGCGAACAGCCCTCTTTGTTCAATGCAGCGTCGCCTTATAGGCGTCTTGTTTGGCTGCATGCGCTTGCCTACACTCGTCGTCAAACCATGGGTGCCTTCTGGGTGGTGACGTGAAACCCAGCACATCAGTGGCAGCTTCTTTGATGGTTTCTTAACAACGTTTCCAGTCTTCTGCTATGCTTAGTGCAGGTAGCGTCGAACTCTGAGCGAGTTTCAGGGAGACTCGGTCGGGAAAGTTCCCAGCAATCGGCTGCGATGGTAGCTTTTCAACGTCTAACCGTTTTGGCCTGTCTCTCCGTTGTTCTCGATATCCGAGTTCTTACCTTGGCTACAACAAGGTGATGATCCGAGTCGATGTTTGCTCCTCGGAAGGTTCGGACATCGAGAATACTGGAGGAGTGTCTGACGTCGATCGCAACGTGATCAATCTGGTTGACGGTTGATTGATCAGGAGATCGCCAGGTTCCTTTGTGAATGTTCAGGTGTGGGAACCGCGTGCTAGCCACAGAGAGGTTTCGCCCCGAGGCGAAGTCCAACAGCCTGAGTCCGTTTCCGGATGTGTTGTCGTGCAGGCTGTGTTTACCGATGACTCCAGCAAAGATGTCCTCCTTTCCCAGCTGAGCGTTGAAATCTCCTAGAACGATCTTGGTGTCATAGCTGGGGCATCGATCGTATGTTCTTTCTAGGAGATCATAGAAGTCATCCTTGATGTTGTCATCCTTCTCCTCTGTCGGGGCGTGAGCGCATATTAGGCTGATGTTCCCGAATTCAGCCTTGATGCGGATTGCCATGAGGCGTTCGCTGACGGGGTCATAGCTCAAGACTTTTTGCCTAAGTCTGCCTCGAACAACAAATCTGCATCCGAATAAGTGCTGCCTTCTCTCTCTATAGCAATCGCTGTAGTAGATTTCACAGTTCTTCACCGTTTTTATGCCAGGCCCAGCCCATGGCACTTCCTGGATTGTGGTAATATCTGCTTTGTAGCAATCAAGGGCCTCCGCAAGTTGTTCGGCTGCACGTGGTCTGTTGAGGGACCTCACATTCCACGTGCAGAGCCGAAAATCATTGTCCTTATAACGTTTGCTGGGGTTGTCAACAGTTGGTCCTACATTATCCGAGGCATTTCGGCGTTTCTGAATTATATTATTTTTTTACGTGGTGAGGAAGTTACCCTCACGCACAACCCACAGACCGGTAGGCCAGGCCCATTATTTAAACCCTCGGGCAGAGGGGCTCGCTGCATACATTAGTTCACCATACAACGGGTGTTGTGATGGCTATCCAGGGGGCGCCGCGTGAAGGCTGTATGTCAACTTGACCTGTGCACTAACGAGGATAGCCTTAGCAGCTCGCTATGTTGAGCGCAATCAACGACGTTACCTCGCGTGCACAGGTCCATGCCCCCCTCGACTCCGTTGCTTTCTCGATATCCGGATTTTCCACTTGGCTACAAAAAGGTGATGATCCGAGTTGATGTTGGCACCTCAGAAAATTCGGACAACGAGAATATTGAAGGTGTGTCTGACGTCGATCGCAATGTCGTAGAATGAAGATCTGGTCTACCGTTGACCTTCCCGGCCTGGAATCATATCAAGTTGACGGACGTTTTCAGATTTTCACACAATCCGGCAGAAATGATCTTGTAGGCGATGTTGATGAGACTGATCCCTGGAGAGTTGGCACAGTCAAAGGGGGTCTCCTTTTTTCGTGGAGATCCAGATTACCTCCAGCTGCTTTAAAGTGTTTTTCGGGCAGTCCGTCTCCTCCTGCAGCAGCTTTGTTGGATTTCAGTCTCAATATTTACATTGTGACTGAGTCTAAACCCTGATGACGATATTCTTGTCTGTCATCGTCAAAATTGAGTGACACGCTGTGCCCAACTGCGGAATTTGGGTGGCCATCGCCGTGTTCCACACTCTAGTTGACAGCAATCGAAAATTCATTAAATTTGAATTCTCCCCTGCCATGCAAGCTCCGCACATTCGACATGAGTACACTTCTGTCAGCTCCTTGCCAAAGAATCGATATCACAAATTAGTTTCCACTAAATCACTGCTCCCCACAATCCATACATCTAGAATTCTATAAACTGCAGCGTCTGTGCGAAATGAAGTGCCACGACATTACGTTAAAGACTCATCCACAGATTCATTACGCAACGCAGGGTTTATCTCAGGAAGGCCTTGGTTTTCCCCTCCTAAACAACTTGCACTCTGACCCCGCACATCCTGTATTCCTTCGAAAGCCACATCAATTGCAGCCAGCATCACAGACAGTAAATCACACACCACACCAATATCCATTAGGGCAATAAATAAACAGAGGATTATCCGAAATCACTTGAATTAACTTTCCAGTCGACGAGATACATTTCGAAATAGAAACCAATCAATTGCAGCAATTAATCCTATCGCACCATCTCGTCGTAATCGAATCGGCTTCCATTTGTACACACAACCACCGCCTCCACTCAAGATGCTCCTCCTCGTCTTCTCCTTTACGTAATTGTATCTGATTACTCAGCTGGCAAGGAGAGCCAGAACCCAACACTGCAGCCCACTCAGCCGTTGCGCCATCATCCACAACAAGTCATGTAACAAGTTCAAATCATGCTGCACGCATTCGTTAGATGCTCCACTTGGCTTCGGTGGGGCCGCGGACCGACTCGTTCAATCCATTCGATCTCAAGGTCAGTGAAATGGAACAATGTGAGCGAGTAATCCGAGTCGGGGGTATCTCGCTCAGTACATGAAGAGCCGCTCTCGTGATGGCCGTCTCGTTTGCCGGCCAACTGTAACGCGAATCGAAAGTGAACAACTTGAATGGTGGTGCTCTTGAAAAAGAGAAAGAGCTACTCATCGCTTGGATTGAATTAACAAATCAACTGCAGGACAGGCACTCCACACGGTTACCTTGTCCGGAGACTCGGAGAGCGTCCTGTGCACGGGCGCACTGCGGCGTATGCGGACTAATTGTGAATGTCGGCATAGCGACGTCGCCTTGAACTTACCCAGGAACTGGCGGAGTGATTTATATGCGCTAGGTATTGTCGAACTCTCCGCTCTCCGCTCCGAGAACTGTTTGTTCGATACCGAGTCAGAGGGTGACCGGCGAACAGAAGCGCCCGTCCGTAGGGAGGGTTTGGGCTCGTGCATAAATTAGGACACTTATTACAAGTATTTTTTGTGTGCTTTGCACTCACGCCTCGGAGTGTATTGGCTCGGGACCGAATCGGGTCACCGTTTATTTTGAAGGAAAAATGCAAATTCGATGGGTTCGGGTGGACGTGTTTGGTGTATCGATTAGGAGGCAGCAGAGTTGAAAATTCCCTTGGAGACGTAGTTAAGTTCGAGGGGCGGCCTTTTTTGCTATCACTTGGGAGTACTAGGATACGAGGGGAAATCAAGAAGTAACTACGTTTCGAAATGGAGTCGTTTGTGTCAAGAGGGTACGAGGGACATCTGATTTGGGTCATAAAATGGGCTCGGTGATGACTAATGTGAACAGTCAGGGGAACACAAATTTAACATGGTGTTTTTAAGGTATTCCACGAATTCTGTGATAATTGGATTCGCTCAACAGAAGGACGCGGACACTAAGTAAATCGGTTGCTCGGCTGTGCAATGACTTGGTGAGGGTGATGTCATGCGAATCCGTGAATCGGTAGCGATCTGCCTAGTCAACACATCCCATTCGCAGGTGACCCCACGAGAGTGTGTGTCGTTTATTGGAGAAATCATCGCTTCTGCTTAGCGGCGGAGCACTAAACCTGTTTGCAATACATCGTGGTTTCATCGGAATAAATCACTGGCGTGAGGTGTGTTCATCTGTATGGGGGTCACTGAAGAACGCACTGTTAGGCAATGCAATTCCATTTCGTAAAGTATTTTTCCCACGAAGTTTTCTAATGATTGAGAGGCGGAAAGACCTGGGGCTTGAGTTTTGCTATGTTATGCCCGCACCTCAGGCCATTAAAAATGTGATGAATCCACACTTGACAATATATTCAGCTGATTAAAATTCAACTGGAACTGCAAGTGGGGTGGGAACGCATCTGTAGATGCTTTGGTAGAGCAAGTGGCCCGACTCACACTTTGAAATTGCGTCTTGTATTTTTCTCAGCCACCACCTTTGTCCTGTTGCTGACAGCACTTAACGCACCAACTTGGTACTGAAAGCTTCTCGCTTCTGGCATGGGGCGGTAAACAACATTATCTTCCTGCTCATAAAAGAATAATATCAGACATGGTATGAGTGGTCAGCGGAGAATTTGAATTTCTTTTGGAAATGTGAAGAACTTTATTTTGCGGCCCACCTTCCTCTCTATAACTTAAGCCTCATTGTCCCCATTTTTGACTGAAATGCACATCTATCAAAAAAAGGTTCGGTAAGGCTTAGAAGAGAGTGGCCGCCGTGGCGTAGTGGGTAGAGTGTAACGCTCTACCCACTACGCCACGGCGGTCTATGTCTGTTTTCGATTCCCGGCTGAACACCCCGAATTTATCACGACACCACTTCTTTCGAGCTGCTGACAACACTCAAAGAGTAATAACTGTCCAAGAAAGCTTCTCAAACTTCGGTGTTTGGAGTCTGCAAAAAACTGTAGGTCCCTTCTACTCGTGAGGGAACAGTACGAGTACAACACGAGTAGTTGATGAGCTAGACTCGGAAAGACTCGGAACCACTCTCCGCATGGCTCAACGATCGGAGCAGATTCAACATAAACTTCCCAACCATTTTCTAGTTTCTTCTAGTTAAAAAGGAAAAACAAAGCTTGCCGCAAGTACTGTTTGTTTTAAGATAAATCCGGACATTTTCAAAGAGGCAAAAAAAGAAGCAATCTTGTGTTGCTGCTGCACAATGTCACAACTTTCCAGTGAAGCAGGTAATCGCTTCCAGATCAAGTAAAAGTAACAGGTGGCGCCATCTTTTGACCCAATTAATTTGTACCGCTTATAACCTTTGATTAACTCCAGTTCAATCTGCTCGAAATTGTCATCATCACCATTATCAGCGCTGAGTATGTTCCACTAAAGGATGGAATGGATGGGATGGAGAGAGAGAGAGCAATGCCCTAACGAGAGATCTTAGGCATCGACTCCTACCGACGAAAACCAATGCCCGAGCGAAAGCATTCCAATTTATAGATTTAATCTAACCACCTTTGGGAGGCGTTTGACTACCTGTTTTGCTTTTGTATCGTAGGCAGGCCTCGGAAGTTTTGGTAAAGGTCATGTGTACTACATTGCTTATCCATTGAAAGTTAGCCCTGTCACACCGAAAAAGATACTCCTCAACATTGAGGTCTCTCTGCACTGTTGGGTTCCTCGCCCTTTTTCTTCTGACTTGCTAATCCTAGAGTCCTTCAAACAGAAATTAATGTCGTAATGAAGTGTCGTACACTGTGCAAGAATTGGATATTCTTGTCATGGATATTATGGTGAGGTATGGTCTTGAAGATTTGGAAGGCATTAAAATCTCACTTGATAAAATCTGAAAACATTTTTTCAAATAAGTACTGGCTTCGATATTTTCCGTCATTTTATTTTTCTAGTTTTTCCATTAACGCCCGGCTGATGAATGACGATCCTCGAAAGAAATTAAGTCACTGTCAGCCGATTGGATGGTTTTTGCTTAAAAAATCACTGATTGTGTTCTCCAGGCGCCTCATACACTCTTCTTTACGCCTGCCGATTATAATTTAAACCAATCCTTTCCTTAGCTTCTGTCGTATTTAATTCCAATTGGCACAATAGCTAAACAGAGTAAAAACAAACGAAACCTTAACAACCGAAACAAACCGCTCCAAAACAATTTTTTTGGGGACGAAACTGAAACGCTTTTCATTCTCGGTATGTACAGTTGTGTTCATAAAAATAGCAGAGCCCCTCAAAAAAGACAAATAATTTTGTATTAATTCAAATTATTTCATTATTTTTTCAAAAAAGGTAAAGTAAAGTCTTAACAGGTATATCACAAAATAGACGTTGTTCATAACTTTTAACTATTTTTTTTTTGGTCGTAGTAATATTTCGCAGTTGTTCATAAAAATAGCAGTGTTTAGAATTATGCTGTGCCTACATAACAGAAATCAATGAAACAATATGAAATCATTATTATTTACAGCTTACCATTAGTACTTTGGGTGGTCGCCGTGGCGTAGTGGGTAGAGTGCGACGCTCACACGCCGAAGGGTCTAGGTTCGACTCCCAGTTCAACATCAATTTTTCTAATATTTCACGGCACCACCTCTTTCGAGCTGCTGACATCACTCAAAGAGTTATAACTGTCTAAGAAAGCTTCTCAAATTTCGCCGTTCGGAGTCGACAAAAAACTGTAGGTCCCTTCTACTCGTGAGAGAACAATAGCGCGCACAACACGAGTAGTTGATGAGTAAGCTTGGCCCTGGTCCCCTTTGGACTGTAGCGCCAACAATTATTATTATTATTAGTAATTTGGAGCAAAGCCTTTGTTTTTTATCACTGCGCTGCTTCTTCGTGGCATTGAGTCAACCAGACTCCGACATCTCTCACCTGGTATAGCTTTCCATGAGTCTCGCACTTACTCCCACAATTCCTTGGTGTTTTTTGGTTTGGGCTCATGGACAGAATTCTTAACATCGCCCCACAAGTTCTCAATGGGGTTTAGGTCAGGGGATTGTGCTGGCTACTCCACAGCGTTTATTTTTTTTCATCAAACCAAGATTTTGCCCGTTTTGACGTATGATTTGGGTCATTATCTTGTTGATATACCTAAACTAGTGGCATTTCCCCCTCGACATATGGCTGCATAACCTCTTCTAATATGTTAACGTACTCAGCACCGTCTATTATACCCTTGATAGGATTTATAGGCCCAACCCCATTATATGAGAACAAGGCCCAAATCATTAGTTTTCCTTTTCCGTGCTTAACGGTTTTAACTGTATAACGGGGATTATTTTCTTCATTCTTTGGTCTTCTTACATATTCCCGACGACCCATGGACCCAAATAAGTCATTTTGCTTTCATCGCTCCACAGAATATTCCTCCATTTCTCCTTAGGCCAATCTTTGTGAAACATTGCAAATGCTAATCTTTTTTGCACATGCTTTTTTGTCAAAAACGGCACATTTAGCGGTCTTCGAGCTGGTAGTTTAGCCTCTAGAAGACGTCTTCTAACCGTCACATCACTCACCGGTATTTGGAGTTCATCCCTTATCTGTCTGGAGCTTATTGAAGGGTTCTCCTTTGCCATGTTAATAATTTTTCGGTCAGTTCGCTTAGCCGTCACTTTTTGTGGGGCGCATGTTTCGGGCCTAGCTTTCCAGTTTAGCGCATTGCTGACCATTTTCGCTGAACATTCTATGATTTCTTGGATTGAAGCATATGTTTTTCCCTTCGAACGCTATTTTTTTATCAAATTCCGCATGTCTTCGGTACAATGCTTTGATCGACCCATATTTCTGACTTTAAAGTATGTTAATAAAAGAAAACATGTACAAAAACATTCACTTACCAAACAAGAATACACAAATATTTTTTAAACTCTAAACAACAATTTCTGAGACACTTTATGGTAAAACCAAAAAACACTGCTATTTTTATGAAGAGGCTTCAATCAACATATTTCAATGAATGAGTGAAAAAAGGAGAAAGTAAGCCCCTATTTTTTATTTTTTATTTCTGGTATGGTATCTTGGTTACCGGAAAATACAATAAAACTGGATATACGTTTGGAAAAAGAATCTGCTGCTAATTATCTAATAATTGTTGGCGCTACAGTCCAAATAGGGACCAGGGCCTAGCTTGCTCATCAACTACTCGTGTTGTGCGCGCTACTGTTCTCTCACTAGTAGAAGGGACCTACAGTTTTTTGCCGACTCCGAACGGCGAAATTTGAGAAGATTTCTTAGACAATTATTACTCTTTGAGTGTTGTCAGCAGCTCGAAAGAGGTGGTGCCGTGAAATATTAGAAAAATTGGTGTTGAACTGGGAGTCGAACCTAGACCCTTCGGCGTGTGAGCGTCGCACTCTACCCACTACGCCACGGCGACCACTAATTATCTAAGTTGTTAATTACAGCTATTTGTATGAACACAACTGTATATCAACACATCACTTTGAGGATTTGGTAAAATTGTGCGAAACTTCAAGGATTCCTTGAAACAGAATCCCAACAGAAACTTGACAGATTTAGTTTGAATTGAAATTTTTACAATTTACAGACGGTGCTCGTTCGTGTACCTTAGCATGACGAAAATGTTTACTGAATAAGTTCACAATGACAGTTTAAAGATTAGTGAAAGATTGTGATCACAAGTTAAATTCGAAGTTGCCAAGGCGCTATAAACCCTTTACAGTGGACTATGAAGACCTCAGTTGTGGTTTAACAAGGCCTCCTTGAAAACGTTTGTTGCACACAACCTGCTAAAAGACCTCAAGCAGCAGTCAGAGACCTTGACAGATATTCACGTCTACTCCTTCTCCGTATTTCAATGATGTCTGAGAGCCTACTTTAAGAATCGTTCATCCAAACAGTTGGCTGAGGGCCGGAGAAATGGCGAAGAACTCTTTGGTGTTGTAACTGCTTTCAAATTAAAGAATTGAAGTACCTTTCCACAGAGCCCAGACGCACAGCTGTTTGTCATGAAGGGGTGATGCGTAAACGAGCAGTGAAAGAAAATCAAATCAAAGATCTACCGCACTGAGCCAAAGGAACCACTAACATAAAGTGGACAGAACTCTGTTTGAAGCTAAACTTCAATACAAGTCGAAAAGTTGGGCCAACCTTACAGGAATCATAAAGCAGGCAAGATTTGTTCTTATGCTCAAATCCTCCAATTAGAATGACAGGGAGATTTTAACGCCTCCCACTATCCACACGACGACAAGGTTGTGGTAACTGCGGTAGTTTTGGAGGGGGTTATTCAAAGTGGACACAAGGCTACTTGGTTCTGACGACTGGTGATATTTTTTCAGATCCAGTCGGGTGCAACTAAGTCTGCCTCTTGGTTTCAAGTCAAATGAAAAACCGTTTCCAGGGCCGACTATAAACAATATTCAAACAGCGCACTTATTTCTACCAGAACAAATCATTGCCTTCGTAAACTTATTCTTCTCTTGATATTTCCCTGGCTGACGTTCGACAGCAGCACACACAATCTCGGAAGTCTGCTTATCAAACCAACCCAAAACCTGTCAACGTCCATTTTAATAGTTTTGAACATGGCAATACCATTCAAACCCCTCTTAGATTTCAGTCCCGATCTCGCACAATCACCGCTGTCCACAGAACCCAACCGAGGACAAAGAATTCTGCCACAAATCCATACAAAATCGCACGGATAGGAAACAAAATCCAGAGCCATTCGCACCCATTTCAAATCCTCCCTTCCTTCGGTCGTCCGTCGCATTGCGCAACGGTCTCCATTATTCATCCAAATTCCGAATCAAATTCAAATGATTTGCAACCGAAAATATCACCCTCGCACCAATCCAGTCCAAATTTAAGAGGATAACCATGAAGAATGCACACAGCACACATGCCGTTGATACGGAGAACACACAGATCGCTGTGACACCCCAACGAGGAGACGACAAAAATGTCCCTCCACGCCGCTGGTGTGGGCGGGGAAAGAGGGAATTGCCTGTGTCTCTGTCATAACATATGAAGTGTCCCCCAAAGGTTAAACGGAGGTTGAACTGAAAAACATTCAAAACCAAAAGGACTCCTCCAACTAAACGTACACACGTACGCACACAGGCGCCTGCAAAGAGTGTGTAAATGAGAGGAGAAGCCAGGGATGCGATAGAAGCAGAAAGGATTCGGGCAGATTTATGCATGAGAGATAATTAATGGGAAGCGATACTTTGACAAAGTAGCTCTGAGTGGATGTAACACGAAGCAGCGAAAGACAGGCGTAGGACGTGTGAGTCGGGCAAAGACTGCCGCCGGGCAACCGAGGAAGGGGCGAAGCGTGTGCAGCGTGTGTGCCCGATGGCAACGACACTAGAAAGCCGTACTGCGTTGTGCGTTGCCAAGGCATATACGAGACGACCGTCACGCCTGAGGGATGGATGTCGTTTATACAATTTTGAGATAAGGACCAAAATTGTGGCTCTCAGTAAACGTGAAATATGCCTTAATTTGGATGTCGATAGGATGCGGATGTAATTAAATGGCGGCAGTGGCACAGAACAATATAGGTTTACATGCTGCTATCAAGGCTAATGGTCGGGTGTGAGATGGGGCGTGCGAGGGGGCGGGGCATCGCGTTTTGTGACAGTGGTTTAATTAAATACCGTTTAGAGCTGGAAATTGGAATCTCTCGAGAATTTGGGTTCAAACTGCGTCGCATTAGCTGCGAAACAGTGCCTCTCTGAATCTTGATTCTTGAATTGATGACAAGCCATGGAGTATGGGTGGTGGATGCTGAATGGGCTTGAGTGGAGATAAGGAAGTCATTAGACCACAGTCGTTGAAATTGTGCAGGAAGTGTTGGGTGTTTGCCGGAGGGTTCGGGTTGTTGTTGATTTTTTTTCATCGGGTTATTGACTTCAACGTTCGAAGGGTTTTGCTTATTTTGAACTACTTGCCATAGGGAGATGGCGAGCATGTAGAAGGAGATCTATTTGAAATGTATCCTTTTTGATCGATTGATTGCTTTTTTGTGAATTATGTTTGTTACTTGTTTCTAAGGTTAATTCTATGTCTTCAAAGTTAGCTAAGAGTAAAATACTATTTAAATTTTGTGCATTTAGTGAACGAATCTGGGAAAATTCTTTACTTCGCATATTTTGTCATATGGGTTGAAATTCTATGTTTTTTATATTTTTATCTATATTTGTATTTTTGTATTTTTATTCCGGCTTTGCTTATTTGGAGAAACACTCTGTACTTTAAATAATGTAAAGGTGGGTGGGTTGCTAGTAATATTCAAGGCAAATTTCACGTTGAATCAATGATTCAGTTCAATTTTAACCGAAAGGTTTTCTGATCCACATTATCTAAAATTCTATGTTTCTCTTATACATTTTTTTTTATTTTCTAGAATTACTTTTGAATGTACATTTATAACATGATACCACATAATTCGTTTCCTTCCTTTTATTCTTTCTATCGTTCATTCTATGTCTTGACTGCTACACCATTTCTACATGCTCACAGTTTTCTCCACGATGAATATCTTTGTTGCTGTATGTAATATGTGCTCTATGGAATGAAGTCCTAATCTCAACACATATGCCCTACAGAGCGATTCAAACTAAAATCTCCAGGAACCTCGAAGTTTCATTCTATGTTTTGATTGCTCCACTGTTTCTACATTCTCACAGTTTTCTCCACAATGAAAATCTTTGTTGCTGTATGTAATATGTGCCTTACGGAATATTCTCAAATGAAGTCTTCATCTCAACACATATGCCCTACAGAGCGATTCAAACTAATACCTCCAGGAACCTCAAAATTTCATTCTATGTTTTGATTGCTCCACTGTTTCTACATTCTCACAGTTTTCTCCACAATGAAAATCTTTGTTGCTGTATGTAATATGTGCCCTACGGAATATTCTCAAATGAAGTCTTCATCTCAACACATATGCCCTACAGAGCGATTCAAACTAATACCTCCAGGAACCTCAAAATTTCATTCTATGTTTTGATTGCTCCACTGTTTCTACATTCTCACAGTTTTCTCCACGATGAAAATCGTTGTTTCTGTATGTAATGTGTGACGAACGGAATATGCCCAAATGAAGTCCTCATCTCAACACATATGCCTTACAGAGCGATTCAAACTAAAATCTCCGGGAACCTGTAAAAAGTCCAAAATTTTCCACCACCCAACAGGCCATGGCACCCATATGATTACTTGCGTGACATTAATCAAAAACAAAAGTTCTCGGAATTTATTTTTCACAGGTTTGTGGAAAAAAAGAACACCCCAGAAAATTTCCATTAACTCACGTCTGGCTGATTTGTCTTCAAGAATGCCATTGTTTCTTATCCGTCAAATTTTGACCGACCGTCACGTCGGCGACAATATCGAAAAACCTCCCCGTCTACCTCGTAATTAAATTCACATTCCACACACTTATCTACCGTTCCAGTTTCGAGAGTCCTATCGCTGACACAAAACCTCCAAGTCAATCGATAACATTCAAACTACACAAAAAGTTGACTTCCTTATGAGTTTATTTCCGCAATTGTTGCCGTACGCCCGAGTCGCAGAAAACCTGACTAAGACACCCCACTATGCCCCCACCACAGTCACTACTCACTCATAGTTTCCTAGAACTTTATTGCTGCGCCCATGCCTCCTCCACTGGTGCCCCGCGGCCAGCTTTGAGATTGTTCCTCCAATCAATAAGAATCACGTACATGCCTGACCGGCTGCTGGTCTTGACATTGAAACCCACTGGCGGTCGATACCGTTTAGTGACACATTCCCCAGCTCTTGGGTCATTACTACGAACACATAACGTTTGCCATGCCGAGGAGGAGTACTCCCCGCAATTAGCGCACGAATGCAAATCGCACGTTCACAGACACCCCACCTCGCCGCGGGTGTGATTTACGTCAGCGGGGCTTGATTTGTTTACAGTGTTCGGTTTGTTTTTCAATTGCACTCATCCCACATGAATCATCGTCCAGATAGAGCGGTGACTGACAGCACAAATTATCATATTTCGACGAGTTAATCACATTTGGATAGCGATTGGGGTGAGCAATGGGAACGAAAACTTCAGATGCAGATGGGCGCATGGTGAATATTTATGAAATTGACCTTCGGGAAAGTTTTTCTTCTTTTCCTTCTCGTTAATCTTGCGGTAAAGTTTGTTTATGACCCAAATGGAGGGCACTGTTCGGAGTTGCAAGAGTTCGCTTGCCATTGGGGTCTCATGTGGGGAAAGCATCTGTGAACTACCGTAGCACTCTGCGATAAGCGAATAAGTTATGCTCTCTCTCACAGAAACTTAAGTGCGCACATTCCAACGAACAGATTTTACGACCGGAGATATCGGTATTGCATGGAGAGAGACACTTGGTTGAATTAAAATCGTTGTGTTGCGCATTTGGTACCTCATTCTATGTTTTACATGTGCTTCGCTTCTCAATCTCATGGAAATCAGCAGCCGTTCTGTCGCAGTTTTGTGAGCACTATGTTTTCTGTGTTGGTAGAGCATATAAACAAAAGAAGAAAAAATTGGGCCTCGGTCGTGGGAAGACTTTAGACAACAGATTTATTGTAAAGAATTCCATTTGTAAAAAATTTTGTACATTTCCTGTTCTACGTTAAAGTTTCTTCACTTTTTCAACTTTTTCTGGCCATCAAATCAGAATTTCTTGATTGTTACTTTTATGGAAGAAAAAACGAATTTTCTTGAACGTGTAGACAATTCTATGTTTTCCCTTGATGGTATCGCTTCATATTCAAGTGCAAAAACTTAGCAATGAAAACGAATCATTCGTTATCAGTTTCTTGTTTCTATTTAGCCTATTAAGAATATGTATCGCTGAATGCTACGTTTCAAATTCTGAGTTCTATGTTCTGGTGTGTAAGTAGATTTTGGTATATTTTGTTCGCTAAACCTTTATATTACTTCCAATGATACGACACTATTTACTATTCCAATTCTTTTTGTTTTGAATTGACTCCAAAACTTTAAAGTCAATAAGGTAACAGTCATTCTATGTTTTCATTCCTTTACCATTTCCAAACGCATGACATATACCCTGTCACGTAAATTGCTTCTTCTTTCAATTGTGTGCGCGCTATAGAATACCATCACCTCTCCTACCAGCAAATGCCCCAATTCATTTAAATTCAAATCGAACTGTCCCTCCGAGTCTATTTATGCAATCAAAGAAAATGTCTTTCCCACTCCGTTTGATCGCCTTGCCTCAACTATTTACTCTCCATTGACCTTCTCACGCATCAAACTCTTGTGGCTTGCCTCGCCCTTCCAACCACGGTCTCCGCACTCTAATGTTCCTGCACTCAATATAGGCCAGAAAAGTCAATTCAAAACCGACAAATGGTCAAACTCACCATCGTCCTGCACCCCAGCTGCCACTCCATCACAAATGGCTGGATACCCAAACGGGCCCTATGATAGGAAACTAAACTTCAGCCTTGTCACTTAAAATTAAAATTGAAAAATAAATTGCAAAGGAAACTTCAAAAACTCCCTTCCCCTCTCACAAAAAGGAAACCACTGAGTACATGATTTTCGTTTTGCTCTCATTTCAGATGTCGCACATGCCCCCACGCCGTCGCTTGGGCTCCGTCGGTGACTCGGCTCCACCCAGTGAATCTTCGGAGGGTACCGCATCGGAAACATGTGAAATCAATCAGGACTGGTCATCGTCGGCCAACGCCACAAATGGCCTCTTCATCAATTCAGATGCAGATGATACCATCAGCATCGAGACGAACAGCACCCTGCTGACCGACAACGAGCGTGCCCAAGTGGAAAGTTTCTTCGGTGGCCTTGGCACCGAGATATATGTGAGCTCGTCTCTGGCTAACTTGTACGAGGGAAGCGGCAAGGATGACTGGCGTTTGGTCTTCACCGGAATTCCAGTGCTCCTGCACGACAGGGGTGTGGCCCGCTCCCGTTCCCTGCCCCGGGTGACACTGGTCCTGGCCGAGAGGGGCTCCTCGTTTGCCCTGTGGAGTGACAAAATCGATAATCTGTCAAATTATCGTGTGGCCGGTCCATCATTTCACACAATGTGTTTGTCCAGCAATCACCAACAGTTGATTGGATTCAGCTTCGACTCGAAGGATGCTGCTTTGGAGTTGTGGACCCAAATCGAACGCCTGGTCAGTGATCCAGAGAACATCGCCCTGAGCATCCCCGGCCGCAAGAAGTCCAAGCAGAAGCAGAAGAGGCAGAAGCCAGCCCCACTGCCGCCGAAGTCGCAGATTTCACATCCTTGTCAATTCCATCATGTTACCAGTGTCACGAAGGACGACACCGAGAGGTACTACAGTATGCAGGCGTTTGCTCCGTCAATTTTGAAGCATCGTTAAGGGGAGCGTTGTAGATCCTCTCATCCGAGACGATGTCCTTGTAAATATCAACCAACCACACACACACACACACACACATGATTTTTTGTAGACCCACACAGAGACGCATGTACATGGATTCCATTTGCAGGATAATTTGTTGTATTTCGAGTAAGCACGTGTCTAAGGACGAAATCAAAAATCGTTTATGTATGCTTATATATGTGAGGTATATATGTATGTACATATTTGACTGTGATATAATGTTTGAGTGTATTTTTTCGATTACCTTTATTTGTATTGTTTAACCGCCGGTTTTGGGAATGTCTGGTGTAAGGCTCGAGCGCTGGGTTCGACTTTCGCTCTTGTTGCCATGAAGTTCGCCGTTCGCTGGATGTGTGACGGCGAATGTGTTATGATAAGTTTTGTGGGGCGGGGAGCGATCCTTGTCAGCAATGTGTGAATGACAGGTGTCATTGAAAGATGAGATATTTGACAGAACATGAGTTGCGAGGACGAATTTTCCGACAAATAAACTGTCCCTGAAAAAGCAACCTCAATTCCTTGTCCTTGTTGAAGCCAGAAACAACTGGCAAAGGACTATCTCTTTGAATTAATTCCATTCAAACATCTACTCTGCACATGATTCCCCCGCACCAATGTTTATTTATACAATTCAGTTATAATTTATGTCCAATAGAAATAGAAGAGCTAAACGTACTAAGATTAAAACTATCAACCCCTTATCGAACTTGTTAAGAATAGACACCTTTAAGCCCCACTAGAGTTAAGATAAACGATTCTAACAAACTTCAGGCAATAACTGATTGCCCTCATTCCATCATCAATCAGCCAACCTCCAGCTGACATCACTTTTTCATTTATTTTTGCTTAGTTAAGAAACATTTCCGAAATTGTTCATTGCAAGCGAATGAAGAATCAAAGAATGACCTACGGATAAGATAAAATAGTAAATAGAATATAAATTCATAAAAGAACACTTAGATTAAAAGTGGAACGGAAAGTAAATTAGTTTAAATAATTTTTTAGCAAAGGGAGAATTGAGATTCTTCACAAAATGATGCAGTTATGTTTAAATGATTTTTTATGTAGTATTTTTTAAATTACAAATTAAATATATTCACTGTTATGACTGTTAATAACAAAGCAAATATATATAAAAACAAAAATAATATTAGACCAGGTTCAATTATTGTATAATAATTCTTATATTAACTGTATTGTAAAACAATGAGTAATTAAATAAATTAATTATAATCTCTAAGAACAATGTTGCAGCGTGTTTTCACCCTTTTTGGATTATTTTGTGGTTTTTTCATTAATTTATTTATGGTAAGCTGAATATGTAGGGCCGTTGAGTGGAGCATCATTCAAATGCTTGGATTGGTATAAACTATGGAAAAATTCGGTTAAACATTGTCCGAGGGGCGTTCTACATATTCGGGATATCGGGTTATACAGTTGTGTTCATAAAAATAGCAGTAGTTATACGACTTTAATAATTAGCAACATATTTCTAAGAAGATCCTTTTTCCAAATGTACCAAGTATACCGGTATGAAATGATGCGTTTTTTTTTGAAAAATAAAACACTTATTATTAATGGGAAAGTAAAAACATTTTATTCAAAGTATTGGCCATTATTTTCTACACATTTTGATCACCTTTCTGGCAATTTGTGAATACCACGCCAATAATATTGTTCGTCTTTTAAAGCAAACCAATCAGACACCCAATTTTTGACCTCCTCGTAGGAATCAAAGTGCTGCTCAGCCAATGCGTGTCCCATTGATGAAAACAAATGGTAGTCGGAAGGAGCCAAGTCTGGTGAATACGGCGGGTGGGGTAGCTGCTCCCAGCCAAGTGTTTTGATTGTATCCTGAACCGGTTTTGCTTTGTGTGCAGGTGCATTGTCATGGAGCAAAATTACCTTGCCATGTCTTTTGGCCCATTCTGGTCGTTTCTCGATCAATGCGTGGTTCAAATTGATCATTTGTTGTCGGTAGCGATCAGTATTAAGGGTTTCACCAGGTTTTAGGAGCTCGTGGTACAGCACACCTTTTTGGTCCCACCAAACACACAGCATTGTCTTCTTGCCTAATCGATCTGGTTTTGCAGTCGATGTTGATGGTTGTCCCAGATTAACACATGATTTTTTCCGTTTAGGATTCTTAAAATAAGTCCATTTTTCATCGCCAATAACAATCCGATGCAAAATCGATTTTCTTTCGTGTCTTTGAAGCAAAATTTGTTTTTTTTCGGTTTTTCATCTGTCTTTCATTCAATTCATGTGGCACACATTTTCCACACTTTTGGATCTTTTCCATAGCTTTTAGACGGTCAGAAATTGTTTGTTATGCAACATTTAACATTGCTGCCACTTGCTTTTGACTCAAAGTGTCATTTCCATCGAATATCGTTTGCAATTCTTCTTCTTCTTCTTGTGGCGCTACAGTCCGGGGTGGACCTGGGCCTCAACCAACTTGCCTCTCCAGCCAGCACGACCTTGCGCAAGCTGCTTCCAGTTGCGCACTCATAGTTGGTTGAGGTCCTTCTCCACTTGCAAGCGCCACCTTAGCCTAGGCTATCCTCTGTTGCGTCGTCCCAATGGCTGGGATTCGAAGACTTTTCGGGCCAAAGCAGTGGTGTCCATATGCTCTACATGACCTTAAACCTTGTATCCGTAGACGCTTGACCAGGCGCATGTCGCCCATACAGTTCGTCGTTAAATCTTCTCCTCCAGATGCCAGCATCATCAACGCAAATTTTTTTGGTGGTCTTCCACGTTCTTCATTTCTCACATCAAAGTCATTATTTCTGAACCGTTGAAACCATCTTTTGCATGTTGCTTCTGATAGAGCATGATCACCATATGCCTCGACAAGCATTCGATGCGACTCTGCAGCACTTTTCTTCAAATGAAAACAAAAAATTAATGCTTTCCGCAAATCACCACTTTCTGGTACAAAATTCGACATTTTTAACACGATGAAAAAATATGATGTCGTCTGTTCAAAGACTTGATGTATACTAAATATTTTTCACAGATGTCATAGCAAACAAACAGAAAAAGAAATAAGGGCTCGTTCACAACAAATGTTCCCTATCGAGACATTTGAATATTGACGGTCACTTCATACCGGTATACCTGGTATGTCCGGTTTTATTGTATTTTCCGGTAATTAAAATACCATACCATAGTGTAATGGTGTGGGGCGCCTTTTGTTGGTATTGAACTTTCCACTTAGCAATTGTTCCCAGCAGGATAAATGCAGAGAAGTACCAAGTCGTGTTGGAGGAGACCCTTGGGGAAGTGGACCAACATTTCGCAGAATTCCAACAGGATAATGCTCCAATTCACGTTGCAGCTTCTTCTAGAAAGTGTTTTTTTTTTGACAGAGATATTCCACTTATGATATGGCCAGTACATTCGCCAGACTTAAGCCCTATCGAAAACATATGGAGTATATTAGCAAGACTGGTGTATGCTGGCTGACGCCAATTTAACAACGTTCTTGAGCTTAAGAGAGCAATAATGGAAAATTGGTAAAAAAAAACTCTCCAAAAACTAGTTAACTCTTTTAAGAAAGGTGTCTAAATTGGTTTCCGACATTCAGTGGAATAGAAACAAAACACGGTGCACAGGAGCATGCCTGATTGACATGGAAAAAGCATTCGACACCGTATGGCTAGAAGGTCTTTTCCTTAAGTTAGTCAGGCTCGGCATTCATAAAACATTGCTATATGTGATCTATGACATGGTTACAGGCAGGAAGTTCGTTGTGAAAAATGGCAACGAAATTTCCACCACTGTGTTCCATATAAAAAATGGGTTGCAACAAGGGGCGGTGGGTTTGCCGATCTTGTTCACTATATTCACTAGTGATCTTATAGGTTCTATGCCCAACTTAATAGCGTTTGCCGATGATCTAATCGCGTACAGATCAGGGCCAAAGGTAGAAGAAATAAATGGTTTGTTGCAGAGTGACTTCGATGCAATTCAACGATTTTGCGACGACTGGAAGTTGAAAATCAACTACCAGAAGTGTGAAACTATCCTTTTCAGAACCCCGCTGTCCAAAGCCTCAAGGGACACGAAAATTAACTGGCGCAAGTTCGGCATAGTTGACCCACTGGGACAGCCATTGACCGTGAAGAATGTAGTAAGGTACCTAGGCATCTGGTTGGACCAGTATCTATATGGTGATATCCATGTGAATACAGCTCTGACCAGAGCTAAGAATGCCTTCGCTATGGCAAGAGGGCTGTTTTACAGCAGCCAACTTGACACCAGAGTGAAGGTAATCTGCTACAAGGCCCTTATCCGGCCAATCATGGTATATGGTTGTCCTGTGTGGTTCAACGTGAGTCCTTCCCATGTGGAAAAGATGAGGGTATTCGAGAGGCGGTGCCTTCGGGCCTGTCTTCATTTATATCGAACACCAGAATCGCAGTACAAAAAATTCTACCCCAACGAGGTTCTATACAACGAGGCAAACCTTATAAGGATAGATAATTTTATTATTAAGTTGATTCGTAGTCACACTGCGTCTTAACGGCTTCATTCCACCTGAAGCTTTTCCCTACTTGGACACTAAAGGCCTGATTCAAGATAGGGAAAGCTGCTCTATCATCTTCCATGTCGTACGCCGAACAGTGGAAAGGCGACTTCAATACGAGCTGGACGTCGCTCGTCGATTTCTGCCCGCGACAGAGCAGTCTCTGCAAAGGAACGACTATTTTATTGGTGGTTGCACCAGAACCAGCCTTCGGAGCCGCTAAGTTCTTAAAATAAAAGACGGGGTAGTTGAGTCAGCAGGGCCAACTCGTATAGGTTAAGTTAGATCTAAGGCATTTTATAGACGAAAAAAATAAAAAAAAATTAAAAATAAGAAAATAAAAAAAAATAAAAATAAAACAAAAAAACAAAAAAATACAAAAAAAAAAACAAAAAATACAAAAAAACAATAAAAAACTTTAAAAAAAATGTGCTCCACGGCTTATTAGATATATATGTTCAGCATATAGATAACATATACGCCCTGGGGTACGCGCCCATAACGTTATACGGACATAGTTAAGATTTTAGTTAAGATTATTGTAAATAGTTAAATAGATTTAAGTTGTATGTTTTATTAGTGTATATATTTGAGTTAAGTTTTTGTTAATTTTTAAGGTAGCATAGTTAGAATATAAGGGTTAAGTTAGGTTAGGAACAATAGATTTTGAAATCCAAGTTTTTTTTTTCAATTTTCTTGGACGAAATGAAAAATTAATATACGTTTTTATGCTAAACTTTAAAAATATAAGAAGCCGAAAGGCATAAGGAAAAAAATCTAGATTAGCTTAGAGTACTCATGAAGAGTCAGTAAGTTACAGTTAAGATCATTTGATTATACTTTTAAGCTAGTTCAAGTATTTTTGTCTAGCATGTAAAAAAATGAATTGAGGAAAATAAAAATGCACTGAAAAAAAAAGGAGTAGTTGCATGGAAAAAGAAGTTGGTTCCAATTCCTTGTGGGGCTCATCGAAACCAGTCATGCTTAGAAATCCTTTAAACATCTTTTTGGTATGAAATGGTTTCGTAACTCACTTTGGGCTGTTTAAATAAGCCACTTATTTCATTGCTATCTGTGTCTACCCGAGTTATTGAGTCCAAAAGAAGTGTGTGAACATTGCCTTAGAAATCTGCAGCGAGGTTAAAAAACGTATTTTTTGGCACCCTATACCACTACTACAGGATTGGAAAGTTAACCGTTTGGACTGGCTCTTGAAATATCATTCACGATTTCATTATCCTTGAATTTTTGGCAACAACTAGGGTAAAGGCCTAAAGGTGGCCGCATGGTTTGTTGGGTAGAGTTCGATACTCACACGTCGAAGGCCTACAGTTTGTTCATAAAAATAGCTGTAATTATACAACTTAGATAATTAGCAACATATTTCTAAGAAGATTCTTTTTCCAAACGTATATCCGGTTTTATTGTATTTTCCGGTAACCAAGATACCATACCAGAAATACAAAATAAAAAATAAAGGCTTACTTTCTCCTTTTTTCACTCATTCATTGAAATATGTTGATTGAAGCCTCTTCATAAAAATAGCAGTGTTTTTTGGTTTTACCATAAAATGTCTCAGAAATTGTTGTTTAGAGTTTAAAAAATATTTGTGTATTCTTGTTTGGTGAGTGAATGTTTTTGTATATGTTGTCTTTTATTAACATACTTTAAAGTCAAAAATATGGGTCGATCTAAGCATTGTACCGAAGACATGCGGAATTTGATAAAAAAATTGCGTTCGGAGGGAAAAACATATGCTTCAATCCATGAAATCATAGGATGTTCGGCGAAAATGGTCAGCAACGCGCTAAACTGGAAAGCTAGGCCCGAAACACGCGCTCAACAAAGAGTGACGGCTAAGCGAACTGACCGAAAAATTATCGACATGGCAAAGGAGAACCATTCAATAAGCTCCAGACAGATAAGGGATGAACTCCAAATTCCGGTGAGTGATGTGACGGTTAGAAGACGTCTTCGAGAGGCTAAACCACCAGCTCGAAGCCCGCTAAATGAGCCGCTTTTGACAAAAAAGCATGTGCAAAAAATATTGGCATTCGCAAAGTTTCATAAAGATTGGCCTAAGAATAAAAGGAGGAATATTCTGTGGAGCGATAAAAGCAAAATAGTCTTATTTGGGTCCAAGCGTCGTCGGGAATATGTAAGAAGACCAAAGAATGAAGAAAATAATCCCCGTTATACAGTTAAAACCGTTAAGCACGGAGAAGGAAAACTAATGATTTGGGCCTTGTTCTCATATAATGAGGTTGGGCCTATATATCGTATCAAGGGTATAATGGACGGTGCTGAGTACGTTAAAATTTTAGTTATGCTGCCATATGCCGAGGAGGAAATGCCACTAGTTTAGGTATATCAACAAGATAATGACCCAAAACATACGTCGATAAGGGCAAAATCTTGGTTTGATGAAAAAAAATAACCGCTGTGCAGTAGCCAGCACAATCCCCTGACCTAACCCCATTGAGAACTTGTGGGGCGATGTTAAAAATTCGGTCCATGAGGCCAAACCAAAAAACGGTAAGGAATTGTGGTTGAAAGTGCGAGACTCATGAAAAGCTATATCAGGTGAAAGATGTCGGAGTCTGGTTGACTCAATGCCACGAAGAAGCAGCGCAGTGATAAAAAACAAAGGCTTTGCTCCAAAGTACTAATGATAAAGCTGTAAATAATAATGATTTCATATGGTTTCATTGATTTCTGTTGTCTATGCACAGCATAATTCTAAACACTGCTATTTGTATGAACAACTGCGATATATTATTACGACAAAAAAAAAATAGTTAAAAGTTATGAACAACGTCTATTTTGTGATATACATGCTAAGACTGAAATACTTTACTTTTGTATACGTTTTTTGAAAAGATAATAAAACAAATTGAATTAATAGAAAATTATTTGTCTTTTTTGAGGAGCACTGCTATTTTTATGAACACAACTGTATATATAGATTGACTTATGTATCAAGTAATACTATTATTTTAGTGCTTTCATGTAAAATTTCATATAAATGCGCTTTTTATTAATTTGCGTTCTACCTCCAGTTAAACAGAATCCTAATGCCTGCTGACGATGATGATGAAAATTGAGCATCGCGCTGTAATTAAATTTCTCACTAAGCAAGGAAAAAGCCAAAAAACTATTTATGAAGAAATGGTGGCTGTTTACCAGGGTTCCACAACTTCATTGTCAACTGTGCAAAAGTGGTCAAGTCAGTTCAAGAGAGGCAGACAGAGAGCATTGAAGACGACTCCCGCTCCGGCGCCCCGGCTACTATTTGTACGGGAGAAAGCATCAAAGAAGCCGAAACACTTGTTCTTGAGGATGTCCGAACCAGGGTGAAAATGATGGTAAAGATCACCAAGCTTTCAACTGGTATCATTCGCGCTATTCTTCATAACCATCTTAACCTTTCAAAGGTCAGTGCAAGATGGGGGCCACGAATGCTCACAGCGCCTTAGAAAAAAGTGAGGATCGCATGCTGTAGAGAGCTTTTGGAGATGTGCAGTGAGAATGCGGTCGGTGTTATGTATCGAATTGTTACTGAGAATGAAACATGGGTTCACCTCTATGACCCTGAAAGCAAACAAGAGTCCATGCAGTGGCAGGAACAGACTCCCCGAAGAAGTCACTCCGTCTGCCGGGAAGCTCATGGCCACAGTTTATTGGCACTCAAAGGGAATCTTGCTCATTGAGTACAAAAAAATAGGGTGAAAATATCAACGCCACATCCTACGCTTCAACTTTGCATAGTTTTCGGTAGGAAATAAAAAAGAAAAGACAGGGTAAACTCGCAGCCAGTGTGTTGCTTCTTCATGACAACGCTCCTGTTCACACGGCGTTGTTTCTCAGGTTGCTGTGCGAGATTGTGGTTTCGAAGGAATCCCACACCCACCCTATAGTCCAGATCTTTCCCCTAGTGATTATTTCCTGTTTCCGGATTTGAAAAAAAACAATGGTTTGTACTACATTCATAATCATGTTGCTTGCATCTGGGATAATAATTTGCAGCAAATCTTGCAACAGATGCAGTTGACGTTGCCAGCGGTATTACATTTCTTAATTATATGACATTTGAAGGCAGTCAGTATTCATTTAACCCATTGATAATAAAAATGGAATGGCGCGACAATCCACAGGGGGACCAGGGTCTACCTTGCTCATCAACTACTCGTGTTGTGCGCGCTACTGTTCTGTCACGAGTAGGAGTAACCTACAATTTGTTACCTTCTACGAGCGGCGCAGTTCTGGTAAGTTTTTTCATAGATAGTACTCTTTAAGTGTTTTCAACAGTCCCGTTAAAAACTGCCCAAACTATTATTTGTAATTAAAGACAAAATTACTTTCTAATCACGTCAATGTCATCAGCGTAAGCTAACAATTAAATTAACTCGCCCGATCTTCTCGAGGATGATGTTGAAGAAGTCACATGACAGTGCGTCGCCTTGCCTAAAACCTTTTTTGACATTGAAGGTCTCGGTGAGTTCGTTACCGACCTTGACGGAGCAGCGAGAGTTCTCCATCGTCATCCTACACAATTTCACAAGTATGGTAGGAATTCCAAAACTAGATATAGCTCCGAATAGCTCGTCTCTATCCACACTGTCATATGCGGCCTTAAAATCGACGAATAGGTGGTGAGTGTCGATTTGTACTTCTTGAGTCTTTTCCAGGATCTGCCGTAATGTGAAGATCCGGTTTATTTTGGACTTGTCTGAAACCATAGGGATAGGGACTTATCAGTTCATGGACTAACGGTTTCAGACGCTCACACAATACGACAGAGAGGATCTTTTGTGTGATGTTAAGAAGAATGATCTCTCGATAATTGACGCAGTCAAAACGGTCTCCTTTCTTGTGGACCGGGCAAACGACGCTGAGATTGCACTTATCGCGCATGCTTCCCTCCGACCATATCTTACAGATGAGCTGGTACATGCGCCCAACCAGGTCATCTCCAGCTACTTAAAATAGTTCAGCGGACAGTCCTTCAGCTCCAGCAGCTTTGTTCGACTTCAGCTTGGATATTGCTATCTTCACCTCGCCTAAGTCGGGAGAACGGAATTCTTGTCTCTCATCGTCCAAATCGAGTGAAACGTTCTGCCTAACAGCGAGATTTTGGCCGTCATCGTTGTTAAGGAGTCTGCAGAAATTATCATTCCAGATTCTCAGCACCGACTGCGACTCTACTACGAGCTATCCATTTTGGTCCCGGCAGGCCTTGGTCCGAGTCTTATATCCTCCGGATAGCTGTTTTACCTTTCGGTAAAACTATCGGACTTCAGTCCTGCCATAACACCTTTTTATTTCCTCGACCGCCCGCTTCTCATGCTCCTTCTTTTTCCTTCTGAGAAGCCGGTGCTCTTCCGTCTTTCTCTGTTCGTAGAGCTCACGAACAGTCCTCGTTGTTCGATGCAGCGACGCCTTATAGGCGTCTTGTTGGGCTGCATTGGCCTGTACTCGTCGTTTGTTCTTGGGTCTTTTCCAGAATTTGTCATAGAATGAAGATCTGGTCAATCGTTGACTTCTCTGAATTGGAACCAAACTGAAAGGGAACCATTCAGTACGGCAGAGGGGATATTTTTGTGCGACGTTGAGGAGGCTGATTTTCCGATAGTTGGCGCAGTCAAAGTGTCTCCTTTCTGTCAGAGATTCCACCCATGGGCATGCTTTCGTCCGATCTCATTTCACAGATGAGCTGGTGCACGTGCCCAACCAGATCACCTCCAGTTGCTTTAAACAGTTCCGCGGACAGCTCGTCCACTCGAATAGCTTTAATCGATTTTAGTTTCGATATTGCTATGTTGACCTCGCCTAAGTTGTAAGTACGGAGCTGTAGTCATCGTCGAAAAATGGAGTGGAACATTCTGCGTACCAGCTAGTTTCGGGCGGTCATAGCCGTTTAGATGTCTGCAAAAATGATATTTCCTTATACTCAGCACCAATCGAGACTCTGCTACTGATTGTCCATTTTGAACTCGGCAGGTTTTGGTCCGAACTTTGTATCCAAGACAATTTTAGCTTCAGTTTTCCAATTTGATTGACGGGCCGGCTGACTGTTTATTGCTGCGTCCTCTTTTTCCACTGTTGACTTAAAAAGTTTTCATAGTTAACGGGTAAATTGTAAAGCAATTATTTATGCGTGTAAATTGCATTAAAAATTAATGGCAACTAATGTCGTTGGTGTCAAACAAAGAATTTTTTATTTAAATTGCGTTCCAACGCTTCAAACCGCTTAGTGGGTTGCGTTTCACCAACAATTACGCAAAAGGGCAAATCAATCCAATTTCGATGCACTCTTTAATGGAGAGAAATGCCCTAAAACTGCAAAAAAACTATCGTATCAGGCAATTGAGCTTCAAAAATGCAAACGTTTACTGATGGCGAAATATTTATTCAATAAGTCAGGGCTCGTTAGCCTTTTTTTTTTTTTTCTGACGCCCATGTTGCCCGTTTGTGGATCATAATTAATTTCATCCCTTGTGTTCTGTAACGGTTGACGGGAAATGAAATAAATTTATTAATTAATAATCAACACTGCAATTATCGGCTTAAACAACGTGAACAAATAATATTCCAAATCACGCCTCGATTAATTCAGAAATTATCTTTTTTTTTTTGTTTTCACTTGTTTTTCTGTTTTGAAAGAACGCACGGCGTAGATGCCGTTGAAACAATTTCAGTGCAGTTACGTGTATTTTGTTTTTGTGTGAAAATGCCGCCGCCAACCCGTTCTGCGGAACGTGCTCACTTCGCACCCGTTCTTTGTTGGGTGTAGGATTAAATTAACAGTATTTGCTTAATATCGTAACGTCGTAACGCCGAGAAAATTATTATTTAAATTTGTCACGTTCCGTTGAAAATCGGATGAGACCGGCAACCCAGTCCCCCGCTCGAATGTCGGTCCGTTTCAATTGACGGGCTAGCACTCCAGACTGCGTTTGTTGCGCGAGGACAATTAGGCAATTACTATTAATTTGGTTTGATGAATTACATTTGCGACCTGTAGGTCTGGGAGGTCTGCCCGGCCGAGAGTGGATCGATGCGGGATGATGCGATTTGTATTTGCATTTGATTGCAGTTACGGGAATTGAATAATCAAGGTAATTACGGAAGATCAACTGTTGTGACTGCGGTGCATACTCAGCAGATTGTTTGATTGTCTCGTAGTTGGTGATTGTTGTCGGACGGCAGGCAGTTGGGGATGTTTAGGTTTTGGGTTTGGGAGTGTGGGGAGGAGCGACAGGCAGTGGTCGGTGAATGCACGGTTGGGTTGCTGGTGAATGACATTATTTGGACAGACATTGTTCTTTTCTTTTTGCTGGACACAGCAAGACTTTGGTGCTCAAACTAAAAGATGTTTCTCAGGTTACCACAGTGCACTGACTTACAAAGAATTCCAGAGGTTGTTGAACTTCGTTGTGTCTCTACACATTGAACTTTGTGGAAACTTTTTTGCTGCTTTTGTGAGCCGAATCGAACACAGTTCTCGTTTTGCTGTGAAGTCTATAAAGTTTTTGATGACAAGACGACAACGCTGAAACGGTTTCGGAAAAAAAATGTCAAAAAACAAAAATCCCTTTGGAATCTTTTCGCCCTCAATCGGAGCGAATCTTTTAACTCGTTTTTTATGTTCGTTCAATACCCTGAATTTCATCACTGTGAGTGGGGCATCCAGACGGGATTGATGGTGCATCTACAACCGTTTCAAAAATGGGGCGACTGAAAGGATTACATGCCCAACCAAGCGTCGAACCACCAAAAATTTTAAAAGTGTAAAATAAAGCAATAAAACAAAGAGAAATACAATAAAAATGAAACTGTAGTTCGCGGCTAAGTAACGACTCAAGCTCGTTGGACTTAAGGTCTTGAGCTGAGGATGAATTAGAAGCAAACAAAGCATAAGTTAACCCTACCGAGAACGGTACTCTTTACCTTCGTTTAGCACCTAAGTCTGCTTGGGCTTAGTGATGGCAAACTTTGCGATGCCTGTGGAGAAGGTGAAGACACATCAGAGCCCTTCCTCTGTCAATATCTCGCCTTTGCTCGTATCAGTTGGGGACTGTTTGGCGCTGACATGGTGGGAGCTGAAAACGTAAGCTCTTTATCACAGAAGCACTTACTGTTCTTCCTTCCAAAGACCACGACTTTACATTCAATGAAGGCCTGGTAATATAATGGACAAGTTTTGTCTGAGTGCTCCAATTTCAAACACAAACAACAAAATTATGCTGCACAGCTGTAGACAGTTGATGTGAAACCCCGTCAGCTGCAGACACATGTTGGTTAAGGCCGGAGTTGTCCCTCTTTATTAAGAGGGACCTGACATTCAAGCACTCCTACTAATCACCGCCATTCCCATTAAGAGCCCAGCACAGAAATCGATGAGGCAGCTTCACCCGCTTTCAATCAATAATAGTTCCGTTCGAAGTAAATTGAAATACACGTGCCACTTAGCCTCAATTAGTTTTTTTTATCTCTGTAGTCAACAACCCACATTTTGATGTCCCAAACATATCAATTTTCTTGTCGACAGCGATATTCAATAGCTGGCTATGCCTTAAGGTAACAACGGACGCTAATGAATTCCTTGAAATTCCAAAGATCCCAATTTCAGGAAAGCATTCTTTTCGACAATTGTGCCAAAAAATTGTGCGTGTGATGATTACTTTTGAACACTTGTGACAAGGTGAAAGAGATTGTCTTAATGGAAGAGAAATTTTTTCTTCTTTAAATGGGACCGTTTTTTTGCAATTTCTTACTTCAAATGCATTAATAATGCCATGTAGTATTCGCTGTCATTATTAATGCATTTGAAGCCATGTAGTATTCGCTGTTCCTACTATATGGCGCAGAATCTTGGACGTTAGCAAAGGCGGATGAGGAAGCCCTTAGTCTTTTCGAGAGAAAAGTTTTGCGTGCGATTTTTGGTCCTGTTTGCGTTGATGGCATCTGGAGGAGAAGATTTAATGACGAACTCTATAGGCTGTACAGCGACATGCGCCTGGTTAAGCGTCTACGGATACAACGCTTAAGATGGCTAGGCCATGTAGAGCGTATGGACACCACTGCTCCGGCCTGAAAAGTCTTTGAATCCGAGCCTTTGGGACAACGCAAGAGAGGACGACCTAGACTGAAGTGGCGCACACAAGTGGAGAAGGACCTCAACCAACTTGGAGTGCGCAACTGGAGACAGCTGGCGAAAGATCGTGCTGGCTGAAGAGGCATGTTGGTTGAGGCCCAGGTCCTACCCGGACTGTAGCGCCACAAGAAGAAGAAGAAGTATTCGCTGTTGATCCTTTTGGCTTTCTCAAGATAGTCCATGTATAAAATTCCGTGCTCATCCCAAAATACGGATGCCACAACCTTACTAGCCGACCTTTGTGGTTTTGGACGCTTTGGGAGAGGTTCACCGGCTGCTGTCCACTCCACAGACTGCCGATTTGACCTTGGAGTGTAGTGGTGGAACTATGTTTCATCCATTGTGAAAAGTCCTGTTTACTGTGATGAAACAGCTCCAAACAGCTCTTAGAATCGTCAATACGTTACTACTTTTGCTCCATTGTGTGCAAACGAGGCATCCATTCTCTAAGACAGCTTTCTCATAGACAACTTTTTATGGAAAACAGTGTACACACTGCCTTCTGATACCTTTAGGGTGTCAGCTAAATAATTGTTGGCGCTACAGTCCGAAGGGGGACCAGGGCCTTGCCTGCTCATCAACTACTCGAAGGAACCTACAGTTTCTTGCCGACTCCGAACGGCGAAATTTGAGAAGCTTTCTTAGACAGTTATTACTCTTTGAGTGTTGTCAGCAGCTCGAAAGAGGTGGTAACGTGAAAAATTCGAAAAATTGGTCTTGGGCTATGAATCGAACACCCAAAGAATAATAACTGTCTAAGGAAAGCTTCTCAAATTTCGCTGCTCGGAGTCGGCAAGAAATGTAGGTCCCTTCTACTCGTGAGAGAACAGTAGCGCACACAACACGAGTAGTTGATGAGTAAGCTAGGCCGTGGTCCTCCTTCGAACTGTAGCGCCAACAATTAATTTACCTCCAACACATTTTTTTTCTTTGATGGAGCAGAGTCTCCGTAACACTTTTCAAGCCATTGCTAAGCTTGAACGGTATTTTTCCCCATCAAAAAGCAGTGTTTAATCAACACACAAAATTTTGTTTTTTTCATTGTTTTAACAATCGCAAATATAGCCTCACTTAAGGCACTGTAACGTGTCATGAAAATTTGACAGGTATCATTTGAATATGTGTACTTCCTAAGAATAATATGGATTTTTCGTTAGTGGCGCCCCCTATTGTCACTCCCGGGACTTTTTGAGCGGTATGTTGCATGCTGTCATCAATGAAGACCACACAACACCGAAGTCTCGAACAGAGTGTCACATAAATCAGCAAACAACTTGGAGCTAGCCAACTCCTTCTTCGACCTCGTCGCCGTGGTAAATAGGGAGAACAACATCAGTACCGAAACCAAACGCGAAAACACTTTTGCCGATCGCTTCTTAAGCAATAGAGTAAAAGAGCCCTCCCTCTAAGCGCTAAGGTGGCTTTGGAAAACATAAACATATCATTTCAGTTCTGCTTTACAGCGACAAAACGTTGACCGAACGGTACTGAGGAAGTCTTTATTCTTTTTGAAAGTAACGCTCTTCGTGCGATTTCAGTCCTTTTTGTACTTTTTTTTTTAATTGACGCGTGCAAAAGGGGTTGCGAGTACCCTTAAGCGACCGGATCAAGTCACAGCACGGGCCGAAGGTATAGAGGAAGAGAGGGAGAGAAGGTACCGATGCACATTGGTTTTAAATGCCTGTGGATTGTAATGAGGAGGAAAAATCGAGCTGGGAAGAGCATTCCAGATTCGTGTAGTACGGCTAAAGAACGAGTCTCTGAATTTGACTGTACGTCCGAAAGAGGGCTTGAGGGTGAATTGGTGGGTATTCCTAGCGAGGCGTGTATTGCGGGTGAATTCTCGAAGGGGAGGAATGCAAATTGCTACTTCATCTGAGCATTTCTTGTTCAAATAGCGATAAAGGGTGACAACGACTCGACAGTACGTCGGTGTTCTAACGAGTCAATCGACTTCGCAATATTACTCTCACCAATAAGTTTTATCACTCGCTTTTGAATTCTATCCAGCAGGTGCAGGGAGGTCTTAGAAGCACCTGACCAAATAGGAGCGTTATACTCAAGTTTTGGGCGTATGTAGGCCTTGTATATTGTAGCCAGATCAGAGGGGGTGAATTACTTCTTGCATCGTTTAAGGAAGCTTAGACATTTCGCAGCATTTTTGTGATCGTTCCAACTGATTGTTGGGTTGATACACATACCGAGGATGGAAAATCTTTCGGTTTCAACAACGCAAGTGCCATTCAAGGATAACAGCTGATTATTTTGTGATCACTTAGCGACAGTAGACAGCACTGGGTTTTGGAAGCATTGAATTCATTCTATTCTCATTTCCCCAATCGATTATGCTGTCAAGATCGGAATTTAGTATGCTTAACATACGCTGCCGTTCCGAGTCTATGGCCGAAGTGGAAGGACATGAGCCAAGAAAGGAATATGAAAAGTTGAGAGTACTGTCATCAGCGAAGGAATGAATAGGATTAGAAGTAGCAGACAAGAGATCATTTATAAAAATGAGGAAGAATGTCGGAGACAAAACAGAGCCCTGAGGAACACCAGCATTAGTATGGTGAATATCAGACTTGAGCCCGTCCAATACAACTTGTATTGAACGGTTCAAAAGGTAATTCCTAATCCATTCAAGAAGAGACTCTTCGACGCCAAAAGCACGCATTTTCGGTAAGAGAGCCTGATATCTGTCAAATGCTTTTGAAATATCAAGGGCAACAATCTTGCACAAACTTGCACAATCTCCTACAATCTTTGCATAATCTCCTACATTGTGCAAAGATTGGTTCCACTTTTCAGTGAGATATGCCATCAGATCACCATTGGAACGGTTGCTTCGGAAGTCGTACTGCCGATCATTAAGAAGCTTCGGGGACTCAAGATATTTCATAAGCTGACGGTTTATCAGCGTTTCCATGACCTTGGAGAGAAGGGACGTTAGTGCTATGGGTCGGTAGGAGCTGGGTGACGAAGATTTGCCCTTTTAAGGGGCAAATCTTCGTCACCCAGCTCCTACAGACAAATGCAGTTTTCCTAAGACAAATGCAGTTTTCTACTTACTCGGAAAGAGCCCTGAAGAGTAGGACAGATGGAAAAGCTTACGCAGTGGTTTTGCTAGCGTAGGAGAACATCCCTTCAGAAGAACAGGGTTATATCATCCGGGCCAGCGGATTTGTGTATGTTTAGATCTTTAAGTACTCTTGCTACTGTACGAGTGCGAAAATGGATTTGCCCCATGGAGAAATTTACGCTCTCAAGTACAGGCGGGCACAAAGTGCTATCTGGCAGCATATCTTGAGCTACCTGCAAAGTGTGCAGCAAGCAGATTAGCTTTGTCCAAGGAGCTGACAGCTGGAATGTCATTGCAAATGAGCGTTGGGATCGAAGACGCGGCTGAATTCCTTATGTTTTTTACGAAAGACCAAAAGCTTCTGCTACCCTTGGGGCACTGTAGAACTTTTTGCCTCAACTTTTGGTCAAAGGAGAATTTAACACGTCTTATTAATGCATTACAGTCATTTCGGATCCGTTTGAACGTTTTCCGGGCTTCCTCAGAAGCGTTGGCTTTATAACCCCGGAAACTCAACTCTCTCATCCTGATAGCCTCGTTGCAGCTCTAGTCGTACCACGCGTTTGCCTTAGGATTGATGCTCTTCGCTCTGTGAGGAATAAAGGACCTCATGCCCAGCAAAATTATGATTGTAATAGCATCAGTAGCGGCATCCACGTCACTATCGAGGAAGCATAGTGACCCGTTAAAATTCCTAAAGAAGTTGTTAAGTCCGCTCCAGTTGGCTTTCTCGTAGAGTCATACTGTTCTTTTCAGAATTTGTTCTCTAACTGTGTGGGAGGAGTACGAAAATTTCGCCGATACGACACAGTGGTCAGACGAGCCTAGAGGCGACAATATATCAATTCAATATTTTGCAGGATGAGAGATGAGAAACAGATCCAAGGTGTTGGCGGTATGATCCGCAATGTCAGGATTCGTGTTGGCTTATTCACAAGCTGGGTTAAATTATTAACCTCAGCGAAGATTTCAACATACCTTCTTTCGGGTGTTGTCTGGCCTGAATGTCGAAGCCAAGTAGAATTATGCACATTGAAATCGCTCGCAATAGCGATTTCAGTGAGAGGATACAGGGATACAATTCTTGAGATGGAGTTGGACAGCGCATCAAACTCGTTATAAGTTGAGTTGCTGTCCAGTTTTGGACTTCTATAAATAAAGCAGTAGTGGATTTAATGCACATTACGGACAAGGAGTTTTAACCACAGAAAGTCAAATTCCGGATTGGAACAGTGGCCATATTGTGGTCGAATTTGGTAAGCAACATCACTACGAACATAAATGGCGTTCTGTACTGATGGCATTTGGAGAAGAAGAGTCAACGACGAACTGTATGAGCTGTACGGCGGTATGCGTCTGTTCAAGCGTCTTAGGGGACAACGCTTAAGATTGTTTAATTATGTAGAACGTATAGACACCAGTTCTCCAACCCAAAAAGTCTTTGAATCCAAGCCATTGGGACATCGTAACAGAGAACAGCCTAGGTTGAGTTGGGGCACACAACTGGAGAGAGACCTCAAATGACCAGGAGTGGGCAAGCAGCTGGCCAGCTGTTGGTTGAGGGCCAGCTTTACCCCAGACAGCACTGCCACACAAATAAGAAGAAGAGATATTTTAATACATATGGCTACCTCCCCAACAATCTCCTAAAGGGCTTCAAAACAGTATTCCGTTTAGCCCAAAAGTTGGTGTTGCCAAATTTTCTCAACTGTAAATGTGTAAGGTTCCCACTCTTCCTTTCAGACCGTTTTAAATCGATGTCAACGACACCCATTCCACGCCTTTATTCAAATTAATCACTGCTGTGGAAAAGCTTTTCTCCCACTCCCAAGGAAAGTCGTGTTGATCCCCTACCGAAAACAAAAGTGCCGCTCGTGCTATTACAACCTCAGCTCGCTTATTTTTCCGTGATTAATTGCTGCATAAATTAGCAAACTCTCCATTGTGCTCAGCTCCCGAATTACAAATTCTAATGACTGCCTGTAGATACCGATAATCCGCAGCAACAATTAACATCCGATAGATACACGAACTGCCTTAAATTCTGCACCGATTTGCAGACTTTATTCCCGGCCCCTATGCTTCACAACTACAACACGCAATCCAAACAAAAGTGGAGGGGGAGGCTGTGGATAGAGGTGAGTGAAGCGCGGATTACAATGTGGGCGGAGGGAGTGATAAATTTAATGTACTCTTACTTTCAAGCGCTGCAATAAAATTGCCGCCACCCCGCCATGTCCTTCCCCGCGCAGTGCCACCACCTTCTTGGACGCACATGCTAGAAGCGCCTATATGCGATGCGACCACAGGTGTTCGTCATGCCGCAGGCATCCCTTTTCAGTTCTCCTGTACGAGATGGCGTCGTCAGTCAACGCTTCAGTGCTACTTAGCGAACATTTACACACCCATCGTCGGCGGATCCATTTAAAATTCGTTAAATTTTTTTTCAAGAGGCCTCTGGAAGGAGGGGATTTCATAGAAATGTCCTCACTTCAAAGTCAGAATCATTTAGAATGTTGTGTTGCACAAGGATTCCCGGGGGGTTTGTGTGTGAAACCTCTCTGTTGTCGGAAGGAAGGATGGTGGCACGCACACATCGTCGTCGTTCATCGTACCCACCGACATCAGAGACAATAGATTTTTGTCGTCATGGATGATGACATGACCGGAATGATCTAAATAGGACGACATACGGAACGAACCTCATCCTGGGGATTGAAAAGATATTCGTTCAGGAAGGAGACGCCTGGCGAATGTGAAAACGCGTTGTGCGTGGTGCTGTGTATGGTGCTGGTGATGGATGTGAGCTTAAAATGTACACTCTCGACAACTGCTATGGCAACACTCCACAAAATTAAATTTTGTAATTTTCATTTTAGAATGGAGAAGATTGTAAATTCGTTTGCACTGCTTTGGTTAGTTTCCGAATGTCTGATGTCACCAATGGTTAAGGCATGGTGATTTTCTGGAATGAAGCCAAGTCGAATGTCAAGGCACGCGATCCCTGAGAAGTATTCAAATACTTTCCCGCCTGAGATGAATTGATTATTTAGAGCGCATTGAAGACACGGCGGTGGCCATGGCGTAGTGGGTAGAGTGCGACGCTCACACGCCGAAGGGTCTAGGTTCGATTCCCAGCTCAACACCAATTTTTCGAATTTTCACGGCACCACCTCTTTCGAGCTGCTGACAACACTCAAAGAGTATTAACTGTCTAAGAAAGCTTCTCAAATTTCGCCGTTCGGAGTCGGCAAAAAACTGTAGGTCGCTTCTACTCGTGAGAGAACAGTAGCGCGCACAACATGAGTAGTTGATGAGCAAACTAGGCCCTGGTCCCCCTTTAGACTGTAGCGCCAACAATTATTATTATTAATGGACCAACGGAGGAGAAGATTTAACGACGAACTCTATGGGCTGTACAGCGACATGCGCCTGATCAAGCGTCTTTGGATACAGCGCTTAAGATGGCTAATAGAGCGTATGGACAACACTGCTCCGGCCCTAAAAGTTTTCGAATCAGAGGCATTGGGACAACACAATAGAGGACGGTCTAGTCTAAGGTGGCGCACACACGTGGAGATGGACTTCAACCAACTTGGAGTGCGCAACTGGATGCAATTAGCCAAAGATCGTGCTGGCTGGAGAGTCATGTTGGTTGAGGCCCAGGAATATCTCAGACTGTGGCGCCGCAAGAAGAAGAAGCATGGACCAAAGCCTGGCTTATTCCGTAAATATTCGTGTTTTATGTACTTCAATTCACTTCCGAGAAAAGTGTCCTACAGATTTTTCCTGACTAAGAAAGGTTTAATTTGAGAAACTCTTCCATTGATAAACATTGTCATTCGAAAAAGGTGGTGCCGCGGATAAATGCAAGGTGTTCAGTCCGGCAATTGAAACCAGGACATGCAAGTGTTTAACGCCGGTTTCGACAGAGAAATGAAGGTAATTCTCTCAATTCCACTATTCAAACAGGTATTACGTTTCTTACTAATATCACTTATAGTGGCTGCTAGGATATAGGTCTAACATCAATGGTGGACGCACTTGAGAGAGCCTTAAGTTCACTCGTTTAACTTGAACTTGTGGAATCAATCGTGAGCCGCCAAGGAAAGCATTGTAATTTAAATTTTGTTAAGAAATCCTTCATCTTTGAAAGGGAGGCGCTGCGATGCCGATGACAACGAAGTCTTTTTCAAGGTTTCGTTTCTTATTTTCTGTGCTTCAGTTTGTCCGTCCCAAACTTATAAAGCGTTTTTCATGTAATGTTGGGTAGAGTCGGATTTAGTAATGACTGTCTATGTACGCTTATAGAATTTCGGCACACAATCTGGTTTGGAAGTTTTGTGCATAATGTTACAGCAAATTTTTAACTAGTAAGTTAAGTCCACAAACCCGTCTGCAGAACTTAAGGAGTTCGGTTAACATGTTTGACAACACCATCACAGTTTGTCAAATTTGAAAATGTTTCTTCTTCCTCATCCTTCGCTATTTACAAATTGTTAGTTTCGTTCGAAACTTTAAATTTAAATGGTTTTTAGGAACCCGTAATTAGCCAAAACTCATAAAACTTGTATGTAACCCGCGATGACTTTACTCCTGAAACGCAGTCATGTAGTCTTTTAATAATTATAATAATTGTGTGGCGTTACAGTCCACAGGGGGACAACTACTCGTGTTGTGCGCGCTTCTGTTCTCTCACGAGTAGAACGAACCTACAATATTTTTCCCGACACCGAGCGGCAAATTTCGAAAACATTTAATAGTCGCACGAAGTCTTGTAAGAAATTTAAATCCAGGGGAAATTAAGAACACCACAACAGGTGTGACTTGACTATGATTTCCAATTTGGGCAGATGAATTCCAATACTCATTTATTTCACTTTCAGACCTTTGAAGAACGAACAGTTGGTTTGATTTGAGCCTGTGAATCTCAATGATTGAGCAGGGGACTACCAAGTTCTTTTGACGTCTCGAAACTGCTTGCTTGTCCCGAGATTGACTTCAACAGCCTGATTCCATGTCCGCATGTGAAGTCGCGCAGATTGTGTTTGTTGATGGCTCCAGCAAAGAAGTCCCCTTTTCCAGCTGAGCGTTGGTATCTCCTAGAACGATCTTGGTGTCATTGCGGGAACCTCGATCGTGTGTGCTATCTAGGAGATCATAGAAGTCACCGTTGATGTTGTCATCCTTCTCCTCTGTAGGAGCGTGAGCGCAGTTCGGGCTGATGTTCCCGAATTTAGCCTTTATGTGTAATGAGGCGTTCGATGACGGGATCGTAGCTTAAAACTTTTTGCCTAAGTCTGTCTCAAACAAAAAAGCACTACCTTTTCTCTCTGTTGCAATTGCTGTAGTAGATGTCGCATTTCCTTACCCATTTGCCCGACCCATCCCATCGACCTTCCTAACTGGCGGTAATATCTGCTGAATAGCAATCAAAGAGCTCTGCAAACTGTTCGGCTGCACGTGGTCTGTTAAGGAACCTCGCATTCCACGTGTAGAACTGAAAATCGTTTGTTGGGGTCGGCAACAGTTGATTCGTCAATATGAGAGACATGTCGTTGTCTCTGAAATAACCTCACGCACAACGCTCAGACTGGTAAGCCAAGTCCATTCTTCAACTCTAGGACAGAAGGTTGCATTCATTATTTCACGGGTGGATTAATAGCTTTCCAGAAGGCGTCGCGGAGAGGCTTTATCAACTTGATACGAGGGTTGCCTTTTATACTTCGAGAACGAACAAAAACAAATATTAATCATCGAAAATAGCTTTATTGTTTTTCAAAATACTCCCCTTTCAGACCTATATACTCTTGCATGCGTTTGAATCAATTGTCAAAGCACTTTTGCCACTCTGATTGAGGTATCTCCAAAACATGCATTCTGAACGCATCAAACGCTTCTTCATGTGTCGAAAAACGTTGACCTCTCATTTCATTTTTTACGTACGTAGAAGGAAGTCACTCGGTGCCAAGTCAGGACTATGCGGCTAATGACTCATCAAATCGATGTTTTGAGTGCTCAAAAATGCAGTTATTTGAGCCGATGTGTGAGAGCTCGCATTGTCGTGGTGAAGAATGATCCGTCTTCGGCGGTTGGTTTTTCTGATTTCTTGGAAGACAACTGGCAAACAAATGGTTGTGTACCACTCAGTGTTGACTGTTCTGCGTTGTTTTGTTGGTACGGTTGCGGCATGTCCAGTGTTTCCGAAAAAACAGGGTCCATTTGCTTGGAAGTGCTTCGTGCACAGACATTTTTTGTTGGATTTGTCTTAATTTAAAACACCCATACAGTCGACTGCTGTTTACTTTCGAGCTCATACGCGTGAATTCACGATTCATTACCTGTCACGATGTCATAGACGTGTTTCGAAGTACCGCGGCCGTATTTTTTTAGCATTTCTTTCGACCAATCGACACGTGCCTTTTTTTGAGCGATTGATAAATTGTGTGGCACCCAACGCGAGCAAATTTGTTTGACGGTCAAATTTGCATGCAATATTGAATGTATGCTGGTCCCACTCATGCCTAAGGTTGTCTCAATCTCACGATAGGCCACATGACGATCTTGCAATATCAGTTGGCACACAGCATCCATGGTTTCCGGAACAGCAACTGATTTTGGATGACCTTCACGAAATTCGTCTTGGAGTGAACTACGACCTCGGTTGAATTCACCATACCATCTATAAACACTGGTTTTTGAATGGAGCTTCATCATCAAAAATTGAATTAAGTTCATCGATGCACTGTTGTTGAGTTAATCTACGTCGAAAGTTGAAAACCAAAAAAAAAATAATCGCACGAAAATTTTCACGATTTAATTCCATTTTTTGGGCGAGATGAATCTTTTAAGTTTCTGTAAACAACACAAATAGCGCTCGTATGTCAAAATGTTCTGAGTACGCATAACCTCAAAAATGTCAAACTTTACGATAGAGCTGTCAGTTGCCAGATTTCATCACTAGGGTTGTCCAATCCTGAAATATAAAAGGTAACCTTTGTATGTGCACTGGGGAAAAGCTTGGGCAACTGTTGACATTATCGACATTGGCAATTATCGACATTGCTCCCATATCCATTTCGAACAAAACACGAAACCTTTCATGTTTGAATTTAACTCGCATTTGTCCAGCATATTCAGCTACGAAAATATTTTAGAAAGCTTGCTGTATGGCATGAAAAGGAAGCTTATAAAGCTTCTCTTTTTCTCTGTTTTTTTTTTTTTTTTTTTTTTTTCTTTTTCTTACAATTTATGAATATTTTAAAACGAACAAAAAATAAAAAAAAAATGCTTAGAAATCAATTTAAACATTGCCCAAACAGCAGTCAGGGTTGATTTTTAATTCAGTCATTTTCTGAAAGACTCACTCACAGCTTAGGGTGGTTCGCGTCGAATTGGCTTATGACCAAAGTTTTAGTATTTTGTGAATTTTTCTTTTCATCACACTTTCTTTTCAGAGGGATTCTTCTTCTTCATATGGAAACATGATCACATAATTCAAATTAGTTCGCAGTTCAATGTCAAGTGTCAACCAAGTTACCTAAAGGCTGCCATGTTCAAAAAGCTTAAGTTCTACAAAAGGATTTTTTCAAATTAAATTCAGTGTGTAATTTTTTTCCGGCACCACTGTAGCACTCATTTTTCCCTGAGAGATTTTCATTTTGCTAGCTTTCTCCACACGCTACCGATGCAGAAGCTGTGAGTCGTGCGCTTCATATCAAACAGAAATGCGATGCGCTACCACCAGTGCCTCCACAATGGACACCCCCGTCATATCACAGCTTACGCGTCCCAATCGAGACGAATGGGATTATCCACATCCGCAGGAAGATCAGTCTGCAAGTGCTCCCAAGAGTTTTATCCAGCATGCCATGGCCGGCACCCTTAATGCCTTGAGTTGCTCAAGCGCGCCGTAATCTCTTGCCGAAACATTCTCCTGTCCCCAATTGCCCAGCCGTTGCTGGGTGGAGAACACCGGCCCGGCCTCCTCCTGAAGGCTGGGGCACCGGACTAAGTTTGTTTGTTGTTTAACTCGTGTCGTCGAGGCACATGACTGACATAACTAATTAGAGGTTGCCGGAGTTAAGTAACATGAGGCACTCGCTATGTTGACTGTCTGATGGGTGTTTGCTTTAAATTTTAACTGCTCCCACCCGTTGGGGTTGTGGCACAAAGAGAATGGAAGCGATTCTCATTGGCACACACATGCGTGCAGCATCAACCTTTGTTACAGCTGAGACAATTAGCCCCCAGCACTCCTTCAGAGTTCATTTCGTTGCACGCAAAATGCCAACTGCCCCCGAGTGCGATCCAATCCCGGATTCCTGTCACATCACCCGGATCCGAGCGGGGTTCTGTGCAATTCAAAAGCGCGAAAGGTCAACGAGAGTCATTCACTTGCAACATAACTCAGAGCCGCTTGCCACAGATCGCGAGATGAAGTGAAGCCCAAACACACAGTAGTCGCGATTTCAACTGAATTCATGCTCAGAGGCATTGGCATTCAAAGCGTCGTCGCTGCGATGGTATTGCGTCTTGGGAGCACTACGCCACGAACGACAAACAGACCAGACGTCACACTGACTCATCCGCTTCAATTAGAGATTCCATCCGCACTTGACGATCCAGCGAGATACGGCGTGCACCGTCAGACGTCGTGGAGCGACACAAGATGTTGTGCATGCAATAGATTGCATGCGAGCTGCATCCGTTTGTGAGGCGGGAAAATGCTTTCGCAGCGCTCTGAAGAGCAGTAGTCTCACATGGTGGCAATTAGCACCGGCGCAGGGGGTAATTGGAGGCACACTCATCACACGACATCGTAGAGCGCTGTATGGGGCAACACGAAATCTGGTGGCTATGCACTGGGAGGTGAATAACTTGAGTGCGTGGTGGGCGAGTGAAGTGGTTTCAGCCGTTATGAGTTTGCGTCTCCAAACGGAGATGTCTCGAGCCATTGCAGTTCGGTGATGAAAATTATACTGTAAGGCGATGGGTGACGCGAAGTTTAAGCCACGGAAAACGGTCTTGGATCAAGAACTCTTGCGGAACTTAGCTTGGACTTCATATTACTTCCATGCGACAAATTGAGTTTTTTCAAGGAACTTGTAAGTTTTGCGTGCGGTGTTTGGCCCTGTTTAGGTTGATGGTAAACGAGGAATTCTATGGGCTGTACGGCCACATGCGCCTGGTCAAGCGTCTTCGGATACAACGCCTAAGATGGCTGGGCCATGTATGGACATGTATGGACACCACTGCTCCGGCCCGAAAAGTCTTTGAATCCGAGCCATTGGGACAACGCAACAGAGGACGGCCTAGGCTAAGGTGGCCCACACATGTAGAGAAGGAGTTCAACCAACTTGGAGTGCGCAACTTGAGGCAGCAAACGAAAGATCAAGCTGGCTGGAAAAGCATGTTGGTTGAGGCCCAGGTCCACCCCGGACTGTAGCACCCCATGAAGAAGAAGTAGAAGAACTTGGAAGAGGTGGAAGATTAGTTAGAAGTGGGCAATATTTGATTTTACAATTTGCAGTGCAAAAGAGATTTGGGTAATTAAGACTTAAACAAGGAAACTTCTCTTGCAATAATGCCATAACTGGTCATGTTGCGTGGCTTGTAGCTCCATCCTGTTACCACCATTTACCGCCCAAGTTATAGTTTAAGTTTACTCTTTAGACTGAAACTATTTACTCGTCTGTGGTTTATTTACATGCCCAACGAGTGCCTCACCTCATTGCAAAGGAAAGTTTTGTTCGAAAAATAGATATCTATTGTCTCTTCTTCGTCTACTTTAGAAGCGTGTCAAGAGCCTTATGGAATGTCAGTAGGCTTTAGTTGTTCGTTGATGTAACAAATTCAAATGCAAAATATGTAACACTATACGACACGTTTAGTTGCTGCGATCGAAAAATAGAAAATGTTGCATAATCAGCCTTTTTAGCAGGAATATTTTCGGCAGATCGTGGATGACGCTGAGACAAAGGTCATTCCTGGGACTAAATGCTAATCGAACAAGTATCGTAAATGGCAAACATTTTACTAAAGCTTCTCCACTTTTTACAACGGCTGCGGTCGACATTTCTCGATTGCTAGAGCTACGAGCTCGAAACCACAAAATGGATGAAATAGATGACGAGAACAAATGTGAAAAGTGTGTACCGGTAGGTATGTGCCAACATTCCGGCAGAAGTTGAGCAAACTCTGTTCGCTCACTATTTCTTAGGAGTATTCTTTGGAGTGCTTTAAGTTGGTTGCTTTTGGCTAAAATTAAAGGGCTTTGATCGACTTATGGAGTCTGTCTATTTTAGTTTCTCTTGATACAGCAACTCAGATGGGGCCGAAAGTCCCAGGTTCGATTCTCGGACTGAACACCTCGCATTTCTTCACGACACAACCAGTTTCGGGCTGCGGATAACATTTAAACAGTAATGGTCTATGCAAAGGTTGTCAAACTTTTCCGTTCAAAGTCGGCAGAAAACTTTAGGTCCCTTCTACTCGTGAAAAAACAGTAGCTCAAACAATACGAATAGTTAATAAGCAAGCTAGACGTAACACATCACTCCATAATTCCCGGGACTGACATATAGGGGGCGCCACTAACAAAAAATTCTATATTATTTTTTGGAAGTACAAACATTCAAATGATGTCAATTTTTCATGACAGTCTAACATTATGATACTTTTTTATAGAACGATTTAGCTTTGGCCTCAAAATAGGCTTCAGTTTAGGTGATCACCTCCTCAATCGGTCCATATTTTCTTCCGGTGAGCATCCTTTTGAGGTCTGAAAAGAGGTAGTAGTCGCTGCAGGCCAGACCTGGAGAATACAGTGGGAACGGACACAATTAAAAGCCCAATTCGTGCAATTTGGTCTTGGTAGCCAACGGTCCTTGGGGTTACGGTGCGTTGTCATGGTGGAAGAGAATGTTTTCCTTCTTCATATGGGACCGTTCGCAATTTCTCCCTTCAAATGCACCAATCATGTCATCTAGTATTCGCTGTTGATCATTTTGCCTTTCTTAAGATGGTAGATGAATAAAATGGTGCTCATCCCAAAATATGGACGTCATAACCTTACCAGCCGACCTTTCTGTTTTTGTATGCTTTGGGCGTTATTCACCGGCTGCTGTCCACTCCGCTGACTGCCGATTTGACTCTGGGGTGTAGTGGTGGATTCATGCATTGTGACATAGCGATACAAAAAGTCCTGTTTGTTCTGGCGAAACAACTCCAATCAGATCGATACGTTGTTGTTTTTGGTCCATTGTGAACAAACCCGGCACCCATTTCGAAAACGGCTTTCTGATGGATAAATGTTCATGCAAAATAGTGTACACACTGCCTTCTGATATTCTCAAGGTTTCAGCTATATCACGCAATTTCCCTTCGCGGCTTTCCAAAACGATTTTGTGTCCTTTGTTGATGTTTTCAGGTGTTACCAACTCAATTGGACTTCCAAAGCGTAAAGCATCGTTGGTGCCTGTACGGCCAGGTTTAAAGTCAGCATACCACCGACGTGGCATGGTCGCTGTGGCGTAGTGGGTAGAGTGCGACGCTCACACGCCGAAGGGTCTAGGTTCGATTCTCAGCTCAACACCAATTTTTCGAATTTTTGACGGCACCACCTCTTTCGAGCTGCTGACAACACGCAAAGAGTAATAACTGTCTACGAAAGCTTCTCAAATTTCGCCGTTCGGAGTCGGAAAAAAACTGTAGGTCCCTTCTTCTCGTGAGAGAACAGTAGCGCACACAACACGAGTAGTTGATGAGCAAGCTAGGTCCTGGTCCCCCTTTGGACTGTAGCGGCAACAATTATTATTATTATTATGTTACATTTCGTATTTGTGGACATAAAATGTTTCCTAGAGAAATATTTCTAATTTTAGGACGTGTTTACGAGTTTCAAAAAGTCTTATTTCGAAACGTTGCATTGCCTTAGGTTTGGCGCGTCAATCTGTATGACCCAGTATATAAGACTCGCAGTCATTCTTTTGGCATTTATACAGAGGCGGATAAGGTTTGATCTTAATGGCAAGTTGTTTTTCGTCTGCTTGGGAAGGTTTAAATTTGTTTAATGTTTTCGTATGCGCCTACTGTTTGGAAGTTAAACTGAGTTTTGAGTCCAAATTGATATCTTCATTTTTCCCCATTATTTGAAAACCAAATTTGCAATACAATGAACGAAATCGAAATCGCTTCCTCTTTTTAATTGATGAGCAATCAATGAAACTAAAGTAAGCAATGACCACAACCATTACAAATAGAGAAATGAACAGAGATTTCTTTCTGTTTTCCGCTAAAATCAAATTGATTCAGTATCAAGTGATGCCAAATTTGTTAAAATTTAATCACTGTCACTGAAAGCAGAACAGGTTTTTAAGCTCTGAAGGCGGTCTCATTTACCTCCGATACAACTGATTGGTGCGCAATCCTATATGTGAATGTTGCATAAATCTGGCTGGAATTACATTGGTTGCCAGGTAACGGAAACATTCCATACAACATCAAAATACTCATAAAGATGTGATTAATTCAAACGACAGCAACCTCTTCCAGCGGGATATCATGAAAATTGTTGCCTTTTCTCAAAAAAAAAAAAAAAAAATAACTATACCAGGTATACCGGTATGTAATGAGCGTTTTTTTTAAATAAAACACTAATTATTAATGGGAAAGTAAACACATTTTATTCAAAGTATTGGCCATTGTTTTCTATTCATTTTGACCACCTTTCTGGCAATTTGTGAATACCACGCCAATAAAATTGTTCGTCTTTTGAAGCAAACCAATCAGACACCCAATTTTCGACCTCCTCGTAGGAATCAAAGTGCTGCTCAGCCAATGCGTGTCCCATTGATGAAAACAAATGGTAGTCAGAAGGAGCCAAGTCTGGTGAATACGTCAGGTGGGGTAGCTGCTCCTAGCCAAGTGTTTTGATTGTATCCTGCACCGGTTTTGCTTTGTGTGCAGGTGCATTGTCATGGAGCAAAATTACCTTGCCGTGTCTTCTGGCCCATTCTGTTCGTTTCTCGATCAATGCATGGTTCAAATTGATCATTAATTGTCGGTAGCGATCAGTGTTAACGGTTTCACCAGGTTTTAGGAGTTCGTGGTACAGCACGCCTTTCTTGTCCCACCAAACACACAGCATTGTCTTCTTGCCGAATCGATCTGGTTTTGCAGTCGATGTTGATGGTTGTCCCAGATTAACCCATGATTTTTTCCGTTTAAAATTCTTAAAATAAATCAATTTTTCATCGCCAGTAACAATCCGATGCAAAACCGATTTTCTTTCGTGTCTTTGAAGCAAAACTTCACAAGTGTTTTTTCGGTTTTCCGTCTGTCTTTCATTCAATTCATGGGACACCCATTTTCCACACTTTTGGATCTTTTCCATAGCTTTTAGACGGTCAGAAATTGTTTGTTATGCAACATTTAACATTGTTACCATTGCTATCGTTTGCAATTCGGCGTTTTCAAACTTTTTTGGTGGCCTTCCACATTCGTCATTTCTCACATCAAAAGCATTACTTCTGATCCATTGAAACCATCTTTTGCATGTTGCTTCTGATAGAGTATGATCACCATATGCTTCGACAAGCATTCGATGCGACTCTGCAGCACTTTTCTTCAAATGAAAACAAAAAATTAATGCTTTCCTCAAATCATCACTTTCTAGTACAAAATTCGACATTTTTAACTCGATGAAAAAATATGATGTTGTCTGTTCAATGACTTTATGTATACTAAGTATTTTTCACAGATGTCATAGCAAACAAACAGAAAAAAAAATAAGGGCTCGTTCACAACAAATGTTCCCTATCGAGACATTTGTATCTTGACGCTAACTTCATACCGGTACACCTGATAGAGTTGGGAACTACGTAAATATAGAAAGAAAATTAGAAAAGTAGAAAAAAAATAAAATTTTTTCATGGAGCGAAATAACTTCTGTAAAGTAGTGCCCATTTTGAGCAATGACCTTATGCCATCTTTCAGACATCTTCGCAATTCCACGTTCATAAAACTTCTGGTTTTATCAGCAATAAATTGAACCAAGTGCGATTTCATTATTGAAATTTCTAACATTTAAGGAATTTCGCAAAGATCGAAATAAATATTATTGATATGATGCGAGGTCAGGGTCAGGATGTGGCCAAACCCCCAAATTAATCTCCAATAATTCCTGCCGAGTGACTAAAGATGTGTGGGGCTTTGCATTGTCATGCTGGAATACAAAACCTTTTCGTTTTGTCAATTCGGCCCGCTTTCTTCTACTGCATTGTTCAATTTTGTTTCTTCTTCAATGTAGACATCTGAATTGATCGTTTGGTTGGGTGGTATTAGTTCAAAGTAGACATTTCCTTTGTAAACCCACCAAACTGATAACATAACTTTCTTCTGATGAATATCAGCTTTGAATATTGTCTGAGCTGGTTCACCTTTCTTGCTCCACGATATTTTCCGATCAATCGTTGTAAAAATGGATCATTTTCATTACGTTTCTTCAATAAATCGCAGATGTTAATGCGTTGTGTTACCATAAATGGTTCTCTTTCAGTTCATGAGGAACCCATGTATCGAGCAAAATTGAATGAATCTTCTCTGCAGTTTCACGTACTATGATCCGAATCGATTAATGCTTTGATTTGGTCGTCATCAGCTTTAACTGGACGACCAGACCGCTTTTTACCTTTAAGGGAAAAATCACTAAAACGAAATTTGGTAAACCAATTTTGACTGCCTTTCTTTTGAAAGTTTCGTCACGATATATAGCATATAACTATTTGTGAGCTTGTGAAGCGTCCTTTCCGGAAAACGAAAATGAAAATGTTCGATTTGATTTTCCATCTTTCGACAGACGTCAAACAAAAACTGCACAGCGGATCAAAAAAAATGTGTCTACTGATTGATCAACTTTCAAATAGAACATGTGTTTGGCATTTCTATTACGCCAGCATACCTAGACCACACACTTCGTTGATGACTCATCGGAAGCTACAAGAGCTTGGATGGAAGGTTTTATCGCATTCACCATATAGCCCGGACATAGCGCCAAGCCACCTGTTCCTGTCCATGGCGAACGCCCTTGGTGAGGTGAAGTTGAACCCAAAAGAGGCTTGTGAAAAGTGCCTGTCCGAGTTCTTCTAAAAACTCAATTCGAGCCATTTATGAGTGCAATCCGCAATTTCTTAGTTGTCAACCCAAAAATTCAGACACAAGTCTTGTTCTGATAGTATGAAATCCTGCCGTTGGACACGACCTGGAGCTTGCATTGAGTTAAGTCCTTTTTAATATTGCTTTCTTAACATATATAAAAACGAAAATCAAAAAGTTCCACAAATGGTTCCGGACACTTTCGAAGGGGCAATAATGTTGCTCGCTAACGCAGACGCTGACGCCTCATGCCACTCTTTTCCAGTGAAGTCGGTAACCGTTTCCAAGATCATCCACTAATTGCAGGCGGCGCCATCTTTTGACAATGGACAGAATTAATTTGCAATATAGTAAAGCAAATGACTCGCACATTTTGCATAAAGAAGGATTTGAATTCAAGCCAACTTCCTTTTTCATAGGTCCGCGCTTTGTGATCTGTCTTATTTCGAAAAAAAAGGTGCCCCTGCCAGAGCCTATTTTTTTTAACAACTTGTTGTATTTTGGATGCTTTTCTACCACAACCTACTGGCTTCTCCTTTTGTTGTCATCAACTTTAGAAAAGGTGCGAGACGTTTTAGTTCCGATACCAAACCCAGTACCTCCGTCATTTTGATAGACGCACTAACAAAGTACGCCGCAGCGACCATTTCGCTGAAAAAAAAAAATACAAAAAGAACGCATGCAGTTCTTAAATAAATTTAGTACTTCTCAGCTTCTTAAAATAAACAAACGTGAGGTACACATCCTAAAGTTTGAACACGTTTCTCGCATTTCCCTTCACCAAATCGGACGTCTTCAACAGCAACGACAAACTACGTCCCTCCCTATCAGTGGCTGAAATCAATGCGGAACGTATTCGAACAAAGTGACTGATGATGTCACACTGGAATTAAACTGCAGACCATTTAAAGGGTTCCCCGCATCCTCAACACCGAGCTCTCTCCACGAAAATTTATCGCAGCATCATTCCGAAGTCAGCCGCACAAAAACTCACTGGTGTTCATCGCCCATTAGAAAGGCATAAACCACTTGTGCGCATTGGGCACCCCCCTCCGCCACACCAGCCGATATGACAAACGAATGCAATTTACGTGTACTTAAGGCTTCCTCAGCTCTTGAAGCTGTCTGCATTCACCAGGATGGGGAGACGGAATGTGCCACGCTAAGTGCCAACAATTGAAAAGACATCCATGGTCCCATTAAATTGGCTTCATTGCGTCGCCATCGCAGCGCGCGTGTCGAGCTGTTGCCCGGATTCGAATGACATTCCAGTGCAATCTAGGAGTCGCCTATGGCATCCGCAATTAGCACCACCAATTACAGGCTTGCAATGTATTCCATTACTTCCGAATCAGAGGGCAAGCTCCGCGCATCTCCCTCAACGATAAGCCATCCATCAGCACAAGAAACTGTTTCTCCGACCAAACAGCAGTCCAACGCCTCGCTTGCCCTGTCTCCAGCAGGCATGTCATGGTCTGCCGAACGCATCGCATCTCCGTGGGACCAGTTCGACCACCAACCACCGCCCAAAAGGCAAAAGGAACATCGCCGGGAAACGAGTCAAAACTGCATGTTACCATGTAGCACTGTACATGTGTTCGCGGTCGCCTCGCCGTCACTGGCCATATGCCCAGTCCGATTTACCAGAAATTCTCGTCCAACAAATCATTATTTCTGTCAGTCAGTGGACGAACTGGAGGGAATAAATTCAGAATCTGGCTAAAAAGTGCCGCCTCCAGTTCAACAACCTCGGACGCGCGCGTAGCCTCAGTCCAATATGCCAAACAGCAATCCGGTCTGACGGCGACAGAAACGCGATGTCGAAGTCGATGTCGACGTCGACAGCGCGTCGATGGATGCATCCGAAGCGGAGAAATGCGGATTGGCCCTTTTTCGTTGGTCATGGTCTCATGGTTCCTCGGTTCCCTGCTCCCACAGTGCCTTTGTTATGCATATGTGCATGTCGGCGAGCCAACAGGTTTCCTACTGCCGACGCCTGCACTTGTTGACTTTACATCCACTCGCAGCCACCTGGCCGAGGGTGTCCCAGTGTCTGGGAGTCGGATTCCCGGAAAGCACACGGCTACCGTGGAGCTCCGTGCCCACATACAGGCGGAGTAAATTGCAGCCGCGGACATAAAGCATCGCTTGCTGCCACTATGAGTGTTGGACGATGCAGCTTCTAGGGATGCCTCACGCAAGCGGCCAAAGTGCAATGAATCCGCCATCGCCGTAGTCGTCGTGTTGTTCTTGCTTCGTTTGTTTTTGCATCGTTCCTTAACCCGTTCTGAAGCCGATGGCAGTGCAGCGCTTTTTGGGCGATAAAACTTGTTCTGCGACTTTCTCACATATAACTGCGTCCACACCGTCCCCAAGAACGCCAAGATATAAGACGCTCGATTGAAATTTGATTCTGGGCATAAATTTAAGTGCCGATCATTCCCACCCGTCTGCGAGGAGCAGTTGTGTAATCTGGAGATGGAGCTCCCCGCCCGGACGGGTTTCCGAATGATTATCGATAGAATTAAAATATAATTACATTCGATGTTGGTAGCTTCATGTCTCTAATGAGATATTCGAAGTGGGTAAGAAGCATTGCTGGGATGAGTCGGATACTTCTGCAGGAATCCGCAACCGCCTGGAAGCTGAAGAACTTCTCTTCGAACAAGGTGTGGAAGGAATGCGCTTACTTGTGCGCTAATTTGAAGCAGAACTGCATTCCCTGTTTGTCATAAACAGGCGACGGGGTGAGTGCAAAAAACAGGAGTTCGTTATGCAATTCATGACTATAGCGGTAAAAAAACGCGCTAACTTGTCGGTTCTTTGGTTTAACGGCCATATTTGATACAACTTAAATGTCTAAACCACACTTGAGGTGTGGTTCTTTGGGTGTGCGTAGAAAAGATATTTTTGTTGAGTGGTTGCTTTAATGCAGCTGTTTCGGGGCTTCGGGGATGATCTCTGATACATACGGAAGTGCTTTTGCGATTGTCGATACACTTAGCGAGACATTTTTCTTTTAAGTGCAAAATCGCCAATGGCCATGGGAGCGTCACCAATCAGTCGCAAGGCGATGCATAAGTTGACCGATTCTGTAAGCATAAGGTTGTCAAATATCTCCCTTCCGCCTTTTTGTCTTTTGAATTTTCCGGCTATGTACAAAGTGCTACAGAGCTCGTACCTGGCACTACAATACATCATTTGAAAGGTTTTGACATAACCTATAAAACGACGACGCTGCATGATTAGCTTGGGTATTGCGCTCAACATTTATAGACGTGTAAACATTGAGTTCACTAACGCCGAAATTCGCGCTATTTTAAAGTTTTCCTTCGTTAAAGGCAAATCCGCTAGAGAAACGTTCCGTGAGATTAATGGTGTTTTGGGGGATGGTGCTCTATCACTTCGAACCACGGAGGAATGGTTTCGGCGATTCAGAGCCGCTAAAAACGATACCATGGATAAGCCAGCCGGCGAAAGACCTGTGACGCCGAATACCGATCGAGTTAGACCGGCATGTGGCATCTCGTGACATCGCCCAGGAGATAGGAGTTAGTCAACATTTTAAACCATTTTAAGCTATCTGCAGAAAGCTGGATACAAAAACAAAGCTTAATGTTTGGGTGCCGCATGATGCCACGCAAAAAAACCTTCTGGAACGAATCAACACCTGCGATATGCTGCTGAAACGGAACGAACTCAACCCATTTTTGGAGCAAATGGAAACAAAAATTGGATCACATACGACAATATCAAGCGAAAACGGTCGTGGTTGAATGCCGGTGAATCGTCCTAAACAGTGGCCAAGCCGGAATTGACGGCCAGGAAGGTTTTGCTGTGTGTTTGGTGGGATTGGAAGGGAATCATCCACTATGAGCTGCTCCCGTATAGCCAGACGCTAAATTCTACCATCTACTGCGAACAACTGGACCGCTTGAAGCAGGCGATCGACCAGAAGCGTCCAGAATTGGCCGTGAGGAAGTGTGTGGTGTTCCACCAGGACAACGCCAGACCACACACTTCCTTGATGACTCGTCAGAAGCTACGGGCGCTCAGATGGAAGGTTTTATCGCCTCCACCATATAGCCCGGACATAGCGCCAAGTGATTACCACCAGTTCCTGTCCATGGCGAACGCCCTTGGAGGTGTGATGTTGAACTCAAAAGAGGCTTGTGAAAAGTGGCTGCCCGAGTTCTTTGCAAATAAGGAGGAGGGTTTCTACGAGGGAGGAATTATGAAGTTGCCGATGGAAACAGATTATCGAACAAAACGGCGCATATTTGAACTAAATCCGATCACTGTAACACTCTTTATGAAGCATTGAATCAAGAGCAAAAGAGCGGGAGGGAGATATTTGACATCAAAATAAGATATTCTTGTTCGAAATCGCTAGACATATAGTTGTCAGAATCAAGAACCGAAAATGTAGAAAACACCAAAATGTTTACAGTTTGAGTTAACTCTTATAATTATCTTCAGGCAAGATCGCAACACACTGATTTCTTTCGCAGCTGTCAGATTTTGGCATTTCTGGATGTTGTCATTTCGATTTTTTTTTTTTTAAGAAATTGCGTCTTACGCTTCAGGTCATGATATCTTAATGTACAGGAATTCCAGAATTGAGAATCTGGAAGGATCATTTCTGCAGACTCCTCAACGGTGATGACGGCCACAATTCCGCTGTTAGGTAGAATGCTCTACTCAATTTGCACGTTGATAGACAAGAATTCCGTCCCCACAACTCCGACGAGGTGAAGAAAGCAATATCCAAGTTGAAGTCGAACAAAGCTGCTGGAGCGGACGGCCTGTCCGAAGAACTATTTAAAGCAGCTGGAGATGGCCTGGTTGGGAGCATGCACCAGCTCATCTGTAAGATATGGTCGGAGGAAAGCATGCCCGATGAGTGGAGTCTCAGCGTCGTTTGCCAAAAGAAGATCCCTTTGACTCCGCCAACTATCGAGGGATTAGTCTCCTCAACATCGCATACAAGATCCTCTCTGTCGTATTGTGTGAGCGTTTGAAACCGTTTTTCCATGACCTGATAAGTCCCTATCAGTGTGGTTTCAGACCAGGGAAGACCACAATAGACCAATCTTCACATTACGGCAGCTCCTGGAAAAGACCCAAGAAATACAAATTGACACTCACCACCTATTCGTCGATTTCAAGGCTACATATGACAGTGTGCATAGAGACGAGCTATACAGTGCCATGTCTAGTTTTGGCATTCCTACCAAACTCGTCAGATTTTGTAGGATGACGATGGAGAACTCTCGCTGCTCTGCCAAGGTCGGTAACGAACTCACCGAGACCTTCAATGTCAAAAAAGATTTTAGGCAAGGCGACGCACTGTCATGTGACTTTTTTAACATCATCCTCGAGAAGATCATGCGTAACTCACAAGTCAACACCAGAGGCAAGATCTTCCAGAAGACAGTTCAATTGCTAGCTTACGCTGATGACATTAACATGATTAAGCGAACACAGTGAGCCGTCAATGAGGCATTTGCTGGCATTGAAGCGGAAGCGGCTAAAATGGGTCTGGCGGTAAATGAGGGCAAAACTAAGTACATGCTGTCATTTAGGAAGGACACACAACATCGACGTCTCAGACAGAGCGTCACACTAAGCAGCAGAAACTTCGAGGTAGTCAAAGACTTTGTCTACCTAGGCTCCGCGGTAAATAGGAACAATAACACCAGAATCACCGTGGCGTAGTGGGTAGAGTGCGACGCTCACACGCCGAAGGGTCTAGGTTCGATTCTCAGCTCAACACCAGTTTTTCGAATTTTTCACGGCACCACCTCTTTTGAGTTTCTGAGAACACTCAACGAGTAATTACTGAACTAAGAAAGCTTCTCAAACTTCACCGTTTGGAGACGGCAAAAAAACTGAAGGTCCCTTCAACTCGTGAGAGAACAGTAGCGCGCACAACACGAATAGTTGACGACCAAGCTAGGCCCTGGCACCCTGTGGACTGTCGCGCCATAGAATTATTATTAACCCATCTTTCTAAGACACAAAGAAAAACTACCAGGTATTTCTAAATGCCAAACACTCAGAGATGTTCCACATTTCTCGATTTGAAACGTTTCTATATCGGCCGGTATTTTGGTGGTCATTATTTGGAGTAGATATTGAAACCAAAAGGAAACTTACACGCCGAATGTTACTTAATTCCCAAACTGAACAGTTCTCATTTTTCACGAAAACACTCAGAGAATACTGATTATCTGTTAAAAAACTTCTCAATCTTCCACGTTCGGAATTCGCAAAAATCTATAGGTGTCATATAGTGGCGAAAAAACAGTAGCAAGCACAACACGGGCAGTTACTGAAAAAGTTGAGTTCTGATCCCCATTGGAACGCTGCGCCATTAGAGGACCAACCCCCACACACATGCTTTCAAAATTTTACTAAGCCCAAAAAGCCAAAATGCCGAACAGCCAGTACTCCCGCAAAGTCAAATTCATGTACTTCGCTAAAAAGACTATGACTTCGATAGACGCGTCTAGAACTGCGGATTAACTGTGGATTAACTGCATATAAGAGCGTTTTGGATACGCAGTCACAATACGAATTTATATCATAAGTGAGCGTGCTTTATAGAGAAACTGTCAACTTCATGTCTCTTTCAATCTTTTTGTTTAGTAGAATATTTAGAGACTTATTGAACAGCCTAGCCTGTTGTAATCAGATAACTCTTATTTTATTAAAAAGCTTGCAGGCAGCTCAGCGAGACTCTAAAGGAATAGAGGATGTAAAACACATCATCATCAAACACAGCTGTCAACAAGTTTGCTGATCACGCATGTTACTTTTAAACATTTAGGGCCGATTTTTCAATAGTCAGATAAACAATCAGATAGGAGTTAACTGACAGTTAAGGCATAAATGCATTTTTCAATAGTTGTTTAGCAGCTATCTGAGGAATATACCATCTAACTGTCTGTTAAAGTTATCTGTCCGTTTCTGTCAGAAACCAATAAGGAAGGAGATGGTCGACTGAACAGCTGATCAAACAACTGATTTCCTCTTTGTCCATCGACCGTTTGACTGTTATTTACGTATTTTAGTAAACATAACCCGGACATAACCTCAAATTCTGAAAGTTATTTACGTATAATCGAACATTGTCTCACTTTACTCACACATATTTACGTTTCCCCTCCAAAATTGAAAAGATGGCGTCTGATTTGTCAATTTTTGCCTTCAATAGTGTCAAACACTCGTAAATTGTCAACTGTTCGTGAACGTGTTCAGAAAATCAACTGCAAATTGTATACGCAAGTAAGTGTAACCGAAACTTTAAAAGAATTTATTTTTAATAAATTGATAATCCGATAGCATTTATATTTATAATAACGTATGAAAAATGTAGAAAAACAGGAGAGTAAGTCGTGCTGAAAAGTCGCACATTTGGGAAAGATTTACTATCAATTGATGTTCCGAGTTACGCGTATTATAATTAATATATATATTTGGTGTTACATATTATTCTTACAAAATGTTATTTTTATTGTCCAAATGACATCTATTCAATATTAACGGTGTTGAAATCAATAAAAACAATGAAACCTAACACAAAAACAAATATTAAACATATTTCGTGCAATGAAAATAACAACAATAAAAAAAAAAAAAAAAAACGAATATATTTTTCGAAACGTCTTTGTCTAATTTAACACAGAGCGAAGATATATGACAATTATAACATATTATATATACTTAAATTAATTTGAATTTACAAATTCAAGATACCTTTTGGGTATTATTTCAGGCGATAAGAACAAAAATGATTTCAGACATAATATTACAATAGTTATAACATTGATACACATGTATACAAAACGGGTTTTAGCGTTTAAAATCAGTAGCAGTTATTCAGTGTTTTGTAATTTTTAATAGTTCATAAGAACTATTAAGACAATTTTTGCGTTTAAACTAAGTTTATTTCCTTATTTTGTTTTTGAAATAATCATACATTTTATCAGTATATTGCTTTTGTGATGCAACTTCTGCCTTACAAACATCATTTCTGGACGCAGCTATCGTCAACCATTACTTTGCGTTGGAAAACACTATACCTTCTCTCTTCTAATTTTTTGATTTATGTGCCCCCTCCTTCTAACAGTTTGAAGAGTGAGGAGATCCACCATACAGGCAGCTCACACGTATTCTCATTTAAAAACAAAAAAATATCATGTCTGTGAATCAGCTGTTCAGTTATAAAAAACGCTGTCAAATGAATTCAAGAGCGGGAGACGAGGGAGTTGACTGTCTCCCTATTGGTCTCTGGTTTCTGTGTCAGATAAAATGTAATCCCCTAGTTAACGTAAATGGGCTGTCAAATTCAAACATGTAAATAATTACAAATTTTTTTTTTAAAATGGATTTTTTGGACGATGTCGACGATTTACTTATTGAGGAAGAAGAAATAATATATAATCGCTTCAATTTTTTTATCAATGTACAAGCTATGTGCACATCAAACTTAAAGTTTATTAATGTAGTTACTCGATGGCCGGGCTCGACTCATGACAGCCTCATATTTCACAATTCTGCGGCTAAATTTCATTTCGAAAATGGTTTTGTTGGAAATGGAATAATTTTAGGAGATAGTGGATATTTCTTGAATGAATATCTTTTGACTCCCTTGAATGATCCACAAACAGCAGCGGAACGTTTGTACAATGAATCACAAATTCGAACAAGAAATACTATTGAGAGAAGCTTTGGTGTGTGGAAAAGAAGGTTTCCGGTTTTGAGCATTGGAATGCGGTGCAAACTTCCTCTAGTGCAAGACATTATCATAGCAACTTCAATACTTCATAACTTAGGTATTGATAGAAATGAGGAAGTTCCGCCAGTGGATCCGGATGTACATGTTGAAGCTAAAGAATCATTTGAAGAAATACATTCAAACCTCACAGGTAATCGTGGCACGAGAGATACTTTCTTGGAGTACTTTCAAGCTATGATTAATTCATGAACATAATAAAACTAAAATAAAAGTTTGTTAATTTGGTTGATACGTGCCATACGCACATATTTGAAACAAAAAAAGAAATAAACTACTTTTTTAAATTCTTGTATTTTTAAATTGTGTGCTTCTTGTTTTCTCTTTTCTTCGTTGTGAAGATAAAGAATTCTGAGTTCATGCTCTTCTGTTTTATGTTGAATATGGAGGTCATGTTCAATTTGCTTAGATTCTAATTCTTTTTGCACTAGTCGTTTTTGTAATTCCACCAATCCTAGACGGGATTCACCCAACTTATCATATTTAGATTTGATGTTTGTCTTTGTATTGTTTCGTCTTAAAACTGGATTGGTCTTAGTTTTAAGTGCCTTTGGAGTCCAGGTCTGCCATTTAGAATAAGATGCATCTGCAAATATAAAAAATTTTTAGAAACATGTACTTCTTGTATTTTAATATTACATTACCTTCGTTGTCATTCAATGCATTTTCAACATTCAACTGTATTTGTTCCTGGTCCATCATGTTATCTGTTACATCGTTGGAAGGGCTAGCTGGGCTTGTTTTCTGTATAGTGCCTGGTGTGATCGAGGTACTCAAAGCTGCGAAATATTTATTTGAGCATATTTTACGGTTGTGGGAAATATTTTACTATTGGCTTACTTGTTAGGGAGTCACTGTCGTTTCGAGCTTCCAAGCCGTCAATGTTGGAACACATAGCCAGTACTTTTTCTTCCGCGACTGAGAATACTGCAGGTGTGGCTTCTCCACCACCTGTTTTGTATAATTCTTGGCGATTGTGTGCGGCTTTCTTTTTTGTATTTTTCTTAACGCTCTCATACTTCAGCTTCAAATTTTTAGATGATCGTATGTTCACGCCACTCGCACTGTTAAACAGATCTGCAATTTTGGTCCACGCAATATCTTTTTCTTTGTTGGTAATTGCATCTGTCTTTTTATTTTCTATTATGTTTCGAAATTTGAACACCAAATCCATTAACAACCGCGTTTCACTAGGCATACAATTAACAGCTCTCTCGCGCTTTTTTTGTCTGTAGGTCAACGTTGTCCATTTTAACTAATTATTACTTGAAACTTCGAAAATACTCGGGAAATTATTTAAAATATACGGAGATCTCAAGATAGACGTTTATCTGAGAGCACAACCAGCTCATTTGCTCTAACACAAACAATTACCAATTAATCTGTTTCATTCACACAAATACCATGTGAAGTTAGACACAATTGATATTTGCCGCTCTGCAAAATACGGTCAAATAACTATCCAGCTGTTAGTTTTCGATTGAAAAACTGAAACTACTTATCTAGCAGATAAAGAGTCGAATAAATTTATTCGTTCGTTAGCAATCAGTCTGTTTATCTGACTATTGAAAAATCGGCCCTTAAAAAAACAAATTTCCTGCTACTCAAACTCCAATTGCTTTGGTGAATTGTAATTTAAAAATGCCAGCTCTAGATTCACATGAAATATTCCCGGAAAAGCGTCAAATTTTCAACATCGGGGAGCACTCAAGTTTGTTTTAAATATTCAGCCATAAAATTTAATCTCCAACAGAATGCAAACAACATCCTCCTCCGGTTTCGCGTGAGGTCAAAATTCTCCGCTCCATGTTGCATTGTGCAGCACTTTGCCGGTGACATGGAATTCATTTAGCCTGCACTTACGTCCAAACCATTGGCCTGAGCCGCTGAGCAAACAAATTTCCTGTCCTGTCCTCGAACGCACTCCCCCCAAGGACTAATTACCGTCGCATACCGCCACACCCATGCCATCCAATTGATGATACATAATCGCCCATTAAATCGCTCTTATGAACTAAAACAGAGATCAAGTGGCTTTTCCTGCAGAACGACACAAAGCCCTCACCAACGGAGCATTATAATTCCGCGCGATAATGAACACGCTCCACGCCAAATCCATTCAGATCCGATTCTAGTCCACCAGGCAGTAATCCACTTGCAATTAAAAATTCCCCCAGCATTAGCTGCAGCGAAATGTAAACTGTGAGCATTTGCCGCCGCGCCGACTGCCCTGCCACACCTTGCCACCCCTCAACGGCGCGTCGGCGACGGCCGGATGATCAACCATGTGGCGTGCATGGGAGCCCTTAATTGCGCGTGGGCTATTTATAAGCACGAACTGGAAATTGATATTCCCGCCAAAAAAAACCGCCACTCAGCGTGAACCAGCCAGCGACGACGGGGTGGTCTTCACCATCCGCAACCACCACAGGCGCACTGCTTTGTTTAGATGTGCAACACTGTGTTGCATCAGACCGAGCCACAGTCGGATTACTTCATCGCCCAGATGCAGATGTTCGAATCTCCTCTAGCCCTGCAGAACAATCGGGAAAGAAGGTTATCTCAACTTTGGCAGTGAAAATGTCAACGAAGACTGCATCGCGTTCGGCGAGGTATCACTTTGAGTCATTACAAAAGCGACAGCCAACCACGGAGCCGCCGTCTTCTGCTTTGTGCTGATGAGGCAAGTACTGAGCTGGGGTGATGAATACATGCCCCGGAAGGGCACTGCAGTTGGAGACTGCCAACCACTGGGACGTGCATCAATTGGGCAATTGCTGGCTCCTATTCCGCACCTTAATGGCGCTGTAAAGGAGCGCAGTTGCCGCGAATTGGTTTGTATCGACGACGAGTTTTACGACGGCCTCGTTAGGTAGAGGAGTACAATGTCGTTAAAGTGCATAGGGTGGGCGAAGAACTGTCTTTCTTCCTCGCAACGTCCGGGATGGTGACTGCTTGGCAGTGCCAGAGGAAGAGAACGCGCCATAAAGTTGCAGTTGGATTGTAAAAGCGTTTTATTGCGCCCTCTGGGAGCAGTTCATATGTCCCGAGAAGTCGCTCACATTAGCACAAAATGCTCTGCGTCTTGTCTTAATGAAATTGACTGGATATTGCGATTGCGATTAAACTCCCAATTCACATGTGACGAAGAGGAGCCTCGCTCAGAAAAGAATTCAAAATGCACACGCGAACATGTTGTTGCTTTTTTAAAAATCAGCTTGCAATCTGGATTTAACGTTTAATGCACTTAAATTGTTTAAAAAAGATTTTGCTCGTTTCCCTTGTACGCGGTTTATTTGCAAGGGCTGGTGTTTTGGTCGTCAGAAGACCTCAGACGCTGTGAACCCTTAGCCGAGGAGAGTTAGGAACACTGACTAGATTTTTAAAAGGGCACTGAACCATCACAACTGCTTTTATAACAGTTGCAGGAACGATGGGTTTTTGGAAATCACCTTTATTCATAGAAGGGACTTCAAGAGGCTTAATGGATAGAACCTGGGTCACTGAACAGCCCGAAGCTAAAGGAGAAAGGCAGAAGAAAAACCGAAGAACGTTGGAAAACACAGGGTAATGGTACCCATGTGGTGCGCGTCTCAGAGCTATACGCTCGAAGTTGGGTTTAAGGGGCTGTAGGATGAACTGATAGACATTCTATTTAAAGCGTGCGTTGGGTGAATTTTTGAAGTGCTGCTAGGATACTTTTGCCTGTCGCTAACGACCAGAAGGCTAAATCTTTAAGGCAGCTCTTTCTTCTAAAACTGGAGCATGTTATAATTGTATGGCGCTACAGTCCAAAGGGGGACCACGGGCTAGCCTGCTTATCAACTACTCGTGTTGTGCGCACTACTGTTCTCTCACGAGTAGAAGGGCCCTATAGGTTTTTGCTGACTCCGAGCGGCGAAATTTGAGAAGCTTTTTCGTTGACAGTTTTTACTCTTTGAGGTGTAAGAGGTGCCATGAAAAATTCGAGGTGTTCAGCCGGTAATAGAACCTAGAAGGTTAAACCTAGAAAGCCACCCACTATGCCACTGGAACTGGAGCATTTTCGGCACAAAAAACTGAAGGAAAGCCTGAGACACAAAAATTGAGGCGGAATATCAGAAGAAGATTCCAAGGTTTCGTTAATATCAAACGCTTTAGCATACTAAACACCAGCTCTGCTGGTCTCAATGGAGTAACGTCAGCATTATAAGCCGCAGGGGCACATTTTGGATGTCCAAGTACGACCAGGTCTGAAGCGCCACATAATAATAAGACAAAAACTATCATTCCACTCTAGGAACGTGTTTTACTTCAAAAACTTAAGGCAGCTTTTTTTATAATAATAATAATTGTTGGCGCTACAGTCCAAAGAGGGACCAGGGCCTAGCTTGCTCATCAACTACTCGTGTTGTGCGCGCTACTGTTCTCTCAGTAGCGTAGAAGGGATCTACAGTTTTTTGCATTTTTGAGAAGCTTTCTTAGACAGTTATTACTCTTTGAGTGTTGTCAGCAGGTGGTGTCAGAGGTGGTGCCGTGAAATATTAGAAAAATTGGCATTGAACTGGGAGTAGAACCTAGACCCTTCGGCGTGTGAGCGTCGCACTCTACCCACTACGCCACGGCGACCACCTTTCTTTATAATAAGATCGTCAAATATTTGTAGCCTCGAATGTTGGATGCATTCCCTTCTCTTTAACTTAATTTAACACATCACTCAATAAGTCCCGGGACATATAGGGGGCCACGAACAAAAACATTTATATCAAATTAATATTTTTTGTTAGTGTTAGCACCCTCTACATGTCGAGGCACTTTTTGAGTTATCTGTTATGTTGCTTCAGTCCATTTTACTCACATGTGTATTCGAGGTACAAATAAATAATTCTGTCCGTTTTCAAAAGATGGCGCCACTTTCAAACTGTGGCTAATGTTGGAAGCGGTTTCCCACTCCATTGGAAAGGTGTGACATTTGTCAGCAATAATTATTGTATATTAGCGTCTGTTCTGCATTGTTTTTTGACTTTTGGAAAATGTCTGGATCTGTCTTAAATGAGCAGCGTTGGAGGGAAGTTTTGATTTTCTTTTTGAATTGGAAAAAAAAAGTGCTGCTGACGACCGTTGAATGTTTTTACAAGCTTATGGTTAAACTGCTCCGACCGATAAATCTTGCAGATGGTATTGGCCCAAAGAGTTTGGAGATGGATGAGGAATTTGAAACTTGACAAGAAGCAAGATGTATGCCAACGCAGAGAGAACCTGCAGAATCCTTGGGAGTGGCTCAGCAAAGAATTTTCGTTCCGTTAAAGAAATTTGGATTTATTTAAAGGCATGTGGCTGACGTGCGAGTTGAGATGTTGAAAGACGATTTTTCACCTCGGAACTGCTTCTTGAAAGACATCAAAAAATGGGATTTTTGCACCGGATCGTGAGTGGGGATTAAAATTGGACTACTGGAAAAATACTCTACACAGCCAAGTGAACCCATTCCATCATCGTCTACATCGACGCCAAAGAAAACATTTGCGATTCAAAGGTCTGCATATGATGGGACCCGACAGTTGTAGGATGGCCGCCGTGGCGTAGTGGGCAGAGTGCGACGCTCACACGCAAAGGCACAGTGGGGCAGAAATGGCCGTTTGACGGCGATAATTATAAGCCCTTTAGTTTAGTTAACCAAAATATATTTTTCTAAAGGATTGGGGTGTGCTAAATTCAAATTCAAATCCGAATAACTGTAACTGCTCAGGTTTCCGAAAGAACCGTTATAACATTTTAAAAATGGTACTTGCTTGGTAGTTTTTGTGAAGTGAGGGTTTGGATTTGCAAAATAAAATGAACAATCATGGACCAATTATTTTTATTTATTCTGTAGTCAATTTAAAATAAAATCATATAATAAATTAACAGTTTATTTACTTTTTAAATTAAAATTTTGGAAGAACAGTATGACTTTACTTTGCGACAATTGGCAAAGTTGGAAAATCTGAAAATCAAATATTTTGTGTATCTGGTTTTTAAATAAAAGTTAAACATTTTATTTACATTTTCCAAGATTTAATTTTCAAATTATTCTGAGTCCGAAACTATTTTATGCCCATGTATCAATATCTTGTGAACTGAAGTACTCATGTAATACCAAGGATACAGCGATACACACAATCTCGCAGTTCATGGCAATAGTTTTTGAGTTTTGGCACATCTATATTAAATCCGCTGGATAAGCACTGCAAAATTATGTGAAATTCTTTTATCAGATTTACGTCTATACCTGTTATTTCGCTTGATTTGATTGCATTTTTAAAGAAGCACCTGGCCACATTTCCAGTGTTCGTATTGCCATATCCTGGCTTTTAAGTTTTGAGGTTGAGGAGATAAGGTTTCTTCTAATAATTCAGCAGTTCTTCTGTCTCCAACAGCTCGAAAATTCATTTGAGCAACAAACACAAGTTGTTCAGAGGATGTGTCCCTAAGATCGGCTATTCCTTCACGTTTTCTCCGATTACTCAATTGATCAAAACTTACCTGAGGACATTGCGAAGTTTATTTTTTTCTTAAAGCCAAATTGATTCGTTTTTTTTCAAAAACCGATTTTGTGCGGTGGCTTTTGTTCCATTTAGATTTGAGTTCACTTTTGCATTTTTATTATTATGTTGTTTATTATTTTTATGACTAATGTAATAAAGATGTTGTGCAATGAATATGAAGCCCCTAGCAGACCATGGGAAGAAGTTATTAGCAAAATCAATAATTGTGCCATTATTCTAAACAGGACTGTATATACATAAAAAATTTAAAAAAAAATAGTTTAGGCAAACATCGGTGACTTTTGACTTCGGTTTTCAGTAAAGATATGATTAAGCTAAAAAAATTAAGTTCAAATTTAGCTCGATGTTTGCCTATTCAAAAAGTACCGTTATTTATAAACAACTTTTAGGTTCTTGTAATCCGCCATTTTTTCGGGCTAACGGTACTTTATAACCGAGTAAAAACTAAAAGCATTCAAAGAACATATTCTAATTGATAAATTCAATCCAAAACATTTGCTACAAACACTTGTTTTTTAATGTACCAACTGAACAAAGTTGCGTCAAGTACTTTTGAATGAACGCAACTTCTTTATTCTTACAACTTTGATGCCCAACGCTGAGTGATTTAGCCACTTATTGGGAAAAAAATTCCCAAACCATATGGCCCGTATTATCAGCTAACCGGAAATGTAATTTTTATTGAGATCGGTTACGTTTTTAAAAATCGACTTCTCGCCGCTCCTGCCATAGAGCTGCCCCATAGTGCGAGGGTCTAAGTTCGATTTCCAGCTCAACGCGAATTTTTCACGGCACAACCTCTTTCGAGCTGCTGACAACACTCAAAGAATAATAACTGTCAACGAAAAAGCTTCTCAAATTTCGCCGTTCGGAGTCGGCAAAAACCTGCCGGTCTCTTCTACCATTGGTACTCGTGAGAGAACAGTAGCGCACACAACACGAGTAGATGATGAGTTAGCTAGGCTCTGGTCCCCCTGTGGACTGTCGCGCTAAACAATTATTATTATTATTAGAACGGTGTAGGGAGCTATGACCTGCTAAAACAAGGCGAAACCATTGATGGGAAACTTAATCGACTTCGAACATACTGCAGTTGAGCTGTGCATTGCGCGAGAAAAATTAAAAAACGACCTAAGGGTATGACGTGGTGATATTGTAACATGATAGCCCCGCGCGGCTGTAGCTAAAAATACCTGGAAATGGTAAAATATGAGGTCTTATCCTATCTGTCGTCTTCTTCAGACCTCGATCCTTCCTACGGCTGGCTCTTTCGACGCATGCAAAACGATGAGTGGTCAGCGGTTTGGATCTTTTCACGAAAACGAGGAATGACTGAATGATTGGATCGATGACAGAGAGGACTAATTTTTTATAGATGGTATTCGAAAATTGCCGGGTAGGTGGGAAAAAAATAAGTAGTCCCTTCTGACGGATAATATTTTGACTGAAGGATTTTTTACTTTTTCCAATAAATTAAATTTTTCGGAACACGTACACGTATGGCAAACGTAAAAATCACAGCTCGTAGCTCATCTTAGATTTGAAAGTCAAATTCGAGTGGAAAAAAATAGATTCAGAGTCAACTGGAAATTGCGTCATTTTACGAGTCGATTTGCCGTCTCTTCTGTGTTCTGTGTATTCAATTGTGCGACACTTGTTGTCGGTCACCAAATCGGCGAAAGAACCTTGAAAGTTGTGTTCGATGTTCAGCGAGTCAAATGACATGCGATGCACGTTTCTGTGATCCGGGGTCTTCGTCAGAAATGATTGGTGATTTCTTCACGTCATGCTCCTGAGAAAAGCGGTCACAAAGTGAATTACGGCCACTTTCAGCAGTTAAAACCAGCACAAGGTTGTAAGTGTCCGCTGCGAGGAGTCGGCATTAATCTATATATTGTGTATTCTGCATTTGTGAGAGGAAGATTTATGATTGGACTTTAATCGATCGTGAAGTCTTTCTTTCTTTCTTTCAAGGTACCACTTTTGGAAATGAAATCGTTTTGCAGCTGTGAGATGGGGAATAGCGCATCACGGGGCCCATGTACGGCAAAAAATTTTGCAGTCTCTGGGGAATCTTGGGTCTGCGAAAGGGTTCACAAGGGTTCAAGGCATAGATGCATCAACAACCACTCTTACAGCTGTTGTCCTACCACAAGTAGAAGGCGTTTACCATTTGATAGTGGACTCCGAATGGCAAAACTGTGTGAAGTCTGGACTTAAGTGTTGTCAGCAAAACGAGAAAATCTCAAAAATGCGAAATGATTGAGAGTCCTCGGCACTTGAAGTAGTTACAGACCAGAAACCAATATATGGAAAGAGACTCCCAGCCTCGTCTTCCGCCTTTGGATTTCACTCGACGGCGGTTTTAATAACACATAAGTCCTCCATAATTTTCAAAAAAAAAACTATTTGTTAATAACCGTCAAGTTCGTAAAGTGTCGGGGAAATCAGCTGTAGAACTGTCCTTCTCCTCTTGTCCCTGTTACACTTTTCTCCACGGGGGTTACAACGGAGCATTCCGTTTTCCACGGAATTCCATTAGAGATGAAACAAAAGTAGGTAACTCCTTTTTAAAGATTCTTCTTCTTCGTTGCCCGCAGTCCAGCTGGTATGCAATCAGATGCTGCCACCAGTCTATTGCATTCAAAACGTTGACCACATTTAATATTGCTGCAGACGTAGACGTTTTACTGGGCGGTTGTCAAACAGCGCACTGAATTTGTTATTGGATCGGCCAAAGAGCAACAATTGCTTTCTCACCCACCTTTGGGATCTTTCATACTTCCTCCCCGCAGCGCTATGCATGGAACACAAAGTTCTTATGTGTAAGCTTGGTCCTTTGGAGAAAACTCAAGTTCTCAATAATTCCTAGGACCTAAACAGACTGACGTCAACAGTTACTTAGTTTTTCGTACTTATCCCTGGATCTCAAGGTTACGAAGTCGTTCCTCTTTGTAACTGACCACACTGACATTCTCACCGATTCTTCGATGACATCGTACACTTCGCCTTTGCCGCCTGCTTCATTAACAGCACTCTTTGTTTGACTTATGACAACAACTGTATGAACTCTTGGAAAATCGTACTAGCAAGTGTCTGATAACATTTTTGACTTAAAAGGTTTCGGGGAGTCTGTTCCCTACCTTCACGGAGCAGGACAGTTCTCTATCTCCCTCCACAACCTGACGAGTTTGGCCGGCATGTCAAAACTCAACATGGTGCTGTAGCTCCACCTCCATGCACGCTGCCATATCCGGTCTTAAAATAGAACGACGAAAACGTACTGAGAGCCTCTCAATTTTTCCAGAATCTGCTGCCGGTGGTTCCACGAATAAGAACCATTGAGGCATACTTTCAGGCGCCCACATAAAGCGCCAGAAACGATATAAATTGTGACGTATTTCTTCGCGTCGTACCTCCTTTTCTGCTGCCGCTGAGATCTCTCAATGTTGATTGAGGCGTTACGCTACAATCGCAGCGTATGAAAGCCTGCGACAGCGACTGTGCAGGATTCACTGTCATCGTCAATATAGTCACTGAACTTTAGTTCCCGTGTTTCATTGGTTTTTCACTTGGTTGTTGTTTTTTGATGCATTTACAGAAGCCACTTCAGGATCAGATTCTTAAGAAATGTGATCACAAGAACGATAAAATCATTTCAACAGAACCGCAACTTGTCCTCAACCGTCAAGTCAAATGTCACCTTCACTAGTGACCATTCCGGTCCCAGAGGGAAACATCAATCAACTCCCACGCCATGTGACACAAGCCCAGACAGCAACGGATATCCCTGAAAATCCAAGGCGAGCTGCCACTTCCGCCCCACCCCCCACTGGCAGTATCCAAGGTCCGCCTCGAAACACCTCATAAAATTCATGTAACAACATCATGATTGAATGAATCTCGAAAGAGGGGCGTGCAAACCACGTCACCCTCCAGCAGCCACTTCGGGGGTTAATTCATAACAAAGCAACCAGCTTCCCCCGAGGCGGCCTGTCAGCTCTGATTTCTTTTGGATTTTTCAAGCCGAAAGAAAAACGCACGCGCCCCCACACACACCGAGCCTGCGAAGCTGTCAACCACACTTTGTCAGTCCCAACCGAGTGAGCTGTTGTTTCCACGCCGCCCAGGACAACCGCAACACGTTCCGCCCCCCGAGGACCGCAAATAAACTCCGGGATTTATTATTTCGTGCTTATTTCGATAATCGATAACTCGCTGAGGCATCTGCTCACAGTCACTTCCCGCTGACTGGGGAGGGGAGGGGGCATTGTCATTCGCGATTAAATAACTCTCTTCGGGTGTATCGCAGTTTTCCACTTCGTCGAGCTGACACACGCTCTCCGTTCCCTTCCCTCGTGTACTCGCACACTTTCGCGGTATCTCGTTGACGGTTGCAAGTGAAAATGCAGCTCAACGTGACGCGGATGACGCTGCGGCAGGTTGCCGGAGGTAGGTCTGCGCCCTAATCCCTAGGGAGCGTGCAGGGAAGCCCGCACAACGCCGCCGTCTTCATGAATAAAGTTTAAGTAAAGAGTTAGCCATTTGGGAAGTTTAGTCAACAGCGGTGCTCGATGAATTATTCATAGCGATGTCAAGCACAGGGTGCTGCCGGCCTTCTCGGCGACCCTGCTCCACAAATAACCCGCCCGCCGATCACTGCCAACCAACAACCGCCCCCAGCTCTCCGCCGTTGTCACCGACGCCGCTTGTCGCATTACATTACCGTTCAGAAGGCCAGGCCCGCTCCTGGCTGCATAAATCACCGACGACAAAGCGGTTATCGGGTTTGAATGGTCGACACCGTATAGCTTCCGGTTTCACCTCGCCACCGTCACTGCCACCGTCACCACTGCCTCCACCGCCACTCACAATCGGCAGCGGTGTTGTTGACTCCGTGTGGGTGGCTGTCTCCGAACACGGTTGACGTGTCCCATTGTAGTCGCAGCGAGTCCTATTTCCACGGCACTTTGTATGGCATCTCCGCAGATTAGTCTTCCGTCAGTCAGTGTGCCTGGCATCTTGCGCAACACCCGGCCGATTGCAGAGACTGCAAACTTTTCTGCCGTACATGGGCCCCGTGATGCGCTAAAGTGCATTCAAAAAGTTTCGCATATAAAACAAATCGGGGGGAGACACGATGACAAGATGTCTTGCGCGAGCACTCGTCGTCGGGCGGCGAGTCCTCATTCATTGGCCGTAAAAACTTCACAAAACGAACGGACGGACGAAGGAGCTGCGGGGGTGACGGGAGACGCGGCAGATAACGAAGCGAGTTGAAAAATGACTTTCTCTGGCGGGGAGCATGAGAGATTGCTTTTAAATTGTTGAATCTTGTAGCCGGATGGGGATGTGGATCACATAAGTCAAAGTTTTGATTGCGTTTTGATGGGCACGCCGATGACGACGACCACACTGAGGGCGGGGAGACGGCGGAATTGCCTTAGTTACATCACATGCTCTCAGGCGGACTCATTACGGGAGGAGAGTGGACATTCGACTCCTTGGGGAGTGCGTAAAGGGTTCAGTTCTTGAAGAACCCATTAGCTTGTGGAGTGCAAGTTCGGGCGTTGTTACTGTAAAAGTTATTTTTCGAGTTTTTGGATTTCTTGGATTTTCTTGGGGATGTGGGGCTCCTTAGCTGTATGAGCACTGTGTTCCGTGTTTTGAAGCTTTTTGTAGTGTGGGGGATCTTCAGTTTGACAAAATTTTGAAAATAGATTTTCTGGGTTTCTATGGAGACCTCTCAACTCTGCTATTTGTCGTTCGAGTTTCTGCCACAACATCCTTCTGTTTTTCAATTTTGCAATGCCCTCCATCCTCTTTCTTCTCCATCCTGGATTTGAATCAGGGACCACGATGGGCACTCCATAACGTCATAAAAGTAATTTAAATTAATTTTATTTATTTTTTAGAGAATTTGTCTTTTCTGCATATTTCTAATATAAGTTTGTCAAATATCTCCCTTCCGCTCTTTTGCTCTTCATTCAATGCTTCATAAAAAGTGTTACAGTGATAGGATGATGATCGATAATCATCATCCGCCCCCCCCCCCCCCCCGTGGACGCCCCTCTCCATATTTGCGAAGAACTCGGACAGCCACTTTTCACAACCCTCTTTTGAGTTCAACTTCACACCACCAAGGGCGTTCGCCATAGAGAGGAACTGGTGGTAATCACTTGGCGCTATGTCCGGGCTATATGGTGGAGGCGATAAAACCTTCCATCCGAGCTCCCGTAGCTTCTGACGAGTCATCAAGGAAGTGTGTGGTCTGGCGTTGTCCTGGTGGAACACTAAATTCTTCCGGTTGGCCAATTCTGTACGCTTCTGGTCGATCGCCTGCTTCAAGAGGGCTTGTTGTTTGCAGTAGATAGTAGAATTAAGCGTCTGGCCATATGTGAGCAGCTCATAGTAGATGATTCCTTTCCAATCCCACCAAACACACACCAAAACCTTCCTGGCCGTCAATCCCATCTTGGCCACTGTTTGGGACGATTCACCGGCATTCAACCACGACCGTTTTCGCTTGATATTTTTTCCATTTTTCCATTTTTGGTCGCCAGTCACCATCCGCTTCAAAAATGTGTCAAGTTTGTTCCGTTGATTCGGTCCAGAAGGTTTTTTTGCGTCAAATCATGCGGCACCCACACATCAAGTTGTTATGAACGAGCCCTTCTTTTTTTGTTTGTTTGTTTGCTATGACATCTGTGAAAAATATTTAGTACACATCAAGTCATGGAACAGACAACATCATATTTTTTCATCGTGTTGAAAATGTCGAATTTTGAACCAGAAAGTGATGATTTGCGGAAATCATTAATTTTTTGTTTTCATTTGAAGAAAAGTGCTGCAGAGTCGCATCGAATGCTTGTCGAGGCATATGGTGATCATGCTCTATCAGAAGCAACATGCAAAAGATGGCTTAAACGGTTCAGAAATAATGATTTTGATGTGAGAAATTAAGAACGTGGAAGACCACCAAAAAAGTTTGAAAACGCCGAATTGCAAACGATAGCAATGGTAGCAATGTTAAATGTTGCACAACAAACAATTTCTGACCGTTTAAAAGCTATGGGAAAGATCCAAAAGTGTGGAAATTGGGTGCCACATGAATTGAATGAACAACAGATGAAAAACCGAAAAAGCGCTTGTGAAATTTTGCTTCAAAAACACGAAAGAAAATCGGTTTTGCATCGGATTGTTACTGGCGATGAAAAATGGATTTATTTTAAGAATCCTAAACGGAAAAAATCATGGGTTAATCTGGGACAACCATCAACATCGACTGCAAAACCAGATCGATTCGGCAAGATGACAATGCTGTGTGTTTGGTGGGACCAGAAAAGTGTTCTGTACCACGAGCTCCTAAAACCTAGTGAAACCGTTAATACTGATCGCTACCGACAACAAATGATCAATTTGAACCATGCATTGATCGAGAAACGACCAGAATGGGCCAGAAGACACTGCAAGGTAATTTTACTCCATGACAATGCACCTGCACACAGAGCAAAACCGATTCAGGATACAATCAAAACACTTGGCTGGGAGCAGCTACCCCACCCGCCGTATTTACCAGACTTGGCTCCTTCCGACTACCATTTGTTTTCATCGATGGGACAGGCATTGGCTGAGCAGCACTTTGATTCCTACGAGGAGGTCGAAAATTGGGTGTCTGATTGGTTTGCTTTAAAAGACGAACAACTTTATTGGCGTGGCATTGACAAATTGCTAGAAATGTGGTCAAAATGTCTAGAAAACAATGGCCAATACTTTGAATAAAATGTTTTTATTTTCCCATTAATAATTAGTGTTTTATTTTCAAAAAAAAAAAACGCTCATCATACCGGTATACCGGGAGCGGATTAGGGAGCGCATTATTTCAAGAAATGGACCTGTCGCATGGTTCATGTGATTCAACGTCTTTGAACTATTTTCCTTTAATCTACATACGTTAAGCCACCAACGTTTAATGAGCTCAGAGTGAATTTCGATCAAGCAATGCGAAAAAGTGGTCAAAAATCGGATTCAACAACCAGGCGTCTGCCAACGTGACTATGGTGGCGATGAAAAGGAAATTGAATATTGTCAAAGGTTGTCAAATATCTTTCTTGCTCTTTATTCAATGCTTCATAAACAATGTTTCAGTGATCGGATTTAGTTCAAATGCCGTTTCGTTCGATAATCTGTTCCCATCTAGACGTTAACTTCATAATACTTCAAAAATGGGCCGAGTTCGTTCTGTTTAAGCAGCATATCGCAGGCGTTGATTCGGTCCAGAAGGTTTTTTTGTCTCAAATCATGCGGCACCCAAACATCAAGCATTGTTTTTGTGTCCAGCTTTCTGCAGATAGTTTAAGAGATGCCACATGCCGGTCTAACTCGATGATTTCCATGATTCGATCGGTACTCGTCGTCACAGGTCTTCAGCCGGCTGGCTTATCCATGGTGTCGTTTTCACCGGCTCTGAATAGTCGAAACCATTCCTCCGCGGTTCGAAGTGATAGAGTACTAAACACCCAAACTACCATTAATCTCACGGTACGCTTTTCTAGCGGATTTGCCTCTAACGAAGGAAAACTTTAAGATAGTGCGAATTTCGTCGTTAGTGAACTCCATGTTTACACGTCTATAACTGTTGAGCGCAATATTCAAACTTATCATGCATCATCGTCGTTTCGTAGGTTATGTCAAGACCTTTCAAATGATGTATAGTATTGCCAGATATGAGCTCTGTAGCGCTTTGTACATACCCGGAAAATTCAAAAGACAAAAAGGCGGAAGGGATATAATTGACCTTATATTAAAATTAGTCCAACGTAACCCCTTTATGAGCGGTAGGGAAAATAAAAGAGGAGTTAGATATACCCATGGAGACTCAACAATATGGTAAGAAGAAGGCTGGCAAAGAAGAAGAAACCAGAAGTCCCAGAGAAGTACCACTACTGTCAAAAATCAACTTACACGAACCAAGTTTGCGAAAGAAAACCTGAACTGGGAACCTTGTAAATGGCGCAATATATTATGGATGCGCGAATCCGAAATAGTTCAATTTGGTACTCCTAAGATCAGGACATTTGCGCGCAGGCGAAAAAACCAAGAGCTTCAACCGGAGTGTGCTGTAAAGATAAAAAACTGCAAAGCACGGCGGAGCAAAAATTAACATATGGAGATGGTTTTCCTTTCATTATGGTACTGGTCAAAAAAATGGATAAAACCTGTGATGATCGCCGGAGTTCATGTCAGCACAACAAGAGAAACTATGCTACCCTACGCAGAGTGGAATATGCCGCTTAGATGGATCCTACAGCAAGGCAATAACCCCAAACATACGAGCAAACTGGCCAAAGATTTTTTTTTTAAAGCAATAGGGTTCAAGTTATGAAGTGGCCGCCTCAGTCTCCGGACATGAATCCCATTGAAAACCTTTGGACAGATGTAAAGAAAGCTGTATATGAAGCAAAATCCAAAAATACAAAACAACTACGGGATGTTGTGCAGGTTGCGTTGAAGAATATCCCTGTTCAACAATGTCAGCCCTTAATCGACTCCATGCCACGATGTTTTGACACTGTACTTAAAAATAAAGGTTTTACGACCAGGTCCTAGCTCAGTAACAAAAATAAAAACAAAGAACTTCACTCGTCCATTGACTTTTATATCATATTTATGAATTTTTGCACTTGGTGCTATTATTTTGCACACATCGAAATTCTGTGTTATTCCGGATAACGGGCCTTTTGAGAGTTCAGAATGCACTTTTTTCTGATCTTGTTAATGGGTTTTATTTCCAATGGAATAAGAATGTTTTGCAGTAAATATGATGTGCTTGCATGACGGTAGGAAGAAGTTATTAGCGAAAAAAGTGACAAAATCGAACATGATGCTATTATTTTGCACACTGCTGTAACCCGCCAAGAGACCCAAAATCCCTGCAATACTAATTAAAACTAATCAAGACAACAATAAAGATGAGATAAGTAGATAGCGGATGTCTTTTCTGATTATTTGTAGGAAACCTGTCAGCAACACGATAGAGAAAGAATTCTGAGACTTCTTTGGAAGGTGTGCTACAGCGCATTGAGCAGAAATATAACTCATTCAACTTTGGAAAGCTAAAATCGCAACCGATCGCTAGAGCCTTTGCCGATCGATTCTCCCTGAAACTATCTCAAAGTTCGACGCTGCCTGCACAAACAATAGAAGACAAGTGGAAACGTTGTCAAGAAGCCATCAAAGAGGCCGCCACTGATGTGCTGGGTTTTACGCCACCACCTAAGAGGAACCCATGGTTTGACGACGAGTGTAGGCAGGCGCATGCAGCCAAACAAGAAGCGTACAAGGCAACGCTGCATCGAACGAGGAGAGCTGTTTGTGAGCTCTACAAACAGAGAAGAAGGGAAGAGAACCGGCTTCTCAGAAGAAAAAAGAAAGAGCATGAGAAGCGCGCGGTCGAGGAAATGGAGAGGTGCTATGGCAGGAATGATGTCCGAAATTTTTACCACAAGATAAAACAGTTATCCGGAGGTTATAAGGCTCGGACAGAAGCCTGCCGGGATCAAAATGGACAACTAGTGGTAGAGTCGCAGTCGGTGCTGAGAATCTGGAAGGATCATTTCTGCAGACTCCTAAACGGCGATGACGACGCAAATTCAATAATATCGAGACTGAAATCGAACAAAGCTGCTAGCGCGGACGGACTATCCGCAGAGCTGTTCAAAGTGGCTGGGGATGAGCTGATTGGGTGCATGCACCAACTCATCTGTGAGATATGGTCGGAGGAAAGCATGCCCGACGAGTGGAATCTCAGCATCGTTTGTCCGGTCCACAAGAAAGGAGACCCCTTCGACTGAGCCAACTACCGAGGGATCAGTCTTCTTAACATCGCATATAAGATTTTCTCTGCCGTACTGTGTGAGCGCCTGAAACCGTTCGTCAACAACCTGATAGGTCCTTATCAGTGTGGTTTCAGGCCAGGGAAGTTCAACGCATAAACCGCTTCTTCAGGTGTCGAAAAACGTTGACCATTTTTTACGTACGTAAAAGGAAGTCACTCGGTGCCAAGTCAGGACTATACGGCGGATGACTCAACAAATCGATGTTTTGAGTGCTCAAAAATGCTTTTGTTTGAGCCGATGTGTGAGAGCTCGCATTGTCGTGGTGAAGTGTGATCCGTCTTCGGCGGTTGGTTTTCTTGATTTCTTGGAAGACAACTAGCAAACAAATGATTGTGTACCACTCAGTATTGCCTATTCTGTGTTGTTCTAGTGGTACAGTTGCGATATGTCCAGTTTTTCCGAAAAAACAGGCGACCATTGGCTTGGAAGTGCTTCGCGCGGGAGCAACTTTTGTTGGATTTGGCTCAATTTGAAACACCCATACCGCTGACTGCTATTTACTTTCGGTCTCATACGCGTAAATCCACGATCCATCACCTGTCATGATGTCATAGTCGTGTTTCGAAGCACCGCGATCGTATTTTTGGAGCATTTCTTTCGATCAATCGACACGAGCCTTTTTTTTGAGCAATTGACAAATTGAGTGGGATCCAACGCGAACAAATTGTTTTGACGGTCAAATGTTCATGCAATATTGAATGTTTGCTAGCCCCACTCATGCCTAAGGTTGTCTCAATCTCACGATAGGTCACATGACGATCTTGCAATATCAGTTGGCGCACAGCATCAATGGTTTCCGGAACAACAACTGATTTTGGACGACCTTCACGATATTCGTCTTGGAGTGAGCTACGTCCTCGGTTGAATTCACCATACCATCGATAAGCACTGGTCCTTCGTATAGATAAAGTAAATAACGTAACCAGAATCATTTGTCCATTTTTAAATAAGAAATCTATGCTTAGCAATATTGAGATGACACCATCAAGCAAGTATTATTCTTCCTGTCTGCCGATAGGAGGCGCAGGCATATATAAGGAGTTTTATCGAAATGTCATTATCATGACACGTTTAGCATCCTTTTTCTGGAACCGACAGATGTGGGATTTGGTTTTATGTGACCACCTGCTTTAACGGCTTATATCACGGGGAACCATTTTCCCAAGAGTCGTAAGTAACGCAAGACTAAACGCCTTAGTTACCCAAGTACCAAACAGGGATCATGCTTGAGGGGCAATCACCCCACCTTGGTTTGATGCGAAGCCTTCCTAAAACCTCTTCCGCTCTTTGGGTCGCAGCGCCCGGTTGAGAATGCAACTCCACACTGAGAAGGGATAGTCCTTTAACCGACTTGCCTAGTTTTGCTTAAACAATGGGCTAGAAAAGTCAGCACAGTACACTATCCTCGACTCTACCCGCGATGTTAGGTGGTAAACCACAGCCACCACGATACTCCCACAGGGGGCCTATCGCACGGTCAGGCTGGAACCAAAGTTCCAGGGGCCCCTGACCTCCCGTGGCATCAGAATATAGCCTCTGGTTAAGCTGTCACTACCAGTCAGGTTCCCTCAAAGCCTGGGTCTGTTAGCCGCCATCCCGCCACAGATGGTCTTTTCTATATCAGTGTTTCCGTTGTCACTATAAATAGTGATACGGATGTGATTTTGAATCATGTGATTCATAAATCCAGTCACATCATCTGGTCTGGAACCGACAGCGGATGGGAACGAACGTGATCCTCTAAATTAAGAAAATAAATAAGACTCCAAATAATTTTGTTTTTTATTTATTTTCAACTAGGGCCGAAAATAATCGGCGCCTAAATATTAACAAAATCATTTTGTTCAAAACTATTTTCCAACCCATACTCTTATCTGGTTGCCCTGTTTGGTTTGATTGTCTAAAAACGCATATATTGAAACTGCAAAGAAGTCAAAATAAATTACTTAAAATGATGATTGCCTAGAGATTTTCTTACTGCTTGTCTTCATGATATAACCTGCGTCAACCTTATAATTACTATGTTAAATAAAATTAAAATAAAATTCTACAATAACTGTTCTTTTTCGGAACATAGACTAATTGCTGATTTAAGTGTGCAAGAGGGTTAATGTCCAATAGTAGGTTTACGATTTAAGTAATAATAAATAATAGTATAATAGTATAATAATAATATAATGGTATAGTTGTAATAATAATAATGAATAATAGTAATAAAATAATGCAGCAAATACAAACTTTATTTTATAAATACATTGAATTACAGTTGTAAAGCAAACTCTCCTAAATCTCTAACTTGTTATGTAATTACCTTCATGAATTGTATAGAAATGGCTACTGAATAAATTAAATTGAATTGAATTGAAACACTGGTCCTTGATGGAGCTTCATCGCCAAAAATTGAATTAAGCTCATCGATGCACTGTTGTTGAGTTAATCCACGTCGAAAGTTGTTAAAAAATAATCGCACGAAAATATTCACGATTTAATTCAATTTTTGGAATTGGCCAATTTTGGAAGTGGCCGCCGTGGTGTAGTGGGTAGAGTGCGACACTCACACGCAGAAGGATGTAGGTTCGATTCCCAGCTCAACAACAATTATTCGAATTTTTCACGGCACCACCTCTTTCGAGCTGCTGACAACACTCAAAGAGTAAGAACTGTCTAAGAAAGCTTCTCAAATTTCGCCGTTCGTAGTCGGCGAAAAACTGTAGGTCCCTTCTACTCGTGAGAGAACAGTAGCGCGCACAACACGAGTAGTTGATGAGCAAGCTAGGCCCTGGTTCCCCTTTGGACTGTAGGGCCAACAATTATTATTATTATTATTAATTCCATTTTTTTGGCGAGATGAATCTTTTAAGTTACTGTAAACAACACAAATAGCGCTCGTATGTCAAAACGTTTTGACGTTTATAACCTCAAAAATGTCAAACCTTACGATAGAGCTGGCAGTTGGCAGATTGCAATACTAGAGTTGCCCAATCCCGAAATATAAAAGGCATCCTTCAGAAACGGGTTACTTTTGACTAATCTTACTATTTGTCGTTCATCGGCGGGGATTACTTTCGGTTTCCTTCCTCTCTTTTCTTAATTCTGGCTTTTGCGATCATTTTATTTGAATATCCAACAATTTCACTTATAATTTGTATTACTCTCGGAAAGCAATTTTTTATTAAAGCACGTTTCGCGGGAGTACAATGCACAACACGACCCATTTTACTTTACTAACAACGCTGTACTTTTGAAATATTGTCTTTAAGTGACTACAATAATATATTGTATGTAGATATACTTTAAATAAAGTTGTTTATTAAAATTGACCAAATCAGTTATCATTATGCAGGGGAAACTGTCTTTCCTTCGTCGGCTTTTTTGGTCACTGTTGATTTTCAATGAAACTAGGTTATTTCATTGTTGCCAACGTTTCGGCAGGGATTGCTGCCTTCATCAGGGGATCCTTTTTATTGAAACAATACAACAAATTATGTTACATACATACATAGTGACAATGCAATTTAACAAGTGGATAATAAACTTATATTAATTGTGTTGCTCTTACAAATGGATGTGGATGTTAGTCTAAATGTTCTTTCAAATTATCACAAAAAAAAAAAAACTAAATTCACAATGAAACAAAATGTTGGGCACTTCCGTGTGTGAAGATCAGTCAAGAATGATTTGAAATTTAAAATTTGATTTAAATACAATACGTCTAAGCCGTTACAAGTGCTGAATATACGGCAGATATGTTCTGTATGTCCTGTTTCCTATTCATATTGTTGGTGGTCTTGATTGGTTTCCAGAGCAAAAGGTACAGCTAGTATGTTTTTCCGTTTGTAGGATTTTGACGTCATAAAGGTCGCGTAGATGGTTTGTCTGGACGTAGTGATTAGCTAATGATGTGACTTGTTGTACTTGTTGACTGAGTTCTTGTTGTTGATGTCTGATTTATGACCTTTTGACGAAGAAGCTATTTGGTGGTACCTATGTAGCATAAGTTGCAGGATTCGTTGTCATTGCCCTTACAGAATATGAAAAGCTGAACGCAATAGCGTTTCTTGACGTTAAAGTTCATCGGGAACATGACCATCTTTGTTTCGACTGGTACAAAAAAGACACAGCTTCAGGAAGACTAGTGAACTATCGCTCCAACCAAACCAAGCACATTATAATCAACCCAGCTTCCAACTTGGTTAAAAAAGTGTTCAAGCTAAGTGACAGTAAGTTCCATTAAAAAAACGAGCGAATTGTCACAGAGATCCTTATAGACAATGGTTATCCGACCCAAGTTATTAGGAACTTAATAACACAATACAAACACAACATACACTCAGTAGATTATATGTATGAAAGCATAGTGTACATCCCAACATTGTCGACAAATTTTAAGAATATAATTGATGGTGGCTGTGACAATATTAAAATAGCGTTCAAGTCTTCGAGTACACTAGCATCGGTTTTCACCAGACTCAAACCAGATATAGACAAAGGAAGCAAAGCTGACCTTGTTTACAAAATCAACTGTAAGGGCAATGACAACGAATCCTGCAACTTATGCTACATAGGTACCACCAAACAGTTTCTTCGTTAAAGACTAGGTGGTCATAAATCAGACATCAACAACAAGAACTCAGTCAAAACAGCATTAGCTAATCACTGCGTCCAGACAAACCATCTACGCGACCTTGATGACGTCAAAATCCTACAAACGGAAAAACATATTAGCAAAAGGTACACTCTGGAGACCCTGCACATAATCAAGACCACCAACAATATGAATAGGAAACAGGACATACAGAACATATCTGTCGTATATTCAGCACTTGTAACGGCTTAGACGTATTGTATTTAAATCAAATTTTAAATTTTAAATCATTCTTGACTGATCTTCACACACGGAAGTGCTCAACATTTTGTTTCATTGTGAATTTTGTTTTTTTTTTTTTTTTGTGATCATTTTAAAGAACATTTAGACTAACATCCACATCCATTTGTAAAAGCAACACAATTAATGTAAATTTATTATCCACTTGTTAAATTGCATTGTCACTATGTATGTATGTAACATAATTTGTTTTATTGTTTCAATAACAAAGATCCCCTGATGAAGGCAGCAATCCCTGCCGAAACGTTGGGATAATAACAATGAAATAACCTAGTTTCATTGAAAATCAACAATGACCAAAAAAGCCGACGAAGGAAAGACAGTTTCCCCTGCATAATGATATACTTTAAAGCCAAACAAATTTCGAAACACTTCTGTGAGGCGCCTGCCTGACCATTGGAAAAAATAATTAGCACAATAGTGACAAAGTCAAGAATGGTGCTATTATTTGGCACAGTGCTGTAAGTAGTTCTGTCGCAAAGATTCTGGTAAATCTGTTCAAAAAGTGAAATTTTTCCCCCCTTCAAAGCAAGTTCCACTAACGTTTTTTGTTTTCTCATCATCCTGGAAACTTCTCTTTGAAAAGTGTGTTTTTGAATAGTTTAGAACACTAACACGAAATTGCAAAAGAACGCGTATTTCAAAAAATTCTACAAATTGATAGGAAAGTTGGCATTGATGTCAGTCAACTAAACAAACATAAACCAAAGCACTTACTTTTAAAACAGCTTTAAAAAATTTGTTGAACTTTTAGTTTGGTCGATGTTGTCACTGTAAATGGGACCTTGTGTACCAACATAACGCCACAAAATATACGGCAATCAAGCAATCGTGAGTGTAACCGCGGAAACTCAATACATTTCAAACAGATTATGAAGTTGACCAATTCGACGGTGGCTTTAATTTTATTTACTAGCAAATTTAACTGCCACGCGGATTGAAGACCGATTACAGTCAGATTCTTTTCTTTTTTGTAGAATTATCAAATCCACTGCTCCGGCCCGAGAAGTCTTTGAATCCGTGCCATTGGGACAACGCAACAGAGGACGACCTAGACTAAAGTGGCGCACACAAGTGGAGAAGGACCTCAACCAACTTGTTTCCGACATACAATGGAACAGAAACAAGACACAGTGCACAGGTGCCTGCCTGATTGACATGGAAAAGGTGTTCGACACCGTATGGTTAGAAGGACTCTTCCTCAAGTTGGTCAGGCTTGGCATGAACAAAACGTTGCTATATATGATCTATGACATGATAACAGGCAGGAAGTTCGTTGTGAAAAATGGCAACGTAACTTCCTCCACTGGTTTTCACATAAAAAATGGGTTGCAACAAGGAGCGGTTGGTTCGCCGATTCTATTCACGATATTCGCTAGTGACCTTATAGGTTCCATGCCAAACTTAATTGCGTTTGCCGATGATCTAATCGCGTACAGATCAGGTGCAAGGATTGAGGTCATAAATGGCCTGCTGCAACGTGATTTCGACTTGATTCAACAATATTGCGACGACTGGAAGTTGAAAATCAACTACCCGAAGTGCGAAACTATTCTTTTCAGAACCCCGTTGTCCAGAGCATCAAGAGACACGAAAAGAAATTGGCGCAAGTTCAGCATATTGGACCCAGCAGCCATTAACTGTTAAAAGTGTGGTTAGATATCTTGGAATTTGGTTGGACCAGTTCCTGTATGGTGGTATCCATTCAGCAACAGTTTTGACCAGCGCTAAGAAAGCCTTCGCTATGGCAAGAGGGCTGTTTTACAGCAGCCAACTTGATACCAGAGTGAAGGTGATCTGCTACATGGCCCTAATACGGCCAATTATGGTGTATGGTTGTCCTGTGTGGTTCAACGTGAGTCCTTCCCAGATGGAAAAGATGAGGGTGTTCGGGAGACAGTGTCTTCGGGCCTGTCTCCGTTTATATCGTACACCCGAATCCCAGTACAAAAAAATCCTATCCCAACGAGGTTTTGTACAATGAGGCAAACCTGATCAGAATAGATAATTTTATTATTAAATTGATTCGGGGTCACATAGCTCCAGCCATGACCTCAACCAACAGTCTGATCTCTGGGGCTTACTACCCTAATGAAATGAACCATGAGAAGATGCGTCTTAACGGCTTTATTCCACCTGAGGCGTTCCTCTATTTGGAAACGAAAGGCCTGATACATATAGGGAAGGCTGCCCTATCATCTTCCATGTCGCACGCCGAACAGTGGAAAGGCGACTTCAATACGAGCCGGACGTCGCTCGCAGCCACGAAGGCCTCTTACGGTTCAGTAGAGCGATCTCTACCCGGGATAGAGCAGTCTCTGACAAAGAACGGCTTTTCTTCTGGTGGCTGCATCAGAATCAGCCTTCGATGCCGCCAACTTCTCACACAGGACCAAGATAGTTGACTCACTAGGGCCAACTTACATAGTTTAAGGTAGCTATAAGGTAGATTAGGACAACAAAAAAACAAAAAAAGGTGCACCACGGAGTATTCGATATATACGTCAAGCATATAAAGAACATATACTCCCTGGTGCAAGCGTCCGTATTGCTTACGGATATAGTTGTAAGATATCTGTAAATATGTTTAAGTTTGATTTAGGATAAGTAAGTTAAGTTAGCAAGTAAGTTAAACACATTGACTAAGGAACGTTCAAGTTTTTTTTTAATTTTCTTGGGCAACAAAAACAAAACCACTAGACTTAAGATTTAATAAGAATACAAAAGATGTCGAAAGGCAGAAAAAACTAGCTAGGATTAGCTTAGAGTACTTGTTTAGAGTCAGTAAGTTAGATATAAGATTAATATTTCAGATTAAATATTTAAGCTAGTTTTAAGTATTTAAGTTAAAGAATTGTAAAGTTTTAATAAAAATGCGTTACAAACTCAAAAAAAAGAAAGAAGAAGAATTATCAAATTATTATATATCCAACTTGGTCAAAATGGGCTTCACTTAGAAGGCTCTTTCTTTTTCATCCTCATTCCTGCAGCCGCGACATGAGTTGTTCTAAGGGCGACCTGGCATCTTTTTCGCCTGTGCCAAGAGCACATTGGCCAATGATTAGTGACCAGATCACCTCATATTTCAGCCTAAGAATAATGAGCGCCCAGGCTATCTCATTTGATTAAACGAAAAGTAGTGCACTCGGACTACTTATCATGTCCAACTCACAAAAATGCTTAAAGAGGCACCTGCTTCAATATTTTTGATTAATCAAAAATTGTGTTCACACAAATTCAGGCATGCCACCTTTTCACTCCTTCTGTATGGCATCACTACACCAAACACCAAAAGCACAAAGCCCAAGTACGACTAACATCCAACAGAGGCCGCCGACGTCGTTAAAGAGAAAACACCATTCAGTTGAAAAAAGCTTTTACTTAAACTCAATTTGAAAAATACTCGTCTCCCCTTCAATATTTCTTGCTAAATGCATAGGTGTCGTCGAACCGATGATCCTCTGTGCAGTGCTCGTGTCCTCTAGTGCGTTCCTCGCAGTCCTCCGTCAAGCCATATCGGCTGCGGCTCAGACTCCTGTAGTGCGACTTGTGTCGCGTGTGATGCACTGCCGATCCAGTTCTCTCGTGGCGCGAATCTGTCGCGCCGCCTTTTGTGCAGAGGTTCGGACTGCTCGACCTCAGGGGACGGCAGTGCGTGGTGGGCGGAATGGGATCCTCATACCGGGGGCATGGATGATCCCCCACCGGAGAGGCGGACTCAAACCGCCGCGAGAGCATAGTGAACTCCTGATGGGCACTGCACAGCGTCTGCAGGCGGTGCAGTAAGTCCGTTTCGGGCAGGTCACGCAAGTGCAGCGTTCTGGCGACAGATGTCCGAAAAGTTTGTAAATGGGACAAGCGGTGGTTGGCATCGGAAAGCTGCGCCTGCATGCGTGAGAGGTCGTCTCGGAGCGACTGAAAGAGAAAGGAAGCGTTGAAATATGGACCCAGATCGTTGTAGGGAGGTATGTCACATTGATCAGGGCTTCGTCGCGGCAGCGACGCGTGTGCGAGGACTCCGCACAGGACTTCATGCGTTCCTTAAGGGCACTCAGCTGGGCAGTGAGGCGGGTCTTCTCCTCCTCCAAGTCGCAAATTTGTCCCGTCAGCTCGTCAATTTTGCGCGCTCGCTCAAGGGCGGTAATCTGTAGAAGGGGTTGGATAGGATTCAAATACTTCTGTAAGGAATAGGCGTTACCTTGTACTCTGCTGCTTCCGCCAGCTGGGCCCTCACCTCTGCGATCTGCGCCTTTGCGTCCACCAGCTGAGCGGTGAGCTTGTCGATTTGCTTGCTGGCTTTCTTGGCTCGGCACACCGCCTCGTCCCTCTCTCCTTGGAGAACGCACTTACCCCGCGCTCCATCTTCGATGATGGCCAGCTTCCGCTTCAGCAGCTCGAGGTGCAAGTCCCTTCTCTGCACCTGTTCCCTGAGCACTCGGACGCGTCTCTGCAACTGGTACATGCTGGAGCTCTAAACCAGAGGGAACTGGATGAGTGATTGCTCAGCGATGACGTTTTTTCGTTTACAAACCTCTTTCAGTGGGATTTCGTGGCAGGACCTCTCCCTTTTGATCTTCGGGTGGGAGTGCGTGTGGTGGTGTCCCCCGTGATCGCAGCAAATCTGAAAGAAGGCAAAGGAAAGGATCTTGGCTTGCTGCAGCATTTCTAGACGCACTTACTTTTTCGGGCGAGTGCCCGCGATGTTCATGGTGGACGGCCAACCGCTCAGCCCTCTCGAGCAGACTCTCTGCCATGATGTTCGTGTCGGTTCCAGGAGCTGGGGGAGATGTGCACTCGCTCCAGCAGAGGACCCTCGCCAGACGCACCAGAAAGTCGGATAGACCCAGGTGGTCCTGTCGCATGTCGTGCAGCTCTGTCAAGGTCCTTTCCAATCGCTCCTCCAGCTCTGTCTTCATGGTCTCCTCGGCTCGCAGTCGACACTGGGAAGCCTCCTGGCTTTCCTTCAGCTTGCAAGACTCTGAGGCGAGTTGCTCCCGCAGGGAGTGGAGTTGCTATAAGTGAGGCCTTCAGAAGTCAACAAGGCATCTCTTGAAAGTCAGGGCTTACCGCGTGCATAGTCTGGTTCTCGTTGAGGATCTCCCGGATCTTGTCCTTTATCATTGTCTCGCACGGTTCCGGGAGGTTGAGCAGGGACGCCAGGCTCCTGAGGAACTGTATGCGATCTGTCTGGGTCCGGTCCAGATTGTTTTGCAGCCTGTGGCAGCGCGACTCAAAGCCTCTTAGCTCCTCGCGCAACTTCTCGCTCGTAATCTCGGATTCGGTCATCCGATCGCGGGTAATCTGCAGATCCCGCTCCAGCTGCCTGCATCGGTTCTCCACTTCGTGGTGGTGGTTGTGGCTAACTTCCAGCTGGGCACTCAGGCGCTGCTTGTCGGCGTTCGCTATGGACTTCAGATTGAGCAGTTCCGACTCGCAGCTGCTCAGGGTCTCGCAGGTGGCGGTCATCTTTGTCTTAATCCTGTGCAGGTCAGCCATGACTTCCTCCGCTCGATTGAGGATGCATTCGGGCGACAAGTGGTTCGAGTCGCAGACGTCCATGGCGAGACAGGCGCTGATCTTTCGCATAAAGTCCTGCATGTGCGCCTTCGCGTGCTCCTTCTGGCTCTCTTCCTGGGCGAGGCTGGCTTCAAGTTCGTTGATCCGGCAGACCAACTCCTTGCTCTTGTCATCGATGCAACGCTTCTCCCGTTGGATTGCTGAGATTGTGTTGTCGCATCGCGCTTGTATGCTGTGCTCACGATTTTCGGCTGCCTGCAAGCGGCTCTGCAGCGAGCCAATTAGTGCAGACTGGCGGGCGGCTTGTGCTCGCAGCGACTCGCATTCTGATTCTTTGGCACACAGTGCACTTTTGGCTTCTGTGAGCTGGTAAGGGACAGAAGCGTGAGGAGATAAAGGTATTGCAGCTGTCTGCAAAACTTACCTCACTGACAACACGGTCGCGTTTACACGACAGAGCAGCCAACTCGCTCCGCAATGTTGTCGCCACATCCAAATGACTTCCCGAGAGATCTTGCCCGCCACCTGGACATGATGCGTCAATCTGTGAAAGAGGGTATCTTGATACGGCTTCATTCAGAAAGGCAGTCAAGGCTAAGGCCAATCCTTGCTGAATGTATACAGCCGTAGAAGGACTAAGGTCAATTTTGGAATGCATTGACCACCAGCTTTGACGAGGAAACAAACTTTTTTAAAGACAAGCTCGGTCTAGCCACATGTCGTTGTCTGCAGCTATACTTGCTTTTGAAAGGCGTTTTCATGTTCAGTCCATCGATATTCACGAATAAATGATGGAAAGATGCACTGATGTCACCTCCGGACACGCGATAATTCTCCAAATGGCAAAGCTAAAGAAACGCAGTGAGGCACAGTAGCTGCGAAGAACTTCTAAAATCCGACAAAAATGGTGGGAAAAGGATTTCAAACTAAAGAGGAGGCATACTCAGGGATCCTTGCCCCGTTTCTTCTTTCTGTCAACTCGCTTTGCCCATAGTTGATTGCTTGCCAGGTCCACTGACAAAGAATTTGCGTATTTCAAGGCAACGTTGAATAACAAGAAAGGAACCGAGTCTGCTGCTGGCAGGAAAAACAATGCCTCCTCTATTCGTGGTGTGGATAAAAAATTACTGAATGAGACAGTTCAACTGTGGGCTGAAGTCAGAAAAGATCTCATTAGATAGGGAATCAGTGACACTGGTCCATTTGCGCACGTTCCTTTCCATACATATGTACCCCGTCTTATGACTAGTCTAGAAAGGTTTGATATTCCATGTAGCGACATCTGCGAGAGCGGCCGAGACAAGGAGGAGGAACTCTTAAACCTGCCCAAGGCCGCATCTGAATCTATAGCTCAAATTAAGGGGTCCAGGAAATTAAAGGAACTGGTAAGCTATTAAGGGAATTCGCAAACTGCGACAATGACGGCTCAAGCAAAAGTCGTAATGTTAAAGTCTTCCTTGTGGACTTCAGTTTGATACTCTGAACCAGGTCAAGCTCATTGAAGCACTAGAGCCTGCTAGAATAAAATGAAATTGGTACCAAATTGGTAGAGGGATTCCAGACAATGTTGTGTAAAAATAATTCAAACAGATACCAAAAACGATATGGAGTTCCTCAAGAGTCGAAAGTGGGTCCAATTCTTTTAATTTTTTTGCACCAACGAATTCGTATGGGTATGTAAGCAGGCGATACCATTTGCTTAGGCAGATGGTCGCCAAAAATTGAATGAAGTTCATCATAGCACTATTGTTGAGCTAATCCACGTCGAAAGTTGTAAAATATAATCGCACTAAAATTTTCACGATTCAATTCCATTTTTTGGGCGAGATGAATCTTTTAAGTTACTGTAAACAACACAAATAGCTCTCGTATGTCAAAACGTTCTGAGTACGCATAACCTAAAAAATGTTAAACCTTACGATAAAGCTGGCAGTCGCCAGAATGCAACTCTAGGGTTGCCCAATCCTGAAATATGAAAGGCAACCTTCGTAAGACGATTCATTGTTACATTATAGACCAAACTGAAGATGTTTGACAGTGAAACAAAACACGAAACGTGCGTCAGCTGTTTAAACCGAAAAGAAAAATCACCCTTTACATAGTTAGAATTTAACAGAGAGCGATGTAACATAGTGGTCGCCGTGGCGTAGTGGGTAGAGTGCGACGCTCACACGCCGAAGGGTGTAGGATCGATTCCCAGCTCAACTCCAATTTTTAGAATTTTTCACGGCACCACCTCTTTCGAGCTGCTGGCAACACTCAGAGATTAATAAATGTCTAAGAAAGCTTCTCACATTTCGCCGTTCGGAGTCGGCAAAAGCCTGTAGGTCCCTTCTACTCGTGAGAGAACAGTAGCGCGCACAACACGAGTAGTTGATGAGCAAGCTAGGCCCTGGTCCCCCTTTGGACTGTAGCGTCAACAAATTATGTAACCTATTGGGAATAATAAAGCGCGAAGTTAATTGAGTCTCTAGAAGACTGACATTGTGATAAAAGAATGATAGAGTTACAAATCTATAGAGTTGCAAATCTATTACAAAAAAAAAATGCTCTACTTAATTAGTCAGCTGCACTCTTCCCTTTAGGAATTTACACGCAATGCACGCCTTGCTAGGATTGCCTACTCTTAAACCCTTAAGCCCACCTTCGGACGTACAGTTTAATTTAGTCGCACCACACGAATATGGAATGGCATTTCCATCTTAACTTTTCTCCCTCTCTTCCACTTAACCATCGGCCTGCTGTGTGACTTAATCCCGGACACTGAAAGGGGACAAATTACCCCTTTAGCGCGAGGCTATATTATTTTTTTTTTTAAGAATTCTGAACTACATTATAACAGACTGTCATTATTAGAAATAAAATCTTCAGCAGAGAAGTTTCCTTACTTCTTCGCAGAGTCATATAACATAACAATTGTAAACTAATTTTCTAAATTGTCTGGAATAAAAAATTAAATCAAAAGAAAACAAGAGAAGGAAAGGTTAATAAAGTCTCAAAATACTCGAACTGAAATAACCAATAAAATTAGAAAAGCATGGTAAAAAGTATTCTGTCCACAGTATGATTCTGTAGGGCATGAGATACTATTCCTTTTTACTCGTAGACAGGACTATCTGTCCTTTCGAAGGTACAAAAAATCTGCTGTTACATGAGGGCATTTTGTGTAAACCTTTTTAGCCCGCCTGTGTTTGGTCATTCGAATCGTGTGTTTGTTTTGAATAACTGAAATAATGTACGTTAACAGAGCTAATTGTGGCCGCCGTGGCGTAGTGGGTGGAGTGAGACTCTCACACGCCGAAGGGTCTAGGTTCGTTTCCCGGCTGACCTCGAGTTTTTCACAGCACCACCTCTTTCGAGCTGGTGACAGCACTCAAAGAGTATAAATTGTCTAAGAAAGCTTCTCAAACGTCGCCGTTCGGAGTCGGCAAATAACTGTAGGTCCCGTCGACTCGTGAGTGAACAGAAGCGCGCACAACACGAGTAGTTGATAAGCAGGCTAGGCCGTGGTCCTGTGAACTGTAGAGCCATCCAATTATTATTATTATTTTTATTAAAATTCGCAGACACGCCCACATACCACCAGGGGCTCGACAACTTTCTTCATTAAATTAAATTTTTGAAATTTGCAGTCGTTGCTCGTCTGCATGACGGTTGGACCTTAGAGAATAAATTGACATTGACAGTTTGGCGATTAGTGAAAGAGTGTGTTCAGAAATTAAACCCAAAATGGTGAAATCCCAGTTGAAAAACCCATCTCCGTCCGAATTCAAATTCGATTGTTACGGTTCTACACGTCAGCGAAGTTCCCTTTCTTTCGGGCAATGGGGCGTAAATTTCATACAGCCCGTCGTTGTGCAGTGTCTCACGAAATCAATCATACTTTCACCATAACGATGTGTTTTTTTTTTTTGATTTCATGCCTTAATAATAATAATAATTGTTGGCGCTACAGTCCAAAGGGGGACCAGGGCCTAGCTTGCTCATCAACTTACCCGTGTTGTGCGCGCTACTGTTCTCTCACGAGTAGAAGGGACCTACAGTTTTCTGCCGACTCCGAACGGCGAAATTTGAGAAGCTTTCTTAGACAGTTATTACTCTTTGAGTGTTGTCAGCAGCTCGAAAGAGGTGGTGCCGTGAAAAATTCGAAAAATTGGTGTCGAGCTGGGAGTCGAACCTAGACCCTTCGGAGTGTGAGCGTCGCACTCTACCCACTACGCCACGGCGACCTTCATGCTTTAGTTTCGTTACAAAAAATATTGTGAATATATTGTATTTTTTTTTATATGAAATATTGTGTAATTTAATGTGACTGTAATTCAAAAGATGGCACCACCAGAGAATTGTGGCTTATCTTGGAAGGGATTACCTACTTTAATAGAAAGCGTTTGACATTTGACAGGAATAATAAGTGTGTATCAGCGTCTGTTCTGGAATGCTTATTGACTTTTCGAAAATGTCCGGATTTGTGCAGCATTTGCGGGAAGTCTTGATTTTCTGGAAGGAAAGAGCAGCTGAAGCCCATCAAATGGTTTTAATTTATACTCAGTCTGCTTAGACTGATAAATCATGCAGAGGTCGGTAAAAATAAGTGATTTTAGTGTTAAGGACTAAGAGTATCTTTGCCAACCCAAAAAGTTTAAAGATAAGGATCTGGAACCTTTACTGGATCAAGATTCGTCCCAAATGCAAAATGAACTTGCAGAATTGTTGGAAATGACTCAACAAAGGAATTCCGTGCAGTGAAAGAAATTTGGATTCATTCCAAAGCATTCCGTATGAGTTAAGACTCCTCAAGTGGTTCTTCGGACTACATATTGAAAAGAAAATGTTGCCTTGTCTTACTCCTCTTTGGATGTCACCTTTTGTTGATTCTTCTTCTAATCTTTTTTCGCCTTCTAATACCAAATTTGAATCACTTTTTTGTTTTTCATATCAATGACATGAATGTGGAGGATCTCAATACTCCTGTTGGGCTTTACGTAGTCTATCAGACATTCCTAGACGACTTTCCAAGCAGCTTTGATCTACTTTGAAAGTGAATAGTGCTTGGCACCTAAGAACAAATTTCCAAACTGGACCATTGACAGCCTTTCGAATATTACTTTAATTACGAAATAAAAGAAAGGCTTGTCACCTCTCGATCGCCGTTTATTGCAACACGAGAAAACATTGCTCGGAGTCGTATGTGTTTCTATTTCAAAGCTTTTGATACCTAACTCCCTAACTTCACACTCATAAGCATCTACACTGGTCACTCGAACAGAAAAGGACACTTGCGAGGAACTTGTACGTTGCCACTGTTGTGAGTCTACGTTAGAGCGGATATATAAAGTTACTTGATGGTTGCTTGTGATCGCCGTGGCATAATGGATAGAGTGCGACGCTCACAAGCTGAAGGGTCTAGGTTCGACTCCCAGCTCAACACCAATTTTTTTAATTTTTTACGGTAAGCTGCTGACAACACTCAAAGACAAATAACTGTATAAGAAAAATCTTCTAGAATTTCGCCGTTCGGAGTCTGCAATATTGTAGGTCCCTTCTACTCGTGAGAGAACAGTAGCGCGCATAACACGAGTAGTTGATGAGGAAGCGGGGGCCTGGTCCCTTTTTGGGCTGTAGCGCCAACAATTATCATTATTGATGATTTGTTTAAGTTGTTCTGTTATGGAGAAGAGGTTCGCTTCGCATATGATCGCTTGAGTGAAAAACATATTCCTGGCGGTATACTAACAGAACTCAAAGAAATCCCAGTAGAAACCTTCGCTCCATATTATCCGCCCACTCCCTAAACACATCCCTCCCCCATCTCACCACAGACTTGAATCAATCAAAAAAAATCCACATTGCACTTAAAACTAATTCTCACAAGATGATGATGATGCGGCGATAGTTCAGACACATGATCGTGGTGAACGCTGTGGTGGATGTGATGATGGTGGCTGTGCCGTCCCGACATTCTAACACTCTCTCGCACACTCCCAGAAGATTTCACCTATCAATCAACGAGACCGACCCAAACCGTGTTCTTTGAAATTCCGAAACAAACTAACTGCAGTCAGCGACAACGAGAAACAGCAGACACGGAAATAGCGGTTATTACGTCCTCATGGCTGCCGAAGGCCCCACCACCACGAAATGAATGACTGTTGTGCTTTGTTGCTATTTAGGTCATTCACTTGGAGCCCCACGGCAGGCATTTGACTTTTGTTTTCGTTGGAATGAGGGGCGGCTCAGCCCGAATCGCTTAGCAATGAAACATTGAAGTTCAACCCCCCGAATCGGGGTTACCTTGGTGAAGTGTGGCGTCACCCCTCTTTCGCCCAGACAACTTGTGACCTTACCTCGCACAAATCCAATTCCAGACAGCACCCACTGCCCGGGCACAGAATTTCGAAGATCTCCCAATCCTCGGCGGAGTTCCCATCCGAGGCACACTTTGCCGCCTCCGACATGTCACTACACCATCACTGCCGCGCGCGGGAAGTATTTAATCAATTTTACAAATCGAGGGAAAGTATGCAAATCGTCTTTTCAGGATAGGATTAGATTCCGATTATTCAAATGATTCGCTTTATTGTATTCGAACGACCCGGCGGACGTGGATTGATTTCGCGGCCAGCCACGCAATGAGTGCTCCTCCGTGCAGTGGAACTGCATTTCGGTTTTTCAAACGCTTGGACTTTTTTCTCCTTCCGTGCTTCGATTCGAGTGTGGTGACGGAGTAAACAGAAGGGTGTTTCTAAGCAATGGTGGGACGGCTTAGACGCCCGTAGCATGCAAGTGGCGTCATCGTCTGATTGGAGTTATTAACTTACAGGGAATTCCTTCACCGTCCCATGGCAATCGTTACAACTAATGAGCCGATTGCTGTTTGATGAATTTTATTGGCAGGCGGAAATGGGGCTCCCCCATCTTCAAGATTTATGTCTTTTCTGATTGATTCTGGATGTGCGCTGATGTTCTTTTTGCAGGACGCAGTCATCTGTTGTCGCCCAGTCAGCTGAGAAAGTAAACTAAGCCCGAAATGAGCTTGGATACAAGTCACAAAGACTGAACAGTCTTCTTAAACAGGAAGCATAAATCTTTCCTCATACTAGGCCTTCATTTCGACGCAGTTTAATTCACGTCCGAGAGGAAACTTAGCTAAGAATGCAGTCACAGCGTCCTCCCACTGCAGGAACCTGCGGAGGATCGGTGGGTACTGCAACCACACTTGATGTCCTTACATGTCTTTGGTGTCCTGCCAGCGGACCCTGCCTTTGAGGACAATTCTCAGATTTCAACAATTGACAAACTGTTTGCAAAGTGGGGGGAACTTAACACCACTTCACATGTGAAAGCCTTGGGCACTATAACCCAAGCATGTGGCTGTTCTCCCCTTCACATTGCACATTCATCTACGCACAATTTAAAATCATCAAAAAATCGACAGGCCCCAAAATTTAAACCGCCCAACTCCAAGTTAAGTCCACTCTGCAGAAAAGCTTAGTTTCCAGTGACTGATTTGTAGTCGATCGACCGCTGAGGTGCAAACTCCTTACGCATCACTCATTTCTCTAAAACAAGGAAGGACATGGGATGAAACATCCTAAACACTGTCTGCTGAAGGAATCCTTAATTCGTGAAGCATTGTCCTGGCTGATGTAGAATAGCGCTATCCAGAAAGATATCTTTATTCTCGCGCATAATTAAATTCTAAATTGATCTTTGATTGCCGCACGTCTTCCATAATTGCAGAGTTGATGAAATAGACTGGCAAGTGGCAGCGCTACGCTTGCTACATATTCCCCACACCACAATTAAGGTGGTTTAAAATCCTGATGGTCAGCCAAAGAAGTTCTAACCATGTCATCTGTCTCATTTAAAAAAACAAATCCGACCCGTCTCGACTGTTTGAGCTTTAGACTATTTCTATGGCACAAGAGATCAGAAATGCTGGAATGGAATGCTCGTGGAAGTCATAACCGGTAGAAGTCCAAAAGATCGCCAAATTAGACTGCTCGTGGATTTCTTAACCGGCAGCAGTCCAAAAGATCGAAAAATTAGACTACTCGTGGCAGTCTTAACCAACAGCAGTCCAAAAGATCGGAAAATTAGACTGCTCGTGGCAGTCTTAACCGACAGCAGTCCAAAAGATCGGAAAATTAGACTGTTCGTGGCAGTCTTAACCAGCAGCAGCCCAAAAGATCGGAAAATTAAACTGCTCGTGGAAGTTATAACCGACAGCAGTCCAAAAGATCCGAAATTAGACTGCTTGTATATGTCTTAACCGGCAGCAGTCCAAAAGATCCGAAATTATACTGCTTGTGGATGTCATATCCGACTGCAGTCTAAAAGATCGGAAAATTGGACTGCTCGTGGCAGTCTTAACCGGCAGCAGTTCAAAAGATTGGAAAATTAGGCTGCTCGTGGCAGTCTTAACCGGCAGCAGCCCAAAAGATCGGAAAATTAAACTGCTCGTAGCAGTCTTAACCGACAGTAGCCCAAAAGATCGGAAAATTAGACTGCTCGTGGTAGTCTTAACCAACAGAAGTCCAAAAGATCGGAAAATTAAACTGCTGGTGGCAGTCTTAACCGACAGCAGTCCAAAAGATCGGAAAATTAGACTGCTCGTGGCAGTCTTAACCTACAGCAGCCCAAAAGATCGGAGAATTAGACTGCTCGGGGCAGTCTTAACCGACAGCAGTCCAAAAGATCGGAAAATTAGACTGCTCGTGGATTTCATAACCAGCAGCAGTCCAAAAGATCCGAAATTAGACTACTTGTGGATGTCATAACCGACTGCAGTCTAAAAGATCGGAAAATTAGACTGCTCGTGACAGTCTTAACCGACAGCAGCCCAAAAGATCGGAGAATTAGACTGCTCGGGGCAGTCTTAACCGACAGCAGTCCAAAAGATCGGAAAATTAGACTGCTCGTGGATTTCATAACCAGCAGCAGTCCAAAAGATCCGAAATTAGACTGCTTGTGGATGTCTTAACCGGCAGCAGTCCAAAAGATCGCCAAATTAGACTACTCGTGGATTTCTTAACCGGCAGCAGTCAAAAAGATCGGAAAATTAGACAGCTCGTAGAAGTCATAACCGGCAGCAGTCTAAAAGATCGGAAAATTAAACTGCTCGTGGCAGTCTTAACCGACAGCAGCCCAAAAGATCGGAAAATTAGACTGCTCGTGGTAGTCTTAACCAACAGAAGTCCAAAAGATCGGAAAATTAAACTGCTGGTGGCAGTCTTAACCGACAGCAGTCCAAAAGATCGGAAAATTAGACTGCACGTGGCAGTCTTAACCGACAGCAGCCCAAAAGATCGAAAAATCAAACTGCTCATGGAAGTCATAACCGACAGCAGTCCAAAAGATCGAAAAATTAGACTGCGCGTGGCAGTCTTAACCGACAGCAGTCCAAAAGATCGAAAAATTAGACTGCTCGTGGCAGTCTTAACCGGCAGCAGTTCAAAAGATCAAAAAATTAGGCTGCTCGTGGCATTCTTAACCGGCAGCAGTCCAAAAGGTCGGAAATTAGACTGCTCATGGAAGTTTTAACCGGCTGCAGTTCAAAAGATCGGGAATAAGACTACTCGTGGAAGTCATAACCGGCTTCTTGCGGAAGTCATAACCTGCTACAGTTCAGATCAAATATATGAAAACTAGTTTGTTCGTGGGAGTCATATCTGGCTGCAGTCAAAAAAGTCAAAAATCTTCTTCAGCTACAGTGCAAAAAGTTAGAAATTAAACTACTTGTTCACACCGTCAGAAGCGGTTTTAATCCAAAAAATCAGCCCGCTAGGAGACTTAGTGCGCCTTTGAACAATTTCTGCATAAAATGAATGCACGAGGCTTTACGGCCTGAATAACACCCTTTCCTCCAATTTGTTAAGCGTCCACATCGACTGTTGATGGTTCATCCCTGCAGGCATTAGAGTGGCAACACAATGCTCTTGCATAGGCCCAGAGCCTCTTCATCTATCACTCACTTGTCGTTATATTTCTTTCCGCTTAAAGACCACTTGACAGATCCTCGGTTGCTTACCTCGCTCTTTTGCTGGCATTAAGAAGTGTTGCCTCGCGGCGTTCCCGTTCCTTGCAGAAAGTAGGGTTAGATTCTCCCAAATAAAAATCCCTGATCAAATCGTTTTATTGGATTTTATTTGCTACAAGCAAAAGAAATATACATAAGAATCTTTAAAATATACTTTACTTCACTTACTTACATTGGTAGAAAATACAAAAATAAAAAAGGTACCGCGATTTAACGAGATTAAAAAAGTATACCTTCCCTGATGATTTCAGAATTTGAAAAAGGCCGTCATTCAATCCTTGCTGCCAAATTTGACAGCCGAAAATTTCCCTTTTCCCAAATTTCCCTTCTGAAACCATTTGTGACCAAATGAGTTGCCACAAGACAGTCAAGACCCTGATGATGGCTCGATGACATCCCGCGGCCCGTCTGAAGCAGTATGCGAAGACTCCAAATCTAAAACAGCGAGCCTTCCGATAGACCTCTTAGGCAATACTTTTCCATTTGACAAACGTACATCCGCTACCCGAATAATTCCATCTTGACCAGGATAAACATTCGTAACTTTACCCAATCTCCAAGCAGATCGAACTTCTTCCGGCTCAATGACTAAAACGATGCTTCCGGCTTCTACTGGTTTGGTAGGTTTGAACCACCTTGAACGTCTCGTGATCTCTGGCAGATATTCTGTGTACCAACGTCTTGTTATCTCTTTCATCAGGTGTTGAGCTCGACGACTATACAATCTACTCCATTGGTCGTTCTCAGCAAATACTCCTGGTGCTGTAACATCTCGATCGCTGTCACCAAACAGGATAGAGTTGGGAGTGAGTGGTCTGGGATCCTCTGGATCGACTGAAATGTGGGTCAACGGTCGTCTATTAATCTGAGCCTGTGCTTCCAATAAAGCATTCCGAAGAACGTCCTCTCGAGGTGTCACTCCACGTAAAGTAATTTCGATGCTGGACTTGATTGACTTTATGAGCCTTTCCCACGCCCCTCCCATCCAAGGAGAAAAGGCCGGAATAAATCGCCAGACTATGCCTTGGCTTTTAGCGCAATACTCTCCGAGAACAGACTGCAACTCTCTTGTATCTTTCTCTAAGAGGTTCTTTGCTCCAACAAAGTTGAGACCATTATCGCTGTAAATAAATTTTGTGACCACGCGAATAATAACAAATCGTCGAACGGCCATAATACACTGGTCGGTACTGAGGTCATTCAAGATCTCTATATGCACGGCACGAAAACTTAGGCAAGTAAATATCATGCCATACCTCTTGGCTGTACCCCTTCCGTGTTTAACATACAATGGCCCAAAGCAGTCCACCCCTACATGAGTGAAAGGTCTCAGATTGAAAGCAAGTCTTCCTTCGGGCAACTGACCCATCACAGGCATAGCAGGCTTTGCCTTCATTCTTCTGCACATAAAACACCTGGATTGGATTCGTGCTACTGTTACCCGGATACTTATAATCCACGCTACTTCTCTTATATCAGCAATAGTTGTTTCCGTACCTATATGATTATTCTTCTCATGATAGTGAAACACCAGTAGATCAACCAGAGGATGGGTTTTGGGCAGAATCGCTGGATTACGAGCTGCATAAGATAATTTGGCTTTCTGCGCCCTCGAGCCTATACGCAATGTACCCTCGTTATCGATAAACGGTGACAGATTTAATAAGGAACTTGTAGGCTTTAAATCGCGCTCAGATTGCAGGCAAGCGATTTCGTCCGAGAAAGTCTCTTGTTGAATCTTTCGGAATATCCAGTCCTGGGCTCGTACAATTTCTGATGGAGTAACAAAGCGTTCTCTCTCAGCTAGTCTTTTTTGAAGAATGCTTTTAAAGCGAAGCAAGAAAGCAATCACTCTAACTGCCGAAGACCATTTTCCACGAAACCTTGCACTCAACTCATCGAATATCTTATATGAATTTATCTTCCTATGCAAATTTACTGAGAAGTTAGGTATTTTACTCTCGCTTACCCTTTCAACCACACTGACAGCTCTTGCAGGGGTAATTGGCCATTCAGCTTGAGGTGTTCTGAGAAAGGCAGGACCATCGAACCATCTCGTTCTATCAACGACTTCAGAAACATCATGCCATCTAGTACCATCGTCCGCAACGTTATCCGCCGATCTAATAAACCACCATTGGCGTGGATTTGTTGTTTCTAAAATTTCACCAATACGCACTGCTACGAATGTTGGGAACTTAAAGGTGGACGAACTTATCCATGATAGAACCGTTTTGGAGTCGGATAAGAAAATTACATCGTTAGTAGTGATAGAGTGCGATTTCCTCACCGTTTCCGCTACCCGAGCCCCAAGCACCGCCGCCTGTAGCTCCAGGCGAGGGACTGATAGTTTCTTGACTGGAGCCACCTTAGCCTTAGCCATTGCGATTGCTATTTCCACCGACCTATTCTTCTCGAAACGCCAGTAGGCTACTGCAGCGAAGGCCTTCTCTGAGGCATCCACGAAAACGACCAAGCTAATGTTTGAACATTCAGGAAACCATGAAGTATACGGGCGGGGAACCCTAATCTCCTCAATCTGTCTCAGCACCTTTAAGAAGTCCAACCACTGCCATCTCAATTTCCCGGATAATGGTTCGTCCCAATCAAAACCTTCACGCCATATTTCTTGTAAAATGACTCGTCCTCTAATGATGAAACAGGAAGCAAGGCCAAGCGGATCGAAGATTCTCATAATTGTTTTTAGTATGTTTCGTTTCGTAATTACAGCCTTTGGATCAGACATCGCCTTCAATAAATCGTCATCCTTGAGCTTATAAATTAATTGATCGGATATAGGATGCCAGAACATGCCCAGTATCTTGGATACCAAATTATCGGATTCGTCAGGATCGATGCTCACTAAACGGGAATTTATATTTGCTTCCGGAATCTGTTTTAAGAAGTCTTTATTGTTTGATTGAAAACCCACCAGATCGAAATTCATTGATTTGCAGATTCTGATGGCGTCTTTACTAACAGCCACAGCTTCTTCCACGGTATCGTGGCTATTAAAATAATCATCCACGTATGTGCGATTAACTAGGCCGTCCGCTGCCTCCGGACATTCCATTTTATAAAAATTTGCATGATGATTCTTGATATATTGCGCACAAGCAGGGGAGCAACGAGGACCAAACATCATCACCTGCATAATGTAGACAGTCGGTTTACGTGACAAATCACCATCCCTCCAAAGAAACCTCTGGCACTGTTGATCGGCTTCACAAATTTGAATGCGGTGAAACATCTCTTTAACGTCTGCATTTACAGCGATCTGTTTTTCCCGAAATTTAAAGAGACCGGCATGCAAGGGAACAAGGTTATCTGGACCCTTTAATAAATGTGAGTTCAACGACACTCCATCCACCTTTGCGGCAACATCTGCAACAACTCTTGGTTTCGGAGGTGATTTGTTCTTGTTGACTACCAGAAACATCGGAGCATACCAGACTCTAGACCAGTCTCGGTTCAAATCTTCCTCGGACGCAATTCTAGCATAACCCTTGGCGACTAAGTCTCGAATATGTCGGTTCATCCATTCTAACAACTCAGGTTTCTTCTTTAAACTATTTTCTAAGCCGATAAGCCTTCTCTCCGCCATGGGATAGCTGTCCGGAAGCTTGACCTCATCATGGTGCCAAAGTAGGCCAATTTTGTACTGATTATTGGCATAGCATAGAGTTTCCTCCATTAATTTTAGAGCGCGGCTATCAGATTGACTTACGAAATTACCACTAGGTGGACGAACTCCAAACTCCTCGGTTGAAAAGTGCCGTTTAACCAGGTCGTGCAGTTCTTCATCATCTTTCCTAATGCCGTGGAAATACGAAATCGACGCTACTCTCGGCGGCTGAACACAGGATAGACTGAAACCCACATTAGATGATCCGAATACAGTCCATCCAAGCAACGTCTTGGTAGCATGCGGCTCATCGTCTTTTCCAGATCGAGTCCGACTTGCGACAAGAAGTTTGGCTTGATCCAGACCCAGCAAAACTTTCGGTTTGGCATTATTAAGCTCCGCTAAAGGCAAATCCTTAAGATGTGCAAACGTCTCCTTTAGAGCTGCAATGTTGATACACTGACAAGGGAGCTCTAGATCCCTCACCGCGTAAATATCCTTTAACATATGTCGTTTACGTTTGTTCACAGCCGAAATATATAAATTCGTGCGCATAGAGTCCTCCGTCCTCGAGACTCCCTTTGTCCATTGGAGCGTCAGCTGTTCTGGTTTACCCTGTAAGCCCAAAAGATCGAAAACCTCTCTTTCCAGCATCGAAATTGAGGAGCCATCATCCAAGAAGGCAAAGGTATCCAAATATTTTCCCTGATTCCCATATAAACGAATAGGAACAATTTTAAACATAACCGAAGCCTCTACGCCGACATGTGATGAATGAATCTGCGATGTTGGGTTGAACGGTTTGGCAGTTGAATTTAAAGATGTTTTCGTAGTTACCGGATGTAAAAGTGGATGGTGATTCTTCAAGCATCCGTCAGTGCCACAAACCTTTCTCGCTGAACAAGTTTTCCATTTATGTGGCACTGGGTTTAGACATTTAAAACAAATAGCTTTGTTCTTAGCGAAAGCGATCCGTTCCTCCACTGTCAACGTTTTGAACTCCTCACAATCGTTTAAAGTATGTACGAATTTACAGCATTTAACACACCTACCTTCCTCACCACCCGTTGACTGGTGGGTAAGTACTCTTTTGGATGAAGATGCTGATGATGAGATACCTGATGGTTTCAACGACTTGAGAAGTTCTGGAGGCAAACTATATACTTTGTCGGTAAGAAAATTTGCTAACGTTTCTAAGTTAGCGTTAGTCAATTTGGCCTTGTGATTTTGCCATTCATGATAAAGCTGCGGAGCCAACTTGCTTGCAAGATCTGTTAAAACATAGTTGTTATCAAGCTCCTTGCCCAGATTCATTGACTTAATATCGGCAACGAAACCATTCAGGGTCACCGCCCAGTGCCGCAACTTGGAATCACCACCAGAGCTCAGAGGCGGCAACCTTAAAAGACTTGAGGTGAGACTATGTACTAAAATATCTGGTCTGCCATAAATCGCCCGGAGTGAATCCATGATGCCCTCAGCATTTGTTGAGTACCTTAGCCGATCGCTGACGAGGTGATAGGCTTCTCCTGTCAGGGCCCTCCTGAGACGCGCAACGTTTTCCTTGCTGTTGAATCTGCCTTCCAAAGTAGTTGTTTTGAAAACAGATTCGAAGTAGGGCCATTCCCTCTTGTCCTGACCCGAAAATGATGGTAACTCCTGGACTTGGCTACGATTCAAAATGGTCAATAAGTTTGCCATGTCTGACATGTGGCTTTCTATGTTTTGTGAACTGTGGTGGTCTTCTTTGGCATCATAACTCACCGGCTTTCCAGACTTAGTTGTTAGAGGAGTAGAGTGAGTGACGGCTGAACCTATCATTTGCTGGTGTCTGCAATTAATTTGTCGAATGGCCTCTAGCCTATCGCTGTCGAGACCTCTCAACTCTGCGAGCTCAGCTTTCTTCTCCCCCTGAACTGAGACCGAAGTTACTGTGACCAACTGTTCCTTTAATTTCTCCAACTCAGATTTAAGAATGGTAATTTCACTATCCCTTACTGCAACAGCCGACTGTGCTACCTTTGCCGCTTCAATCAACTTGTCGATGGTACCAGATGGCAAACCGGTATCTGAAACTTTGTCGGCATCTTCGCTGCTTGGAACACCTTCTTTAATTTGATTTCGCCCAACCTGACCGCAATCTTTAGAGCGACAAAACCATGGTGTAGCAGTGTCAAATAAAGAGGGGTTAAAACCAGCACATGAATAGTGCCACCACCGCTTGCAAGTCTCGCATGAAACCATGTAGTCGTCATCAGGGGTAACACACTCTGGAGCAGTGCAGCTGTGTTCGGCCTCGATAGGCATAATTCCTTGAAATCCACTCAGTGATGAAGGCACTATCAAATAAAATTGTGTTGCCTCGCGGCGTTCCCGTTCCTTGCAGAAAGTAGGGTTAGATTCTCCCAAATAAAAATCCCTGATCAAATCGTTTTATTGGATTTTATTTGCTACAAGCAAAAGAAATATACATAAGAATCTTTAAAATATACTTTACTTCACTTACTTACATTGGTAGAAAATACAAAAATAAAAAAGGTACCGCGATTTAACGAGATTAAAAAAGTATACCTTCCCTGATGATTTCAGAATTTGAAAAAGGCCGTCATTCAATCCTTGCTGCCAAATTTGACAGCCGAAAATTTCCCTTTTCCCAAATTTCCCTTCTGAAACCATTTGTGACCAAATGAGTTGCCACAAGACAGTCAAGACCCTGATGATGGCTCGATGACAAGAAGCTTTCTACATTCTCATTTGAATCATTTTATTAATTTTTGTCGAGTAATCAATTTTTTAACATTTTTTGGAAATCATCACTTTTTCTTCTTTCCTTTCTTGTCCTTAATTTTGTTCTCAGCAGTCAACGTCTGAATTTCTTCCACTTTCTACGATTTCAGTTTAAAATTATAACACTCTACAAACCCGTTCCAGCAAACCCATTACCGGTGCATTCTTTTCCTCCTCGAAATTCGCTAACCACGCTATCAGCATAGGCACCTCTTCGGCGAACAGTATCAGTCTAGCGAAGCATTCTCTCCGCTTGCTCTCCAACAGCTCTAGTCTATTTCGACTGTATCCCAACAAGCTATTTACTTCATCCACATCCTTCGAGTACTTCTCCTCCATCTTGCTCAGTCTGTATTTCAAATCCTAGAAGAGCCCGAGAGTTAGCGAGTTTCCGATATTTTAGGCGCCCTTACCCTAATGTCATGCTCCAACTTCGATCGCACACTCATAGAGCATTGGAACTCCCGGTTATGCTCCTTCGAGGTCCCGATTAGAGCCGTGTGAAGGTCCTCTTCCCGTTTTTGACACTTGTACCTGCAGTTCTGGAAAACGCACTTGAACTTGTAAGTGAACCTGAACTCGATGGGACCGATAACTACATATATACAGGTGCACTCGAACAGTCAAGCAAGACACGTTTTATTCCACCCACCTTGTCTCTCGTCAGAAATTTGATCCAGCACTGTGTCCTTCTTCAGTTCCAGAAGGCGCTCCCTCCTCTTGATCTCATCACCGAATGACTTCAACTTTTCAGCAAACTTAGTGGACTTCTTGATGTTGTGGGCCAATTCATTGGAAATCTCATCATGGATTTGCAACATTCTCGTAGACTGTCTGATGGGGAATTGTGATCAAAAAAATTTGGTTTGTGAAACCCTTACTCAATCTCGACTAATGCGGGTCTAAGTTTTCCACTCCTGTGACCGTTGGCCAACTGAGAGATCAAGTCGTGGATGTCGTCCAAAACGATGCAGTTCTTGGCGTTCTGCAGCAAAACGGGACAGATGATTCGGAGGGCGTCGATGTACGAGACGTCTTCGATTGCTCGCCTCTCGAAGAACATCTTCAGACTGAGACCAAACATCCCATGGGGAATGTCCATTCTATTCCTGGCATCGATTTGTTTTCCTGGCGTCACGCATTGCAGCACCTTCATGAGCTCACAAAATACGTGCTGGATGGCTATGATTTTTAATTTTTCGGCGGGCATGCCGTGTGGAGTTTGAACAAAGCGAAGAGATGTTGAGCACGATTCCATTTCTTTTCGTTGCAACTAAATTTTGCTCTTCGCGAAAATTCCAAAAGTTCTTTGTTTTGATCGGTTCCAAACATTCGTCGTGTCAAATACAAAACTCACAAACACGGACGAATAACGCGTCAACGAATACAAAACTGATTTTTTCCACTCAGACGGTTTTGAGGGAAATTTTCAAAGCATAGGTGATCAGAAAAATTTGGATTTTGGGTCTTGTCGAATGGGAAGATGCTGAAATCTAGAGAAGGTCTGAAATCTCGAACATGGGTGGATTTGGGTCATAACCTGAATTCTGAAATTTCTTAAAGCCCGAAACCTACAAGCTACTTCTTCTGAAAATGTACATCTGAACAAAAAAATTTTAAGTGAGGGCGTACTACCCTCTACATCAGTCCTGCGAAAGATTTCATTCGACTTCGGAATTCGGATAAAAGATTTAAGCTTTCACACTGTATTTTAAAAACTTTTCAAAATAAAAAAAATATTCTGATCCCAGAATTTTTGACATTTTTGAATTCAGAACATTTACGTATTTTGAACACATCCGAATTTAAACTTTTTTGAAATTTTTGACGTTTTCCAATTTTGGACATACCTGAAATTTGACTTTTTCGGAATTTTGATTTCTTGGGCTTTGGACTTTGGGCATTGGACTTTTTTTAGAGTTTTAAATATTTTTTAATTTTAGACATACCCAAACTTTTACGTACAAACTTTGACTTTATAGACTTTGTAATTTCTTTCTGAATTTTAAAAATGTTTTCTGATTTAAAAATATTGGTCTTTTCAGAATTTTAAACATTTTGGAATTTTGAACATAACCGAAATTCGAATTTTTGATCCTTGGTCTAATTCATCTGACAAATCAAGTAAAGACACTACCATTCGCTTTGTCAATTTTTGTACATTTTTTCGAAATTGTAAAAGTTTTCTGATTTACAAATGTTATTTGCCAATTTTGTACACATCGGAATTTAGACTTTTTGGGCTTTAGACGATTTGAAATTGGGGACAAATCCAAATTTTTTATATTTTTCTGAATTTGAAAAGTTTTCTGATATAAAAATGTTGGTCTTTTCAGAATTTTAAACATTTTGGAGGTTTGGACATATCCAAATTTCGGGTTCTTGATCTTTGGGCTTACTAATCTGACAAACGAAATAAATAAAATACGTTCACTATTTTTAAGTTTTTCAAAATTGTACAAGATTTCTAATTCCATAATTTTGGTTTCTTAAAAATTTTCGACGTTTTCCAATTTTGGACATACCTGAACTTTGAGTTTTTCGAAATTTTGATTTTTGGGCTTTGGGTGTTTAAGAATTGTGGACATTTTCGAATTTTGGATATTTTTTTAATTTTAGGCATTTTCGAATTTTGGAAATTTTTTTTTTAATTTTAGGCATTTTCGAATTAAAAACCTATCGGAACACTAACATTTTGGTCTTTGGGCTTTTTAGAATTTTGAACATTTTCGAATTTTGGTCATTTTTTAATTTTAGGCATTTTCGAATTGAAGACATATCGGATCATTAACATTTCGGTCTTTGGGCTTTTTAGAATTTTGAACATTTTCGAGTTTTGTAAATTTTCGAATTTTACACTTATCCGAATTTTGACTTGTGGGGCACACAGATAAGTGGTTCGAGCACCGTAGGCCATTTTAAATGTACAAGCTGAATTTTTTCCAGCCCTGATGTAGTGGTTAGTCGCCTCACAGCACAAGGTTCCATGGTTAGTCCTTTCATTTTTAACAGCACCCCCGCTTTGTAGTTTCTGACAACACTCCACGAAACACCTAAATACCAAATTTCTCAGAAAGTGTTCTAAAATTTCGTCGACCAAAGTCGACGTATATTGAACCTCCAAGAGAAGCTCACTGTTTCGACTATTTCTTGGTATCTGGTATCTTCAAAACTAGAATCATGAACCGATATTTTTTTCCATGGCTGCTGGAGTCTGCAAATATCTGCAGGTCCCTTTTACTTTTTTGAAACAGTAAAGCGCACAACACGAGGAGTTGATGAACAACCTAGGCCCTGGACTCAGCGCTAGATTGTTGTGCTTTCCAACAGATACACATATTGTTTTGCAACCTCTGGAAATGTTGGTGGAAGCCGTCTAAGAGAAGGTACATTATGATGATTCTCCTGCAGCAATGGCGCCGTAAGTCGTCGAGTTAAAGCACTGATCTGGCCGCCCATGTAGATGGATTTGTTGAAGGTAATGGTGTAATGTGGTTGCCGTGGCGTAGTGGGTAGAGTGCGACGCTCACACGACGAAGGGTGTAGGTTCGATTCATAGCTCAACACCAATTTTTCGAATTTTTCACGGCACCACCTCTTTCGAGCTGCTGACAACACTCAAAGAGTAATAAATGTCTAAGAAGGCTTCTCAAATTTCGCCGTTCGGAGTCGGCAAAAAACTTTAGGTCCCTTCTACTCGCGAGAGAACAGTAGCGCGCACAACACGAGTAGTTGATGAGCAAGCTAGGCCCTGGTCCCCCTTTGGACTGTAGCGCTAACAATTATTATTATTATTATTATTAATGGCGTCCATATAAACGCATCACTCGACAAATGAAAGCAGTTCAATTTTGTGAACATATCATTAAGTAGGCGAAATCGGCAGATTTCCTCAAATACACTCAAGAAGGGACTCCATTACTCTGTCTTAACCACACTTTCAACTAGCAACAACACTGCGCACAGCAGCCTCTCTTTATTTTTACTGTCGCAATGCGATTCCTTACCACAGTATGTATTAGGCGCTCATGGGCCATAACCAGTGACCAACAAAGAAATTTAATCTATTCCCATTTTATACAACAACACGGGAAAAGATTTCAATGAAAAACATTCTTGTAGTTTACACGAAAATATTTTGAATTTCTCGAAGCGAAGGATTTTCTCCCTTCCGTCGCTTGCTACGAAAAGGGATGGAAGCAACCTTTCCAAAATGAATTCCGAAATCCAATACCACTACCCCACATAAAAAGTCATTATTTCATTCATCTGCCATCACAGTAAACAAACTCAATCCGTAGAAGTACATAAAGGCTCTTGAAATCGAATAAAGCACCTGCTCCTCCGAATCCTCTTTGTTGCTTGCCTCCCCTATGAGTTCCACGGCGAGCCCGCCGGCAGTATACACCGACAACTTGCAACAATAGCAACAGCCAGCCACTTGCAACAAAAACGAAGAGCCCAGCAGAGACACAAAATTCGGGCACACTCTTCGCTCGCCCGCGCTCTGCCACAGAAGAGAAATTTTAGAAAATGATGCCAACAGATTTTTACGGTATACAAGTCGCCAGGAGAGCAGCAAAATCCACACGGTCCTCAGTGCGGTGTCGGCTATTTTTCAGTCTCTCGCTTCTTTTCTCCGCCTGGCGCAAGTTTTCTCCGCTTCATTTATGTCTTTGCCGTTGTTCATGCTGGCGGTTCACATTTTCCTCCTCCGTCCTTTTCGGCCCTTCAGACGAAGGGGCTTCCTGTGTGATCGTTATCCGACAAATAGAATCAGCATGAGGAAAGGTATAACGACGGTGGATTCCTTCCCGTACGAGCGAGCGTTCCCTTAGACGTTTATCGTATGCAGGGCGCACTCCCGTTTCAGGGAGCTGCAGAAGTGTGAGAAAATTCCCTACGGGCGCTAGGGAAGGTTTGTGCGATTAAACATTCGATCAGGACCTCAGAAGTCGGCGGCAGGTAGGCAGACTTATGCTGCAGCATAATGGCTTCTGTCGTTACATTCTCTCCCTTTGTACGTGCAGACAGAGTGCATTGGATTCCCTTTGACGATGGCGACAGTGGTGGTGGTGGCGACGGCGGCGGCACGGAACACCATGAATAGCTCAGAAGAAAAGAAGGGCTCCGATGTGGTGTTTTATGATGGCGATGTGCTCTGGTTCGGCTGTGGTGCGCGTTCTTTTCCCTGTCGTTATGCTGGGAGACGATTGTCATGGTGTTCGCTTTGCGGGATGGCTTATGTTTGCGCGGATGACTGATAATTGTCCGCGGCGGAGCGACTGTGAACTAGAAGGAGGGCAACGGTAGTTAATCGTGGATAATGAAATTCGATATGCATTGGTAAAGGGAGAGGTCGGTATGATGGATGGAAGAGAGAACGCTCTGATGGAAGGAATGGTCTTCAAACAGGGGTGAGTGACTTTGGATTTAAAAAAGAGCAAATTGATTATGCTCCTGGTTCAGCTTAAATGTTTCGGTTTCACAAGAAAAGGTCGGCAAGTGCGTTTCGAAGCAAGCACACAAAAAAAGTCGGCAAGTGATTTTCGAAGAAAGCACAAGGGCGGTGTAAAATTTTCTGTCTCCTTGTGCCTCAACGTTTTGAGCTGCACATAAGGACATCGAATCCGCATTTTACAAAATGTTTAATGGATAAGCTGCAGAGACGAACAAGGCTTGACATCTGCCATTTAGAGAACTACAGTCTTTTTCGAATTAGTCAAAATGCTAAAAATGGTTTTCCGGCGACCCTAGACGTTGCTACGCTACGCAAGTTGAAAATATAAAATCTATGGACAAGCTCAAAAAACGGACTACCGTGGACTGCAGAGTCTTGAGCAGAAGCTGTGAACAGGAAGATGAGTTCACTTTAAAAGGTGCCCACGATGCTTGCCAATGAGCAAGGTGCTAACGGGCAAACGCAGTGCATATTCCTTCCGAGAACTGAACAAGTAGCAGATCACTCAATAAGTCCCGAGAACTGAACAAGTAGCAGATCAATCAATAAGTCCCGAGAACTAAACAAGTAGCAGATCACTCAATAAGTCCCGGGGTATATAGGTGGCGCCACAAACAAAAATTATTAATTTAATATTAACTTTTTTTGTTAGTGGTGCCTCCTATGTCCCGGGACTTATTGAGTGATGTGTTATGAAAATCTGGGCAGTTCCTTAAGAGCTAATTTTTGTTTTTGTTGGAAGTTGGGTTACACTACACTGGAACATCCAGACTCAAAAGCTGCTCTATTGTACTAACATTATTTTCTTGGTCTTTCGGATGACAGAAGTGCTTATTTCACTCTCTGTCATCAAGCGCCTACATTTTCAGATCCAACTACATCAGCACTAAACAGCCGCCACCTGATCCAGCCAAAGACGGGACAATGACAGAGGAAGTGTTTTGCAGTGTCTTTGTATAATCTATAGTCATCGCAGAAAGTTTTATCTCTTAGCGAAAGCAGCGAAGGCAAAGTGTGAGTACGCCAACAGGTAGTCTGCAGTCTTTTCTGTATAAAGATAACAAAACGCCGAGGATTTCTTACAGTCATGCACCATGTAACCATGCATTCTGTCACCCTGCAAGGTGGGGAGTCGTGCAATCTCTGGTTGAGTTGATGCCAACTGTCGATCGAAGCCCATGGATGCAGGCAGTCCCAAAGTTGTTTCGGGTTCTATGAACGTCTATTCTGATCCTTTTAGGGCAAGTTCATCAGCAATCTATTTCCATTTATCCAGTTGTGTTCGGGGCAAGAATAACTTTAAACGAATTAAGTCTGCTGTTCAAATTGATGGAAGAATTGTGTGAACATCTTGGAAGTGGTTGGGGGCTTGGATCTGCTTCAGACGCAAATATTTCGACCCTTCAAGCTGATCTTCACAATATAGTTCAGCGTCAATAGGATCCCAAAACGTTTGCACTTTGAACGCGGACGTGAGGTTATCTGAACGCGTGTGAAGTTTACTGTTGGCTTTCTTAACGAAAGCTCCAGCTCCTGATCCTTCCTTCAATTCCCATCCGTCCCATTTTGGCCAGAACCAGTCCTGGGGTCAGGGAAAGTTGCCTTTGTATAGGCAGACCGCTTTCTCTTTGACGATCGAAGATGGTGGAATTTACGAGCTTGCTAATTGGATTAACTCTGGATAAATGCTATAGATGACGTTTGAAATCTATAAAGAAAAATTGTAGTACCCTCCCAAAGTGTCCTTCATCAACGTCTGCTTCTATGTATTTTTCTTCTCCAGCCAACGTAATCGATCTAACGAAACTTGGCGTTTGTCAATCTAACCTCTTCCACCTCTCTGTCTTTTAGGAGGCGAAAGTAAACACAACCAGTGAGTCGACTTTATAACTTGAAAGATTGTGCAAGTAAGCTCCAGCTATGTATCCATCCCTAACGAATCAAAGACCTGTTTTTTTTATTGAATAACTGTGTCAAATATAAGGTTGCCAAATATCTCCCTTCCGCTTTTTTGCTCTTCATTCAATGCTGCATAAAAAGTGTTACAGTGATCGGATTTAGTTCAAATATGCGCCGTTTTGTTCGATAATCTGTTTCCATCTTGACGGCATAATACCACTTTCGTAGAAGCCCTTATCCTTATTTACGAAGAACTCGGGCAGTCACTTTTCACAAGCCTCTTTTGAGTTCAACTTCACACCACCAAGGGCGTTCGCCATGGACAGGAACTGGTGGTAATCACTTGGCGCTATGTCCGGGCTATATGGTGGATGCGATTAAACCTTCCATCGGAGCTCCCGTAGCTTCTGACGAGTCATCAACGAAGTGTGTGGTCTGGCGTTGTCCTGGTGGAACATTACACCCTTCCTGTTGGCCGATTCTGGATGCTCCTGGTTGATCGCCTGCTTCAAGCGGTGCAGTTGTTCGCAGTAAATGGTAGAATTAAACGTCTGGCCATATGGGAGCAGCTCATAGTGGACGGTTCCCTTCCAATCCCACCAAACACACAACCTTCCTGGCCGTCAGTCCCGGCCTGGCCACTGTTTGGGACGATTCACCGGCCTTTAACCACTACCGTTTTCCCTTGATATTGTCGTATGTGATCCACTTTTCGTTTCCATTTGCTTCAAAAACGGGTCGAGTTCGTTCCGTTTCAGCAACATATCGCAGGCGTTGATTCGGTCCAGAAGGTTTTTTTTGTGTCAAATCATGCGGCACCCAAACATCAAGTTTTTTTTTTTTTTGTCCAGCCTTCTGCAGATGGCTTAAAATGGTTTGGTTACAAACTCCCATCTCCTGGGCGCTGTCACGAGATGCCACATGCCGGTCTAACTTGATTGATGATTTCCATGATTCGATCGGTATTCGTCGTCACAGGTCTCGCGCCGGCTGGCTTATCTATGGTGTCATTTTTAGCGGCTCTGAATCGTCGAAACCATTCCTCCGCGGTTCCAAGTGATAGAGTACCATCCCCAAAACAATATTAATCCGACGGAACGTTTCTCTAGCGGATTTGCCCTTAACGAAGGAAAACTTTAAAATAGCGCGAATTGCGGTGTTAGTGAGCTCCATGTTTACACGTCTATAACTGTTGAACACAATATCCAAACTAGTCATGCATAGCGTCGTTTTGTAGGTTATGTCAAGATAGTATTGCCAGATACGAGCTCTGTAGTGCTTTGTACATAGCCGGTAAATTCAAAAGACAAAATGGCAGAAGGGAGATATTTGGCAAACTTACTTTAACGTACTTTGGAGAACACAGGAAATATAATTTTTACTGATGGAAATTTTCGGGAAGAATGTGTAACGAAACTTCATTGAAGACAGTTTGGATTGAAAAAACTGTGAAGAAATATTCACCCCTTAATGACGGTGTGATGTCGGTATTCCTGTTGTCGTTAAAGTAGTCGTTTTAAAAGTAGTAATTTTAGTTCTGCGGAACGTAAGTCCTGCTAACATCATAAAGTTAGGGTTTTACGTTTGTAGATCAACGCCAGAATCAGTCGTTTAGAATTTTGTTAAGGACTGAAAGTAAGAGTTATCTAAAAGTCTTTTCATGTAATTACATTATTTAAATATTTTTGTAGAATAATTGTCTAACAAAAACTGAATACAGCCTTTGGTGGACACGTTGCAAAGTATGCACTTTGCAGCTTATTTAAAACGAATCGTCCCTCAAACGTCTGGCATCAAAATGAGCTGGAAAGAAGTTCACCTTTTATTTTGTGTAAAATAATGAAAACTAATGTTCAAAGCAAATGTTAGCTGACACAAAAAGGCACAGTAACTTGAGACAACTGCAGAAAATGACCAAAGTACACAATATTGGTGACTCTGCTTGGTTTTCTTGAGATATCCTCACTCTTGTTGACTTGTGGAAACGAAAATTTATCTTTCCAAGTAGGCACACTCTTTCCTCTCTTTAGGCACACTGTACGTTGTATTCTCTAAATAAGCATGTCCAGTGGCCGCCGTGGCGTAGTGGGTAGAGTGCGACGCTCACACGCCGAAGGGTCTAGGTTCGATCCCTGGCTGAACACCTCGAATTTTTCACGGCACCACCTCTTTCGAGCTGCTGACAACACTCAAAGCGTAATAACTGCCTAGGAAAGCTTCTCAAATTTCGCCGTTCGGAGTCGGCAAAAAACTGTAGGTCCCTTCTACTCGTGAGAGAACAGTAGCGCGCACAACACGAGTAGTTGATAAGCAAGCTAGGCCCTGATCCCCCTATGGACTGTCGCGCCAACAATTATTATTATTATGTCCAGTATCAGAACGGTACTATAATTTAAGCGCGCTGAATAAGTATTTAAAATTTCTCAGATAAAAAGCGTCAAGGGTTAATTTCCTTTTGCGGAGGATACTAGCATTTTGTAAAGAATTAACGTGCTTAGATCTATAAGCACCTTTCTTCCATTTAAAAAATAATTTTTTTTCAAAACACAGACACTGGTGCACAGTGGTTATTGCTGACAAACTACACCCCTTCCAATGAAGTGGACTATCGTTTCCAAGGTCAGACACAACTGTGAGGTGCCGCCATCTTTTGATGGCGACACAGATTTGAGGTGCCGCCATCTTTTGAAAACGAAAATTTATAGGATTGAAGCTTACTTTTGATTCAAGGACTCGTATTTCTGAGATTCTTGTTTGTCCCAGATGAAGCGACTGGATTTCATGAATCACATGATTCATAAATCACATTCGTAACACTAGATCATCTTGTGGCGGGATGGCGGTTACCAGACCCAGGTTTTGAGGAAGCCTGACTGCTAGGGACTAGTGGTTTGAATACGAGTGCAGGCAAGCGCATGCAGCTAACCAAGACACTTATAAGGTGACCCTCCATCGAACAACGAGGGCTGTTCATGAGCTCTACCAACAGAGACGAACGGAAGAGCACCGGCTTCTCAGAAGGAAAGAGAAGGAGCATGAGAAACGCGTGGTCGAGGAAATGGAAAGGTGTTATGGCAGGAATGAAATACAATAGTTTTAAAGAAAGGTAAAACAGCTATTCGGAGGATAAAAGTCACGGACCGAAGCCTGCCGAAATCAAAATGGGCAACTTGTGATAGAGCTGCAGTCTGTGCTGAGAATCTGGAAGGATCATTTCTACAGACTCCTTAACGGCGATGATGGCCCAATTCCGCTGTTAGGCAGAATGTTCCACTCGATTTGGATGATGAAACGACAAGAATTCGGTCCCCCCGATTTAGACGAGTTGAAGATAGCAATATCTAAGCTGAAGTCGAACAGTCCGCTGAAGCGGACGGACTGTCCACAGAACGATTTAAAGCAGCTGGAGATGACCTGGTTAGGCATGCACCAACTCATCTGTAAGATATGGTCGGAGAAATCTCAGCGTCGTTTGCCCAGTTCACAAGAAAAGAGACCCCTTTGACTGCGCCAATTATCGAGGGATCAGTCTTCTTAACATCGCAAACAAGATCCTCTTTGCCGTATTGTGTGAGCGTCTGAAACCTTTTGTCCACGACCTGATAGGTCCCAATCAGTGTGGTTTCAGACCAGGGAAGTCCACAAAACACCAGATCTTCACATTACGGCAGAACCTGGAAAAGACTCAAGAAGTGCAAATCGACACTCACCACCCATTCGTATATTTTAAGGCCGCATAAAACATTGTGCATAGAGACGAGCTATACAGTGCCATGTCTAGTTTTGGCATTCCTAACAAACTCGTCAAATTGTGTAGGATGGCGATGGAGAACTCTCGCTGCTTCGTCATGGTCGGTAACGAAATCACCGAGACTTTCAATGTCAGAAAAGGTTTCAGATAAAATGACGTACTGTCATGTGACTTCTTTAACATCATCCTCGAGATCCATGCGTAACTCACAAGCCAACACCAGAGGCAATATCTTCCAAAAATCAGTTTAATTGAAAGTTTACGCTGATGACATTGACGTGATTGGACGGATACAGCGAGCCGTCAATGAGGCGTTTGCTGGCATTGAAGCGGAAGCGGCTAAAATGGGTTTGGCGGTAAATGAGGGCAAAACAAAGTACCTGCTGTCATCGAGAAAAGAAACACCACATCGACGTATCGGACAGAGCGTCAGATAAGGCAGCAGAAACTTTGAGGTAGTCAAGGACTTCGTCTACCTCGGGTCCGCCGTAAACAGAGGCAACACTATCAGTACCGAAATCAAACATAGAAACACTCTTGCCAATCGCTGTTTCTTTGGGCTCAAGAGGCAATTGAGTAATAAAGCCCCCTCTCGAAGGACTAAGCTTGCTTTATACACCAGCCTGATCTTCCCGGTCCTACTTTATGGGGCGGAATCTTGAATATTAGGAAAGGAAGCCCTTAGTCGTTTCGAGAGAAAAGTTTTGCGTGCGATTTTTGGTCCTGTTTGCGTTGATGGCATCTGGAGGAGAAGATTTAATGACGAACTCTATAGGCTGTACAGCGACATGCGCCTGGTTAAGCGTCTACGGATACAACGCTTAAGATGGCTAGGACATGCAGAGCGTATGGACACCACCGCTCCGACCCGAAAACTCTTTGAATCCGAGCCATTGGGACAATGCCGCCGTGACGTAGTGGGTAGTGTGCGGAGCTCGCGCGCCGAAGGGTCTAGGTTCGATTCCCGGCTGAACACCTCGAATTTTTCACGGCACCACCTCCTTCAAGCTGCTGACAACACTCAAAAAGTTATAACTGTCTAAGAAAGCTTCTCAAACTTCGCCGTTCGGAGTCGGCAAAAAACTGTAGGTCCCTTCTACTCGTGAGAGAACAGTAGCGCGCACAACACGAGTAGTTGATGAGTAAACTAGGCCCTGGTTCCCCTGTAGACTGTCGCTCCAACAATTACTATTATTGGGACAACGCAAAAGAGGACAACCTAGACTAAAGTGGCGCACACAAGTGGAGAAGGACCTCAACAAACTTGGAGTGCGCAACTGCAGACAGCTGGCGAAAGATCGTGCTGGCTGAAGAGGCATGTTGGTTGAGGCCCAGGTCCACCCCGAACTATAGCGCCACAAGAAGAGGAAGAAGAACACTGGTAGTGACAGCTTGACCAGCGGCAACATTCTGCTTCCGCCGGAGATCAGAACCCCTGGAACTTCGGTTTTAGCCTGACCGAGCGGTAGGCTCCCTTGTCGGAGTACCGTGGTGGCTGTGGTTTACCACCCAACATCGCGGGTAGAGGGTAGTGTACTGTGCTGACTTCTTTAGTTGCTTGTTTACACAAAAACTAGACAGGGTGGTTAGGGGACTTTCCCAGCTCTGCGTGGAGTAGCATTCTCAACCAGGCGCTGCGACCCAGAGAGCGATAGAAGTTTTAGAGAGGCCTTGCATCAAACCACAGTGGGGTGATTGTTGCTCAAGCATGATCTTGGGAACTTGGGTAACTAAAGTGTTTAGTCTCAAATCTTGGGAAAATTAACCCCGTAATACAAGCCGAAAGGCAGATGATCACGTTCATCTGTTCTTGTTTGTTCCTTTTTTTAATGGATATTAAAAGCTTTATATTGATTTTTTTAGAGCGGAGAAAACTTGTACAAGGTGGTCCAAAGGAGGAATAGCTTGTTTATCAACTACGCGTGTTGTGTGCGCTACTGTTCTCTCAACAGAAGAAGGGACCTACAGCTTTCTGCCGACTCCAAACGACCAAGTTTAAGAAGCTTTTTTAGACAATTTATACTGTTTGAGTGCTGTCAGCAGATCGAAAGAGGTGGTGCCGTTAAAAATTTGAGGTGTTCAGCCGGGAATCGAATCTGGACCTTCGGCATATGAGCGTAGCACTCTGCCCAATACGCCACGGCAGCCACAACGAAATAACTCCCTCCTTCTTTTTATTTAAATCCAATTCAACTCCGTCACATTTAATGTACGTTCAGATTGTTCATTACATTGGCATCGAAGAAGTAGGAAAAGCGAAGGCAATTGATACGCACGTCATACGCCTAAGTCTCATAGAATTTCGTCCCAACCTGATGTATTTGGAAACCACCCACAACTGTTCGTCAAATTACATATATCATGTTCATAAACCAATTTTCCAAATCCGTCATATAAGGTGTGTTCCCGTACCCGGGAAAACAACACAATGTCCCTTCTAGTATTCCGAAAAATGGGTTTTACGTCAAATGAGCGCTCTCTTGAGAGAGTAAAATGTTTCCCCACCCTGCCCATTTCAGTACAAGCAATTTTTGCGGATAGGTTGTTGGTTTGCTGTCAAATGAATTGGTGTGCTTACAGAGATAAGTGAGCACTGGCCCATTATTTCTGCGTATATGTCTCAAATCTTGTTGGTTTTGTTTTCTGTATGGAAAAGGTAATTTGACATTTCTTAATGACATACTTTACACATTTAGTTTCGATGCGTTCCCGTACTTTCCTTTTTTCTGAAAGAGATTTATCCCCAATCCTTAACAAATGACAGACTTCAGACTTCAGTACAGAAAGTACTGGGACACACCTAAATTCTCCAAATCCGTCTAAAAATTATTTCAAACTTTTTGACATTTTTAAAATTTTAAGTTTGGCAATAGTTTTCTGTTGTACATTTTTCTTTTCGGTATTTTTAGACGGATGCTGCCCTTTTCACAAAAGGAATTATTTGTTTAACTTGCAAATGGTCCTCGCGTTAATTAAATTAAGATCTCTTGTTTAGGGTTTGAACTAAATCAGTTCTTCAATTAAAGGTGTAAAGCTAAGGAAAACGATATTGACGGCTAAAACCTGTAATTCAGTTTCAATTTTTCTTTAAATGTCTGATTGTTGATATACTGTACAGGTACGATCATTATTAAACGGGCTTGTAAAGCAGTGTGGCGAACAGGCCTTCGAACACCACTTGTGGCACTTAACGGTATGGTTGTTTGGCTGAGTTCATGTTGCATGGCTGACTCTTCTCAAAGGGTACTTACACCTTTCGGATTCGGCAGATCCCCACTCGTTGCTGGACAGTAGCACGCCTGGCACGTAAAGAAGCCAAAGCCGTCCACAAACGACCAAGAATTAGCCTTGTTAATAATTGTATGCCGCGACAGTCCACAGAGGACCAGGGCCCAGCTTGCTAAAAAACTACTCGTGTTTTGCGCGCTACTGTTCTCTCACGAGTAGAAGGGACTTACAGTTTATTGCCGACTCCGAACGGCGATGTTTGTGAAGCTTTCTTAGACAGTTATTATTTTTTGAGTGTTGTCAGCAGCTCGAAAGAGGTGGGGCCGTGAAAAATTCGAAAAATTGGTGTTGAGCTGGGAATCGAACCTAGACCCTTCGGCGTGTGAGATTCGCACTCTACCCACTACGCCACGTCGGCCACAATTAACTCTGTTAACGAACATTATTTCAGTTTTTCAAAACAAGTGCGATTCGAATGACCAAACACAGACGTGTTTAGAAGGTTTATACAAAATAACGATTTAACGATTCGTCAGAGCAGATTTTTCGTACCTTCGAAAGGACAGATAGTTCAGTATAAGAGTAAAAAGAAATAGTATCCCCTGCCCTACATCATACTGTAGACACAAATCACAATCTCTAGGAAAGGGGCGTTTTCTTGAGCCTTAGTCTCCGGAAGAGAAGGAAAGAAAGACCAACATCCGCAGTTGCGGACGCTTGGGAACTTAGTTCGGATGGACAAAGACGCTATTTTTCAAGTCGCCAGGTAGAGAAAGTTTGAGACATTTAAGGATCGCCGACTTATTACGATGCCGTGTTTCCTCCTCGGACTCACAGTTAAATCAGAAATTGTTGGAGATGGATGACTTTAAAGAAAAGACTCAGGCATTTCACTAGCACCTTTGTCAATCTAATGAAATACATTATATCAAAATCTTGTCACAAGGCATAGAAAAACGAATGCGGCAAATGCTGCAGTCCAGCCTTTCCGAACTTCATCACGATATTCTCCATTCATTTCTGTTTAAAAGAAGTCACGAATTATGAATTCATTCCCTCCCCACAACTCACCAAGCACACGCCAAGTTCAAGCTGCAGACTGTTTCAAAGATAAACTCCCACCCCCTCGAAAAACTCATAAATCATTCATGTTTGTATCGGCAAACATTATTTCCGCATTTCCGTGCAATAAACAATCCGACGGTTGTTGCCTCATTCAATTCCCTTAATCACCCAATCGGGCATTCTCTCGCTCTCTTCAGAGGCCAAGATAAGGCAGACAGCAGTCGGCCTTCCGTACTGCTGAGCTCCCAAAGAGTGCCCCACAGCACAGAGGGAAAACGAATCGAAAAAGAAATAGAGAAACATCGAAAATACAACACAAGCAGCAAGCACACACGCTTCTCCTTCTCCAAGCGACCCCCACCATGCACTGGCTTCCCCTCGGCAGAGCGTGCTCTCCTTCTCAGCCCTCTCCATCCCCACGCCGACTAGTATTGGTTTTTCGATTTCGGTTCTCTGTCTGCTGTTCTCCTTCTTTTCTTCAACCGGCTGCCACACACCGGCACACGAGCCTTTTTCCAATGCGACGGCCGGTGGGGGTCCCTCTCGATGACCACTTTCGCCGCAGTCTAAGCAAACCTAAGCCGACGCACCTCCTCAGCGCTTCTGTTCGCCTGCTGAAATAAGTTTTAAATTTTGACAAATAAAACCGCGATTGTAATTTACGAGCGCGCTCCGGATTTTTTCCCCGCAGAATCGGTAAAATTCGCATAATTTCGCCGGGCGCGTAGTGTCACTCTGACAGCGGAGGGCTTTTTTTGCGCGCGAACTTATTTTCTTTTCCCCCGGAAACTATGTGATGTGTGCGGCGAGGGCCCTGTCTAGTTTGCTGAGTGACAGATGGGAAAATTCACTCGGCGGGCCGTCACCATTTTGTTTGTACGTAACATGTGAGGTGCTCTTCTTACCAAACGCCCATGAAGTTCAGTTGAGACCTCTGACAGACAGCCGCGGCGACGACGGCCGGTGACGTGCATCGAATGTCGGCTGCTGATGGCCTGGTAGACGGAATACGATTCTTTTAACAAACAAACACTCGGCGATTGCGGACAATTTGTCTGGCAGACGCCGACGACGGTGAATGCGAACACGGCTGAGCTGATGTGCCGTTTTTATACCATTACAGACCGAGTTGGTTGCGACCGTGTCTGCTGGCCTGGTAAGATTCCGGTCTAGATGATGCTCTTCCTGCTCTAGTTGTGCGCTCGTTAAGGGAAATGTGGTGTGCCCGCCCGGTTGAACGACGGATTTTAATTAGAAAACGAAACACCGGCGAGGGCGGAACGAGCCGCTCGTCAAGTACCGCTTTAGTGTGTGCGCCCGCTGCGCGTCGAAACTGCTCCTCAGCGCGGGCAATTGAAGAACCGATCTAGAGCGACACAATGGTCTAGAGAGAAGGTTAGCTTCGTTTTGGCGCGATACACTTCCAGACGGCATCGACGTTCGTCTATTCATCGGGTCCCAGCAGTGGACGCAAACAAGTTCGCGTCATTTTGTTGCACGGCAACGTTCGACACATGCGGCCAGAGCGAGAGCGAGCGAGTTGTTTGGGCAGTCCGTTGTCAAAGATACACAAGTGGCAACGGATACGGCAAGTGCGCGTTCATCGCTGCGAACAGAGCGACGAATCGAACACGGCGGCAGTATTTTGCGCAAAACTCATGACACTCCAACTGATCAGGCGACCAGAGCAAATCGTAGGCCTCGTGGAATGTCAGCGATGCAGTTGGAAAACGCTGCCGGTTATGGCGGGACACAGATATGGCATGTACGGCTACGACGAAGGGGCAACCAACGTATTCGTTGTCATTTTTATTGGTTGGTGAGCTGACGGATGTGTGTGGCGGAGCGGAGACAGGCACGAATCGTGCAAACAGTTGTTTGCTATCGGGTGTGATTCACCCTTTTGGAATGTTGTTGTCGACTTGACATACCCGTGGACAGGGGTGTCTCGGTAATATGATTGAGAATGCAGAAGGGTGGGTAGCATTTGTAGACGAATGTGTTCCCGTTACAGGTAAAGGTAGTTGTCCATACCCAAAATACACGTATGGAGAGCATGGATTAAGCAGTTAGAAATGGTTACTGAGAATTATGGGGACTCACTCGTTGTTTGAAACTTACATTTACTCTTCCTCTTCCTGTCAAATGAAGGGTAAGGGTTTGCAAGAAACTGTCAGATGCATTTGATGTCAAAAAGTTATCTGGACAACGAGATGAACATTTAACTGACAGTTTTGTAAAAATCACTTCAAACTGAGTGAGAGAAAATTTTTCAATGTCTTCTACTTCGACTGACTCTGATGGACGGAGGAAAAGAAAGATAAATGCTACCGCTGGCAAGAAAACCGTCTACCAAGAAGCATGCATCAGTCATTCCCAACAACACTGAGTCATCTAAATGTAAATGCGAGTCTGCCGGCGAACGAGAATAATGAACGATTACGAGGTCTGCACAAAAAGTGTGTCAATTTTGCAATGTTTTGAAACAAGGTTCCCGGTTGGTATGACACCTCATCCTGAGTCAAAGGCCAATAACTGTGGTTTCAGGGAATAGGCTGAAAAAGACTTCTTCAGATAGGTGAGGACGATTCACTAAACTTTGATCCTTCAGGGTTCTGTTTCTGAACCACAGCTCTCAAAGGCAGAACTCCAACTGGATGTTCAAACTGTATCAAGGTTCCAGTCTTCCATTGCAAAAGAATAAACTCACGAGTGGGACTGCCAATACCAGAAAGGATGTTCAACATTTAGTAGACGTCATTGCACGAAATAGCCTTTAGCTCCATTTTGACTAAGTGTTGCTCTACGGATATAGTTTTGAGTTGCAACAGTTTAGTCTTTTTTGGACTGATCCAAAAATAACATGTAGGTACAATTTTGTCGTTCTACGTACATTTTCGATTTTTTAATTTTTTTTTATGTTGGTACACTCGCCTCGAGCATACAATCTTTAAAGTTTCAGCTATGTAGCATATTTATTGTGTTTGTGAGGGGCATAAAAGTAAGACGTGTTTTGCGTGCTCGACGATCAAAGTATTCACATCGAATTCTGTGTGAAAAATGGAACTGAGGGCTCAAACTCTTCAAATGTTGACAGTGGTATACGGTAGGTGCACTTAGAGTCAAAAAATGCTTGTAAGTGGTACAAGCTATTCAAAGAAGGTTGAGAAGATGTGAATGACTCGGTCTTTCGGGACGCTCCAGCGCATCAACAACCGACGAAAATGTTGAAAACAGTGAAGAAATTTGCTATGAAGAATCGTTCAGTCACTATTAGAGAAGTTGCTGAAGATGTCGTCATAACGATTGGCAAGTGTCATGCAATCTTTTCGAATATTTTGGGTGTAAAGCCTATGGCAGCGAAGTTCGTTTGTTCCAAAATGAATTTTAATAAAAAAATGTCAGATAAGTATCATTCGGGAATTGTTGAACGATGTCAACGGCGATCCAGATTTCAAATCGGCATAACTGGCAAGAAATCATGGGTATGTGGCTATGACACCGAAACCAAAGTCCAATCATCCCAATTGAAGAGCTATATAGCTGAAACTGTAAGCATGTGCTCTTGACAAGTGTACCAACATAACAAAATAAAAACAAAAATATCGAAAATGTACCTAGCCCGCGAAATTTATACTTCTTGATCAGACCTCGCATATACAGCTTTCCGATTAAAGTTACATAAACTGTTTGTTATCTATTTCAGGTTTCGGGGCATACATCGTTCATTATTATCAGGAACACATGTTTAATAAAAACTACAAATTCAACATTGTGTTGTAAAGCCTACCTGACTTCTGGAGTGCATTGTGCTTATCCAGTTCTATTTTCTTCTATGATAATAATCCTTTCAATTATTGCTTATTTTTGCACCAACCTTAAATTTTTTACAGCGCTAGTCACTTTGGTATTTATTAAACTCAGGTCTTTTGGAGATTGGTTGTTTTTGTTTTCAATTCTGACACTTTTTTTTGACTGCAGGCATGTTTGTACATTATTTTGTATTACGACCCTTCCTAACGGTAGATTACTACCTGATTTTGTTTTATCTCTGTATCTGGAACACTGGGACCTTTCATAGAATATCGGACAATACGTTTTACCATTGTAGAAGAAATAACTTCTTCGATCTCTCGTTTTTTAATTTTTATTCTTTAATGAATGAACGCCATTTTTTCCTAAGATGATGTCCAGAACACAATTGTTATACCCAAAGAAAATACTTAATGATAACTGTTGGCGCGACAGTCCACAGGGGGACCAGGGCCTAGCTTGCTCATCAACTACTCGTGTTGTGCGCGCTACTGTTCTCTCACGAGTAGAAGGGATCTACAGTTTTTTGCGACTCCGAACGGCGATGTTTGAGAAGCTTTCTTAGACAGTTATTACTCTTTGAGTGTTGTCAGCAGCCCGGAAGAGGTGGGGCCGTGAAAAATTCGAAAAATTGGTGTTGAGCTGGGAATCGAACCAAGACCCTTCAGCGTGTGAGCGTCGCTCTCTACCCACTACGCCACGGCGGCCACAAACAAACAGAATATGTATATGCATGAAATACAGTATCACAGAATGCGATTGATGATGAACTTGTTAGGCTAGGATCAAAAGAGACTTCGAGAACTGCCTGTGTCCTAGGTCAGGGATGCCATTGGCAATTGGATAGCACAACTAAAAATACCACCACTCTCCAGAATGCAAGCCGTCCCCACAATGGAACATCGTCAACACACGGATCTAAACACCCCGATGTTAAGACAGGACATCGTTAAATTGTAAATAATTCACTTGTACACACTCAAAACTATGTAAGCCAGTTGTTTATCCGTCAGGCCCATATTGTTGAGACGACACATATAAAAGGTGTTCCAACAAGAACGCAAGATTTAAATGACTGATGAAGCAATTAGATTGTTTCTCTGGCTGTATCCTCCACATCCCCTCCACACCCCCTCCACATTCATTTCTTCAATTCTAGGCACGAAAAAATTGGTTATCTTTCACGATACCGAACACTATTGACTGTTTGCGTTTGACCTGACTCATTTTCATAAAAAAAGGTCCAATGATTCCTCCAGCCCAAAACCCACACCACACAGTGACACGTTGAGAATGCATTTGCTTCTCGTGAATCACTCGAGGATTTTCCTCGCCCCAAATGCGACAATTTTGCCTATCGACGAAGCCATCAACATGGAAATGGGCCTCGTCACTAAAGATGATTTTATCGGCAAAATCAGCATTTTTACCTTCAAATTAATCAAAAAAAACCTTCAAAATGTAAGATTCAAATACATAAATGTAATCTATTGCCACAATAAATAAAATAAAAATAAAATAAAAAATCAGCATTTTTATGTTTACAATGAGAATGCGTTGTTCATTCGTGTAGCGCTCCATTTTTATTAACCTTATACCTTCTACTAACAAACAGATATAATTGTTCAAATGTCAAACAATGACAATTCGAATGGCGGTAAATTTAAATCTTGCGTTCTTGTTGGAACAACCTTTATATGTTAGTTAAAATTAACTTAAACTATTTCGTTAAAAAAAAAAATTTCATTTATTGACTCTGTAGGGCAGAGTTTTCCCGTATACTGTTGAACTTAAACTGAACATTAGAATTTTCTTAGTTATAACTTAACCTATGTGGTCGCCGTGGCGTAGTGGGTAGAGTGCGACGCTCACACGCCGAAGGGTCTAGGTTCGACTCCCAGCTCAACACCAATTTTTCGAATTTTTCACGGCACCACCTCTTTCGAGCTGCTGACAACACTCAAAGAGTAATAACTGTCTAAGAAAGCTTCTCAAATTTCGCCGTTCGGAGTCGGCAAAAAACTGTAGGTCCCTTCTACTCGTGAGAGAAGAGTAGCGGGCACAACACGAGTAGTTGATGAGCAAGCCAGGCCCTGGTCCCCCTTTGGACTGTAGCGCCAACAATTATTATTTTTATTAAATAATCAAACCGATTCATCTTACTATCAATAAAAACTTATTTACCAACACCAGATTCCGCCATGCAACCCCATACGATCACGTTTCCTCCGCCATGCTTCACGGTTCCTGATGTACAGCTCTGTGAAAAAAAATAGCACCACAAGTAAAACGTCGTAAATAAAATGCAAAATTTAGTGGACGGTTTTTGCGGTTTTTATTTTTTTTATTTATACTACTGTTCTAGTACTTCGTCTTATAACTCTTATTTTTGAGCACCGCGGCACAACGTCGTGGCATAGAGTCGATTAGTGCCTGACATCGTCGCATTGGAATATCCCTCCACGCAGCCTGCACAGCTTCCCATAGCTGTAGTGTATTTTTTGGTTTCGCTTTAAAAACAGCTTTCTTAACATCTGTCCAAAGATTTGCAATGGGGTTTAGGTCTGGAGATTGCGGCGGTCATTCCATAACTTGAACCCCATTCCTCGCAAAAAATTCCTTGGCAAAATTGATCGTATGTTTCGGGTCATTGTCTTGCTGCAGGACCCATCTGAGAGGCATATTCCACTCGGCGTAGGGCAACATGGTTTCCTTCATTATGCCAACATAAACTTCGGCGATCATCATTGGTCTTATCGAAAATATAGCACCAGTACCGTTGTAGGAGAAGCATCCCCATATGTTAATTTTCGCGCCGCCGTGCTTAATGGTTTTAAAGTACACTCCGGTTTAAACTCTTGGTTTTTTTTTGCCTGCGAACAAATGTCCTGGTCCCAGGAGTTCCAAATAAAACAATTTTTATACTCATCTGTCTATAATATATGACGGTTACTTCCCAGTTCAAATGTTCTTGCGCAAATTATTTTCTTTTATGAAGATGGACCTTTGTCAGCAAGGGTACTTTTCTGGGACTTCTGGCAGGTAGTTCCTTCTCCATCAACTTCCTTCTTATGGTTGATGTTGATACGGGCAGATTTAGTTCCTCTTTTATTTTGTTTGATGTTAAGAATGGGTTTTTTTCACTAATCTTATCATTCTTCTTATCTTATCTTCTAATTTCGATTTTCTACTTCTTGTTTCTTCTTTTTCGACGTGTTTTTTTGCATGAGTAATAATTTTATTCGAACAACCAACGATTTCCAGAATAAATTTGTACGTTTTTCCGTCAGAAATTATTTTTTTTTATAAGTTCACGTTTTCTTATGCACACCGCGACCAATTTTAATTGTTTATAAAGTTGTATTTTAAAAATACTAGTTTCAAAATACTTAAACTATTTTACTTAAATCTTTTGACGCACAAAAAAATAACTAAACACCACCAAACACTTCGAAAACACTTTTTAGAATGACATGGTGCTATTATTTTGCACACCAAAATTTCGGTTTCATTTCGTATAACGGGAATTTTCTTATCTTAAAATGCATCTTCGCTTATGTTATTTTTTGCATTTTATTACTGATACCCAACAGATGTCCTACAATAAATATCGTGTATTTACATGAGCATGGAGAAAAGTAATTAACATCCAAAGTGCAGACCTCAACGTGGTGCTATTTTTTTGCACAGAGCTGTATTTGATGGATCAAGTTCGGTATTTTGTTTTCTATCATCAGAATTAAAGATGTTAAACTTACTTTCATCACTCTTTCATCCTTCTTTCAATTCATTTTTATTCAATAATCCATATCAAACTTACATACTAGACAAAAAAGTTTAAAACTAGTTGGACGAACATTGTTATTACGATTACTTTCATCACTAAACGTTACCTTATTCCAATAACTACTTTCATGATTTTCACAAGCTTCGGGGAAGTTTCGTAATTTTTGGCGGTTGACTTTGCTGACAAATGGTTTCTTGCTTATATTCCTTCCATGATATCCAGCATCATACAGTATTCTGCGGATGGTATTAGGGTGACATGTTTTTTCTGTTTCATTAAGTACCTCTTCCGTTTTTTTAGGAGCACTCGTCCTTGGATTTTTTTTTTATTTTTCTAACGACTAGGCGGTTTTCTTGTTCCCTGAGTTTGCGGGGCCGACCTGATCGAACTTCATTTTCCACAATACCGTTAATTTATATTTTTGCACTATTTTCTATATTGCAGCGGGACTTTTATCGACTATTTTGGCTTTTGTTCTTATTGATTTGTTATCTAAAAAGTGCTTAATAATCAATTTTTTCAAGTCAGTAGAAATTTCCTTTCCTCGAGGCGCCATCTTCAAAATTAGCAATAAATCTATCTTTACAGGACTTTTAAACTAACTCACACAATACAATTCGCAATTTATTTTTTATTTATTGTATACTTACTTTTGGGACGAACTTTTGTGTGTCTCCTCGCATTTTTTCGCTTCTTTCGCATTGTTTTCAATATTAACCGTTAACTTTGCTTTAAGATGGAAGTTCAATTACGTAAAGAAAACGTGTTGACAGTGAAGTAGAAATATTACTTCGACTTTGGTCGCATTATTTGTGAAGTTGATGAAGTGTATACTTACTTTTGGGACTAACTGTATGTAATTTCCTAAAGTTTTTATTGTGTGCCCATCTTTAAGGGTTTTCGATAAACCACACTAAGCCATAAGCAATTAATTCATGCCGGGACTCAGTCAATATGTGAGTCACCTCAGTCTGCTGGTAACAGCCTACTGATTTCAGAGACCAAGTTGGTTGAGGTCATTCTCCACGCAAGGCTAAAGACAGCCTTGCTTGCCTTGGCTCAGATTTGAAGACCCGCTGGAATAAGTTAAAGACAACCCCCTTGAGCCCTTGATATGACATAACGTGCCCTGCCCCGTGTGTTCACCAGTTGATCGATAGTTTTACTCAGATTTGAAAACCCGCTGGAATAAGTTAAAGACAACCCCCTTAAGCCCTCAGTCGTTCACAAACCTTCAAGTAGTGCAGTGATAGTGCGTGAATGTTTCGACTTCTATGAAATAAAAAAACAAAAAAAAAAGGGGGAACGTTAATCGGACTAATTAAGTACTGCAATTGCCTCAAGTTCATTTAACAAGCGATTGGGCGAACAGGTAGAGTCAGTGCTCTTGGCTCCACAGGCGTAGGTTCGATCCCCGCTGGGGACAGTACAATCCTTTTTTTTTCCATTTCCAAAAGGAAATACTCATATAATTGAGTGAGTGCAGGGAAATGGAATCCCACGAGCGGTCCGCGCTCTTTAAAGCGGACAAAACGAACCAACAACAGCAGGTGGCAGAATCAGGCCATCAGTCAACGGTGCCCAAGGAAGGCACTGCTAAAAGAAGAAGAAAAAAAATAACTTCTCCAAGCAGCTCCAAACGCCGCAACACCAAGGCGTCACCCCTGGGGGGAGAGATGAGGGCAGAGGCTGCAACGTCAGAAGCAGCAGCAGCCGACACAGAGGAAGATGACAATGTCCATTATGTGTCCGACGAAGGGGAAGGCCTGTTTGCAATCAGCAGCAACAGTTTCGAGTCTTTGGCCTCGGACACAGAAGATGAAGTGGAGCGAGTACTTCGTTCCAAAGAAAACGAAATTCTTGACATAGAGGAGAAAAAGAAGCGTCTCCTCTCTGAAATAAGAATATTGAGAGCTAGAACTATCGCTAGGCGAGCGATGGAACAACAACAAAAGCGCCAACAAGAGCCATATCCGCAAAAGAAAGCAACCCAGCAACAAAAGCAGCCAGCAGCTCTGCAACAACAACAGGCAGCAGCACAGCAACAGCCAGCAGCACAGCAAAAGCCAGCAACACAGCAGCAACCAGCTGCACAGCAGCAATCAGTAGCGCAACAGCATCAACAGCCAGCAACACAACCGAAGCAAAAGCAGCTGCATAGTGCAGCAGACCAGCAACATCAGCACCCAGCAGTTCACCAGCAACAGCAGCGGCCACAAAAAAAAGAGAAGGTTCCACCAATAAATCTCTACAAGCCCGATGTAGAACAAACTGCTAAGGTATGTAAGGAAGCCATAGGTAGTGGTAATTTTATTATAAAAAAAAACAAAGGTTTTGAAAAATTTTCAATCCACTGCAAGACGGTGGACCAATATAATAAAATTATAGAATATTTAAAGATTTCATCGTTGGAGTTCTTTTCCTACACTCCAAAAAGTGAAAAAAGCCAGGCAATGCTCTTAAAGCTCCCCGTGCCGCTTGATGCAGAGAGGGTCTTCCAAATGCTCAATGAGCAAGTGTGTGATGGTGTCGAGATCGTCGGGGTCAAGCCCTTCACCACAGCTAAGGCAAGGAGAGAAAGGCGGAAACTGCCAATGTATATTGTTCAGCTGTCACCCACAAGCAAGAGAGACAATCTAAAGAAAATCGAGTTCTTAGATTATCTGAAATGCGTCTGGGAAAATATAAGAAGGCGCGACGGCATTATCCAATGCGTTCGCTGCCAAAGGTTTGGCCACGCCGCGTCGAACTGCCAAATGCAGCCTCGATGCGTGAAGTGCAGCGATAACCACAAGGCGGAGGACTGCCCGCTGGGGAAAGAGGGAGCAGCTAACAAAAGTCAGCTGAAATGCGTACTTTGCGGGAACGCGGGGCACACCGCTAACTATCGGGGTTGCCCTAAGTTCCAGGAGCTAAAAACAAAAACAGTTCTGCAGAAGCAGCCCCCAGTGAAAAATTCACTCCGGGCAGCCGTAACCGTCACCCCTCATGTGACCTACGCCCAAATGGCGTCTGGTCAGAGGGGCATGGGAAAGGAGCTACCAAAGGTAATGCCGCAACCTTCAGTGCCAAGAGCACACGATCCAACGCCCAATTGGAAATCCTCCATTGAAAGACGTATGGATCGGTTAGAGGAGCAGGTAAGCCAAATTCTGGCGCTCCTGCAGAACCAAGCACATCCCCAGTCCTAATGGCTGCGCAGACAGAGAGTACTTACAAGATCCTTGCAGTGAATGCAAATTCATTAATAGGGATCCCGCGAAAAAACGAGCTCTACAGATTGTTGGACGATCAAAGCCCAGACCTACTTCTGATTAGCGAGACCAAGCTAACCCAGAGAGGCATATTGGAGCACAGTAATTATAATGTTATTAGAAGAGACCGGCCCAACTCCAATGGTGGAGGCGGTGTTGCGATCTTCATTAAAAATAACATTAAACATAAAGTAGTGTATAGTAGTGAAGTAAGACGATTTCAGGAGTTGGAGGCCTGCATCGTGTGCATTTCTCTCCGCAGTGGAAGGAAGTTGTATGCGGTGTCAGTCTACTCCTCCGGCCCCCCTAGTTCCAGAACGACTATATCAGAGCTCGATTCGCTCTTTCGATGTCTAAGACTGGACTCGGAGGAGAACTATTTCATTTTGGCCGGGGACTTAAATGCCCGTCACGGATATTGGGGAAACATAGTTTCCAATAGTAGAGGGGACCAGCTTTACAGCTGGTATTGTTTGCACAGTGTCGAGTATAGACTCGATTTGAAAGCAACGGAGATCTCGTCCTTCCCCAGAAGCGGTTCCTATCTGGATCTTCTGCTGTTTGACGCAAGACTCCAGCTGACAGACACAAATTCACACACGGTAAACTGTTTGAACACCTTCGTGTATATCAGTGACCATTGCGGACTTAGTGCCGAAATTAAGATACCCAACGATATTGCGGAATTAGGAGAGTTCGTTCAATCGTATCCCTACAATTACAGTAGGACACGCTGGACACGCTTCTCCAGACAAATGACGAGAGCAGTCTCCTCGAATGCGCTTCACATACCGTCCAATAGGAACTTGTCAAATGAGGAGATTGACATGTATCTAATACAACTGGACGAGACAATAAAACGAACGATGGACAGCACGATACCACGGTTTGCACGGACAAACAACGAAAACCTCTACCGCAATGCGACAATTGACGCACTACACCAACGAAAAAGTAGACTTCTGTCAAGATTAAAAACCTTGTACAGACGGTTTACCGACAGACAAGATGAGGAAATTAGGACACTGAAATCGCTCATCAAAAACATTCAATCATTAATAGTTCAGAACTACAGACTTTCTGTTAACATGTATTGGAACAATAAGATTCGGGCAGTAAGATCCAACAACCCGAGCATGTTCCCGCAGATAAATAAGTTCTTTCGTAGTAAGCATAGCGATCTTCCGTGTCTTAAGCTCCACAGAACGACGGACAACGAACAAATACTGAGTACAGCAGGTATTGATCCAGATAACGCAATACTCGACGATAACTTCTTTGTGGTTGAAGACCCGCAGGAAAAAATGGAGGTACTAGGCGCGGTCTTCCAGGAATCGTATAAGGTGAATGTGAGTATTCGCCAGAACCACGACCTGGAGAATCATGTACAATCTAGCAACTCACAACTTCGAGAAGATATGCAACAATGGCGATCTGAGAACATCGGCTTTGTCGTGTTCAATGACGTTAACATGGCAGATAATGTCATCGCCGTTGAAGGGGTTCATCCCCCGTTCATTTCGAAGACAGAGCTCCATGCGGTCTTTGAATCACTAAAGAAGAAAAAGTCAGTGGGAATTGATGGGATCTCGAACATTGTGCTAAGACATCTCCCCCTAGATGTGGTTAACATGTACACTATCCTGTTTAACAATGCTCTAAATAATGCACATTATCCGGAGCATTGGAAAACTGCGATTGTGCAACCCATATCCAAGCGAGGTAAAGATTCTTCGAATCCGTGCAACCTCCGGTCAATTAGTCTCCTTCCGAACATCAGCAAGGTATTCGAGAAGGTGATAAATAGAGCTCTGATCAACTGGACAGAGGACAAACATATAATTCCGGATAACCAATTCGGTTTCAAAGCGGGGCATGACACTATTCATGCCGCGTCGAAACTGGTGTCGGATATCCAATGGAACAAGAGCCAGAAACAATGTACGGGCGCGTGCCTGATTGACCTGGAGAAGGCCTTCGACACCGTATGGTTAGAAGGACTTTTTTACAAGCTCAATGGGCTAGGCATTAGTAAACCACTACTGTACCTACTGTGTAACATGCTTACCGGTAGGAGGTTCGTCGTGAAGAATGGCAACGTGACCTCTTCAGGTATATTTGAAGTAAAAAATGGTCTCCAACAGGGTGCCGTCAATTCGCCGATCCTGTTTAACATTTTCTTAAGCGATCTGATAAGCTCTCTTCCTCATGTAATTGCGTACGCCGACGACTTGATCGTGTACAGATCAAGCAAAAAGATCGGGGACATCACTACGCTAGTGCAGAGTGACTTCGACTCATTCATGAGAAGTTGCGATGATTGGAAGTTGAATATCAACTTTCAGAAGTCGGAAACCATACTGTTCAGGACTCCGTTGTATAAGGCTTCAGCGGATACCAAAAAGAATTGGCGAAAGTTCTCAATTGTTGGGCGACACGGACAACCACTGGCGCAAAGGACTGTAGTCAGATACCTGGGGATCTGGCTAGACCAATATCTATATTTTAACAAACATGTAGATGCTGCTCTGGCCCGAGCCCGAGGCGCTTTCGCTCTTACAAAGAGACTGTTTTACAACAGCCAACTCGATGCGAGGGTGAAGGTAATCTGCTACATGGCCCTCATCCGGCCAATGCTCACCTATGGTTGTCCCGTGTGGTTCAACGTGAGTGCAAGCTTGATGGAAAAGATTCGGTTGTTTGAGAGGGCCTGTCTTAGGGCTTGCCTTCGCCTTTACAGAACACCAGAGTCCCAGTACAAAAAATTCTATTCCAATGAGTTCCTATACAACAGGGCGGACCTGATACGAGTGGACAATTTCCTGTTGAAATTGATTCGAGGCCATATTGCCAGAGCGATGAACTCGGTCAATAACTTGATCTCTGGGGCCTACTACCCCAATCCACAATACCACGAAAGGGTACGTGACAGTGGCTTCGTCCCACCAGAAGCTTTTCTCTATTTCGATAAGCACGGTCTGATACAAGACATAAATGCGGTGCCGCTCCTCTTCCACATCGCCCGATCAACTATGGATGGGCGACTCAACCACGACCGTTCCGTCGCACAACGAGTTGAGGAAGGTCTTCTCCGTTTCAGTACGGCGGTATCAAGGCGGGATATTCGGGATGTTGCAATGCAGCATCGAAAATACTGGTGGCTGGGTAGCGAGAGAACTCTAGCGTCGAACCCTTTAGACCCGCTGTAAAAAGGGTAGAAAGTGTAGTCCAGATCCCCTTATGGGATGCAGTCGGTCTCTGCAACCTATGGCCGACCTACATATCTTAGGTAGTTTTAAGTTTTAAGGTAGTATTAAGGTAAACAAAAAAAAAAAAAAAAAAAAAAAAAAGACAAAAAAAAAAACAATAAAACAAAAAAAAAAAAAAAAAAACAAAGTATGCGCATATGTACACCTGTGTGTGTACTCATGTGTATGCCAATCTAATGTACATATTTTAATGGAAGTATATATACATGTGTATATTAATATATATATACATGCTTATAAGTACGTATTTGTTAGGTACATTAAGTTATTTTAAGGTAGTGTGTAAGTTAGTATATAAGTTTTAGTAAACAAGTTCTGATATTAAGTTTTTTGCAATTTTCTTAATCTTTATTTCTACAGTTAAATTTAAGTTAAATTTACATATGAATTGTTAGGTTAAGTCGAAAGACATAGTTAAAGATTAAGTTTAGCTTAGAGTGCCCGTCTAGGGCCAGTAAGTTAGTACTAATAACATTGTTCGTCCAACTAGTTTTAAACATTTTTGTCTAGTATGTAAGTTTGATATGAATTACTGAATAAAAATGAATTGAAAAGAAAAGACCCCCTTAAGCCCTTGATATGACATAACGTTCCCAGTCTCCCAGATTCACTTATCCCAGTTGATCGATAGTTTTATTTTGGTCGCCTTTCCAAAGGTCATTAGACCAGATTGGAAATGAAAATCCTTCCCTTCTTCAAATCCATGTGGACCTCGTCAACCCTCCATTACTTGAAAAATTTATCAGCATTCTGAGCATTCTCCTCGAGACCGAGCAACCCCACAACGTCTGCTTCACCCTGTCAAGCGGCAATCCCTTGCGAGCAGGCTCACCTCATCTCTTTTCATCCCTGCTACCATTCCTGTATGCCATTCAGAGCGAGAACCTTAAACAAAACAACATCACGATGCATCCTTCCTCAGTCGACCGGCAGAGCAGCACAGTCCTTTCTTCCAAACAAAAACAACCACCGGAGAGCAGAGCAAGTGTACATAGTGGAAGCAAAAATAAACCCTCGCTCAGGCACTCTCGGCTTGCGGTCACGATAAGGGAAAGGACGGTAGCGGCGGAGTCGCAAACAAAAAGGACAAGGCAAAAAAAAAAACAATTCAACAGATGCGACGACAGACGAGCGCTTGGAAATCCGAGAAATTTTCTGAATTTCACTTGTTGGGCGAGCATGGATATCTGGAGATGCCGCCTGCCGATAGCTGTGCACAACTGCATTCCAATGCGAGGCCGGGGAATGCGGGAATGTGCTCAGCACTGATGCGCCCTTCCTCCAGCCGCACACACACGTCGCTGCGTCGGTGCCGTGGCATTTTATGGCCTTTCGAGGGCTGCCGACCGACAACGGGAAGAGCCCTAAACGAGAGCGTGAGAGCGAGATGAAAGAAACGGATTTTCGGTAAACAGAACCAGGGGAAAAAACCGACAACAACAACGCGCCGTGCACATACGACAGCCGGGCATGAGGACTGTGGGAATATTTTGGCCGTGGGAATTCCGAGAGCGTTTTCGACATTTTCTTAGGTGTTCAGTGCCAGGCCAACAGCGGCAGCAGCAAGGATGCGCACAGCGATTTCGATGGAACATTAGTTCTAGCAGTGCCTGTGGGAATGCTGACGACGCTGAGATGTGGAAGAGCATTGGAAACGCCTATTGAAGGCACTCTGGAGGGGTGTTTCCACAGCAGAGTGGTTATGGCTGTGACGGCGTTCGACTCCGAAGAGGGGAAGGGACGTGACAGGAAGGTCTATTGTTGTGTCCTTTAATGGGCGAGTGTAATGTTGCTCCTCCTGCGGCAAGCGGTTGAGGGGGGAACACACACTTAACTGGATTAAGACGAACGGGCTGCTGCCGTGGTATATTGGACTGAGGTTTTGGTTGGTTGGAGTTATGCTCAGTTGATGTAGAACAAAGCCACTGAAGCGTGGCAAAAAAAGGACAAGGCCTTCTCTCTATTGTTAAGTGTTCCTCCATGGAGAGGGGTGGTGACGGAGTGTAGTGGCTGAGGGCTTTAAGCCACTTAACGTGTGGCTCTTTGATTCGGCAGGGGATTGGGTCAATGAAATGAATGTTGGTTTTATTAATTGTTGGGACGGACTTGGAAGGGTTTAGGTGTCGGTAAGTTACGGGAGAGAGAATGAGTGTGATGAGGGAGACCAAATTAACTTCATTGTAGTGTGGATGGTACACAGGGAGTACTTTACGAAAACATATTCCTAGCAAATAGAGATCTCAAGAAGAGTGCCGAGTTCATGCGAACCTGCATAAGTTTAACTGAAATGTTTTCGGTAATTGGCAGTTTGGTGACAGCGGAATGTGAAGGTCGTCCCATTTTGCTTCAGGTTTTGTAAAAAAAACTCCAGAGCCCATGACTTCAATGGATTCCATTTCCGTATTTAGGGTTTTCTTTGTTTTTCAGTAGACCCGAAAATCAAAGTCGACTCTTTGTCCTTTTATTGAACGATTCCAGGTGTCCAGGGTTTGACAGCAATGCATTAATTTTCCCCGATGTCGAGGAAGTGGGAGATCATTTCAAGAGAGGAACAAAGAAATTCTATCGGGCACGCACGACTTCGTCTGCTTAGTTTCTAGAATTTGTATGCAGAAAAGCTGAAAAGTTGAGCTGAGATCTTAATTTTCGCCGAGATTCTGATCAGTCTTCGACGTCCTAAGAAAAGGAAACGACTTTAAAAATATAAGTCTTTTAACTTAAACTTTCAACTCTTAATCTTTTAACTAAATTATGTTGCGGACCGCAGTCCTTATGTATTTGAACCACCCACGGATGACCTGAGACGCATTGGACACCTTGATTTATAACCTTTCGAACTTTAAATGTGGCTAAGAATTGCAGCTTTGTACAGTTCAGATCGAGCCTTGGATAGAATCGCCTTACATTCCAGCTGGTCACGAACACGCTGCTCACCGTTAACGCCAAGGTGTCTTACCTCGTATGCTCATCCTACTGATTTTGAGTTTTGAGTTTGCCTCATCGGAAAATTCTTAATTTTTTGAACTTTCGGGTACCGCGATACGATGACCACTCTGGCTAAAAGAAAAAATCAATACCTTGAGATTTACTTGTGGTTTTTCTTAAAAAAGAAAGGCATAGGGGACTATCAAAAACGGAAAAAGAACGGTAAAGACGAGTCGGCAATGAAAAAGTGAAGGAGAAGCAGAGCCCACACTTTGTACATAATCCCTGACAACATTTTCGGGTTAATTAACACTGCCGATGGGAAAGCGGGAACCAAAGTTGTGCGTTTAAGGAATACTATCGGCTTCATTTGGTCGCCAGACTGAATTCGATAAGACTTCTCTGGGTCCCGGGTCATTACGGGATCCTGCGAAACGAGACTGCCGATGAACTAGCTAGGCTAGGTTCAACAGAGGCATTCGTAGGGCCCGAACCCACCTTGGGACTATCCGCGTCCTTGGTCAGGGCCTTCGTCGATGGTTGGGTCTCCCTATAGTACAGCCAGTTAGCAAAAAATCCGCGTGTGGTCGCCGTGGCGTAGTGGGTAGAGTGCGACGCTCACACGCCGAAGGGTCTAGGTTCGACTCCCAGCTCAACACCAATTTTTCTAATATTTCACGGCACCACCTCTTTCGAGCTGCTGACAACACTCAAAGAGTAATAACTGTCTAAGGAAACTTCTCAAATTTCGCCGTTCGGAGTCGGCAAAAAACTGTAGGTCCCTTCTAGTCGTGAGAGAACAGTAGCGCGCACAACACGAGTAGTTGATGAGCAAGCTAGGCCCTGGTCCCTCTTTGGACTGTAGCGCCAACAATTATTTAAAAAATCCGCGTCTTTTCTACTTTCTCTAGACAGAAACGAGTGCAGACGACTTGTCGGCGTACTAACAGTACACTTTACCTTCGCTACGTCGACTTAGCCTTAGTGACGTCACCCTTTGCGACGTCTGTGGAGAAGCACACAAAAGCACTTTCTCTGTCAGTGTTCCGCCTTTACTCGTATCAGGTGGCTGCTGTTGGCATTGATGTGACGGGAGCTGAAAACCTAAGTTCTATATCACAGGAGCACCTCTTGGTTTTCTTCGGAAACCAAGAAATTACATTAAATGAAGGTTACTGCCTGGTAGTACAACAGACCAGTATTTGAGTCTGAGCGCTCCAGTGCAGTATATCCCAACCTCAAAACAAAAAAACAAATCCGGCTTCAGGCAGACTCAATCACTAGCTCGAATTCAAAGTATGTACTGGCTCTAAACGTTAAAGTGGGAATTTACCAAATTTTGATTATAAATAAACTAAAATTTAACAGATGCTGCCGACACAAAAATAAGCCGGGAAACTGGGCATGCATTGATTTTTCAACCCCAATTGTCAGAAACAGGATATATTGGTGGTGGGGAACTAACGAGTCTCTCTTAAAGCTGTCGCCAGCTAGTAGGAACTTCTTCTAAACAGTGTTTCCATCAAAGGCTGAATACTGAAGACTGGATACGACCTTTTATTTAATTTCCTTAAAAGGAATCAAACACTCCGATCTACGACAGAAAAGGGTACATCTTCAAGAAGCATTCGACTGGACCATTGGATCCCAACATCACATAGAAGTCCCTTGTTAGTGCCTAAAACTTTTCTTTTGCCTGCATTGCATACGAGTAAATTGGAGGGCGCAACAGTCCAAATGGGGACCAGGGTCTAGCTTCCTCATCAACGTTTTAGGTTGTACGCGCTGCTGCTCTGTCACGATTAGAAGAGACCTAGAATTTGTTACCATTCTTGAACGGCAAAATTTTGAGAAGCTTTTTCAGAGACAGCTTATATTTCTTGAGTGATGTTTGGAGCTCGTAAGAGGCGATGCCGCAAAAAAATGGGAGATGTTTAGTCCGGGGATCAAATCTGGACCTTTGATGGGTGAGTTTCGCACTCTACCCACTGCGCCACTCCGATCACTAGGGTGGTTTAAAATATGAGTTAAACGGGAAAGACGAAACTTTCAAACGACTTGAAATACACAAAATACCACTCATGAGCAAATTTTAATGCAATCTGTGTAGAACAGATCCTGTTTCAGTGGAAGGAACGGAAGCTTTGGCACAGAAATTATTTTTGAAAGGAATTAAAAATATTGGTTTTGATTTAAATACAATTATTAAGTGTAGCCTGCACTTGCTCAGGCAAAGAAAGGGTCAACATTCTTTAGGAATGATGACCTTCAGGAACTGACTTGATTGCAAAATGTATCCCCTCCGAGAGTGAGCTGATTGATTTTGAAAGAATCTGATGATCCTTGATACAAGTGTGTTCCTTAACTGGCTATTTTAGACTAATCGAAATTAAGGAAATTCCCTCAAAAACCTGCAAAAGTCATTAATTTTCTGAAATTTCAAAAGATCTAAAAAATTCCATTGCTTGAGAGCCTTAAAGTATAACAGATGCGTTTGACAAAAATTACGAAATAGTTCTGTAGTTATTCGAGCTGCGCGTGTTCAGCATGATTGGTTGCACTTGACAGCTCGTACCGAGCAAAGTAAGAGAGATAGAACAAACTTAAGCGAGATGAAGCTGTGCCATAAACAAATACAAGAACCATTCGACTCTCATTTTTCACCAGCAAACATTTCAGAGTACATGTAGGTTTGAAAAAGAGTGGGACCAAGAACAGAACCTTGGGGAACACAGAGTTTTACTTTTGTTTGGAATATATTTCATCATATTTCAGAAAACAATTAAGAGCTATGTTTCTAATAATAATAATAATAATAATTGTTGGCGCTACAGTCCAAAGGGGGACCAGGGCCTAGCTTGCTCATTAACTACTCGTGTTGTGCGCGCTACTGTTCTCTTACGAGTAGAGAAGCTATCTAAATGATGTGACTGGATTTTGTGAATCACTTGATTCATAAATCACATCCGTAACACTATTTATAGCGTCAACGGGTAAACAACAACACAGTTCACTATCCTCGACTCTCGATGGTAAACCACAGCCGCCACGATAGTCCCACAAGAGGGTCTACCACTCGGTCAGGCTGAAAGCTTCATCAGTGGAGATGGAGAAAAGACTATCTTGTAGCGGGATGGCGGCTACCAGACCCAGGTTTTGAGGGAGCCTGACTGGTAGCGACAGCTTGACTAGAGGTCACGAGCCCCTGGAAATTCGGCTTCAGTTTGACCGAGCAGTAGACCTCTTTGTGGGACTATCGTGGTGGCTGTGGCTTGCCACCTAACATCGCGGGTAGAGTCGAAGATAGTGTACTGTGCCGACAGGAGAAGGTTGTTAAGGGACTATCCCGGCTCAGTGTGGAGTTGCATTCTCAACCGGGCTCTGCAACCCAGAGAGCGTCAGAGTATTTATTAAAATCTCGAATCAAACCAAGTTGGGGTAGTTGTCCCTCAAGCATGATCTGCATTTGGTACTTGAGTAACTTAGGCATTTAGACTTGCGTTATCTACGACTCTTGAGAAAATCGGCCCCTTGATATAAGACGTAAGGGCAGGTGATCACGTAAAACCAAATGCCACATCTGTGGTTGATTATGTCAACAGAGAGGCGACTTGTTGCTATTAAGTAGACGAAAACATGTTTTCTTGCAAGGGGAAGGATTTGCTTATTCATGATACAGATAAATAAAACGACCAAATGGTTTGAATACTGATTTGCTGTTGAAAGCAAATCCGATGACAAGTTCGCGGAATGCCAGGCAGGATGGATATGTCTTAATAAATAGAACTACATAAAAGATTGACGATGGATAGGAAGCAGTAAAAGGATCGCACTTGTCACAATGCATTAAAAGCACCGAAGAGCATAGTGAAATTAATATTTCACAATTGAGCCGCCCTTTCAAGACACCAACACAAAGGGATAATAATAATAATAATTTTTGGCGCTACAGTCCGCAGGGGGACCAGGGCCTACCTTGCTCATCAATTATTCGTGTTGTGCGCGCTACTGTTCTCTCACATAATAATACATGTGTTCTTATGGGAGGTGGCACATAGACCAACGCTGCCGCTCCTGCTTAAAACTCCTGCTTAAGCACTTCCACGTTTGTGTAAAGCTTAAGATACGTCATTACGAAGGCGGTGAAGAAAAGTTGTAGGCGCAGGATGTTGCTGCGTTCATAATAATAATAATTGTTGGCGCTTAAGTCCAAAGGGAGACCAGGGCCTAGCTTGCTCATCAATTACTCGTATTGTGCGCGCTACTGTTCTGTCACGAGTAGAGGGACGCACAGTTTTTTGCCGATTGGCTGTTCATGTGGCTCGACGTCTATACTAAGCGGGCGTGGACAATGTTTGCCGCTTGGTTAGAGAATCGGTCTGCAAATTTATGCACGATGTCTCTCAGGCCAGCTGCCTTCAGTTTGTTGAGGTCCTTCCCAACTTATGTGCGCCATTTCAGGCTATGCCACCCTCTGTTGCGATGTCCCGATGGCTCCGATGTCAAAACTTTTCGAACCGGAGCAGTGGTGTCCAAGTATTTGGTTCAAAGGGACTTAAATCATCAACTACTCGTGTTGAAGGGACCTACAGTTTTTTGCCGACTCCGAACGGCGAAATTTGAGAAGCTTTCTTAAACAGTTATTACTCTTTGATTATTGTCAGCAGCTCGAAAGAGGTGGTGCCGTGAAAAATTAAAAAAATTGGTGTCGAGCTGGGAGTCGAACCTAGACCCTTCGGCGTGTGAGCGTTGCACTCTACCCACTTCTCCACGGCGACCACGACACAATACGATATCGAATAAAATAAATGTGGGAGTGCCTCAAAGGTAAGGTTTAAGTCCCCTACTTTGCAAAAATAATGCTTGACTTTCGTATATTACGAGTATGTTAAATTTCAAAAACATTAAGCTTTTGTAAGGACGTCATAAGATTCGAAATAGTACACGATCTGATCTGCCTTTAAAGACAGCGGAACTTGAGCAATATGCCATGAAGCAGGAATCTTTTCGAATCCATTCTCCTCGAAATAATATTTTAGGCAATTTCGCGGAGGAGGTTTCTTTTGCCAACTAGCGCGAAATGCATTATTGTTTATGAATTTTTTCCACATCCCCAGCCCCCCCCCAGCCAGATGATGTGACTGGATTTATGAATCACATGATTCAAAATCACATCCGTATCACTATTTATAGTGCAACGGAATCACTGATGGAGAAAAGACCATCTACGGATGGCGGCTAACAGACCCAGGCTTTGAGGGAACCTGACTGGTAGTGACAGCTTGACCAGAGGCTTTATTCTGGTGCCATGGGAGGTCAGGGGCCCCTGGAACTTCGGTTCCAGCCTGACCGTGCGGTAGGCCCCCTTGTGGGAGTATCGTGGTGGCTGTGGTTTATCACCTAACATCGCGGGTAGAGTCGAGGATAGTGTACTGTGCAGACTTGTCTGGTTCATTATTTAAGCACAACTAGGCAAGACGGTTAGGGGACTATCCCTTCTCAGTGTGGAGTTGCATTCTCAACCGGGCGCTGCGACCCAGAGAGCGGAAGAGGTTTTAGAAAGGCTTCGCATCAAACCAAGGTGGGGTGATTGCCCCTCAAGCATGATCCCAGTTTGGTACTTGGGTAACTAAGGCGTCTAGTCTTGCGTTACTTACGACTCTTGGGAAAATGGTTCTCCGTGATATAAACCGTTAAGGCAGGTGGTCACGTAAAACCAAATCCCACATCTGTTAATAAGCCTGACAAGTCGTTTTGAGACAACTTTTGTCGAAAGAACTTCCTTGAGACTAACTTTTGTTGCCAAAGAATGTTTACAAACCCTGAAGGAGGTTAGGTAGGTTAAGGTGGCTGATGAATGCACTTCGTCCCATACAGGACCATTGTGCTATCACACCATGTGGGAAGAACCTAAAACCAGCTGGAGCCGATAATAAAGTTTAAAATGTCGGCGGAAGGGGTTTTTATTGAGGTCATGTAGGCCGTTGAGGAAATAGCTTCCAAAGTGCTTGTGTCTGAGGCGCGAGAGCACCTGGCATGTGCATAACAGGTGTAGGAGAGTTTCTGATTCTTCCTCATCCCTGCAGCTTCTACAAAAATCATTTGAAAGAGCCCCTAGCCTTCTAGCATGCTCACCGATTAGACAGTGCGCGGTTATGGCTCCCATGACTTATGGCTTATGTCTGATCTCTTGAGCGATAGGAGCAATCTGAAGCGTTTGGGTTCAAGAGAGGGCCACACCTCCTTAGAGACGCGACAAATGTTATGGTCGGACCACCTTTGATTAGTCTGATGGATCGCGTTCAAGTGCAGTACTAACTTGGAGAAGGTTACAAAGTCTAGCCTTTATTTTTTTTGTGCTTCTTAAGAATAAAGAAAATTAAGAATATAATTAAATAGGGAAAAGTAAAACAGTAAAAATCAAAAAGCTCTCAGCTATGTGTGTCCTTAAAAATATTTGGGCTTCTACAATTTTTTAAAACATATTCTGTGTAGCCAATGTCGACTCGGATTACATTCTTGTTTGAATTTGGGTAAGTCCGCCAAAATCGAAAAAAAAAGAATTGATCCGGGGAGAAGCACCAATTTATGGAATCGGTCAAACCCATCTGTGTCGAACTTTTCCGAATAAATTTAAAAGAAACAGCTCAAGAGTTGTATAAGTTGGCACTTGATAAAAACATTAATCGTCTAGCAATTCTCGAAAACCGTAGAAGAGAGGTATTCGAGTACAAATTAATAATTCTGTTCGTTTACAAGTGATGGCGCCACCCTCAAGTTGTGGTTGATCTTGGAAGTGATTTCCTACTCCATTGGAAAGGTGGGACATTTGACTGCAATAATTAGTGTGCATCAGAATCTGTTGAGACAGCAACATAGTTCAACACAAAAATGGAGGATTAAAATATTTCGCACACCTGATAAATTGAAAAAGGACCCTTTGTTTGTGTACACAATAAAGTTGTCATGCATGTCATATCCCATAAATATTGTCTTGCAACTTTTCTGAATTGCCCGCAATGTAGAGTTTTCGAGGAACTTTAAGCTCAAGATGAATAGAAAGATACAAATTTTGGCTTTAAAAAATGTAGAGTGGACGCTGCCGATTAGGACCAAAAAACAAACACTCTGTCGAAACAGTTTTTGTCACGTACAAAAACAGACATCAAAAAGACTTTTGCTTCTATAATTCACATGGTCAACTTTCATTCCTTTCTGCTTGAACATTGTTCTTTCGCATCGTTCGGAAGATTATCCCCAAGCTACGGATTTCAGTTTTTGTTTCTACAAAGCGAACAAACAGCAAAAAATGTACTTATTCGGAGGGCAGGATGGGTGCTACTGTTTCCAGTTGCAGTTGTACCAGTTGTACTTCAGGCGCTCATACGCCAGCATTGCAAGTGGCACAGCTCCAGGCGAGACGTAGGTACGCTGCACAAAGATTCTAAAGCCATACATCATTGGATTCAGTCCCACGAATGTATCGAGTGCCACTGTGTTACAGTAAAACCGGTGGCACCCTTCGTCGCTATCTTCATGCACACGGTACAGCACTCAGCACAGCACACAGCACTCGCATCTTCGTTCCTTGAAGTTCTGCCCATTGCCTCGTGATTGCCTGATCTATGAGTGCAGCTCGCCGCGGCATCCGTCTGCTGGGTCAACATCCCAGGGTACAGGCTCCGCAATCTCCGAGGTTTCTAAGAACTTACTGCATTCCTCCCGCTTCCCTTGACAAGTCGACGACATCAACAGTTCAACACTTCCCCACGGCTGCCCCACACGGTCGCCATTTGAGCGCGCAAGTGCGTATCTAATAATAGCGCTGCTAGCAACTTCATGTGTTCTGTTGCCTAAGTCGACGTAATCTTGGAATGGCGTGCACCAGCTCCGACTGTGATATCTCCATCTATGCACAAGAGGGTTGATACCGGAACGGCGGCTTACCTGGCCGTCTCTCTATTGTCCCAGCCCGGCGGGGGTCCGTGCTGCAGGGGCCGGTATCGGTGCAGCTACCGTCGCTTGCAGCGTGAATCTATTCACTATCCGCACATTGATAGAGCGAGACAGCGCGGTGGCGGAGAGGTGGCAGCTGTCTGACACAACACAAATAGATAACGTCGCTGAGCTGCACTCTCTCTCGCTCTCTGCAGTGTGTGTCTAGGACTAGGCGAGTCTCGCTGCTGCGATTCATGCGAGCCTATTGCATTTTGAGGGAAATCTATTGGCGTTCCCGACTGAGGGCGTTGGAAAAGCGCTGCGGAAAATTTAATTGGAAATTCACTCTCCTGTGCGCGTGGAGGACTTATTTGTGTGTCCTCCTCCGCGTCGTGCGTTCGGCCAACTCCGACTTTCACCAGGCGTTAATCGACCAACCCCTTTCGTTCTCCATCCGCACGCCCGGAGCCGGGAGCAACGCCGCTCAGGACGTCACCTGTCCTTCCGCATGATTCCCTGTTAGAAATAGGCGGAGTGTTTGTGCAAATGAGGAAAGTCGTGGAAATTGGGAAAGGCTCTTCCTCCGCGGACTCGGTGTGTGTGCGCCTGTTTCATGGGAATTTCCGGTCGTGCTGAAGAGGGGTGCGTTCGCACCACCTACTCGCCGGCTCTCACCACCGCCTCCGAGGCCGGTGGAAGTGCAGACATTTTTTATCTGTGTGCCGTTTGACTGCGTTAGGGCGGAGAGTCCTGCCCCCAGCACTCGAGGCTTCAACCACTTTGCGCCACTTTGCCAAATGAGCGATGAAAGCAGGAGAATTGTGGCGAGGAAAAGACGAACGCCGAATGCCGAAGGAGTGGAGGAGATTCCTGGATAGTGTACGGCGGCGATGGAGAAAATCTCCATAGAAAATTGTCTTCGGTAGAGAATGCGAGTGCGAGTGTGAGAGTGAGTCTGGGAGAGGGAGAGAGAAAGAAAGAGCGCAGGCGAGAGTAAGGGACTCGACTTTTTCTCCCAGATGTCGTGGCTTCATAGGCGAGCAGAACGTTAGAGCCGGTCTAGTCGAAGAAGCCATGGAGGTAGAAGAAGGAGCTCCTCCTGTTTCTCCTACTGCCCAAGACCAGTGACTGGCATCGATGATGCATTTCTCGGCACCAGAATGCTGCTGAGCGCACCAGGCGCCGGGTTCACATGATTCCGGCTGCGGAGCTGTGGAGGAAGCACAGCACCGTAGCGGGGCATCCTCTTGATGTCATTACGTGCAATTGGATGGTTACTTGCTGGGGTACTCTGTGTGCTCGGTGCTCCGCTTTCTGGGATGTGCACACAGGCTTCGTTGCATGCAAAGTTGATTTGTGTCTGCACTCGACATTCAACTTGGAGACGGCAATGGGGAAGTCATTGTTGCAGAGGGCTTGCGAAAGAGGAGAACTCAACCAGGTGCTGCCTGGGAGGACGTACCCGTCACAGTGTGGGTCCACTGATATTGGGAGTGAGTGCCGGTGCACGTTGATGCTCCTATTAGGAGTTCATGTTGGACTGCGGAGATAGTGGACTTTAATGCTCAAGCGAAATTAATCTGCAATATGTGCCACTGGTTGCACAGTTTAATCTTGTAATGATAACCAGGTCACAACGGAAGTTTATTTGACATTTTGAAAAGTAAAGATCTCTCGAGAAAAACTGATCTTTCTTTGTATGTGACCTGGATAGTCGCAGTACAGCTGGAAAATGTTTTCCCTTGGACAAAAATCGCATCGTTTTCGGAGCTATATGTGTACAATGAAGAAGATTGAAGAGCGAGCTCGTCTGGGAACTCTACGAGTGGCAGGACCGTATGACAATTTTGAATGAATTCAAATGTCTCCACTTAATCGACTAGATCATTAAGTTCAACACCTACATAGGCCCAACCTGGTAGAGAAAGACCTCCAAGTGGATACTACTGTGTGAACAGGACTGAAAACATTTATCTCAAGAACGCGCTTGATGGTGAGGCATGTTAATCGAAACGGAAGTCACATCGGAGAGACCAGTTCGAAAATAACAAACATTTGAAGATCTTGTCCAACAGCTAGCGCAAACTTTGAAGTCAAGGAGGAGTTGTATTTGTTGATAACTCCAAGAGATGAACTGTCTGGTGGTGCGGACAGTTCTTCGATGTTCACCGTCTGGTTCTTCAGTCCCCCAACGCTAATCAAAAGCAGAATTTGCCAAAGGTTTACGAGGTTTAAAAAAAAATAATCAAGGAGTGCGTGGGATCGATGCACTAAACGACTGCACGACCAAGACTTGATGCAGAAAAGTGCTTATAATAATTGTTGACGCGATAGCATACAGGGGGACAAGGGCCTACCTTGCTCATCAACTACTCATGTTGTGCGAGCTACTGTTCTCTCACGCGTAGAACGGACCTACAATTCTGCCGACTCCGAAGGGCGAAATTCGAGAAGCTTTTCGTTAGACAGTTAATAGTCTTTGAGTGTTGTCAGCAGCCCGAAAGAGGTGGTGCCGTGAAAAATTCGAAAATTAGTGTTGAGTTGGGAATGGAACCTAGACCCTTTGGCGTGTGAGCGTCGCACTCAACCCACTACGCCACGGCAGCAACAGAACAGTGCTTAATCTCCCCATTTAAGACATGCAGATGAGTGCAGAAAGAAGAGGTACTAGTGTGCAACTCAGCGGAAACTATACAAACTCCGTTTTACAAAAACGAGTGTGTGTCCAGAATGCGACATTGCTTCTGGTTTGTCATTTATTAGTTAGACCCCGAGACGACATGCAGAAATGCCGCTACAATTGATATTACCAATTTGTCAACTGGAACAAGTCGTGTGTTTCGTTTGGTATTCTTACCACCTTACCACTGGTGTGGGGATAGCAATAATTGAAACAATTGGAAATAATGAATAACAACTTTGTTGGTGAGCTCTTCAAATCGCACTCGCCTTTGCTTTATTGTCCCCTCTATTTATATACACTTTTACCCTCTATTTATATACAGTGCTAAGGGCTTTGACTCGCGTGAATAAATACGCGAGCAATCGCCGCGGCACTGTCACCTGAGTATTGCACGAGGCAATGTGCATTTACAGTACATCGTGGTATCATTCATCATTAAGCGAAGTTGATTTTTCTTGGGATGACCGGAGCTCTTCTTTCTGTTTTCACTTTGATAGAATCAATGTGGACCTAGGCCTTAGTCAATACGCAAATTTTACGGACAGAGTAGAACCTAAAGTTTGCCCACAGCACAAAAGCTTATATCCTTGTTCATTTTAGACACCATTTTCGAAGAAATTAATTTTCTTACACTGTATCATTGTTCTTGTCTCACAATACGAGATAAATAGGCTTAAAAGAAAACCTCAAATTAATTGTTTTCGATTGATGCGGGCTTATATTTTGTCTTGCATTGCAATGATTGTTCTGCTGATGATTAGAATTCAATCCATACAGTCCTCTCTTCCTTCCAAATTTGTTGTCAATCTCGTTTTTTTTTTTTGGAGAAGCACAAATTGTGTCTGAGACATTGAATATCTTGGAAGCAATTTGACATCTCGACTTCTTCGGTCTTCAAAAATTTGCAAACTGGAGTGCACTTGCGGCATAGATTAAGAAAAAGATGTCAGAGTTGGGTGAATTACACGATTAGCTACTTCCAGGGACGGCGCTATAGTCCATGAATAAATCTGGGCATCAACCAACTTGTTCTCTAACGAAAACGGACTCACTTCAGCTTTCTTTCACCTCCTCCTATGCTGTCTTAGACTTGACCAGAGTCTATATTCTGGTGCCACAGGAGGTCAGGGGCCCCTGGAACTTCGGTTCCAGCCTGACCGTGCGGTAGGCCCCCTTGTGGGAGTATCGTGGTGGCTGTGGTTTATCACCTAACATCGCGGGTAGAGTCGAGGACAGTGTACTGTTCAGACTTGTCTAGTTCGTTATTTAAGCATAACTAGGCAAGACGGTTAGGGGACTATCCCTTCTCAGTGTGGAGTTGCATTCTCAACCGGGCGCTGCGACCCAGAGAGTGGAAGAAGTTTTAGAAAGGCTTCGCATCAAACCAAGGTGGGGTGATTGCCCCTCAAGCATGATCTCAGTTTGGTACTTGGGTAACTAAGGCGTCTAGTCTTGCGTTACTAACGACTCTTGGGAAAATGGTTCCCCGTGATATAAGCCGTTAAGGCAGGTGGTCACGTAAAACCAAATCCCACATCTGTGCTGTCTTAGACGAGGACATAATCTGTTTCTTTCTGCCAATGATTCGGATTTACAGAATCTTCATCCCGCAACTGTGTTGTACACTTGTTCTGAGTGGCCGCACAATCGCATGCGTTTGTCGTTAAACCTTTTTTTTTCTAAAACAAATCAAAAGCTTCCCCCTTCGTTTTTAACAATGTTGGCGTTTCGGCCACATGGAATAGAAAAAGAATGAACAGACCTAGTTTAGATCTGCTAGAACCCAATTTATCTAATGCGCCCAAAGAAACAACGATTAGCAAGAGTATTGGTGTTCAGTTCCTATTTGTTGCCGAGTATGGTAGACGATATCTTCCTCCGCCTTACAGATTCCTCCAGGACAGCGTATACCTTGTTTTGACCTCGTTTTTCATTAGATTGAACCTAGTAGCCGCCGTGTGGGTAGAGTGCAAAGCTAAGTCTCAGGTTTTAGCCGAAGACCTAAGTTCGATTCAAAGTTCAACACGAATTTTTTGAATTTTTCACGGTACCACCTCTTTCGAGCTGCTGACAACACTCAAAGAGTCATAACTCTCTAAGAAAAGACTTCTCAAACTTCGCCGTTCGGAGTAGGCAAACAATTGTAGTTCCCTTTCACTCGTCAGAGAACAGTAGCGCGCATAATACGAGCAAGCAAGCTAGCAAAATCTCCTATGAACTGTCGCGCCGTTCAATTATTATTATTATTATTATTACATTGAACCTCGCCATGCGGAAGTAAGAAAACGAGCCTTCTTTACTCACAGAGGGCAAATATGGTAGATTTGCATGATCTTCTAAAGAATGATGTTGAATTCGCCTTGCTTTTTTAACCCCGTTTAACTAAGGTAAGTTTCGATTAGTTTGTTGACAACAATGTCAATTCAGTGAAAGTAGCCCATTTTAAACTCCACCGTGTAATTGTGCAAACTTTAGAAGAACGACGTCGACTATTACGACAGGCGTCCTGACAGGACCCTATTACCAACTCAACTTCATCGTGTAATTGTACAAACTTCAGAAGAATCACGTCGACAGGCGTCCTGGCTGCCTTAAAAGGGTTCACTGCTTTTCACAAATTAAAAATCCTTTGTCAAACCATTCTCTGTTACTTTCGTTTTTGTTTTGTTTTGTTGTTGAGGTTCAGTGATGTTTGCTGATAGAGCCAAAAGCGGATAGGTTTAAAATTGGTTTTCATTGTCTCTCCTATCATCCATAAATAACGAATTGAGAGATGAAGAGAAAAATTGAGGAAAATCTTCATCTAAAGATCGAAGCCTCAAACTATGATACATTCGAAAGAAATGCAAATGACACAGAAGGCGCATTGCTCAATTTAGCTTGTACAACGAGGGAAGTTGCAAACCATACTATACGATGACAAGTAAGAGGTTTTTCATTCCTCGAAGCACCTTTACGTGCAGCGGAGAAAAACTTCTTTGACAGAAGAACGAACGTTTATTTGATAAGTTGGTCATGGGCCATTTAGGCCAATAAAAGAATACAGAAGTACGTTTCGTATACATATCAATATGAAATCAAACGAAAATTACTCTTCGACTTCAAAAGTATTTTTTTCATTTTCGGTTTCTTACATGCTAGACAAAAATACTTAACACTAACTTACCAAAGTAATCTTATTCTTCTTGTGGCGCCATAGTCATGCCCCTTCAGCCAGCACCATCTTTCGTCATCTGTGTCCAATTGTGTGCGCCACCTTAGTCTACGTCGTCCTCTTTTGCGTTGTCCCAATGGCTCGGATTCAAAGAGTTTTCGGGTCGGAGCACTGGTGCCCATACGCTCTACATGGCCTAGCCATCTTAAGCGTTGTATCCGTAGACGCTTGACCAGGCGCATGTCACTGTACAGCCCATAGAGTTCGTCGTTAAATCTTCTCCTCCACATGCCATCAACGCAAGCAGGACCAAAAAGCGCATTCAAATCTTTTCTCTCGAAAAGACTAAGGGCTTTCTCATCCGCCTTTGCTACCGTCCAAGATTCTGCGCCATATAGTAGGACGGGGATGATCAAGCTGTTATATAAAGCGAGCTTAGTCCTTCGAGAGAGAACTTTATTACTCGAATGCCTCTTGAGCCTAAAGAAACAGCGATTGTCAACCGAGGAGTCGAGGTAGACGAAGTCCTCGACTACCTTGAAGTTTCTGCTGGTCAGTGTGACGCTCTGTCCGAGACGTCGATGTTGTGTGTCCATTCTGGATGACAGCATGTACTTCGTTTTGCCCTCATTTACCGCCAGACCCATTTTAGCCGCTTGCGCTTCAATGCCAGCAAACGCCTCATTGATGGCTCGCTGTTCGTTCGTCCAATCACGTCAATGTCATCCGCGTAGGCTAGCAATTGAACTGACTTCTGGAAGATCGTGCCTCCGATGTTGACTTGTGAGTTACGCACGATTTTCTCAAGAATGATGTTGAAGAAGTCACATGACAATGCGTCGCCTTGTCTAAAACCTTTTTTGACATTGAAGGTCTTGGTGAGTTCGTTACCGACCTTGACGGAGCGATGGGAGTTCTCCATCCTACACAATCTGACGAGTTTGGTAGAAATGCCAAAACCAGATATAAGGGAATCAAGGAGATACTTATCTTAGAACAGTTTTTGCCCCTGTGCAATCCAGGGATTTTATAGTTGTGTGAGATATCCCTTGAGATTCGCCAATACTTTTACAAAATCTCTGGATCTTAGACCTTTCTAACTCTGAACAACACTAGACATGGCATTGTAGAGCTCGCCTTATACACACTGCCATATGCGACCCTAAAATCGATGAATAGGTGATGAGTGTCGACTTGCACTTCTTAAGTCTTTTCCAGTATCTGCCGTAAAGTGAAGATCTGGTCACCTGGCCTGAAACCACACTGATAGGGACCTATCAGCTCATGGAGAAACGGTTTCAGACGCTCACACAATACGGCAAAGAGGATCTTGTACGCGATGCTGGGGAGAGTAATCCCTCAGTAGTTGGCGCAGTTCAAGAGGTCTCCTTTCTTGTGAACCAGGCAAACGACGCTGAGGTTCCACTTATCGGGCATGCTTTCATCGTACCATATCTTACAGATGAGCTGGTGCATGCGCCCAACCAGGTCATCTCCAGCTGCTTTAAATAGTTCTGTGGACAGGCCGTCCGCTCCATCAGTTTTGTTCGACTTCAGCTTGGATATTGATGTCTTCACCTCGTCTAAGTCGCGGGAATGGAAGTCTTGCCTATCATCGACCAGATTGAGTGGATCTATTTGCCTAACAGCGGAATTGGGACCGTCATCGTCGTTACGGTGTCTGCAGAAATTATCCTTCCAGATTCTCATCACAGACTGCGATTCTACCACGAGTTATCCGCTCTTCGGTCCGAAGCTTGTATCCCCCAAATAGCTGTTTTACCTTACGGTAAAACTATCGAACTTCATTCCTGCAGTAACATCTTTCCATTTCCTCGACTGCGCGCTTCTCATGCTCCTTCTTTTTCCTTCTGAGAAGCTGGTGCTCTTCCTTTCTTCTCTGTAGAGCTTATGAACAGCCCTCGTTGTTCGATGCAGCGTTGCCTTGTAGATGTCTTTTATCGCTTCATGCGCTTGGGACCCACTAGTTGTTTTTTTATAGGGTCACCCACCCCCTCCTTCATTGTTGAGACTAATCTTTTATATTCACCGTCATTGGCATGTTCCATGTCCCATTTAATCAATTGCTGTAGCCTTGAGACGAGAGAAGAAAGCATGACACCCTGCACGTTCATAAGTAGCTCTGCGGTATACTTTCCGGCGAAGTGCTTGTTTGAGACATTGCAAACTTTTGGTATGTTTACTGCCAAACTTTTGCCTAGACAGAAAAATTTGGAATCTTTTGTGTGGAAGATTGTTTCCATGATTCACGCGTTCTTCATGAGACTGTGTAGAGCCTTGTTAAAATGTTCTCGATCTACGAACTAAATGTATGTCTGGCCAAGGATTCAATGCTGCTTCAAAGGTAGTTTGAAGGTTAAGGTTTGCATCAATTTTGACTCCGTGTTCCAAAAATGCACCTAGACTAAAGTGGCGCACACAAGTGGAGAAGGACCTCAACCAACAAGATCGTGCTGGCTGCAGAGGCATGTTGGTTGAGGCCCAGGTCCACCCCGGACTGTAGCGCCACAAGAAGAAGAAAAAGTTCCAAAAATTCGAGCGGACACAGACCATCGGTAGTTGGGGCGGCCAAAACTATCACCACCGTTCTGCTTGCTTTCTGTTAACCGTCCGTCTGGTTACCAAATCAATTACTTTGTTTTTTTGACATATTGCTCAATATAAAGTGGGGACACTTGAAATACAGAAATACAGACGTGGCAACTTTCCACCTTAGTGGAAGGGTAGCAACTCCTTCGCTCTATCGGCTCTAGCTTTTTGCTATTCCATGGTAAGAACTCGATCTTTTGGATCTTAAATGGCTTGAACCCTAGGTAATTTTTTAGTGCGCGTTGGATGCATTCTATGGATAAGTTATATTTAAAAGTCATTGTTGTAGATTTTGTTCATTTCTGAACCATTTCTACCAGTTTTTATAACCACCTTCGCACGCTGCTTCCAGTTGTAAAGACCAAACTCTTCAGCGTCCGCAATTCCTTGGTCTCCATACCGGATTTGGGGAAGATAATGCCATCCGTGCTTACACCTGCGGTCCGTACTATTCGTAAAGAAGTTACACGACAGCGCATCTCCTTGCCGAAATCCGGTTTGGAAAGGTTCAAGGGGGTTCTTGAAGCATAGTTCATCGTATTTGTGTTAGCGTTGTGCGACACAATCCGATCAGTTTTCCCGGGATCACAAATTCGGCCATCGCGTCAAAAAGTGCGATAAAGGCTGTCGCATGCGGCTTTGAAATCGATAAAAAGGTGGTGTGTATCGATTTGGTCTTTTTCAGGATTGGCCTTAGTGTGAAAATTTGGTCTATAGTCGATTTGCTCTGTCGGAAGCCGCACTGGTACGTGCGGATTAGTGCGGTGTAAAACGGCTTTAAATGTTCACACAGTATGCTGGGCAGGATCTTGTAGGCTACATACAACAGGGAGATACCTCGATAGTTCCTCCACGAGCTACGAATGCCTTTTTTGTGGATGGGACATATGGAGCTATTACTCGGGCATGATTACGTGCTAACAAATTCTACGGATGATCTGGTGCATGCGTCCAACCAGAACACTGCAGCCAACCTTGAAGAGCTCTGATAGCAAGCCATCGGCTTGTTTATTGTTTCCCAGCTTAAGGATAGTTGCGCTGACTTCTTTAAGACCGGGCGGTAGAACTACTCCATCCTTGAGCTGAGAGGCGGCGAGAAAGACAGAGATAAGGTTAACAAACCTTAATCAACAGTCTTCAATATTATAAAGTCTTTTAAAGATAACGATTTTCTTCATCGCGTTTCGGGAAGTGGCTTAGACCCTCTAAAATTTCTACGGATCAAAGTAAACGAAGACTTTTAAGGGTGGTAAATAGAAACCCAAAAGGATCAGCTGTGGGAATTGCCAAATCTTTGAAGAAAGAAAAAATTGCAAAAGTTCATTCGCAAAACAGTGCGCCATTTTTTTACATAAAAATGATCTAAAAGCCCGCACACCTCGCGAAAAGCCAGCCTTACCAAAAAGGAACATAAATAAGCGACTGGAGTATGCAAAGGAGTACGTGCAGAAGACGAGTGAGTTCTGGAATCAAGTAAATTTTTGTGACGAATCAAAATTTAACAATTACGGTAGTGATGGTGGAAGCTTGTGTGGAGGAGGGACGGAACTGCTTTGGATCCCAAAAATGTCACTTCTACAGTTAAACACGGTGGTGATAACACAATGCTTTGGAGTTCAATGGCAACGAACGGAGTTGGTTCTCTCCATCGAATTGAAGGAAATTTAACAAAGTTTGAATACGTTGATATCATAAAACGTTATATCCCCGAAATCAAAGAAAAATTAGGACTACCGCCGGCTGTAATGCTGTTGCACGATAATGATCCAAGGCATACAGCCGGTATAACAACCTAATTTCAGGAGCTTACTATCCCAACACACAATACCATGAAAGAGTGCGCCATAATGGTTTCGTTCCTCCAGAGGCATTCGTCTATTTTGATAAGCTAGGTCTGTTACAAGACAAGAAAGCGATACCGCTCATCTTTCATTTCGCCCGTTCTGCTGTGGATGGGCGGCTCAACTACGACCGTTCCGTTGCACGACGAGCTGAGGACAATTTCCTCCGCTTCAGTACAGCGGTATCGAAATGGGATATGCGGGATGTTGCGAAGCAACACAAATGGTTCTGGTGGCTACGAGGCGAATCAAACTTCCTCGACGAACCTCTAAGCACTGGGTAGAGAATTCAACGAGGGTGGTCGGCTATTGTTTTGCAACGGACCAAATACCAGCTGCAATCTTTGGCCGACTTATATATCTTTAGCTTTAGAATTTAGATTTTAGGTTAGAGTTAGGTTTTAAGATAACAAACATAAAAAAAAAAACAAAAAAAAAAAACAAACAAAAAAACAAACAAAAAAAAAATTATAAAAAAACAAAAAAAAAATAAAAAAAAACAAAAAAAAAATAGAGAAATATATGTGAGTGTATATTCGATTATACACATATATATAGGTGTAAATAGACGCACCTGTGCATGTATGCCTGAACACATATTAATGAACTATATGATAGTATACATGCACATGTGCGTAATTAGTTTAAGTTAGTAATAGAATAGTTTTAGTTTTAGTTCTTAGTTTTAGTTGTAGTCAAAGCCTTAGATATAAGTTCTCTTTTAGTAAAATGGTTAAGCCTTTAAGTTTATTCTTTCCTTTTCTTAATACATAATGCGTCTTAGTATGAATCAATGTTCTTATAGTAAATAATAAAGTCGTTGAAAAACAAATAAAATTAGGTTAGTCTTAGAGAGCCTGCAAAGGGCCAGTAAGATTATGATTACACAATGTTAAGTGAACTAGCTTTAAGCATTTTTGTCTAGAATTTAAGTGTCTCTTTATGAAATAATAAAATGTAACAAAAAAAAAAAAGATTGGTGTATTTGAAACATAAAAAAGGTGTTGCCGCATCCCCCCAAAGTCCGTATCTTAATCCTCTAGAGCACCTTTAGACTGTTTTAGAAAAGGAATTTCGCAAAAGAACCATTTGTACCATAGAGAAATGTAAAGACAGCATTTTATGAAGAATGGAAACAAATTCCATCGGCTGTAACAAAAAACCTGGTTGGATCGCTGAACAGAAGACTGCAGGAATTAATAAAAGCAAAAGAACAATACACAAAATATAATTATTTTCATTTTTTGTAATTGTCCCAGTTTTTTTTGAAAGATGAATTAGCACTATTTTTGATTTAAACCGTTAGTTGCTAAAATTAAAAAAATTACAATAAATGTCTTTGGATTATTGAAACCGTAATAAACTACAGTTTCATTTGCAATTTATTTTGTTTTAATATATTAAAAAATGTCTGAGATATTTCAAGCTGAATTTGAAGGTAATAATTGTCCCATTTTGATTTTTTTTTGGTTCACTTTAGGTTAACATGATGCTGTTTCTGAAAAAAAAATAGTTTTGTGTCAAGAAAACATAATTCGAAAATGAGAAAAAATCACGTCACAAGGGAAAGAGAATCCCATATCATAAACAAAGAATAGACAGTGGTGCAAACTTTGAACAAATTTGTTAGTATCGAAATCAAAAACAGATTTAGTTTTCCCTGAAATTAGAAGATGAGAGACACCCATAAAAAGTGAATATGTAGAAAAACAACGATACAAAATCCAAATATACAATGTGTTCCATTTTTTACCCAAACCCATACTTCTAAGAAACATTTATGACGCTAACACCAGCGTTTCTCCTTCGGAAAAATTTATTTTTTTTAAATTCACAACAACACTGTTTGCGAACACATTTAGACTCAACAAATTTGGAGTGAAATAAAAGTGGTCCAAGCAGTTTTCAAGGAATATGGAAACTTTAAACGAAATTAAAATCATCACCAATTGGGTGTCTCTCTTCCGAAGAAGTGCGTATTTCTTCTTCTCATAGAGGTCTTTCATTTTCCCACTTGTGCTCCACTTTTGAACATTTATGTTGACATCATCAATGGAATTCTGAGCAATACTTTGAAAATAAGCGCTTCTAGTGTCCAGTTGTGCATTCTAGGACTGTTATTACTTTTGAAGTCGATGAGCAATTTTCGTTTAGTCTCATAATGATATATGAAACGTACTTGGAGGCATGAACCTTTCCACGCGAGGTATCATTGTTGATTGCATTTAACAAGGCGAGCTGCCAACACTATCCTCGTTAGTACTCATGTCAAGTTGACGTACAGCCATGCGACGCCCCTAGATAACAATTACAATATCTCTTGTGTAATGAACCAATGTATACAGCGAATTCCTCTGCCTTAAATAATGGGTCCAACAGTTTGTGGGTTCTGGTGGACCTCGCTCACACGCCGAGGGGTCTAGGTTCGACTCCCAGCTCAACACCAATTTTTCTAATTTTTCACGGCACCACCTCTTTCGAGGTGCTGACAACACTCACATAGTAATAACTGTCTAAGAAAGCTTCTCAAATTTCGCCGCTCGGTGTCGGCAAAAAACTGAAGGTCCCTTCTAATCGTGAGAGAACAGTATCGCGCACAACAGGAGTAGTTGATGAGCAGGCTAGGCCCTGGTCCCCCTTTGGACTGTAGCGCCAACAATTATTATTATTATTATGCAGCGAATTCCTCTGCCCCAGGGCTTAAATAATGGGCCCACCAGTCTGTGGGTTCAACAGAGAAGAGACAGGCCAATACGGTTTGATGTCGGAAAGCTACAATCGAAACTGCTCGCTGGGGACTTTGCCGACCGGGTCTCCCTCAAACTCTAACCATAGAAGAAGACTGGAAACGTTGTCAACAAGCCATCAAAGAAGCTACCATTGATGTGCTGGGTTTTACGTCACCAACCCGAAGGAAACCATGGTTTGACGACGAGTGCAAATAAGCGCATGCAGCCAAACAAGACGCCTATAAGGCAACGCTGCATCGAATGACGAGGGTTGTTAGTGAGCTCTACGAACAGAGAAGAAGAGAGGAGCACCGGCTTCTCAGAAGGAAATGGAAGGAGCATGAGAAGCGCGCGGTCGCGGTGTAAGTGTAAGTGCGGCAGGAGTGAAGTTCGTTAGTTTTACCGAAAGGTAAAAGAGCTATCTTTACGGCGGCATGAGCCTAGTCAAGCGTCTACGGATACAACGCTTAAGGTGGCTAGGCCATGTAGAGCGCATAGACAGCACTGCTCCGGCCTGAAGAGTTTTCGAATCCGAACAACGCAACAGAGGACGTCCTAGACTGAGATGGCGCACACAAGTGGAAAAGGGCCTCAACCAACTTGGAGTGCGCAATTGGAGACAGCTGGCAAGAGATCGTGTTAGCTGGAGAGGCATATTGGTTGAGGCCCAGATCCACCCCGGACTGTAGCGCCATCCGAAGAAGAAGAAGACGAAGAAGAAGAAGAAAAGAGCTATCCGGAGGATGCAAGGTTCGGACTGAAGCCTGCCGGGAGTCGAAGTCTGTGCCGAGAATTTGAAAGGATCATTTCTGCAGACTCCTTAACGGCGATGACGGCCCAAATCCTGCTGTTAGGCAGAACCTTCCACTCGATTTGGACGATGATACCCACCAATTCCGTCCCCTGATTTAAAAAGGTGAAGTTAGCAATATCCAAGCTGAAGTCGAACAAAGCTGCTGGAGCGGACGGACTGTCCACAGAACTATTTAAAGCAGCAGGAGATGACCTGGTGGGGCATGCACCAGCTCATCTGTAAGATATGGTCGGAGGAAAGCACGCCCGATGAGTGGAATCTCAGCGTCGTTTGCCCGGTTCACAAGAAAGGAGACCTCTTGAACTCCGCCAACTACTGAGGGATTACTCTCCCCAGCATCGCGTACAAGATCCTCTTTGCCGTATTGTGTGAGCGTCTGAAACCGTTTTTCTGTGACCTGATATTTCCCTATCAGTGTGGTTTCAGGCCAGATGACCAGATCTTCACTTTACGGCAGATACTGGAAAAGACTTAAGAAGTGCAAGTCGATACTCACCACCTATTCGTCGATTTTAGGGCCGCATATGACAGTCTGCATAAGGTGAGCTCTACAGTGCCATGTCTAGTTTTGGTTAGAGATAGGCAAGGTCTAAAATCCAGGGATTTCGTAAAAGAATTGGCGAATCTCAAGGGATATCTCACACAACTATAAAATCCTTGGATTGGACAGGGGCAAAAACTGGTCTAAGATGAGTATCTCCTTGATTCCCTTATATCTGGTTTTGGCATTTCTACCAAACTCTTCAGATTGTGTAGGATGGAGAACTCCCATCGCTCCGTCAAGGTCGGTAACGAACTCACCAAGACCTTCAATGTCAAAAAAGGTTTTAGACAAGGCGACGCATTGTCATGTGACTTCTTCAACATCATTCTTGAGAAAATCGTGCGTAACTCACAAGTCAACACCGGAGGCACGATCTTCCAGAAGTCAGTTCAATTGCTAGCCTACGCGGATGACATTGACGTGATTGGACGAACACAGCGACCCGTCAATCAGGCGTTCACTGGCGTTGAAGCGGAAGCGGCTAAAATGAGTCTGGCGGTAAATAAGGGCAAAACGAAGTACATGCTGTCATCCAGAATGGACACACAACATCGACGTCTCGGACAGAGCGTCACACTGACCAGCGGAAACTTCAAGGTAGTCAAGGACTTCGTCTACCTCGACTCCTCGGTTGACAATCGCTGTTTCTTTGGGCTTAAGAGGCATTTGAGTAATAAATTCCTCTATCGGAGGACTAAACTCGCTTTATATAACAGCTTGATCAGTCTAGTCCTACTTTATGGCGGATGAGCTTGATCATTCCAGTCGTACCAAAGGCGGATGAGGCGGATGAGGCCTTAGTCTTTTTGAGAGAAAAGTTTTGCGTGCGCGTTTTGGTCCTGCTTGCGTTGATGGCATGTGGAGGAGAAGATTTAACGACGAACTCTATGGGCTGTACAGTGACATGCGCCTGGTCAAGCGTCTACGGATACAACGCTTAAGATGGCTAGGCCATGTAGAGCGTATGGACACCACTGCTCCGACCCGAAAACTCTTTGAATCCGAGCCATTGGGACAACGCAACAGAGGACGGCCTCGGCTCAAGAACCTCAACCAACTTGAAGTGCGCAATTGGAAGGAACTAACGAAAGATCGTGCTGGCTAGAGAGGACCAGGTCCACCCCGGACTGTAGCACCGCAAGAAAAAGAATAAGAAGAAGTGGATGAGGCGCAATGGCTTACCCAAGGTAAAGAAAACCTTTAAAGTAACTGTAGCTGACATGTTTCTACTACAGTAACACCTGTGGAATCCATTCAATAGTTCAAAGAAGTCTGTTGTTTATGTTTTTTTTTTTTTTTCATTGCCAAAGGCGTCCTAGTTCACAGCCATTTACTGATGGATTGTCATCGAATTTTTTGAACAGCCAACTCTCCTTCTATGCTAGATGTACAAGTAACAGACACAAATCTAATCGTTGTTCTAGGTCAATAATCTGTAACTGACCGAAGTTATCAAAGCCAACTAAAACAAATCCATACGGAGCTCGAACTCATAAGGATCTATGAAGATCTTGGAAATTTAAGAGTTTATCATGTGAATTGTGTGTGTGTGTGATTTTAGATACTTCTCGTGATCGTCTCACACTTCACTTATCAAGTTAGTCTCCCTGGTGGCTCAGCTCATGAGTGCGTTTTCATTTCAACATTTTAAATTCAGTCGCCAACTGCTAAAGACGTCGAACTGAATAACTAAACTCATCGAGGATTATTTGCACTTCCAGTGGGTCATCAAAACGATATATTCCCTCTCCAGATGTCTCCACACAAAATTTCCTTTCCTTTGATGCACGAGTATATTTTAGTTAAGACGGGGTGGGCACATTCAGAGTTACACCCTTCCACCCCACAGGGACAAGCGACACTTTTCTAGCCGCACGCACATATCACTCCTTACTTTCCCTTACAATCACTTCTTTGACCTACTGTAGCACACGTCGTCGTTGCCTGTTTGTTGTTCCTCCTGTCGCTGCTTAAAGAACTGCAGTTCGTGGCAACTCCTCAATTCACCACCATTGTGAGTGCGCACCGCCACCATGAGCTAAGCACAGTGAGCACAAATATCTCATATTACGCCCAATTACCTCATTCACCCAGGCACCGAATGTCGACAACCATCCACCATCCGCACACCGGTCCAATGCCAATGCTATTCGCTTCGCTGCCGCTACGTGCCATTGTGTGAGCCCACACCCATATTCCCACACAGTCACAGCGACGACGCGGCCTCACGGCCGCACACAGCCGCTGCCGTGTGCATGCACAAGCAGACCGCAGCTACCCGGAGAAAGAAACCTGCTGCGGCGCCTGGTCGCCTGTTGCCGGAACTAGACAAGTGGGACTGCCTCAATTTTTCAATCGTCTGTCGTAGGCACACACAAATCCCGGCGTGCGCTCGACTCACACGCCCGTGGTGTGGTCTTAGATTGAGATTCGTTCTGTGGGGTTTAACCGGCATTACATTGGCGGGCGGCAGGCAGTCGGGGCGGTAATGCGAGGCCAGGCCATGCCAGATGTGAAAATGCTACTCGGTGCCAGAGACGCGGTTGTGCGCTCCGCTTGTTGGTGGTGATGACGGCTGGCCTCTGCTCTGGTGGTGGTGTGTTTTTCGGTATTTTTTAGGGCGCGTTGCTGATTACACGCCCACTCAGTGAGAGCGAGAGACACTCCGTGGATGGTGATGGGAGTGTGTATGTGTGTGTGTGTTTGCAGAAGGTTCATTGACTGCTGTGTTTGGAAGGAAGAGACCAAGTGTGCGGCGGGCGGAAGGGGGACAAGGAACTTGAAACGAACGACAACGAAAGTGGAAAAAGACACTGACTTGGCCAAGGAAGGGAACTGCTGGCCAAGTCAGACACGAAGAGGAGGGGAAGATGTGACAAAGGCAGGGGCTTCTGTGTTCCAATTAAAGCGGTAAGCGGACTAGGCTGCATGTAGTGGTGTCAAGAGGAGGAGAGATAAAAGATACCAGTGCAGTGTGGATGATAGATAATGAACCCCGCACAGGGGGTGGTTCGTTCGGCCACCATTTAGGGTGGATTAGCACATTATTCATTGCTCGGTCGTCGCGCTGGCTGCTCGCCTCTCACGAATCCCCTTGAATCTGGGTGTGTTCTCCGGCACTCCACTTCCAGGGCAGAGCAGAGCTTCACCCACTCGCTGAGCACACCAAAAAGTGTGGATTCCCGGTGAAAACTTACAGTAGAGCAGCTTTGACGTACACCGCGAGCCCTATAGCTCTCCCTTCAGCGCACAGCACTGTGCCGTTGCGCGACAGAGACAACACCACCGTTCGGCAGTGTGTGATGTGTTTTTATGCTTCTGGCGTGTCTTTCTCTTTCGTAGTTGCACTGGGCGCGATGGTACTGGCTCGGTGCGGTGGCGGACGGGCGGCTGCTGCTGATAAAATAGGTTGGCGCCCCGTGCCTGTACAGCACACACTCAAGTCGACAAGCGAAAGAGCGGAAATTAATCGTCGCCGAGTACACTTTCGTTTGGGTCTGGGCCTTGTGTGCCGTCGTTGTCGGTGTCAGATTCTTACTGGAACTTATGCTTTCCTGGTCCCAAAACACGATGCGTCATTTTGACTGACGTAATTTGGACAGCTGTCAATCTAGGCACGGGTGTCTGTCTCCGTGAAATGGAGAAATCGTCCGAGCGACCGCCACCCGAAGACATGCGACATCGTCGACCGTGCGCAAAGGTGACGGCGATATGCGATGTCTTGCGCGCCCCTCCACCGGCAGCGCTCTGCCAGACAGACAGATTAGATGCCAACGATCTCGAAAGGGCAAAAAACCAGCTCCGCTGAACGTGCGGTGAAATTATCAAGCTCTCAGAACTCGTCACCGGCCGCCGAGGCCTGAGCAGCGTCTCGCCTGCCTTTCTCCAGTCGCCCGTGGAGTGGGAGTGAGTGGAGAGGCAGTGAACGACGGAGAGAACACTCCCCAACCACGGACCGACATCTTCTCCATTCTCGAAATGGAAGGGAGAAGAAATTCGATAGGAAAGCGAAGGCGCACACACACGCTGCGCAGCGCACACACTGCCGCCGGCATCGTGTATTGTTGTTGGCCGATATGGAAATCGACGCTGGAGCAGCTGGCGCCATATTCTGGTCGCCTGGTGGAAATACCAGTTGGGGATTTCCCATGTGACTCTCGCAGCGAGTGGTGGTGGCAGCCTTCGTGTGTGACACACACGCTAGGAGCCTCTCAAGAAGCCCCCCCAATTGGAAGCTGCCGCTGTATGTCGCTCATGCTTCTCCTCTGTTCCCAGAGAGGTGCCCCAACTTTTCCCTCCACCGATCTGTGAAAGTTCGCCGCCTGAGTGGAAAAAAGAAACAACAATCCTCCATCTATCCATCCCTCTTAGCGCGAGGAGCTCTCCGACTCTGGTAGGGCACTGACAGAGTAGGTTCTCCTTTGCGACGCCTCTTTCAGGCAGCACCACTCCGAGACGCATCGGTTGGCGGCACCGGCAGCGGCTATGTATCTCTCCTCTTTGCGGATCGAACGACGACGCACTGCCCCGACGACGCGCCTAGTTCCGCTGAAATCCACAAAATGAAGTTCTCAATTTTTTGTCCGCATTCTACCGGGCGACCATGAAGCGCTGAACTTGCCCCGCATCGAGCACGCGCCGCAGAAATGCTTTCTCGCCGAGAATCCAATGACTGACTGGGGCAGGAGTTGGTGGCGAGCGGTATGTGCACCTGAAAACTTGATGTAGGTCATGGTGCAGTGTGAACAGCTGACGCGCTCCGCTCCGATGCGACAAGTGCTGAGGATGAGCGTGTGCACAGGAGTGGATGCTGAGAGGCGCCGCGGGAGAATAGTGAGTGAGCTGGGGATTTTCTCTAGAAGCCAGAGGTGTAACACTCTCGCGTGATGACATTGAAATTATCGGGCGAACAATGCGAGTAGTAAGCGACGGCATCGGCGCCGACTGATGCCGAAACCTGTAAGCGGGAATTGTATCAGACGTTTTCGGATACTGCGGACGCCGAGAACAGAAGCCGGGAAGGAATAAAGGAGGTTTTGTGAAGCCAGCTGCAAGTCGCCTCTCATGCGCGAAATGCAATTCTGAATAGTGGACATCTAGTCGGTGATAGCGCTGCGTCGGGTTGACCATGAGACGCGGCTTGATGGGCTCCTGGTAGCCGGATGGTGTGATTCAGCATAAGTAGGGAGCATAAGCAGGTTTTCAACTACAGTGTGAGCCGCTGTGATGCTGGCGAATGGAGCGAGCAGCCGAAATGAAGAGCATCTTGATATTCATCAGTCAGCAAGCGGGTTTTAAATTTGCGAAATTATTCATCAGAAGCAGAATCAGAAGAAGCAGGTTGCCAGTGGATTGAATCATTCATTTATTCCTAAGCTGCTTGGATAGGGATGTTTCGGATGCCGACATTTGAATGCAAATTTTTGAAGATTTCCTCTCGTCAATGCGGGTGTGAGTTCAAACGTACGCAAAGTCCTGAGAACTCATTCTAAAACAAGCAAATATTTCCTTATTGGTGGTCGTAGTGTATGTCGGATCAGCGGCAACGCAGCAGAGGCGGAATTTTTGACTGCACGATGTAAGGAAAGAAAAGGGAAGCATAAGTTGCAGTGTCTCTGAGTTGGGGAAAGCAAACGGTGGCACCGAGCTAGATGATGGGTTTCTTTACAAATGCGGCCTTGACATGTGAATATTGATCTGAGCTTCATAGATGAGGTGTTGAGTGAAAGACTGATCCCTTTTAGACACACCCCATTGATGGCAATTGCTGGTCTGGCGATGATAGGAAGTTGCATACTTCGATAGTGCAATCAAAGGGGTCGCCTTTCTGTGTGACAGAAAAACGGCAAGTGTGTGGATAAACTTGACCCAGAGATGACGGTGATGCTCGATCCATTGAACCAAGTAAAGATGTCTACAACTTCAGCGGAGGTTGTGGTCACAGCATACTTTACAATCAGTGGTACAGAAGAATTAGACTTGATAAAAACCAACACTGTGCCAGAGAAGTGGGCGACTAAGCATTTCGCGAGATAGTGATCCAGCAGACAGCATTGGTTGTGATCTAAGATCTACAATACAATCTGCTGATGTGGGTCACCAACAATCCAGCTGCGTTGTTCATACACAGTTCAAAGTCGACTTGTCCAGGACTGGCTTTGGCCAGAAATCGTGGTGGAAAGGGAATGTAGCCGGATTTTCACAGAAAGACGATGAAGGATCTGCAGCTGGGACTTTCGTGGAAAACGAAAATATCGTACCTCACACCCCTTAAGGTAATTTCGCGTCGATCTTGCAGGCGGAAACGTTTGCGATCCTAATGGCCACTAACTATATTGTGAAGAAATGATGGAAAGTGCGAAAGGCCTTACCCAACCCTTTAACCACTTCCAAGACAGTCAAGGAATGCAATGCAGCAGGCAGACTGAATTCGATTTATCCGGGCCCCTGGACACCACTGGATCATGGGAAACAAGATTGCTGATGAACTTGCTAGACAAGAATCAAAAGAGGCATTTGTAGAACCAGAGCCCACCTTGGGATTACCCGCGTCCTTGGTTAGGGCTTCCGTCGACGGTTGGGTCTTCTGACAGCACACAGACGGCATGGTTCTCCAAGATGTAGACTGACAAAGTGCATGCTGCCGAACGTCAACAAGGAATTCGCGAATATTCTGATATCTCTAGATAGAAAAGACTACAGAAAAGACTTGTCGACATACAAACGGGACACTTAACAGTCTCTAAGCACCTAACTCTGTTTGGGCCTAGTGAATGTGGAGAAGGTTGAAGACACTTCAAAGCACTTTCTCTGTCAATGTCCAGGCTTTGCTTGAATCAGGTGGCGTTTGTTTGGCACTGATGTGTGGGGGAACTGAAAATTTAAGGTCTTTATTACAGAACCGCTTGCTGGCTTTCGTTTGGAAGTCCAAAAAACTAAACCGAAACAAACCGTTCATAGAAACGCGTCACTGGCATCCTAAGCTCAACGAACTTTAACGAGTTTAGCAGGGATATTTTTTTTTTTTTTTTTTTTTTTATAATTGACGCGTGCAAAAGGGGTTGCGAGTACCCTTAAGTGACCGGATCAAGTCACAGCACGGGCCGAAGGTATAGAGGAAGAGAGGGAGAGGAGGTACCGATGCACATTGGTTTTAAATGCCTGTGGATTGTAATGAGGAGGAAAAATCGTGCTGGGAAGAGCATTCCAGATTCGTGTAGTGCGGCTAAAGAACGAGTCTCTGAATTTGACTGTACGTCCGAAAGAGGGCTTGAGGGTGAATTGATGGGCATTCCTAGCGAGGCGTGTATTGCGGGTGAATTCTTGAAGGGGAGGAATACAACTGGCTAATTCGTCTGAGCATTTCTTGTTGAAATAGCGGTAAAAAAGTGACAACGACGCGACATTACGTCGGTGTTCTAACGAGTCAATCGACTTCGCAATATTACTGTCACCTATAAGTTTTATCGCTCGCTTTTGAATTCTATCCAGCAGGTGCAGGGAGGTCTTAGAAGCACCTGACCAGATAGGAGCGTTATACTCAAGTTTTGGGCGTATGTATGCCTTGTATATTGTAGCCAGATCAGAGGGGGTGAAGTACTTCTTGCATCGTTTAAGGAAACCTAGACATTTCGCAGCATTTTTGGCGACCTCAAATATGTGATCGTTCCAACTAATTGTTGGGTTGATACACATACCGAGGATGGAAAGTCTTTCGGTTTCAACAACGCAAGTGCCGTTCATGGATAACGGCTGATTATTTTGTGATCGCTTTAACGACAGTAGACAGCACTGTGTTTTGGAAGCATTAAATTCTACTCTATTCTTATTTCCCCAATCGATTATGCTGTCAAGGTCGGAATTTAATGTGCTTAACATACGCTGCCGTTCCGAGTCTAAGGCCGAAGTGGAGGGACGTGAGCCAAGGAACGAATATGAAAAGCTGGGGGTACTGTCATCAGCGAAGGAATGAATAGGATTAGAAGTAGCAGACAAGAGATCATTTATAAAAATGAGAAAGAGTGTCGGAGACAAAACAGAGCCCTGGGGAACACCAGCATTAATATAGTGGATATCAGACTTGAATCCATCCAAAACGACTTGTATTGAACGATTCGAAAGGTAATTTCTAATCCATTGAAGAAGAGACTCATCGATCCCAAAAGCACGCATTTTCGACAAGAGAGCCTGGTGCCAGACCCTGTCAAATGCCTTAGAAATATCAAGCGCAACAATCTTGCTTTCTCCTGCATTGTGCAAAGATTGGTTCCACTTTTCAGTGAGATATGCCATCAGATCACCAGTGGAACGGTTGCTTCGGAAGCCGTACTGCCGGTCATTAAGAAGCTTCCGGGACTCAAGATATTTCATAAGCTGACGGTTTATCAGCGTTTCCATGACCTTGGAGAGAAGGGACGTTAGTGCTATGGGTCGGTAGGAGGTGGGTGACGAACATTCGCCCTTTTTAGGGACGGGCTGGACAAATGCAGTTTTCCACTTACTCGGAAAGAGCCCTGAAGAGTAGGACAGATGGAAAAGCTTACGCAGTGGTTTTGCCAGCGTAGAAGAACACCTCTTCAGAAGAACAGGGGGTATACCATCCGGGCCAGCGGATTTGTGTATGTTTAGATCTTTAAGTACTCTTGCTACTGTACGAGTGCGAAAATGGATTTGCCCCATGGAGAAATTTACGCTCTCAAGTACAGGTGGGGACAAAGTGTTATCTGGCAGCGTTGAGCTAGCTGCAAAGTATGCAGCAAGCAGATTAGCTTTGTCCAAAGAGCTGACAGCTGGAATGTCATTGCAAATGAGCGTTGGGATCGAAGACGAGGCTGAATTCCTTATGTTTTTTACGAAAGACCAAAAGCTTCTGCTACCCTTGGGGCATTGTAGAACTTTTTGCCTCAACTTTTGGTCAAAGGAGAATTTAACACGTCTTATTAATGCATTACAGTCATTTCGGATCCGTTTGAACTTTTTCCGGGCTTCCTCAGAAGGGTTGGCTTTATAATCCCGGAAACTCAACTCTCTCACCCTGATAGCCTCTTTGCAGCTCAAGTCGAACCACGCGTTTGCCTTAGGCCTGATGCTCTTCACTCTGTGAGGAATGAAGGACCTCATGCCCAGCGAAATAATGTTTGTGATCGCATCAGTAGCGGCATCCACGTCACTATCGAGGAAGCATAGTGACCAGTTAAAATTCCTAAAGAAGTTGTTAAGTCCGCTCCAGTTGGCTTTCTCGTAGAGCCATACTGTTCTTTTCGGAATTTGTTCTCTAACTGTGTGGGAGGAGTACGAGAATTTGGCTGACACGACACAGTGGTCGGACGAGCCTAGAGGCGACAATATATCAATTGAATATTTTTCCGGATGAGAGGTGAGAAACAGATCCAAGGTGTTAGCGGTATGATCTGCAATGTCAGGTATTCGTGTTGGCTCATTCACAAGCTGGGTTAAATTATTTACCTCAGCGAAGATTTCAACATACCTTCCTTCGGGTGTTGTCTGGCCTGAATGTCGAAGCCAAGTAGAATTGTGTACATTGAAATCGCCCGCAATAGCGATTTCAGTGCGAGGGTACAGGGATACAATTCTTGTGATGGAGTCAGACAGCGCATCGAACTCATTATAAGTTGAGTTGCTGTCCAGGTTTGGACTTCTATAAATAAAGCAGTAGTGGATTAAATGCTTACGGACAAAGAGTTTTAACCACAGAAAATTAAATTCCGGATTGGAACAGTGGCCATATTGTGGTTGAATTTGGTAAGCAACATCACTACGCACATAAATGGCGAGACCGCGGTGTAAAAAGAATAAGGGCACCAAGCTATATCCAGGCAGGTTCAAATCCGATAAATCGGTATTCTCACCCACCTGTGTTTCGCTCAGCGCCAAGACAGCTGGTTTGTGACGAGAGAGGTGGACGTAAACGGCAAAGAGATTAGTTCTCAGTCCGCGAATGTTACTCACGTCAACACGAAATTGCCCCCTCATGTCAGTCGTAGGCATTTGAAAACCAACTCCGACAATGCAGTTGGTGAAAGTAAGCAGAGTTCAGAAGTGTAAATTCAGCGATTAGCTTCACAAAACAAATCAACGTAGGTGTTATGCCCGTACATTGACTTGAATTGGTCCACTAACAAAAATTCACACTTCCGAATCCGCTATGTCAGATGTTAGGCAGACTCGGACATCGCCCCAGCCCGTCTGGTAAATCAAACGGGAGTTGCGACCGAGAATGCCCAACAGTGGCTTGTGAAGGAGTGGGAGAGGGGGGAGCGGGCCGAGTGCGCTCTACCGAATCACTTCACTGCACTACACTGCACTACACTGCACTTTTTTTTTTTTTATTTTTTTTTTGTAAGGAATTATTTAGTTATTTTTTTTTTTTTTTTTTTTTTTTTTTTTCACTCGCGGAGGTGTTGGGCGGACCGCGTTAAATGTTCTTAAGAACGACGCGAGGAATTCTTTTTTTTTTGTTATTTATTTTGTGCATGCAGCGACGACACGTGTGCATGCGTCGGAGGATGACACGGCACTCGGCACTATCAACTCTAAGCATTGCACTGAATAGCTACTCTTCATGGACGTACGAAGGTTGCCTTTTATATTTTGGGATTGGTCAATCCTAGTGTTGCAATCTGGCAATTGCCAGCTTGTTGCCTTTTATATTTCGGGATTGGGCAACCCTAGTGTTGCAATCTGGCAATTGCCAGCTCTATCGTGAAGTTTGACATTTTTGAGGCTATACATACTCAGAACGTTTGACGTTACTAGCGTTATTTGTGCTGTTTACAGTAACTTAAAAGATTCATCTCGCCCAAAAAAATGGAATTAAATCATGAAAATTTTCGTGCGATTATTTTTTACAACTTTCGACGTGAATTAACTCAACAACAGTGCATCGATGAACTTAATTCAAATTTCGGCTATGAAGCTCCATCAAGGACCAGTGTTTTTCGATGGTATGGTGAATTCAACCGAGGTCGTAGTTCACTCCAAGACGAATTTTGTGAAGGTCGTCCAAAATCAGTTGTTGTTCCGGAAACCATTAATGCTGTGCGCCAACTGATATTGCAAGATCGTCTTGTGACCTATCGTGAAATTCAGACAACCTTAGGCATTAGTGGGACAAGCATACATTCAATATTGCATGAACATTTGACCGTACAAAACATTTGTTCGCGCTGAATCCCACACAATTTGTCAATCGGTCAAAAAAAGGCTCGTGTCGATTGGTCGAAAGAAATGCTCCAAAAATACGATCGCGGTGCTTCGAAACACGTCTATGACATCGTGACAGGTGGTGAATCGTGTATTTACGCGTATGAGCTCGAAAGTAATCAGCAGTCGACTGTATGGCTGTTTCAAATTAAGCCAAATCCAACAAAAGTTGCTCGCGCACGAGGCCCTTCCAAGCACATGTCGCAATCGTACCACTAGAACAACGCAGAATAGTTAATTCTGAGTGGTACACAACCATTTGTTTGCCAGTTGTCTTCCAAGAAATCAGGAAAACCAATCGCCGAAGACGGATCACTCTTCACCACGACAATGCGAGCTCTCACACATCGGCCCAAACAACTGCATTTTTGAGCACTCAAAACATCGATTTGATGAGTCATCCGCCGTAAAGTCCTGACTTGGCACCAAATGACTTCTTTTTATTCTCGTACGCACAAAATAAAATGAGAGGTCAACCTTTTAAGACACCTGAAGAAGCGGTTGATGCGTTCAGAATGCATGTTTTGGAGGTACCTCAATCGTAGTGGCAGAAGTGCTTCGATAATCGGTTCAAACGCATGCAAATGTGTAAAGAGTTTATTTGATTTGATTTATTTTTTTATTTTGAAAAACAATGAAGCTAATTTCGATAGTTAATATTTGTTTTTGTTCTCTAATCCCGACCTTTTTTAATTGGCTCGCAATAAAGATGTTGTTTCCTCTTCTTCTTCTTCTTTTTCTTCTTCAAACTCAACCAACATGGGCTGTATCCGCAAAGCCTTCACAAGGCGCTATACAGCCCGTAGAGTTCGTCGTTAAATCTTCTCCTCCAGATGCCAAAAAGGGCCAAAAACGCCCGCAAAACTTTTCTCTCGAAAAGACTAAAGGCTTCTTCATCCGCCTTTGGTAACGTCCAGGCTTGCGTGCCATAGACTGTTATATAAAGCGAGGTTAGTCCTTCGAGAGAAGGCTTTATTACTCAATTGCTTCATGAGCCCAAAGAAACAGCGACTGGCAAGAGTGATTCTGCGTTTTATTTCGATACTGATGTTGTTGTCCCTATTTACCGCGGAGCCGAGCCATGACTACCTCGAAGTTTCTGCTGCCTAGTGTGACGCTCTGTCCAAGACGTCTTGTGTTGTCCTTACTTGATGACAGCATGTACTTTGTTTTGCCCTAATTTACCGCCAGACACATTTTATCCGCTTCCGCTTCAATGCCAGCAAACGCCTCATTGACGGCTCGCTGTGTTCGTCCAATCACGTCAATGTCATCCGCGTAAGCTAGCAATTGAACTGACTTTTGAAAGATCGTGCCTCTGGTGTTGAATTGTGAGGTACGCACGATCTTCCCGAGGATGATGTTAAAGAAGTCACATGACAGTGCGTCGCCATGTCTAAAATCTTTTTTGACATTGGAGGTCTCGGTGAGTTCGTTACCGATCTTGACGGAGCAGCGAGAGTTCTCCACCGTCATCCTACACAATCTGACGAGGTGGGTAGGAATGCCAAAACTAAACGGCCTTAACCCTTTTAGTGCCGGGCGAAATGGAGGTGCCTATGCGAGAAAAACCGGCCGAATTTCACAGTTTTACAAGGGTTCGGGAAAATGCTTATAAAAACCAAACGAGAAACGATATTTACATGATTCAAAAAGCTGCGTATTATAGATGAAATACAGAACGAAACAATGACACTAGTTTTTTTTGTACTCATTTGAGAATTATAGAAAAAACAAAGGTATATATGTTTATAAATGAAGTAAAAGTTGAGTTCTCTCGTACAAAACGTGTTTGCACATACAAACAGCCATCTTTTCACCACTAACTGATCCTACGTTTCGCTGCGGCAATGCGATGTTATTTTGTGTTATATAAAACACTGTCGACAAGTACCGATAAGGGTCCAAATCCACAGCGATTTACGCCGCAGATCGAATATCGCCTGAGTGGCGACCATCGGTGTTTATGTTAGACTTCGGTACCTCCAAGCGATAGGAAAAGGTCGTCGTCCACAAAGAGTTAAAACGAAAAACTATTTTTTTTAATTCTCTCATAGTGAAATTAGATCATTTATAACGTATTACAAATTTATTTTGAGATAGAGTTCTCCCGCAATGCGAATAGTAAAGCGCTACGAGGCGCGGGCCGATATATCGGCTCTGGCACTTCTCGCGAGTGTAGAAGGAGCCGATATATCGGCTCCCGGCACTCAAAGGGTTAAAATCGACGAATAGGTGGTGAGTGTCGATTTACACTTCTTAAGTCTTTTCCAGGATCTGCTTAAATGTGAAGATCTGGTGTATTGTGAACTTCCTTGGTCTGAAACCACACTGATAGGGACCTATCAGGTCATGGACAAACGGTTTTAGATGCTCACACAATACGGCAAAGAGGATCCTGTATGCAATGTTAAGGAGACTAATCCGTCGGTAGTTGGCGCAGTCAAAAGGGTCTCCTTTCTTGTGAACCGGACAAACGACGCTGAGATTCCACTCATCGGGCATGCCGACAATATCTTACAGATTAGCTGGTTCATGCGCCCTACCAGGTCATCTCCAGCTGCTTTAAATAGTTCTTCGGACAGTCCGTCCGCTCCATCAGCTTTATACGACTTCAGCTTGAATATTGCTTTCTTCATCTCGTCCAAGTCGGGAGGCTGGAAGTCTTGCTCATCATCGTCCAAATTGAGTGGAACTATCTGCCTAACAGCGGAATTGGAGCCGTCATCGCCGTTAAGGAGTCTGCAGAAATGATCCTTCCAGAATCACAGACTGCGACTCTATCACAAGTTGTCCATTTTGATATCGACAGGCTTTGGTCCGATCCTTGTATCTTCCAAATAGCTTTTTTATCTTTCGGTAACACTATCGGACTTCTTTCCTGCCATTACACCTTACCATATCCATTTCGACCGCGCGCTTCTCATTCTCCTTCCATTTCCTTCTGAGAAGCCGGTACTCCTCTCTTCTTCTCTGCTCGCAGAGCTCACGAACAACCCTCATCATTCGATGCAGCGTTGCCTTGAAGGCGTCTTGTTTAGCTGCGTGCGCTTGCCTGCACTCGTCGTCAAACCATGGGTTCCTTTTGGGTGGTGACGTGAAACCCAGCACACCAGTGGCAGCATCTTTGATGGCTTCTTGACAACGTTTCCGGTCTTCTTCTATGTCTTGTGCAGGCAGCGTCGAACTCTGAACGAGTTTCAGGGAGACTCGGTCGGCAAAGTTCCCAGCGACCAGTTGCGATTGTAGCTTTCCGAAGTCAAAGCGTTTTGACCTGTCTGGACTCCGTTGCTCTTTCGGTATCGGGACGATATCCTTGGCTACAACTTCGGAAGGTTCGGACAGTGAGAATATGGGAGGAGAAATTTACATTGCTCAGAGACTATTTTACCAGTTGTGTGACTGCAGGTGCTAAGACATTCGCATTGTGCTTAAGGCCTTAAGCACTTATGCTATCTACCCCGGGAGACTAAGGCCGTCCTATATGGAAACATCTTGGTTCCTTGACGAAGGCCTTGATTCCCAATGCCATTGAGTAATAAACCGCTTCCCTTCGAAAACACTAAAAAAACACATCACCTGTCGTTTTATTCTTTATTAGCAACCACCCGCATCAGATTTAAATACAAACAAAATTCCTTCCCCTAGGGAGGTCCTCAGTCCCTTTCGTCCACCTCGCTCTTGGTTGCTTTAAGAAAGATCTCGTCGTACTCCGGCCTGCCGAGGGCTTCCAGGTATTTTTTCCTCTGGTGTAGGACCACCTCCTGATCAATTCCATTCTTGCCAGCGATTTCCAGGGCCCGTCGCCAGTTGTGCATGCGTATGCACAGAGCCACCGCCTCGTGATACTTCTTCCCATGAATCAAAATCGTTTCCGCCTCCACAAGACGACCGAACATGAGAGAATTTTCCGCCATCTGCTCGGGGCTAGAGGAGGGAAGGTCCTTCGAGAACACAATCGACTTCAGTATCTACTGACTCAGATATACTTCAGGACCTACCTTTATGTACTGGAGGTAGCACACTTTGTCTACCTGGAGTGCCGCCGAGTAGGCCTCTTCGCTGATCTGCAGCTGATTCTTCCTTGTCGCCACAGCCGCGAGCGTGGCCCACAGAATGGTGCTTTGTGCGAGACGGCAGATTTTTAGCGCCTGCTGCCACTGCCCGTCCATTAAGGTGCGGTGCAGGATCTCGCAGTAAATGTTCACGTTCACAGTGAGGAGGGCTCCTGAGGAACGGAACGAAATGTTGGCGTCTTCGAAGGTCTCTAGAGAGATATTCTTGCCAAGGTCCCTGCGAAGAAGAAACACAATCAGCTGGAGGAAATGAATTCGGAATGACTTACGCTGTGTCGAGAGTGACAGTTGTCAAGGCAATGATTGTCGGATCAGCGGCACCTTCTCCTGGGCAGTACCAGACACTGAAGCAGGAGTCGTGCAGGCCCACCAGGATGTTTGTCTCGCTGGCCCACCGAACGGATGTGACTTGTGTGCCGATTTTAAAGATCTCGTTGGTTTCCGTAAGATTTCTGCTGGCGGTGATGTAGAGCTCTCGATGGGCGTCGAGAAGCACAAGAAACTGGTCGTCGGCGGATCCTGCCTTACAAGCGGCGATCTCAACCAGCGCTGACTTACTTCGGAGGGGGTGGGGCTCGTACTGCCTTGACGCGCCCGGGACAAGGTCAAAAAGGTGCACGACTGGAAACAGGCGAGTCGTTAATTGCTGCAAAATGAATTCCGAACAAGTCGATAATTTACCGGACGTGTCGGAATTGTCGCGAATCGCAAGAACATCCAGCCCCAAGGACACGCACTTCGGTGTCAGCAGGGGTATCTGCGCCTGAGACCCGGGATAGCGAGGGCTTAGATGAAGCCGTCCGGTGTAGTTGTAGATCCAGACTGAGGATGAGTCCAGAACCAAAAAGAATCTGTAAGAGATTGTGTTGAGAGCGAGCAGGATTAAGCGCGTACACAACCAACTTTTTACAGACTTCCAGAGCACGCACGTCATTCCGGCCGTCGATGATGGACGGGGTGTTGATGTACTTCTCGTTGTAGATGTGCACTTGCGAGGAAGTGGCCACGATGAGGTGGCCATAACCCAGGGCCAAATTGATCACCCGATTTGTGAATTCGAGGACATCTGAGGTTCCATTGAGAATGTCCTGCAGCACGACTGACTTCCGGCCGGTGGTAGTAGCCTTGAGGTTACGAGAGATCAACTGCTTCTCCACAATGTGTCCGACTATTAACGCTCCTGTGGACGTGCCGCATGCCACTTGGGTGCCATCTGGTGACCAGGACACTGCGTAGACTGACCCGACGGCAGGCGTATTGAATCGCGTGCTGCTGTGGGACCATCCCGAGCTGCTGCAAAGCTTGATAGAGTTGAAGGAGCCGACTACAAACAGGTCCTTCTCCGGGTTGTAGTCGATCGCGGTGATGGCGTAGTCATCTGTTGGGCTTGTGTAGATGGCGGCGCCCTGGGAGTCCCAGATCTTGAAGCGGGCATCCTCGCCTCCAGAAGCTATCAGGTCATTCTGCGACGACCAACTAAGACACAGAACCAGGCCGTCATGGGCTCTCCACTGTAGAGAGTGAGAGAAATTTTGTAGAGCCACATAGTTGGAAGTCAATCCATCCCCACTCACCCTTGTAATCTTGCTGTTCGCCGCTAGGGGCTTAATGGAAATGAATCCTCCCTGACAGAATACAATTGACGACGAGTTGGGTGACCACCTAGCAAACCGAATGGGCTCGTCGCTCTGCACCACGGTGGACCTCAACATTCCAGACCTCGACCAGATCTTTATGATCCCATCCTCGGAGGCAGTGAGAAGGCCAGCCCCATCAGGGCTCCATCTGCCTGAGCTGATCGCCATCGAGTGCGCTGAGATGTTACGCTCGACCCGAGCGCTCTTATTCAGGATGACAAACCGTCCGTCGTTGCTAGAGATAAGGAGTGTGTCGCTCGCTTTACCACCGCCAGCACGACTCAGCAACCAATGCATGTCTGTGGGCACAAAGTCATCGGGGAGCCTTGCCACTTCCACCGTGTCGCGGTTTGTTGAGTTCCACTTGTAGATCTGATGGTCATCGCTGATGAATTGAGAATTGGGATTGAGCGCCACGTGAAGGATTCGCTGCTTCAAAAATACCTAACTGAGAATATTTCCTCGTTGCCACTCCAATCGACGCAGGACAGCGGAGATTTGTGCACAACTTCCTTGCTAATGTGAGTTTTCAGTCTCATTCTGAGAAAGGAATCGTGAAACTAACTGGGGGAGTGAATTAAAATTCCGCTTTGTTTGACTTTGCTGTGGTGTCCGTGGCAACGGTTGCCGGTGGGAATGAGTGAAAGTGGGTTCTAAGGGTTGGATTGCATTAGCCCGGTGCGGTGTTTTTTTCATGCGAATGACATTAGAAGTGAGCACACTCCATCCCCGCCTACAGGCTAATGTTAAAGAAACGCTCAAAGATTCGTTTAAAGTTCTGTCACCTCGAAACCCGTGTCAACCTCACTCAGAGGCAGATAGAAAATAACTAAAAACAAACTTCTTCATCGTCGCTAAACGGCGTGCAATGTAAAAAACAAACAAACAGTTATTTAATATCCAATAGCAGAAAAATGATTAACAATTCAAGAGGTTAGAATAAATATTGCATCAGTAGGCTGGAGCCACCATCGGCTTCCCCTCCAGGGCGTTGAAAATATTCTGCACAGCCATGTTGCCCATGTCGACGGTTGCCTTCAGTGTCGACGTACCCACATGGGGGAGGATTACTGAAACGAAAATCACATCGCCACATGCTTTTCAATCGTTTCACACCAACTCACTGCAATTTGGAAGACTCAAGAGTGGATTGTCACTTGGTAGCGGTTCGGGATTGGTTACATCAAGGCCGGCGGCGAATATCTGTTTCGTTTTCAAGGCGTTGTAAAGCGCATTCTGGTCAATGATTTCTGCGAAGGAGAAAATGATTAGATAAAGAAATTGAAAATCATGGGAATTCACTTACGTCCTCTGGCAATGTTGACAAGGACACAGTTTGACTTCATTTTCTTGAAGGCCTCCTCGTTGAAAACATTTTTGGTGTTGTCTGTCAAGCAGCTGGCCACGATTAGGAAGTCACTGTCGGTTAGGAGTTGGTCGAAATTCACGTGTGTGGCTTTGAATTCGTCCTCGTTCGGCTTTCGATTGGGTGTTGTGTAGATGATCCGCTTAACTTCGAACGCTTGAAGGCGACGGGCTATGACCTGAGCGATGCCACCAAAGCCGAAGAAGCCAATTGTTGAACCGGATATCTCCTGTCCCATCAGCCAGTCGAGGCGGTCTGTTTCCCACTGCGATCTGAAAACAATATGGGAGATGTTTGTAAGAAGTCAGATTTTGCCGGTTGATCGAAATTTCCGCATTTCTACGTGGGGCGGAATTTAAATGCTATAAGGACTAAAATTCGAATAATGAATCTAATCAGGGGATTTGAAAGTACCTGCACCCGATATAGACGCTTAAATTGACGTTAACTCCTGAGGCGTTGGGTTTAACATTCCAAATCTGGTAAAATGCAAGCTTTACAGCGGTTTCCCCGAAATTCTCGGAAGACCAATAATGATGAATGTAATTAAAGTTAATGAAGACACATCCCACGTTTTTTTTGGCTGCATTAGACAATAAAAGAAAAGAGTTTAAGAGATGGCTTTGAAAAGAATTCGCAGTAACATTTCTTTGAAACGACAGATACGTGCAAATACAGTAGATACACGCTTCATTATTTAGTCACTCTAAAGGAATCGTCCTTCTTAAGGCTTGGATTCTAGAAAAAGAACCCCTAATGTTCGGGTACCTCAACACATCTGTAGACTGAAGAAGAAGATTCGAATGTTCCGAATGGAGTCCGTTTTGAGCTGGCGCTCGGACTATTCGGCGTTTGCAAATTCTGTAGAATTAATATGTTTCACGTGTTCCACATCAAAGTGAAAAGATTTCCTTAGATCGTAATACCGTAAGCTCGATCTAATACAGTTCATTCTATTCCTATTCGAAAAGAAAAAGAGCAAAATCGGAAGTAACACACAGTTGACAATAACCATTTTGAGTGTTTTTTAACGCCAATTCAAATTTTAAAATACTAACGGTTACAAATGTCATAAGTGCTGTTGTGCCGCCAAGTTCTGGTACTTCATACATTAAATACAAACACACCTACGAAGGTAGCCTTTTATATTTCGGGACTGGGCAACCCTAGTGTTTCAATCTGGCAAGTGCTAGCTCTATCGTAAAGTTTTACATTTTTGAGGTTATACGTACTCAGAACGTTTTGACATACGAGCGCTATTTGTGTTGTTTAGAGTAAGTTCAAAGATTCATCTCGCCCAAAAAAATGGAATTAAATCGTGAAAATTTTCGTGCGATTATTTTTGACAACTTTCGACGTGGATTAACTCAACAACAGTGCATCGATGAACTTAATTCGATTTTTGGCGATGAAGCTCCATCAAGGACCAGTGTTTATCGATGGTATGGTGAATTCAACCGAGATCGTAGTTCACTCCAAGACGAATTTCGTGAAGATTGTCCAAAACCAGTTGTTGTTCCGGAAACTATTGATGCTGTACGCCAACTGATACTGCAAGATCGTCATGTGACCTATCGTGAGATTGAGACAACCTTGGGCATTAGTGGGACCAGCATACATGCATGAACATTTGACCATCAAAAAAATTTGTTCACGTTGGATTCCACCCAATTTGGCAATCGCTTAAAATAAAGGCTCGTGCCGATTGGTCGAAAGAAATGCTCCAAAAATACGATCGCGGTGCTTCGAAACACGTCTATGACATCGTGACAGGTGGTGAATCGTGGATTTACGCGTATGAGCTTAAAAGTAATCAGCAGTCGACTGTATGGCTGTTTCAAATTAAGCCAAATCCAACAAAAGTTGCTCGCGCACGAGGCCCTTCCAAGCAAATGCTCGCCGGTTTTTTCGGAAAAACTAGACATATTGCAACCGTACCACTAGAACAACGCAGAATAGTCAATTCTGGGTGGTACACAACCATTTGTTTGCCAGTTGTCTTCCGGGAAATCAGGAAAACCAACCGCCGAAGAAGGATCATTCTTCACCACGACTATGCGAGCTCTCACACATCGGCTCAAACAACTGCATTTTTGAGCACTCAAAACATCGATTTGATGAGTCATCCGTCGTATAGTCCTAACTTGGCACCGAATGACTTCCTTTTCTTCTCGTACGTAAAAAATAAAATGAGAGGTCAACGTTTTTCGACACCTGGAGAAGCGGTTGATGCGTTCAGAATGCATGTTTTGGAGATACCTCAATCAGAGTGGCAAAAGTGCTTCGACAATTAGTTCAAACGCACGCAAATGTGTATAGATCTTAATGGGGAATATTTTGAAAAATAATAAAGCGTTTTTCGATGATTAATATTTATTTATGTTCTCTAATCCCGAAATATAAAAGGCAACCCTCGTATACTTTAAATCCAAACACACCTAATGAAAGGTCTGTTCCAATTGATCTCAAATACCGCAAATGCTTACGAAATTTGCCGAAAACCTGTCTAAAGGCCCCCCATTTGCTGATTTTTTCGTAGAAGAGAGAGCTTCTACAAATCTCAACGAATCTGTAGGTAGCAGATGACTGTCAAAGTGAAAATAAAAAACCTCTGACAACCTCGCCTTTAAGATCCGCTCTGTCGAATTATGATCTCGTATTTTTACAGTATCTAGATTTTGAGGATGTGGGGTTGAATACCATTTAGAGACATGCTAAACTTTAAAAAATATAAGAAGCCGAAAGGCATAAGGCAAATAATTTAGATTAGCTTAGAGCACTCATGAAGAGTCAGTAAGTTAGAGTTAAGATCATTTGATTATACTCGTAAGCTAGTTTAAGTATTTTTGTCTAGCATGTAAGAACACGAATTAAGGAAAATAAAAATGCACAGAAATAATAATAATAAACCATTTAGAGACAGAAAATGAAAAATTTACAAGAAAGTACGAAAACAAATTTGATTCAAGTGATAAAACGCAATAATTTTGTATTTTGTACAGCGGTTCACGAGAGACAAAAATGTACATAGCCACTAAGTAAGTTTTTTCTATCGTTTTCTGCACACTATTGTTCTCTAAATAACTGGAGAAATCAGTTTTTTGAAAACCGAAACCCAGAAACAACTGCGAAATGAACTGGAGTTTCGAATGCATTAATCGCTTAATGTTGGCAAAGCAGTAAAAGTTTTACTTTTCATCTTACAAGGGTTAGAAAGGCCTAGGGAAAATAGCAAAATTTAGACCCAATCGGTATACAAATTAACATATTTTTTTGCTAGTTTTCATTGCTTGTAGCAATATATAGTTCTTACATTTAAAAAAGTTTTGTCAAACATTATTGTTCAGATGCAGAAGTTTTCCAGAGAGGGATGGTTAGCTACAAGCGTATGACTTTGGTTGACACATCCCAACGACCGTTAATTTCTGCCTCCTGTTCTACCCTTGACACGTCAATTGTAAGATCAATATTGGCCTAGCTCAAATTATGCATTCGAATAGTAGTTGCAGTTGCTGTCACCAATTCGATACGACTCATCGTTCTTGAGATATTGATACTCTGCTTCACTGCGTGCTTGCGGTCTACTTCACAGCAGAGGAGTAATCGTTATATGACACAAATGAAGATGTCAGTACCTACACAGGCCGACATAATTCATCGTACGACGTTCAAAAACGATCATTTTCAGCACCAACTATGTTTGGTAAAATAATGTACATACTTTTTTGTGATATTTTGAATTCTTGTTCGTTTTTAAAACACAATGAAAAGATCGTGCTCGAGCTTTCAGGTGAATTAACATCAATGTGTACCTTACGTTTTAAGTCAGAAAGAAGAAAGTCGAGCGTTTTCAGAATTACAGCAGAATTACGCGAACAAACATTTCCTTTTGGTCGAAACGAACGTATGCCTGTGTCAGAAGTGTTGGACATAAAATTCAGCAATGTTAAATGTTGCACAACAAACAATTTCTGACCGTTTAAAAGCTACGGGAAAGATCCAAAAGTTTGAAAAATAGGTGCCACATGAATTGAATGAAAGACAGATGGAAAACCGAAAAAAACACTTGTGAAATTTTGCTTCAAAGACACGAAAGAAAATCGGTTTTGCATCGGATTGTTACTGGCAATGAAAATGGATTTATTTTAAGAATCCTAAACTGACTAATCATGGGTTAATCTATGACAACCATCAAGATCGACTGCAAAACCAGATCGATTCGGCAAGAAGACAATGCTGTGTGTTTGGTGGGACCAGAAAGATGTGCTGTACCACGAGCTCCTAAAACCTGGCGAAACCGTTAATACTGATCGCTACCGACAACAAATGATCAAACGACCAGAATGGGCCAGAAGACACGGCAAGATAATTTTGCTCCATGACAATGCACCTGCACAGAAAGCAAAATCGGTTCAGGATACAATCAAAACACTTGGCTGGGAGCAGCTACCCCACCCGCCGTATTCACCAGACTTGGCTCCTTCCGACTACCATTTCTTTTCATCGATGGGACACGCATTGGCTGAGCAGCACTTTGATTGGGTGTCTGATTGGTTTGCATTAAAAGACGAACTATTTTATTGGCGTGGTATTCACAAATTGCCAGAAAGGTGGTCAAAATGTCTAGAAAACAATGGCCAATACATTGAATAAAACGTTTTTACTTTCCCACTAATAATAAGTGTTTTATTTTCAAAGAAAAATATACCGGTATATCTGGTATGCATGTACGTCCGAAGGTGGGCTTAAGGGTGAAAGAGTGAGCACTCCTAGCGAGGCGGGAATTGCGGCCGCATTTTTGAAGGGTAGGAATGTATCTGGATAACTCGTTAGAGCCTTTTTTTGTTGAAATAGCGATAAAATAGTGATAGAGACGCAACATTTCGTCGATGTTCAAGCGATTCGATTGACTTCGCAGCACTATTATCACCAATAAGTTTTATCGCTCGCTGTTGGATTCTATCTAATAGGTGCAGAGAGGTCTCAGGAACACCGTGCCAGATAGGAGCGTTGTACTCAAGCTTAGGGCGCATGTACGCCTTATATATTGTTGCCAGGTCAGAAGGGGTGAAGTATTTCTTGCATCGCTTTAAGAAACCTAGACATTTCGCTGCATTTTTGGCGATCTCGAATATGTGATCGTTCCAACTTAGTGTTGAGTTGTAACACGTACCGAGGATGGAAGTCGTTCAGTTTTAACAATGCAGGAGCCATTCATAGATAATGGCAGGTTGTTTTGAGAACGCTTGAGTGACAGTAGGCAGCACTGAGTTTTGGAAGCATTAAATTCCAATCTATTCCTTTTACCCCAATCAATAATGCTGTCAAAATCGGAATTTATTGAGCTTAACATACGCTGCCGTTCCTAGTCAATGGCCGAAGAGGAGGGACGAGAGCCGAGGAACGTACTGTCATCAGCGAAGGAGTGAATTGGATTAGAAGACAGGAGATCTTTTACAAAAATGAGGAAGAGTGTCGGAGACAAAACGGAGCCCTGGGGTACACCAGTATTAATATGGTGAATATCAGACTTGAACCCATCCAATACAACTTATATTGAACGGTTCGAAAGGTAATTTCTAATCCATTGAAGAAGAGACTCGTCGACGCCAAAAGCACGCAATTTCGACAGCAGAGCCTGATGCCAGACTTTGTCAAATGCTTTTGAAATGCCAAGGGCAACGATCTTGCTTTCTCCTAAATTGTGCAAAGATTGATTCCATTTTTCGGTGAGATAAGCCATCAAATCACCAGTGGACCTGTTGCTGCGGAAGCCGTATTGCCGGTCATTAAAAAGCTTCCGATTTTCAAGATATTTCATAAGCTGATTATTTATCAGCGTTTCCATGACCTTGGAAAGTAGGGACGTAATTGCTGTGGGTCGGTAGGAGGTGGGTGAAGATGGTTCGCCTTTTTTAGGGACGGGCTGGACAAATGCTGTTTTCCACTTACTCGGAAAGAGCCCTAAAGAGTAGGACAGATGGAAAAGCTTACGCAGTCTTTAGTCTTCTGTCAAATGAATTAGTGTGCGTACAGAAATAAGTAAGCATTGACCCATTTTCCCTGTGTATGTGACTCAAATCTTGTTGTTGTTTTTGTTTTCTGTATCGAAAAGGGAAATGATATTTCTTGATGGCATACTTTACACATTTAGTTTAGATGCCTTCCCGAACTTTTTCTTTTTTTGAGAGAGATTTACCCCCACTCATTAACAAATGACAGACTTTGGAGTTTAACACAGAAAGTACTGGAACACACCTGATATTACGCTTCGTGAAATATCAACGCGTAACCGCTTTTTGAATTGAACATATCCCGCAACAACTTTCCATCCGTTCCATTTTAAATGTAAACGAGGAGGCGAAAAATCTACTATTCGTAGGTAGCTTATGCGAAGCAAGCATTGATTATAAAATGACATAAGTGAGCAAAGGTTGTCAAACCCGCTATTTTTTAGTTTAATATATATGTACATCTATTCGCATCGTTTTTTTTTTTTGTGTGTAGATTTGAAGAGGATAAAAATGTATTGACCTAACTACACAACAATGGGAAACGATATGCATCTCGCGGATTGATCAAGAAAGAAGTTAATTTAATTAAAAAATTGTTTTTTTTTGTTGAAAATGCCGTGTTATCTTGCGACATGTCGTTCGAACTTATCTCTACCGTACTGAAAAGAATTTTCATGTCTGACAACCATAACTGCATTTTTTAAATATAGTTCTGTGAGCTAGTAGGGAATAATCTTTTTCAATCAAGGTTTCTTTCCGTGATCCACTTTTGTTTAAATTGATCATTTTACATTCTGTTCTAATCTTAATCTTTCTCGTGTATTAAACGTCAAAATCAAGACAACATTTTCAGCTGGCAATGCTGTTCACAATGTTAAGAGAAGCACAATTGAAATTCCACTTCCATAAGCACTTTAAAGAGAAAACACATGAATCCCGTCGCTCCCTGTGTTTGACTTACGTCTCAATTATTCTTCGGCCCTCGTGAAATAACCTTCCTGCGGATATCATCAAACCGATGGCAACGTCAGCAACAGCATTATTGACAGCCCTTGGCGTGTGTCCCAATGGAATTTTCCGCCTCTTGAACTCGGGCACGTCCACATAGTCTATTCCGGATGTCATAGTCGAGACAGCTTTCAGCTCTCCCCCAGCCGCATCGAGTATCTCGCCATTTAGCGGTTGACAGTGTGCCCAGAGAATGGCGTCAACGCCTTGGATTTTTTCCAATATTTCAGCACGCATTGGCGGCACATTTTTGCACACGATTACACTGCATTTTTGACGTAAGGCATCAAGCACCGATTTCGGCACTTCCGGATGAGTGACGAGAACTTTGAACAGACGGCTGGTCATTTGATGATAATGAATGAGACGCAGCACGATACACTCACGGAGTCTTACGGAATGCGAACTAAAATCAAGCAAAATAAAACCGAAGTGAAGAGCAAGCAATGTCAACTTTAGGGGGAAAAAGCTTTTTTTCATTCTCTTCACTTGCAATGCTGTCAGCTGATTTGAATGACATGTGTTTAAAGTTGGCAGCGGTGAGGGAGCTTTGCGATGCTTGTAGTGGATTCAATATGGTTGTGAGCTTTATGACTAGGAGGTTAAGATTGAAATTGAAGTATATACACGGATACGACCAGTGGGCACAACGCTTCGAGGAACATTCCTGGTTGCAAAGGTGTACGGATGTAGGAGAAGCCTTGAGAAAGCATAAATTATGTCTCTAAAGAGAACTTTCAAAGAAAATAATTTGCCTGTTGTGTTTATAAAGTGTGTCCCAACAAGAACGCAAGATTTAAATTTTAAATAAAACGCAGATATTTAAAAAAAAAAATTGAATTCTTTATTATATCGTAAAGTAGACAGGATGAGGGAATGTGTGGAATAACACATCGGCCAGGTGGCCGCCGCGGCTTTGCTGGGACATACGCGACCTTTTAATAAAATTTTCAATGACCGTTTTGCCAAATGCTGCGGTATTTCATTAATGCTGCGTCCAATTTCCTCTTTTCAGGCTTGAGTCGTCGTCAGCTTATTTGCATAAACCATCGACTTCAAAAAACCCCAAAGAAAAAAGTCCAATGGTGTTAAATAGCACGATCTAGGCGGCTAATTCTGGTTTCGTAAACGCGAAATAAAACGTCCGGGAAATGACTGATGCAGCAATTGAATTGTTTCTCTGGCCGTATGAGATGTGGCTCCGTCTTGTGGAAACTACATCCCCTCCACATTAATTTCTTCAATTCTAGGCACGATAAAATTGATTATCATGGATTTGGAAACACCAATTTGCTGAGCGGTATCGAATTGAGACGAATAGAGTTTTAGCGACATCACGTACTGTTGCGATATTTTCGGTCGATCGACCTGTTCGAAGGCGCGTTGTTGTCTTTACGTCAGTTGCAGACCCAGTTTCAGTAATTTTTTTTCCATTAATCGGTTTATAGTTGACTCTTTTGGAGCATTGTTGCAACCTGCAATTGGTTCACCGTTTTGGTAAAACAATTTCATAATGAGAATGCGTTGTTCATTCGTGTAGCGCTCCATTTTTATTAACCTTTTACCTAACAAACAATAATAATTTTTTACTAACAAACAATAATAACTGTTCAAATGTCAAACAATGAAAATTCGAATGGCGTCAAATTTAAATCTTGCGTTCTTGTTGGGACATCCTTTAGAAAATTTGAAAATATGCGATGCCTCTTATGTTTATAGGAAATTTGAAAATATAATGTTTTAATTTTCGCACAATAAAATTGAAAAGAGGCCAAAGAACCAACTCGAATATGCGTAGTCATATTTTCGCACTGTTTGCGTAGAATGTCGTAATAAGCACAAGAATGATGTGGTGATATGTGGACTGATATAGAGGTTTGGGTTTAAGTCTTGACTATTTGTTCATAGCTATTTGTTCATATTTAAAAATGGCTATGTTTATCTGTAAACAGAATATATTGTGCTTTAAAATTTCTTATATCTCAGCATTGAATTGAATAATAATTAGGAAGTTCAATACATAGAAATATTTGAGTAAATATGTTTATTGACATTTTTTCTGTTGTAAACGAAACCATCTTTACGTGAGTGTAACGTGTGCTTGCTCAGTTTATTTTTATTTCTTTAATTAAGTAGATTCTATTTGAAAAAGAGAAGTTTTCATGTATTACAGGAATGATATTCGCTTGCAATTATATTTCATTGATTAAAGTGTTGTTCACCTTATTTAACTTTCTAATTCACGAAGTTCACTTCGATTAAATATTTTTTTTCTTTAAACTCGGAATTTACTATTTAAGGGACGGTGCATAGAAGTTCTTTATCCTGCTCTAAGCCTCCGGAATTTCTACCATCCCTTGGCCCGAAGGGCTTGTGTGATTTATAGGTCGGAAAATCCGTTGGCTGTTCATGTAGGTAAACAAACTTGCCATTTGGAAAAGTACCTTGTCATATAAAACGTTCAAAGGTGAATTGATGGGCTTAACTATTTCTACAAGACTGTGATGTCATTTAGTTTTCTTTTCCAATGCGTGACTCTTCCGACGAGTAGTACACTTTTTTCCGTAACTCTATATGCGAATTACGCTTAAGATATACCATTGGAGATATTTTTATAGACGCGAAATGTTGATGTGCTCACGGCACAGACAATTTTCGTTAATAGTGGTGTTGAATATTAATGCTGGACAGCAGACATTACGATTAAAACATTTTCATTTCATTTGTCCAAATGTCCATCACCTTGATTCTGTTTGTGTTTACCGCCAGACCGTTGTCATGACACCATTCAGATAATAATAATAATTGTTGGCGCGACAGTCCACAGAGGGACCAGGGCCTAGCTTGCTCATCAACTACTCGTGTTGTGGGCGCTACTGTTCTCCTACTAGTAGAAGGGACCTACAGTTTTTTGCCGACTCCGAACGGCGAAGTTTGAGAAGCTTTCTTAGACAGTTATTACTCTTTGAGAGATGTCAGCAGCTCGAAAGAGGCGGTGAAGTGAAAAATTCGAGGTATTCAGCCGGGAATCGAACCTAGACCCTGCGGCGTGTGAGAGTCGCACTCAATCCACTACGCCACGGCGGCCACCATTTAGATACAGCGTCAAATTCGTCTTGCAACATTTTCACAATCAAGTGTTTGCGTCAAACAATGATTGCGGTATGATCAGCATAGGCATAGGCAGTCAATTGTTTCTAATGTTCATTTGTGAGAAGATAGAATAAAATGGGCTTAAATTCGAAACCTTGTGGTACACCATACTTTTTCGGCTAAATGTGTTGTATAATTTGACTTGAATTACTCTATCAGTAAGAAAGCTTTGGAGTCAGCTTGCTAGCAATCCCTTCAGCGTCAAGCTATCTGTTCGAGCACTTATGGCGTTATGAAGAAAAAAAAAGAAAAGAAACACGACGGTTCTAAATAAAGAATTCACACTATAATTCAAAATTATAATTCATTTTAAAGAATTAATTAAAAATTAATACTTAGGATTTATTAACTAATTCAGAAAAACGTGTCCGATAGCTATGACGAATCGAGACAGAATGACTCTTTTTTTTTCTTCCCCTTTTCCTTCCTTTCTTATTGTTGGATTGTTGGATTTCCGGCAAAATGGTGATCTGTCAGATTTGATAGAGATGTGTTGGATTGAGATATCGAACATATCGAACACTATCAAAGCCCGGTCCACAAGAAAAGAGATCAGGCTTCGTTTGTTTCATAAAAAGAACAAGTACGTGTTGACATTTTATTTACCTCTGCATATACCACATTTTTAAATTCTCCCTGTAGGAAGTAGAGTCTTTATTGAAGTTCTAATATGTCATACTATGGGGTTTTGGTGTCGAAGACATTTATGGTATAAATAAATCCTAGGGAACGTTGGACGCAGTATGAAAATTGATTTGAGAGTTCATTCACCATTTTCCCATGCTTTCTTTGGATTATTGTTGGCAATTAAGAATTTTTGTTCATAAAAATTGGCTTTTATTGTATAAATATTCTTGTTAACTGTGTTTTGAAATTCTTGTATTCACCGTTAAATGTCTTTGCACAAGAGCTCAAACGTAATGCATGGCTTGTTTTTTTGTTTTTTTTTTAATGCATTTTTTCTTTTATTTTTCAAATTCAATGTTTTACATGCTAGACAGAAAAATACTTAAACTAGCTTACTAATGAAATCTAGTGATCTTAATTCTAACTTACTGACTCTCTACAAGTACTCTAAGCCTAAGCTAACCTACGGATTTGATTTTTCTTATACCTTTCGGATTCTAGTAACATCTGATTTTATGCTTAAAATATATATGTATAATTATTATTTCTCCAAGAAAATGAAGGAAAAACTTGGACTTCATATGTTTTTGTGCTACTTATCCTAACTTATATCTACTTAAACTACCTAAACCTAGATTTAAACTTAAATCTACAATCCATAAAATATGCATGGCTTGTATTCATTTTGGTGTGGCCGTTTTGAATGCTTTAGCGTATATTTTATTCATGTCACGTACAGAGTTGTCGTGTAGTAAATTTCTTTACACTTCTGCCGATGAATGAGTTAAACTTCAAGAAACAGAAGCTTCTCCTCAAAAAATTTAAAAAATTAAAAATTTTTGGATCATATAAGACGATCAGATGATATATTATACTTAGTAATTCTAACAACACATCACTCAATAAATCCTGAGTGACTGACTGACGTATAGGGGGCGCCACTAACAAATAAATTGTAGCTCGTTGCCACAAGTATGTCCTACTTGGAGTTAATTAAAAGGCGAGGAGTCGATATATGTATACAATATTTTATTTTGATAAGTTATCATCGGCGATTTCAATGTAAGTATTGATCAGTGTCACTATCCCACTGCTAGTTATGATCCGTGTGACTTTCTAATTGCGAGCGTCTTTTGTGTGACCCAACCCATTCCTTTAATTGCTCCGTAGGCACATGCCCACGTTGCATCCCTCGGCGTTGGTGGGATGCGAAGGATATCCTCTTGTGCGTCGCGGGCACCGTTGGGTTCGTTGGTTTGTTTACCCAACGACGTACGGACCGCGATCGCAGATGTTATTTTGCGTGGAAGGATATCCTCGCGTGGGTTATGTGCCGTTGGGTTAGTTCACGTACTGCGATGTGCTGCTGAGTTTGCCGTTGCGTAGTCCGTTCAGTATGCTCAGCTGCACTGGTTGGCCGGACCGTTGGTGTGGTTGTCCGCCACAAAATCGTATTATTTTTTGGAAGAAAAGTACCGTGCAAGATCAGCAATGACTGAGCTTACTGAGTGTTACAGGAACTCTGCTCCATCAAAAACAACTATTTGGCGGTGGTATATTTATGTACATTAAACATGGCTACCAATGATGCTGAACACTCTGGAAGGCCAATACATCCCCCAAAACACCATTAATCTCACGGAACGTTTCTCTAGCGGATTTGCCTTTAACGAAGGAAAACATTAAAACAGCGCGAATTTCGGCGTTAGGGAACTCCATATTTACACGTCTTTAACTGTTGAACGCAATATCCAAACTAATGCATAGTGTCGTTTTGTAGATTATGTGAAGACCTTCCAAATGATGCATAGTACGAGGGTTGCCTTTTATATTCCGGGATTAGAGAACAAAAAACAAATATTAATCATCGAAAATAGCTTTATTGTTTTTCAAAATACTCCCCATTGAGATCTATATACCTTTGCATTTGTTTGAACCAGTTGTCGAAGCACTTTTGCCATTCTGATTGAGGTATCTCCAAAACATGCATTCTGAACGCATCAACTGCTTCTTCAGGTGTCGAAAAACGTTGACCTCTCATTTTATTTTTTACGTACAGGAATAAAAAGAAGTCATTCGGTGCCAAGTCAGGACTTTACGGCGGATGACTCATCAAATCGATGTTTTGAGTGCTCAAAAATGCAGTTGTTTGAGCCGATGTGTGAGAGCTCGCATTGTCGTGGTGAAGAGTGATCCGTCTTCGGCGGTTGGTTTTCCTAATTTCTTAGAGACAACCGGCAAACGAATAGTTGTGTACCACTCAGAATTGACTGTTCTGCGTTGTTCTAGTGGTACGGTTGCGACATGTCCAGTTTTTCCGAAAAAACAGGCGACCATATGCTTGGAAGTGCTTCTGCGCGAGCAACTTTTGTTGGATTTGACTCAATTTGAAACACACACACAGTCGACAGCTGTTTACTTTCGGGCTCATACGCGTAAATCCACGATTCATCACCTGTCACGCTGTCATAGAAGTGTTTCGAAGCACCGCGATCGTATTTTTGGAGCATTTCTTTCGACCAATCGACACGAGCCGTTTTTTGATTGATTGACAAATTGTGTGGGATCCAAAACGAACAAATTTTTATGACGGTAAAATGTTCATGCAATGCATGCTGACCCCACTAATGCCTAAGGTTGTCTCAATCTCACGATAGGTCACATGACAATCTTGCAATATCAGTTGGCGCACAGCGTCAATGGTTTCCGGAACAACATCTGATTGCGGACGACCTTCACGAGATTCGTTTTGGAGCTTTGGACGACGTCTACAGCTACTGCGGTTGATGCTTCCAGGCCTTAAAACATCACTCAATAAGTCTCGGGACTGACATATAGAGGGCGCCACCAACAAACAAAAAGAATATATTATTTCTAGGAAGTACAAATATTAAAATGATTCCTGCCAAATGTTCATGAAAATCTGACTATGAGGTTTCAAGTTACAGTGCCTCAAGTGACGCTGCTTTTGCGATTTTTAAAACAATGGAAAAAAAGAATTTCGTGTGCTGATTAAAACTGCTATTTGATGGGAAATACCGTGCAAGCTAAGCAATGGCTTGAAAAGTGTTACAGGGCCTCTGCTCCCTCGAAAACAACTATTTGTCGGTGGTATGGTGGCATGAAACGTTGCCGTACAGACACCAGCTATGCTGAACGCTCTGGAATGCCAATTGCGGTGGTTACACCTGAAAACGTCAAGAAAGTACACAAAATCGTTTTGGAAAACCGCAAAGTGAAATTGCGTGAAATAGTTGACAACTTTAAGGACATAAAAAGGCAGTGTGTAGACTATTTTACATGAATATTTGTCCATAAGAAAGCTGCTTTCGAAATGGGTGCCGCGTTTGTTGCTTTGCTGTTTTCGAAATGGGGGCCGCGTTTGTTACAATGGATCAAAAACAACAACGTATCGATGATTCTGAGAGCTATTTGGAGCTGTTTCACCAGAATAAACAGGACTTTTTGAGTCGGTATGTCACAATGAATGAAACATGGATCCAGAGTGAAATCGGCAGTCAGCGGAGCGGACAGCAGTCGGTGAACTACGCCGAAAGCGTTAAAAAACACAAAAGTCGGCTGGCAATGTTATGGCATCCGTATTTTGGGATACACACGGAATTTTATTCGTACACTATTCATACACTTGAGAAAAGCAAGAGGATCAACAGCTAATACTCCATGGCATTATCGGTGCATTTGAAGGACGAAATTGCAAAAAAAAATGGTCCCATGTGAGGAAGAAGAAAATTATCTTCCACCAAGTCCCAAGCCGTTGACTTTCTTAGCCAAATTGTAGGAATTGGTCTTTCCACCGTATTCTCCAGATCTGGCCCTCAACGACTTCTACCTCTTTTCAGACCTCAAACAGATGCTCGCCTAGAAAATAAATATAGGTCGAATAAGGAGGTGATAGCTGAAACTGAAGCCTATTATGAGGCCAAAGATAAATCATTCTATAAAAAGGTATCGAAATGTTAGATTGTCATGAAAATTTAACAGGTACCATTTGAATGTTTGTACTTCTTAAAGCAAATATGGATATTTTGTTTGTTGCGCCCTCTATATGTTAGTCCCGGGACTTATTGAGTGAGTTGTTATTTAGATTCAATTAACTTTGATTGCGTGTACAATTCAAGGCATAGTTTATACAATTTCCATCCAGTTATGTGTTACCTCGTGTTACCTCTAATCAAATAACCTCAATTTTGATCGAATAAATTTTGTTCTGGAATGGACCTTGTCATTTGGACAGAATGTCTGGGCGTATCACTACCAAGAAAATTGTCAAGAACTGCTTTCGTCAAAACAGCAGCCAAAGTCAATAATTTTCTATGATCTAGAGCCACACTTTTCGTTTGTCTTGGGAACGTTATTGCTCACGAACCTACCTACTGCCTGTAACAAGTCTGGGAAGCACTTCCTAGCTTTTGAAAACCTCTTTTATTCTACGTCCACAATTTTGTAGAAGCCCGCGATAAACAGTCAAATCACCTCAGTTCTATTTCATTGGTGATCCATTCCGAACTGAAGTCAAAATAAACCCTTCAGATGAAAGCATTACACATTTATTTAGAATCTTTTTTCCATTAGTACAGAACACAGAGTGGGTTTTTAAATTTTAAATTTTATAAGCAGGGGCAAACATTGGTTCACCAGCAATTCCCTGAAGAACGTTGTGTGCAGCCAACACTGCCATATCGCTGCGTGTCCTCTCGGTTGCCGATCCCAGGTGGGGAACAATAACTGAAAGGAAAGTCAATTTGAAGACAAGTTCGACTGACCTCTCCACTAACTTCACTTACCACAATTTGGCAGACTCATCAGAGGGCTGTCAGCTGGCAAAGGCTCCGGGGTCATCACATCCAGTCCAGCGGCGAAAATCTTGTTTGACTTCAATGCGTTGTACAAGGCGTCTTGATCGACAATTCCTGCACAAAGACGGAGATTAGTGGTGGAGCCATTCAGAATTTAAATCAAACTCACCTCCTCTGGCAACGTTCACCAGAACCGCGCGGGATTTCATCTTGTTGAACGCACTCTCGTTGAACTTTCCCTTTGTCTCGTCGGTAAGCGGAGCGGCGATAAACAGATAATCGCTCTCTTGTAGCAACTGATCGAATGTCACGTGCTTCGCCTTGTACTCTTCGGCGTCTTTGCTTGGTGTGCGAGTGTTGTAAATAATGCTGCCGACCTCGAATCCCGCCAGACGATCAGCGATGGCTTGAGCAATGCCACCGAATCCAAAGAAACCAACCTTAGATCCGCGAATTTCCTGTCCCAAAAGGAACTTGTGACTGTTTACATTCCACGACGATCTGTAAAACGAAATTATGTCAAAGTCTCGTCTCACTTGGCTTGAGAGACAAACTCACTGCTCAATCGCCAGTCTGCCTTCATGAAAACGTCGCCCAGCTGAAATCATCAAGCCGATGGCTAAGTCGGCAACTGCCTTGTTCAGAACAGTTGGGGTATAGCCAAGGGGGACTTTCCTCTTCTTCAACTCTGGAATGTCCACGTAATCAAGACCAGCTGACATAGTTGAGATAGACTTGAGTTGGGATCCAGCCGCGTCCAAGACTTCTCCGTTCAGGGGTTCATGGTTGGCCCACAGAATGCCATCGACCCCTTTCACCCTATTGAGGATGTCCGAACGCACTGGTGGGATGTTCTGGCATATGATCACTTTGCACTTCTGGCTCAGTATATCGAGAGCTTCTTGGGCGACCTCTGGATGAGTGACCAGAATTGTTGGCTTACCCTTCAGCTTTGACAAAGTACTTTGAATCATTTTCTGCAAAACGAAAATCGATTAAATACAGTTGAATGGTTGCATGGGTGGGAAGTGTGGATAAGGGCGGGAAACATTTGTGGTAGAATGAACAGTTTGTTGGACAGGTAGCTAGTTGGTGCCCCTTAAGGTTTCGTTTACAAATCAGCTTTAGTTTCGAAACGTCTAAATGTAATTTTTCATGTTTTCTGTGTCTTGACGACTTGCAGTAGTTTTAAGAAATGATTGTATTTCACCAGCTTTTCGAACATTTAGGGCACGGTAGTTTTTGGAGGTTGGTCCTGTGTGCATGCAAATCGGGCACAAAGGCAAGTTAAGTGTGCATAAAGTCTAATTTCATCGTATCCCGTCCTCCCAACCCATACGCGTTCTATCAATCGACAGGTCTTTTGAAATAAGATTGAGGTTTCCTCTAAGAAAAAGAGTTAAAGAATGACTTAGCTTCAAACTTGAGGAAAGACTTGTGCAAATTTTTGAATTCAAATACAGCATACTCTCTAAGACTTATTACTTTAAATCCTTTTCCATCTGATACACGAGGCAGTGCATATTACAATTCCATAGAAGATTTGCTACACCGATTTGTAAATTTGGTATGCTGTGCAAATTTTGGTAAACGTCATCAGGACCAACAGAAACCTGAAATTGTTCCACGCTATTCTATTTATCAGTCTGAATAAGAGTAACCTCCAATGTAAGAAAAAAGCTAAATGAGTTCTTTAATAATTGTTTGCGAAACATCCTTACAGTTGACTGGTTCGAGCGCAACTAAAATGAGCTTCTGAATTTCATAATAATAATTGTATGGCGCAAACATCCACAGAGGGACCAGGGCCTAGCTTGCTGATCAACTACTCCTGTTGTGCGCGCTGCTGTTCTCTCATTGGCAGAAGGGACCTACAGTTATTTGCCGACTATGAACGGCGAAATTTGAGAAGCATTCTTAGACAGTTATTACTCTTTGAGTTTTGTTAGCAGCTCTCCGACAACCCCCTTAACTCTTACCCGAAATGCAATATAGAAACGTTGCCTACGAACTATGGTACAAGTCGGTTATATAGCACATCACTTAATAAGCCTCTGGACATATTAGACTTATAATATTTGTTACTGGCGCCCCTTTATGTCCCGCGACTTATTGAGTTATCTGCTAGAACCATAAACCAAAAACCCATGCTTGTATAACAAGTGCACACAGGCCCATGTGCTAAGCAAGAGGACTACAATGCAACATTCCATGAGAGCTGTTATTGAGCTTTACGATCAAAAAACTAAAGACGAACGCTGGCTTCTCAAAGGAAGTGCAAAGCTGGCATACAGTCGCAAAGATGGAGAGTGTATCCGATGGAGACAATCTCCAAACCCATTCCGGGACGAAAACAGGCAACTTGTACCAGAATCGCAGTTGATGCTGAAAAATTTTAAAATAAGTTTACATAGACTGTAAAAGGGTGAAAACAACTTAATTCTCAATTTTAATCCCTCCCATGATTTGGAAAACGGCAGACGAAAATTTCGTTCCACGCTATTCCAAAGTCCAGTCTGAAATCGAACAACTTCGCTGTAGCTGACAACCTATCCGCAGAACTCTCTAAAGCAACCAAACATGATAAGGTTAGACTTGTTATAATAATAATTGTTGGCGCTACAGTCCAAAGGGGCACCAGGGCCTAGCTTGCTCATCAACTACTCGTGTTGTGCGCGCTACTGTTCTCTCACGAGTAGAGGGATCTACAGTTTTTTGCCGACTCTGAACGGCGAAATTTTAAAAGCATTCTTAGACAGTTATTACTCTTTGAGTGTTGTCAGCAGCTCGAAAGAGGTGGTGCCGTGAAAAATTCAAAAAATTGGTGTTGAGCTGGGAGTCGAACCTTGACTCTTCGGCGTGTGAGCGTCGCACTCTACCCACCACTCCACAGCGACCACTTTAGACTTGTGCGTCCCCTTATTTGTAAGAGACAGTCGGAAGAAAGGATGCTCGATGAGTGAATTATTTGTGTCGTTAACACGGTCCACAAGAGCGTTAAGCAATTCCACTGAGCCGGCTACAGCAAGAGCTCCTCTGTTCAGCTTGTCTAAGTCGGGGGGACGGAATTCTTGTCTATCATCGTCCAAATCGAGTAGAACGTTCTGCCTAACAACGGTATTGGGGCCGTAATCGCCGTTAAGGAGTCTGCAGAAATGATCCTTCAGATTCTCAGCACAGACTGCGACTCTACCACGAGTTGTCCAGTTTGATCCCGACAGGCTTCGGTTCGAACCTTGTACCTAGACCTAAACTTTCGGACATCATTCCTGCCATCACATTTATTCATTTCCTCGACCGCGCGCTTCTCATGCTCCTTCATTTTCCTTCTGAGAAGCCGTTGCTCTTCCCTTCATCTCTGTTCGTAGAGCTCACGAACAGACTTCGTTGTTCGATGCAGGGTCGAACGCGTCTTGTTTAGCTGCATGCGCTTGCCTGCGCTCGTTGTCAAACCACTGGCACTCAGCGAGGGCAAAATCGATCATCGAGAAAGGACGCACAACATTCAAATCGGACTGAAAGTCACTATATTCCGACATTCATACGCTATTCGCAGGCGCTGCGGGCAATGGAGTCATAGGGTCCTTTCGAGAAACCAAGCTGGCTATGTGCCACACCTTAGACATTCCGCCTGACCCGACTGACTATAGCACAAAACCAAAGGTGCAGGGATTAACAATGTCTTTGTGCGTTTGAGAGAAGAGTTCTGCGCGGATTTGCTTCAAATTAATAGATTGCTCAATAAGTCCCAGGAAACATAGGGGCGCCACTAACAAAAATTATTAATTGAATTTTATTTTGTTCTTGTCAGTGTCGCAACTGTATGATCCGGGGATTTTTTCTTGATATCAGGAACTTATTGTGGATACAGCACTTAGAACTACTAGATAATGCACACTAGCTAATGCCACGACAAAACGTTGAAACCAGCACAACACCGTGTTGGTTGATTTCATGGCTCAATCTCACTTCAAATTAACTTTAAATATATTATTGCCGCTCAGCTTGAAAAGTGTTCTAATTTTCAAATGCACTCACCGTGACCTTAAACAGCGTTAAAGGTTGTGGTATCAGAATGCTGTCAAAACAACGTTCTCACAAGTAATCGCAGACAAGAAGTACCCTACTCGTATCAGCCTGTGGCCGTGTTAAGAGATAACGGCAGAATCAACTTACCCCACTGATAGTTTGAAGTGTTCGTACTACTTTGTGGGTTTTATCTCTCAACCACTCTTAGATACGTTTTAATTAATTCTGGAGCTTGGTCAACTGTGTAGTCAATCAGAGATTGTCACGTCGGGATTTTATGTATTGTTGCACGTTGCAAAAGGGTCGACCAACGGAGATTAACGAGGAATAATTTTGATGATTCCAATTCTAACACAGCATAAAAAATAATAAATGATTGTTCACAGAACATGATCCCGACCTGATTGCAGGCAATTATCAGAGTCAAAATGACGGCTTTCAAAAACTGCATAATTGCTCACCAAACAGATGTAATTTTCCCCTTCGATGACAGATGACAGACAGACAAAACACTATTCACTGCAAAACTTAAACACCTCGCGTTCGATCGTTCTGACTGGCAGAGCTTAACTGAGTTGGGGCAAGCGACTGCAATGAGCTTTATTTGAAAACCGATATCGCTTTGGCTGCTCACAGCTGCTTTCAACTGGTCTCGAAGTTTGATAATGGGACACGTAACTTGGAGGCACACACGCGGCACATAGTCGTCCTTTCTCAGAAGCACCTAACTAGAGATTGCTCAGGTGGTGTGGTAGCGTAGCAGAGTAGTTTCTGATTGAAAGGAAGATATGAGCTCTGACTTATTTGATTTGCACTGAAATTCATATAGCTGTGCTCTAGGGGAAAGAGAATACCATATCGTCGAAATTGAGTTCGGAGTTGGGTTGCAGGGCGCTGTAGATATTTTAAAATTGTTCGATTCCTTGTATTGTCTACTAATTGTTGCAGAAATTAGGAGATACAAGCTCCTTAGATGCAATACGTCGTTCAGGAATTGAATGTTTTGCAAAGCTCTGCATTTTATTTGTGTTCACGCGTATACTCAGTTTACCGATTATTTTAAATAAAACAATTTCAGTGTACCTCTTAATATTTAATGTGCTAGTTTGTTTCTTAATATATTATAAGTATAAGTTTCCTAGCAAATTACAACGTAATGCTTTTTTAATTATGACATATTTCAACAGCTAAAGTCTTTGGCCGCCATGGCGTAGTGGGAAGAGTGCGACGCTCACACGCCGAAGGGTCTATTCCCGGTTGAACACCTCGAATTTTTGACGGCACCACCTATTTCGAGCTGCAGACAACCCTAAAAGAGTAATAACTGTCTAAGAAAGCTTCTCAAATTTCGCCGTTTGGAGTAGGTCCCTTCTGCTCGTGAGAAAACAGTATCGGGCACAACACGAGTAGTTGGAGAGTTAAGTTAGGCCCTGGTCCCTCTGTGGACAGTCGCGCCAAAAATTATTATTAAAGTTTTTGCTTGCCTATTAGACTAGGCTTTTGATTGAAACTTTATTTTCAGGCACATATAACGATAGGAGGTCCTAACAAGAAACCGAATTTTTCGATTGTGAAAACAGAAACCTGTGGAGGAGTTTGCAAGACATCCCTCAATTAGTCCCGGAGCTGACATATAAATGGCGCCACAAACAAAAATCCTTATTTTTTTTAGGAAGAACATACATTCAAATGATATTTGTCGAATTTTCATAACAATCTAACATTTCGATACCTTTTTTATAGAACGATTTATCTTTGGCCTCAGAATATGATAGGCTTCAGTTTCAGCGATCACCTCCTTATTCGACCTATATATATTTTCTAGGCGAGCATCTGTTTGAGGTTTAAAAAGAGGTAGAAGTCGTTGAGGGCCAGATCTGGAGAATACGGTGGAAAGCCCAATTCGTGCAATTTGGCTAAGAAAGTCAACGGTTTGGGACACGGTGCATTGTCTTGGTGGAAGTTATTTTTTTTTTTCTTCTTCTTCATATGGGAACATTTTTTTGCAATTTCGTCCTTCAAATGCACCGATAATGAGATGAAATATTAGCTGTTGATCCTCTTGCTTTTCTCAAGTGTACCATTCTCAGAACGTTTTGACATACGAGCGCTTTTTGTGTTGTTTACAGTAACTTAAAATATTCATCTCGCCCAAAAAATGGAATTAAATCATGGTAATTTTTGTGCGATTTTTTTAACAACGATGTGGATAAACTCAGCAACATTGCATCGATGAACTTAATTCAGTTTTTGGCGATGAAGCTCCATCAAGGACCAGTGTTTACCGGTGGTATGGTGAATTCAACCGAAATCGTAGTTCACTCCAAGACGAATTTCGTGAAGGTCATCCAAAATCGGTTGTTGTTCCGGAAACCATTGATGCTGTACGCCAACTGATACTGCAGGATCGTCATGTAACCTATCGTGAAATTGAGACAACCTTGGGCATTACTGGGACCAGCATACATGCATGATCATTTGACAATCAAAAAAATTTGTTCGCGTTGGATCCCACACAATTTGTCAATCGCTCAAAAAAAGGCTCGTGTCGATTGGTCGAAAGAAATGCTCCAAAAATACGATCGCTGTGCTTGGAAACACGTCTATGACATCGTGACAGGTGGTGAATCGTGGATTTACGCGTATGAGCCCGAAAGTAAACAGCAGTCGACTGTATGGGTTTTCCAAATTGAGCCAAATCCAACAAAGGTTGCTCGCGCACAAAGCACTTCCAAGCAAATGGTCTCCTGTTTGATCGGAAAAACTGAACATGTCGCAACCGTACCACAAGAACAACGCAGAATAGTCAATTCTTAGTGGTACACAACCATTTGTTTGTCAGTTGTCTTCCGAGAAATCAGGAAAATCAACCGCTTAAGACGGATCACTCTTCACCACGACAATGCGAGCTCTCACACATCGGCTCAAACAACTGCATTTTTGAGCACTCAAAACATCGATTTGATGAGTCATCCGCCGTATAGTCCTGACTTTGCACCGAATGACTTCTCTTTATTCCCGTACGTAAGCAATAAAATCAGAGGTCAACCTAAAGAAGCGGTTGATGTGTTCAGAATGCATGTTTTAGAGATACCTCAGTCAGAATGGCAAAAGTGCTTCGAAAATTGATTCAAACGCATGCAAAAGTGCATAGATCCTAATGGGGAATATTTTGTAAAAGAATAAAGCTATTTTCGATGATTAATATTTGTTTTTGTTCTCTAATCCCGAAATATAAAAGGCTACCCTCGTATTGCTTTTGCGAGTAACGCTGCCGTTTATGTTGTTTTCCCGCATCACGCGATGAAAATTTTTTCTTAAAAAATGCTCTTAATTGATAATTATCAACTTACTAACTTGGAATCTAACTTGAAAACACTGCTCTTGAGACCCGCTTTGACTTGTCGTAGCATACCGCGTTCGCTAAGATCTGTCAAGATTTTGTTTCTGATAACTTTATCAATCTCGTACAAAGTTGTCATTTGTTGTAATGAAGTTAGCGATAGATTCGTATGTTATTGCTGTGTTCCACAAGGCGTACTCGTTTCAAATGTTACAATGGGCATAACAATAGGAAATTAAAGCAATATTCTAACATAATTGTTTTCTGACCACATTTGGGCAATAACTAGCTTCAAACAGCCAAGGAGCTAATAGCAGAGATATAATCTACAAGCAAAGAATATGACCTCTCGAAAGCCCCTTCAAGTGCATGGAAGAAACTTCCTAACCGTAACACTTTTAAGTGCTTCAGCTTATTGACTGCATCTGTTTTACAAATAGAAATTTGTTCCATTATATATTTTCATTGAATGGTGTGACTTCTTCTTTGGCTCCTACTATTTAGTCTTGCCTTCGACTGAGAACGTACTGCTTAACTTCACTTTTATTCACACTTTTAATGACAAAGGGAGCCATCATCATCGAAAGTGAGAAAAATAAATAAGTGCAGGATGCATCCTTTGATCAAAAACACTGTAGGTAAAAATCGATAAAATAAATATTGTACGTAAATTAAGTTGAATGCATCCGTCCCTTACCTTACGTGTTCTTATTTATCACAGAAAACCAGACTCTTGTTGTTGGTGATTTCCATTTTGAATACCCTGTAACTGAGAACTGAATTTACAGAAACAAATAAGGAAGGAGATGGTCGATGGAACAGCTGATTTCCCCTATCCGTATCAAAAGTCTGACGGTTATTCCAGAATTTTGGTGAATATACCCTAATTTTTGAAAGTTATTCACGTGACATTCAGCACTGTCTCATTTTACTTATACATGTTTGCGCTTCCTGTTTTATTTAAAGTAAAATCAGAATGTAGGTATATTCAGCCATTACTATGTGCCAGGGTTGCTGCTCGACCCTTTTGGGTCCTTCTGCTCCTTTTTTCATATAAAAGTTGATATACACAACTTGTTGATCGAATAATTTTACTCCACTCCATAAATTCATTCTAATGCAATACAAAATCGTAGAATTTATAGTAAACGATCCTAATTTTGAATATATTTTTGAAATAAGGGACAGAGAAGTTTTGGCACACTGTAAGAAATTTGCAAAATCATTAAGTGAATTATTGTATGAAAATCGTTTGTTAAAAAGGTTTAAGTTCTTCCTCACAGAACTGCCTCTGCGGAAAGTCTATTTTCCAAGCCAACACTGATAAAGAACAACTAATAAATTAAGGATTGAAACCTGTGACTCAGTGTTATCAGCTCTCAATGTGAAATAGTCAAATAGAAGACTGTATGCCGCCTAAAGACTTATAGACGACTATAAAATAATAATATAAGTGTTAATACTAAATATAATATGTTAAAGCTAATATTTATTTTAACAAGAAATGTGAACTATTGCTGTGAATTTGTTTATTTTGTTTCTCATATGGCAGAAGGGTTTTTTACTTGGCATCAAATTAACAATTTCTATAATTTACAAAATTTGTTTCGTGAGATATGGGGGGAGGCATAGGTCTGCTCACGCGAGGTAACACTGTTGATTGCGCTCAACAAGGCGAGCTGCCAACATTATCCTCGTTAGTGCACAGGCCAAGTTAACAACCAGCAACCTCGCGACGCCCCCTGGATACAACACCCATTGTATGGTGAACCAATGTATGTAGCGAACCCCTCTGTCCGAGGGTTCAAATAATGGGCCTGGTCTTCCAAAAAAGCAATAAAAAACCTTCATTAAAACAATTTTGTTTCGTTTATACTATATATATATAATTAAGGTTTGAACTCTGAAGTTGATATGTTGTTATGTTGAATCTGGTTTTTGTTAACACACAGACATTGTGTGTTTTTTTATTCATCGTTTAGTTTTGTTATATTTTATGCTTTGATTTGATAAGATAAAATGTAACCCTTTTTTCAACACAGGGACCTCTAAATTGGCCCCATTATGAAAATTCTCAGCGGCAACGCTGCTTTGTACAAAAAGAAAGCATTTCTTCTCTCTCTTGTAATTGCATAATTTACAAAGCATCTTCTAGCAACTGTCTGAATAGTTCACAAGTATTCTCATTTAAGGAAAAAAAAACTATGTCTACTAATCAGCAGTTCAAAGAAGAGGAGATGTTATAAAATTGTTAAATGGAATTCAAGAGCAAGAGACGAGATAGTTGACTGTTTCCTTCCTTAAATAAGGAACAGTCCCAGAATTTGTACCACTGTCAATTGTCACTTTGGCAACGAGAGCAAAGTCTCTGGTACATAACCAGAGTGTTCTAGTACTTTCCGTACCAAATTCTGAAGTCTGTCATTAATTAGAGATAGGCAAGGTAGGGGAACGCATCTAAATCAAATAATTTTACACATTTGGTCATGTCATTAAGAAATGTCAAATTCACTTTTTCGCTTTAGAAAAAAAAAAACAACAACAAAATTTGAACACAGAGATAATGACCCAATGCTCACTTACATATATCTCTACGCACACCAATTTAGTTAAGAGAAAACCAACAACCTACCCACAAAAATTTCCATTTTCTATATTTTACTGGAGAGTTTGACGTAAAACCCATTTATTCGGTATACGGGAACGGACGGTGTGTTGGTTTGAGTTTGTTTGTGTTGTTTTGTGCTGTTTGTATTTAAAAGGGAACATGTGGTTAATGAATAGGTCTGTTTCAATTCATTCGGGTACATAAATTCGTAGTTGAGTAGTTTTGGGTAAAAATCTCTCTTGCAGAGAGTAATTCTACCAAAACTTGTGAAACGACTTTTCGTAGAAATTCATAAACAGCTATCAGACAAGAATGATAGAAAAAGAGATTGCGCATTAGAGTGTTCAATTTTCTTTCGTTCTGCGCAGCTTACGTCACGCGAGACTTCTGGTTTGACAGCTCTTTGTTTTTGTTTAATATCTTCATACAAATTGAAGCAGGAAAAGTTATTAGTTGTTTTTTTTTTCTAATATTATTCACGCTTTAAGAACTTCTTAACATAAAATAAGTTTTAAGTGTATATCCAATTGAGTTAATTTAACTACCCAATTACTTTCCGAGCCATTAAGTCAAGCATTTTGCATGCAGAGTGGAAAAAAACTTTCACAGAGTTCCGTAAAGCAATAATCATAATTGTGTAAAGTTTTAGAATTGCCATTAATAAATCAGTTTAACTAAATTTTATTATTGCATGTTTTATTTCCAAAAGAGTAATGTAACAACCAAGTTATTGAAATAAAAGACTAGATTTAAATTTTGAACTAGTGGACAATTTTATTATATTTTCTTTTTTTTTGAATTGAAACTCTGTAATTTCTTTGTTTAGTTTCCTTATCCTAAAATACATTCGTGCTCTAAAATAATTTTTTTTTTTTTTTTCTCCAAATGTGTTATTTTATTCCAAATGTGTCTCAAATGTGTCAGTGCTCGGAGGATTTATAGTTATACTCATAACATATTTAACATATTTATATATTTCAGATATGTATGTAGATAAAACATTACTTGTGAGAGTACATTCGGAAACTAAATCAGGCATGTCATTCGAAGTAACTGTTTGGTCACCTAAATGACCTAAGCTGGCGGCTCTTGTTATTGCCTGAGCTATAGTGTGAGAAAAAAGTTTTGTAGCCATTTTAACTTTCTGTCTTTCAGCTCCAATAACGCTTAAATGGCCTGCCGATATCTTATGGGTGACTGACATTCAGACGCTGTACACGTTAGAAGCGTAAGGAGTATGTTTTTTTTACTGCCTTTCCATTTATTTTAAACCCTTGGTCAATAAAATGATTCCGAAGGAGTTTAGTCAAATGTCAATGCCACTAGTTTCTCCACTAGGAGCTCTGCAATCATTTCATGTATTGCCTTTGATTGCATTCTGATATCGCGGGGTGAAGGAGCGACTATTGCTCTCGGTTGGATTGTTGGAATTGTTCCCGCATTCAACTTATATCCATTATTTTTGCAAAGGCCTGTAATAAAATTCATCTTACCCATTTCAATTGTAAGTTTCTTTCAAAACTATCCGCAGTGAAATGTGCAGTTACCCTTTCTCCTGCATAAGTGAATCCACTGCTTCCGTAGGATGTTGTGTTTTGGAACCGAATAAAACCGTACATTCGGTTATCCTTGTTGTTGTTTGCATTGCAGCCAAACACAGCACATCTCATTTCCAAAAATTTCTCTTTATTTAATTGTTAATAAATTACAAAATATTTGTCTTTTAATTTTTTTCGAATAAACGCGCGGAAATCGCAGCCAAACCTGACATCCGTATAGTAAAAGTAAACATCCGTTGTCTCAGCCTACGTCATCAAAAATTAACACAAAGTGACAGACATGCGCAATGCGTAATCTGTATTTCTATCATTCTTGGCTATCAGATATGTATATGCAATGTTAAGGGTTTGTATTTCCACTTTGACAGACATCTGCTGCCCACAGATTTTTCTTCGGCTGCAATTCGTAGGGATCGGAAATATTTTGCTCTACCACGAGCTTTCTCTTCAACGAAAAAATCAGCTAATGGAACGCTTTTTTTCGGGCAAATTCGAAGACATTCGTAGCAATTCAGAGCAATTGGAACGGACCTATAATTATGGTCAGGATACTTTGGATTGTAAGTTTAGAGTCTGTTGCCCTTTTTTATTTTCCAGGATGCAAACAATGCTCAAGGATTCTATAACTCTCACCGAGTGACTGCTCTAAAGTAAGGAAGTGCATACAGTGGCTCAACATTATAATGGGACACTTACAATTACAAAAAATGTTTGTAATTTTTTAGAAAATGATAAGCTTTGTATATGAAATATATACGGAATTTGAATGCTCCTATGATCACGTTTGTTAATAACACAAAACAAAATTAAATTTAGTAATGCAGATTCACAACGACAACAAAAACATCAAAAAATTCAAAAATCTTAGGTCGAAGAAATAATGGGGCAATCGAGATAAATATGAACAAAAAAATTACAGACATTTTTCGTAATTGCAAGTGTCCCATTATAATTTTGAGCCACTAGGAATAAAACTTCAACTTTTGCAGCTCAAATGAATGCACTTTCTTACTCCCCGTCGACTATTTCTTTATATTTCTCAAAAATTTAATCAATTTATAGAAATTTTCTTCGCCGCAGAATTCATAAATTCATAATTGAAAATTTGTCATCAAATTGCTTTTGTTGACCGTCTCTTTTTTGTAAGTGGAAGTGAAAGATGGAAAGATTAAGATCACGCTGAGTTTTTGTACTTGAAAGGGAAATTTAGTTCAGCAATTGTAATAAATGCTAAATATTCTATAGAGTTACACGCTTCAGCTGAATTTATAGGTTTGCTGATTTAATCAAAATGTCAAACACATTTTGTTTTTTGATAGTTGGTACTTCAACTGTCAATCAGTAAAAAGAAAAAAATCATTTTCGATCGGTTGTGTAGTTTTAGTTTGACGTCTGTTGATAATGGAAATTTAAAACGAACATTTTCGTTTTGTTTTTGTTTCCGAAAAAGAAAAAACGCGTCGCAAGCTCACATAAAGTTACGTGCTGTATATGGAGATGAAGCTTTAGAAGAACAGCAGTGTTAAAATTGGTTTAGATGAACACGGGAATGATTGTTGCGCACCCTGCTGAAAGTAATAACGAAAGACATAAATTCCTGTCAATGGCATGTGTTTCTAAACACAGCGGCTAATGAACAAATCAATTCCTCAAAATATACGCGACAAACAGCAGACCCATAAATTATTTTCCCATCCATAATTTGCACTAATCAAATGCTGTAACAACCTGTTTTTTTTCTTCAAAAACATCAACTGCCATGCCAGTTTCTCCAACTGTTTCAGCATTAACAAAAAATGCTGTAACCCTTGAATAGCCGAACCAACAAACTCAGAAAGTCTGAGTCTTCAAAGGCATCTACTCTCGGAAGGACATTTCCTCATTTGTCGTTTTTATTTTAACAGATCCGTAACACGAACGATTTTATTGTTTATTTTTATTTTACCATGTGTCACTGTATATCTTTATTCTGATTCAAAAACACCAACATGTCCACATTTCGAGGGTTCAAAGCGCCCCTCTTAGCCAGGACGACATCTCCAGTTGTAGAAAAAACGCGTTCCGAAGCAGCAGACGCAGCTGGAATGCAAAGTAGCTTCCTTGCTAGATTGGCGAGCTCAGGATACTTTTTCGCGTGATCTTTCCACCAACTTAGCGGACACGTATTGTGACTAATCTGCATTTCGCCCAAATAACCATCGACTTCATTTGTCGGCTCCTGGGGGTTATACATTTTTCCCAACAACCAGTCCATCATTTTCACCTTCAACTTGCAGTCTTCAGTGGTTGTAGGGGATGTACACGCCTTACCGTCGCTGGTACTGTTGATCAATGCACGCAGCGCGGATATAATTTCGATTTTTCCTTTTTGCGTCTCATGAAGCATGTCTTTGAAGCGAGGATCCAGGAACGCAGCCAGTTGTCGAGTTTCGACTGGTTCACCATCACTCAGCTTAAAATTTTTGATCAGGAGCTTCCGGATGGAATTCTTAAACAAAGACGGTAGGTCTCTGTCTGTGCTTTCGCTCATTTGTTCGCTCTTGCAATAGTGCAAGTTGACAATTGAATTTATTATTGGACTCACTAGGGATGTCGGCGATTCGAGTCCAGTGAAGGTCGTTGTGGCAAGTTGCAGGGGTTCTAAAAGAGACAAAAACTCCTCCAGTACTTTCCACTCAGAGTTAGAAGGAGATTCGTTAAATGATGACTCATCATTTTGGTGATTTAAAAACGCCTGTATAGCTGCTTTGCCTTCAACGACTGACTTAAGCATGAAGTACATTGAGCTCCAATTATCTGGAGTACTCAGCCTCAATTCCGACATGTCTCCCGCGTTCAGTTCCCTGGTTGTCGCAGTTGAATATTGAAGGAATCGTACTAACTTACTCACTTTCTCAAAGATATCGGCTATTGCAGGGTCTTGTAAGGCTTGGGTCACACAGAGATGCAGTGTGTGTGCTGCACATGTCAGGCCCGAAGAAAACTTTACGAATCCACATTTGCGGACGGCAGCTTCCATATCCGTTGTGTTGTCAGTGACGATGGCCACCACTTTCTCCTTTATGTTCCACGCATCTGCTATCTCCCTCAATCGCACGTCGACGTCGAAAGGCGTATCTCCAGCTTCCAGTGCAACTGTTGACAGTGTGCACACATTCTCCTTCCATTCTGTATCGATGAAATGGGCCTTTACAGTGATGTACGCAGCATGGGCATTGGCCGACCAGCAGTCTGTGCTTAGTGCTACATACTTGGCTTCACCTAGGTGATATTCAATCTGGGATTCGGTGGCACTGTACTGCAGCTGCAGCCTGCTTTCCAACATCGACTCGCTTGGAATGACAAACGCTGGCTCTAGTGTCGACATGAAATCGCGATATCCTTCCCCTGTGAAAAAAAAAGATCGAGATGGGAACGAAGGCGAATTAAATATGCTGAATGTAATTTACCAGCAACGAAAGATATGGGAAGGTTGTCAACTACAATCATCTTAGTCAGAGCTTCAAAAATTTCTTCGGATCTTTCTGCGTTTGTAAAAGTTTTTCTAAGTTTCGCTGGATGAGTTGTGCCACGGAAAGAAGAGGACGCCTCTGGTGATACTGGCTCATTAATATTCTGGTTGAGGCTTCTGGATGAAATCAAACAGTTCAGATCCACACAAGTCAATTGCGATTGTACTTACCCATTTTCAGTACTGCTTACATTGCAGTCCTCTTTCCTTTTCAAACGATGTTTCAAAAATAAATGCTTGTTCAGGGACGATGTTGAATGATTAGTCTTCAGTACTGAGGTGCATAATTTGCACCTTGCTTCGTCCTTAAGTTCGTCGAAGTATTCCCAAACCCAGCTATATTTACCCATACTCAAAACTTTTAATCAGAAACAAACAAACTGGTTCACTTTTTGAAAATTCTAAAATGTCTTTTTTAAAAAAAATAATTTATAGTTTTATTGTTCCTGGTTAATTTAATTTTTCAGAATCACCCTGTTTTATCACTCTAATTTCAGTACACTCTTCGGTATGTTCTCTGCTTGTTCACTGTCTCTATCTAGCGCACACACAACATAGGAATCGATTTCACTCAATTACCCGAAGCTAACTGAAACTATCCGGCATTATCCGAACTATCCGGTTCGCATTTTTCCCGGGTAAAATATGAAAATCAATATTCTTTTGGCAAAATTGTATTTTTCTTATACTGGAGCACACTTTAACCAAATTCCTTGCAATTTATTTTCACTTCACTTTGAAATATTAATTTGAACCCGGTAAGTTTCAGTTTTTTACTGTGACGAAATTCTTCTGGACATCTGTCAACGAAGACATCCCCAGATCGAGTGGATGCGGAGTGAGCCATATAGAGGTTCGTTGAGGTTATTTTCGTTAACTATGGTCGAACGGGTATGAGCGTAGTTGCTCCGTTCATCTGGCAAACCGGGTAAGAGCGCTCAACACAGGTACCCGACGGATAAACAATTTTCTTAAATAGTTTTGAATGTACACGTGAATTATTTACAATTTAGGGATTTTCTAACTTAAGAACGGGGTGTTCAGGTCCGTGTGTCAATGGTGTTCAATAATGAGGGGAGGGGTTGTATTCGTTAATTCAGCCTCGGTGGTAGGTTGTATCATTACTCGAGAAGAAGTGATACGGCTCGCACTCAGTAGATGTCGGGAAAGATGCGGTGTTTAGAATACAAAACGAAGAAGATTGTTAAAAAAAATTTTTGATTGAACTGATGGATTTTTTGTTTTGCATTTGCGTTTCAAAAGTTCTTTCTGGGTCCTGTAGTCCGTTGCTCTCATTTGCAATCATTCAGTTAATGTCTGAAACCGATTATTAAAACGTTTGGAAATTCAACAGAAAGTATGCGCTCGAGACAATAGGTCTGTTCCAATTGATTTGTGTACAGATATTCGTAGTTGAGTAGTTTGGGTAAAAATCTCTCTTGCAGAGAGTAACTCAACTGAATTTTTTATTTTCGATTTGATAACCATCTGCTGCCCACAGTTTTTTCTTCGGGAGAAATTCTTAGGGAGGGGAAATTTTTTCCTCTCTCGTGAGCTCTCTCTTCTACGACAAAATCAGCTACTGGAACGCTTTTCCGTAGTTTTTCGGGCCAATTCGAAGACATTCAGAGCATTTGGAACGGACCTAATCAGAAAGGGATGCTGTCACGCTATAGAAGGGACCGCCTCAACATTTCCGGGCCAACAAAAGCACACTTGCGTGCATGCAATATTGAAAACATTTAAAACACGGTACTAACGAAAGAAAAAAAAAAGAATTAATGATGTTCTCTTTCTGAACGTATACATGTCGGCTGACAGATTCTCTTTCATTTTGGCAGACATTTTGTCGGGTAATCGTTGCACAGCGTGGTACTCAACAAAAAAAACAGTTTGTCGCAATTTGAACTTCTTATTGAGATAGTTTCTGCTGGAACATAATACTCTTCATCTTAGTAGTGCCAAAAATTTGGGATTAACTTATTAGACCACATCATACCCTTAAGGCTCTGGCACAAATATACAGTACTTTACATGCGTATCGTCAAAATATCCCTTCACGGTGAAGTTCCAATTGCTCTGAATTGATACGAATGTCTACGAATTTGCACGAAAATCTACGAAAAAGCGTTCCATTGGCTGATTTTCTAGTAGAAGAGACAGCTGACGATCAAAATATTTCCCCACCCTACGAATTTCTCCCGAAGAAAAAACTGTGGGCAGACGGTTATCAAATCGAAAATAAAAAAATCTCTGACAGTTCATATGTCTCTGACAGTTCATATATATCTATAGAGTTACTCTCTGTAAGAGAGATTTTTACCCAAAGTACTCAACTAAGAATTTCTGTACACAAATGAATTGGAACATACCTAATGAACACGTCAACGTAAAGCGGATTTCTTTTGACAGTAGCTTCAAATTTAATTTGTTTTGATTATACTGTAGAGCGGTCTGATATTTATTTTGCAAACATGTCTCCAGACGGGTTAATGAAACTAACCTAACTTTAACAAACGTTGATTTAAAATTCAAAAAAAAAAAAAAAAAAATTAATGTCACAATGTGTCGCTTGTCAACGCTGAAGAAGAGACAAAAATTAAAAGTGAACGCTAGCGTTGGTCTGTCTGTCAAATCCCATAAGAACATATGTATTTTATGTGTCGGCCAAAGTATTGCTCACCATTTAAAGGATTCTATGTGCCGGCGCCTTTACTGTTTGCCACTGCGAAACCAACTGGTCCATTTAACAACTGTCGACATTTTACTTGACGATAACTTAAAAAAATTCAATTTAAAAAAATTCAATGAAAATCTCAGACCACTCCAGTGTCTCCAAATTGTAGGAAAATCGCCGGTCCGTAAAAAATGATTTTCTTGTCATCCGAGGATCTATTGAAACCACCAATATTGGGTCGCAGTTTAGATTAGGGGATGTTGCTTGACTAAATTAAAAAATGAACGAAGATACTATAGCAGCTTCAGTTGAGAGTGGATTTGAAAACCGCGGCGAATCGATTTTTCGTCATTCTCAGTAGCTTGGGTTGGTGTACGAACGTTACGATTGCAATCTGGCAACTACCAGCTCTATCGTAAAGATTGACATTTTTGAGAATATACGTACTCAGAACGTTTTGACATACGAGCGCTATATGTGCTGTATAGAATCATCTCTCCCAAAAAATTGAATTAAATCGTGAAAATTTTCGTGCGATTAATTTTTACAACTCGACGTGGATTAACTCAACAACAGTGCATCGATTAACTTAATTCAATGTTTGGCGATGAGGCTCCATCAAGGACCAGTGTTTATCAATGGTATGGTGAATTCAACCGAGTTCGTAGTTCACTCCAAGACGAATTTCGTGAAGGTCGTCCAAAATCAGTTGTTGTTCCGGAAATCATTGATGCTGCGCGCCAACTGATATTGCAAGATCGTCAAGTGACTTATCGTGAGATTGAGACAACCTTAGGCATAAGTGGGACCAGCATACAATCATTATGGCATGAACATTTGACCGTCAAAAAAATTTGTTCGCCTTTGATCCCACAGGCTCGTGTCGATTTGTCGAAAGAAATGCTCCAAAAATACGATCGCTGTGCTTCGAAACACGTCTATGACATCGTGACAGGTGATGAATCGTGGATTTACGCGTACGAAGCCGAAAGTAAACAGCAGTCGACTGTATGGGTTTTCCAAATTGAGCCAAATCCAACAAAAGTTGCTCGCGCACGAAGCACTTCCAAGCAAATGGTCTGTTTTTTTCGGAAAAACTGGACATGTCGCAACCGTACCACTAGAACAACGCAGAACAGTGGTACACAACCATTTGTTTGTCAGTTGTCTTCGAAGAAATCAAGAAAACCAACCGCCGAAGACGGATCACTCTTCACCACGACAATGCGAGCTCCCACACATCGACTCAAACAACTGCATTTTTGAGCACTCAAAACATCGATTTGATGAGTCATCCGCCGTATAGTCCTGACTTGGCACCAAATTACTTCGTTTTATTCCCGTACGCACAAAATAAAATGAGAGGTCAACGTTTTTCGACACCTGAAGAAACGGTTGATGCGTTCAGAAAGCATGTTTTGGAGATACCTCAATCAGAGTGACAGAAGCGCTTCGACAATTGGTTCAAACGCATGCAAAAGTTTATAGAGCCTAATAGGGAATATTTTGAAAAACAATAAAGCTATTTTCGATGATTAATAATTGTTTTTGTTCTCTAATCCCGAAATATAAAAGGCAACCCTCGTATTCGCCAATTCATCCACTTTACCTAAAGCTCATACAGAATTCGATGGCGCTATGAACCGTAAAGCTCGTAAAATACCAGATAGGTCAAGAAATCATTTTGGCGAGCGTTTAATTTTACTCTATGGCTGTCGTGCGATATAACATCTCAGTTCTGTAATGAGTGTTAACTTTCAAGGCCTGGTTTGACGACCAAATGGATGTTCATTCAACATGAAATTTGTAAACAACGTTATGCCCATTGAAGTGAGTTTCGCGGAATAGCAGTCAAACGAGTTGCCAAAAATTAAAGTTTTTGAATGAGCCACCACACCTGTAGTCTTGATTTGAAGAATTATATTAAATAAACTTCAATGTTTATTTTAAATCAAACGCTTTTTATTATACATTAACCTGAAGAAATTTCAAGCTCGAAGGCAGAATGGCGCGTACTGAGCACTCAGGCAGTCGTGTACAAGTGCAAAAGGAAAGCAACAGTTACGTCAGAGACTCCACTTCCCTTCTCCACTCCTTACTCCTCCCTTTAACTCCATTTTCTTATCAGAAATGCAAACACCTTCTTCCCCCTTTGCACTAAAGCGCATATGCCATTGGACACCGCCAACATCCACGCGTATCCGCTCCAACAGGGAGCACACAGGCAATATCTCCCCTCTCATTCAATACCAAGTGCAACAGTGCACGGATCATATTACAATCCCTTCCCACAGACACAAAAAGCTGTGTCAACATTTTTAGCCTTTAAATTATGAAGCACTATTCAATTCGAGAGCAGTTGCAGTATTACAGTTCAGTCAGTAGTTAGTCATGCAGTTTTTACGATAAGTTCTTCCAATAAATAAATAAATAAATTAAATAAACCGTTGTTTTTTTTTATTCCACCGCTCAAGGGACATCCTAATTCAACTAAAACTGAAAACTAAAAGTTAGAACGTTCGTTTCAAATTACAACTTACGCCCTTGTTCAAAAAATCAGATGTGCAGAAGGAATAAGCGTTTCAAATAGCTAACAAAAATTATTTATATGCCAATCTTTAAATTTTAACAAGAAATTTTAGTTTGCGTTAAAAAGCGACCGTTGGGGACTAATTCAAACGTTTATAAGCTATGCTGAATAAGGTGCCAAAGAATGGGAAATGAATTAGTTCATCTTCGCGGATGAACTGTACCCATTAAGAGTTTATCATCTTTACCAATTTTATATTCGACAAAATGTTGAATTCTGAATAGACGGTTTGTTTTCAAAAGTTCCTCCAAAGTACACGGACTTTTGAACTTTCGGAATGCATGTGCTTTTTACATGAGGTCGACGGTTGAATTCAGTGGTCGCCGTGGCGTAGTGGGTAGAGTGCGACGCTCACACGCCGAAGGGTGTATGTTCGACTCCCAGCTCAACACCAATTTTTCGAATTTTTCACGGCACCACCTCTTACGAGCTGCTGACAACACTCAAAGAGTAATAACTGTCGAAGAAAGCTTCTCAAATTTCGCCGTTCGGAGTCGGCAAAAAACTGTAGGTCCCTTCTACTCGTGAGAGAACAGTAGCGCGCACCACACGAGTAGTTGATGAGCAAGCTAGGCCCTGGTGTCCCCCCTTTGGACTGTAGCGCCAACAATTACTATTAATTGACGGTTGTATTCTAAACTGAAAATAATTTTATTTGAATTTTTATAAATGAATTTCATTTCTGAGGCAAGTTACTTACCACAATATACATGTTTGTTAGCAAGTTGAGCTGCCGTTTGATTAGAAGTGCTTTCACCGCATTGTCCTCTGAATCCAATGGACATGATGAGTCTTCCCAATTGAAATGTGAACAGTTTGACGAGCTGTGAATTCTGAGTCAAATTAAATTTCTTCGTCCAATTTTTTGGATGCTTGCACAAAAGTATGCAAAGATTTCTGAAAGTGATTTGTGCTCGAGCTAAGAGAGATATGATTGCTTATGTCTGTGCTTTTATATTGAAAATAGCTATGGCAAAAACCTTATATATAAGAAAATGGTAAGTAAACGAATGCAGAAAAATATTGCACAGAAAACTAGCACAATGAAATTAAGGATCCCCTCAACTTTGTGGCGAAGAGAAAAGACGAAATCAGTTCTATAGTAAGATAGGTCATTAATTTTTATTGAAGACGACTTCCGAACGTTCGTCAGCTACCCTGGCAGAATTTAAAGAAATCGTTCCATTCACCCGTTTCTATGCGCAAGACTTTTTATATCATTACTGAATGCAGTTTTCGCTTTAATCTGGTCTTTTCTGTGTAGGCTTAGGATTGATATCACTGCAAAAAAAACAATCACATGCTTCTGTTATTATCCAGGTCTTGCCCTACGACACACAACAATTCTTTGTTTTGAAGGCTGCTTAAGAAGGCCGTAGTCATTCTAACAAAATGGTAAGGGGTCCGGTTTTTAATCACTTCTGGGTTGGGAGCAGCATATTGAAGAAAGAGCAACACTCAATTATCTTTCCCGCCCGAATCATGGTAAACAGAGCAGATCTTTGGATATTGGTTCCTGGTTTTGTCTGCGGTAGGTTATATTGGATTTGCTTAATAATAATAATTGGGGGACTAGGGCCTAGCTTGCTCATCAACTACTCGTGTTGTGCGCGCTACTGTTCTCTCACGAGTAGAAGGGACCTGCAGTTTTTTGCCGACTCCGAACAGCGAATTTTGAAAAAGCTTTCTTAGACAGTTGGGTGTTACAGCAACTCGTGAAAAATTCGAGGTGTTCAGCCGGGACTCGAACCTAGACCCTTCGGCGTGTGAGCGTCGCACTCTACCCACTACGACACGGCGGCCACAGATTTGGCAAATAATCGACCTTTTAATCAACCTTAGCACATGACATTAACACATACGCGGTCAATTATTTTCGTGATAAATGGGGTGGGACACATGGCATTCACTGTCTGTTTTTATCTGCTGCAGGGCCTTTTGTACTGTTCAACTGGCTCAGTATCTCAAATATTGCCTGCTCAGTTGCTACCTCTAAGAAGATGCTTTGCTGAAGTTGGCCGCTCATGTGGTTCGACGTCTATGCTAAGCCGGCATGGACGATGTTTACCGCTTGGTTGGAGACTTGGTCTGCAAATTTATCCACGATGTCTCTCAGGCCAGCTGCCTTCAGTTGTGCACTCCAAGTTGGTTGAGGTCCTTCCCAACTTATGTGCGCCATTTCAGGCTATGCCACCATCTGTTGCGATGTCCCGATGGCTCCGATGTCAAAACTTTTCGAACCGGAGCAGTGGTGTCCAAGTATTTGGTTCAAAGGGACTTAAATCAATCACTCACACGCCGTTCTCAACACTTGAGAAATTTCTGCGTCGTCATTGTGGCGAATTTGGCGAAATGGTATTGACCTTAGTCCGTACAAGATCAAGCTGAGGCAAGAACCAAATCAAATGGTAGACTATTTTCAACGTTGTCAACTCGTAAGTTGGTCTCGAAATTGATGCTGGCTCATATCTGACTGAATGGGTTTGTCAACAAGCAAAATATGGGGAACAGAGCAATCCATACGTGATTCAAAAGGCACGATAACATACAACGCGTACTCGCATTTACAATACACTCTCCATTTGTCGAACTACATATGAAATATGGCGTCGCCTGGTGCCATTGTGTCTTTTCATTAGTAAGTTTGAGCAGTGGTCGCTCACAGCCTTTTTTCAAAATTCTACGTCGAAAGAGAGAGCTAAAATAAGAGACCAGTTAAATGATAATGGTGAAAATTGAGAACCGCACTGTGATATGTACACAATTTATTAGGTTTGAGTTTAAAAGACTTAGGGCGAGCATTTAAGAAGGCCTTCGCTGTCCGCTTAATGCTTGCACGGTTGAAAATATTAAACAGCTCGAAAAATTTTAACTTGGCTGAATAAATGTTAAAGAGATGGTAGGCATCGCTAATCCTTTGACTGGTTTCATGACCACCTTACCCATTTAAAAGTCCGTAGGAACCACGAACAGCGCTTCAGAAAAAACAAGAACCGAGTACTTTTGGGAGCTCTTGGAGCTATGTGATGAAAATCCAGAATGAAATTTTGAACCAATTGTTACTGAGTATGAAACCAGAGTCCACCATTGTTCTCCTATCCTTGCGGACGCAGAAAAAGTTTTAAAAATTAAAAACTGCACTTTCCCTCATATCATTACAAAATATGTTTTAAACACTCCTCGTTGCTGCCGAGAAACGTTAATTTCTACTAGGATAGCTTCCTCAAAGTAACTAACGGCAAGGAATCAGGAGCGGCCTCTACAGGCCATGCTTCAATGTCACAGTTTATAATCAACAATTTGATCCCAACTTCTAATGGCGAACTTTAAAAAAGCCTTTTTTGGACAGTTTCCACTCCCTTAGCGTTGCAGGAAGTTCAGTAAGTTGCTTGAAAATTGATACGAAAGATGTTACGGCAGCCCAAATTTTTGTGGACAATTTTAGTCTTGAGTAAAGAGCTGTTTTATTAAAATGCTCAACCTTGAAGTTCAATAACCAGTGGCTCAATAGACGTAGTCCGAGTATATAAAGTTCATTTGGGACTGTTTTTCTTTCCTCACGACCTCCGTTTATTCCTTGGAAACAAATTGATTTAATTAAGAATGCACACTTTAATCGCACAAAACCTTACATCATCGCCTTATGACGCCGCACACTTCGTGCCAACTGGCAATTCATCTGATTCCAGATTTCAACGCAAACCTCCAAACTTGTCATTGCGTAGAGGAGCCATAACTTCAAGGTCTTCCCCGTTGAACTGAAATTGTCCAAAATTACACCTCAATCGACACCCGAAATGTCAGACAATTGCTTTCATTTTTCTGGCATCTTACGCAGTGCCCCGTGCCTCGCACCCATTGCCACAGCCCAAGTCACGAAGCATGTAATTGTCTGCCGCAACAAAGGTTCCACTGTCAGGAGAGAGAAAACAATTTGTTTACGGGCGCATATCCATCTATCAGATACAGTGACCGATTCTGTCTCGACGAGGCAGTTAATTGCGATGTAAACAGCGGAACAGCTTTGGTTTCGAAAGTCTTTGGGTGGTGGTTTGGATTTGGTGTGCGTCGCGCCGAGTGAAGTGTCATGTGTGGGGCGTTGATGTCGTCAAGGTTTTGCATGTAAATTGCTGTCAAATGTTGGTCTGTGCGTTTCATCACATTTGGTGGTTGAGCGAGTGGAAAACTCTTAATGGACGTCATCGTCGATGGCATCACTTCTGGAATTGGTTATCTGGCTGGGGGATCGACCGGGTGACGTCTAGACAAAGTAATTCAAAGGACATGCGAAGTTGAGGGTTGGGAGTTAGTAAAGGGCTCCTTGGGCTTGGCAATTATTAGACGGACATTCCCCGGTTTGGTTTAAAGAGGGCGAAGGACTCTGGAACCGGAGCGGGGGATTTTTTTTCGCTCAAGCCACGTGACGCATTTACTTTTAAAGGCGATCTGACTCTGCACATACCCCAAGAGTTATGTCACCAAAAAATGCCGCTTTTCGATCCAATCATGCATGCGAATCGGCAAACGCTGTCGAGTGCCTGGAGCGCAACCCAGAGGTGTCTACTCGTAATTGATGTAATGAACTGCAAATTTAGAACTTGCGTGTGAATGAACAATGTTCAGCGCAGAGGGGCTTGTGCTTCGATTTTCCTTCACATGGAGCTGAAGTCGCAAAAACTGCACCCGGCATGACTGTCGATTCGTTATCTCCCGACGGGGCGTCGTGCGGATGATTGGATGCAAAAAAGCGCCGAGCACCGAATTATGAACAGGTTTCGCAGTGTGTCCAAAGGTGTCCGTTCAGATCGATTCACTGCGCGCCTAATTGTCGCCATGGAGGTGATGACTCATACTACTTCGAAGGCAGTCCCACAAGAGGTCTCTGACAGTAAATCAATTCGTCCCTGCTCGGGGAACGCAATTCAATTCTTCAAGCGGAAATAGATTGAGTGTGCTGAGAGAAGGAGTAGGAAAGGGAAGAAAGCCACTTCCTTGAGGTGACAACGAACTCCAGTCAGTAATGAGTGGGACAGGCCATCGAACGAAGTGCTACGATGGTGAATGATTGATGTTGGCCACAGACCTCTGCGGCGCTACCAGACACTCTGACAACAAAATGAACAGATTGGATCTACGTGATGTGTCAATATGACCTAATTGCAGGGACGCGTGCTTCCCTAAACACAACCGGAGTGGCTTTTGATTAAGACTCGGTAATCACGAGGTGGACGGATTGTGTGTGCGGGTGGGGAACATTTTTAAAAGTACGGCGTAGAATAAATTTACAGGCTTTCTTGTCCACACACACAATCCGATTTCGGATAAGTTTTGTGTTGTGGACGTCAGTAGGCGTTGATGTGGCATGTGATTCAGGTAATCGATTCAGCTAATGGCGGGAGGCAATTGTTTTGTGGTTCGAAAATATTTACAAGCTTTTGAACTGATTTCTTGTTGCTTAGAATGGCTGTTAACCTTGGAATGCGCTGACTTAGCCAAACTTTCCGACTTGTTTAGTCTAATAATTCATCATCATTATTAAATATTTATGACAAATAAAAATTGTACACACGATCCATGTCGGGCGCCATTTTTACGGCATTCAATTGACTTCGCAGTTAATGTTTGATTTTTTTTATAATCGGCGCGCGTTAAAGGGATTCTTAAGTGACTGGAATTAAGTCATAGGACAAGAGGGACAAAAGGGACAAGAGGGAAAGGAGGTACCCATCCAATACAACTTGAATAGAACTGTTCGAGAGGTAATTTCTAATCCATTCAGATTCATTGACGCCAAAAGCACGCATTTTCGACAACAGAGCCAGATTTTTTTTATAATTGGCGGGCACTAAAGGGATTCTTTATACACTTAAATGACTAGAATTAAGTCACAACACGGACCGAAAGTATAGAGGAAGAGAGGGAAAGGAGGTACCGATGCACATTGGTTTTAAATGCCTGTGGATTGTCAAGGGGGAGGGGGGAAATTGGGCTGTAAAGAGCATTCCATATTCGTGTGGTGCGGCTGAAGAACGAGTGCCTAAACTTAACTGTTCGTCCGAAGGTGGGCTTAAGGGTGAGTGGGTGAGCATTCCTAGCGAGGCGGGTATTGCGGGTGAATTCTTGATGTGAAGGAATGTAGCTGGCTAACTCGTTAGAGTATTTTTTGTTGAAATAGCGATAAAATAGTGATAGGGACGCAACATTTCATCGATGTTTAAGCGAGTCGATTGACTTCGCAGCGCTATTATCACCAATAAGTTTTATCGCTCGCTGTTGGATTCTATCTAATAGGTGCAGAGAGGTCTTAGGAGCACCGGACCAGATAGGAGCGTTGTACTCAAGCTTAGGGCGCATGTACGCCTTATATATTGTTGCCAGGTCAGAAGGGGTGAAGTATTTCTTGCATCTCTTTAAGAAACCTAGACATTTCGCTGCATTTTTGGCGATCTCGAATATGTGATCGTTCCAACTTAGTGTTGAGTTGATACATGTACCGAGGATGGAAGTCGTTCAATTTTAACAATGCAGGAGCCATTCATAGATAATGGCAGGTTGTTTTGAGAACGCTTGAGTGACAGTAGGCAGCACTGAGTTTTGGAAGCATTAAATTCTACTCTATTTTTTTTACCCCAATCAATTATGCTGTTAAGGTTTGAAATTAATGAGCTTCACATACGCTGCCGTTCTGTGTCAATGGCCGAAGAGGAGGGACGAGAGCCGAGCAACGAATATGAAAAGCCGAGGGTGCTGGCATCAGCGAAGGAGTGAATTGGATTGGAGATGGACAGGAGATCATTTATAAAAATGAGGAAGAGTATCGGAGACAAAACGGAGCCCTGGGGTACACCAGTATTAATATGGTGAATATCAGACTTGAACCCATCCAATGCAACTTATATTGAACGGTTCGAAAGGTAATTTCTAATCCACTGAAGAACAGACTCATCGACGCCAAAAGCACGCAATTTCGACAGCTTAGCCTGATGCCAGACTTTGTCAAATGCTTTTGAAATGCCAAGCGCAACGATCTTGCTTTCTCCTAAATTGTGCAAAGATTGATTCCATTTTTCGGTGAGATAAGCCATCAAATTACCAGTGGACCTGTTGCTGCGGAAGCCGTATTGCCGGTCATTAAAAAGCTTCCAAGTTTCAAGATATTTCATAAGCTGACGATTTATCAGCGTTTCCATGACCTTGGAAAGTAGGGACGTAATTGCTGTGGGTCGGTAGGAGGTGGGTGAAGATGGTTCGCCTTTTTTACGGACGGGCTGGACAAATGCTGTTTTTCACTTATTCGGGAAAGGCCCTAAAGAGTTGAAGTGATGGAAAAGCTTACGTAGTTGTTTCGTCAGCATAGAAGAACACCTCTTCAGAAGAACAGAGGGTATACCATCCAGGCCAGCGAATTCATGCACGTTTAGATCTTTAAGTACTCTTGCAACTGTGTAAGTGCGAAAATGTATTTGTCCCATGAAGAAGTTTACTCTCTCAAGTACAGGTGGTACAGTAGCGTTGAATTGGCTGCCAAATGTGCAGCTAGCAGATTTGCCTTGTCTAAGGGGCTAACAGCTGGAATATCATTGCAAATGAGCGTTAGAATTAAAGACGAGGCGGATATGTACAAAACAAGCAAAAGTTTCAATTTGAATTAAAACAATAATAAATGGGTGGCGCGATAGTCCACCATTCTCTTCAGAACGCCGTTGTATAAGGCTTCGGCGGATACAAAAAAGAATTGGCGAAAGTTCTCAATTGTTGGACGACACGGGCAACCACTGGCGCAAAGGACTGTAGTCAGATACCTGGGGATCTGGCTAGATCAGTATCTATATTCTAACAAACATGTAAATGCAGCTCTGGCCCGAGCCCGATGCGCTTTTGCTCTTACAAAGAGACTGTTTTACAACAGCCAGCTCGATGCGAGGGCGAAGGTAATCTGCTTATTGGCCCTCATACGGCCAATGCTCACCTATGGCTGTCCCGTGTAGTTCAATTTGAGTGCAAGCTTGATGGAAAAGATTCGGTTGTTTGAGAGGGCCTGTCTTAGGGCTTGCCTTCGCCTCTACAGAACACCAGACACCCAGTATAGCAAATTCTACTCCAATGAGGTCTTATACAACAGGGCGAAACTGACTCGAGTGGACACTTTCCTGGTGAAGTTGATTCGAGGTCACACTGCAAGAGCGATGAACTCGGTTAATAACTTGATCTCTGGGGCGTACTACCCCAACCCACAGCACCACGAAAGGGTACGTCAAACTGGCTTCGTCCTCCCAGAAGCATTTCTCCATTTTGATAGACATGGTCTTAAACAAGACATAAATGGGGTACCGCTCCTCTTTCACATCGCCCGTTCAACTGTGGATAGGCGACTCAACTACGACCGTTCCGTCGCACAACGAGCTGAGGAAGATCTGCTCCGCATTGGTATGCCGGTGTCGAGTGGGGATAAGAGAGATGTTGCGTTACAACATCGAAAGTTTTGGTGGCTGAGAGAGGGAACTCCCTCGTCGAACCCTTTAGACCCGGGGTAGAATGGGTAGCACAGATCTTCTTCAAGGGAGTAGTCGGTCTTGCAGCGGATGTGATCCAGCTACCTATGGCCGACTTAGTTGTAAGTTTAGTACATACAAAAAAAAAAAAAGAAATCTAAGTATACACATTTGCACATTGAGTGCACTCATGTGTATACAAATGTACACAGGTTAGTTGCACGCATGTATATATGGGCGTATAGTATTATACACGCATGTATATATGGTGTATGTTTAGTTAAGCTAGTTTTAAGTTACTTTAAGGTAGTATGTAAGTTAGCTCATAAGTTTTAATTCCAAAAAAAGGTTCAGTTATTAAGTTTTTTCCTTAAAATTTTTCTTAATGATAAGTAGTAAACATAATGATAGTGAACTCCATAAATATATGAAATGTAAGGTTAGGTCGAAAGACAATATATTAAGGAAAAGTTTAGCTTATAGTGCCCGTCGAGGGCCAGTAAGTTAGTTTGCTGGAAAAAGAATACAAAGTACGTCCAACTAGTTTTAAGCATTTTTTGTCTAGTACGTAAGTCTGCAATGAATTTGAAATAAAAATGTAAAAAAAACAGTCCACAGGAGGACCAGGGCCTAGCTTGTTCATCAACTACTCGTGTTGTGCGAGCTACTGTTCTCTGACGAGTAGAAGAGACCTACAATTTTTTGCCGACTCCGAACGGCGAAGTTTCAGAAGCTTTTCCAGTTATTGCGTTTTGAGCGTTGTCAGCAGCTCGAAAGAAGTGGTGACGTGAAAAATTCAAGGTGTTCAGCCGCGAAGTGGGAACAAACATTGAATTTCTGAATAAGAGCTTCAGTGGGGATCACAGTCAATGCCATCGGAGAACAAAACCAATGGAGACCAAAAGCATTGGAGGCTAAAACCATTGGAGACCAACAAAAATTGGCAACATTGGAAATGGTTATCTCTTAAAACTCTCACACCCTCAGTCAGGGAGGGATTAGGTGACTTCAGGTTAGGATGTGCGGAAGCTCAAACACCGGGAGTCCTGAATTCGATTTCTGGAATTTCTGGATGGATCTTCACAATTTTAAATCGCAACACTTGCCTAGATTTCAGATAACATTTAAAGAGTACGTCGACTCTGAAAAGTTTTTTTTTTTAAAACTTCTCCTCCTTCAAAGTGGCCAATAGTCTAGTTCGCCTATTGGCCACTTTAAGAGAGTTGCATGAATAGGCCCTTGTGGACTAAAGCTCTATTCATTTTAAAAGGCAAACGAAGGAGATATTCAAGGATGCCTGATTTGATCTGAACAACGCGAACAAACTATAAGTAGAATAAACTGTTTAACCCGAATGTACTTCTTCATTCATCTTTTAGGTTCTGTCTGTTGCAGCATATTGTGTGCGTTCACTTATTGATGTCCGGGAGCTGGACTTTTCAAAATTCTTATTTCTTATGACTGGAGATGCTGCTTGAGTGATTCCACCTTGGGTATAAAGAAGGATAATCAGCTCTACTTCTTGTTTCTGTTTTATGTGTGTCCTGTGTTGGGTTTTGTCTGGTTCTTGTTCTTCAAGGCGATGCCAGTGATGTTCCTTAGAAACTAAAAGTTTCAAAATGCTGGTCCTAGTGATGTTGCACTACAAAGGGAAGTTATTCGCAATGACACGTCATATAAGGTTGTCAAATATCTCCCTTCCGCTTTTTTATCTTTTGAATTTTCCGGCTATATACAAAGCGCTACAGAGTTCGTATCTAGCAATACTATACATTATTTGAAGGGTTGAAGGCAAATCCGCAAGAGAAACGTTCCGGGAGATTGATGGTGTTTTGGGGGATGGTACTCTATCACTTCGAACCGCGGAGGAATGGTTTTGACGATTCAGAGCCGGTGAAAACGACACCATGTCCTTATAAGCCAACCGGCGGAAGACCTGTGACGACGAATACCGATCGAATCATGGAAACCATTGTCTGCAGAAGGCTGGATACAAAAAGTGGAAGGCTTCTAAATAGGGGTATTATTGTTGTTTATATGAAAATAGACTACCGATAAAAACGGCGCATATTTGAACTAAATCCGAACACTGTAACACTTTTTATGAAGCATTGAATGAAGAGCAAGATATTTGGTAACCCTATATAAGACATATTCCAAGACATGTCGCACGCTTGTCTGTATGCGTTTAACGCATAAATTGGTAACGGTCCGCTTTTCAATCCTTTCCTTGCAAGCAAATCATTTTAAAAGCGAAGCCTAAAAGACCTTGTAGAGTCATTTTATAAATTTGTTGTCGTACAAACGTTTTGGATAAAAGCAAACGGACAGTGTTTTGAAGTGAAATAGAATACCTCTACATCCTTCAGTTGTGACTGTTAAAAAGAGATATAATGCTGGGACAACATGACAAAAATTGCATGATCTCATATCAGATGGTCGGTTGAATCGACAGATTGCGCCAGAAAACAGGGATAATCTGGTTATCTAAAATATCTAAAATACTATTGTTAGCCACACCAAGGGTTTTTTGACGGCCATCCAGAGGAAGTGGCCGCCGTGGCGTAGTGGGTAGAGTGCGACGCTCACACGCCGAAGGGTCTAGGTTCGACTCCCAGCTCAACACCAATTTTTCGAATTTTTCACGGCACCACCTCTTTCGAGCTGCTGACAACACTCAAAGAGTAATAACTGTCTTAGAAAGCTTCTCAAACTTCACCTCTCGTAGTCGGCAAAAAACTGTAGGTCCCTTCTACTCGTGAGAGAACAGTAGGGCGCACAACACGAGAAGTTGATGAGCAAGCTAGGGCCTGGTCCCCCTTTGTACTGTAGCGCCAAAAATTATTATTATTAATTATTTATTATTATCCAGAGGAAGTCGGTGACTGCATGTCAACTTGACCTGTACATTAGCGATGATGGTTTCGGCAGTTTACTTTGTTGTGCATGCCTCGTGTGCATTGGCCCAAGTACATGCTATTGTCCCAAGTACAGACATAATCGATGTCTCAGAAAGAGGGTCACATTAGGCACCACAAACATCGAGGTAGACAAGAATTTGCTTTACCTAGGCACCGCGATAAATAGAGACAACCACGTCAGCACCTCCACTTACCAATCGCTTTTAGAGAAAATTGAGTAATTAATCCCTCTCTCGAAATTATTAGCTTCCTTTGTACAACAGATTGATGATCGCATTCATGATGGATGCCCCCGAAACCTGCAAGTGTAATCTTCTGTGTCCAATTTTTGGCCCCGTTGCGTTGACGGCGAAGAAGAAAAGATTCCACGACGAAGCGACGACAGCATGCGCCTTGTTAAACGTCTTCCTATTCAACACTTAAGATGAATAGGCCATGCAACGTAGGTCTTAGAATCCGAGCCATTAAGACAACGCAACAGTGTTGGGCTTTGGCTGAGATGGCGCATATAAGTGGAGAAGGACCTCAATCAACTTGGAGTGCGCAATAGGAGGCAGCTGGCGAGGATAGGTACTGGCTGGAGAGGCATATTGAATGAGACCCAGGTTAACCTCGAAAAAAGAAGGACAAGATCCTCACAGAAATATTGGTGACGGGAAGGGCATGTTGGCCCAAAGGAAGAAGAAAAAGCAGAAAGCTGTTCCCTGGATGATTTTTACCTTTCTTCGCTCTGGACAACAACCGTGTCAATGAGTCCACTCCAAAGCAGTGTCGAATGCTGTTTAAGTGCAAAGTGAATAAGTTTCTGTGTCGTTTCTTGGCCCTTGACTTAACATGAATATACTGGTTCATCGCACAGACTAAGAAACAGTAGGAATAGTGGATATTACCCAGCAATCGGTAGCAGAAGATATTGCAACTACTTTAAAATGGTAAAACACAGAGCTTTACAATGCAGTATAATAAATGCGATTCAATCTCAAATTGGAAAACACACGTCTCGACATATGGTACATACTCACCTTTTGCCTCACAGCATACAGGGGGACCAGGGTCCACAACCCACAAGTGGACCAGAGCCTCGCTTCTTCAACAATTGCTCGTGTTGTGCGTGTTATTCTTGTCTCATAACTAAAGGGGACCAACAAACTTTGATAACATCTTCCATAGTCAGTTATTAGTCTTTTGGTAATGTCAGCAGCTCGATGATAGTAATTCCGTGCGAGATGTTCAGTTTAGGAATTTAACTTGGGACTTTCATCGTGTAAGTGTCGCACTTTACGCACTACGTCACCAATTTTATCATGGTCAAGGCAAAATCGGTAGAATTAGCCTAAGAACGGCTAATCATCTACTAAAGTCTCCAGATTTGGCTCTGGTCGTCTTAATTTCATATTTAAACTTGAACTTCTTCTTCTTCTTATTGTGGCGCTATAGTCCGGGGTGGACCTGGGCCTCAACCAACATGCCTCTCCAGCCAGCACCATCTGTCGCTAACTGCCTCCAGTTGCGCACTCCAAGTTGGTTGAGGTCCTTCTCCACTTGTGTGCCCCACCTTAGCCTAGGCCGTTGTCTCCTGCGTTGTCCGAATGGCCTAGATTCGAAGAATTTCCGCGCCGGAGCAGTGGTGTACATACGCTCTATATGGCCTAGCCATCATAAGCGTTGTATCCGAAGACGCTTGAACAGGCGCATTTGCTGTAGAGCCCATAGAGATCATCGTGGAATTCTCTCCTCCAGATGCCATCAACGCAAACAGGACCAAAAATCTACGGACTAAAAGACTAAGGGCGTACAACTAGCTCTATTCTAAACTTTCAAGACAGCAATAACCTTAGGGACTGGTTCAATTACAGAACCTGAACTCCTAAACTGCATCTCTTTGGTCATTTAAATGAGGAACCGATTGGATGAATTAAGGATGAGCGGCCGCTTAGGACAGGCACATATTAATTCGGTCCATTTTCAAAAGATGGCGTCAAGTGCAAGTTGAGGCTGATATTGGAAGCAATAACCTACTTCATTGGAAAGGTGTGACATTTGTTTGCAACAATTTGTTTCTTTTTAATAACAACACTATCCTCTGCCTCTTCGAAAGTATCCAGTTTTTTTTAATAAACAGGATTTGACGAGTAACTTTCATTTTATTTGAAAATTGGAAGAAGAGTTCAGCTGAAGTCTATCAAATGCTAATCGAAGTTATTGGTAAATCTGCTCTGACCAATAAACTATGCAGACAGTGGTTTTGACACTTTAAAAGTGGGTACTTTAAATTCAGAGCAAAGAGCATATTCTTCTTCTTCTTGTGGCGCTATAGTCCGGAGTGGACCTGGGCCTCAACCAACATACCTCTCCAGCCAGCACGATTTTTCGCTGCTGCCTTCAGTTGCGCACTCCAAGTTGGTTCAGTTCCTTCTCCACTTGTGTGCACCACCTTATCTCAGATTCGAAGACTTTTTGGACCAGAGCAGTGGTGTCCATACGCTCTACATGGCTTAGGCATCTTAAGCGTTGTATCGAAAGACGCTTGACTAGGCGCATGTCACTGTACAGCCCATAGAGCTCGTCATTATATCTTCTACCCCAGTTGCCAGCAACGCAAACAGGAACACAAATCGCACTCAAAACTTTTCTCTCGAAAAGACTTCCTCATCCACACTTAGTAACGTCTATCTTTCCGCGCCATAGAGTAGGACTGGGATGACCAAGCTATTATATAAGGCCAGCTTAGTACTTCGAGAGAGGGCTTTATTACTCAATTGCCTCTTGAGCCCAAAGAAAGAAGCGATTGGCAAGAGTGATTCTGCGTTTTATTTCGGTACTGATGTTGTTGTCCCTGCTTACCGCGGAGCCAAGGTAAATGAAGTCCTTGACTATTTCGAAGTTTCTGTTGCCTAGTATTACGCTCCGTCCGAGACGTCGATGTTGTGTGTTCTTCCTTGATGACAGCATGTACTTAGTTTTACCCTCATTCACCGCCAAGCCCATTTTAGCCGCTTCCGCTTCAATGCCAGCGAACCCCTTGACGGCTCGCTTTGTTCGTCCAATCACGTCAATGTCATCAGCGTAAGCTAGCAATTGAACTGACTGACGGAAGATCGTGCGTCTGGTGTTGACTTGTGAGTTACGCACGATCTTCTCGAGGATGGTGTTAAAGAAGTCACATGACAGTGCGTCACCTTGTCTAAGTCCTTTTTTGACATTGAAGGTCTCGGTGAGTTTGCTACCGACCTTGACGGAGCACCGAGAGTTCCCCATCGTTATCCTACACAATCTGACGAGTTTGGTAGGAATGCCAAAACTAGACATGGCTCTGTATAGCTCGTCTCTATGCACACTGTCATATGCGGCCTTGAAATCGACGAATTGGTGGTGAGCGTCAATTTGCATATCTTGGGTCTTTTCCACGGTCTACCGTAAAGTGAAAATTTGTTTTTTGTGGACTTTCTTGACCTGAAACCACACTGATAGGGACCTAGCGGGTGGACAAACGATTTCAGACCCTCACACAATATGGCAGAGAGGATCTTGTATACGATGTTGAAAAGGCTGATCCTTCGATAATTGGCGGAGTCAAAGGGGTCTGCTTTTGTGAAAAAACTTTAACCTGAACTCCTTGGTAGAAAATCACAGCCAATGCGGCTATCGTTACCATTGTGATTCCAACTCCATGAAAAATTCCTTTGATGGCTGGCAGAGGTTCGACTATGGTAAGAAAGACGCTGTCATATCACCGGAACGCTCTCTTCTTTCGAGAAAGTTGAACCAACATCGTTCAACAACTACTTTACAACCAATTCCAATCGGCTTTGGAGAGAGGAAAAGTGGGACGGAAATCTTAAAATTTAATTGCAGGACGACTGTGAAGATGTTTTTGCACTGATTAGTCGATTTTCTGAAAGTCTGCAGTACAGAAATGTGACTTCATCAATCAAATTCAATCAAAAGTAAGATTTGTAGGTTGAAAAATTGCAGCTGTCCTTTCAATGATCCTGCCGCAGCATTGTAGTGAATTCGTCTCAATATCAAATGGCAAAGATGAAGAAATTAGATAAACATTAAGTTGCTTAAAATGAAGTCCAACGCCAATGCACAAAAGAGTCTCTAATTCGAGATAAAAATCGCTCAATGAAAAAGGTTCACTCCCCTCCGATCCTATCTCAGTTTCTCGATCACATTTCGTATTAAATTCATTTTCGAACTTCACCACAACCCCTAATGGTCTCCAGTTCATTGCACTTTCTTCGATTAACGTTCAAAGTTAGATAGATGATGGTTCCTTAGTCCCCACCCCACAGATTCTTTTAAAAGAATTTCCCGCTTCGCTCTTATCCGCCTTAATTGCTTCCCCGCTTAATTACATGTTGACAACTCTATCAAACAAATACCGCGCCGCAGTACGCCGCAGCACGGCACACAACCTTCGCAACATTGTGCCCCATTGTGTGGTGCAACACGGGGGAAGGTTCATTGTTCCAGGCATGCCACACACAAGTCAATACAGTGAAGTCGCCCCCATAAGTCAGTGAGCCCCGAAGGGAAGGGATGACGACGGCAACGCGTCTTCAAGCAGTCAGTCAATAAACACCACCAAATAGCCCCCCCACTCCAGCGCATTCATTCACATCCAGCACAATTTTCGCCGCAGCTCGCCGTGGCGTCGGGTACACTTTCGCGTTCGAGTCACTTTCGATCAGTTTACTACGAGACGTTGAGACTTTTGTACGCTACGCTGTTCTGACCGGTCGTTGTTCGTTGTGCCACTGTCGCTGCTTGTATATCGTTCATCACGCAACCAGTCGGGTGTTCACAGTGTTTGGTGTTGGTGTGGAACCTATTCGAGCGGTAGTTTCAATTTGATTTTAATTTATTCGCAAGCAAGCCCAAGGAGCTAGCTTCTCTGCCGTTGTTTCGGAGAAAGTGTGTGGTGACCCAGAGAAAAAGAGGAAAGGAAATCTGAGCAAGGATACCATTATGTCGTGCAACGGATACGTTTTTGGCGCCCTCCTGGTGCTGGTGTTCTCCTTCAGTGCAGGTAAGTCGTTTGAGTTCCTGCGGGAGTGCACTCCTCAGTCTGGGCAATTTGCGCAATTGGTCCGCCTCTTCCCTGGCCGTCGCCAGACCGGGGCGACAGCCCGTGTCATAACTAGGGCCCGATGTGTTCAAAAGATACCGAGCATGTTGTTGCGGAATTCACTGCTGAGTTCCGAAGCCAGAGTGGAGGGGCGTGGACCGAACTGGGTCACCGGGGTGTTAGTCGAACCGTAAGAACCCTTTTGATGGATGAATGCTCGTCGACGTTGTCGGTGGCGATGACATGCCCGGCACGGAAGATTTGTTGCAGAGGTGATGACATAATTGTATTTGAATTGCTCTCAGGATTAAGTTGTGAGTCGGATTCGTTGACGCTGCCTCTCAGCGAGGGGGCGGCCCGCAGTCCTCCATCCATCGTCGTCGGTGGCTCGGACATCCAATTAAGATTTATGACCGAAAGTGTGTCGTTCGAGATGAAGCCAATATAGTTATTTTTTCGCAGCTTGTCTGCGATTTGTTTGCTGCGCTCTTTTGCGCTCTCTGTGCGCGGAGTGCGAGGCACCGCCGAGTGGATTTGGCGGCGGGAGATTATTTTTGGGATTTATTGCGTTACACTGTGAATGTGAATTTTCGGGAAAGCGCTGGCGGGGTGGGCGATTTCTTTTGGGAAGCGAGCAGTGTAAATTGGCACAAAACATGGTCAGTGGGATGGAGTGGGATTGTCAAAATAAATACTGAAAGGAATCTCCTTGGCGTGGGATGATGTTGGACTGCGTTTAACGAGGCGATCGGCGATTGATGTGTGTGATGGGGTGTGCTATTAAACTGAGGTTCTTCTGAAAATCAAGGAAGGTGATGTTTAAATTGGGCTATGAAATTAATGGCTTTCTTGTTGTTGCTTGTTTGTTTTTTGTTTTATTCTTGAGAGTCTTTTTGTCGTTTGGCCGCTGAAATATAATACTCCGACACCGTGGTGCTTCTGCCTGACATCGACATTGCTCGGAGTTTTTGCGTTGAATTTGTCTAGCATTTCTTTAGGCGAAGCTTGCAGTAGATTTGTTTAAATAAAAGAGATGCCATCTCAAGAAGTTCTTATTTTTTTTAATTATATCGGAGTTATAAGATCACAGAAGATCACAGATCACAACTTAAAAATTGCTTGCAGCATCATTGTTTATGAACTTTTTTGTAGTGCCGATGGGTGGAGGAAACCGAAAAGTTAATGCAGATTGTGCACTGTGTACTTGAGAAGTTTACCCTTTAAACGTTGTTAGCAACTCGCTTATGGTTGAGCAGTGAAAATTTCGATATTCGATTTAGGATTCGAAACATATTTCGTGTTTCCAGGTTCACAACACGAGTAGTTGATGAGCAAGGTAGGCCCTGGTCCCCCGTGGACTGTCGCGCCAACAATTATTATTAATAGTTCACATTTCTTAGTCCTAATCGTGAAGGAACGAGGCACATGATGCTTTGAAATAAACAATTCCATATTACTTGCTGTATATACAGTGTTGTGTGGTCTGGTGGGTAGAGTGCGACGCTCACACGCCGAAGGGTCTAGGTTCGACTCCCAGCTCAACACCAATTTTTCGAATTTTCCACGGCACCACCCTTTTCGAGCTGCTGACAACACTCAAAGAGTAATAACTGTCTAAGAAAGCTTCTCAAATTTCGCCGTTCGGAGTCGGCAAAAAACTGTAGGTCCCTTCTACTCGTGAGAGAACAGTAGCGCGCACAACACGAGTAGTTGATGAGAAAGCTAGGCTCTGGTCCCCCTTTGGACTGTAGCGCCAACAATTATTATTATTAATTATTTATTATTATCCAGAGGAAGTCGGTGACTGCATGTCAACTTGACCTGTACATTAGCGATGTTGGTTTCGGCAGTTTACCTTGTTCATTGCGATCAATCAGTGCACGCCTCGTGTGCATTGTGCATTATTATTATATACAGTGTTGGAAAAAATAATAGAAACAAAGATGATCATAATGTTTAAGAGTCAGTAACTTCGTTCAAATAGATTTTCCTTTGTCACCAATTCAATAATCACATCGTACATAACAGTACTTTGATATGGTGAGTCAATTTGCTCTTATTCCTTTTTTGTTTTTGTCTATTAATAACAAATGGAAGCGAAAGTACTATTTTCCGTGGAAAAAATAATAGAAACTATTAATCAAAATTGTCTTCAATCGTCATTTTTAAAAAATCTACTGTTTCGTCCTTAGTAAAATCTACATGAACTTGTTTGACCTGTGTTTTAGTGTTTGTTAGAACAAGAAGAAAAAATACTATAAAAACACTTTGTGAAAATGGGTCGTGGAGTACATTCCACCAACTCCGATCATGAAATGATGAAGATTTTAAGAAATGAAGGAAAAACAATGGACGAAATAGCTAAAATAATGAAGTATTCTAAGAAAAAAGTATTCCCAGCTCTTCATTCAAATGTTAAAAAGGAAACCAGAGGCAGGAAAACTATTACAACCCCACGATTTGATAGGATGCTCATCCGACTCTCCAAGAACAATCCGTGTTTTTCTTCGAGGGAATTAAAACAAAAATTGAACGCACCTTGTACGAGTCGTTCAGTTAGAAACCGTTTATTAGAAGCCGGTCTTCCTGGAAGAAGTGCTGGAAAAGTGTCATATTTGAGCAAAAAAAAATATTAAGCAACGACTCGGGTTTGCCAAAAAAACACCTCAAACGTGCAAATTGGAGTGGAATGGTCGGGTGAAACGAAAGTTAATTTGTTTGGTTCAGACAAAATAAAATGTACGTTAGACGACCAAAGAACTTAGAATTCGATCCAAAATACACGAGAAAGACAGTGAAACATGGTGGAGGAAATTTAATGGTTTGGGGGTGTTTTTCTGCATGTAGTTTCGGTCCAATTTTCCGTAATAAGGGTAAAATGTGCGCTAAAGATTATGTGAAAATCTTAAACACAAGAATGCTGAGGAGGAAATGCCTCTCAAATGGGAGTTTATGCAGGATAACGATTCAAGCACACCTAAAAACTAGCTAAAAATGGTTTCTTGAACACAAAGTAAGTGTTATGGAGTGGTCATCGCAGTCTCCAGATCCTAACCCAATAGAACATCTATGGGGCCTTCTTAAGAGCAAGATCGGAAACTATAGAGTTAAAAAATAAAGAAGCAATTTGGTCCACAAGATAAAACAGTTATCCGGTGGTTATAAGGCTCGGACAGAAGCCTGCCGGGATCAAAATGGACAACTAGTGGTAGAGTCGCAGTCGGTGCTGAGAATCTGGAAAGATCATTTCTGCAGACTCCTAAACGGCGAAGAAGTACAAATCGACACCCACCATCTATTTGTCGATTTCAAGGCCGCGTATGACAGCGTGCATAGAGACGAGCTATACAGTGCCATGTCTAGTTTTGGCATCCCTACCAAACTCGTCAGATTGTGTAGGTTGACGATGGAGAACTCTCGCTGCTCCGTCAAGGTCGGTAGCGAACTCACCGAGACCTTCGATATCAAAAAAGGATTTAGACAAGGCGACGCGCTGTCATGCGACGTCTTTAACATCATCCTTGAGGGGATCGTGCGGAACTCACACGTCAACACCAGAGGCACGATCTTCCACAAGTCCGTTCAATTGTTAGCTTATGCGGATGACATTGACGTGATCGGCCGAACTCAGCGAGCCGTCAATGAGGCGTTTGCTAGCATTGAAACGGAAGCGGCTAAAGTGGGACTGGTGGTTTTTTAGTGGTGGGCAAAACGAAGTATATGCTGTCATCGAAGAAGGACGCAGAATATCGACGTCTCGGACAGAGCGTCACTATGGGCAGCAGACACTTCGAGGTAGTGAAGGACTTCGTCTATCTCGGCTCCGCGGTGAATAGGGACAACAACATCAGTACCGAAATCAAGCGCAGAATCACTCTTGCCAATCGCTGTTTCTTTGGGCTCAAGAGGCAATTGAGTAATAAAGCCCTCTCTCGAAGGACTAAGCCCGCTTTATATAACAGCTTGATCATCCCCGTCCTACTATATGGCGCATAACCTTGGACGTTAGCAAAGGCGGATGAGGAAGCCCTTAGTCTTTTCGAGAGTAAAGTTTTGCGTGCGATTTTTGGTCCTGTTTGCGTTGATGGCATCTTGAGGAGAAGATTTAATGATGAACTCTATAGGCTGTACAGTGACATGCGCCTGGTCAAGCGTCTACGGATACAACGCTTAAGATGGCTAGGCCATGTAGAGCGTATGGACACCACTGCTCCGACCCGAAAACTCTTTGAATCCGAGCCATTGGGGCAACGCAAAAGAGGACGACCTAGACTAAGGTGGCTCACACAAGTGGAGAAGGACCTCAACCAACTTGGAGTGCGCAACTGGAGACAGCTGGCGAAAGATCGTGCTGGCTGGAGAGGCATGTTGGTTGAGGCCCAGGTCCAGTCCGGACTGTAGCGCCACAAGAAGAAGAAGTTCCAAGCCTAGAGAATATGGTGGGTATGGTAGCACATCCCATTCGAACTGCAAACGCTTTTGGCGAGTCATTAAACTTGAATGAGGTCTCGCACTATCCTGGTGGAACATTACACCTTTGCTACTGATAATTTCTGGTCTCTTCTGTTAAAGAGAATCACTTAATTTGTCCAGCTGATCACAGTGCAGTTCAGAAATTATTTTGGCAGTGCCTGGCAAAAGTTCAAAATTAACGATCATTTTGAAATCTCATATAACAGACAACATAACGTCTTTTAGTGAACGTTGGCCTTTGAAGCGGTTTGAGCTGGTTTATCCTTTCTACACATTATCTCTTGCACTTGACACTGTTCTTATCTACCCACTACTTGTTGAAATTAACAATGCGCCTCGAACCATTTTTTGAAGTTTGTTAAGCAAAATACAGTCGTTAATGCGTCGAAGCAAAGTTTGTTCTGAAAAGACCCAAGGTTTCCAAGGACCCAAGGTTTTCAAGGACCCAAGGTTTACGTGCTTGTGAACGGTCGCGTTCAACAAATATAATCTTTCGAAAATCTCTGTGCATCGACCAATGACTTCATTTTATTCAAATCTGCTTCAGGAGGCCGCCCAGGACGTGGTGCATTCGCAAGAGCGAAATTGCAGGCATTCGAATTTGCAAACCAATCTTGGCATTGTCGTTCGGTCAACATATTTTCACTGTTCACGTAACATAATGTTTGCCTTGTTTGAACTGTATTTTTACCTTCTTGGTAGTAAAACAGTAAAATATACCGAAAATGCTTCGATTTCCATCCTCAATAGGGCAACAAAAAAAAATCAATAAGGCACCAATCCAAAAAATTTAATTTTACTAACAACCCTTACTAATTCGGCTTTTTTAATATATAACGGAAAAGTTGTTAAGTGCGAAGTTGGCTGCTGGATCATTTTAAAACAAGCGTCAAAACAAAGGAAAATGAAAATCGAATTTGGTGAATTTATTTCATAATTTCGAAAACCAAAACATGAGTTTCCCTATTTTAAATTTTTAAAGTGATTAAAGAATAAAGTGAATATCGCCCACAAGAGATCAGTGCCTACCCTCGAAACAACCAGCCGTGGAATGTGTGATATTGTTCTCGCATGAGTTGATGGCCTACCGCTACGCGGCTGTATTTCATTTCTCATTGATTTGAAAAGTGTGAAAATGTGCTAAGAAAGAGAGAGAGTGTGTCCATGCTAAAATAATAACTGATTAGGTTTGTTTCTGTTCTGCATTACACCTTTCATAGTTCGTCTGACATATAAACAAATTGCAGCCAACCGACGGAGACAAATATTTTCACGTCGCGAATGCCTGTCAAATCTGGTGCACATTTTGTTGTGTACTTAACATTGCCAGCCGATCGGAGTATGCCTTTTCTACCGATTTTTTCCATTCGTTTAAAAGAAGAGCACAGCATTTTATAATTTTGTTCACTTCTGCAAACGCCACAGATATTCACCATGTGCACCACTACGGCCTCCAGTCATTCCCGGCCGGCGAGTTAAGCCAAGAGAATCATTCAAGTGAAAATGAATTTCTGCCACCGGCAGCGCACTGTAAGATTTTTTTTTTTCAAACACTTAGAGAGGGGTGGATGAGACAAGTGTTAAGCGTATTGAATTACATTCTAGTTTAAGCTTATAATGCTGGTTGCAGACACTGACGTGTTTGCTATATGCATTCATACTCTTATGTCATATAAAAACAAACAGTAGTTGGACGGAATGGATGCCTGTAGGATTACAAAACTTGAATGTCTAGACTCCTGCTTTAAGTGTTCCTTTAAGTGCTGAAAATGTTCTACCCTAGGCAAAAGATGTGGCAGAAGTCTGCATTCAGGGAACTGCTTGTACTTTCATCCATTTCCTGCGGTTTTGATATGAATTGCTGCCTTTCCTAGCAGATTTTTTTTTTGGTAAAAAAAAACAGACAAATAAGGAACGATTATGACCAATAAATTGACAGCCGTTTTCAGAAGTGTAGAACTTCAAAAGGGAATGAAGCACAGATGATTTGTTTTTTAGTTCGTGTACAATATACGTGCTTCGAAGCACCGCGATCGTATTTTTGGAGCACTTCTTTCGACCAATCGACACGAGCCTTATTTTGAGCGATTGAAAAATTGTGTGTTCCAACGCGAACAAATTTTTTTTTGACGGTCAAATGTTCATGCAATATTGAATGTATTCTGGTCCCACTAATGCCTAAGGTTGTCGCAATTTGACGATAGGTCACATGACGATCTTGCAATATCAGTTGGAGCACAGCATCAACCGATTTTGGATGACCTTCACGAAATTCGTCTTGGAGTAACTACGACCTCGGTTGAATTCACCATACCAAAGGTAAACACTGGTCCTTGATGGAGCTTCATCGCCAAAAATTGAATTAAGTTCATCGATGGACTGTTGTTGAGTTAATCCACGTCAAAAGTTGTAAAAAATAACCGCACGAAAATGTTCACGATTTAATTCCATTATTTGGTGAGATGAATTTTTTAAGTTACTGTATGTCAAAACGTTCTGAGTACGTATAACTTCAAAAATGTCAAACTTTACGATAGAGGTGGCAGTTGCCAGATTGCAACACTAGGGTTGCCCAATCCCGAAATATGGCAATCTTCGTAACTACCAGGGCTGATTTCGACGAAGTTTAGTTCAAAGGACGGGGTTTAATTTAAAATTTTCGATTAATTTTTTAAACATTTTTGGCAATAGCGCTGAGAACGTTATCCTCCAAGCGATCAATCATTTTAGGCTTATCGGCGTAGACTGGTTACATCACACACTCCACAGAAAATAGTCAAGCGGCGTCAAATCGCACAATCTTGAAGGCCAATTCACGTGTTTATAACGCGAAACTGTTGTTATCAAACGCTTCCTTCAGTTAATCAATTGTGGTACGAATTGTGTGACATGTTGCTCCGTCTTGTGGGACCAACAGCTCCAGCAGATTATGGTTGCTCAATTGATGATCGAAGTCGTAGCTCTAAATTGGTCACGATTGAGTGTAAATTGCTGACCAGCGTCACAGAAGTACAGACTAAGTACTCCACTAACCCATACAGCACTTCAAGTCGTCAGCTTTTGTGAATTTAACGGTGTTTCAACATACACTTGATGATTGTATCACTCCAAATGCGTAAATTTTGTTTATTGACGTTTCCATTTCACCAAAAGTGGGCTAAACAAAATTCACTTATTTCAAAGAGAATCATGATTTTTCAAAACAAGTGTGCACAATTTGGAAGCGTTGTGAATGCATCAGTCAATTCATTTCATTCACTTGACGAAATGATCGCCAGTTAAATAAGTTAAATTAATAAAAAATCCTTTCAATATATTAGAATCTGCATTGGCGTTTCCAGGCTCGATGGAAGCATATACAAGATTCCTTTTGCCCTCAAGTGTCATCAGCATCGATTTAGACGCCTTAGTTTACTCGTCTACAGCTCGTTGTGTTCGTCCGATTCACGCAAAGTAGCGACTTTCAGAAGACTGTGCGGCTACTGCTGTCTTAGGAGTTTCGCATGATCAAGCCATCTCTTTGGGTTCCTCTTCTTCTTGTGGCGCTACAGTCGGGGGTGGATCTGGGCCTCAATTAATATACCTCTCCAGCCAGCACGATCTGTCGCTAGCTGTCACCAATTCCGCACTCCAAGCTGGTTGAGGTCCTTCAAGTTGTGTGCGTCACCTTAGCCTTGGCCGGTCTCTGTTGCGTTGTCATAATGGCTGAGATTCGAAAACTTTGCGGGCCGGAGCAGTGGTGTCTATACGTTTTACATGGCCTAGCCATCGTAAGCGTTATATCCGAAGAGGCTTGACCAGATGCATGTCGCTGTACAGCCCATAGAGTCCGTCGTTAAGTCTTCTCCTCCAGATGCCGTCAACGCAAACAGGACCAAAAATCTCACGCAAAACTTTTCTCTCAAAAAGACTAAGGGATGCCACCAACGCAAACAATATAAAAAATAGGCCGCAAAATTTTTCTCTCGAAAAGACTAAGAGCTTCCTAATCCGCCTTTGGTTACTTCCACGTTTCCGCGTCATAGAGCAAGATTGGGATGATCAAGCTGTGATATAAAGCGAGCTTTGTCCTTCGAGAGAGGGCTTTATGTCTCGTGAGCCCAAAGAAACAGCGATTGGCAAGAGTGATTCTGCGCTTGATTTCGGTGCTGATGTTGTTGTCCCTGCTTACCGCGGAGCCGAGGTAAACGAAGTCCTTGACTACCTCGAAGTTTCTGGTGCCTAGTGTTACGCTCTGTCCGAGACGTCGATGTTGTGTGTCCTTTTTTGATGACAGCATGTACTTAGTTTTGACCTCATTCACCGCCAGACCCATTTTAGCCGTTTCCGCTTCTAACGCCTCTTTGACGGCTTGCTGTTTTCGTCCAATCACGTCAAAGTCATCAGCGTAAACTAGCAACAGACTTTTGGAGGAGCGTGCCTCTGGTGTTGACTTGTGAGTTATGCACAATCTTCTCGAGGATGATGTTAAAGAAGTCACATGACAGTGCGCCGCCTTGTCTCAGTTCTGTCCCAGCCTTGTCTCAGCCTTGTCAGTCTTTCCCAGAAGTCTTCTGGCTGCTGTGCTTAAAATCTTTGTCGAAACTGAAAGAATCGGTGAGTTGCGGTCACTGAACTCTAAAATGCAGTAAAGGCTCCCCATCTTCAGTTTATATAATCGTATGGATTTGTTGGGAATACCAAAGACCCTCAGCACGTCGAGTCGGCTGTGGTCTTGAATACGGCATTTCGGTCGTGGATGATAATTTTCCCTTTTTCAGTCTTTCCGAGAATTTGCTGCAGCGTGCGGCTTCGCACAAAATAAAGAAATTCACTAGCTTGAGAAGACTGATGCCGCAGTAATTTTCGGGATCCTTTTTTGTGAAACAGGCAAAAAAATGCATGTTTTCCTTCTACCAGCTCGTAGTGCATGCGTCCAACTGTAAGATACCCAAACGCTTTAAAGGGCTCTACGGATACGTATTCCGTCTCCTGCTCCAGCAGCTTTGTTCAACTTCAATCCCCACACTGTAATACTGAAGGCGTCTAAGTCCGGGAACGAAATTCTGGGCTCCTTTTGTGAAACTTCAGTGGAACGTTCTGCCGCTGAAGGTTCGCCATCATCACTTTATAGGCTGACGAGTTATTTCTCTCATAACAGCAGTCAGCGTTTGAGTCCAGCGGCCGCTGTTTCATTTTTGGTTTATCGTTTAGACTTGATCTTAACACTTGGTAGGTTTCCATTTCGACCACCGCTCGTTTATAATAAAATTTGTTTTTTTTTTGAAGACTTGGTACAGTGAGGTACACTTCCCTCTTTTTTCTGCTTTTGTCTACAGTTGCAGCGATTCCTTTATTCCTGCGGCTTGGCTGCGTGCGTATGCCTACATAAATCCTCAAGTGATTGCGGTGTGATAGTGTGTAAATTCCGTAATTTGGAAAGAAGTTTAGAAAAGAATTGAACAAGTGGCCCGATAAGAAATTTAAAAAGAAGCTGCGCAAGGACATTAAAATTGGGACAAGAATTGTAAGAAGTACTTGGAAAGGGTTTTCAATAGTAATTTAAAAATTACTTGGGCTACATCTTACTTCCCGGCGAGTTACAGTCCTTTTTGTTGGCGAAATGCAAGATTCGCACTCAGTTTCTAATATGGGTTCAACAGCTTCCATCGCTCACAATGTAGCCCCGTTCCAACCGAGTCGGAAGTCACGTCCGGTTATCACCTTCTACAAGCAGTTCATTAAAGCGATTAAAACACAATTTTGAGAATACTTCGGGATTATATTTTTCCAGACTGTGGAGTGTGGTATCCTCGAAATTTATCGTTAAACCTTCAAGTTCCTTGTTGTAATAATAATAATTGTTGGCGCTACGGTTCAAAGGGGCCTTCGGCGTGTGAGCGTCGCACTCTACCCACTACGCCACAGCGCCACGGCGTTCCTTGTTGTTGCCCGCATTATTTTCCACTATTGAAGTTGCACCATTTTCAAAACTCTGTCGCAATGGTTGTCAGTTGAGAGCTATCAAAGCCGACCGCCACATAACTTGTGAGTTGCTTCAACTTGTGTAACGTGCGTAACGTAACAAACAACAGCACAGCCCCCCATCCACAACTACTTGGTTGCAACAATGTATTTTATGACTCATCGCGCTACAAATCACTGCTAATTGAAATGAACTCGGGGTCTCATCGCACATGGGACCGTTGGCATCCCCGCGAGCCAAACCGTCATTGCCCCCAAATTGTCAAAACTGTTGAAAAGTGCTTGCGATTACGAGCTGGAGCTCATCGCCAATCTCGATTCCATTCACCCGTCTAACGACAGTGAATTCCATTTCAGATAGTAAAACGAAATCCGAATGGAGGAGGAGGTTTCAGAGCAGCCCCTTGTGGGTAGACAAAATTGTATTTTCCACTTTCTCGCGATGCACCCTATTCCCGATAAGAGTTGTGGGCTCGGAGTGGTTTTTCAGTATGCGAGTCCTGGAAGCGCTGCTCTTTCATTTCCTTTACGAGCTCTTCGGGGTTCGGAACCTCGGTGTTGGTCGGTGTCAAAATGTCAATTTTACGGTGGCTGCAGCATTCGAATTGCAACATATGCGAATGGGAGAGCCAAGAAGTCGCCTTCAAGCACTGCCCCCAAAGACATTAACCCTGCCTGACACCATCATCGGCCGCCGCTGTCGTCGGTCGTGTTGGTCCGAGTTGGCATGTCAACATTGTGTCTCAACACGATTAAAGCCACATTTTATGTTGCAATAAAATACATGCGGGGATCTATCCGACTGGAAATTGTATTTTTTCATCACGAGCACACATCTGCTGCCGTCGCAAACGCAGAGTTCCACTTCGAGTTGTCACATAAACTAGGCTTGGCGCGCGGCGTGTGCATGAATAACCAGCAGCAGCGTTTTCGTCGGCAGACAGCATCGACAGCAGCAGGTGAGCCGGGGTCTCGATGTGCATACGGCCGACGACTGTGACAGACCGCGAACGCGTTTTGCCGTGCCTCGTAATGACCAATCATAATGGTTATGGCTATTGCTATATCATAATCTGATTGCAGCCATAAAATATCGATTCGCAGCCATATTTGGAAGATAACGAGATACAGAAGTTATGGAGTGGACGTGCTTTTGTGATGTGTTTCGTGGAGATGGTGAATAGTTCTTGGACGCGTTGGGTATTCTGTGGCGGGTTTTGCAAGAGGAATGGGGGGAATGATTTGACAACATTTGCAATGAAGACGATTTACTTCTTCATTTTGGACAGGGTAAGAAGCAAGACATGTCTGCGTGGCGATTGCTTACATGACATCTCTAAAAATGGGTGAGTGCCGGAGGAAATAGGCGCTGGGCATCGCTTTACCTACGAAGGACATGGTAGTCGTTGATTTTTTTGTTTAGACAGTGAAGTCAGCGACGGACATCAGACAAATTAACGTCCACTTTTCTTGGTAAGGGCACAGCACAGGCTGCGGCGGAGTTCGGCTCATTTCAAAAAATTTTTCCTTTGGCTTAGTCTCTTCGCAATTGCCGGAAATTGCACAAACTAAGTTAGGTTTGGGCCTTCTCTAAGTACGTGCGCCATTGAACAGTTTTTTTTGTGGCCTTGCCTTTGATGCTTTCTACCCAACAAATCATTCAACGTATCCGCGCTCATCGATAAACTTATTTTTTGCTAGCCAAAGCGGGGAATACCGATTCGCAAACGGTTCGTAATACGGCCTAAATGGTTTTTTCTTTGTTTAGAGACAGTTTGAATTGAACAGAAGGACGCTTCCTTCTCCTTAATGCCTGCAATAATGACTGAATAATAATTTCGACGACCTGGACTATTAGCATGTGTCCCAATGTCGCAACGGGCAGTTATGATACCATGGAGTGTTTTGATCGCCGGTCTGCCTAGTTTGACTAATCATAACGAACTAGATTGTGGCTGCTCTGCTTGGTGGTCCGGTATTCGAAACATGTATGATTTTTGACATTAACTGCGTCCACCTGAAGAAGACGCTGAATCAAAGCGTTGGCCAATAAAGTTGAAGCTTATAAAGCAGTAAGGTCTAAAGACACCATAAGTTCTTAAGGATAAAGTTCATATCTGAAATTAAGATTGCTAAAGATTCTTCTTCTTCTTCTTGTTGTGGCGCTACAGTCCGGACTGGACCTGGGCCTCAACCAACATACCTCTCCAGCCAGCACGGTCTTTCGCCAGCTGCCTCCAGTTGCGCACTCCCAGTTGGTTGAGGTCCTTCTACACTTCTCTTTGCCATTTCAGCCTAGAACTTTATCTGCTGATGATCCTACACAATCCGATGAGTTTGGTAGGAGTGCTAAAACTAGACATGGCACTGTATAGCTCGTCTCTATGCACGGATAGGTGGTGAGTGTCGATTTGAACTTCTTTGGTCCTTTCCAGGATCTGCCGTGAAGTGAATATCTGGTCTATCGTGGACTTCTCCGGCCTGAAACCACACTGATAGGGACCTATTAGGTTGCGGACAAAAGGATTCTGACGCTCACAAAATACGGCAGAGAGTATCTTGTAGGCGAAGTGAAGAAGACTGATCCCTCGATAATTGGCGCAGTCAAAGGGTTCTCTTTCTAGTTAACCGGGCAAACGACGCTGAGATTCCACTCATCGGCCATGCTTTCCTCCGACCATATCTTACAGATGAGCTGGTGCATGCCCAACCAGGTCATCTCCTGCTGCTTTAAATAGTTCTTCTGACAGTCCATTCACTCCAGCAGCTTTGTTCGACTTCAGCTTGGATATTGCTATCTTCAACTCGTCTAAGTCGTGGGGACGGAATTCTTTTCTATCACCGTCCAAATCGAGTGGAAGGTTCTGCCTAACAGCGGTATTGGGGCCGTCATTGCCGTTAAGGAGTCTGCAGGAATGATCCTTCCAGATTCTCGGCACAGACTGCGACTCTATCACAAGTTGTCCATTTTGATCCCGGCAGGCATTGGTCCGAGCCTTGTATCCTCCGGATAATTGTTTTACCATTCGGTAAAACTTTCGGACTTCTTTCCTGCCATAACACCTTTCCATTTACTCGATCGCCCGCTTCTCATGCTACTTCGTTGTCCTTCTGAGTAGCCGGTGCTCTTCCCTTCTTCTCTGTTTTTAGAGCTCATGAACAGACCTCGTTGTTCGATGCAGCGTCGCCTTATAGGCGTCTTGTCTAGCTATATGCGCTTGCCTGCACTCGTCGTCAAACCATGGGTTCCTTCTAAGTGGTGACGTGAAACCCTAAACATCAGTGATGATCAGCTTCCTTGATGACTTCTTGACAACGTTTTCTAGTTTTCTTCTATGCTTAGTGCAGGCATCGTCAAACTCCGAGCGAGTTTCAGGGAGACTCGGTCGGCAAAGTTCCCAGCGATCGGCTGAGGTTGTAGCTATCCGATTGTAGCTTTGATCTAGATTACACAGGGATATTTGAGAGTGGTTAACCCTGTTTAACTTTCAAAGCCTGGGCTGGTTTGCAAGTCGGGAAGGTGAATCTCCTACAGCATACCTTCTTTAGCTTGCAAAAAATTCGAAGTTTACTAGTTTCTACAGAATAATTGTAGCCCGCTTTCAAAAGATGGCGCCACCTGCAAGTTGTTACTGTTCTTGGAATCAATTTCCCGTTTCATTGGAAATTTGTGACATTTTGCAGCAGTAATTAGTATGCACCAGTGTTGGTTTTAGACAACAACGTTGTTTTCTTGCTTCTTCGAAAATGCCCGGATTTGTTTCAAATAGGCAGGATTTGTAGGAAGTTTTGACTTTGGTCCTTAATTTTAAGGAATGGGCAGTTGTGTGCAGATGTTTGTAGAAGTTTATAGTGAATCTGCGCCCACCGATAAACTATACAGAGCGAGGTTTAGACGCTTCAAAAGTGATGCTCTTAGCGTCGACCATAAAGATTGTCTTGGCCAGCCTAAAAAGTTTAAAGATGAGGAATTGGAAGCTTTACCAGATCAAAATGTGCGCCAAACGTAAAGTAAACTCGCAGAATTCTCGAGAGCTACCAAATATTTTTCGTTTGATTGATGGAATTTATATTTTTCAAAAGCCGAGAATCTGAGTTCCTTTCGGATTGAAACCGAATGATGTCAAAAGGCGACTTTTTACATCGAATCTGCTTTTTGAAAAACATGCACCAGATAGGGTGAAAATTGGACATACTACGACAACGTCAAGGAAGAAAAAACCTTGTGAACCCCATCCATCATCATCGTTTCAAAGGCCGTGGTCTGCATATGATGGGACACAACGCGTGTAGAGTGCTATAAACTGCTATAACCCGGCAAGAGTGGCAGTCGGGAGCCGGGAGAACGTCAACGAACAAGTACAAAGTGCTTGAACCGTGCATTGGGTAAGAAACGAGAAGACATGCCAAGATAATTTTGCTACATGATGTCAAATGTTACTGGTCATCTTGGGGCTTCAAACAGCACTGAAGTACAAGAAAATTTCGTCAATAAGCAACAGGTCCTAGTTTTCTTTTCTCGTCCTCTTTTATAGCTGCTGTCAAAGGCCTGTTTCCCTCCTCCATGCTCTGATTTTAAAACTCTTCCTCTCAGTTGCTTAAACAGCTCCTCCTGCCATTAGTAAATCGTGTCCTGGTGCAATTCCCTCAAATGACCAAAGCTTCTCTGTCTGTCACTCAGCCTTATTGCAGAAGCACCGCCCACAAAATTTGAAACAATTTAGTTCACCGCCTATTTGTCAGAGCAACCATGTTCACCACAAAACGGTGGCATTATCTCAAATAAATCCCAAACAAATCACGCCAATTAGACGGAAAACAAATCCCACCAACATTCGGTGCACACACGCTGCCCGCATCGTATGTTCAATTAAATCAACTGCCAAATGCAATTAGACACTTACACGGCTCATCACTGGGGGCAATTAAATTCCTCGTAATCTCCACCCCTCTAGCGCAATGCGGGTCGCAGCAAAATCGAGCCTGGGAATATGTCCCAACCCGAGTCGCCATTCAATACGTGACTGTGGCATATAAAGATCGCAAGTCGGGATACTAAAGCTTCTTAACGACCATCAAAGTAAGCGACGTTTCCTTATGCCGCCCCTTCTTCCCCCCACACACACACACACGCTTGACTGCATCCAGCGCGGCAGTAATGACAAACGGAGTTGGCAGTTCGCAACTAGGTTATCATCCCGCTCAAAATGCAGTCCTGCATTGACGACGGGCCACTAAAACCGTGAGTCGTTAATGCATTTCACGTATCATGCTGCTGCTGGGGTGCATAACTTTTCTGTGCTGCGAGTGAAGTGCAGTTCCCACGACCCAGTTCGATGGGCGATGTCATTTGTGACGATTTCCGCAATAAAATAACGCGACACGCACTTTGGGTGGATAGTTTTGACTGAGACTTATCGCGGATTGGCTGACTGTACAATACGTCTGAACGGATGCTCCTTCATGGGTCCCATAAATGGCGAAGGCCACATAAAGTTTAGTTTACTGAAGGGAAGCTTAGCTTCAGTCAGAGTATTTTATAGCTTTGCTTTGGTTTCTAATCGTTTTGACAGGAAATAGTTTCTTATGCAAAGGGGATAGGAAAATTTGTTTTAACTGCATTTATATGTGAAGATAAACGAAATCTAGGAATTACAGTTGGGCCACATGGGCTCGAGCCGGTGTTTATAGACCAAGAGACCTCTTCACATAAATACTTCGTAATCCAATGGTGCAACATTTCTTTGAGTGAAACCTTCTTAGGTTATGATGTCGAATGCAAGAATTACATTCTGCATGCTAGACAGAAAATGTCAAAAACTCGATGTGCCCAAAATTCCGAAGTGCCCAAAATCCCGTATTTGTGCATGCGTGCCAGAAAATGCCAAAATCTCGGTGTGCCCTTGATTCTGGTTGCGTGTCAGAAAATATCAAAATTTCGAGGTGCCCAAAATCTCGTATTACATTCTGCATGCGGGCCAGAAAATGCCAAAATCTGTGTGACCAAAATTCGGAAGTGTTCAAAATCCCATTTTATATTCTGAATGCATGACAGAAAATGCCATAATTCCGAAGTGCCCAAAATCCTGTATTACGTTCTGCAGGCGTTCAAGAAAATGCAAAATCTAGTTGTGCTCAAAATCCCGAAGTGCCCAAAATCCCCTATTACATTCTGCAAACCCAAAATCCCCTATTACATTCTGCATGGGTTCCTGAAAATGCTAAAATCTTGACGTGCCCAAAATTCGGAAGTACCCAAAATCCCCTATTACATTCTGCAAACCCAAAATCCCGTATAACATTCTGCATGCGTGCCAGAAAATGCCAAAATCTTGATGTGCCAAAAATCTCGATGTGGCCAAAATCCCGAAATTGTCCAAAATTCGGAAATTCCAGAAAATGCCAAAACCTTGATGTGCCCAAAATCTCGATGTGCCCAAAATTACGAAATTGTCCAAAATTCTGAAATATGAACATAACGAAGGCCTAAAAACCTTTAGTGTCAAAATCCTAACAGACATCTATCCAACATCCCAAAGTGGTGATCTACCTTTAAACACAATTATCAAAATTTTAGATCATTTTGGATCTTTTTAGGGATTTTTACTTTTTGGTCTTAACGGGAATTTTAGAATTCTGACTTTTGCTGGATTTGGAACTTCAATCACTGTGTATCATGTTTGTACTAAATACAAGATTTTGCTCTTTTCGAAATTTATGATATTTTTGTATTTCCGCCATTCCTTTGCAAACTAGCATCATAGCACTTTTTGCACACTTTAAATCAAAGAATCTTTTGATTTCAGTCATTTCGATTTTGGTCGATTTCCGATTTCTTTCTAGGGAGTTTTACCTTTCAAGGCTTCAGGTGTTCGTGACTCTCGGCACTTAGACTTTTGTAGATTTTTGAATTCTGGTCACTACGAGATTTTAATCTTTTCGAGATTTAAGGCAATTCATCATGTTTGTCCTTTTTTTTGGAATTTCAACATATTGGCGGAATTTAAACATATTGGCGGAATTTTAACATATTCGATCTTCTACCTCTTACCTTTTTTTGCTATTCGAACATTAAGGCAGTTGAGTTTTTTGGTCCTTTCTAGATTAACAACATTTTAGAACTTGAACGTATCGGAATCTTCGTTTCAGGATTTTGGCGATTTTATTTGGGCATTAAACGAGATCGTACGAAATGGAGTGGTTGAGGTCCGAGTCTACCCCAGACTGTTGCGCCAATTAAATAAGAAGAAAGCTTAAGTTTTTCGGGGATTTTATAAACTTTGGAATTTTTACCTTTTCTCCCTTTGGACATTACCAGATTTTGGTGTTTCCAGGATTTTGCGGTTTCTATATTTTATAAATTTTAGAGTTTTCGGCATAACTGGATTTTAAAATTTCGGACACTTTTGAATTTTGTGGATTCTTTCTGAATTTTTGTCGTTTCGGTGTTTCGACCATTTTCGGATTTTGCATAGATTGAAAATTTTGAATATTTCGAGATTGGGATTTCAAAGTTCAGAGATCCCTCCATCTAAATGGGCATTGTGCTTACTCCAAAGGCTTGACTGCTGTGCTAATAAATTAGTCTCAGGTCTAGGTGGTAGACTTAGCCAGGGATAAGTAGTGTCGTCATCGAGAATTACTAAATCGTTGCAAATGTAAATGAAAGAGCCGATTGTCGCTTGGCTGTGTTTATTGTTGCTCTTGTCAGGTTACTTGGGCCTTCACACAAATCAAATCCCGCACACGCCATCCTTAGCTCCTTTTATGATATTGACGTGTCGGAGGAAGGGCCGGAAATAGGTGGACAATAATTCATTCTACACGTAACAACGTTTTCTGATTTCCTAAATTCCAACAAAACTAGAAGTGTCTGGGAAACCATTTCTATGAGCAAACCCAAAGCCTTCACATTCAACCGCCGCATCTGACCTTCCAAGCTCTCCCGCAAATTAGTTCATTAAATCAAATTACAGCTCAAGTCTTAACCTAATCTCCGTATCTCCCACATTTCCGTGATCTTGCGCCGCCATCGTCGACCTCCAACAAATGACAAAAGGCAATGTTTCACGCAACCGCATCCCACGGCAACCGCAACATCGCATCGCGTCGCATGATCCGCAACAATTACCCTGATACACATCGCCGTCAGTCTGCGATCATGTGGAAAATCTTGTGACTTGAGCCGCAACGTCAATGCCGACGCGCGGCGCTCAGCTCAATGCGATAATGGAAGTCGCCTCCATTCGCAACTGTCACCGTGTAATCTCAGGCTGCACATGACGTCTCTTTATCAAATCCGAATCCGCTTCCCAATTACGAAACTCACTGGCTGCCCAGTGAACCGCTGAACCTTCGAAAAACGCAAAGAAAATCGAATTGACATCTGTTGGCGATGCCGCGGGGCAATTTGCCGTTTTGGTCCGAAGTCTGGACGTCGGACGCGGGCCCGCTGGCTGGCTGCTTGGATGGCGAAAAAAAGTGTAAATTGCTCTAATAACAGCGTGTACTCGCTTGGGAATCCATTGTGAGCGACAGTCAAATGCTGCAGCAGTTGCAGGCACTTTCGAAACCGCGGTGTGATGTTGTCCGGGCCCGAATGGATTTCTTGTTTGGACAATCAACAGCCGAGTGTTGGCAATACCAGGTGCTTGATCGAGTTTCGTGCCTAGCATTGATCGAATCTACGGCTGCCTGCGTATAGGACACAAATCTTTGGATTTGGTAGTGTTTTCAAATGGACGCGTGTCTGGCTTACAGATGCGCGCCGAGGCTTGCTAATTAGCAACAGTCTCTGAGGTCATTTGGCAGCGATCGTGCGGCGAAGATATTCGCATTTGGGATGGCAATGGCGTACTGTGTAATGCGATCTGAAGATAAACCGAGTTGGGGATGTGTTCGCGAGCAGAAGGTCGTCGTCGTCGCCCGCTGCCGAGGTGCGAGCGCCATCAAGGCATGCCCATCAACATGTTAACGATCTTGTTTTGATTGGCACACAATTGCTGACTTGTTTCACTGAGCGTGGAGCGCTTTTGCGCAGTTATCTAGCCCATGAATCACGTGGAGTGACTTAATCGGATTTATGTGGCATACAGGAGATGGGATGGATTGATGGGAACGAAAGCAAACGATTTTGATTGACAAGATTCATTTTAAGTGTCAACCGACTAGAACATTGCGCACTTAGTTTTGTATGGGTAGGGACAAGGTTTTTGTTGGTTAGGAAGATTTGATATGTAACCTGAGTACTGTTGATAGAGGCTAATGTGGGAAAGGAAATGTGTCATCTCGCTGTTTTTGAGTCTTTGAGTTCATACGCTGGAAGTCTCATTCGGTTCTTGTTTGATTGCCATTCTCGTGCTCATGGGCCATTGGAGCAGACCTGACGTTCAGACGCCAAGAGGGTAAAATCTGTTCCATTTACTTATTGAGTTCATTAATGGCGCTTTCCGCAATATGGCATTTATGGCTTTATATAGAAGGGTGGAGTCGCAGGATGCAGGATATAATTCCAGTTTTAATCCTTTTTTTTATGAAGTGGAATAAACTGTTCAAGTTCTAAGAACATTTGAGATTGTCAAAACGCAAACGCGTCTAGGTTTCTTTAAGCGATGAAAGAAACATGTTTGTGGTCGCCGTGGCGTAGTGGAAAGAGTGCGACGCTCACAGGCCGAAGGGTCTAGGTTCGATTCCCGCCTAAACACCTAGAATTTTGCACGACACCATCTTTTTCGAGCTGCTGACAACACTCAAAGAGTAATAACTATCTAAGAAAGCTTCTCAAACTTCGCCGATCGGAGTCGGCAAAAAACTGTAGGTCCCTTTTATTCGTGAGAGAACAGTAGCGAGCACAACACGAGTAGTTGATGAGCAAGCTAGGCCCTGGTCCCAGTTTGGACTGTAGCGCCAACAATTATTATTATTATAAGAAATATTTAACCCCTTTCGATATGAGGCAAACATTCCCCTAAAACTTGAGTATAACGCTCCCATCTGGAATTCCCAAGACCTCCCAGTGTCTACCAGACAACGAGCGATAAAACTGATTGGGAAAAATGCGGCGACGTCAATTGACCCGCAAGAACAACGCCGTAATGTTGCGTCTCTATCACTCTTCGATCACTATTTCAGCAAAAAATGTTCTAATACGAGGGTTGCCTTTTATATTTCGGGATAAGAGAACAAAAATACATATTAACCATCGCAAATAGCTTTATTGTTTTTCAAAATATTCCCAATTAAGATCTATACACTTTTGCATGCGTTTGAACCAATTGTCGAAGCACCTTTGCCACTCTGATTGAGGTATCTACAAAACATGCATTCTGAACGCATCAACCGCTTCTTCAGGTGTCTTAAAACGTTGACCACTCATTTTATTTTTTACGTACGGATAAAATAAAAAGAAGTCATTCGGTGCCAAGTCAGGACTACCACGTACGGCGGGTGATTCATCAAACCGATGTTTTGAGTGCTCAAAAATGCAGTTGTTTGAGCCGATGTGTGAAAGCTCGCATTGTCGTGGTGAAGAGTGATCCGTCTTCGGCGGTTGGTTTTCTTGATTTCTTGGAAGACAACTGGCAAACAAATGGTTGAGTGCCACTCAGAATTGACTGTTCTGCGTTGTTCTAGTGGTACGGTTGCGACATGTCCAATTTTTTCGAAGAAACAGGCGACCATTTACTTGGAAGTGCTTCGTGCGCGAGCAACTTTAGTTTGATTTGGCTTAATTTGAAACACTCATACAGTCAACTGCTGTTCACTTTCGGGATCATACGCGTAAATCCATGATTCATCACCTGTGTGGATGTCATAGACGTGTTTTGAGGCACCGCGATCGTATTTTTGGAGCATTTCTTTCGACCAATCGACACGAGCCTTTTTCTAAGCGATTGACAAATTCTGTGGGATCCAACGCGAAAAAATTTTTTTGGCGATCAGAATGATGATGACAGAGTTTCGAGCGACACTGCTCTTTTTTCGTTTTCCTGTAGACACTTGCATTTAGTTCATGCACGGAAAAGTTCCTGCAACACTGTATGTACGCGTGACTACAAACTTTACCCTCATCGTTCCTCAATCAATGTTTTTGCCAGTTTGTGCACGGTAAAGGCAATTTTTCGACCAAAAGAAACTTCCACTGGCGATTTGACCTATGGCAAAAATATACCCTCTGATGCGAGGACTCCAATAATCCAGCTCAACATTCACAAGGGGACGATTTCCTGATCAATACACCGTCAACCAGATTGATCACGTTGCGATCGACGTCAGACACTCCTCCAGTATTCTTGATGTCCGAACCTTCTGAGGTGCAAACATCGACTCGGATTATTAACTTAAGCCAATGTAAGAACCCGAATATCGAGAGAGCAACGGAGTCGAGACAGGCCAAAACGGGTTGATGTCGGAAAGCTACAATCGCATACGATCGCTGGAAACTTTGCCTACCGAGTTTCCCTGAAACTCGCTCAGAGTTCGACGCTTCCTGCACTAAGCATAGAAGAAGAATGGAAACGTTGTCAAGAAGCCATCAAAGAAGCTGTCACTGATGTGCTGGGCTTCACGTCACCTTCCAGAAGGAACCCATGGTTTGACGACGAGTGCAGGCAACCGCACGCAACTAAAGAAGACACCTATAAGGCGACGCTGCATCGAACAACGAGGGTTGTACGTGAGCTCTACGAACAGAGAAAAAGAAGAAGAAGAGCACCGGCTTCTCAGAAGGAAACAGAAGGAGCATGAGAAGCGTGTGTTCGAGGAAATGGAAAGGTGCTATGGCAGGAAGTCCGAAAGTTTTACCAAAAGGTAAAACAACTATCCGGAGGATACAAGGCTCGGAGCAAAGTCTGCCGGGATCAAACTGGATCACTTGTGATATAGTCGCAGTCTGTGCCGAGAATCTGGAAGGGTCATTTCTGCAGACTCCTTAACGGCGATGACGGCCGAAATCCCGCTGTAAGGCAGAATGTTCCACTCAATTTGGACGACGAGTCGCGCGGTCGAGGAAATGGAAAGGTGTTATGGCAGGAATGAAGTCCGAAAGTTTTAGCGAAAGGTAAAACAGCTATTCGGAGGATACAAGGCTTCGTATGGCGGTAAATGAGAGCAAGACTAAGTACATGCTGTCATCCAGGAAGGACACAAAACATCAACAAATGCGCAAACGGGCGACAGCTGGCAAAAGTTCGTGCTGGCTGAAGAGGCATGTTGGTTGAAGCCCAGGTCCACCCCGGACTGTAGCGCCACAAGAAGAAGAGGAAAAAGACGCTTAAACAAAGGCCTCATTTCTTCTGTCCAGGGCTGCCTCTGGGCAGAAACTGAGATAGAAAGCAAATATGATCGCATTTTGACGAACCGCGCAAACACGGTTTAGAGATTTGGAGCTGGGGGCATCAGGATGCATTGTGGCGAAGGGCAACATTAGATTTTACACTTTTTACGTAACTTCGGATCGGTCTTCCAATCAGAAATCATTACGATCCTAATGGCCACGAGCTACCATGTGAGAAACGGGTGGTTAGGGCGAAATATTAGCGTCTGCAGCCTACCACATTCGAGATAGTTCAGGAAAGCAAGTTAACCCTTAATACGGTCGTCAGACCAAATCGCTTTGACGTGTATGGGACACGGGACAGCACGGGGTCAAGAGAAATGAGATTGTCGATAAACTTGCTAGGCAAGGACCTAAAATGGCTCTCTTGGAGCCCGAAGCCACCTTGCGCCTGACCGTGTCCTAGGTTAGGCTTAGAGGGTTGGGTCTTCCGGGAGCACAATTAGATATGACATGACTTTTTTGGATGCAGGCTGATGAAGTGCATGCGCCCAAATGTTAGAAAGAAATTCGCGGCTTTTCTTTTGTCGAGCTTATGCGACATTTCATCTTCGCTTTGCATTAGCGATAGGGCTTAATGATGCGACGCCTAAAGAGTGACCCGCGTTTCGTCGAACTTATGCGACATTTCAGCTTGGCTTTGCATTTGTGCTGGATCCTAATGATGCGACGCCTAGAGAGTGACCCGCGTTTGGTCGGCTCAGGTGTTTGTGTGATAAAGTGGTTGGAGACAAAGAAAATACTGGTAACACAATAGACTAGTTTTAGAGTCCTAATGCTGCAGCGTTGTGTTTCCCAACCTCCAACAGAAGGCGAATCTTGAATCAGCACAATTTGACTACATGGTTATACTATTCGCTCATCCCGAGAGAGTTGTCAGAAAACCAGCCCTGTGTACAGAAGTGTGACAAATCGAAACGGAGAAGAAAACCGAAAGAGAAATTTCCAGCAAGTTTGGAAAAGTGAAAAAAAAAAACGTCCACACAGATGTAGTGTGCCACTAGTACGTTCTGTTGAATGGTCAAGGATCTGGCCGGTCACAGAAGGTTCTCTCTCATCTTTTCATAATTTTCAAAAGCGCGAACGGCTGCTCGTTGATACCTTAAACTCAATGATTTTTGGTGTTTGATCAAATTATTCACCAAAGGCCTGAACCGTCTGACTTATCCACCTTGAATGGTTGAAACCTCAGCTAACCACCTCAGAAATCAGAAATCAGAAATACTTCGGTGTGCTTTCCTAGATTTTTGCACAGTCAAGAGATGTCCCTTATCGTAAACCTTATATATCCAGAATTTGCATTTTTGAACTTTCTGAACCTATTTTACTCACTAAACTAAAATGGACGTGTTTTGCAAAGATTTGCAAACTTCACCACATCTCTGTCAACAAACTTATCCCCACGAGAGTGTTGAAAAGTGAATCGCTGAACTGAATCACTGAACACATCCCACAAAAATCCACCGGCTCTATTGATAAGAAAATTCCAGTTATTGTCAACGCTTCCCAGATCTTATCGCAGGACACTTCCAAAACGGTTTGAAACGTCACCCTTGGCGTCGAACAAACCAAAACGGTTTCCCCCAATCTGACATTCGGCGACACAAACGTCAACCCACTTCGCACTGACAGCGCCTCATAACTGTCAGAGCGTGTTTACAAAATGCATTGTGCTTGGCGGCCTGTCTATTAATCAAGCAACCCGCACTCACAGTCACCGCCATAGACCACTCGGCCGAGCCCTAAATCATAGTCCTGTGACACAAAATGACACACCATCGTCGCACTGTCAAATAAATCAGAACCTTATCAAACGTTGCCCGCCCATTAATCACTCACCCATCCCCGCTGCACATTGATTAATGCGTGGTGTGCATGTCGAGCCTTTAAGCAAGTGTGACATTCCTCGAGCGGTGCGTTGTGAAAGTGACATTTGACAGGAGACAATAAATACTTGACAGTTTGGCCTCGGCGGCGGGAGATTGTGGTCGTGCGAGCGAACGGTTTTAGCGTCAGTGACGAGATGTGGCGTCATTTGGATGCGCATCTGGACGCAGAATGAGATAAGTGCGGTCTATTTGTGAAGTCATTCAGTGCACTGATTACCCACGAAAGCGCACAATTAACTAATCAGATTTGTTTTCTTCTCTCTTTGCAGCTGACGCAATCCTCAAGTGCTGGCGGTGTTCGACGGACGTGTCGAACGGAGAGTTCTGCAACGATCCCTTCGACCCGGAGTTTATTTCGGAGCAGCAGCGCTACTGGAGCTACGTGAACTGCTCGTACTCGGTGGGGCCCAAGTCAGTGAACTCCAGGCCAGTGTGCAAGAAGGTGGTGCAGGAAGGTAAGTGAAATGGGTGGGCGGACGCCCGATGACAGCTGTCAAGTTGTGTGCGCTCAAGGAAAGTGGAATCTTGAGCGAGGCCGTCGGAATTATGGCGCGCCTTGTTGCCGTGCGTGTGCCTGTCTGATTGAAAGTTTGCCAACGTTTTGGCAGAAGGGGGGGTGGCCTTCAGTGAATCTCAATTAGGGCTCTGGGTTGGGCTTTCGATGAGGCATTCGACGTTGTTTACCGGCCGACGGATGTTCGTAAATTTGTTGAACAGGGTCAAAGTTTGTAAGTTGTTGTCAGCAGCGGCGGCGACGGAGGCCTGCGTGGAATAGCAAGGAGCGATGGCCATGGGGTGGAAGCTCTTAGCGATACACTGTGAATTTCGAGTAGCTGCTTTGATCTTCGATCAGTGTCAGGAGCGGAGACCTTTAGGTGGGCTTATCGATAAACGAGTCAAATGGGGTCGAAAAACAAAGTTCTGCGTGTGGCTTTTACGAATGTCACGTCCGGACGTCGAAACTATCACAAGTGAGGGCTGCTGCTCAGAATTGGTTACGACGTAACACAGTCAGCAGGGTCTTCCAGAAAGGTTTCTTGGCGAACAATTCAATATGTAAATCCTGAGTTTTAGTTGTCTGTTAGATTATGAGCATGAGCTCTTCATAAGACGCCATTGTTACGAAGCTTTCTTTCTGAATAGAGGCGCATTTAGTGCCTCAAAGTTGCGAAACAGAATCAACCCCCCAGCGCATTCCAATCGCTCACCGACCACTGCCCAGAAATGATGTAAACGTCCACCCTCGCATCATACAAAGCAGCGATGAGCGATTCAAGTCATTAACAAATCACAACATCATCAACATCAACGTGTTTCCCCTCCCCCGGTCCAGAGCTGATTTAATTAATTCGTTCGTCACGTAATGAGCGCCTTTTGCTCGTGTGCTCGTGCATTCTCAGCCTTGCGGTCTAGGTGTGGCGCGGCGTGACTAAGCAGCCTCCCGCGCAGATGTGCATGCAAAACATTTTCGAAAACCGAACAACAACTCGGACAGATCGGTGTTGTCGGCCCACTTTTCCGCGCGATCATGCACCGGGGTTCAGCCGAATAAAATAATGCCCACAACGATCCGGCCCAATTGAGGAAATTATCCTCAGCCGTCTCTTTTCCGTCCATCAGTAAGCGCGGCGTCAATTTGACGCGATTTATCGCACACTCGCTCGGCGCTTGTTGCCGCAGAGACAATGCACTCGATTTGCTGTGGCCGCTGATGCCCCGCATCCGATGGAATCGTTTCTAATTGTGATCTTGCTCGATCTGCGGCGAGTGCGCCTAGCAATTAGATCGGGTCACGATCAGGAGGTTGTATGCAAATGAAGGCTGCCTCGGAAAAGGGATTTCAGATGGGAAGTGTTCCACACACACCTTCAGTGCTGGCACACTCAACCGACAGCGGCTAACTTGTCCGGCAGTGTGGGAAAGGAATTTAATCTTGATGCAGGCGAAGATAATTGGCTCAGCTCATTTGCTGCATGTGTGGGGGCGAGAATGAGGCTTCCAGTTGGAGGTCAAGAGTAGCATTCGTTAAGGAACTGAGCAATTAAGAAATAAGCTGCTCAGCTCCGTCACGCGGTGAGCAGTTGAGGGATGCAGCGATTGCTCAATTTGCTGTTGCATAAGTCATGCAACATGCTTGCCAAGGCCATTGATCGAGATAGACTGAGAGGTGAAATTTGTTTCTGATTCAGGGTGTATTTCTTAGCTCAGACAGCAATGACTCCTTTCATTTGTGGGCTCATCGTTTGAGGTGATACTTTGCCTCTAGACGATGAACAACACGGTGTGCTGCGAGCAGGAAAAGGTTTGGAAAAGGCAAGGATCAGTCTATTCCAACACCCAGTTAACCAGTGTGTCCTAGTCAAGTTTAAGACTGTTTGCTTCTACTTTGTTTTCTTCTTTTCGACTGTCTGCTGTCAGTGATAATTTCTGGGATATCCTTCGTAGGAAAAGATCTTGTAAATGTAATTGAATAATTAGTTTGTGAAAAGATTGCTGAACCTTAGAGCGAACTTATTGGGAGTTTCGGTGGGTTTGGTGTTTTGTGTTCAAAATTTGTTTTATTGAAAGAAGGGTTTTAAAAAATGCTTCACTCTGAGTATTATCCGACGAATGCGATAACTTTGTTCTCATCTCTCTGGTAATTTTTCCAATACCATCTCTAACATATGAATCCCCTCTGACTTCCACTAATTAAGTCATTTATCGGTTTCTAAAAAGACCCGCACCGTCGACCCCCCGAATCGTTTTGCATCCGCCAATGTCAGTAGCCGGAAGAAGCATATTCGAACTTAACTCTAACTGCTCTATTTCTTGAGTTAAAATGAAAACTAAGCAATCCTATCTCTAATGCTGTTTATTTAAGACAAATTCAGATATTTTCAAAAACACAAAAACAATGTTATGGTCTAAAAAAGACGAGTTTACCCTGTCTAACAAAAAGACAATAACATTGTCTTTTTGACAATGATCCTCACTGATGTGCGATGACCTCTCGCTGATGTGCGAGAGGCGTTCAATATGTTCTCAGTATCGATATGATGGAAAATGCGAATTCAATTTAAATTGTTTTTATTTTTCAATATAATCCCCCTAACATCAATACATTTCTTACATCTTGAGATAAGCTTCAAACCCTCAAAAAAATAAATTTCCTCTTTCTCTGCAAAATACTCATTTATTGCCAATAATATATATATATATATATATATATATATATAATAATAATTGTTGGCGCTACAGTCCAAAGGGGGACCAACTACTCGCAACTGTTCTCTCACGGGTAGAAAGGACTTACAGATTTTTGCCGACTCCGAACGGCGAAATTTGAGATGTTTTCTTAGACAGTTATTACTCTTTGAGTGTTGTCAGCAGCTCGAAAGAGGTGGTGCCGTGAAAAATTCAAAAAATTGGTGTTGAGCTGGCAATCGAACCTACACCCTTCGGCGTGTGAGCGTCGCACTTTACCCACTACGCCACGGCGGCTACGACTTGAGTTCTTCATCATCCAAAAATCTTCTTCCACGAAGACATTTTTCCAAATCCGGAAACAGGAAATAACCACTAGGGCCAAGGTCTGGACTATTGGGTGAGTGTTGGATTTCTTCGAAACCACAATCTGGCGCAGCAGCCCTGGAAGCTCGCGCCGTGTGAACAGGAGCGTTGTCATGAAGAAGCAACACCCCCGCTGCGAGTTTACCCCGTCTTTTCCTTTTAATTTCCTCCTGCAAATTATGCAAAGTGTAAGCGTAGGATGTGGCGTTGATGTTTTCACCTATTTCTGTACTCAATGAGCAAGATTCCCTTTGAGTCCCGAAAAACTGTGGCCATGAGCTTCCCGGCAGACGGAGTGCCTTTGAACTTCTTCGGAGGGTCTGTTCCTTTTTTATGGCACTGCATGGACTCTTGTTTGCTTTCAGAGTCATAGTGGTGAACCCATGTTTCACCCCAGGTAACAAATTGATCCATAACACCGTCCGCGTTCTCACAACACGTCTCCAAAAGCTTTCTACAGCATGCGATTCTCACTTTTTTCTGAGGCGCTGTGAGCATTCATGGCACCCGCCTTGCACTGAATTTTGAAAGGTTAAGTTGGTCATGAAGAATGGTGTGAATATTACCAGTTGAAAGTTTGGTTGTCTTAGCCATCATTTTCACCTTAATTCGAGCATCCTCAAGAACAAGTTTTTCGACTTCTTTGATGCTTTCTCCCGTACAAGCAGTAGTCGGGGCTCCAGTCGTCTTCAATGCTCTCTCTGCTTCTCTTGAACTTACTTGACCACTTTTGCACAGTTGATAATGAAGGTGCGGAACCCTGTTAAACAGCCACCATCTTTCCATGAATAGTTTTTGACTGTTTCCTTGCTTAGTGAGAAATTTAATTACAGCGCGATGCTTAATTTTGACCATCATTGTCTCAGTTGCCTTTATGATTCTGTTTAACTGGAGATAGGACGCGAATCAATAATCACATTTATATGAAATTGTACATCAATGCCCTTATAAGAGTATTACTTGATAAATATGTCAATTTATATATACAGCCACAGCTTCACCCCTATACCGAGAATGTATTGAAGGCCCCTCGGTCACTGACAAATGATATCATACATTTGTCATACCCTCCAATGAACAAGGTAATTGCTTCCAAGATCAGCCACAACTTGTTAGTGACGCCATCTATTGAAAACGGACCGAATTATTTTGTAATATGAAATGGCGGTTACCGCTTTTTTTTGTTTTGTAGAAACTTTCTTATTCGAAATACTTTTTAAACTAAATTCATATGACTTTCCTTCCTTGTTTACTTAGGGTAAACGTTATGTTGTTTATCTGTAAAAATGTTATCGACCGGGTGCGACTTCGGTCGGTTAATAGTTTTTCCATTAGCCTACATAAATGGAAATCATAGGGTGGGAGTTTCAGGCTAGAGGTGTATGAATTTTGTTACTATGCCCTAAGTCAAGAGTATGTGAAGCCCAGCATTGATTGATTGAAGACAATTTCCTTCTATTGGAGCTGTTTCTTATTGCTTCATCCGAGTTCATCATAAACATTTCGGAACAGAAACGAACCATTACTGGATCCGCCATTTACCTGTAAATCTCTGTATATTTTTTTTATTTTATATTTTTTTGACGTGTTTTCGAATTGGTTTTCGTTTTTGTTAAGTAGACACGTTCACGTTTTCAACTGGAGTAGGAAATTATGCAATCGTTTCCAGGATAACTGCTTTTTGAAAACTTTTAATCCATCTTTTGTTTTGAGTACTCAAAAATGCTGCTGTTTGAGCCGATGAGTGAAAGGTCGTATAGATCCGTCTTGGGCGGTTGGTTTTCCTGATTTCTCGGAAGACAACTGGCAAACAAATGGTTGTGTACCACTCAGAATTGACTTCTCTGCGTTGTTCCAGTGGTACGGTTGCGAGATGTCCAGTTTTTCCGAACAAACAGGCGACCATCTGCTTGGAAGTGCCTTCTTTGGCGAGCAACTTTTGTTGGATTTGGCTCAATTTGAAACACCCATACAGTCGACTCCTGATTACTTTCGGGCTCATACGCGTAAATCCACGATTCATCACCTGTCACGATGTCGTAGACGTGTTTTCAAGCACCGCTCTCGTATTTTTGGAGCAGTTCTTTCGACCAATCGACACGAGCCTTTTTGGAGCGATTGCCAAATTGTGTGGGATCCAACGCGAACAAATTATTTTGACGGTCAAATGTTCATGCAATATTGAATGTATGCTGGTGCCACTAATGCGTAAGGTTGTCTCAATCCCACGATAGGCCACATGACGATCTTGCAATATCAGTTGGCGCACAGCATCAATGGTTTCCGGAACAACAACTGATTTTGGACGACCTTCACGAAATTCGTCTTGGAGTGAACTACGACCTCGGTTGAATTCACCACACCACCGGTAAACACTGGTCTTTGATGGAGCTTCATCGCCGAAAATTGAATTTAGTTCATCGATGCACTGTTGTGAGTTAATCCACGTCGAAAGTTGTAGAAAATAATCGCAAGAAAATTTTTAACGCCGTCGCACTGTTTGTTGAGTTAATCCTTGTCAAAAGTTTCAAATTTTCGCGATTTAATTCAATTTTTTGGGCGAGATGAATCGTTTAAGTTACTGTAAACAGCACAAATAGTGCTCGTATGTCAAAACGTTCTGAGTGCGTGTAACCTCAAAAATGTCAAAGTTTACGATAGAGGTGGCAGCTGCCAGATTGCAACACTACGGTTTGCCAATACCTTCGTATTGTTGTCACAACACAATACACGTTATATTTTGCATGAAAAATAAATGATAAACCAGAATCGGATCTCAACAGAAAACTGGTTCACTGGATGCCCAAACGTTCAAAAATTTAACCTAATCAGATAAAAGCAGCCGGTGGAAGATAGGATTAATTGCCAGGAAGCAGCAGTGACTATCCCCTACTCTCTTTAAATCCAGACGCTTCCCGTGTCTTTTTGAAGTCTAGAAAATACAATTAACACTTCTTTGTTAACTCTGTCTTTCAAAAAAAAAAAAAAAAAAAAAACAGTCACTGAGCGTCTGTTCTTCATTTTCGTTGTCCCCAGAAGTGTATTAAATACAAGAATGATTTCCAAACTAACATATTCCGTATTTGGAACTAATTCAATTCCATTGTTTATTTCAAAATGAATGTTCTGAGCATCCATTCTGGGAACACAGTACCTTGACCTATGTTACTTCACTCACTTCGTAGTCGCTTGAAGTCGAAACAGCTCCAAAAAATTTTTGTCACGTTCGGCAAACGTATGTAACTGTTCATTTATTACTTTTCGTATACTTGGGTGTGTATACATTTCTAGAAGATTGCGTGCAGTCACTCGTCGTCGGTTAGATTGTAAGTCTTAAGCCGTCTGTTCGCCGAAAATTGTTTACGACGTTGTTCAGGTCTCCGAACCGACTTGAATAATAAACAGATTCCCATCGAAGATTGGGTACAATTCATAATCAATCATCGGTGGGGGAAGTTCGATTTTCATATGTACATACGTGAGGCTCTATTAGAAGTAGTTGGCTGAAGAGTACAGTTCTGGGATGAGGCAATGGGAACTCAGATTCCCCATAACTACCTTTTTTTTAAGAAAACGAGGTTTCCGCCCTCTATTCTCACCAAAATTAGCTAGTCGAAGTGTGCCTCGATCAGTCAGTTTCTGTAACCATTTTTAAGGTCTTAGGTCCTGTTTCTTTTTTATTATTTTTGGATTTTTTAAAGAAACCTGGGGCAGCAAAGTGTCAGATCGTCACCAAACAAGACATCCCCCTGCACACCAAAACAGATCGCCTCTCAAGACTGGTTTCAAAAAATACATGTCTCCTCCGAAATTCCCAAGATGCCAATCCTTCTCTGCATCAACGCCCAACTCTTACTAATGATTGACACCTTTATGTAAGCGCTTCAGCGCCCCGAATCCAGTCGAAGCGCTACCGAAGCTAACCTTGCACCTATTCAACTCGGGTCCGTTCCACGACGACGGCGGGCTGGTAATTAATCAATTTAACATCTTACCTGCGCATAAAATATTCAACAAGGGTCTTATTACGCACGCCACCGTCGCTGGTCCGCGGGTGCAGCCCAGTCGGGCTTTGTCGCCGCGCCGTTGTCGGCGGCGGCTTTGTTCCCCAGTGCAACACGTACCCGACTGCCGTCTGTTACAACTCATTAGTCAATTTCAACGAACCACCGAACAGATATTTCGACACTTGCCACGAAAACCTAAACCGCAGAAAAAAAAAGCAGAACACGTTGAAAAATTCATACAAGACAGCATTTCTGAACACACATAAGGAATGCATAATTTTGCAACAATTAGAGATATCTCCGAGCTGTGCTGTTAATTACATTAGTGTCCCACCAAGGCGTCTTCTGTGCGGTCAGCTTCTGCAGCGGCGCACAGCATCTCCGCCGCAATGGGTCCCAGTGGTCGAGTCGTGGCGGGCTGCGATGAATTCCATAATTACCGCAATTACTGGCAGGGTGCACAGATACAAAAGAGACCCACATGGGCCGCTGCCATGTCTGTGTCCTGATCGAACAGAAACCGGCCGCAGACCACGACTTGATCGGTCCATAAAAGCGCACGACCGCATTGGTAGAATGCATCCATGCGATTTCGAGTGAATTGGCGATATAAACAAACAACTAAATTGGCAGAGAGATGGATAGACACGGTGCGCAGTGCGCGCACTCTGTGTTGCAACGGCAATTGTGCCTGCCCGGGGAGCGGGACGGCGACTCGTCGTCCGGCATGGGCATCCAAACGAATTCATAATTAATTTGGCGGAAAAAAATGTCCAATCCACTGGTCATCTCTTATGGCGGGCCTGAACGGTCTTAAGTAGATAAATAGTTTGCTCTACAACTTAATTAGTTGGGCAATGGGTCGTGAAGCCTGGGATACGGTGCAGGCATGGTCCGTACTTTTTGCTGACAAGTGCATTGACATGCAGGCAACTCAATTGGGCTTTTTCGTTTTTGTGGTGAAATCAATTTCGAAACGGCCGCTGTGTGCCATGGAGTAAAAGGCTAACAATGGTCATATTTGGTTGAAGATGAACGTGGAATATGGTTGCTGTCTTTACTGTAGGCTGTCTTTACTGTATGGAAGGTTATCACAGCTTTGCCGCATCATGCTTTCAAGAACTCATTGAAGTGTCAGCTTAGCTCGCCGCTAATGAACTAAACTGATACTGCAATGAGTGTTTATTCTGGCCAAATAGTTCTCAGAACCATCGATACGAGGGTTGCCTTTTATATTTCTAATATTTCGGGATTAGAGAACAAAAACAAGCTCGAAAATAGTTTTATTGTTTTCAAAATATTCCGCATTAGGCTCTATACACTTTGCATGCGTTTGAGCCAATTGTCGAAGCACTTTTCCCTCTCTGATTGAGGTATCTACAAAACATGCATTCTGAACGCATCAACCGCTTCTTCAGGTGTCTTAAACCGTTGACCACTCATTTTATATTTTACGTACGGCAATAAAAAGAAGTCATTCGGTGTCAAGTCAGGACTACCACATACGGCGGATGACTCATCAAATCGATGTTTTGAGTGCTCAAAAATGCAGTTGTTTGAGCCGATGTGTGAGAGCTCGCATTGTTGTGGTGAAGAGTGATCCGTCTTCGGCGGTTGGTTTTCTTGATTTCTTGGAAGACAACTGGCAAACAAATGGTTGAGTGACACTCAGAATTGACTGTTCTGCGTTGTTCTAGTGGTACGGTTGCGACATGTCCAGTTTTTCCTAAGAACCAAGCGACCATTTGCTTGGAAGTGCTTCGTGCTCGAGCAACTTTTGTAGGATTTGGCTCAATTCGAAACACCCGTACAGACAACTGCTGTTTACCTTCGGGATCATATGGGTAAATCCACGATTCATCACCTGTCACGATGTCATAGACGTGTTTCGAAGCACCGCGATCGTATTTTTGGAGCATTTCTTTCGACCAATCGACACGAGCTTTTTTCTGAGCGATTGACAAATTGTGTGGGATCCAACTCGAAAAAATTTGTTTGACGGTCAAATGTTCATGCAATATTGAATGTATGCTGGTGCCACTAATGCCTAAGATTGTCTCAATCTCACGATAGGTCACATGACGATCTTGTAATATCAGTTTGCGCACAGCATCAATGGTTTCCGGCACAACAATTGATTTTGGACGACCTTCACGAAATTCGTCTTGGAGTGAACTGCGACCTCGGTTTAATTCACCATACCATTGATAAACCTGGTCCTTGATGGAGCTTCATCGCCAAAAATTAAATTAAGTTCATGGATGCGCTGTTGTTGAGTTAATCCACGTCGAAAAAGTAGTCGCACGAACATTTTCACGATTTACCAGGTATACCGGTATGAAATAATATTTTTTAAAATAAAACACCAATTATAAATGGGAAAGTAAAAACATTTTATTCAAAGTATTGGTCATTGTTTTCTACACATTTTGACCACCTTTCTGGCAATTTGTGAATACCACGCCAATAAAATTGTTCGTCTTTTAAAGCAAACCAATCAGACACCCAATTTTCGACCTCCTCGTAGGAATCAAAGTGCTGCTCAGCCAATGCGTGTCCCATCGATGAAAAGAAATGGTAGTCGGAAGGGGCCAAGTCTGGTGAATACGGCGGGTGAGGTAGCTGCTCCCAGCCAAGTGTTTTGATTGTATCCTGAACCGGTTTTGCTTTGTGTGCATGGCGCAAAATTACCTTGGCGTGTCTTCTGGCCCATTCTGGTCGTTTCTCGATCAATGCATGGTTCAAATTGATCATTTCTTGTCGGTAGCAATCAGTATCAACGATTTCACCAGGTTTTATGAGCTCGTGGTACAGCACACCTTTCTGGTCCCACCAAATACACAGCATTGCCTTCTTGCCGAATTGATCTGGTTTTGCAGTCGATGTTGATGGTTGTCCCAGATTAACCCATGATTTTTTCAGTTTAGGATTCTTAAAATAATTCCATTTTTCATCACCAGTAACAATCCGATGCAAAGCCGAATTTCTTTCGTGTCTTTGAAGCAAAATTTCACAAGTGTTTTTTCTTGGCTTGGAAACACTACACTGGACCACTCAGACTCAAAGACAGGCCCATGATGCTGCTGTCTTTCATTTAATTCATGTGGCACCCATTTTCCACACTTTTGGATCGTTCCCATGGCTTTTAAACGGTCAGAAATTGTTTGTTGTGCAACTTTTAACATTGCTGACATTTGCTTTTGACTCAAAGTGTCATCTCCATCCAATATCGTTTGCAATTCGGCGTCTTCAAACTTTTTTGGTGGTATTCCTCGTTCTTCATTTCTCACATCAAAATCATTATTTCTGAACCGTTGAAACCATCTTTTGCATGTTGCTTCTGATAGAGCATGATCACCATATACCTCGACAAGCATTCGATGCGACTCTGCAGCACTTTTCTTCAAATGAAAACAAAAAAATTAATGCTTTCCGCAAATCATCACTTTCTGGTACAAAATTCGATATTTTAAACACGATGAAAAAATATGATGTTGTCTGTTCAATAACTTGATGTATACTAAATATTTTTCAGAACACTAGGGCTGCCCAATCCCAAAATACAAAAGGCAACCTTCGTATGTCCATGCAAAATAGTGTACACACTGCCTTCTTATGTCTTCAAGGTGTCAGCTACTCACGCTATTTCACTTTGCGGTTTTCCAAAACGATTTAGTGTACTTTTTGACGTTTTAAGGTGTAACCATATCAATAAGTGGCAGCCGTGGCGTTTCTTTCTTTCCAAGATTTAGAAGACCCATATGTGGTGCTTTCTTTGTAACAAGTTTTGGATAATTCCAAGCTCATTACGTATCAATATGTAGATATGATGGAAAGCAAAACTTGCCCTTTGATGGGTCGCTCTCAAGCAAGGATTGAATTTGAGGGCTGCTCACTCGAAGAAAGTCGTCCGTTGGGTAGCACTACCTTAGTTTCCGTCTGATCGGGAGCCTCATCGTGTCGGAACGACGGAGCTCCCGAATGATCTGCCAATTTCTGATGTTAGAAGTATCCCTTCTTATCTCAACGTGTCGGTCTTCGCAACACTGTGAGGTTCTCGAATGATCTGGTCATTGCTGGTAACAAAAGTAGCGCTTCTCATACCTTGGCGACGGCTGTGTGGGACATGTAAAAAATTGCGCAACAGCAGTTGGTAAGCGGTTCAGATGTGAGAAAGAATAAGTCCCAGTCCCTGTGCAATGTCAGCTTAGACGCTCCTCGTTCGTGTTCTTCTCCTTTCTGTCTTCACACACACTTAGACTGTACTTATGTCGAGTTGCAGTACATGGACGTACATAGCGCATTTAACTGCAAGTCTTCTCCACAGAAGTGGATCTAAACACAATGCCAGCATTTGTTGTCGAAGCTGAACTCCTACTGCCTTCTGGACTGTGAGGGAATTCCCATTCCAACTCCCCCTGTGACCATATTGTCAAAATGTTCGGATCCCGCAAAATGGGGATCATTCAAAGACCTCAACCATTCAATGTTCAAACCAAGATAATAAAATTCAATTGTAGGCGTGTTACATTCCCCAGCAGCAGCAAAATATTCTCGATCTCTCCACAGATCTTGGCAATATTTCTTCTGTCGAATGCTGTAGCTCTCAGTGCAATGTGTCGCGACTGCATTTTTCCACACACACTCGCATGCGCCGTCGCTGTCCGTCTCTTTCTATCACAGTCTCTTACAATCCATCTGAATAGGTTCAAGGTTTCAGTGCGAATCATAGACCCCCTTGAAATCAAATAAATTTGACATACAAGCTGCAATAATGCAACAACAGCACACCGACCAGCCAATAGCCCGTAACAGCATCAACAACGAACACAAATTACGTCCACAGAGCGAATTTATCGCTCGGCATGTATTCCAAATCAGAAAGTTGCAGGGGCCGCAGCCAAACCTCACACTCGTCTGCGTCTGCTTCTATCTCGCGCTGGATACACTTACCTGCGATAGAATCTCACGTAGCTCTACTACGCACCAGCATCGATCGCTTTGCGTTGTGCGTTCGACAATTGAGGCGGCCAGCGTCGAACGGTTGCGGATAAAAGTCGCTCCTTGGCGCTGCGGAGGGGCGGTTGACGCGCCGTACAGATGGTATCGCCGGACAGTGAGCCATTTTAATAACCCCCCTGGGAGGGGCTACTCACCTGAGACTCGCCAGAATCGATCGCCCCCCTCACACACATGCACGCCACTTTGGAGAGCCGCAAAACGAAACAAATCCGAGAAGCGAAACGCAAACAATTTCGACAATCGTTGAGTGTGATTGAATGTTTGTAGGTTAGACCGTGGCAGGAGGGCGGTTCTGTTTACGGCGCGAATTGTTTTCGCATTCATGTCGGTCGTGTGAATTTATGTGAACTAGTTGCAGGTCAGAGTAACCGATCGGAAATACACACCGGATCTGGTGCTAAAAATGACTGGGTCCGAGGTGGCTTCGGCTGCGCCCAGTTGTGGAACATCATTTTGCATCGAATATTGAACTGCTGGGCGAAAGTGAGAGGGAACTGGTACGTGTTGCGATCACTGATTGGACATTTTACGACACTGACGCAACGCGGAGTTTGTTTTGAACTTTGATTTGGTTTCGTGGCTGCGGCTCAGACACACTTTGTTTACATCATACAGTCGGCGATTTGGAGTGTCAGCGGGTGGTGGGGCTATGACTGTGCGACTTTATGAATTCGTTAAGTTGGTACATGAAGACATTTGGAATTCGTGTTGCACTGACATCACTGATGATATGTGAAGAAAGTGCAACATGGCGAAGCGTGGAGAACATATGAAGGCTGTGGGCGGCTGTGTGTTGTGTTTTGAATGCCATTTTGCGTTTGATTCAATAAAGACTTGTATTCTATTCAGACAAAGTTCGGCTTTTCTGTTCGATGCTTATATTTGAAAACTTTTGGGTTGCGTTGATAACAACGAAATAACAGCAACAACAGCAGTTTCAGAAAGTCCTAGTGAAGCATTGTTTTATGAGACCCATTCACCAAAAGTGGCTTAGTGGGTAGAGTGCGACGCTCACACGTCGAAGGGTCTAGGTTCGATTCCCGGCTGAACACATAGCATTTTTCACGGCACCACCTCTTTCGAGCTGACAACACTCAAAGAGTAATAACTGCCTAATAAAGCTTCTCAAACATCTTCGCTCGGAGTCGGCAAAAACCATAGATCCCTTCTACTCGTGAGAGAACAGTAGCGCGCACAACACGAGTAGTTGAGGAGCAAGCTAGGCCCTGGTCTCCCTATGGACTTTTCGAAGATGTCAAAGTGGGTAACCTACTTATTTATCACACCATGATAAGACCAATGAAGGGTCTGAATCGGAGCTATAACTGCCTCACTGGTATGGGCATAGGCCTAGAACACCCTTCGATGCCTGTTCGCTGTTTTGTTAGGGTATTAGGCTTTTTTCACAACCTTTTCTTCCTTTTCCTTATATCTTCAGTTAGCTAGCTTAGGCACGATTAGTTTGTGTGCAATGGGTGATGTGCGAGTGAGGGGGACAAGAATTACCCCGTCCGACGATCTAAGCCGAGTAACCGCAAGCGTTGCGCCGTCCTCCTTCTTCTAATCGAAGCTGCCCCTGTGACTAACAATCCCCAACTGTAACAATGGTTAAAGAAAGATCGTAAAAGTCCTGAACTTTTGTGTCATAGCTTGGTTCGCGTGTAAAAGTGAAAAAGGGGTTTTTTTACGTTGTAAAGGAATTGCAAGTAAGCTTAAGTGAACAAAATCAAATTTTAGCGCGGGCCGATAGTGATGGAGGAGGGTATCGATGTACATTGATTTTAAATGACTTCACGCTGATTAGGGAAAATACCGAGATGAAAAAAGAATAAATTATTTCCGCTGTTTGGCCTAGAAGCCAGTCTTATACGCCCTATGCAGCACTTCAGTAACGTAAGACTTCTTCAAAGTACAATATTTCACTAGAGGGTACCTCGATCCAGGTGTCCATTATGAGTGAATTCTAGATGAGGAGAAATGCCTCTTGTTTATTTATTTTTTGCTTCTGTTATTTAATGCTTCCAAAACTTAGTCTGTCACTCAGGCTGTCTTCTGTCACTCAAGCGATCCCAGAAGTTATGTTGTTGAAACCGAACGACTTTTCATCCTCGGTATGTGCATCAACTCAACACTAAGTTGCAACGATCACATATCCGTTATCGCCACAAATGCAGCCAAATGTCTAGGTTGCTTGAAGACACGCAAGAAAATGTCCCCATTTTTGATATGGCAACAATATATAAGGCGTACATCCGCGTAAAGCTTGAGTATAACGCTCCTATCTGGTCTGGTGCTCCTAAAACCTCTCTGCACCTACTTGATAGAACCCAACAGCGAGCGATAAAACTTATTGCAAAAAATAAACTCGGCGAAGTCAATTGACTCGCTAGAACTTCGACGAAATGTTGCATCTTAATCACTCTTTTATTGCTTTCTCAACAAAAGTTTCTCTAATGAGTTAGACAGCTGCATTCCTTTCTTCAAGAATTTACCCGCAATACAAGCCTCACTAGGAGTGCCCACCCGTTCAACCTTAAGCCCACCTTCGGACGTACAGTTTAGTTTAGAAACTCCTTCTTTATCCGCACCACACGAGTATGGAATGCCCTTTCCCGCCAAACTTTTCCCCTTCATTACATTCCACGGGCACTTCAATCTTAAGCCTACCTTCGGACGTACAGTTTAGTTTAGAAACTCCTTCTTCAGCAGCACCACACGAGTACGGAATGCGCTTTCCAGCCAAACTTTTCCTTTCATTACAATCCACAGACACTTAAAACCAATGTGCACTGGTATCTCCTTTCCCTCTCTTCCTCTGTACTTTCGTACTGTGACTAAATTCGAGCCACTTGGGGATATCAAACAATCCCTTTATCGCGCGCCAATTAGATAAAAAATGTAAGTATCCGTGGAAATAGGCAAAACTTTTGCAGGGATTCTAATGAGCCTATCGAATTACTATTGTCTGTGCCTATTTGACTTGATTCATCACTTGCTTTTGGAATTTTTTCATTGTGCGAGGTCTTTGGGGCAAAAGCCCAGAGAGTAGTGTTGCACATAAGCGCTTTTTAAGAGTCCTAGACGTTTTGCAGGATTTTTGGTTCCCTTAGTAAGTTCATCAAACACATGAAAGGCATTGTTCTCTAAATTCAAGAAAAAACTCCAAGAAGCTATTCCACTGCGACAAACATCACGTTTGTGGTGGCCCTTGATGCATTGTAAACTACTTTGCGTCCCACTGTAGATGTTTGCCCGGCATCTGAAGACCATATAAAAGTTCTAAAATATTTCTGCTCTCGAGCTTGTTCAATCACTTCATGCACCATCAGTCAGGAGATATGCAAAAGTAACGACAAGTTCGAATGAAGTCGAAAAAGTGTTATACTCGTAAAGTACAGCTCCCTACTTGCTTCCGGAATTACGACATGGACCTGCAAATAAACTTTGCACAACGGCACAAGTGCTGCACGCAATCTGGTTAGCGCTTATCAGTCAGATATAGATGTGGCTGCACGTCAAACAGCAATTAATTCAGATAAGACCAGTCTTCATAAAACGACGGGATATTTTTATCTTTCTGCTAAATCGAGTCGGCATTCAGGCTGCACTCAGCATGAAACCCCATCAATTAAGTATCTCCTTGCAATGCACCGTGTGGTGTAGCATTTTGATAATTTACACCAAAGGGGTAGAAGACCTCTTCCCTTCAGTCTGTCTCCAAAATGTGTAAATAATTCACAAGGCCAATACGGATTTTTGAATAGCTTCTAAAGAAATATTTTTATTGCCTCAGTCGCTGCCTCTGTATCACGAAGCGATCTGTTAACAGATCACTCAATGAATCCCGGGACATATAGGGGGCGCCACAAACGAAAAATATTAATTTAATATACATTTTTTGTTAGTGGCGCTTCTATATGTCCCGTTGCTTATTGAGTAATGTGTTAAGTCATCTGTTATAAGTAATAAAGGGTGTCCCAACAAGAACGCAAGATTTAAGTTTTACATAAAACGCAGACATTTCAAAAAAATCGTGAATTTTTTATTATATCGTAAAGTAGACAGGATGAGGTTATGTGTGGAATAACACATCGGCCAGATGGCAGCCGCGGCTTTGCTGGCACATACGCGATCTTTTAATGAAATTTTCAATGACCGCTTTGCATAAATGCTGCGGTATTTCATTAATGCAACGTCCAAATTCCTCTTTTAAGGCTTGAGTCGTCGTCGGCTTATTCACATAAACCATCGACTTCAAAAAACCCCCAAAAACAGACCTATGGTGTTAAATCGCATGATCTAGGCGGCCAATTTTGGTCTCCAAAACGCGAAATAACACGACCGGGAAATGACTGATGCAGCAATTGAATTGTTTTTCTGGCTGCATGAGATGTGGCGGCGTCTTGTTGAAACCATATCCCCTCCACATTCATTTCTTCAGTTCTAGGCACGAAAAAATTGGTTATCATTTCACGATACCGAACACCATTGACTGTTTGCGCTTGACCTGACTCATTTTCATAAGAAAAGGTACAATGATTCCTCAAAACCCGACCCACATAGTGACACGTTGAGGATGCATTTGCTTCTCGTGAATCACTCGACGATTTTCCTCGCCCCAAATGCGACACTTTTGCCTATTGACGAAGCCATCAAGATGGAAATGGGCCTCGTCACTAAAGATGATTTTATCGGCAAAATCAGTATTTTCATGTCGTCTCTCCAATACCCAATTAACGAACTCCCTTCGCTGTGCATGGTCAGCTGGCTTCAGTTCCTGAGTCAATTGAACTTTGTATGCATGAAGATGCAGGTCTTTCGTCAGGATTCCCTGCATAGTGGATTTGGAAACACCAATTGGCTGAGCTCGGTGTCGAATTGAGGTGGATGCAGTTTGAGCGACATCATCACGTACTGCTGCAATATTTTTGGTCGATTGACCTGGTGGAAGGCGCGTTGTTGTCTTTACATCAGTTACAGACCCAGTTTCAGCAAATTTTTCCATTAATTGCTTTACAGTTGACTCTTTTGGAGCATTATTGTAACCCCAAATTGATCGCAATTTGCGAACTGCAGCCGCAAAACTTTCACCATTTTGGTAGAACAATTTCACAGTGAGAATGCGTTGTTTATTCGTGTAGCGCTCCAATTTTATTAACCTTTTACCTTCTACTTCTTCTTCTTCTTGAGTCCGGGGTGGACCTGGGCCTCAACCAACATGCCTCTCCAGCCAGCACGATCTTTCGCCAGCTGTCTTCAGTTGTGCACTCCAAGTTGGTTGAGGTCCTTCTCCACTTGTGTACGCCACTTTAGTCTAGGTCGTCCTCTGTTGCGTTGTCCCAATGGCTCGTATTCAAAGACCTTACCTTCTACTAACAAACAATAATAATTGTTCAAATGTCAAACAATGACAATTCGAATGCCGCCAAATTTAAATCTTGCGTTCTTGTTAGGACACCCTTTATAAGTCTCATTCGGGGTTCAAATTAAATCGGTTCGATATCAAAAGATGGCGCCACCAGCAATTCATGGCTGATCGTGGAAGCGATTACCTACTTCATTGGAAGGGTGTGACACTTGTCAACAATAATAAGTGTGTAACAGCGTCTGTTTTAGACAAAGACGTTTATTCGTGACCCTTCAAAAATGTCTAAATTCTTCTTTAATAAAAACATTTGCGGCAAGTCTTGATTATCGCTTTTAATTGGAAAGAAGAAAATTGCAACTGAAGTCTACCGAAGTTTATGGTGAATCTGCTACGACCGCAATAAAATGAAGAGAGTGGCATCGACGCTTCAAAAGCCCTGATTTTAGCACCGAAGGTGAAGAGCATGGTCATGGCCAGTCCAAGAAGTTTAAAGCTAAGGAATTGGGGTCTTTGCCGGATCAAGAAGCGTGGCATACGCAAAGTTGAAAACGACTCAGCAAACTATTTTCGTTCGTTTAAAAAAATGTGTACTTCTTCAAAAGCACGAAAGAATTCCAAAGTCCAGCTAGATGCCGTATAAGTTGAAACCGAGAGTTGTTGAAAGGCGATTTTCCATCTCGAAACTGCCTCTCGAAAGATGTCAAACGCAGGGATTTCTGCACCGGACAGAGACTGGAGATCAAAAGTGAATATAAGAGTATTACGATAACCTTAAGAACACGTTCCATAGTCGTCAACGCGGCCGCAACCCAAACACTTTCACTGTTCGAAGTCATACTTTTCTTATGGTAAGATCATTGATGGGAAACGTAAGCTGTAACTAATGGGTTTGAGCCGTGCATTGCGGGAAAAATGCCCAGGACTGACCGAAAGTAATAAAAATAATTGTATGGCGCGACAGTCCACAGGGGGACCAGTGCCTAGCTTGCTTATCAACTACTTGTGTTTTGCGCGCTAGTGTCTCATGAGTAGAAGGGACCTACAGTTTCTTGCCGACTGCGAACGGTGAAGTTTTAGAAACTTTTTCTTAGACAGTTACTGCTCTTTGAGTGATCTTAGCAGCAGACGTGCGAGATCCGAGGTGTCGCACTGTACCCACTACGCCACGGCGGCCACGTGACCGAAAGTCATGACATGGTAATTTCGCAACATAATAACGCTCAGCCTCAATTGGATGTAGCAGTCATAAAGTACCAGGAAACGCAGAAGTGGTCTCGGTGAAGGAGGTCTCACCCTAGCACCTTCCAACTATTGCATTTTTCGACAGAAACAAAACGATTGGAGAAGTCACCGATTGGGATTTCATTTTTGAAGAAATTGAAAAAAGAGCCATTCGATGGATGAATCTATACTAGAGAGAACTTATTTGTGAGGTGGTGTCGAAAATTAACAGAGAGATGAGGAAGGGTAATCGCTTTCGACGAACATTGCTTTAATGCGCGAGTTTCTTTAATAAAAAAAACAATTTTTAAACACAAAATACGAACGGAAACCTTAATATAAAAACAAACAGCTATGTTTTAATATAAGGTTGTCGAATATCTCCCTTCCGCGTTTTTGCTCTTCATTCAATGATTCATAAAAAGTGTTACAGTGGTCGGATTTAGCTCAACTATGCGCCGTTTTGTTCGATAATCTGTTTCAATCTAGACTTCATAGTACCTCCCTCGTAGAAGCCACCCCCGTAGAAGCCACCCTCGTAGAAACCCCCCTCATAGAAGCCCCCCTCCTCATTTGCGAAGAACTCGGACAGCCACCTTTCACAAGCCTCTTTTGAGTTCAACTTCACACCATCAAGGGCGCTCGCCATGGACAGGAACAGGTGGTAATCACTTGGCGCTATGTTCTGGCTATATTGTGGATGCGATAAAACCTCCAATTCGAGCTTCCGTAGCTTTAGACGAGTCATTTACGAAATGTGTAGTCTGGCGCTGTCCTGGTCATCAACGAAGTGTGTGGCCTGACATTGTCCTGGTGGAACACTACACCTTTCCTGTTGGCCAATTCTGGACGCTTCTGGTCGATCGCCTGCTTCAAGCGGTCCAAGCGGTTCGCAGTAGATGGTACAATTAAGCGTCTGGCCATATGGGAGCAGCTCATAGTGGATGATTTCCTTTCAATCCCACCAAACACACAGCCAAACCTTTCCGGCCGTCAAACCCTGCTTGACCACCGTTTGGGACGATTTACCGAATTTCAACCACGACCGTTTTCGCTTGATATTGTCGTACGTGATCCATTTTGCATCCCCAGTCACTGCCCGCTTCAAAAATGGGTCGAGTTCGTTCCGTTTCAGAAGCATATCGCAGGCGTTGATTCGGTCCAGAAGGTTCTTTTGCGTCAAATCATGCGGCACCCAAACATCAAGCTTTTTTTTTTAAACAGCCTTCTGCAGATGGTTAAAAATGGTTTGGTGACTAACTTCCATCTCCTGGGCAAAGTCACGAGATGGCACATGCCGGTCTAACTGGATGATTTCCATAATTCGATCGGTATTCGTTGTCGCAGGTCTTTCGTCGGCTGGCTTATCCATGGTGCCTTTTTCACCGGATCTGAATCGTCGAAACCATTCCTTCGCGTTTCGAAGTGACAGAGTGCCATACCCAAAAACAGCATTTATCTCACGGAAAGTTTCTCTAGCGGATTTGCCTTTAAGGAAGGAAAAGTTTCAAATAGCGCGAATTTCGGCGTTAGTGAACTTCATGTTTACACGTCTATAACTAATAATTGCGACAGAGTCAGCAAAAAACTGTTGGTCCCTTCTACTCGTGAGAGAACAGTAGCGCGCATAACACGAGTAGTTGATGAGGAAGCTAGGCCCTGGTCCCCCTATGGACTGTCGCACCATACAATATATAGTTTCGAATACAATCAGATCGAATACAATCAGATCTATTCTTTTTCGAATACAATCAGATCTATTCTTTTTTATCCTCAACGTTGATGACAAAGCCCACTTAATCCCAAAACTCTCGACAAACAAAATATTTCCATTTGGTCAAAATTTGAACGAATATGTTTTCTTTGAAGCTTGAAGCTCATTAGCATTCTCCTTGATGCTGGCTGCCAAGCCGCGTTTGAGAGGTCTTAAAGAGCCATGCAAAACCAATCAAGGCTTCCTGTCAGCGGGGAGTTCAATCGAAGAACTCCATCAATACGTGGCAGTTCCCACAAGCTTCAAATTTCATTGTGCCGACATTCCTAACGATGTGCGCCGCATAATGAGCCCACAAGCTCACATCCATTCATTCGGAACAGTAATTTCAAAAGATGCGGGCCACTCAGATGTGCCTCTCGCCACCACATGACCATCGTCCGCTGCAGCAGCAACCAGCACCAATCGCTGCCGAATGGTTTTCTTTTGATTTATGTCACGAGCCGGTGTATAAAGCTCACAGGCGCAACTATCCGCAGATGCCAATCGCCGAAGTGTATCTCTCGCTCTGCGGCTTCGCACCGGGCACCCGTCCCTGTCCGTCGATTAATTGAAACGACCACAAATGCAATTTAATTTGAAAATTTATTAAAAATCCAATTGGCGATTTTTTGCGCGTACAATTTGCTTGCCTCGCACCGGCCACCGCGTCTCCGGCAGCGCGTGAGTTACGAGTGCCATTGGGAACTAAATAAAAATTTGTATCTTTATTTTTTGCAGATAATTGAGACGTCCACCTTTGGTCTGTTGTAACTAATGCGACGCGTTTTGCTTTTTTTGTCTCGTTTCAGTTTATGGCAAGCGAGTGATTTCCCGTTCGTGCTTCTTTGAGGACATCGATGAGCCGGCGGACAAGTGCGCCCGCGACACAACCTCTTCGTATGTGCGAACGCTCTTCTGCCAGACGTGCAGCACCGACGGCTGCAATGGATCCAGCGGCATCGGCCCGATCGTGGCGCTTGTGCTAGCACCGTTGGCATTAATTAAATTATTAGTATTTTAATGAAGCACTAAGCAGAACAAAAAGATCTAGTAACGGGACGAGCGGGGGCATGTAAACAAATTAATTTAATGTTTTGTAATTTTTTTTACACTTAATTTGTTGCGCATAAATTTGAATGTAACTCGACAGACGGGTGGGGGCAGCGAGGGAGGACGCACATGGAGCGGAAGTGTCCTTGTAAACTAATTTTAGCTGTACGGCGCCCTTCCTCGTGGGAGTCTACGCATTTCTTTCCTTTTGACATTTTTGTAATTCATATTAAAATTAGAAAAACCGAAAAAAATACTTCACACTTTTGGAAAATATCTCAGATCACCGTAGATACGTTAGCTAAGATGGATAAGACCCGAACGATATTTGTAATAACGTTCAAATTCACGTTTGTAGAATAAAAACAAAAATGAAATAAAATACGGTGTTGGCTTTTATTTATTGTAGAGGAATCCTGTGGTCGAAGACTAAACTGCGGGGCTTAAGGCTGTGTTTAAACTCTGATCTCTGATCACTTCCCACACGATTTAGTGCGGTTTTGTATTTTTCAGAACTTTATCGAAGCCTCAAGTCCAGAGATGACACCAGATGTTCTTTAGGTTGTACGTGGAAGCTGCCGTGTTCGAAGGTTAAGAAACAGGTAAAAAAGGAGCAGTTGGGTTGACTCGTGATTTTGAATGGCTTTTGAACAGAAAATAGAGGCTGTGTATGATGACCCGTCTAATGTGGAGACCACCAATGTCGCGCTCATATTGGCACATTGAAATATTGAAAAATTACAGACCTATATCACTTCTTTTTCTTTTAGTAAAATATTTGAGAAAGATATGAAAAATAGAATTTTGTCATTTTTAAACAAATCAAAGTTTTTCAGTCCATGCCAGTTTGGGTTTAGAGAAATAAATCTACTGAAGATGCCCTTCTCAACATGTGTTCAAATGTGTTTTCCAATTTGGATAACAAAATGTTTTCAGCTGGTCTTTTCGTTGCTTGAGCGGATAATGGTAGAAAGATTGGCAGCCAAAACGGGTGAGAATATTTCTACCCAGTTTGGTTTTAGGAAGGGTACCAGCGTCGAAGATGCGTGGGTCCACACAAAGAGGTGCGTCATGGAGTCAGAAGCCAAGTACGTACTTGGTATCTTTGTTGACTTCAAGGGCGCATTTGACTACCTTAGTTGGAGGAGCATCATCGACCGCCTGAGAAATGTTGGCTGCGACGAAATTGCTCTCTGGGAGAGTTATTTCTCTTGCAGGAGTGCAAGCATCGCAGGACCATCAGGACTTAGCGTTCGAACGGATGTATTTCGTGGATGCCCACAAGGATCCATCTGTGGACCATTTATATGGAACCTAATGATGGATTCCCCGCTCTCCGAAATAGGTGGGACATTCAAACATTGTGCATTTGCCGATGACCTGCTCATTTTAATCGAAGGTCAATCCCGCTCTGAATTAGAGCGGCTGGCCGTAGATGCAATGGGTCTTGTTCACCGGTGGAGCACTAATGTAGGTGTGGAAGTAGCGCTCGATAAGACCTGCATGATGATGCTCAAGGGAAAGCTGTCCGAAAACCGTAACCCGTCCGTACGTGTTCTCGGCATTTCACTGCGAACGGTAAGCGAGGTTAAATACCTCGGCATTACCGTTGGAAAGGGAATGAACTTTCTCCCTCATGTGCATAAGCTGAGGGATCGGCTAGTGAAGGTTTCAGGGCAGCTTTGGCGGGTGCTCAAGGGTGACTGGGGACTGAGCGGAACAGCGGCGCGCACTATATACTCTGGCTTGTTCGTTGCCTGTGCAACGTATGGTGCCTATATACGGTGTGACGTTGTGAACACTGCTTGGGGTATGAGACGAATTCAGTCATGTCAGAGGGTTGGACTTCTGGCGTGTCTTCCAGTTTCCCATACTGTCTCTACGGAGGCTCTCCAGGTGCTCATGGGTGTACTGCCACTTGACCTGGAGATTATCAGAAGAAGTATCCTTTTCGCCTTAAAGAGAGGCATTCCAGTACCAAGGGCTGGAAGGATCTACTCTAGCGGCTTAGAGGGGCTAGCGCAAAGACCTCCTAGATCAGCTGCTCAGGCAAAATGGCAGGATAGATGGGAGACCTGTGAAAATGGCAGGGTGACATACAGCTTCCTTCGCGATGTGTCACTCGTTAAGTCCATTGGGGGTATTAATTTAAGCATGCATCTGAGCTACTTGATTACTGGACATGGTTCCTTGAACTCGTTCTTGTTCAAGCGGTCCATAAGCGACTCAGAGACATGCTTGTGCGGATATAGCTCTGAGGATTGGTTGCACGTGTTGTGCCAATGTGATCTCTATGATGACATTCGGGACCTTGGAGCTATGAACATATCTCGCACTGATGGGACTTATGATGTCAGCCTGGTTCTCCAGACTAGACAGAGTACAGACACCATCAGGGGTTTTCAGCAGACGAAGAGCTAGAATGGCTGCCCTCATAGCGGCAAATAGTTAGATTAGAATAGGAATACAAGGTCATCGGTGCTGGATGTTAAGGAATCCTACCGAGAGTAACACAGTTGCGAAGCTTGACCGGAAGCTATATTCTTTTACCACGGGATGTCAGGAGCCCCTGAAACATAGTTTCAGCCTGACCGTGCGGTTGGCCCCCTTGTGGGAGTATCGTGGTGGCTGTGTACCACGATCGCGGGGAGAGTTGGAAGTAGTTAACCGCGCTATATGATCTGATCTGCCCCAGTTACCTGGGTCAGATAGGGTCAAATGGTTATGGGAAAGTACTTCTGATTCGTTGTGGAGTTGCATTCAACCGGGTGCTGTGACCCAAAGAACAGCAGAGGTGTTAGAAAGGCCTCGCTCCTTACCAAGGAGGAGAGACTGTCCCTTAAGACAAGAACTCAGATTGGTACTTGTGATCCCCAAGGCGTTAGTCAGCGTTCTCCTGACTATGGGTGTATGGACCCCGTGGTATTAAGCCTTAACGACAGGTGATCACGTAAATCCAAATACACACATGGTCTTTTCGTTGATATTACGAAAGCGTTTGATATGGTTAACCATGACAAATTGTTACAGAAGTTGCAAAAGATAGGTTTTCGAGGTTTCATACTCGGATGGTTCCGTTCGTATCTCTCAGACCGATCTCAAAGAGTGAAGGGGGAAGGGGATATGAGGAGTGAAATCCGATATTTCAATGTAGGTGTTCCTCAAGGCTCGGTTTTGGGACCTATACTGTTTCTTGTATACATCAACTTTATTTTTTCTATTGAATTTAAGGGTAAAGTTTAGATTTTAGATTTAATAATAATAATTGTTGGCGCTACAGTCCAAAGGGGGACCAGGGCCTAGCTTGCTCATCAACTACTCGTGTTGTGCGCGCTACTGTTCTCTCACGAGTAGAAGGGACCTACAGTTTTTTGCCGACTCCGAACGGCGAAATTTGAGAAGCTTTCTTAGACAGTTATTACTCTTTGAGTGTTGTCAGCAGCTCGAAAGAGGTGGTGCCGTGAAATATTAGAAAAATTGGTGTTGAACTGGGAGTCGAACCTAGACCCTACGGCGTGTGAGCGTCGCACTCTACCCACTACGCCACGGCGACCACAGAGAGAGATGGCAGAGAGAGATTTTAGATTTAGATTTATTAAATATTTCCTTATAGATAAAGATCAAAACTATTTACATAACAATTCATTAGTGACACAGTTAAAAATATTAAAAAAAAGTATTAGTGGCACTCTGTATTTAAGAATGAATATAAATAGAGTCGAGTGGCACTTCAATTACTTAATAAATTAATAAAAAATGAAGGGGTGGGGAATACAATCAAATCAAATCAATAAAATAAAATCAAACTATAAGGAATTAGTGTAAATTAATAGGCGGTAACAATTCAAGGAAAGAAAAAACGCAAATTTGTGAACTAAGTGGATATAGAGCAATCTAAACCAGAATATTATAAAGAAGAGATTCGAGACTATCAATATCAAGGGTGAAGAGCCACAACTTAACGCTTTTGATAACGATGCTTTCGCGGACGATGTAGGTTGTGTATATGGTTCTAAAAGCTATTTAGAACTTATCTCTAATATTAATTGAGATCTTAGTCAATTGAGGTTATGGTTTGCTGAACATTACCTTCATATAAGTTCGAAGACACAAATAATTTGCTTTAGCTTATCTAACCTCCACAACCTAAACGCAGATATTTACTGCCACGCCCATGACTGTCAAAAATACAAAATAGTTTGTTGCAACTGTAACACAAGTCCTTCAAATCATTCTTTCTGTAGTACTCTCAACTGCAGCGATAACTGCTTTTTGATTGAGGAAGTGAAAGAATTCAAACATTTGGGACTTATTATTGATTCGAAAATGATATTTTCGCGTCATACTGACTATTTAAGTAACTATTTTCGAAGTATACTTCGTACTTTCTTTTATTTAAGAAAAAATTGTTCGCATGAACTGCTCAAAATGGTACTTTGGAATTTTTTTATTCCAGGTTGCAATACGGTATTACATGTTAGGGTGGAATATTTATTAATAAAATACACCGTTTACTTGTTTTACAAAAAAAGATCATGAGAAAAATGTTTAATAAAAACCATAGCCATCCAAGTTATTCCTTGTTCCTAGGCTTAAAAATTCTTCCTGTTAGGCATCTGTATTGTTATAAAGTACTGTACGTTTTTTCTCGAGATCGGGTCATCGAAATTTAAGAATAATTTCTAACTTTGGACTTCGCACTAATTGTTGTTTCCGTTCCAAAATACCGTACCACTGCGTTTCGTAATTTCTATTTGATTTCTTCTTGCCGGCTGTTTAACAAACTTCCATTATTCATTACATCTATAACTGAGTCTCGAAGTTTTGAAAAGCACTTAAGAATTTGGCTCTTAAGTTTGAATTACTTGGATTTAGAACTATATTTCTCTGGTATTCTGATGTAATTTATCATAAAAATATAATGAATTATTTTTCTTGCCTGAATTATTCTTCTTTGAATTATTTGAAATACATACTGAAACCTTGTTTAAGCAAATTATACATGGGTCACCCCACCCACATTTATAAGTTCAGTTGAAAAGGATGATAAGGTGGAATTTAAAACTATTTTATTACATATTGTACAAAAGTATAAAATTTCAATAACATTAATTTCATCTGTTATTACATCTCATGCTTTATGTAATCTATATTTATTTATTTGTTTTAACATTTTAATGAAAATAAACAAACAAGACAATACACCACCACTCGGAACAGGCACTTTAAAAGGTCACATGTGTCACTGAGACACATGTCTATCCATCTGGCCAATGGACGCCGCATTTCTTTACTTCAAAAAACAACGCTATCATAGCGCAATCCGAAGGAGTTCCTACACCCCTGTACGATCGTTAGGGATAAATTGACGTGACAGTGATTGTTTGCGAACGTGCTCCGACTTACTCGCTGGAAAGGCAACAGCCATCTTTCCAAAGGTATATAAAAAGGTTTGAAGGATCTTAAGAAGGTTACAGAACTGCTGTAACATCATGACTCACCTTTCAATCGTGTTAATATCAAAAATACGAACCCTTACCATTTCAACCATTTCGAATACTTTCAAAATTTCCGTGTAATTTCTGTTTGTTTCCAAGATTTGACGGGCTCGTAGTGATTTGAAAATGAGCGTAACCAACATCTCCTTTTCATGGACGTTCAGAAACCGAATTTTTAAGCGTCTTAAAAAGAGTATGAGCTCCGCTAGGCTAAGTCAACTGCGTTCAAAGGAGAAAAGTCTGTCTATAGTTTTGGAAAGTTTTATTTGTTTTTTGTTCGGACCGCCCCACATAATGAAAGAAAGCTTTGAGTGGGATTTGAGCGGTAAGTTATCAGAAGGGCACCCACAATTAGGCAGCCAACCACACAAAACCATTCTAAGCTAACTGAATACAAACAAATTACAAGTGGCGGCCCATTAGGAAAATAGTTAAAGTTGATAACTTACCACTCCTTTACTATTTTGAGCCTAATTTCTTTCTTTCCGGGAAAAAACACATATGCGTGGGTTGCCTTTTATACTTCGGGATTAGAGAAAAAAAAAAAAAACAGATATTAATCATCGAAAATTGCTTTATAGTTTTTTCAAAATATTCCCCTTTAAGCTCGATACACTTTTGTATGCGTTTGAATCAACTGTCGAAGCACTTTTCCCACTCTGATTGAGGTATCTCCAAAACATGCATTTTGAACGCATCAACCGCTTCTTCAGGTGTCGAAAAACGTTGACCTCTCATTTATTTTTTTATGTACGGGAATAAAAAGCAGTCATTCCGTGCCAAGTCTCTTGTCTGCTACTTCTAATTATATTCATTCCTTCGCTGATGACAGTACCCTCAGCTTTTCATATTCGTTCCTAGACTCGGAACGGCAGCGTATGCTAAGCACATTAAATTCCGACCTTCCCTTCTCTCCAAGGTCATGGAAACGCTGATAAACCGTAAGCTTATGAAATATCTTGAGTCCCGGAAGCTTCTTAATGACCGGCAGTACGGCTTCCGAAGCAACAGTTCCACTGGTGATCTGATGGCATATCTCACTGAAAAGTGGAACCAATCTTTGCACAATTTAGGAGAAAGCAAGATTGTTGCGCTTGATATTTCAAAGGCATTTGACAGGCTCTGGCAGCAGGCTCTTTTGTCGAAAATGCGTGCTTTTGGGATCGATGAGTCTCTTCTTCAATGGATTAGAAATTACCTTTCGAATCGTTCAATACAAGTCGTTTTGGATGGATTCAAGTCTGATATTCACCATATTGATGCTGGTGTTCCCCAGGGCTCTGTTTTGTCTCCGACACTCTTTCTCATTTTCATAAATGATCTCTTGTCTGCTACTTCTAATCCTATTCATTCCTTCGCTGATGACAGTACCCTCAGCTTTTCATATTCGTTCCTTGGCTCACGTCCCTCCACTTCGGCCATAGACTCGGAACCTCAGCGTATGTTAAGCACACTAAATTCCGACCTTGACAGCATACTCGATTGGGAAAATAAGAATAGAGTGGAATTTAATGCTTCCAAAACCCAGTGCTGTCTACAGTCAGCCGTTATCCATGAATGGCACTTGCGTTGTTGTAACCAAAAGACTTTTCATCTTCGGTATGTGTATGAACCCAACAATTAGTTGGAATGATCACATATTTGAGGTCGACAAAAATGCTGCGAAATGTCTAGGCTTCTTTAAACGATGCAAGAAGTACTTCACTCCTTCTGATCTGGCTACAATATACAAGGCCTACATACGCCGAAAACTTGAGTATAACGCTCCTATTTGGTCAGGTGCTTCTAAGACCTCCCTGCACCTGCTGGATAGAATTCAAAAGCGAGCGATAAAACTTATAGGCGACAGTAATATCGCGAAGTCGATTGACTCGTTAGAACACCGACGTAATATCGCGTCGTTGTCACTCTTTTATCGCTATTTTAACAAGAAATGCTCAGATGAATTAGCCAGTTGCATTCCTCCCCTTCAAGAATTCACCCGCAATACCCGCCACGCTAGGAATGCCCACCAATTCACCCTCAAGCCCTCTTTCGGACGTACAGTCAAATTCAGAGACTCGTTCTTCAGCCGCACTACACGAATCTGGAATGCTCTTCCCAGCTCGATTTTTCCTCCTCATTACAATCCACAGGCATTTAAAACCAATGTGCATCGGTACCTCCTCTCCCTCTCTTCCTCTTTACCATCGGCCCGTGCTGTGACTTGATCCTTTCATTTAAGGGTACTCGCAACCCCTTTTGCACGCGTCAATTATAAAAAAAAAGTCAGGACTATACGGTGGATGACTCAAATAAAATAGATGTTTCGCAGGCCCAAAAATGCCCATCGATTGAGCCGATGTGTGAAAGTACGCATTGTCGTGGTGAAGAGTGATCCGTCTTCGGCGGTTGGTTTTCCTGATTTCCTGGAAGACAACTAGCCAACAAATTGTTGTGTACCACTCAGAATTGAATGTTCTGCATTGTTCTAGTGGCACGGTTGCAACATGTCCAGTTCTTATGAAAAAAACATTCCACCACATGCTTGGAAGTGCTTCGTGCCTGAGCAACTTTTGTTGGATTTGGCTTAATTTGAAACACCAAACAGTCGACTGCTGTTGACTTTCGGGCTCATACGCGTAAATCCACAATTCATCACCTGTCACGATGTCATAGACGTGTTTCGAAACAACGCGACCGTATTTTTGGAGCATTTCTTTCGACCAATCGACACGAGCCTTTTTTTGACCGATTGACAAATTGTGTGGGATCCAACGCGAACTAATTTTTTGACGTTCAAATGTTCATGCAATATTGAATGTATGCTGGTCCCACTAATGCTTAAGGTTGTCTCAATCTCACGATAGGTCACATGACGATCTTGCAATATCAGTTGGCGCACAGCATCAATGGTTTCCGGAACAACAACTGATTTTGGACGACCTTGACGAAATTCGTCTTGGAGTGAGCTACGATTTCGGTTGAGTTCACCATACCATCGATAAACACTGGCCCTTGATGGGGCTTCATCGCCAAAAATTGAATTAAGTTCATCGATGCACTGTTGTTGAATTAATCCACGTCGAAAGTTGTCAAAAATAATCGCACGAAAATTTTCACGATTTAATTCCATTTTTTGGGCGAGATGAATGAAAAAATACTGTAAACAACACAAATAGCGCTCGTATGTCAAAACGTTCTGAGTACGGATAATCTCAAAAATGTAAAACCTTACGATAGAGCTGGCAGTTGCCAGATTGCAACACTAGGGTTGCCCAATCTCGAAGTATAAAAGGCAACCTTCGTAATTTGTGGAACTCCAACGTCCTCAAGCTAAGCAATATACTGAGTCTACGAACATATTTTCTTCAGTTCGAGCCTTTAAATTCAGAATTATTTCTGTTGAGGTTGTTTTGTGACTACCTGTATGGTGTTTTGCTATTCTTCCAGCTATAGTTCAAGACAAATATGATTTAGTCACATTTATGTGCTGGAGGGCTTAAAATTGTAGTTTTTCAATAAAACTAACCCGCAAGTCTTTGTGTAAACATTTAAAACTGTCTTTTCTGTGTCATAATTGAGCTCATCATCTGGAATGGTAAAGTTGGTTGTAGTTCGAGAGAGAATATAAACTTTAGTTAAAGTTTCACAAATATGATATTCAAGAGTCAATTTCAGATCTAAGTACATAAGTATATTATATATATATTGTTGATACATATATGACTGTATATTGACCCACGGTATAGCATAATTGTTTAGATTACGGCTGCTAGTAGGCAAAAATAAATTCAGTCCTCGCCCTGTGAAGAAGGTAGTACAACATTTACCAAAAACGACCTTAATTTTTCAATGCTTCTAGTATTCAAAAAATGAGAATATTCCGGTTTGTAGTTGATTTTCAATCACTGGATCATAATCATATGAAGAATATAACGCTAAGTGAATCGCGTAAAATATGTGTCAGCAAAATATTGAAAAGAACTGGGTCTAGGACAAAGCCTTATGAAACACCAGCTGGTACAAATTTTCTTGAAGCGAATGCACCAATAACTGAATTTTAATTAGTCAATCGAAAAGAAAACTTTGTAGCAATTTAATAAGGTGAGTGTACCATTATTTTAAATTTTTGGAAAATGTAGACTAATCAATTTATATATTAAGCCATCAATCCATAAGTCGAAGGCCTTTTCAACCTCAATGAGACCGAAACTAGTCTACTTCTCCAGATTAAACTGTTGCTTAACAGATTTATTTATACTTAATATTTGATGAGTTGTCATTGCCCACGCCTCGACAGTGGAAAAAGATGACAGCAGTATAGAACACTTCTATCACCTCCTAGAAAGGACATACTATCGATGCCCCAGGTACGACACCAAGATCGTTCTAGGAGATTTCAACGCTCGGCTGGGAAAAGAAGAAGTCTTTGCTAAAGTCATCGGAAAACGCAGCCTGCACGCCAACGCCTACGGAAACGGACTCAGGCTTCGGGGCGAAATCTCTCTGTGACCAGCACGCGGTTCCCACCCCTCAACATTCATAAAGGTATCTGTCGATCACCTGCTCAATCAACCGTTAACCAGATTGATCTCATTGCGATCGACGTCCAGTATTCTCGATGTCCGAACCTTCCGAGTAGCAAACATCGACTGGGATCATTTCTTTGTTGTAGCCAAGGTAAGAACCCGGATATCGAGAGAGCAACGGAGCCGAGACAGGCCAAAATGGACGTAAAAAAGCTGCAATCGCAGCCGATCGCTAGAGCTTTTGCCGATCAATTCTCCATGAAACTGTCTCAAAGTGCGACGCTGCCTGCACAAACAATAGAAGACAAATGGAAACGTTGTCAAGAAGCTGCCACTGATGTGCTGGGTTTCACGCCACCACCTTAGAGGAACCCATGGTTTGATGACGAGTTCAGGCAGGCGTATGCAGCCAAGCAAGAAGCATACAAGGCAACGCTGCATCGAACAACGAGAGCTGTTTGTGAGCTCTACAAACAGAGAAGAAGGGAAGAGAACCGGCTTCTCAGACGAAAAAGGAAAGAGCACGAGAAGCGCTTGGTCGAGGAAATGGAGAGGTGCTATGGCAGGAATGACGTCTGAAAGTTTTAGCGAAAGATAAAACAGCTATTCGGAGGATACAAGGCTCGGACCAATGCCTGCCGGGACCAAAATGGTCAACTCGTAGTAGAGTCGCAGTCTGTGCTGAGAATCTGGAACGATCATTTCTGCAGACACCTAAAAGGCGATGACGACTTAAATCCCACTGTTTCACTCACTTTAAACGACGATGGACAAGAATTCCGTCCCCACGACTTCGACGAGGTCAAGATAGCAATATCGAGACTGAAGTCGAATGAATCTGGTGGCGCGGATGGACTATCCACAGAGCTGTTCAAAGCGGCTGGGGATGAGCTGGTTAGGTGCATGCACCAGCTCATCTGTAAGATATGGTCAAAGGAAAGCATGCCCGATGAGTGGAATCCCAGCACCGTTCGTCCGGTCCACAAGAAAGGAGACCCCTTCGACTGCGCCAACTACTGAAGGATTAGTCTCCTTAACATCGAATGTAAGATTTTCTCTGCCGTATTGTGTGAGCGCCTGAAACAACCTGATAGATCCTTATCAGTGTGGCTTCAGGCCAGGGAAGTCCACAATCGCCCAGATCTTCACATTGCGGCAGATCCTGGAGAAGTTCCAAGAAGTACAAATCGACACCCACCATCTATTCGTTGATTTCAAGGCCGCGTATGACAGCGTGCATAGAGACGAGCTATACAATGCCATGTCTAGTTTTGGCATTCCTACCAAACTCGTCAGATTCTGTAGGATGACGATGGAGAGCTCTTGCTGCTCCGTCAAGGTCGGTAACGAACCCACCGAGACCTTCAAAATCAAAAAAAGGTTTAAGACAAGGCGACGCACTGTCAAGAGACATCTTTAACATCATCCTTGAGAAGATCGTGCGTAACTCACAAGTCAACACAAAAGGTACGGTCTTACAAAATACAGCTGCTAGTATACGCTGATAACATTGACGTGATTGGAGGAATACAACGAGCCGTCAATGAGGCTTTGCTAGCACTGAAGCGGAAGCGGCTAAAATGGGTCTGTCGGTAAATGAGGGCAAAACTAAGTACATGCTGTCATCAAGGAAGGACACACAAAATCGATTTCTCGGACAGAGCGTCACTATGGGCAGCAGACACTTCGAGGTAGTCAAGGACTTCGTCTATCTCGGCTCCGCGGTGAATAGGGACAACAACATCAGTACCGAAATCAAGCGCAGAATCACTCTTGCCAATCGCTGTTTCTTTGGGCTCAAGAGGCAAGTGAGTAATAAAGCCCTCTCCCGAACGACCAAAGTGCCTTTGTACAACACCTTGATCATCCCAGTCCTGCTTTACGGCACAGAAACCTGGACGCTACTAAAAGCGGGTGAGGAAGCCCTTGGTCTCTTCGAGAAAAGAGTTCTGCGTGCGATTTTTTGACCTGTTTGCATTGATGGCATCTGGAGGAGAAGATTCAACCACGAACTGTATGGGCTATACGGCGGCATGACCGTAGTCAAGCGTCTACGGATACAACGCTTAAGGTGGCTAGGCCATGTAGTGCGTCTGGACAGCACTGCTCCGGCCCGAAGAGTCTTCGAATCCGAACCACAGGGACAACGCAACCGAGGACGTCCTAGACTGAGGTGGCGCACATAAGTGGAAAAGGACCTCAACCAACCGGTTTATGAAACACAAAGAAGCTTGTGAGTATTTGCGTACCATAGGTTTCGTTGCGGTGTTCTACCAACGTTCGTCTTCGGATACTACTCTCTTTTCCAGTTTGCTTTTTATGCGATGTTGTGGGGTATACTGGCGTACTTTTGATCTAGTCTTGCGGAAGATTGCTCTAAGCTTGTTGACGCCTTGAGCTATTCGTGTGAAGTAACACTGAAGTTACTGAATAGAGTTGGGCACAGTGTAGGACACTTTCCATATTAGTAGTTATATGAAGGCCCCTCATCAAGCTTGTCAAGCCGGGGTTGAATGGTGTAGATTAGACAACGAACAAATGAATGCTTCACATTGTGATTGCCAACACGTGTTCGTTTGTAGTAATCAGAGAGCGCCTCATCAAGCTGGTCAAGACAGGGTATGAAGAGCGCTTTTCTTTTAGAAGTAGAGTAGAAAACGGACGGATGATGTGCATCAAATTATGATAGACAACATCCTGTTCGTTTGTAGTAGTCGGAAAGCCTCTCATCAAGTTTGACCAGCGAAGGTTGCAGGACTCTCTTAGATGTAGAGTAGATAACGAACGGATGAATGCTTCACATTGTGCTAATATTCTGTTCGTTCGTAGTAGTTGGAAAGCCTCTCATCAAGTCTGACAAGCCGGGGTTGCAGGGCGCTTTCTTTAGAGTAGGGTAGACAACGAGCGGATTGTTGATATCGCATTAAGATAGACAACATCCTCTTCGTTCGTAGTTCTGAGAAGTCCTGTCCTTCAAGTTTGTCCAAGCCTTCACTTCAGTTCGGGGTTACATTCACCGATATTGCTCATAGCCGCAAACAGGCTGAAAGTAGGCAGCGTACTGATGATATAATCTTCGATTTCAGAAGAACTTTCATCTAGTTCCCTTTTAATCAGTTAGCGTGACGTGCTTTCAGAATAAAAGTTTAATTCATGGGAGATTGAAAGCACTCACTAGTTCATGGGGGTGTATGTAGCTCGAAAAGGACTTACATTTCTATGAGCGCACTCGGCTTCTGAAACAATTAATTTATTTTATGGCAATTTGAAGACGCTCGTCGTTTCTCGAAGATGTTTGCTTAGACGAAGTCGGAAGTTCTTTCCTTCCTTTCATATGCAAATACTCAAATCCTTGGATGGAAACATAGGAATTTAGAATAACTTTCTTTTCCTTAGTTTATTCTAGTCCAGCACCCAGCTCTTGTGTCAGTGAATTTGTGCACGCTATCATTCAAGCAGAAAACCAGTAGGCCGTGAAAGGCACTTTGGCGCCTGACGAAAGAAGCCAGTAAGTCCCTTTATATCAACTTTATCATTTTTTTAATTTTACATCCTTACAAAAATATGTTGGAATAAATTCTGTAAGCGGGCATGCATGTCTTAATTTACATTAAATTCTTGAGGAAATAGTTTTTCTTATAACCCCCTCAAGACAGCAAACAGCTGCCTCTGAGGCTAGGTAGGGGACCCCTCAGGACCCAAACAGGTGTCCTGAGGCTAGGTAGGATTCTACTCTTTTATTTTCAGGATTTGTTTCTTTCTTTTCAGAGCGGGCGCGCCGCGATCTGCCATTTGATTAATCACATTAATGGATGTCGTTTAAAAAGCACAGCACGTCACCAGTTTTGTCATTTAGTGAAATTCACAAACTTCCCTTATCGCTCTATGATCCTGCTTGTCTCTACAACACCCTTCACAGTGAGTCCTTGATCATTCGCCCGAATTCGAGAGATAATTAGTGACTTAGACTGTGGGGAGACCCCTCACACATCCAATCTTGCTTCAATAACCTTGTTCTTGCGATCAAAACGAACCGCCGAACAAAAGTGTCACCAGAGGTCGTGTTTTGGGCTAATTGCCCCCAGTCATCTTGTTGCGCGATACAAAGTAGCCTTAATCCGCGTTGTTCACCCACAGGCGATACATCAAAATGCATAAGTGGAACGCAATCGATGTCAGCAGACACAGGTTAAACCAGCAATCAATACCACCGACATGTCCTAGTCTGCCCGCATCAATAAGCCTTAAGTCCCATCTCAGCCGGGCTTGGACCAGTTTTTGGAGACACTCACCAGTGTCGCGGTGCACGTCAAGATCGCCCCAAATGACAAGAGACCTGAAACATAAGCCATAAGGCAATTAACAAGAACTACTCGCCGAGCACTCGTCCGTTGTTGCAAATGCGCCGGAACATACCAGCCAGCAGCGGGCGGCGGCGCTGGCCACCGGCAGCACCCGAGGAGAGGGCATTTTTCGGGTAGGAACGGCAGTTTTGTCTCTGCCAGCGACTGAGGCTACTTAGGCGTGATTCGCTCACGGCCCCGCTCGAACCCGTTCGGTAATTTGTCATCTTAAGGCGACAAACAACAGCTTAGTCAGCCGGACAGCGATTGTGGGGGAAAATATTTTTGCGATTGGCACGCATGGCAGTTGGACGCATGTTGCTAATCGGCGGCTAAGCTGCTCTCTGGGCCTATGCCTGGCTAAGCCCCGAACGTGATTTGTGGGATCATTGAGAGCATTTTGAGTTCTGGCGGTGGGGGGCAGGCGGGTGGCGGCGGCGGTGGCGATGGCGTTTGCATTACAGTTCGCATGGAGGCTCTCTGGCGGAGTTTTATGTTTATGGCCCACACGTGCCATTTCTTTGGCTGCGAACATGAAGGCTAACAGAATTCGCTGACAGGTCATAAGATGTGGCAAGGCTCGACTTACAAGGTGACACTTTAAATGCCGCTCTGCGCAATTGGGAACTGGAGCTCTCACTCGGCGTTGGCAGCAGGCGCCAACGGGCTTAAATGAAAGTGTCTGTCTTTCTTGCTTTCAATGAATTGAAATTTTAGCCGATTTCAGAAGGATGGCTTAAAGCCGAACGAGTGAACTCGTCGGGAAGGCGTCAGCATGATGCACTACTTCCTTCCACACAGTCACAAAGTCCAAGAATTTGAATTCGGTCACTTCGGTCACTTCGTTCGAACTTCGAGGGGGTTTGAGTACTGATCCCACATTTCTGTAACGTGCCCTCGATTCCCACACCCTCGCGCATTGGCACGCATTCTTGGCGTCGGTCGTCCCCGGAATCGGTCTGTTCCACATTGCGAACAAGGCCAGGACAGCCCACATCACAATTTCACTACCACCATTGAGTTCAGGCTCTTGGGCAATGCGTGCCCACTGCACCACTCCCATCGGAGGCTGTGATGAATTAATTAAAATCGAACTCCGCTGAAGGTCTGACATCAGGCTAGGGTGAATTTTATTCAGGGAATCTCACCGGAAGCGTGCTGATTGACAGACATTGAGCGGTCGCACAACCAGCGCAACGGAACCATAAACTCGTGCGTGGGCATCGTTGCAGTGACCCTCTAAGCCGCTGGTTTGTATTCATTGTCTTCGCGGAACGATGATTAATTGCGGGCCGTGCCACTGCCATGCAGGTCTGCACCGCACACACAGACCTTCAGATGCGAGGGCAGAGTCTAATTTATTTTCTAATTTGGTTCATAATTTGTGCATGAAAGGAGCAATTAAGCAATTTAAAGGCGAATTCTGAAGGGGATGGATGGGGACAAGAAAATTAAACTTATTTCAGGCTTTCATGTGGGATACATGAACACATAACTGATTGACGGACGAAGAGCGGTGCATGAGTGATTCCAGAGGAAACGAATTCCGCAGAGCTTAATGTTTTTTCGACTGACATCTGATAATGAAGGCGTTTACCGAGTCCCACGGACGTTAAAGTCCACCAACCGAGATTTAAGGAAATACATTTTTGACGTGATTCGCAATTACAGTACTCGTCGGAGTCCAGTTAATTAACGGTGAAAGACTGGTTGTTCCGTTTTGTTAAAATAAATAAGCCAACCTTGTGAAACGCATAAAGACAATTTCAAACTGATGGTAATTTTCCAAAAAAACTCATTTCACGAAACTTTGTGTTGTTGTTGTGACGCTTTCATGCAAAGGTGTACATTTAGTCGTTTCAGGTTTGTTGTCCTGGCAATCTTATCTAACATTTAAGGTGTCACGAAATTACGAAGGATGCCTTTTATATTTCGGGATTGGGCAACCCTAGTGTTGCAATCTGGCAACTGCCACCTCTATCGTAAGGTTTAACATTTTTGAGATTATCCGTACTCAGAACGTTTTGACATACGAGCGCTATTTGTGCTGTTTACAGTAACTTAAAAGATTCATCTCGCCCAAAAAATTAAATTAAATCGTGAAAATGTTCGTGCGACTATTTTTTTTCAACATTCGACGTGGATTAACTCAACAACAATGCATCGATGAACTTAATTCAATTTTTGGCGATAAAGCTCCATTAAGGACCAGTGTTTACCGGTGGTATGGTGAATTCAACCGAAGTTGTAGTTCACTCCAAGACGAATTTCGTGAAGGTCGTCCTAAATCAGTTGTTGTTTCGGATGTTCCATTGATGCTGTGCGCCAACTGATATTGCAAGATTGTCATGTGACCTATCGAGATTGAGACAACCTTAGGCATAAGTGGGACAAGCATGTTCCATATTGATTGAACATTTGAACGTCAAAAAAATTTGTTCGCCTTGGACCCCACACAATTTGTCAATCGCTCAAAAAAAGGCTCGCGTCGATTGATCGCAAGAAATGCTCTAAAAATACGATCGCGTTGCCTCGAAACACGTCTATGACATCGTGACAGGTGTTGAATCGTGGATTTACGCGTATGTGCCCGAAATTAAAAAGCAGTCGACTGTATGAGTGTTTCAAATTGAGCCAAATCCAACAAAAGTTGCTCAAGCACGAAGCACTTTCAAGCAAATGGTTGGCTATTTGTTCGGAAAAACTGGACATATCGCAACCGTACCACTAGGACAACGCAGAACAGTCAATTCTGAGTAGTGCACAACCATTCGTTTGTCAGTTGTCTTCCGAGAAATCAGGAAAACCAACCGCCGAAGAGGGATCACTCTTCACCACGACAATGCGTGCTTTCACACATCGGCTCAATCGATGGGCATTTTTGGGCCTTCGAAACATCTATTTTATTTGAGTCATCCACCGTATAGTCCTGACTTTTTTTTCATAATTGACGCGTGCAAAAGGGGTTGCGAGTACCCTTAAATGACCGGATCAAGTCACAGCACGGGCCGAAGGTAAAGAGGAAGAGAGGGAGGGGAGGTACCGATGCACATTGGTTTTAAATGCCTGTGGATTGTAATGAGGAGGAAAAATCGAGCTGGGAAGAGCATTCCAGATTCGTGTAGTGCGGCTAAAGAACGAGTCTCTGAATTTGACTGTACGTCCGAAAGAGGGCTTGAGGGTGAAATGGTGGGCATTCCTAGCGAGGCGTGTATTGCGGGTGAATTCTTGAAGGGAAGGAATGTAACTGGCTAATTCATCTGAGCATTTCTTCTTAAAATACGTCGGTGTTCTAACGAGTCAATCGACTTCGCGATATTACTGTCGCCTATAAGTTTTATCGCTCGGTTTTGAATTCTATCCAGCAGGTGCAGGGAGGTCTTAGAAGCACCTGACCAAATAGGAGCGTTATACTCAAGTCTTGGGCGTATATAGGCCTTGTATATTGTAGCCAGATCAGAGGGGATGAAGTACTTCTTGCATCGTTTAAGGAAGCCTAGACATTTCGCAGCATTTTTGGCGACCTCAAATATGTGATCGTTCCAACTAATTGTTGGGTTGATACACATGATGGTCTTTCGGTTTCAACAACTCAGCGCCGTTCATGGATAACGGCTGATTATTTTGTGATCGCTTTAACGACAGTAGACAGCACTGTATTTTGGAAGCAATAAATTCCACTCTATTCTTATTTCCCCAATCGATTATGTTATCAAGGTCGGAATTTAATGTGCTTAGCATACGCTGCCGTTCCGAGTCTATGGCCGAAATGGAGGGATGTGAGCCGAGGAACGAATATGAAAAGCTGAGGGTACTGTCATCAGCGAAGGAATGAATAGGATTAGAAGTAGCAGACAAGAGACTTGGCACCGAATGATTGCTTTTTATTCCCGTACGTAAAAAATAAAATGAGAGGTCAACGTTTTTCGACACCTGAAGAAGCGGTTGATGCGTTCAGAATGCATGTTTTGGAGATACCTCAATCAGAGTGGGAAAAGTGCTTCGACAGTTGGTTCAAACGCATGCAAAAGTGTATCGAATAAAAGGGGAATATTTTGAAAAAACAATAAATCAATTTTCGATAATTAATATTTGTTTTTGTTCTCTAATCCCGAAATATAAGAGGCAACCTTCGTAGCTGATGTTTGCCGTTTACGACAATGGGGAGAGGGACAATGGGTAAAAAGATGATTGAAATATTGAAACTTCTTCTTGTATTTCTTCTTGTGGCGCTTCAGTCCGGAGTGAACCTGGACGTCCACCAACATGCCTCTCCAGCCAGCACGATCTTTCACCAGCTGCCTCGAGTTGCCCACTTCAGGTTGGTTGAGGTCCTTCGCTACTTGTGAGCGCCACTTTAGCCTAGACCGTCCTCTTTTACGTTGTCCCAATGGCTCGGATTCGAAGATTTTCCGCACCGGAGTAGTGGTGTCCATACGCTCTACATGGCCTAGCCATCTTAAGCCTTGTAGCCGAAGACGTTTGACCAGGCGCTTGTCACTGTTCAGCCTATAGAGCTCGTCATTATATCTTCTCCTTCAGTGCACGTGAGCAGGCGGCTTTTGACATGATCGATAGCTGGCGTACTTGGAATGGGCTTTCAGTCAACCCTCTTAAACCTGAGGTTTTTTGCTTTACGAGAAGGAGGAATATGACTGGTTTGACTGAACTGTTACTTAAAGGCGTCAATATCCCACTTTCTAATGAAGCCAAATATCTAGGTGTTATCCTGGAAAGTAACCTTCTCTGGAAAAGACACATTGAGATAAAAACCTCCAAGGCGCTGTCAGTCTTCTGACAATGCAAGGGAGTTTTTGGCAAAACCTGGGGTCTATCACCCGAAAGATCCGTTTGGACATACACGGCAATGATAAGACCACTTCTCTCTTATGCATCATTCCTTTGGTGGAACAAGCTTTCGCGCAAATACGTGACTGCTGCTTTCACCAAGTTTCAAAGAACAGCACGCCTGGCTCTGTTCTTGATGCTCTGATTAATCTGCCTAAATATCGACGAGTAGTAAAGGGTCGTTTCTTGACTCTTTTCCACGATCTACCATATAGTGAAGATTTGGTTCTGGCCTAAATCCACACTGATAGGCTGTGGACAAGCAGTTTCAGACGCTCGCACAACGGCAGAGTGATGTTGAGAAGGCTGGTCTTTCGACAGATGGTGTAGTCAAAGGGGTCTCTTTCATTGGGGACCAGGCAAACGACGCTGAGCTTCCACACATTGACCATATCTTACAGCTGAGCTGGTGCATGTCCCCAAACAGGCTATCTTTAGCTGGTTTAAATAGTTCTGCGGGCAGTCCCTTAGCTCCTGCAGCTTTGTTCGACTTCTGCTTTGACGTTCTGTTCAGCTTTATGGCGCGACATAGACATTACTAAAAGCAAATGCCTAAGTCCTTAGTCTTGTCAAGAGGAAGTTTTGCGTGAGATTGGCTCTGTTTGAGTAGATTGTGGTGAACATTCGCTCTCAGAGGCAAGGGTTAAAATAGCTGGTTGATGTGGAATGTATGGATTAAACTGCCCCGATCCGAAAAGTTTTAAATCCGACCGACATGAGAACAAAGTACGAAATCGGCTGAGATGGCGCAAAAGTAGGCCTTCGCCCACCTTTGCCTTGACCTCCGCGTTCGCCTTCCCCTTCGCATTCGCATTCCCCTTCGCCTTCGCCTTCCCCTTTCGCCTTCGCCTTCGCCTTTGCCTTCGCCATCACCTTCGCCTTCGCCTTCGCCTTCGCCTTCGCCTTCGCTTTCGCCTTCGCCTTCGCCTTCGCCTTCGCCTTCGCCTTTGCCTTCGCCTTCGCCTTCGCCTTCGCCTTCTCCTTCGCCTTCGCCTTCGCCTTCGCCTTCGCCTTCGCCTTCGCCTTCGCCTTCGCCTTCGCCTTCGCCTTCGCCTTCGCCTTCGCCTTCGTCTTCGCCTTCGCCTTCGCCTTCGCTTTCGCCTTCGCCTTCGCCTTCGCCTTCGCCTTCGCCTTCGCCTTCGCCTTCGCCTTCGCGTTCGCCTTCGCCTTCACCTTCACCTTCGCCTTCACCTTCGCCTTCGTACAAAGGACCTGCTAATAATTCGAAAAAATCATGAACTCCAAGGCTTTCTATCTGCGGCTGCTTAGGCAAAAGTAGAATATTCGATTCACAAACATGAACTCTTCTAAGTTCGAAATTCTACGCACTAGTCAGACGATGTTCCTCGTCTTATGTACTTTCGAGGTCCACTAATGGAAGGCGTTGTGAAAATTTGTTAAGCCAGTGGTGAGCGTGTGGTGAGGGCCTGCTTACTGAATTTTTTTTTTTACCAGAATTGTGACAATTTCTGTTGAATGCGGGGTACCATGGCTTTCATTCCATTTTGTAAGAATAAATGCCGCATTCGATCGTCAACTCAACTATTTCCAAATCGAGCCCTTAGCATGTTTGGTCTTGTTTTGCCTCGAACTGCGATTCAACCTCTTCACACATATTGTATGGGGACACGTGAAAGATCGTTGTTATGCCAACGAGTAGACATTCCGTTTGATACAACTTAGCAACATGAATAAAATGCATGAATGCGAGGCCAAACTAAGGCAGAAACTTGAAGGACGTTGTTTTTCACAACAAACAAGAACGAATTCAAATAAAGTTGTAATGTATGAGGGGAAAGTAAATTTATTCAATTTTTCGATTTCTTACAACGGCCCACCAACACTTTAGTGTACATTTCCAACTGAATAGATTTTTTGAAAATAACGAACAATCTTATTTGAATATGTCTCCACAGGAAATTCAGACACAGCACATAACCACAGACACCAACCATTCGGAAATTTCCATTGGAAAGTAACAGAGCAGGGCAGCTTTCGGTGAGCTTTTCTGTTAAGGCAAAGCTTGCCCCTGTTAAATTGGCACACAACATCCCTTCCCAACACTCTGCTGTCTAACAGGAACTGGAAGGCGAATTCCATCGCATCCGAACATGACTGCTTGTGGCCAAAGCTAACGCCCGCAACGCACTCACATGTGGTGTGTGCTTCCCTTAAGAAATTAACCGTCAGTTGGTATTCAGTTGAGCAAGTGTTTAGTTTAGCTCCTCTCGTCTCTCGTGAAACACTTCCACGCAGCAGTTCCTTCATCCCATCATCCACCGGAAATCGTGATTTAGCCCAGTTTTGCGTGTGATTCAATCGAGTTCGCTACCGCTTATCAGTCGCGTTCGGTTCAGTGCCACCGCCACCCGTACAATGATGTCGAAGTCAACGAAACTCTTTGTGACAGGACTGTGCCTCGTCGCGTGTGTGTCGCTCAGTGAAGGTTCGTACACCTCAGACATAATCATAAGAATTTTACTTAATTAATTTTAATGTCAAAAAGGACACCAGAGAGAATTATTTAAGACTGCTGGCGCGGCCTGGCCCGCGGAAAGTGGCGCATTTCTTAAAAATATGTTTATGTGCACCGTGTCACACGTGACAGGTGATTACCCCGCCACGCACGGGCCAGAGACCTTGGCTGGCAGCCTAAGTGTAATTGGTTTTTGCACTAGAAACCGTGACACTCGGACGGATGGCTGTCCGGAGAGCTGTTTTGCAATTACATCTGATTCGCTCAGAGTCGATTTGGCCTGTCAGAACATGTGCGACGCTTCCCGATCGGTGGATCGCACACACGCTTTTGTTTATGGAGTGGATTGGCGAATCCATAAAACGTTTAAGATTTCTCAGCGGCTCCGTGCTCTTGAAAATTGAAAATTGAAAATGCCCGCCGCCGCTATCGCCACTGCCACCGCGGCCGCCACCGCCACCATTGCTAGCCGACAGGTATCGTAGGTGAGATACACCATTCGCACTGAATGAGTGTTTATTTTTATTTTCGCTCGTGGCTGTGTCTGAGATACACGTCCATGCGGCCGACAGAAGTGATCCTTTCGCAGTTCTTCTTATTTTAGGTTTCCGCGCGTGGGGTGGGAGGAGCATTTGGGGCTTTTTATGATTCTATTTTCGTGGGCGCTGCCGGAGTAAGTGCCTGAGTTTTACGAGACCCATCAAGCGGTCAAGATGCATGCGAGCGAGCTGCGGCCTGACCTTAGCCATCGTCAGGTGGTGTGTGCTGTGATTTTTTTCTGTTGTCGGCTTGCATGCAATTGTAGAATTTATTTCGTGTCCTTGAGTGCCGCTACACATGTCTCAGGCGAGTTGTGGGTGTGCCGGGGAATGGGATTATGCAAAGTTGTAGTCGTTAATGGTCATCCTTGGCGTCATATAAATGAGAGCGTTTTCTGCGGAACTTCGGGGATTAGTCATGAGTTTTCTGATGGCTGTTCATATTTGTGAAATTGCAACACTGTGGTTTTATGCGATTTGAAAGGAGCATTTCATTAGGCAGGGACTGTGTTCACAACTTGCGTTGAATTGACACACAAGTCTGTGAAGTCTTCATATTACATCTTTGGAGGACTCTGTCAGTTTGACGAAAGCCCATGCAAAGTTTCAAAAACAGCAGTGTTTCTGCGTCATGTGCAGAAAACAGCAGGCAGCGAGCACTAGTTGTAAACGGAATTCGGGACCAAGAGTGCGTTACGGCATCCAAACTCTGAGCCCCTCATCGGCAGATGGTTGTCAACCGTCGAGTCAAACGACAATGGCTCCTTATGTCAGGAGACGATTCTTGTGCTGAAAAAGTGTACAGTGGGCAGTGGGGCACAAATGGTCGTTTGACGGCGATAATTATAAGCCCTTAAAAAGGGGGATACTAACGTACCGGAAAATTATAGGGGTATTTTCCTTCTGTCGGCGTTCAGAAAAGTCTTCACCCAAATATTATACCATAGGTTGACTATTTGGGTGGAGACCAACGAGCGTCTTAGTACTTTCCAGGCAGGATTCCGGTCTGGGCTGTCAACTGTTGATCAAATTTTTGCATTAACAGTGACGGCTCGAAGATTTAAAGAGCGAGGAAGAAAGCTTTACGCTTTTTTCGTAGACTTTAAAGCCGCCTTCGATACAGTCAATAGGAACTCGCTGTTGTACAAACTTTCATCCCTGGGACTTTCAACAAAGTTCATAAGAGTTTATAAAGCACTTATCACACAAAACTCTGCTGCTGTGTGGAATGGTATTAGCTTGTCAAACTTCTTCAATGTCAAAACAGGGGTTCCCCAAGGTTGCGTGCTCAGCCCACTTTTGTTTGCGCTGTACGTAGATGATGTAACTACAGTCTTACCGGGAGGCAATTACAGTTATCGATGTACAGGTTAAAGTTTTGCTGTATGCTGACGATTTAGTTATTTTGGCTGAAGATCCACAGGCTCTTCAACTGCAAATAAATAAATTGAAAAGCTACTGCGATCTTTGGGACTTAAAGATAAACACCTCTAAATCAAAAATTATGGTTTTTGGCACTGGTCGAGGTAACAGGACTGCGCATGAAAATTGGACTTTGGAGGGTGAGCCGATCGAAGTTGTCAAAGAGTTCAACTACCTGGGTTTTGTTTTAAAATCGAATCTTGATATGAGCGCACATGTCCATAAGAAAACGGTAGCGGCAAAGACAGCAATTAATCTGATGTGGAAAACTATCTTTGGTAACCAACGCATCGGTATCGCGTCAAAGTTCAAGGTGTTCAATGCTACGGTGAATGCATGTCTCTGTTATGCAAGCCAAATATTTGGCTTTAAGTTCTTTGAAGAGTATGAAATTGTCCAGCGATTTGTCTTCAAGCGAATTTTTAAACTTCCCCCAACAACTCCCTCATACGCTATCTACGTGGAATCTGGTCTGTCGCAGATTTACCATCAAAATTTGAAGGCAAATGCGGACTATTTAATTAAAGTTATGCGTAGGCCGAACAGTAACCTCTCAAAGAGGCTTATGAAGATGGCGCTTCGATATAATTTATCTCCTTTTAAAGAACGGCATGAACTTGCAACCACACATGGCATTGTACTTAGACTTACTGAGGCAAACTCAGATGAATGGGAGGATAAACTGTACGAATGTATAAGAAAAGACGATGAAAAGATGTATCTAGATTGCTTAGATCGAGCTCGTAGTTCCTCGTCCAGATCTATGTACAAGCTTCTTAACCATACACTAGGACCCAGTAACTACTTTAAAACAGAACTCTCAAATAGACAAATTAGCACTATTTTTAGGGCTAGAACTGAACTGCTGAGTCTAAACTACATCCCGCACCGGCAAGATGTTAATGCTACCTGCACACTTTGCAATCGCAATGAAGTTGAAAATATATACCATTTTATCGCGGTATGTCCTATATTACTAGAACTACATTTATTTTATTTCTCAAAAGTATCTCTTACACTTGAAGAAACGAAGAATATACTGAACGGCGCGGAGGGGTGGAACCTGCTCTATCGTTTTTGTACGCATGCCTTGAATTACCGTAATAGCTTCATCTAACAGTAAGGTATATCATTTGTATAACTTAAAGTATATTAATATTAAAGTATATTAATTTGGTATTACAAGTATCTTAGATAATGTCAATCTCCGACAGACGGCGTTTTGCCATGTTGACTAACATTTCTTTTTCTATTACTAATTGTTAAAATGAAGACCAATAAAGAATGTTTATAATAATAATAATAATAATAATAATAATAAGCCCTTTAGTTGAGTTAACCAAAATATATTTTTCTAAAGGATTTGGGTGTGCTGAATTCAAAATAACTGTAACTGCTCAGGTTTCCGAAAGAACCGTTATAACATTTTAAAAATGGTACATGTTTGGTAGTTTTTGCGAAGTGAGCGGTTGGATTTACAAAATAAAGTAAACAATCATGAACTAATTATTTTTATTTATTCTGCAGTCAATTTAAAATAAAATTATATAATAAATTAACAGTTTATTTACTTTTTCAATTAAAATTTTGGAAGAACAGTATAACTTTACTTTGAGACAATTTACAAAGTTGGAAAATCTGAAAATAAAATATTTTGTGTATCTGGGTTTTAAATAAAAGTTAAACATTTTATTTACATTTTCCAAAAATTAAATTACACAATATTCTGAGTCCGAAACTATTTCATGCCCATGTATCAATATCTTGTGAACTGAAGTACGCATATAATACCAAAGATACAGCCATACAAACAATCTCGCAGTTTCAAGGCAATAATTTTTAAATTTTCGCACATCTATATTAAATCCGCTGGATAAGCACTGCAAAATTATGTGAAATTTTTCTATCAGATCTACGTCTATACCTGTTATATCGCTTCATTTGACTGCGTTTTTAAAGAAGCGCCTGACCACATTTCCAGTGTTCGTATTGCCATATCCTGGCTTTGGTCGATCAATTTTCAATCCCAATTCCGTTTCGGAAGCTTCTCGAATGCGAGACTTGTTTTGGGTCACACAATCTTCTGTAGGTTAAGATGTACGCCATTCTTTAACAGGCAACTTTTAAGCAACATGGAGCAAGCATTCAAACATTCTTCTCCACGCGTGAAGAACGGATATTCCAAATGGTAAAAATTGTTCAGAGACGGTAAGTGAAATCATTTTCTCAATATTGTTGAATTTCTTGGACGTTGCATGACAAAGATAACATCTCTGAGCAGAACGAATGCCACTCAAGCTGTTACAAAGCTTTCCATCAACCATTGAAACTATTGATTCGTGTTTTACACTAAACTCTCTTTCCTCAATGGTTACTTTTGTTGGTTCGAGTTGATTTATTTGTGATTGAATAGATTCCTTTTCTCTGGCAATCACTAAGTCTGTTTCTTTTTCAAATTATATTTTAATGGGCCTACAGTACCGAGGAGAAGAGGAACAAGGATTCTTTCAGAAAACACTTTCATTCCCTGATAGATGTAGTGGTACCAAGCAGGTTATGAATACAAATTTGTCACTTGCATCAATTGTATTAGCAAACCTTTGATGGTATTCACCATGCCCGGAGCTACCATCGAAACCCACCTTAGAATATAGTGTAAGTACTTTACAGCTCGATTTATTTAAAACTTCTTTTTGGGATGCAGAAATTCTCTCAACAGTGTGGTCGAGCAGTTTCTGAAATGGAACTTCAGCTGTTTGTTCACTAGCAATAAGATTTTGTGGATAAATAATAATAATTGTTGGCGCTACAGTCGAAAGGGGGATCAGGGCCTAGCTTGCTCATCAACTACTCGTGTTGTGCGCGCTACTGTTCTCTGTAGAAGGTAGAAGGGACCTACAGTTTTTTGCCAACTCCGAACGGCGGGATTTGAGAAGCTTTCTTAGACAGTTATTACTCTTTGAGTGTTGTCAGCAGCTCGAAAGAGGTGGTGCCGTGAAATATTAGAAAAATTGGTGTTGAACTGGGAGTCGAATCTAGACCCTTCTACCCACTGCACCACGGCGACCACAGATTTTGTGGATAGGATTTTGATTTTTCTTTCTGGACCACTTTATAAGATGGCAAAATATCCGCGATATATTTTTCAATGGTTTCGTATTGGTTACGGGAATGTTTCGCTTCTATAATCATTGATAGAGTTTGACCAGGGGTTAACATAATTGTCGAAGGTTTCAAGTTTTGAGGTTGAGGAGATAAGGTTTCTTCTAATAATTCAGCAGTTCTTCTGTCTCCAGAAGCTTGAAAATTCATTTGAGCAGCAAACACAAGTTCTTCAGCGGATGTGTCCCTAAGATCGGCTATTCTTTCAATTTTTCCCCGATTACTCAATTGATCAAAACTTGCCTGAGGACGTCCAGAGGGTTGTGCAAACATTGCGAAGTTAATTTTTTCCTGAAGCCAAATTAATTCGTTTTTTTTTTTTTTCAAACACCGACCTTGTGCGGTGGCTTTTGTTCGATTTAGATTTGAGTTTACTTTTGAAACGAGTTAACTCTTTCCTTAGCTCTGATACATGGTTTTCAGAGCAGTTTGTGTTTGTTATTAAAAATGTCTCAATATCTTCAATTTTTTCTCAAAAGTCCTAAATTTACTTTTCAAAAATATTTCAAAGGGCTCCTGTCTTTCGCAAGAAAAAATATTTTCATACTTCAATATTTTCGACACTTACACTTGCATTTGTACTTGCACTTGCACTTTTGAAATTGTGTCTATAATAATATGTGTAAAATAAGGTTTTAAGTCAAGAAATTTTAACTACTGGTGTGCGCTACGAGAAGGCTCTTCAGAATAACGTGCCGATATTATTTTGCGCAACTTAAAATAGGTTGCATTTCCGGTATTCAGATGTTCATTTTATGACAAGATGCACTTTTATTATTATGTTGCTTATTACTTTTATGACTAATGTAATAAAGATGTTGTGCAATGAATATGAAGCGCCTACCTGATCATGGGAAGAAGTTATTAGCAAAATCAATAATGGCGCCATTATTCTAAACAGGGCTGTATATACACAGAATATTAAAAAAGAAATAGTTTAGGCAAATATCGGTGACTTTTGACTTCGGTTTTCAGTAAAGAAATGATTAAGCTAAAAAAATTAAGTTCAAATTTAGCTCGATGTTTGCCTATTCAAAAAGTACCGTTATTTAAAAACAACTTTTACGTTCTTGTAATCCGCCATTTTTTTTGGGCTAACGGTACTTTATAACCAAGTAAAAACTAATTGTATTCAAAGAATGTATTCTACTTGATAAATGCAATCCAAAATATTTGTTACAAACACTTGTTTTTTAATGTACCAACTGAACAAAGTTGTGTCAAGTCTTTTTGAATGAACGCAACTTCCCTATTCTTACAACTTTGATGCCAAACGCTGAGTGATTAAGTCGCTTATTGGGAAAAAAAAATTCCCAAACCATATGGCCCATATTATCAGCTAACCGGAAAGGTAACTTTTATTGAGATCGGTTACGGCTTATTGGGAAAAAAATTCCTAAACCATATGGCCCATATTATCAGCTAACCGGAAAGGTAACTTTTATTGAGATCGGTTACGGTTTTAACAATCGTCTTCTCGCCGCTCCTGCCCATAGTGCGTCCTGGGGCAACGAGATGATATTGTGGCCACAAAGACCACACTCCAAACTTGGGAAGTTCGAAAACCAATTCAATTCTGAGGGCTTGCCCCAAAAAAGGGGCTTCAGTCAAATCTTCTCCATGTTTCTCTTGATGATAGAGACATACGAAAAAAGTGTGCTCTCTGTAAAATGATTATGACGATAGCAACAAAACACGGAAAACGCTGCCCAAATCAATCGTCAACCACAGATTTTTCTGAACGCCACATCCATTCTATAATAATTATAATTGTTGACGCTACAGTCCAGAGGGGGACCAGGGCCTAGCTTGCTCATCAACTACTCGTGTTGTGCGCGCTAAAGTTCTCTCACGAGTAGAATGGACCTACAGTTTTTTGCCGAATTCGAACGGCGAGATATGAGAAGCTTTCTTAGACAGTTATTACTCTTTGAGTGTTGTCAGCAGCTCGAAAGAGGTGGTGCCGTGAAATATTCGAAAAATTTGTGTTGAACTGGGAATCGAACCTAGACCCTTCGGCGTGTGAGCGTCGCACTCTACCCACTACACCACGGCAGCCATTCCATTCTATTGAATGAAATAAATCACAACGAACTGGATATCACTTTATACTGTCATTACAGCCTAGTCCTCCAAGTGTTGGGCCTCTTTTCACTGTCAAAACGTAATGAACCTCCTTACACCTGATGGTTGAGCCTGATCCCAGAACTGGATTTTTTGTTATCTTCCATTCTTCACAACACACCCTTTCTCGAGTATCTGACTAGAGGATGTTGAATGCCCACACAGAGCTTATTTGCCTAAATTAGCACTAAGACTCGATGACGAGTTCCAAGCTGACGAGTTAGTTAGTTAGTAAATTATACTTTATTTATAAAAAATTCATATACATTAATACAATTATTTAAATTAACAAAATGTATAATATGTTATGGCCTATGGCCGTCTACCAGAAGGACTTTATAATAACTTTAAGTTTAATTGATGTTCACAAATAGGTATATTAGATTTAAAAGTCACCTTCGACTATTCAGGATCTATAACTCAGTGCTGATTTCGAGTATTTATATAAGTTTTCCCAGCCGAGACTTCCATTCAAAATACTTAGCGCTTCGTTTAAATCGAGTATGGGCTTAACGAAAAATGTCACACGAAACTCTTTTAGAATCGGGCATCTAGCAATCAAATGGAAAACGTCTTCTCTTTCCTTGAGATTGCATATATCACACAGTATAGGTAGCTCAGGGTGGTGCGGAATGTAGTTGAGGTTTATAATTTCACCCCTTAGTTTAAATATAATGCTTATCATTGAGAGTGGTAATTCATTTAGGAAATAAGAATTATCTTGCAAGTTATAGTTGAGCTGGCTATAAATCGATCTATACTGGGAAGATTGTGCTTCTATAACATAACCTCTATGAGGCAGAAAGCTTGCAGCTTCCAATATCCTACGAAACCAATTTCTTAGAACGAGAGGTCTAATGTCCGTTTGAATTTGGAACCTTTCCCCACACTCGGTCGCTATTTCCTCTCATCTTTTGACGAAACTGATTCTTGAGGTTATCATTATGTACAAGATGGAGCAATCTTCCTTCATCCATTTCTAAGACTTTCAATATGTAGTTGAAGTGCATGTTTAATGTATTTATGTATAACGGTAACATAGTAGTTTCCAGATAAACTATATAGTTCAGTGTACTGACCGGCAGCCGTAAAATTCGTTTGAGGAAGTACATTAAAAACTGTTCCGTGGCATCGAAATTCCAACACCCCCACACTTGGGCATCGAACTTCCAACACCCCCACACTTGGGCATCGAACTTCCAACACCCCCATCCGTGGCATCGAACTTCCAACACCCCCACACTTGGGCACCATACAGCATAATGGAGGAAGCAGTAGTACGAACTATCTGGATCTTTGCGCTATGCTCCGCAAACCTGTTTTCCATGCAACGGCCCCAGACTGATGACATAGCTCTTTTCGCCTCAGCCAATTTTGCCACAAAATGCTTTTTAAGGTTAAGGCTAGAACAGATCACGATGCCGAGGTACTTATACTCTCGAACAATTTCCAAATTTTGGCCTTTATAATTCCACTTTTCCTTTCTCGCATGTCTACCACCTCCTTCCCTGAAGATCATCATTTTTGATTTTTCAAGATTCACCGTAAGATTCCAACGGTCACAGTAGCTTTCTAGTCGGTTGATCATCAGTTGCATTCCCTCTACTGTATCCGCAAGAAGAACGATGTCATCGGCAAAGATGAGACCTGGTATCCGCAAACCACCATACTCGATTCCTCCACCAACTTCCTCCAAAATGTCATTCATAAACAAAATGAAAAGCAAAGTACTCAGCACGCATCCTTGCCTTACTCCCATTTGCATTTCAAAATCGATCGACATATACTTAAGATCCCAAACATAGGCAACATTGCTCTCATACATTGCTTTCAGTAGTTTCACAACTTTAGTTGAAACTCCCAAGGTATACAATTTGTAGAATAATGCATTACGATCAATCGAGTCGAAAGCAGCTCGAAAATCTACAAAAAATGCATATAGTGTGTTCTTTTTGCATATAAAACTATCGAGGAGCTCGTCTGTAAAGAGTGGTGCTGCATATTGGGGGAGGGGTGAAAATACTGCCGCATTTAGCAGCCTTTTAAAGTTCTCCTGTAGCTCAGATGCCTGCAGTGAATGACCAATCATATTTGGTCTTCCGTTAATTGCTTTGGCCGCTTTCCAGAATTCTGCAAAGGACATCGCCGAGTTTAAGCGGTCTATACGCTGTTCTTCATTAAGCTTGCGTTTGGCAAGGCAAATCTGCTTAAAATCTTTGCTGGCTGCTGCAAACATGATTTTATGGACAGGCGTGTTGTATTTTCTCAAAAGTTTTAGAAAAGCTGACGATTAACTCCGAAAATTCCAAAAATAAAAACCAAAAAGCAAAACAATTTGCAAAAGCCCCCAGGAGGCTTTTGAATCACCACAATTTAGTGAGGAAAGTCCATGAGGCCGTACTACTTTCAGAGAACTTGTTGGCGTGTGTAGGATCACTCTAGTCGAGCTGCTTTCCAGGTGCACGAAGTGTCGACGGATAGAACATGACATTTTTTTCTTTTTGATGTATGCGCGTTCTTGTAGTTTCTAAAATAGATGAAGGATAACCAAAAAATCGACTCACAGTGAACGTCAATCACGTAACACACACATCACTCAATAAGTCCTGGAACTACAAACAAAGCACATTTTCTAGACATTTAGACTTTACTCATCAACATTGTTTCCTTCAAGAGTGGTACAACCAGTCCAACGGCGCTCTAACTTTTCGAAACTTTGTTTATAGAACGACTTATCTTTGGCTTCCGAATTGGCTTCCAAATCGTCAGTTTCGACGATCGGCTCCTCATTCGTGCTATATTTTTTTCTGGTGAGCATCTTTTTGAGGCCTGAAAAGAGGTAGAAGTCAGATCTGGAGAATACGTTCGTTGCCAATGCCTTGTGACACGGTGTATTGTTTTGGTGGAATTGTTTTGTTCATTTGGGAGTGTTTTTGTGCAATTTCTTTCTTCAAATGCAGCAATAATGCCATGTAGCATTCGCTGTTAAAAATGATTAACAGCGAATGCTACATGGCATTAGTCTTTCTCGAGATAGAAGGTGCGCATTCCAAAATACGGAAGCCATAACCTTGCCAGCCGACCATTGCGTTTTTGGACGCTTTGGACGTGGTTTACTGGTTGCTGTCGCTCCGCTGACTGCCGATTTGTCTCTGCAATATATTGGTGGACCCATGTTTCATCCATTGTGACATACCGACAAAAAAGTCATGTTTATTCTGGCGAAACAGCTCCAAACACCTCTCACAATCAACGATACGTTGTTGCTTTTGGTCCATTGTGAGCAAACGCGTCACCTGCTTCGAAAACGGCTTTCTCTTGAACAAACGCTCATACAACGTACTGTAAAGACTGATTTCTGATATCAATTAGGTGTCAGCTATCCCAGGCAATTTCACTTTCCAGTTTTCCAAAACGATTTTGTGTACTTTTTTGACGCTTTCAGGTGTAACTCTTCAATTGGTCTTCCAGAGTGTTCAGCATCGTTGGTGTCTGTTCGGCCAAGTTTCAAGTGAGCTTACCATCGACAAATTGTTGTTTATGATGGAGCAGAGCTTGCTCTCACGAAATTCTATTCCAATATTTTAACAATCGCAAATGTGTCGTCATTTGAAGCACTGCAACTTGTAACCTTCTTCTTCTTCTTGTGGCGATACAATCCAAAGTGGACCTGGGCCTCAACCAACATGCCTCTCCAGCTAGTACGATCTTTCGCCAGCTGTCTCCAGTTGCGCACTCCAAGTTGGTTGAGGTTCTTCTCCACTTGTGTGCGCCACTTTACTTGTAACCTTATAATCATAAAAACAGGTATCATTTGAATGTTTGCACTTCCAAAAAAATAATAAGGATTTTTTGGCCAGGTGGTAGTAGTTTCGACTAAAATAAGAGAATCGATATTTCCATTGTAAATTTTTGAGAACTTAGAAAGCCTAGACCGAAAGCCAAGACAAAGCCGTTTCGTTGGCGAATCCGATGTTGTTTTAAAGAAAATTCGATGTCACATATTGTCTATAATAAGCTTCCTTGGAACATGATGTTACATTTATTTCAGAGGACCCACATTTAACCTTCAAATTGCGTTAACGGTTTTCTAGACCAGGCTTTTTATTAAGGCCACCTTTTGCCGAAAATGCTTTCATATTTAGTGGAGCATAACAAAAGTGTTCCAAGAGGCTCCAATAGAAAATATTCCTTCTGAAAAATTCCCTATTGATGATGCAAAAATAAAAATTCACTTTTTTTCCCTTTGGAAGAACGAGTCTTTTTTCTTTCCGGGATTTTTTTTAAATTTTCCTACAATTTTTCTTCTACTGCTTGCATTGGGCACATATCATGGGCATGAACCACTAAATAGTCAAGGGCAAGCAAAACAAAAATGTGTTAGTAAATAGTACGAAGGTTGCCTTTTATATTCCGGGATTGGACATCCCTAGTGTTGCAATCTTGCAACTGCCAGCTCTATCGTACAGGTTGACATTTTTGAGGTTACACGTACTCAAAACGTTTTCACATACGAGCGCTATTTGTGCTGTTTACAGTAACTTAAAAAATTCATCTCTCCCAAAAAATGAAATTAAATCGCGAAAATGTTCGTGCGACTACATTTTCGACGTGGATTAACTCAACAACAGTGCATCGGTGAACTTAATTCAATTTTTGGCGATGAAGCTCCATCAAGGACCAGTGTTTAGCGATGGTATGGTGAATTCAACCGAGGTCGTAGTTCACTCCAAGACGAATTTCGTGAAGGTCGTCCAAAATCAGTTGTTGTGCCGGAAACCATTGATGCTGTGCGCTAACTTATATTGCAAGATCGTCATATGGCCTATCGTGAGATTGAGACAACCTTAGGCATTAGTGGCACCAGCATACATTCAATGTTGCATGAACATTTGACTGTCAAAAACATTTGTTCGCGTTGGATTCCACAAAATTTGTCAATCGCTCAAAAGAAGGATCGCGTCGATTGATCGAAAGAAATGCTCCAAAAGTACGATCGCTTTGCTTCGAAACACGCCTATGACATTGTGATAGGTGATGAATTGTGGATTTACGCGTATGAGCCCGAAAGTCAACAGCAGTCGACTGTTTGGTGTTTCAAATTGAGTCAAATCCAACAAAAGTTGCTCACGCACGAAGCACTTCCAAGCATGTGGTGAAATGTTTTTTTCATAAAAACTGGACATGTCGCAACCGTGCCACTAAAACAATGCAGAACATTCAATTCTGAGTGGTCACCCAGACATTGCCAGGACTTAGTTTAGCTACCTCTAAAGGCAATGGTTGGGGCATTCCCAAATATTTGCTCTAACTAAATAAATTTTACTCTCGTTGACAGGTTTTACTCTTTCTTTTAATACCTCGTCTCCTTCTCCTTATTTCTGGCGATGTGCAGTGAGTAAATACAACGCTCACACGTGAAAGTTTGCGAGTTCGATTCCGGTAATGAGCATCTCTAATTTTTTCACAGCTACACCCCTTTTTAGTTGCATTGAGTTGTAAAGGATTCTAAATGTCCATGAAAAGCTTCTTCTATTCCGCGGTTCGGAGTCGGTTTATAACTGTAGGTCCCTCCTACTCATAAGAGAGGCCAGCACAACCCTTCACAGTTGACTGTTGCACCATTAATGCCTTCTATTCCACAAATCAACTTTTTTTTCATTCCTTTCATACATCCTTAAAGTGATGATGAACATCCCTTGTCTTATATTTCTCCTATACCGCCCAACAAGCAGACGATTTTATTTCCCATCATATCATTTGTTTTCCCTAATTTCAATCTCTTTGTGAATTCCTTTGTTATTTACGCTGAGAGGCCGATTTCCGACCACCAATAAAACATTCCCTTGAGTCCTTTCAGTCCCTTGAAAATGAAAACTTAACAAGTTACGTGTGAGGTCTATTCTTGACCTATTCTGCGAACCTTTTGAGTTACTTTACGGCCACTTGTGCTTTTGAAACGTTTGGACACGTCATAGTCGTAAATTGTTTTATCACATCTGCTTACGGTTAGGATTTCTCTATTTTTCCACATAAACCATCTTTTGACCTAATTCACCGATTTGGCAATTGCGCTGGATCTGGGTGCTGGGTGGTGGCTGCAGGGTGCTGGGTGCTGGCTGCTGGGTGCTGGGTGGTGGCTGCTGGGTGCTTAGTGGTGGCTACTGGCTGCTGGGTGCTGGCTGCTGGGTGCTGGCTGCTGGGTGCTGGCTGCTGGGTGCTGGCTGTTGGCTGCTGGGTGCTGGCTGCTGGCTGCTGGGGGCTGGCTGCTGGGTGCTGGCTGCTGGGTGCTGGCTGCTGGCTGCTGGGTGTTGGCTACTGGCTGCTGGGTGCTGGCTGTTGGCTGCTGAGTGCTGGCTGCTGGGTGCAGGCTGCTGGTTCGTGGATGGTGGCTGCTGGCTGCCTGCTGCTGGGGGCTGGCTGCTGGGTGCTGGGTGCTGGCTGCTGGGTGCTGGCTGCTGGGTGCTGGCTGCTGGGTGCTGTCTACTGGCTGCTGGGTGCTGTCTACTGGCTGCTGGGTGCTGGCTGCTGGGTCATTGACTTCTTTGGACTTTAGCCAAAAGGTGTTACCTTATGCAAGGACGTTTCGTCATCCTCTTCAGACATCGTTTTGGAGAAGGAAGACTTGGGAGATTTGTCATGGTTTCTAACGAGAGCCAAGACGGAATAAATTTAATTTTCATTTGCACACGATTACTTACCACAGAAAAGGCGTGATGCTTAAAACGCTTAAAACAAGCTACAGTACAGTAAGTTGAAGTTATTGTCACCAGAAGTGTTACATTTCAGAGTCTTCCTCTTTTTCTTCTTTGCGTGGTGTAACAGTCAGGGGTGGCCCTGAGCCTCATCTAACAAGCATCTCCAGCCAGTACAATCCTTCGGTAATTGCCACCAGTTGCACCCATTTGGTTGAGGTCCTTATCCACTTGTGTGCGCCATCTCAGCCTACAACTTTATCTGTTGCTTTGTCTCAATGGCTCGGAAGATTGGAAGATTTTTCGGAACGGAGCCGAGGTAGACAAAGTTCCATACAACCTCGAAGGTCCTGCTGCGTAAAAGTACACTCTGTCTGAGACGTGGGTGTTCATGACGGCATGTACTTTGTTTTGCTTTCATTAGCCGCCAGACCCATTTTAGCCGATTCCGCTTCAGTGCCAGCAAGCGCATCATTTACGGCTCACTATGTTCGCCGAATTACGTCAATGTCATCAGCGTAAGCTAGCAAAAGAGCTGACTTTTGGAAGATCGTGTCTCCGGTGTTGTCACATGAGTTATGAACGATCTTCTTGAGAATGATGTTAAAGAAGTCACATGACAGTGCGTCGCCTTGTGTAAAACCTTTTTTGACATTGAAGGTCTCGGTGAGTTCGGTGCCGACCTTGACGAAGCAGCAGATCTCTACATCGTCACCCTACACAATCGACGAGTTTGGTAGGAATAACAAAACATGACATAGCACTATATAGCTCGTCTCTATGCACACTGTCATATGAGGTCTTAAAACCGACGAATAGGTGATGTGGGTCGATCTGAACTTCTTGGGTCTTCTACAGGACCTGTCGTAGTTATTATTCAGAGTCCTTCAACAACTTAGAAACCTTCAAACACCGAAAATGTACATAATAATAATAATTGTTGGCGCGACAGTCCACAGAGGGACCAGGGCCTAGCTTGCTCATTAATTACTCGTGTTGTGCGCGCTACTGTTCTCTCACTAGTAGAAGGGACCTACGGTTTTTTGCCGACTCCGAACGACGATGTTTGAATAGCCTTCTTAGGCAGTTATTACTCTTTGAGTGTTGTCAGCAGGTCGAAGGAGGTGATGCCGTGAAAAATTCGAAAAATTGGTGTTAAGCTGGGAGTCGAACCAAGACCCTTTGGCGTATGAGCGTCGCCCTCTACCCACTCCGCCACGGCGGCCACACCGAAAATGCATAGTCTGTTTCAAATTTAAATTTCCCTGGCATTCGATTTGTTAATGGCGTTATGTTGGTACTCATACCTCTAAAAAGTTCGGCCATCACGAATCTTCAGTTGAGCAAACTGAGTTTTGGCTCTTCGTCGATTTTGGGTACAGCTTTGAGTACCTATAGAGCTAAACATTTCACTTTTAAGTTTCGCTAACAAGAAGATATTATTATTAAATTAATACTTTTTGTTAGTGGCGCCCGGGGCTTATTGTAGTGGTTAGAGTGCGACGCTCACTCGCCGAAGGGTCTAGGTTCGATTTCCGGCTGAACACCTCGAATTTTTCACGGCACCACCTCTTACGAGTTGCTGACAACACTCAAAGAATAATAAATATCTATGAAAGCTTCTCAAACTTCGCCGTTCGGAGTCGGCAAAAAACTGTAAATCTCTTCTACTCGTGAGAGAACAGTAGCGCGCACAACACGAGTAGTTGATGAGCAAGCTAGGCCCTGGTCCCTCTGTGGACTGTCGCGCGAACAATTATTATTATTATACCAGCACCCGGAATGGGACATCCCGGATACGCAACGCAACCAACGGAAGCTGAGAATAATCTTCACGTCGGACAGATTGAAGTCCTTGAAAAATTTTTGTTGGTGGTCACAGCGACTAGGATCACTCTGACTTCGAGTATTTGTTTTTTTTTTAGAAAGACCGAGCTAAAATATTCCGATCGCAGCATGTTAAAGTCGGCGCCAGCAACTGTTCAGGAAGTCTTCATTTGTTAGAAATTTGTTGTTCTCATCGACAATAAAGTCATTGAACTCGAGCTCCTATGTTTTATTATTGCCATTTCATTGGGTTCACACTATACGAGTTTTTAACGTTTTGCCTAAATTTGTGTGCCTTTCTGACTTATACTTGTTTCAGAACTAGAAGCAATCAGCTACCAGGAAGTAGTTTGTGGCGAAAGAACTGATTGCCGCCTTCAGCTTCCTACCCTGCTTTGACTTCCTCCAAGGCACTTATTTTTCAGACTGATGAAGATTTTTTCTTTGCTGACCAAGTTCGAAATAAAAATAAGAAAACATGAATGCGAAGGGATACGTGGCCGACAGAGAAACGGAATCACAGAAACCTTATACTCATAAGTCGTACAAAATGAACAACCATTGATCTTCGTTTGCGTCTCATCGGACATTTACTCTTATGATCAAATCGTCGACTGTTTTATTTGTAACTAAAACAAGACTGAAGACACAATATCTCACAATGCTAGAATTAAAACTTCCAACCAGGGCAACACAAGTCCCACGCTCACTTTCCCTTACTGCCATCATTTCATTAATCTCCTCCTTTGGTTTGCATGATGTGATGCGTGACACACGTCCGAGGAAAGAAGGAAATATTTCACGCAATTAATTATCCGAAATGAGAAAGTTTTTACTTTTTAAAATCACTGCTCGGCCACGGGATGGCCTTTTGTCGTGGCACTCTAGAATAATGAACAATTAAACGACGCACACAGTCTGTGCTTTATTTTCAACACAAAACAAAATCTGAGCGTTCGCTTCCCGCGGGCCAAAGCAGACCTTGAATGTTATTCGCGATTTTGTTTTTACAGGCGCATTGTTCGCAAAGTTTTGATGTGGGAAAGGTACACGTGTTAAGTTTTGTGTAATTGTTAGAGGTATTCGAAATCAAAATCATGTCGATGTAACTCGTCTGAAGAGAACAAAGCGAAGTGTAGAAGAAAGTACAGCCACAGTCAGGAAAATAGAAACACTATTTTGAAAATAACATTTTAGTTTCAGCAAATAAAAATTTAGAGTAACTGACAGATCACTCAATAAGTCCCGGGACATTTAGGGGGTGCCACTAATAAAAATCGGATCATCACCTTGTTGTAGCCAGGATAAGAACCCGAATATAGAGAGTGCAACGGAGTCAAGACAGGCCAAAACGGTTTAACGTCGAAAAGCTACAATCGCAGCCGATTGCTGGGAACTTTGCCGACCGAGTCTCCCTGAAATTCGCTTAAAGTTCGACGCTGCCTGCACTAAGCATAGAAGAAGAATAGAAACGTTGTCAAGAAGCCATCAAAGAAGCTGCCACTGATGTGCTGGGTTTCACGTCACCACCCAGAAGGAACCCATGGTTTGATGACGAGTGCAGGCAAGCGGACGCAGCTAAACAAGACGCCTATAAGGCAACGCTTCATCGAACAACAAGGGCTGTTCGTGAGCTCTACGAACAGAGAAGAAGGGAAGAGCACCGGCTTCTCAGAAGGAAAAAACGGAGCATGAGAAGCGCGCGGTTGAGGAAATGGAAAGGTGTAATGGCAACAATGAAGTCCGAAAGTTTTACCGAAAGGTAAAACAGCTATGCGGAGGATACAAGGTTCGGACCAAGGCCTGCCGGGACCAAAACGGACAACTCGTAGTGGAGTCACAGTCTGTGCTGAGAATCTGGAAGGATCATTTCTGCAGACTCCTTAACGGCGATGACGGCCCAAATTCCGAGGTTAGGCAGAATGTTCCACTCAATTTGAATGGTAATAGACAAGAATTCCGTCCCCCCGACTTAGACGAGGTGAAGATAGTAATATCCAAGCTGAAGTTGAACTAAGCTGCTGGAGTGGATGGACTGTCCGCAGAACTATTTAAAGCAGCTGGAGATGACCTGGTTGAGTGCATGCACCAGCTCATCTGTAAGATATGGTCAGAGGAAAGCATGCCCGATGAGTGGAATTTCAGCGTCGTTTGCCCGGTTCACAAGAAAGAAAGGAGATCCCTTTGGCTGCGCCAACTACCGAGGGATTAGTCTCCTCAACAACCCTCTCCGCCGTATTGTGTGAGCTTCTGAAAGCGTTTGTTCACGACCTGATAGGTCCCTATCAGTGTGGTTTCAAGCCAGGGAAGTCTACTATAGACCAGATCTTCACATTACGGCAGATCCTGGAAAAGACCCAAGAAATGCAAATTGACACTATTCGTCGATTTCAAGGCCGCATATGACAGTGTGCATAGAGACGAGCTATACAGTGCCATGTCTAGTTTTGGCATTCCTACCAAACTCGTCAGATTGTGTAGGATGACGATGGCGAACTCTCGCTGCTCCGTCAAGGTCGGTAACGAACCCACCGAGACCTTCAAAGTCAAAAAAAGGTTTAAGACAAGGCGACGCACTGTCATGTGACTTCTTTAACATCATCCTCGAGAAGATCGTGAGTAACTCACAATTCAACACCAGAAGCACGATCTTCCAAAAGTCAGCTCTTTTGCTAGCTTACGCTGACGATATTGACGTGATTGGACGAACACAGCGAGCCGTCAATGAGGTGTTTGTTGGCATTGAAGCGGAATTGGCTAAAATGGGTCTGGTGTTAAATGAGGGCAAGACTAAGTACATGCTGTCGTCAAGGAAGGACACACAAAATCGACGTCTCGGACAGAGCATCACACTAGGCAGCAGAAACTTTGAGGTAGTAATGGCTCGGCTCCGCGGTAAACAGGGACAACAACATCAGTACCGAAAACGAACGCAGAATCACTCTTGCCAATCGCTGTTTCTTTGGGCTCAAGAGGCAATTGAGTAATAAAGCCCTCTGTAGGACTAAGCTCACTTTATATGACAGCTTAATCATCCCAGTTCTACTTTATGGCGCGGAAACTTGGACGTTAGCAAAAGCGGGTGAGGAAGCCCTAAGTCTTTTTAAGAGAAAAGTTTTGCATGCGATTTTTGGTCCTATTTGCGTTGATGGCATCTGGAGGAGAAGATTTAATGACGAACTCTATAGGCTGTACAGCGACATGTGCCTGGTCAAGCGTCTACGGATACAACGCTTAAAATGGCTAGAGCATGCAGGGGGTACGGACACCACTGCTCTGGCCCTAAGAGTCTTCGACTCGAAGCCATTCAGACAACGCAGGAGGCGACGCCCTAGGCTAAGTTGGCGCACATAAGAGAGAAAAGAAAAGGAAAGATGGCGCCATCTTTGGTTCTGTTTTTGGTTCTGTTTGCCTTAATGGCATCTGGAGAAAAAATTCTACGACGATCTCAATGGGCTGTACAGCCGCATGCGGTTGGTGAAGGGTCTTCGGATGCAACGCTTAAGATGACAAGGCCATGTTGAGCATTTGAAAACCACTGCTCCGGCCCGAAAAGTTTTTGAATCAGAGCCATTGAGACAACGCAACAAGGGACGAAATAGACTAAGGTGGTGCACACAAGTAGAGAAGGGGCCTAAACCAACTTGGAGTGTGTAATTGAAGGCAGCTGGTGAAAGATTGTGCTGGCTGGACAGGCATGTTGGGTGAGGCCCAAGTTCATCTTGGACTGTAGTGTCGCAATAAGAAGAAGATCATTGACCGAAGTATGCCAATCCCTGGTTATTATTCAGTCTGTCTTCTAAATTGTAAGTCATTGAACTGGAGACAGAGAGTAGAATCTAGCCACCGGTCTGACAGTAGAGCAAGTGTAAGGTAACTCTTTCATCATCATCAAAGTCTAGTGTAATTTATCAAGTGTTCATTGGGAAAGTCAAGTGGGCTTCACCCTCTTTAAAATTTTGTTCAAAACCATACCTCAAGTACCAAAACATGGATCATCAATTCGTGGATGCCCAATTCGTATGTTTTTCGGTTAAATTACGGTAGAAAGTCTTTCTCTCTGAAACTCGCAAACTTAGTCACAGCACGTCTGTTTGTTTCAACCTCTCGTTACAGTTGCGACGAAATATATGAAATATTGTCATACGAAAGTCGTTAAAGTTTATTGGCCTTCTATTGCAATTTATCGCCCGACGCTGCTCTCCTTTCTTATGCCCATGACCGCTTGAGAAACATGTCACTTCCCATTAAAGAGCCAAACAAGTACAACTCTCCCACTTGCTTGCTGCCACCTCTGGCATGCATGACCTCATTCGGTTTACTCACTCCCTCACGCACCTCACTCCCTGCTTAGATTGAGACAACAATGTCGTCTCGCGGAGAAATGAATAACTTCTCATAATCCTTGTGCATGGCGGACACGTCTTATTCGTTGTCGTTTTCAAAGAGCAACCATCGCACGCAACATAAAGACATAAACCCAACCCTAACCATTCCAGCCCTCCAAGGTTGACCTAGTTCACAGGACCAAGTCACGTCGCACACCATGGCTCTGTGAATGCATCACGAGCTCCAACAATCACCCGAACGCGAGAGCATGGCAGAAACTCCATCCGTCGGTGGCCACGAATCCTTTTCACGCGGATGTTTTCGTGGAAATGCACGAAGTAAACAAATAAATTAAAGAGGAGGGGGATGGCTCTCTCGTCAGGTTCTGACACACGTGCAGACCGTAGTGGATTCTTGCGTTTAGCGGGGCTATTAGTTCGAAACAGGTGTACACGGTGGGCGAGGGTTTATTCGTCATTGCGCAGACATCCCACACACCGTCGGCATGGAAGGATAGTGTCCCTTCCTCGCTAAAGGTTACACGATACTGGAAGCCATAGTGACGTGTGGTTGCTTGGGATTGTTGCGAAACCGAGTGTAAATCAACCGGGGTAACGATAGTGGGCTAATTTTGTGCGCTGACGACACTGCCATTCCCGGCGCAAGACTTCAGTGTGTGGCGGACTTTGTGTGGGAGTCTTAAGCCAGTGTCGGCATTGGCACGTTTGCGGTGACATTCTCCGTCGCTGGAATGCAAGGTTTACAACATGATACTTGGCATTCCTGGGGTAACTCATAATGTCCTCGGATTCCAGAAATAGATTCCCAAGAATACCGACCCTTTCTGCACGGTACTGCGGGCCGTGGGGGCACGGCATGGTATCATCAATCACCGGTGGCGGGTGGTTTTAATGGATGACGGGTGGGGTTGTTGGTAGAAGCCTTCCCACAGGTGTCCTGGAATTCAGGATTGAGTTACCAGAGGGCGGGGGAATGGATTGGTTTTATCGGGAATTCGACTGAGGAGATTTGAATAAGTATTGCACGTTAAAAATTATCTTAAATTGTTTAAAAATGGAGACCTTATTTTACAAACTGACCCCCAAATCAAATCAACCCCCCGTGCAGCGATTGAGCAGGTCTCCTACGCCACGGGAAATCATTCTCGCATTATCAAGTTCAAGGTGGACGAAATTAAGCGAAACCAGATGTTCAGACAAGAGTATTGCCCCTTCAGTTCGCTTGACGTCAGTTCATTCACTTGCCAAGAAACGTCTCGTAACCTCTCGGTAGCTTCCGCAGATGCTTTCCATCTTCGGGACCCGGTACACATTCATGACTCACACTTCTTCCCTCAGTCTTCATCGATCCGTTCGTCGTCTTATTTGATTGTCTGTCAGCAGCCACTCTCGCATCAATCATCGGTGGCGTAGATTTGATTGAGTAGCTCGCCTTGTGGGGGCAAACAAATTAACATTCCTCCATCAACGCAGTCTCTTGCTCGACAAATATCCAATCACAGACAACAGAACGCAAGTACGTCACATCGCATGAGTTTAAAAATAAAATGTTCCCTGCTGTGTCGATGTCTGATTAGCACCCGACCAAACCTGCCTTAATTAATTTTTTCCAAAGAAAGCGCACGTTCGTCTCGCCCAACCGGATCCTTTGCCCCCCTCTCAGACGTATCATTTTTCAAGGCGTTTAAATTCCAATACATTACCGACAAATGTCTGCAAGTGCAAACACAGCTGTCGAGACCGCACCCAAACCGCCTCGAAAGGGTGCGGCGATGGCAAGCACACAAGTACATCATCCGCGGACAGGTGAGGGTCGTAGTTTCCAAAGTTTATCCCTGAGAAAGCTGCAATTTCCCACCCGGGCAGAGTCGATGCATCGGGCGCACAGGGTAGGCGGCTGTAATCGGATGCATCCAGTAGCGAATTTATGCGATATTTGCTTGGGGAAAATTTACGGCCGCGGTGCCTTAAACGCACCTCGAGGCACACATTTTTACCTCTGCCCGAGTGGCCGAGTCGTGTAAACATGCAAAGTGGCCATGGAATGGATTAAACATTTTTAGATTTTTTTTTAATTTCTGTTCGGCATGCTTTCTCGTTTTAAATTATGATGCATAAAAACAGTCTTTATGGGAAAAGTATGAACAGGGTGAATTTTTGTAACTTTTGTGATAAAAATTAGAGGCCCTCGTGCGCCGGCCTGTGTGTAGTTATAGCGATTGCAACGAGACTTTCATTTCTTTCTAGTCTTCGGTCTTTGAAAATAGACCTGCTGACCTCTTTATTTGGCTGTACATAACCGCAGCAAATATTTCGGTGCATACCCGCCTTATTTGTTTCTTTAGAACTTGGACTAGACTACGATTTTGATGCATTCCCATCACACCCGGCATCTTATATATGTAAACAGCTAGTCCCTGTAGGAGACTGAAAGAAACAAAGACTTTCACGTTATTTGTTTTTTTCTTCCGCAATGTGTGTTACACGATCTTAAATAGAATTGGGTAAACGGGAGAATTTCGCGAACAGAGTTCAAGAATCTTAGGACCGATTTAGTGGCGGCTTATTTGCTTTGCTTGCCGTGGCGTAGTGGGTAGAGTGCGACGCCCCCACGCCGAAGGGTCTATGTTCGATTCCCAGCTCATCACCAATTTTTCGAACTTTTCACGGCACCACTTCTTTCGAGCTGCTGACAACACTCAAAGAGTAAAAACTATCTAAGAAAGCTTCTCAAATCTCGCCGTTCGGAGTCGGCAAACAACTATAGGTCCCTTCTACTCGTGAGAGAACAGTAGCGCGCACAACACGAGTAGTTGATGAGCTAGGCCCTGGTTCCCCTTTGGACTGTAGCGCCAGCAATTATTATTATTATTTGCTTTAGAAGTACAGTACGTGCACAGGATGCATGAATTGAAACTGGGATTAGTGCAGGTAGCATATTTTTATTTTTTTTCGCCTACATCCCCTTTGTGGAAGAATTCCATTAAAAGGCGAGGTCCACCAGTTGCCAGCTGGGTATGGTTAAGGTGCAAACGATTTAAGATCAGAGTCCCCATAGTTGAATCTGCGCCGAAGTGTTATGTTTGCACGGGTTGAGAGTATGAAGTGTTTCATGGCGATTTTTGTATACTTACGAGGAATGCTAATTTTGTTTGCACTGTTTCAGCGTACTTTGCTATGAACCGATGATCTACTTCAGATGCGAACTCCTGCAGTTGTTGCGATGAATGAAATGTGTGGTACCCTAAATAAACTGATGAATGCCTAAAATTTCTACGAAGGAGAAGGGCACTTAGAAAAGCCTCTAGGCCGAGAGACGACTAGGACTACAAAGTGTGCTCTACCTGGGCGATGACTCGACGTTTTTTGAGCATAGATTCGTGGTTTGAAGAAGAATGTTTCAAATTTCAGGTTTATATACGAATCCTTATCAGCGGTGAAGCAGAAGTATGCTCTGTGCTCACTTTGCGAGTGGAAACAAATTTGAGGACAATAAGGACGACTTTTATGACTTACGATTAGAGCAATGACTTCAATTCTAGTAAAGTGCGGAGTCATCGAAAAATAGACGACAATTCATATGAAAAAAAAGACTGTAGCTTGTGAACTTCGGCTTGCTAACGAAGGTGTCTGTCTTCAGCACGTCAATCACAGTGAATCAAATTCGTCACGTCAACGAACGACGTCAGATATACCTCCACCATCCTCTCAAAACCTCCCCAGGGGCAAACATTGTCTAGGGACGTGTTCTTGTTTAGCCGAATTAAAAGCCCGGATATTGTAGAGTGCAACACTTACACGCTGAAGGTCCAGGTTTTATTCCCGGACTAAACACAAAGAATTTTTCACGTCACCACCTCTTGCTGACAACACTCACGGACTAATACGAGGGTTGCCTTTTATATTTCGGGATTAGAGAACAAAAACAAATATTAATCATCGAAAATTGTTTAATTGTTTTTCAAAATATTCCCCATTAAGCTCGATACACTTTTGCATGTGTTTGAACCAACTGTCGAAGCACTTTTGTCACTCTGATTGAGGTATCTCCAAAACATGCATTTTGAACGCATCAACCGCTTCTTCAGGTGTCGAAAAACGTTGAGCTCTCATTTTATTTTTTACGTACGAGAATAAAAAGCAGACATTCGGTGCCAAGTCAGGTCTATACGGCGGATGACTCATCAAATCGATGTTTAGAGTGCTTAAAAATGCAGTTGCTTGAGTTGATTAGTGAGAACTTGCATTGTCGTGGTAAAGAGTGGTCCGTCTTCGGCCGTTGGTTTTCCTGATTTCTTGCAAGGCAACTGGCAAACAAATGGTTGTGTACCACTCAGAATTGACTGTTCTGCGTTGTTCTAGTGGTACGGTTGCGACATGTCCAGTTTTTCCGAACAAACAGGCGACCATTTGTTTGGAAGTGCTTCGTGCGCGAGCAACTTTTGTTGGATTTGTCTCAATTTGAAACACCCATACAGTCGACTGCTGTTTACCTTCGGGCTCATATGCGTAAATCCACGATTCATCACCTGTGACGATGTCATAGACGTGTTTGGAGGTAACGCGATCGTATTTTTGCGGCATTTCTTTCGACCAACCGACATGAGCTACCTTTAAGCGATTGACAAATTGTGTGGGATCCAACGTTAACTAATTTTTTTGGCGGTCAAATGTTCATGTGGTCGCCGTGGCGTAGTTGGTAGAGTGCGACGCTCACACACCGACGGTTCAAGGTTCGACTCCCAGCTCAACTCTAATTTTTTGAATTTTTCACGGCACCACCTCTTTCGAGCTGCTGACAACACTCAAAGAGTAATAAATATCTAAGAACGCTCCTCAAATTTCGCCGTTCGGAGTCGACAAAAAGCTGTAGGTCCCTTCTACTCGTGAGAGAACAGTAGCACGCACAACACGAGTAGTTGATGAGCAAGCTAGGCCATGGTCCCCCTTTGGACTGTGGCGGCAACAACTTAATGTTCATGCAATATTGAATGTACGCTGGTCCCACTAATGCCGAAGGTTGTCTCAATCTCACGGTAGGTCACATGACGATCTTGCAATATAAGTTAGCGCACAGCATCAATGGTTTCCGGAACAACAACTGATTTTGGACGACCTTCACGAAATTCGTCTTGGAGTGAACTACGACCTCGGTTGAATTCACCATACCATCGATAAGCACTGGTCCTTGATGGAGCTTCATCGCCAAAAATTGAATTAAGTTCACCGATGCACTGTTGTTGAGTTAATCCACGTCGAAAGTTGTAAAAAATAATCGCACGAAAATGCTCGCGATTTAATTCCATTTTTTGGGCGAGATGAATCTTTTAAGTTTATGTAAACAAGACAAATAGCGCTCGTATGTCAAAACGTTCTGAGTACGTATAACCTCAAAAATGTCAAGCTGTACGATAGAGCTGGCAGTTACCAGATTGCAACACTAGGGTTGCAGAATCCCGAATTATAAAAGGCGAAAGTTGCCTTTTATATTCGAAATATAAAATATATTTATATATATATATATAATGTATACTTATTGGGTGGCCCTACGGTCCAGGGCCCAGCTTACTCACCTAATACTTGTGTTGTGAGCGCTACTGTTTACTCTCAGTAGAAGGGACCTACAGATTTTTGCCAACTCCGAACTTCGAAGTTTTGACAAGCTTTCATAGCCAGTTATTACTCTTTGATTGTTGTCAGCAGCTTGAAAGAGGTGGTGCCGTGAAAAATTCGAGGTGTTCAACCGGGAATCGAACTTAGACCCTTCTGCGTGTGGGCGTCGCACTTTACCCACTACGCCACAACGTCCACGGTGGTTTCCCTGTACGGCCCTTGAAACCGAAATCTGCAGTTTTCTATTTGGAAAGTTGGTGTGCGGTTTCCCTGTGTAGTCCTTGCAAATTAAAGCCTGCAGTGCTTACGTAGGTATCAAGTTCTCTCTCTCTCTCTCTGGTTTTCCTGTACAGAGTTATTTATAACTTGCACCACAAAGTTCGTTCTTACGTCATTGTCTGACCGAAAGCCGGAAATACATCCATTTATTCGCTGAAATAATTTCCAAGTGTCATTAATCCCTCATCGCAACTGTAAGCTTCCTTCACAAAATGTTTTCGTAGATCCAGCTGTTCGCTCGCCCCCGCACAATGGTATCGCAAGAAATAAATATGTATATTGAAAGGTGATTGATGTCTTACCTGTCTAACTTAAATGCTTTTCAATTATTTATAGAATCTTTTGTTTTGATTTCGGACTTAGTTGTGGAGAAAAATGAGATTTTTTTTCCCACAGGAGGAAAATTCACAATTTGTAGCAGTGTGTAAGTTTAAATCACAGAGTGTGGAATTTTTGTGGTCTGTTGCTGCTTTTGTCGTTGGACTTTGATAACGTGGAGTTGAGAAAGACCTTTGTAAGAAAATGCAGAATCTAACGGTTGAACTTAATTTTTTTCCTCTATAAATCATCAAAATGCGACTCATATGACGGCAAATTTGTGAATTGAGGTTTTCAATCGTTTTACAATCAGAATTGCATTCGATACTAAAAGCAGTACTCCGAATTGTTGTAATACTAATCATAATCACTATTTATTAATTGGAAAGTAAAAACATTTTATTCAAAGTATTGGCCATTGTTTTCTACACATTTTGACCACCTTTCTGGCAATTTGTGAATACCACGCCAATAAAATTGTTCGTCTTTTAAAGCAAACCAATCAGACACCCAATTTTCGACCTCCTCGTAGGAATCAAAGTGCTGCTCAGCCAATGCGTGTCTCGTCGATGAAAACAAATGCTAGTCGGAAGGAGTCAAGTCTGGTGAATACGGCGGGTGGGGTAGCTGCTCCCAGCCAAGTGTTTTGATTGTATCCTGAACCGGTTTTGCTTTGTGTGCAGGTGCATTGTCATGGAGCAAAATTACCTTGGCGTGTCTTCTGGCCCATTCTGTTAGGTTCTGGATCAATCCATGGTTCACATTGATCATTTGTTGTCGGTAGCGATCAGTATCAACGGTTTCACCAGGTTTTAGGAGCTCGTGGTACAGCACACCTTTCTGGTCCCACCAAACACACAGCATTGCCTTCTTGCTGAATTGATCTGGTTGTGCAGTCGATGTTGATGGTCGTCTCAGATTAACCCATGATTTAGGATTCTTAAAATAAATCCATTCTTCATCGCCAGTAACAACCCGCTGCAAAACCAATTTTCTTTCGTGTCTTTGAAGCAAAATTTCACAAGTGTTTTTTCTTGGCTTGGAAACACTACACTGGACCACTCAGACTCAAAGACAGGCCCATGATGCTGCTCTCTTTCATTCAATTCATGTGGCACCCATTTTCCACACTTTCGGATCTTTCCCATGGCTTTTAAACGGTCAGAAATTGTTTGTTGTGCAACATTTACCATTGCTGCCACTTGCTTTTGACTCAAAGTGTCATTTTCATCCAATATCGTTTGCAATTCGGCGTCTTCAATCTTTTTTGGTGGTATTCCACGTTCTTCATTTCTCACATCAAAATCATTATTTCTGAACTGTTGAAACCATCTTTTGCATCTTGCTTCTGATAGAGCATGATCTCCATATGCCTCGACAAGCATTCGATGCGACTTTGCAGCACTTTTCTTCAAATGAAAGCAAAAAATTAATGCTTTCCGTACATCATCACTTTCTGGTACAAAATTCGACATTTTTAACATGATGAAAACATATGATGTTGTCTGTTCAATGACTTGGTGTATACTAAATATTTTTCACAGATGTCATAGCAAACAAACAAAAAAAAAAAATAAGGGCTCGTTCACAACAAATGTTCCCTATCGAGACATATGTATCTTGACGCTCACTTCATACCGGTATAACTGGTAATTCTCGCGGTGTGCTAAGAGATGGCGCAACTTGTACAATTCTATTTAAACATACGTTTTAATGTCACAATCATTGTACGTCATTTGAATATATGTTATTCATTTGAAACGTAAACAAGAATATCTTATTTCAATCAAATATGTTCAACTTTGTGCCTGAAAAAGACACGAGGCAATCATATTGCATCATGACAAGGCTTGGCCGCACGTTGCTATTCCGGTTAAGAACTATTTGGAAAACAGTGGATAGGAAGTTTAACCCCACCCGCCTTATAGCCCAAATCTTGTCCCAACGCCCTCACTAAAATACGGTTCACATTAGTGTAGAATTTTAAAAATTGGCTTGATTCGTGAAAAATGGGAAAATATGAAAGCTTTAAATGAACAATACTTTGAATAACACTACTGTATACGTTTTTTTTTTAAATAGACGTTTAAATTTAGAAAACAACTCACGAATGAATTTAAAACTCTAAAAGATCGTGTGTCATAACTTGTCCAAAATCCTGCTGACTCAATGGACCTGATATGTACTCGTATCAGAACATATTTTTCACAAAAAATTCACACATGTCACGTACGAAGGGCGTTCATATATTCTCGGTATCGATATGAAGGAAAATGCGAATTCAATTTAAATTATTTTTATTTTTTAATATAATCTCCCCTAACACCAATGTGGTCGCCGTGGCGTAGTGGGTAGAGTGCGACGCTCACACGCCGAAGGGTCTAGGTTCGACTCCCAGTTCCACACGAGTAGTTGATGAGCAAGCTAGGCCCTGGTCCCCCTTTGAACTGTAGCGCCAACAATCATCATCAATAAACATCAATGCATTTCTTACATCTTGAGATAAGCTTTTTTAAACTTAAAAAAAATAAATGTCCTCTTTCTCTACAAAATACTGTAGAGGGGTGGCAGGCGGTGAATCATCGAAAAAAAACGACTTGCTTCGACGAGCGGTAGGCTGAAACTCTTCGTTTATTTAACTTGGTTTCATATTTGTAATATGTACACATACAAAGTGATTACATGATCATGCGATCTCTTGTGAATCTTATGTTACCTACAGTTTGAGTGAATGTGTTTGATTTACATTGTTTTACATTTTTGTATAACAGAAGGTTGTGTTCTTAGATAATCATATTTTTCAATGAAAAGCCTACAATACCAATTTATTGCCGACTTGTGTTCTACATCATCCGAAAATCTTTTTCCACGAAGACATTTTTTCAAATCCGGAAACAGGAAATAATCACCAGGGGCAAGGTCTGGACAATAGGGTGGGTGTTGGATTTCTTCAAAACCACAATCTCGCGCAGCAGCCTTGGAAGCTCGCGCCGTGAGAACAGAAGCGTTGTCCTGAAGAAGCAACACACCCGCTGTGAGTTTACCCCGTCTTTTATTTTTAATTTCCTCCCGCAAATTATGCAAAGTGTAAGCGTAGGATGTGGCGTTGATGGTTTAACATTTTTTTGTACTCATTGAGCAAGATTCCCTTTGAGTCCCAAAAAACTGTGGCCCTGAGCTCCCCGGCAGACGAAGTGATCTTTTTCGGGGGATCTGTTCCTTTCTTATGGAACTGCATGTTTGCTCTCAGGGTCATAGTGGTGAGCCCATATTTCGTCCCCAGTAACCATTCGATCAGATTTAAGACCACATATGACAGTGTGCATAGAGACGAGCTATACAGTGCCATGTCTAGTTTTAGCATTCCTACCAAACTCGTCAGATTCTGACGATGGAGAACTCTCGCTGCTCCGTCAAGGTCGGTAACGAACTCACCGAGACCTTCAATGTCAAAAAAGGTTTCAGACAAGGCGACGCACTGTCATGTGACTTCTTCAACATCATCCTCGAGAAGATCGTGCGTAACTCACAAGTCAACACCAGAGGCACGATCTTCCAGAAGTCAGTGCAGTTGCTAGCTTAACCTGACGACATTGACGTGATTGGACGAATACAGTGAGCCGTCAATGAGGCGTTTGGTGGAATTGAAGCAGAAGAGGCTAAAATGGTCTGGCAAATGAAGTACATCCTGTCATCAAGAAAGGACACAAAAACATCGACGTCTCGGACAGAGCATCACGCTGGGCAGCAGAAACTTCGAGGTAGTCCAGGACTTAGTCTACCTCGCCTCCGCGGTAAACAGGGTACTGAAATCAAAAGCAGAATCACTCTTGCCAATCACTCTTTCTTTGGGCTCAAGAGGCAATTGAGTAATAAAGACTCTCTCGAAAGACTAAGCTCATTTTGTATAACAGCTTTATCATCCCAGTCCTACTATATGGCGCGGAAACCTGGACGTTGCCAAAGGCGGGTGAGAAAGCCCTTAGTCTTTTCGAGGGAAAAGTTTTGCGTGCTATTTTTGGTCCTGTTTGTGTTGATGGCATCTGGAGGAGAAGATTTAACGACAAACTCTATGGGCTGTACAGCGACATGCGCCTGGTTTATTGTCTGCGGATACAACGCTTAAGATGGCTAGGCCATGTAGAGCGTGTGGACTGTTGTCTGGTGACTGGTGACTGCTCCGGCCGGAAAAGTCTTTGAATCCGAGAAAACGCAACAGAGGACGACCTAGACTAAGGTGGCGCACACAAGTGGAGAATTACTTCAACCAACTTGGAGTGCTCAACTGGAGGCAGCTTGCGAAAGATTGTGCTGGCTGGAGAGGCAAGTTGGTTGAGGCCCAGGTCCACCCCGAACTGTAGCACTACAAGAAGAAGAACAACAATTCAATCCATAACACCGTCTGCGTTCTCACTACAGCATGCGATTCTCACTTTTTTCTGAGGCGCTGTGAGCATTCGTGGCACACCTTGTACTGAACTTTGAAAGATTAAGATGGTCATGAAGAATGGTGTTAATGGCACCTATTGCAAGTTCGGTGATCTCTGCCATCATTTTCACCTTTATTCGGGCATCTTCAAGAACAAATTTTTCGACTTCTTTGATGCTTTCTCCCGTAGAAGCAGTAGTCGGAGCTCCAGTCGTCTTCAATGCTCTCTCTGCCTCTCTTGGACTTACTTGACAACTTTTGCACAGTTGATAATGAAGGTGCGGAACCCTGTCAAACAGCCACCATCTCTTCATGAATAGTTTTTTGACTGTTTCCTTGCTTGGTGAGAAATTTAATTACAGCGCGATGCTAAATTTTGACCATCATTGTCTCAGTTGCCATTATGATTCTGTTTAACTAGAGATAAATTGCGAGTTAATAATCACATTTATGTGAAATGTTTACATTACATGAATGCACTAAAGTAATAGTTTCACTTGATAAATAAGCCAATTTATATATAACCCCCCCAACAGAGGACGTCCTAGACTGAGATGGCGCACACCAATGGAAAAAGACCTCAACCAAATTGAAGTGTGCAATTGGAGGCAGCTGGCAAGAGATCGTGCTAGCTGGAGAGGCATGTTGGTTGAGGCCCAGGTCCACCCCGGACTGTAGCGCCATCCGAAGAAGAAGAAGATATTTAACCACAGCTTCAGCCTGATACCGAGAATATTTCGAAAGGGTCTTGTAGTTTCCTATTGAGCCTTCTTTGACTATGTGTCTGTTTTGATTTTTGACAATGTTAAGAGATTTGAAAGTAACGCGTCATTTCTACTATGAAAAATAAATACAATTCAATGAGGAGCGGGCAAGCACAAAAAAAAAAAAATGTTAACATTTGAATAAAAACGTGCGCCGTTGGGGAGTACTTTGCATAGGATCGATGGCTTTGTAAGAAAATCAGTTGCTGTGTGCCCGAAAAATATTTTCCATACGATGGCTTTGTGGCATTACATTCGAGCACAAATGTGTCAAAGAGAATCCGTTAAAAATGCTTCACTCGAAGCAAAACAATTCTTAAAAAACAAATCTCCAAACAGTTGATGTTATCACAGAACAATATAAAAGAGAGCATGTCCGTCCATTTAATTGATTTCAGCCCTTAGTCAAAACATCAAACAAGGAGTCTTCGGGAACTACTTGCCGACGGGCAGCATCAACAACCATTTGGTCCATCGATAAATGTCAAATGGTTCCAGAAGTGAAAAACAACAGATATGAAGGTACTGTGGTATTTTTCTGAAATTCCATTGGATATTTGCTCATCCATTTGCCGCCAGTTCGCCACCCTAAAGGAAGACAATAACCTTAAAATGTCAAGAGTCACTTTTATTATGCCATGAATGGATTTGTCTTCCTCTTGCTCATCTCTTCCAGCGAACGAGCGACGCCGATAAATCGCTGGAAGCAAGGTTTAGTAACCTTCAAATGTCCTCTTAGTTTTTCGATTATTGGACTGACTTCACCCTTTTATTGAATTTCTATATGATTCTGCCCATCCGCAGTCAGTCTGCTTGCATTCAATATCTCATTACAGTCCTACACAGCAAGACGTCCTCTGGAGGTTCACAGTAATCTTAGTCTCCCTTGCCACGCATCTCGACTCCTTGACCTGATTCCGGCAAACCACCCACCCTTTCTGAGCGACACAGTGGGGGGTTGCGCGTTGTAAATAAATCTCGCCCGACATGACATCACCATCAAACAAACATCCTTCCAGTCGCACAGAGATAATAGAGCACCCCACCGATTGCCAGGACTTAAGTGTAGATTCACGCACGAAAATCACTATCAGCAGAAGAGTAACCCAAAATTATGTATCCTTCCAGAGATTGTCTGGGAACTTTTTCAATGTGGCGTCGACGACGGTGGCGACGACGACATTGCCGATTTGTACTGGCGACACTCAACCCCCACTCGCATTGCGCCTGAATCGAGAAATTGTTGGCGCCAATTTGTCGGCTGTTCCAGTTTTTAGAGTTCGTCGTTTTTCCTCCTCTCCAATACGTCCTCCGCTTGGCAACGACATCATCACATCCCATCCCGCCCATAAGGATAAGATTAATAGGGTTACTGTAAGAAATTTTCCAGGCGTGTATCTGTACATGTGCATGTGTTCATAGTAAGGGTCGCCGCGTGAAACGTCATTTGCCTGTGAGTCGAGGATATCTATTGAAATGTTTCCTGAAGTCGATGTGTTGCGCTGATTGCTTCGACAGGTGCCAGGGACGATGTGACACTGTGGACACATTCAACAAATACCTCAATGCAGTGGAACTGCAATTTCAAATCGATTTTCCCGTTCAATTCTCAGCGTCGCTATTGTACAAGTGTGCTGCATTCATCGCTGATTGAAGTGCAATCAATTAAGGAGAGTTCTAAGGAGATATTACGCCGGAGGACACGAAGAAACTTGTCACATTTAATTTGATGGTGACGGGGAAATAATTACATTAAATTAAAGTGATACGTGAGTGGCAAGGCGGTGGTTACCTGTCTGCGGGCTCTGTGCAATTGTGTGCACGTCGTATCGTTCGATGGGACGGGTCAGTGAATTCGATTGCAGTTTAAAATGATTCGCGCTGACAAGGCGGGGATGGAAACTTGAAACACAATAAGAAGGATGAGGGTAACAAACGACAGTTTTTTTTAAGTTTGTGACGTGACAGACCCGAAAAGTCTTCGAATCAGAGACATTGGGACAACGCAACAGAGGACGGGCTAGGCTAAGGTGGCGCACACAAGTGAAGAATGACCTCAACCAACTTGTAGTGCGCAATTGGAGGCAGCTGGTGAAAGATCGTGCTGGCTGGAGAGGGATGTTGGTTGAGGCCCAGGTCCAACCCCGGACTGAAACGCCACAAGAAGAAGTAGCCGTTACAGGCTAAGCGGTTTCCAGTTTCGTAGAGCCTCCTTCTCTTCACATTCAGTGGAGTGCATGTTCCACTCGATATAAAGGTTGGGACAAGAACGCAAGATTCAATTTTAAAATAAAACGCAGATATTGAAAAAAAAAAACTCGTGAATTCTTTATTATATCGTAAAGTAGACAGAATGAGGTTATGTGTGGAATAACACATCGGCCAAATGGCCGCCGCGGCTTTGCTGGCACATACGCGATCTTTTAATGAAATTTTCAATGACCGCTTTGCATAAATGCTGCGGTATTTCATTAATGCAGCGTCCAATTTCCTCTTTTAAGGCTTGAGTCGTCGTCGGCTTATTCGGATAAACCATCGACTTCAAAAAACCCCAAAGAAAGAAGTCCAATGGTGTTAAATCGCACGATCTAGGCGGCCGATTCTGGTCTCCAAAACGCGAAATAACACGACCGGGAAGTGACTGATGCAGCAATTGAATTGTTTCTCTGGCTGTATGAGATGTGGCGCCGTTTTGTTGAAACCATATCCCCTCCACTTTCATTCCTTTAATTCTAGGCAAAAAAATTGGTTATCACTTCACGATACCGAACACCATTGACTGTTTGCGCTTGACCTGAATCATATTCATAAAAAAAAGGTCCAATGATTCCTCCAGTCCAAAATCCACACCACACAGTGACACGTTGAGGATGCATTTGCTTCTCGTGAATCACTCAGGGATTTTCCTCGCCCCAAATGCGACACTTTTGCCTATTGACGAAGCCATCAAGATGGAAATGGGCCTCGTCACTAAAGATGATTCTATCGGCAAAATCAGCATTTACATGGTGTATCTCCAATACCCAATTAACGAAGTTCAATTAACTCAGGAACTAAAGCCAGCTGACCATGCGCAGCGAAGGCGCAGGTGCACGGTCAGCTGCCTTCAGTTCCTGAGTCAATTGAACTTTATATGCATGAAGATGCGGGTCTTTCGACAAAATTCTCTGCATAGTGGATTTGGAAACACCAATTTGCTGAGCTCGGTGTCGAATTGAGGTGATGGAGTTTGAGCGACCTCATCACGTACTGCTGCAATATTTTCGGTCGATTGACCTGGTGGAAGGCGCGTTGTTGTCTTTACATCAGTTACAGATCCAGTTTCAGCAAATTTTTCCATTAAACGCTTTACAGTTGACTCTTTCGGAGCATTATTGTAACCCCAAATTGATCGCAATTTGCGAACTGCAGCCGCAAAACTTTCACCATTTTGGTAAAACAATTTCACAATGAGAATGCGTTGTTCATTCGTGTAGCGCTCCATTTTTTTTAACCTTATACCTTCTACTAACAAACAATAATAATTGTTCAAATGTCAAACAATGACAATTCGAAAGGCGCCAAATTACTCCCATTATATGCAATTGGTTTTGGTCTATCAGGAGCTACGTCCAAGGGTGATCGGACTAGTTTTTTGACTTATGCAAGTCAACTCCGTCTTGGGTTTGCTCAGCTATTGCTAACTTGGTGGAACTGCACTGATGAAAAGGATTGCTTATAGATTTCAAATCCATGTAACATAGTTTACCCCTCTTAAGTAAGCACCACATCGTCCTTGACTTCTGCACGTCTCACTCTGTTTACCGTCACGTCGAACTTTCTGTCATTATCAAATGATGGTTTTGAGTTTCACGCCAGATTATAGGGTGGCTTTAAAAAACATGACGATACCCGTAAAGAGACTACAAGATCCTTATAGTGTTCATATAAAGAGCTCAAACTCACTATCGTCAAATGTGAGCTTATATGCTACAACTGAATGTGACAGAGGTAGATGGTATAACTGGTGAAATTTCATTCTTTCAGGATATCGTAGAAGCGTGGTCAAAATTAAATGGCGCATCTTTTTACTTAGTGGGAGTTCTAGACTATAAGAAAATAGACTCTGAGAAATAGAGACTTTGAGAAATAGACCTACTAAAGTTCAAGTGTGGACACATTGAGCACTTAGTGCGTAAGGAAACAAGAGAAAATAACGTTTTCTAACACATCACTCAATTAGTCACATAGAGGGCGCCACTAAGAAAAATCCACATTAGTTTTAGAAAGTCCAAACATTCAGATAATACCAAAATTATTTGATGTCAAATTTTCACGACAATCTGATTATTAGCTTACAAGTTACAGTGCTTCAAGTGACGTTACTTTTGCGATTTTAAAACAAAGGAAAAAAACAGAATTTCGTGTGTTGATTAAACGCTGCTTTTTGAAGGGAAAGAATACCGCGCAACCCAAAAAGTGTTAAAGGGACATGTTCGTTAAGGCCCAGGTCCAATCCAGGCTGTAGCGCCACAAAAAGAAGAAGAAGAATATTGACAAGGTTGGCTCAGACGTATTTTAGTCTAATTTGAAAGTCAAATTGTGATGACTTTTTTTAACATTTAAGTGCATATGTCACTTATAAAGCGACGAACTTTCGCCTTCAAGCGGGTTTAACGACGTACATAGACAAGCGACTCAAAATATTCTCAAAAAAAATATTCAAGTAAGGTTAAGTCGCACGATTTGGATATCAATTCACGAGCCCATCACGTCAAACTCTGCGGATTTTGTATTTCCTTCAATGAAACACTTGGGGCATGTGTTTGTGTACCATTATGTGCCGTCTTGCTGAAACCACATCTTCTGCACATCATGGTGCTTGCAAAATTTGGGATCAACAGCAATATTGATTTGCGCCCATTCGCCGAATCTGCATTGCGCCAGTCTATTCATGTTGAAATACCAAATCAAATAGCAAAATAAATCACAAATGACAGCTGACAAAATGGCGGACGTTCAAAATGGCGTTGCCAACTTTAAGTTGTTTATAGAATGAAATAATGCTTAAAATGTTGCAGAAGAGCTTTCACACATTTTCCTGAGCAGCACAAATTTTCGAATTGACTTTTGACGGCCATCAGTTAAAACTGTTGATCTTCACGTCGGCCACTTTATAGACTGATTGTTTCAATGTGGCAGACGGATGGAGCGAATGGAGCTGAAGTGCATTTGATATCTGACCCAGATGTTGAGGATCTTGAATTGTAGAGATAGTTTGACCAGAGGCTATATTCTGGTGTCAAAAGCTCATAAAACTTTGTTTAAGGTAAACCGTCCGGAAGGCGACCTCATAGGTGAATCATGGAAGCTGTAGTTTAATGCGAAATATCGGGAAGAGATTCAAGGTTAGTGTACTGGGCTGTTTGATCTGAAGTTATTTTCTTCTTCCCACTGACAAAGACTAGGCGGTCATGGGTCAGTTAAAAGTTAAATTGCAACCGAGTAAAGTAACATATGAAGCGACAGAGGTATTCGGTTTCGCTTCGTACCTAGGAGTGATTGTACGTTAAGCATGAACTCAGTTTGGTTCAAAGGTTACAAACGACACTTGGGAAATGGTCAGAGGAAGCGCTCAAAATGTAATTGTTACGTCAAAAGCATGTTAAAAAATATTTTTTTTTTCCAGAAATTGAAATTCTTATTCAAACCCGCATGATTTCGCAGAAAAACAAAGCTTTCCTACTATCTACTGTTCTCTCACTAGTAGATGGCACCCACAGTTTTTTTGCCGACTCCGAACGGCTAAGTTTGAGAAGCTTTCTTAGACAGTTATTACTCTTTGAGTGTTGGTAGCAGCTCGAAAGAGATGGTGCCGTGAAATTTCGAGGTGTTCAGCAGGGAATCAAACTTACACCCTTCGGCGTATGACCGTCACACTCTAGCCACTACGCCACGGCGGCCACGATAGAAACTTTGTTAAATTTGGTGTACTCTGGCAGATTCCCCATCTCTTGCGTAACCACCAGTGCAGGCATAATTACAGACTGAACTAAAAAAGTTTAGGCACCTTAAAAAAATTTTTGTGAACAGACAAAGCAATAAATTTCCTTTGTACATTTTCTTTTCAGCTGCACGTGCTCTTGAGTGCTACCAGTGTGGCTCCGAAGTAGTAGGAGATGAATTCTGCGGCCGCACATTTCAAGAAGACAAAATTCCAGACATCCTCGAGAAACTCGGCAGCAGCGCAGTGAAAGTATGCAACAGTACCTCTGAGTTCTTGGTTCCCGCCTGTCGCAAAACCGTCGAGGAGGGTTAGTTACAAGTCATTAAAAAAAAAAAAGAATAAAAGAAGTCTGTTTTGTTACAGTAAATGGCGTTGTGGTTACGAAACGCTTCTGCTTCTACATCAACAAGTCGGACTCAGTCAACTGCCTGAAGCCTCACGACACCACACAGATCTTCTGCCAAGACTGCTTCACCGACCGATGCAACTCCGCCCCACAAGTGCTTGCTCAAAAACTCGGCTTCATTGTCATTCCCCTCCTCCTGGCCAAATTGTCAGTCCTTTAAGCTTTCGATGTTCCCTCAATTTAATATCAAATCCAGACGCTATTCAAAAGCCAAACAATTCAAAGTTACCTACTCACATGAGTGCAAAGTACAGGATACATTTAAAATAACATTAATTTAAGTTTCATTGAGTTTCGGTGTTCAGTCATTTGTGGATGCATGTCAATTTGTGACAAAGTCAAAGGAAACCATTTTCTTGTTCAAATATTCAACACAATGCCATTTCGAGAGCTTGTATAATATGTTATGCGTCATAGACACACAATCAATTCTGACAAACTCATTATACCTTGTAAATTCTACTTTTAAGACAAATCTCTCTCTCATGTCATATAAGTTAGTTGACTACGTTAACGAATATAAAAGTCTGTACCTGGATACATTTTTGTACGCTTTACTGTTAAAAGGACAAGTTATTTAGTTTACACTCGATTAAATGTTTACCCATCTTCAAATCGCTTTGAAACTTACAAATGGTGATAATTGATACCAATTAGAGAAAATATTGTCATTCGTAAAGTATTTTTAAAATAATTTTAATTTTAATTATATTTAAGGAAATCCGTATACTTTAGAGTTAAATTCAGTTTGTGTACGTGCAGGCAGTGGGATGCGTTCAGATGATGGAGCGAGCGACTTCCCATCGGGCCTTGCACTGCACTTTTGATCGATGGAGTTTTTGTGATGTTGGAATCGGATTTAAGTTGTAGTTCAGAAATAAAATTTAAAAAATCTCCGTGTACGGAAAATTGTTTGATCTAAAATATTTTGTCTGCATTGTCTGATGGAAAGAAGTGCCAAACATATTTGAGAAATGAATATGTTTGAGTTTAGTTAAGCTATTTTTCAGCAGTATGTCCACCTTATTTGTTGTGCTTCCATATCTCCTGAATTTATAAAGTAAATTTATAATTTATAAATAAATCGTAAAATTAAATTATTTATTATATTCAACTAAAAAAATTAAATTATAAATTTATAATGTAAATGTCATCAAAGCCAATGCTTTGTTTCACGTCACCACCCAGAAGGAACCCATGGTTTGACGAAGAGTGCAGGCAATCACATGCAGCCAAACAAGACGCCTATAAGTCGACACTGCATCGAACGACGAGGGCTGTTCGTCAGCTCTACGAACAGAGAAGAAGGGAGAAGCCATGGCTTCTCAGAAGGAAGAAGAAGGAGGAGGAGCATGAGAAGCGCGCGGTCGAGAAAGTGGAAAGGTGTTGTGGCAGGAATGAAGTCCAAAATTTTAGCGAAAGTTAAAACAGCTACCCGGAGGATACAATTTTCGGATCGAAGCCTGCCGGGACTAAAACAGACAACTTGTGGCAGCATCGCAGTCTGTGCTGAGAATCTAGAAGGATCATTTCTGTAGACTCCTTAACGGTGATGACGGCCAAAATTCCGCTTTTAGGCAGAATGTTCTACTCGATTTGGCCGATGATAGACAAGAATTCCGTCCCTCCAACTAAGACGAGGTGAAGATAGCAATATTCAAGCTTAAGTCGAGTCTAGGTCATGTAGACCGTATGGACACCACTGCTCCTGCCCGAAATGTTTTCGAATCAGAGCCATTGGGACAACACAAAAGAGGACGCCTAGACTAAGGTGACAAATACAAGTGGAGAGGGATCTCAACCAATTTGGAATGCGCAAAAGGTGACAGCTAGTGAAAGATCGTGCTGGCTGGGGGAATATGTTAATTGATGATCAGGTCTACCCTGGACTGTAGCGCCAAAAGAAGAAGAGGAAGAAGAAGAAGAAGAAGAAGAAGAAGAAGAAGAAGAAGAAGAAGAAGAAGAAGAAGAAGAAGAAGAAGAAGAAGAAGAAGAAGAAGAAGAAGAAGAAGAAGAAGAAGAAGAAGAAGAAGAAGAAGAAGAAGAAGAAGAAGAAGAAGAAGAAGAAGAAGAAGAAGAAGAAGAAGAAGAAGAAGAAGAAGAAGAAGAAGAAGAAGAAGAAGAAGAAGAAGAAGAAGAAGAAGAAGAAGAAGAAGAAGAAGAAGAAGAAGAAGAAGAAGAAGAAGAAGAAGAAGAAGAAGAAGAAGAAGAAGAAGAAGAAGAAGAAGAAGAAGAAGAAGAAGAAGAAGAAGAAGAAGAAGAAGAAGAAGAAGAAGAAGAAGAAGAAGAAGAAGAAGAAGAAGAAGAAGAAGAAGAAGAAGAAGAAGAAGAAGAAGAAGAAGAAGAAGAAGAAGAAGAAGAAGAAGAAGAAGAAGAAGAAGAAGAAGAAGAAGAAGAAGAAGAAGAAGAAGAAGAAGAAGAAGAAGAAGAAGAAGAAGAAGAAGAAGAAGAAGAAGAAGAAGAAGAAGAAGAAGAAGAAGAAGAAGAAGAAGAAGAAGTCGCTTTACAGTTGACTCTTTCGGGGCATTATTGTAACCCCAAAGTGATCGCAATTTGGGAACTGTAGCCGCAAAACATTCACCATTTTGGTAAAACAGTTTCACAATGAGAATGCGTTGTTCGTTCGTGTAGCGCTCCATTTTTTATTAACCTTATACCTCCTACTAACAAACAGTAATAATTGTTCAAGTGTCAAACAATGACAAATCGAATGGCGCCAAATTACACCCATTATATGCAATTGGTTTTGGTCTATCAGGAGCTACGTCCAAGGGTGATCGGACTAGTTTTTTGACTTAAGCAAGTCAACTCCGTCTTGGGTTTGCTCAGCTATTGCTAACTTGGTGGAACTGCACTGATGAAAAGGATTGCTTGTAGATTTCAAATCCATGTAACATAGTTTACCCCTCTTAAGCAAGCATCACATCGTCCTTGCCTTCTGCACGTCTCACTGTGTTTAGCGTCACGTCGAACTTTCTGTCATTATCAAAAGATGGTTTTGAGTTTCACGCCAGATTATAGGGTGGCTTTAAAAAACATGACGATACCCGTAAAGAGACTACAAGATCCTTATAGTGTTCATATGCAGAACACAAACTCACTATCGTCAAATGGGAGCTTATATGCTACAACTGAATGTGACAGAGGTAGATGGTATAACTGGTGAAATTTCATTCTTTCAGGATATCGTAGAAGCGTGATCAAAATTAAACGGCGCATCTTTTTACTTAGTGCGAGTTCTAGACTATAAGAAAATAGACTCTGAGAAATAGAGACTTTGAGAAATAGACCTACTAAAGTTCAAGTGTGGACACATTGAGCACTTAGTCCGTAAGGAAAGAAGAGAAAATAACGTTTTTTAACACATCACTCAATTAGTCACATAGAGGGCGCCACTAACAAAAATCCACATTAGTTTTAGAAAGTCCAAACATTCAGATAATACCAAAATTATTTGATATCAAATTCTCACGACAAGAAGAAGAAGAAGAAGAAGAAGAAAAAGAAGAAGAAGAAGACGAAGAAGAAGAAGAAGAAGAAGAAGAAGAAGAAGATGCAGAAGAAGAATGAAAATGTCAAACAAAATTCGGATAGAAACGTTTATCATTTCTGAACTTATACGAACACGAATAAATCTCGTGTCTTGTGTTGTGAATTGCATCAGAGATATGTTAAGCCCTAAAGTTGATAAACCTGTTTGGCCCTCAAGTTTCGAGATTTCTGCACTTGAGATCTGTAAACTACCGAAATGTCATGTGATACATACATATTCGAAATTTCAGAAAAATAAAGCTTTTGACGGTCTGGCCTAAACCTTTTGGACCAAATTCACAAAAAAGGATAAATCAGCGAAATAAGGGCACAGTTTTTAAACAACAACTAAACAAGGAGTCAACCTTGTAACAACTTAACAGAATACAATTGAAACCTATAAGATGGTTTCAGTCCATGTGCCCTAAAAATCGTAAAAGAATAAGAAATAGATCAAATCTACACCCGGATGTCAACGTACTTATCGACTATCGCAGTAGGCATTACAAGGATATGAGGATTGATTTAAAGACCAAACATCAATTTTAAATAAGATGATTCTCTTTTTCATTCACATTGTAGAAGAATGTGCAGTCGGTCCGATTTCTTTGTATACAAAAAATTAATGAAAAAACGTAAAGAAATATTGTACATTACTTAAAGTATTATCTGTTGAAAGCGTTTCGCATCATTCTGGTAGATTTTGAATACCATCTTTAAACAATAAGCGTACTCTGGCATGGACCAAATCTCATCATGTGCAATTCTTTTATTTTTTCAAAAATTTTAGAACTGAATACTAAATACTCCCCAAATCGTCTTGCATCTAAAAAGTTTGAGAATTGCGCGGTGTGAAGGGTGAGGGCTCCTATCTCCAATTCCAGCGTTTGTCCGCTACAGCTACGTGGACCGAACGCTATCATATTGTGAAATCACATTGTCATGCCTTGTGGTCGTTTTTTGTCAATACTTAAATGCAGTGATAACGTTCTCCATCAGCTGTTTTTGCCTGGTTCTAGCATCTAACAGTTCACCCCAACGCCTGGTGGCACAATACGCAGACCATGACCATTGCACTAGGAATGGTTTTCTCCTAGGCGTCGAAGTAGACAAAAGTGGAACGGGCTCACCAGGCCTTGCAAAGTATGTTATCTTCTTTGGATTAACGTAGTATATCCACTTTTTGTCTCCAGTTAAGATCCAAAAATTAATTCCTTTGGTGTCTTAAAAGAATCAGTTCCTGTATAAAAAATCGCTTTTTGACATCTCTCAGTTTCAGCTCGTTTGACACCCAATTTCTTTGCTTTTGAATAAATTAAGATTTCCGTAAACGAACGGATATTGTTTTCTTAATCTCTTAAACTTTGCGTTTGGCACGGATTTTGATCCAGTAAAGCCTCCAATTCCTCATCTTCAAATTCTGTGGGCTGGTCAAAACGCTATTTTTCATCAAAGCTACTGAACTTTTGAAGCGTTGAAACCACTTTCTGCATGATTGATTGGCCGGGGCAGATTCATCATACACTTCCACAATCGGTTTGACTCAGCTGCACCTTTGCTGAAACTAAAAGAGAAAATCAAAATTTCCCCTCAAAAGAGAAAATAGGAACATTTTCGAAGAGGCAAAATATAATATTGTTTTAAAAGGATTGCCTTTTATATTTCGGGATTAGAGAACAAAAACAAATATTAATCATCGAAAATAGTTTTATTGTTTTTCAAAATATTCCCAATTAAGATCTATACACTTTTGCATGCGTTTGAACGAATTGTCGAAGCACTTGCGCCACTCTGATTGAGGTATCTCCAAAACATGCATTCTGAACGCATCAACCGCTCCTTCAGGTGTCAAAAAACGTTGACCTCTCATTTTATTTTTTACGTACGGGGACAAAAAGAAGTCATTCGGTACCAAGTCAGGACTATACGGCGGATGACTCATCAAATCAATGTTTTGAGTGCTCAAATATGCCGTTGTTTGAGCCGATGTGTGAGAGCTCGAATTGTCGTGGTGAAGAGTAATCCGTTTTCGGTCTGATTTCTCGGAAGACAATTAGCAAACAAATAGTTCTGTACCACTCACAATTGACTGTTTTGCGTTGTTCTAGTGGTACGGTTGCGACATGTCTAGTTTTTTAGATAAAACAGGCGACCATCTGCTTGGAAGTGCCTTGTGCGCGATCAACTTTTGCTGTGTTTGGCTTAATTTGAAACATCCATACAGTCGTCTGCTGTCTACTTTCGTTCTCATACGCATAAATCCACGATTCACCACATGTCACGATGTCATAGACGTGTTTTCAAGTACCGCGATCGTATTTTTGGAGCATTTCTTTCGATCAATCGACACGGACCTTTTTTTTTGAGCGATTGACAAATTGCGTGGGATCCAACGCGAACAAATTTTTTTGACGGTCAAATGTTCATGCAATATTAAATGTATGCTGGTCGCGCTAATGTCTAAGGTTGTCTCAATTTCATGATAGGTCACATGACGATCATGCAATATCAGTTGGCGCACAGCATCAATAGTTTCCGGAGCAAGAACTGATTTTAGACGACGTTCACGAAATTCGTCTTGGAGCGAAGTACGACGTCAGTTGAATTCACCATACCATCGATAACCACTGGTCCTTGATGAAGCTTCATAGTCAAAAATTGAATTAAGTTCATCGATGCACTGTTGTTGAGTTAATCCACGATTTAATTCCATTTTTTGGGCGAGATGAATCTTTTAAGTTACTGTAAACAACACAAATAGCGCTAGTATGTCAAAACGTTCTGAGTACGTATAACCTCAAAAATGTCAAACTTTACCATACAGCTGGCAGTTGCCAGATTGCAACACTAGGGTTGCCCAATCTCGAACTATAAAAGTACAACAGACGCTAATGAACAAATTACGAACCTTTCCAATGAAGAAGGCAATCGCTTCCAAGAGCAGCGACGACTTGCACATGGCGCCATCTTTTGAAAACGTACCGAACTAAATTGTACCTCCATTAAATGTACGTCTCTCCAATGTAGAGGACATTATTTTAAAGTTTTAAAACTTATTCTTGCATTCGAAGTCGCTACTGATGTCATGCCATGTTTAAAAGGAAGTAAATAGTGGAAAACAGCTATCATTGAATTAGTTTTTCTGGAAATTATTCACTTCTTCTTCGTTAATTGGCAACACGGACTAGTCCGGAAATCGGCTTTAATTTGTAACTCGCCAGCTAGTTTGTGGTCTGGGTTTGAAATTTTTTCAAGCTAGATGCACTCATAGCGATGTGGTCTTAAAACTTGTACATATAGGGAGTTTGCACAGCAATCTTATGCATATAGACAGCGCAGGCAAAACTTTGCTTTCAAAAGGATCAATGACTTGAACTAGTTCATAAGCTTTTATTTACGTGCAGGTGTGACATAGAGTACGACAGGGATGATTAGGATTTTTGTACAACACTGGCCTGCTCCAGCGAGAGAGGTTCCTTTAATTAATTTTTTCTCGAGCCTAATGAAACATTGGTAAGCAAGGCAAAATCTACATTCGAACTTGATGCCAATGTTGTGATCTTACCTAGAAGTCCTTGACTGTCTTTAAGATTTATTTGCCGGCCTTGTGTATGTGTGGGACTTCAAGATACACAATAATGAAAGTTCCTCTTAGTGATGAAACAACAGAGCGCATTTGTTGGAGTAACTTGATTTTGTAATCTTTTGGAGTGGAGAGAAATAAGAACTATCAAAGCACAAAGGATATTGTAACAATGTGCCAACCACTTGCAAATACATAAAAATATGCAGATACAGTGGGGCTTAAAAGTAACGGTGAGTGAAATTAAATTGGTCTACATCTTCGAGGCCTCTTCTTTTAAGTCTTTCCTTAACGACAGCACATATTTTGTTTTGCCCCAATTCATCCCCAAACCATTTTTGGACACATCATATGCGTTTCAGCACTAAGAAAAAGAAGTTCCACCCCGGACTGTAGCGCCATAAGAAGTTTCAGCACCATAAAGTGCTTAGATGACGGCTCGCTGTGTTCGTTGAATTAAGTCTATGTCATCTGAGTAAGGCCAGCACCTTGACGGACTTTTGAAAATTCGTCACCCTGGAGCTGACTAGTGAGAGCCATAAGGTCACCTTAAGATTGATTTTAAAAATCAAAGGACAGCGTTTACCAGGTATACGTACATGAAGTGAGAGTCAAGATACAAATGTCTCGATAGGGAACATATGTTGTGAACGAGCCCTTATTTTTTTTTTTGTTTGATTGCTATGACGTCTGTGAAAAATATTTAGTATACACCAAGTCATTGAACAGACAACATCATATTTTTCCATCGTGTTAAAAATGTCGAATTTTGTACCAGTAAGTGATGATTTGCGGAAAGCATTAATTTTTTGTTTTCATTTGAAGTGCTGCAGAGTGGCATCTAATGCTTGTCGAGGCATATGATGGTCATGCTCTATCAGAATCAACATGCAAAAGATGGTTTCAACGGTTCAGAAATAATGATTTTGATGTGAGAAATGAAGAACGAGGAATACCACCAAAAAAGTTTGAAGACACCGAATTGCAAACGATATTGAATGAAAATGACACTTTGAGTCAAAAGCAAATGTCAGCAATGCTAAATGTTGCACAACAAACCGTTTCTGGCCGTTTAAAAGCCATGGGAACGATCCAAAAGTGTGGAAAATGGGTGCCACATGAATTGAATGAAAGACAGCAGCATCATGGGCCTGTCTTTGAGTCTGAGTGGTCCAGTGTTTCCAAGCCAAGAAAAAGCACTTGTGAAATTTTGCTTCAAAGACACGAAAGAAAATTGGTTTTGCAGCGGGTTGTTACTGGCGATGAAGAATGGATTTATTTTAAGAATCCTAAACGGAAAAACTCATGGGCTAATCGGGGACAACCACCAACATCGACTGCAAAACCAGATCAATTCGGCAAGAAGGCAATGCTGTGTGTTTGGTGGGACCAGAAAGGTGTGCTGTGCCACGAGCTCCTAAAACCTGGTGAAACCGTTGATACTGATCGCTACCGACAACAAATGATCAATTTGAACCATGCATTGATCGAGAAACGACCAGAATGGGCCAGAAGAAACGGCAAGGTAATTTTGCTCCATGACAAAGCACCTGCACACAAAGCAAAACCGGTTCAGGATACAATCAAAACACTTGGCTGGGAGCAGCTACCCCACCCGCCGTATTCACCAGACTTGGCTCCTTCCGACTAGCATTTGTTTTCATCGATGGGACACGCATTGGCTGAGCAGCACTTTGATTCCTACGAGGAGGTCGAAAATTGGGTGTCTGATTGGTTTGCTTTAAAAGACGAACAACTTTATTGGCGTGGTATTCACAAATTGTTAGAAAGGTGGTCAAAATGTGTAGAAAACAATGGCCAATACTTTGAATAAAATGTTCATTTCATACCGGTAGCGTTGTTTGAAGCTTTTCCTGACACTCAAAATCTTGGTGAGCTCATTGCCGACCTTGTGGGAGCAAAAAGTAGACAAAATCTTAGGACTTTTAGGAGCACACTATAAGGAACATCATGAAACAGATAATCAGAGTCGATATTTCCAAGATCTACGGCAATGTGATTACCTGTCTAACAGTGAACTTTCCTGGTTTGAATCTATGAGCTTGGAACTTTGAGGCGTTTATACAGAGCACCAGAGGGGGAATACCATGTTCTTCCAGAAGTATGTACGTTTCCACCGGCGAACAACTATACCTCACGAAATTCATTGCATACACGAAGTTGAGGAATCCAATGCTTTTGTACGAGACCAGAAGGGTTATGACAGTGAAGGAGACATTTTGGTTTACAGCGTTCCAATGCGCTGTTTTCGTTGACGCGAAATCACGCGAAACCCCTAGAGTTTGCCTTCTTCTATAGATGCTATCAACTCAAACAGGATCGAACCTCACGCAAAGAATTTTCATCTCGAAGAGCATTTCCATTCACTTCTAACCATGTCCATACTTTGTGCCATAGAACAGGTCTGGAACTCGACGTCTGCTCCTGCCCTTAACTTTGTTACTGATTTTGCTCTTTATTAGTTTCTACTTACCAATAACTGGCATTTCCCTTTACAATCCTTCACCTTATGAAGTAGCCACAAGTAAACTTTTACAACAGGGCAAAGTTCAGGGAGTTCCCTTTGCGTGCTCATTGTCCTGGCATTTTCAAAATGTCAAAAATTAATTAAAATCCGGAAACCCCACTACACTATCATTGTCCACACAACCATGACATTTCCGGACACGTGGCCGAGCATTAATTCAAACTCCCCACTCCCGAGCCAAGTCCCTTAAAGCGTGATGATTTAATTTCATTTACAAGTTGCCGGTTTTGTTTCTCTATAAACAAGCCAGCACGTATGCGTGCGTCCACGAAATAAATTCAATTTCGATGGAATTGATTCAAGCCAGCAGCCAGAGCACTCTCACTGATTCGTGGCTAGGCGCCAGGCATGAACGTTTTACCACAGAGGCTCGCCTCAGTCGACTTAGGTGCGCCAGACTGAATGTGATTCCAATGAGGTCCTGTGAATTTTTTCTGCATAACACCTTGCCTTGCACTGTGCAGCTGCACCCCAGCCGTGGCCACCGGTTATTTAACTTAATGACGACGCTCTAATTACATGCCATCGATCCGATTGCACTTGAGCAGCATGTGCGCCAGTTGAATTAGTGCATTTATCTCGCTTAGGGGAGCCTGATTCTGCAGGAGGTCTTCTGCAAATGGATTAACGTGGAAGTAGTGGTTCCCTGACGTGACGGGGACGTCGTGCGGGCTTTCAGGCACTCTGTGCGGATTGCTGTGTAATTTTCGTTGAACTCTGAGGTGTGGTATACTTTTGGGGTGAGGCGTATCGAAAGTATGCAATGAATTTCGTGAGGTATGGTTAGCCGCCGGTGGAAACGTACATACTTCTGGCCGAACATGGTATTCCCATGAAATGACAGAAAAAAAGGCAGTAAACAGCCAAGTTGCTTTGAAAGCAAAACAGTTGAGTGTTGCGACCTGGAAGAAGGAACTCTTTGGAGTTGCGGGTTCTGTCTGCAGCAGGTCACTTGATGGTGACACAGTGTGGAGCAGTGCTCTTGGAATCAATTTGGAATCGGATTCCTTACACCGAAAGTAAGTTTCCACGTCGACGAGGAATTCATCATCGAAAAAATCACAACTCTCTTGATGGGTGGTGACGTTCTATAGCTCTTGGCATACTTTGCTGGTAATATTTGTAGTCATAATATTGCAAAAAACAAAACTGGATCATCCACCAGCTCAATTTTGAAGACAAATGTGTGAATGATGAAACCCACATCAATTTGTCAGGCCATTCATTGGCTTCTCGTGTACAGCTTGCTGGTTCCCTAAGCCGAGACAAGAATGTTCTTATTTGAAAAGTTGATTCATTCGTAGACGTTCGTCTACAGTCGTGTCCAATTGAGTTTTCTTCTGTTGGAGGCTTGAAAACACTACACTGGACCACTCAGACCCAAAGACAGGTCCATGATACTGCCAGGCAGTGAGTTGGCATCGTTGTGTTGTTTTTCCGGGCAAGCACGTCTATTTCCAAGAGCCTAAGTTTTGAGTTCCAACCGCATCAGCACAAAACCGCCGCCACCTGACCCGAGCAAAAACGAGAGATTGATAGAGGAAGTGCTCTGCAGTGTCTGTCCTCACGTTGTCTACAGGCGTCGCAGATGGTTTCATCACTTAGCCTCAACGCACTTAAGCCTTTAGCGAAGGTGTGTTCTGTTAGCACGACAACAAGGCACCTGTAGTCTTTTCTGTTTAGACATAACAGAAATTTTATAACAGAAATGAGCATGCACTTGGTCAGTCTACATTATGGAGAGTCATACCATCTCTGGTTGTTCTATCGAAAAGCACAGGTGTCGATGACCAAGGAGTCCTAAGGTGGATTCGGGCCCTATGAGTGCCTCTTTTGATAATTTTTTTTTTCAAAATTCATCGGCAATCTAATTTTTAGCGATCCCGTGATGTTTACAACCAACACTTGTCCTAACGAAGTAAGTCTGCCAACCAAATTAAGGAAAGACTTCTGTTCCTGAATCGCCTGAGAAGTGGTTAGAGGGTTCAGTAAGGCTGCAGACTCAAGTATTTCACCCCTTTCACATTTTGTCCATTGGAAAGGATGGAGGCACCAGAAGCTGCGGCCTCTGTGTGGAACGACAACATTCGAATTCACACCTCTATCGATAACTTCGTGTCGGTTTTTCATGCAGAAAGAAATGGGGATCCAATGTTACTTTCGTGGAGAACCACAACATAAGACTTCCCACCACTCCCGATAATTTTGAGTTGGTTTTCCTTTCTTCTTGGTTTTCCAAGCAGAAAGGGTTCCAAGGAGAAAGGAAAACCGACGCAAAGTTGTCGTTCTCCGCGAAGGCAACATTGGATTCCCATTCCTTTCTGCTTGAAAAACCGACGAAAAGTTATCGAAAATGATGCGAAGTTTTATGTTGTCGTTTTCCACGAAAGCAGGAGCTCCTGGTGTCTCCATCCTTGGATCTGTGCGTGGAAATCTGAGAACAGTCCCTCCCTGGCTTATTTTTTGGCCAGAGTCAGTCCTGGACACATGGAAAACCGTTTTTATATAGGCGCCGCAGCTGTATAATAATAATTCGACGGCATATTAGAGTCATAGGATATGAGGTGCCCCAGGTCTTCAAAGCTTCAGTGCAAGCTAAAGCAAAAACTCCTTCACTTTAGTCCAAAGATGGCCTTAATTGTGCAACTCATGATGTGGATAACAAAGGAAGGAGATTAAGCAAAAGCAGGAGTGCTTCGGAGAGACCTGTGCAGCCATAGGCTTTACGTAGTACGCCTGGGCTGCAGTTAAAACCAGCAGTCACGTCCTTGCGCGGAAGGTAATTTCACCGAACAAATGAATGCAAATGTGGCAGCCGTGGCGTATTGGGTAGAGTGGGACTCTCACACGCCGAAGGTACAAGTCCCACTCCTGGCTGAACCCCTCCAATTTTTCACGGCAACACCTCTTTCGAGCTGCTAACAACATTCAAAGAGTAATAATTGTCTAAGAAAGCGTCTCAAACTTCGCCCTTCCGAGCCGGAAAAGAATTGTAGGTTCCTTCTACTCGTGAGAGAACAGTCGCGCGCACAACACGAGTAGTTGATGAGCAAGCTAGGCTCTGGGCGGCCTTCTGTGGACTGTCATTTGTTGTCGAGCTGCTAACAACATTCAAAGAGCAATAATTGTCTAAGAAAGCTTTTCAAACTTCGCCCTTCGGAGCCGGAAAAGAACTGTAGGTTCCTTCAACTCGTGAGAGAACAGTTGCGCGCACAACACGAGTAGTTGGTGAGCAAGCTAGGCTCTGGGCGGCCTTCTGTGGACTGTCATACAATTAGTATTATTAAATGATGCAAATGCTTAGATTAGACCTTCTAATCATAGCCGTGTGGATCCAAGCGGATCTTCTTGGCGGTGAGCCCAAAGTTTTGCCAAAAACTCTTTTACAGCGGCCGAAAACTAGCAGTGCAGCAATTAAATTCCCCCTAAGTCTAAAACTGCGAAGCATAACGTTGTTCGCCTTCAATTAGGCCTGTTAAGACTTCGAGATCCCTGTTCAGCTTGCAGTTGATTTTCCTACACTCTTGGCTGCCGCAAACACATTTTCATTCGTGGACGCTGTACGACAACGTTGAACATGCATGTTGTTCACGAGGATTCCATTTTAACATACTTGTTGCTCAGACTTAAGAGCAATTGCAGTGTGTGTGCTCTATTTCGGCCAGAAATATCCTGACTTGTAGTCAGAGTCAGAATCACGAAGTACGAAGCGCGTTTGATTTCTTAGACTTCCCTGTCTTCTAGGTCGAAAGCCTTTCTCACTCGCTTTGCACCTTCGATTTGCCAAGTGGACTAAGACTGCGTTGGATCTGGACACAAGACCCAAAAATGCTGACCAACGGAGCAGCGTGCGGCAAGACCATTAAACTTACATAGCAAACCGTCCAATGAGCCCCAAAACCAGGTACATGTAGCAGTAGCACAGATTGCAGCTCACATGACATCATGACACGTTCACACTTCCGTCGTCAACTTCCGGAGTGATGTCACTTCCAGCAATTTGTCACATGGCCAAATTTTCAATGCGCCACAACATCGAACTTTAGTTCTGTCAACCTTGTACCTAACCTCTGATAACCTTTCGCCCGCAAGTCATTTCACGAGGCAGTGCCATCGGACTCGTTTCCCAATGAGCTCCGCATTAAGCCACTAATGCCCTGTCACTCGGTCAGTCGACTCCAATTTGTGTTCAAACGTAAATTGGTTATGATTTGGGTGAAAGTCACGAGCTCGTGGAGCAATTGTTGCAACTCACCCGGCTGGTGGTCAATTGGGTTCGCTGGTGGTGCATGACGCACCACTGACATCACTCGATGTCGACACATGTCATCGTGCTCGTTGTTGCGTAATGCCCTCAAATTCGTCTATTCAGTTGGACCCGGTGAAGGGTGCTGAGCGGGGTATCATAGCCCGGCTTGGTGGGGTTCAAGTCGTTGTTTACCAACAATCGACAGTCGTCCGATGGCGAGTACCTGCTTGATCGCAAAAACACGCAACAGGCGGTTGTTAGCGCGCAGTTTATACGGCCACGGGTATGCTGAGATGTGTCGTTTTGTTTTCGACGAATCAAGTTATTTAAAGTCGTATTTCATTGCCGTGATGTGAGAGATTCGGGTTTTGGTGGGGGGGGAAGGGATTTAGACGAGATTTTGATGGGGAGGCAGTCACTAGACCGCTTGTGGGACATGTTTACTTAGTGGGAGGCTAAGACTTAGATTTGCGGTGGCGTGCAGTATTTTGTAAATATTCCATTGAAGCAATTTTAGCTGAGAGCACGTTATGTGTGACTGTAAGTAAGTAGTTTAATTTTTGCGAGGTTTTGAAGGTCGCCATCCACATAAGTGTTCGGTTGTTGCTGATATGACGGTGGGGGATTTTGGGTAAATGAAACAATTGACTGAAGTCGTTTGCAGAGACTTCAACAAGGTTGGCATTGATACTGCGCGAGATGAACCATCCGATTAATAGCACCATCTTTCGATTTTCATTAAAATTAGCCCATTTATGGACTTAATTTACAGTTTCTTCAGAAATCTAAAAGTTCAAAAACGTTTTTTTTATCTTCACTTGTAAAAATTGAGGAGACGTTTCAAATGTTGTTTCTAAGCAGAATTTAGTTAGTACTGAATCGGTCAAATTCTTTTCTATCCAGCAGGAAGTTTTAAAACCGAAGGCAGACTCTCACTGTCCTTTAAGCGACGAAAATAATTTCAAATATAAGAAAACCGATAGCTTTTTATTTTTGTAGAAATCTAGACACTCCTTATCGCCAATTGTCGCCAAGAGTTAAAGATTCTAGGTTGAGAGAATGCGTCTGGTCTACGAGATCTTTTCAAAAAGTTATGTCGGTACGCTCTTTTCGAATATATGTTAACATTTACATGTATACGTATACCGGTATAAAGTGAGGGTCAAGATACAAATGTCTCGATAGGGAACGTTTGTTGTGAACGAGCCCTTATTTTGTTTTTGTTTGTTTGCTATGACATCTGTGAAAAATATTTAGTATACATCAAGTCATTGAACAGACAACATCATATTTTTCCATCGTGTTAAAAATGTCGACTTTTGTACCAGAAAGTGATGATTTGCGGAAAGCATTAATTTTTTGTTTTCATTTGAAGAAAAGTGCTGCAGAGTCGCATCGAATGCTTGTCGAGGCATATGATGGTCATGCTCTATCAGAAGCAACATGCAAAAGATGGTTTCAACGGTTCAGAAATAATGATTTTGATGTGAGAAATGAATAACGAGGAATAAGACCAAAAAAGTTTGAAGACGCCGAATTGCAAACGATATTGGATGGAGATGACACTTTGAGTCAAAAGCAAGTGGCAGCAATGTTAAATGTTGCACAACAAACAATTTCTGACCGTTTAAAAGCCATGGGAACGATCCAAAAGTGTGGAAAATGGGTGCCACATGAATTGAATGAAAGACAGCAGCATCATGGGCCTGTCTTTGAGTCTGAGTGGTCCAGTGTTGCTTCCAAGCCAAGAAAAAACACTTGTGAAATTTTGCTTCAAAGACACGAAAGAAATTCGGCATTGCATCGGATTGTTACTGGCGATGAAAAATGGATTTATTTTAAGAATCCTAAACGGAAAAACTCATGGGCTAATCGGGGGCAACCATCAACATCGACTGCAAAACCAGATCAATTCGGCAAGAAGGCAATGCTGTGTGTTTGGTGGGACCGGAAGGGTGTGCTGTACCACGAGCTCCTAAAACCTGGTGAAACCGATGATACTGATCGCTACCGACAACAAATGATCAATGTGAACCATGCATTGATCCAGAACCTACCAGAATGGGCCAGAAGACAGGGCAAGGTAATTTTGTTCCATGACAATGCACCTGCACACAAAGCAAAACCGGTTCAGGATACAATCAAAACATTTGGCTGGGAGCAGCTACCCCGCCCGCCGTATTCACCAGACTTGGCTCCTTCCGACTAGCATTTGTTTTCATCGATGGGACACGCATTGGCTGAGCAGCACTTTGATTCCTACGAGGAGGTCGAAAATTGGGTGTCTGATTGGTTTGCTTTAAAAGGCGAACAATTTTATTGGCGTGGTATTCACAAATTGCCAGAAAGGTGGTCAAAATGTGTAGAAAACAATGGCTAATACTCTGAATTAAATGTTTTTACTTTCTCATTAATAGTTAGTGTTTTATTTAAAAAAAAACAAAACGGTATAAAAATAGTAAAACACAATTTTTTCATGTAGCGACATAACTTTAATCTGTAACGTATTGCACGATGAGTGGAATCTCCAAACTCTTCAGATTGTGTAGGATGACGATGGAGAACTCTCGCTGCTCCGTTAAGGTCGGTAACAAACTCACCGGGACCTTAAATGTCAACAAATGTTTCAGACAGGGCGACGCACTGTCATGTGACTTCTTCGACATCATCCTCGAGAAGATCGTGCGCAACTCACAAGTCAACACCAGAGGCACGATCTTCCAGAAGTCAGTGCAATTGCTACCTTACGCTGATGACATTGACGTGGTTGGACGAACACAGCGAGCCGTCAATGAGGCGTTTGCTGGAATTGAAGCGGAAGCGGCTAAAATGGGTCTGGCGGTATATGAAGGCAAAACTAAGTACACGCTGTCATCAAGGAAGGACCCACAATATCAACGTCTCGGACAGAGCGTCACACTAGGCAGCAGAAACTTCGAGGTAGTCAAGGACTTCGTTTACCTCGGCTCTGCGGTAAACAGGGACAAGTACACAAATAAAACGCAGAATCACACTTGTCAATCGCTGTTTCTTTGGGCTCAAGAGGCAATTGAGTAATAAAGCCCTCTCTCGAAGGACTAAGTTGGCCTTATATAACAGCTTGATCATCAGAGTCCTACTTTATGGTTCTGAAACTTGGACGTTACCAAAGGCGGATGAAGAAGCCCTTAGTCTTTCAGAGAGAAAAGTTTTGTGTGGGATTTTCGGTCCTGTTTGCTTTGGTGTCATCTGGAGGAGATGATTTAACGACGACCTCTATGGGCTGTAAAGCGACACGCGCCTGGTCAAGCGTCTACGGATACAACGCTTAAGATGGCTAGACCATGTAGAGCGTATGAACTGGTGTCTGGTGACTGGTATGAACTGGTGTCTGGTGACTGGTGACTGCTCTAGCCCGAAAAATCTTTGAATCTGATCCAACGCAACAGAGGACGACTTAGACTAAGGTGGCGCAGACAAGTGGAGAAGGACCTCAACCAACTTGGAGTGTGCAACTGGAGGCAGCTGGCGAAAGATCGTGCTGACTGGAGAGGCATGTTGGTTGAGGCTCAGGTCCACCCCCCACCTGGAGAAAAAGTTGAAGTATTGCCCATTTTGAGCAATAACTTTTTTCCATCTTTCGGGCAGTATTATAATTCTACGTTTATAAAACTTCCGGTTTTTATCAGGAAAAAACTGAACAAGGTACGATTTGACATCATCATTATTGTTGAAGGTTTCAGCATTCAATGAGTGTTGCAAAGATCGAAATAAATTAATCAGATCGTGCAAGGTCAGTACTTTATGGTGGATGTGGCAAAACATTCCAACCAATCTGCAATCATTTTCGCCGAGTGACCAAAGATGTGTGTGGCCTTGCAATGTCATGATGTTATACAACACCTTTTCGCTTCGTCAATTCAGGTCGCTTTTCTTCAACAGTATTGTTCCATTTTGTTAGTTGTTCAGTGTGGACATGCCGATCGTTCGGTTGGGTGGTAAAAGTTTAAAGGGGACAAATCCTTTGTAAGTCCACCAAGCTGACAACTGAACTTTCTTTTGATGAATATCAGCTTTGGATTTTGTCTGAGCTGGTGCACCCGACTTGCTCCACGACCTTTCCGATTGACATTGCTGTAAACAACCCATTTTACGTCACCAGTTATCATTCGTTTTGAAAATGGACCGTTTTCTTTACGTTTCTTTAAGAAATCGCAAGTGTAAAATGATTTTCTTTCAGTTCATGAGGAAGCCATATCGAGTTTTCGTAAATAGCAAAGTTTTTTTGAGCGATTTTCAATGCTTGTTACACATCAAGTCTCGGGATTGATGAGGGGCAACTAACAAAAAACTCACAATATTTCTAGGAAGTACAAACATTCAAATGATACCTGTTAAATTTTCAGACACGATTCTCAGGTTACAAGTAACAGTGCTTCAACTTACTCTTCCGATTTTAAAACAATGCAAAAAACAGAATATCGTGTGTTGAAAAGAACAGGGACTATGCTCCACCAAAAACAACTATCTGTCGGTGGTGTGCTGACCTAAAACATGACCGCACAGACACAAACGATGCTGTACGCTCTGGAAGGCCAATTGAGGTGGTAAAACCCAAAAACCTAAGAGAAGTACACAAAATCGTTTTGGAAAACTTACACAAAGGGAAAGTGTGTAAATTATTTGGCATGAACATTTGTCCATCAGAAAGTTTTTTTCGAAATTGGTACCGCGGTTACACACAATAGACCAAAAACAACAACGTTTCGTTGATTCTGAGAGCTATTTGGTATTTTTGCATCGGTATGTCACAATGGATGAAACATGAATGCACCAACACAGAGTCGAATCGGCATTCAGCGGAGTGGACAGCAGCCGGTAAACCACGCCCAAAGCGCCCAAAAACACAAACGTCGGCTGGCATAGACATAGACGCATAGAATACTTTCCTTTCGGAACGTCAAAGTATCCGTTGAAGGAGATGACACAATGAATACTTCAACGCACACCTGATTTCATTTGACAGTAGCCCTAAATTCATTTTGTTTTGGTTGTACCGTAGAGCGGGACATTTATTTTGCAAAAATGCCTCCACACGAATTATTGGATTAACTAACTACCGTAGAGCGGGACATTTATCTTGCAAAAATGCCTCCACACGAATTTTTGGATTAACTAATGACACTGCTCGAACTCATCGTGTCACCGTTTGGTCAGGACCTTATACATACATCGAGATGTGCATGTTTTTTTGCGTTAAGCTTTGAAAGCTAAACAATGACGATATGGAATAATTTGTCAGGGCTTTGAGGATAAAAAAAAGGAATATTTGAATTATTATTCAATATTCAATCAACCTAACTCTAACAAACGATAATTTAAAATTCTAAAAATTCTTTTGAAATGTCACAATGCGCCGATTTTCAATGCTGACGGAAAGGGAAAAGTTAAAGGTTGAGTACTACACCCATCGCGTGAGCGGCTGCGTTGGTCTATGTGCCACCTCCCATAAGAACACATGTATTTTTATGTATCTGTCAAAGTATTGCTAAAGCAGACTTTTGCGATGGAAAAAAGGAAATTCGTGTGCTATTTAAACACTGCTTTTTCATGGGAAAAAATACTTTTCAAGCTCAGCAATTTGGCTGCCGTGGCGTAGTGGGTAGAGTGCGACTCTCGCACGCCGAAGGGTGTAGGTTCGACTCCCAGCTCAACACCAATTTTTCGAATTTTTCACGGCACCACCTCTTTCGAGCTGCTGACAACACTAAAATAGTAATAACTGTCTAAGAAAGCTTCTCAAACTTCACCTCTCGTAGTCGGCCAAAAACTGTAGGTCCCTTCTACTCGTGAGAGAACAGTAGCGCGCACAACACGAATAGTTGATGAGCAAGCTAGGCTCTGGGCCCCCTGTGGACAGTCGCGCCAACAATTATTATTATGAGTTCAGCAATGGCTTGAAACTTTTTAAGAGACTCTGCTCTATCAGACGCAGTTAGTTATCGGTGGTATGCTGACTTTAAACGTGGCCGTACAGACACCAACGATACTGAACGCTCTGAAAGGCCAATTGAGGTGGTTACACCTGAAAACGTCAAAAAAGTACACAAACTTGTTTTGGTGAACCGCAAAATGAAATTGCGTGAGATAGCTGACATCTTAAAGATATCAGAATTCAATGCATGACATTTGTCCACGAGAAAGCCGTTTTCGAAATCTGTGCCTCGCTTGCACTTAGTGGACCAAACAACAAGCAACAAAGTATCGATCATTCTGATATGATTCTGTTTCGACAGAATAAACAGGACTTTCTGCATTGGTATGTTACAATCTAGGAAACATCGGTCCACCACTACACTCCAGAGTCAAATTGGAAGTCAGCGGAGTGGACAGCAGCCTGTGAGCCACACCCAAAGCGTCCAAAAATACAAAAATTGTCGGCCGGGAGGTTATCGCATCCGTATATTGGGATGAGTATGGAATCCAATGGGAATGCGACTATCTTAAGAAAGGCAAAATGATCAACAGCGAATACTACATGGCATTATTGGTGCATTTGAAGGAAGAAACTGCAAAAAAACGGTCCCATATGAAGAAGAAGAAAGTTCTCTTCCACCAATACAATGCACCATGTTACAAGTCGTTGGCTACGAATACCATGGCCAAACTGCAAGAACTGGGCCCTAAAATGCTTCTGCAGCCACCGTATTCTCCAGATCTGATCCACAGATGTGGGATTTGGTTTTACGTGACCACCTGCCTTAACGGCTTATATCACGGGGAACCTTTTTCCCAAGAGTCGTAAGTAACGCAAGACTAGGCGCCTTAGTTACCCAAGTACCAAACTGGGATCATGGTTGAGGGGCATTCACCCCACCTTGGTTTGATGCGAAGCCTTTCTAAAACCTCTTCCGCTCTCTGGGTCGCAGCGCCCGGTTGAGCATGCAACTCCACACTGAGAAGGGATAGTCCACTAACTGCCTTGCCTATTTTTGGGGTGAACAAGCAACTAGACAAATCAGCACAGTACATTATCCTCGACTCTACCCGCGATGCTAGGTGATAAGCTACAGCCACCACGAAACTCCCACAAGGTTGCCTACCGCACGGTCAGGCTGGAACCGAAGTTCCAGGGGCCCCTGACCTCCCGTGGCACCAGAATATAGCCTCTGGTCAAGCTGTCACTACCAGTCAGGTTCGCTCAAAGCCTGGGTCTGTTAGCCGCCATCACTAGATGGTCTTTTCTCCATCAGTGATTCCGTTGACACTATAAATAGCGATACGGATGTGATTTTGAATCATGTGATTCATAAATCCAGTCACATCATCTGGAATCTGATCCATAGCGACTTCTACCTCTTTTCAGAACTCAAAAATATGCTTACCGGAAAAAATATGGCTCGAATGAGGAGGTGATCGCCGAAACTGAAGCCAATTTTGAGGTCACAGACAAATCGTTCTTTAAAAAACGTTTCGAAATGTTAGAGCGGTGTTGGATTGATTGCATCACTCTTGAAGAAAACTATGTTGATGGATAAAGTCGAATTTTGCCTAGAAAATGTGTTTTTTTATTGATTAGTCCCGGGACCTATTGAGTGATGTATTATGTGATACATGAAGCTTCTCTGCAGTCTCACGTACTGTGATTCGAATCGATTATTCCTTTGATTTGTTCGTCATCAACTGCAACTGGACGACAAGAGCGTTTTTCATTTTTCAGTGAAAAATCACCAGAAGGAAATTTGGCAAATCAAATTTAACCCTACTTTTATTTTAAAGCTTGGTCACTTTATACAGCACATAACAATCACGCCCCGGATTGTCAAAAGTTGAAAACTATTTGTGGTAATTGCAACACCTGCCCATCCTTACAAACTTTTAATAGCACTCTTAACTACAGAAATAATTGCTTTTTGATTAAGGAAGTAAAAGAACTTAAATATCTAGGACTTATTATTGATTCTAAAATGTCTTTTTCGCGTCATACTCACTACTTAGGTAAATATTTGCGTAGTACTCTCCATGCCTTCTTTTACTTAAGAAAAACCTGCTCGAATGAATTGCTAAAAATTATTTACTTTTATTTCATTCAAAATTGCAATATGACATAACATGTTTTGGTGGAACTTTTGTGAATAAAATACATCCCTTATTACTTTACAAAAAAAGGTGATAAGAAAAATGTTTAACAAAAGCCATCATCATCCATGTCATCCGCTATTTCTTACTTCAAAAATTCTTCCCATTAGACATCTTTATTGTTTTAAGGTATTAAAAGTGTTTTTCGCGAGATCTTCTTCTTCTTCTTCTTGTGGCGCTACAGTCCGGGGTGGACCTGGGCCTCAACCAACATGCCTCTCCAGCCAGCACGATCTTTCGCCAGCTGTCTCCAGTTGCGCACTCCAAGTTGGTTGAGGTCCTTCTCCACTTGTGTGCGCCACTTCAGTCTAGGCCGTCCTCTGTTGCGTTGTCCCAATGGCTCGGATTCAAAGACTTTTCGGGCCGGAGCAGTGGTGTCCATACGCTCTACATGGCCTAGCCATCTTAAGCGTTGTATCCGTAGACGCTTAACCAGGCGCATGTCACTGTACAGCCTATAGAGTTCGTCATTAAATCTTCTCCTCCAGATGCCATCAACGCAAACAGGACCAAAAATCGCACGCAAAACTTTTCTCTCAAAAAGACTAAGGGCTTCCTCATCCGCCTTTGCTAACGTCCAAGATTCTGCGCCATATAGTAGGACGGGGATGATCAAGCTGTTATATAAAGCCAGCTTAGTCCTTCGAGAGAGGGCTTTATTACTCAATTGCCTCTTGAGCCCAAAGAAACAGCGGTTGGCAAGAGTGATTCTGCGTTTGATTTCGGTACTGATGCTGTTGTCCCTGTTTACCGCGGAGCCGAGGTAGACGAAGTCCTTAACTACCTCGAAGTTTCTGCTGCCTAGTGTGACGCTCCGTCCGAGACGTCGATGTTGTGTGTCCTTCCTTGATGACAGCATGTACTTCGTTTTGCCCTCATTTACCGCAAGACCCATTTTGGCCGCTTCCGCTTCAATGCCAGCAAATGCCTCATTGACGGCTCGCTGTGTTCGTCCAATCACGTCAATGTCATCAGCGTAAGCTAACAATTGAACTGACTTCTGGAAGATCGTGCCTCTGGTGTTGACTTGTGAGTTACGCACGATCTTCTCGAGGATGATGTTAAAGAAGTCACATGACAGTGCGTCGCCTTGTCTAAAACCTTTTTTGACATTGAAGGTCTCGGTGAGTTCGGTACCGACCTTGACGGAGCAGCGAGAGTTCTCCATCGTCATCCTACACAATCTGACGAGTTTGGTAGGAATGCCAAAACTAGACATGGCACTGTATAGCTCGTCTCTATGCACACTGTCATATGCAGCCTTGAAATCGACGAATAGGTGGTGGGTGTCAATTTGCATTTCTTGGGTCTTTTCCAGGATCTGCCGTAATGTGAAGATCTGGTCTATTGTGGACTTCCCCGGTCTGAAACCACACTGATAGGGACCTATCAGGTCATGGACAAATGGTTTCAGACGCTCACACAATACGGCAGAGAGGATCTTGTATGCGATGTTCAGGAGACTAATCCCTCTGTAGTTGGCGCAGTCAAAGGGGTCTCCTTTTTTGTGGACCGGGCAAACGACGCTGAGATTCCACTCATCGGGCATGCTTTCCTCCGACCATATCTTACAGATGAGCTGGTGCATGCGCCCAACCAGGTCATCTCCAGCTGCTTTAAATAGTTCTGCGGACAGTCCGTCCGCTCCAGCAGCTTTGTTCGACTTTAGCTTGGATATTGCTATCTTCACCTCGTCTAAGTCGGTTGGACGGAATGCTTGTCTGTCATCGTCCAAATTGAGTGGAACATTCTGCCTAACAGCGGGATTTGGGTCGTCATCGCCGTTTAGGAGTCTGCAGAAAAGATCCTTCCAGATTCTCAGCACAGACTGCGACTCTACTACTAGTTGTCCATTTTGGTCCCGGCAGGCCTTGGTCCGAACCTTGTATCCTCCGGATAGCTGTTTTACCTTTCGGTAAAACTTTCGGACTTCATTCCTGCCAAAGCACCTTTCCATTTCCTCGACCGCGCGCTTCTCATGCTCCTTCTTTTTCCTTCTGAGAAGCCGGTGCTCTTCCCTTCTTCTCTGTTCGTAGAGTTCACGAACAGCTCGCGTTGTTCGATGCAGCGTCGCCTTATAGGCGTCTTGTTTAGCTGCGTGTGCTTGCCTGCACTCGTCGTCAAACCATGGGTTCCTTCTGGGTGGTGACGTGAAACCCAGCACATCAGTGGCAGCTTCTTTGATGGCTTCTTGACAACGTTTCCATTCTTCTTCTATGCTTAGTGCAGGAAGCGTCGAACTCTGGGCGAGTTTCCGGGAGACTCGGTCGGCAAAGTTCCCAGCAATCAGCTGCGATTGTAGCTTTTCGACGTCAAACCGTTTTGGCCTTTCTCGACTCCGTTGCTCTCTCGATATCCGGGTTCTTACCTTGGCTACAACAAGGTGATGATCCGAGTCAATGTTTGCACCTCGGAAGGTTCGGACATCGAGAATACTGGAGGAGTGTCTGACGTCGATCGCAACGTGATCAATCTGGTTGACGGTTGATTGATCAGGAGATCGCCAGGTTCCTTTGTGAATGTTCAGGTGTGGGAACCGCGTGCTAGCCACAGAGAGGTTTCGCCCCGAGGCGAAGTCCAACAGCCTGAGTCCGTTTCCGGATGTGTTGTCGTGCAGGCTGTGTTTACCGATGACTCCAGCAAAGATGTCCTCCTTTCCCAGCTGAGCGTTGAAATCTCCTAGAACGATCTTGGTGTCATAGCTGGGGCATCGATCGTATGTTCTTTCTAGGAGATCATAGAAGTCATCCTTGATGTTGTCATCCTTCTCCTCTGTCGGGGCGTATGTTCTTTCTAGGAGATCATAGAAGTCATCCTTGATGTTGTCATCCTTCTCCTCTGTCGGGGCGTGAGCGCATATTAGGCTGATGTTCCCGAATTTAGCCTTGATGCGGATTGTCATGAGGCGCTCGCTGACTGGGTCGTAGCTCAAGACTTTTTGCCTAAGTCTGCCTCGAACAACAAATCCGCATCCGAATAAGCGCTGCCTTCTCTCTCTATAGCAATTGCTGTAGTAGATATCGCAGTTCTTCATCGCTTTTACGCCAGGCCCATCCCATCGCACTTCCTGGATGGCGGTTATGTCAGCTTTGTAGCTGTCAAGGGCCTCCGCAAGTTGTTCGGCTGCACGTGGCCTATTAAGGGACCTCACATTCCACGTGCAAAACCGAAAATCGTTGTCCTTTACACGTTTGCTGGGGTCGTCAACAGTTAATCCGTCCTTATCCGAGGCATATCGGTTTTTCTGAACTATTTTTCTTTTTTACGTGGTAAGGAAGTTACCCTCACGCACAACCCACAGACTGGTAGGCCAGGCCCATTATTTAAATCCTCGGGCAGAGGGGGTCGCTGCATACATTAGTTCACCATACAACGGGTGTTGTGATGGCTATCCAGGGGGCGCCACTTGGAGGCTGTATGTCAACTTGACCTGTGCACTAACGAGGATTGCCTTGGCAGCTCGCCATGTTGAGCGCAATCAACGACGTTACGTTACGTTTCGCGAGATCAGGTCACCGCAATTTGAGAATAATTTCAAACTTTGGACTAGGTTCGAATACTTCTTTTGTTGTACCTGTTACAAGATACCGAACCACTGCCTTTCGTAATTTTTATTTGGTATCATCATGCCGTGGCGTAGTGGGTAGAGTGCGACGCTCGCACGCCGAAGGGTCTAGGTTCGACTCCCAGCTCAACACCAATTTTTCGAATTTTTCACGGCACCACCTCTTTCGAGCTGCTGGCAACACTCAAAGAATAATAACTGTCTAAGAAAGCTTCTCAAACTTCGCCGATAGGAGTCGGCAAAAAACTGTAGGTCCCTTCTACTCGTGAGAGAACAGTAGCGCGCACAACGCGAGTAGTTGATGAGCAAGCTAGGCCCTTGTCCCCCTTTGGACTGTAGCGCCAACAATTATTATTATTATTATTATCGTCATGCCGCATGTTTAGAAAACTTCAAGTTTTTATAAGATCTTTAGCTGACTCTCGAAGTTTTGAAAAGCATTTAAGAAATTGGATGTTAAATTTAAATTACTCTGACTTAGAACTGTTTTTCTCTGGCATTCTGATGTAAGGTAACGAAAAAGTAAAGTATAATGAATATATTAGTTCTCTTGCCTGTTTTTCTGTAAATTTTAACCTTTTAAATTTTGTTTTTTCTTTGTCAAGCTATGCATGGGTCACTCCACCCTAATTTATTAGTTTTAGTATCTCAGCCTAAGAGGTGACATTTAACACTATTTTTATTACCTACTGTATAAAAAATATCAAATGTCATAAACATTATTTCAATTGTAAATACCCTATTTATGCATATTGTAAACTATATTTAGATAATTATATGAATTGTTTTATGAAATAATGAAAATAAAAAATAAAATAAATAAAAATAAATAACTTTTTGTGAGCTTGCGATGCGCCTACTTTCGGAAAAAAAAGTAATATTTGATTAAAATATTCGTTTTGATTTCCCATTTTCCAACAGACGCCAAACCAAAACTACATAAACGATCAAGAAAATTCGTTTACTGACTGACAGCTAAGGTACCAACTATCAAGTAACAATTTCGATTACGTCAGCAAACCTAAAAATGCAACTAAAGCCATCTATGAGTGAAAGCCGCAATTACGTACTTACGTATAAGTAATAAAATACTGTTCGAGAGAGGCATAGAGGTTAGACGTGTTTTGCGTGTTCCACGACTTCCTGCTGTCGAAATATATGGATCAAGGAATTTGCATTCAATTCTGTGTGAAAATGGAATTATGTGCTCAAAAATACTTGACATGTTGACAGTGGCATGCGGTCGGTGTACTCTGAATCAGAAGAAGACGAAGTTCAAGGTTTTCAAGGACGGCCGAAGAGTTTTGAAAGGCGACGCTCGTCCTAGACGTCCCAGCACATCACCAACCGATGAAAATTAAGAGAAAGTAAACAAAATTGTTGTGGAGAATCGTCGAATCACGGTAAAATAATTTTTCGCAATTTTTCAGATACCGACGAGTACATTCAGTCACCTTTTATCGAAATTGAAAATTTAGAGATCTTCGAGGTACGCGGCACGCGCTACACGGGTAAGGAAAATTTTCGGTTTTTAGCATGAAATTCTTCTTCGACTACTGGTGGCCTCCTGGACGTCAGAATAAACTTTAAACAATTTTTCGCATATTTTCGGATGCCGACGAGCACGTCGGTATCGGCTGGCTCATGCCATGCAATTTTTTTTCTAATTTTTCGTATGAAGTGTGTGGCGGCGAATTTTGACCAAAAAATAAGCCTCACTCAGGAATTGTTTAATGACGTCAACGGCGATCCAAATTTGCTTAAAAAGGTCATAATTGGTGACAAATAATGGGTTAATGGTTATGAAATCCAAACCAAAGTTCAATTGTCGCAATGAAAGATCCCAAGAGAACAAAGACCAAGAAAACATGCAAGTTCGATCAAATATTAAGGTTATGCTGATTGTTTATTTCGATTACCGTGGTTTGATGCATCAGGAGTTCTTACCACACGGATGTATGGTGAATGCGAAGAATACGCCCGGAATTGTCCGGTTCATGGCTTTTAATAATAATAATTGGATGACGCGACAGTCCGCAGAGGGACCAGGGTTAAGCTTACTCATCAACTGCTCGTGTTGTGCGCGCTACTGTTCCCTCGCGAGGTTCATAGCTTTTGCATCACGATACCTTATTCATTGCCTGTTCATTCTTTGTTAGCAATAAAAACAAACAAAACCGAAATCATGACGTAGCCATCGAATTGAACATATTTGGCCACCTATGCCTATTTCCTGTTCCCAAGATTGAAGTGATCCATGAAAAGACGGCGTTTTGTGAAGATTGAGGAGAAACAAACTGAGCCGCTGCGAGCTCAAAGGCACACCAAAATGTGTATATCAGGACTGCTTCGAGGATTGAAAAAAACACTGTCACATACGTATTATATCTGAGAAGTACTGCCTTGAAGGGGACAGAATAGAAATTGATGAATAAATAATTATTTTTTGAACAGACAACGTAGATTGGGAATTTTGATTCAAAGCTTTTACTATTCTCTTCCTTATGTCTCTTCCAAATTAAATTTTCATATTGCTGAACTAGTTCTCTATTCGCGCCTAGGAGTCATGGTCCAAGATGATGATATATAGGTCACCCCACCTCCTTCGGTCCTGCACGCAACTTTATCCACAGCAAATAATTCAATTATACAAATGCCTGCTCCAATGAGTGGTCGCCACTCAACAACATCCATCGCCTGCCAGATGAGCAGTGCCAGAGAGTCTAACTAACATCTTGACACTTGGTTCTTAGAAAAAATAGTTTCTCTTGGGCCTCCTCCTCCTGCAAAGTTGTTCACTATATTGCTACAAGTGTACGCGGTCCGCATGACGTTTGGAATGCCTGTGGTTCTAAGTTTAGAAATCACTGTCCGGCAGGGCGGTGTTGCTTTTGTGCAAAGTGCGAAACGTACTGGATGCGCAGACAACGATTGCGGATTCCTCTTGTCTCGGCCTTAGGGATGGCAACATGGACCGTGACGATGGCCTCGCATGTTCGTCTTCGGTGATGAGTGCGTAGGAGAAATTCATAAACGAGAAGCGATTAAGCTCGCCGAATAAGAGGAGTGATTAGATTTTATTACCACCACATGGCCAATGACCTGTAATTGAGGGAAGTGTGGCTATAATCACTTCTGGTCTGCGAAGGAAAAAAACAACGAATACAGGAGAACGGGGGCGATGATGGAATTCAGCTGTTTTCTGTACATTGGAAGTCTTATTGTCCCAACATCCGAGTTCTTAAGGGCAGACGGCTGTAAAGTCCTGTTCAAATGGCAATGGTTGCTTAAAACGAAGCATTTTCTGCCGCTGTAGGTAAATTTTTTCCTCTGGTCTCACTGGTTGTTGGACGTTCACATATACTGGCCATGCTAGTACTAAGTAATTGTCATAAGCAACTGGAAAAGGGTTTATATGATAAAATTTACTTTCGCGGGCATATATCATATTCAAATATCCCCCTTCCGCCATTTTGTATTTTAAATTTTCCGGCTATGTACAAAGCGATGCAGAGTTCGTATATGGCAATACTATAAATTATGATTCGAATAGATTATATGCATGATTAGTTTGGATATTGCGTTCAACAGTTATAGACGTGTAAACATGGAGTTTACCAACGCCGAAATTGGTGCTATTTTAAAGTTTTCCTTCGTTAAAGGCAAATTTCCTAAAGAAACGTTCTGTGATATTAATGGTGTTTTGGGGGATGGTAATCTATCACTTCGAACCGCGGAAGAATGGTTTCTACGATTCAGAGCCGGTGAAAACGACACCATGGATAAGCCAGAAGGCGGAAGGCCTGTGACAACGAATACCGATCGAATCATGAAAATCATCGAGTTAGACTGGCACGTGGCATCACGTGACATCGCCCAGGAGATGGGAGTTAGTCACACAGCCATCTTAAACCACCTACAGAAGGCTGGATACAAAAAAGCTTGATTTGACGCAAAAAAACCCTCTGGACCTGCGATATGCTGCTGAAACGGAACGAACTCGACCTATGGATGGTAACTGGCGACGAAAATTGGATCACATACGACAATATCAAGCGAAACCAGTCGTGGTTGAAGGCCGGTGAATCGTCCCAAACAGTGGCCAAGCCGGGATTGACGGCCAGGAGGGTTTTGCTGTGTGTTTGGTGGGATTGGAAGGGAATCATCCACTATGAGCTGCTTCCATATGACCAGACTCTTAATTCTACCATCTACTGCGAACAACTGGACCGCTTGAAGTAGGCGATCGATCAGAAGCGCTCAGAATTGGCCAACAGGAAGGGTGTTGTGTTCCACCAGGACAACGTCGTACAACACACTTCGTTGATGACTCGTCAGAAGCTACGGGAGTTCGGATGGGAGGTTTTCTCGCATCTACCATATAGCCCGGACATAGCGCCATGTGATTACCACCTGTTCCTGTCCATGGCGAACGCCCTTCGTGGTGTGAATTTGATTTCAAAAGAGCCTTGTAAAAAGTGGCTGTTCGAGTTCTTCGCAAATAAGGAGAGGGGGTTCTACGAGGGAGTATTATGAAGTTGCCGTCTAGATGGAAAGAGATAATCGAACAAAAGGGCGTATATTTGAACTAAATCCGATCACTGTAACACTTTTTATGAAACATTCAATGAAGAGCAAAAAGCGGAAGGGAGATATTTGGCAAACTTATTTTTTTGTTTTTGATTGGGATATACTGCACTGGAGCGCTCAGACTCAAATACTGGTCCATTGTAGAACCAAGCAGTAACCTTCATTTAATGTAATTTCTTGGTTTTCCAAAGAAAACCCAAGAGGAGCTTCTGTGATATAAAACTTAGGTTTTCGGTTCCCTCCACACCAGCGTCAAATAGCTGCCACCTGATATGTGCGAAAGCAGGACACTGACAGAGAAAGTGCTCTGCAATGCCTTCACCTTCCCCACATGCGTCGCAGAGTGTGCCATCACTAAGGCCAAGCCGATTCAGGTACATAGCGAAGGTAAAGTGTCCCGTCGGTACGTCAACAAGTCGTCTGCACTCGTTTCTGTCTAGAAATCGCAGAAAAGACGCGGATTTTGGTCATCTGCATCCTGGAGAGTCACTCAATCTCTGATTGTGCTGTAGGGAGATCCAACTATCGACAGAAGCCCCAACCAAGGACGCGGGTAGTCCCAAGCTGGGTTCGGGCCCTACGAATGCCTCTGCTGAACCAAGCCTAGCTAGTTCATCGTCTCGTTTCCCAGGATTCCGTGATGAACCGGGACCCAGAAAAGTCTTAGCGAATTCAGCCTACCGACCAAATTAAGGGAAGACTTGTATTCTTGGACTATCTTGGAAGTGACTAAAGGGATGAGTAAGACCTTGAGCACAGCTTGAATGTCGCTGCAGACGCAGATACTTCTTCCCTTTCACCTACTCTTCAAAATATAGTTGGTGGCCATTAGGATCGCGAAGGCTTCCGCCTTTAAGACCGACGCGAAATTCTCTAAGGAGGCGTGAAGTTTAATGTTGTCGTTTTCCAACAAGGCCCAGCTCCAGAACCCTCCGTCGTCCTGGAGCCGTCCGTGAAAATCCGACTACATTCCTTTCCCGGTTCAGTTTCTGGCCAGATCCAGTCCAGGACTCGGGGATAGTCGACTTTGATTAAGCGTCGCAACTATATAATTGGCGACCTCGCATCAGACGGCATGTCCATCAGAGTAGTATCATAGGAGATGCGGTGTGCGAGGTCATCAAAGCTCCAGTGCGAGTGAAACCAAAGACCATTCCTTTTTCATCGAAATATGGCCTTGAGTGTACATCCGATGAAGTAATGATTACGTGGTCGGAGGGGGAGTGGGGCGGTGTGTAAGGAGGAGATTAATCAGTGCAACAAAGGCAGAGCCAGGCGTGCTGGGGAAAGCCCCTGTACAGCCGAGACAAATTGTTCTTTGAAGCTTGGCGAAAACAGCAGTCACGTAGCGCAAAAGCTTGTTCCACCAGAAGACTGATGCAAAAGAGAGAAGTGGTCTTATCATTGCCGCGTATATCCAAACGGATATTTTTCGTAATGGACCCCAGGTTTTGCCAAAATCTTCCTTACATTGTCAGAAGACTGACAGCGCCTTGGAAGTTTTTGTCTCAATGTGTCTTTTTCACAGAAGTTTTCTGCCCAGGATAACACTTTACATAAAAAAATAAATTATGGTGATAATAAACTGATTTTTGTTTTTCGCCAGTTTTAGCCGGAAAAACAATAGAAACAAGCTGATCTGTGAAATTACACTTAAAATGTGTCACACCCAATTCGTTGAACCGATGTTTTTCATCACTGCAGTACATCTTTGTCCCACGCTACAAACCAACTTGCTACAAGTTTCACCAGTTTGAATTTTGGACCGCAGTTGTTACTTGTTGGTGGCCCGCTCTTGTGTTTTACAATTTCCAAAAAGTTATCTATGGGATTAAGATCGGGGAATTGTGATAGCCACTTCGTAACTGCTATTTTCTGAGACGTAAACCACTCTTTTGTAAGCTTCGAAGAGTGTTTAGGTTCATTGTCCTACATAAACTTCCACCTCATTTGCATGTTTTCTTCGGCGAACGGCAGCATAACTGCATTTAAGACGTGTACGTAGTCAACTGCATATATTTTGTTTTTGTACAAAACATTGCGCCAAACTTGCAGAAGCCGCATCGGCATTCCCAGACAATGATGCTGTCGCTATCATGCTTAAATGCTTTTTTTGCTGTACTGCAGATCCAATTCCTTATTTTTTGGACGCCTCACGTCCGTTTTCCCGTCAGAACCAAACAAATTAATCTTGGTTTCATCTGACCACACCACGTTGTTCCAGTTTTCACGATAAAGTTGCCTGGGCCCGGAGTAAAGGGTGATTTTTTTAAAGCTATAGAAAAGTTTTTTCAATAAAAAAAACACATTAAATTCAGAAAAATGCATGAAATCTTTCTTTGAATCGATAGTACGGTCCATATATAAGGTTGCAAATTATCTCCCTCCCGCTCTTTTGCTCTTCATTCATAGTGATCGGATTCAGTTCAAATATGCGCCTGTTTTGTTCGATAATCTGTTTCCATCTAGACGGAATCTTCACCAAACCCATCTCGTAGAAGCCCCGCTCCTTATTTCATGCGAATGTTGGCCTTGATTCCGCATCAAATGGTCCATCCGCTTAGTCCAATTTTGGCATACTCTTTCCAACATTTCGTCCTGATTGCTGATGCTTCAACGCTGTCTTCCAATGCGTCAATTGAAGCGGGCTTGTCTGTATAGACATGAGCTTTAACGTAGCTGCACAAAAAATAGTTTAAAGGCGTTAAATCGCACGATCTAGGCAGCCATTTAACCGGTCCCGAAGGTGAAATAAAATGTTCACCGAACTCGCCTCTCAATAAGTCCATTGTTGCGCGTGCTGTGTGGCATGTGGCACCGTCTTGTTGAAACCACATGTCATCTAAGTCAAGCTCATGCATTTTGGGCAAAAAAAAGTTGGATATCATCTCACGATAGCGCTCACCATTCCCAGTTAAGTTACGATTTGCATCATCTTTGAAGAAGTACGGTCCAATGATGCCACCAGCGCATAAACCGCAACAAACTGTAACTTTTTCTGGATGCATTGGTAGCTCTTGCAATGCTTCTGGCTGATATTCACTCAAAAATCGACAATTCTGCTTATTTACGTACCCACTGAGCCCAAAATGAGCTTTGTCCATTTTTGACCATAAAATGGAAAAGGCGCGCTATGAACATTTTTAACAGAGCACCCACTTTGACATTAAAATTCAATGATTTGCAAACGCTGTTCGTTTGTAAGACGAAACAAAAACATCTTCAGACAGTGAAACAAAACACGAAACGTGCGTCAGCTGTTTCAACCAGTGTTGCTAAAAAGTTAATAGCTACAAAGTTACTCTTTATGATCTCCATTGAACATTTTGCTTACTCGCAAAAAGTACCTTCCCTTCCTTGGGGAACTGCCAAACAGTTCCGCTTCTCTTAACCGGTTGCTCAATGTTTGACTTGCTACCTCCTGGTATTATCTCAGTGTAATTTTCACAATTCACACACCACAAGTGTGGAGCGTAGCGAAATCAATAGGAATTCAAAGAATAGTCCACACTCAAACCTTTTTAAACCTTTCAGCTCCCCGTTTCCCTACTATCTCAGCTCGGCCTCGGTTCTTTTTTCTGCTTTCGAAGCCGTCCTCGAGAGCAACTGCAATAGCGTAGCAACAATCAAGCGGAGAACGTAACGTTGTTACAAAAATAATATAACTGCTTCGCGAGCGCGAGGTAAATGAAAAATTATAAATAATTAAAAAAAGACACTAATATTTTGTAACATAACAGGAGGAACAAAACAAAAAAAATCAGGCCATAGTAAAATTGGTGTGGTGAGATGTAGTTGAACCGGATCCTTAATAATATACTGTAGCAGTCATCCTTTTTAGAATCTAATAAACTTGTTTTCTTTGCAAACTAAAGTAAATTATGTAAATAACGTTATTGAATATAGGATACTGCTACAGATTTATTGTTTACATAATAATAATTATAATAATAATAATAATAATAATAATAATAATTATAATAATAATAATAATAATAATAATAATAATAATTATAATAATAATAATAATAATAATAATAATAATAATAATAATAATAATAATAATAATAATAATAATAATAATGATAATAATAATTGTTGGCGCTACAGTCCAAAGGGGGACCAGGGCCTAGCTTGCTCATCAACTACTCGTGTTGTGCGCGCTACTGTTCTCTCACGAGTAGAAGGGACCTACAGTTTTTTGCCGACTCCGGACGGCGAAATTCGAGAAGCTTTCTTAGACAGTTATTACTCGTTGAGTGTTGTCAGCAGCTCGAAAGAGGTGGTGCCGTGAAAAATTCGAAAAATTGGTGTTGAGCTGGGCGTTTAACCTAGACCCTTCGGCGTGCAAGCGTCGCACTCTACCCACTACGCCACGGCGACCAAATTGTTTACATTATTAGATTAAATACATATTATGTAAAAACAAATTTAAAATGTGTTACACCAATGTACCGTGCTTATTGTTCATACGCACAATTGAATTTCGTGGAAAGAATTGAAAAAAAAGCCAATGAAGAAAACTGAAGTACGGACCGTTACAACTGTACGTATAAAAGTTCACCACCATTTGCAGATTATTCGCAGTCTGACTAAGTAGGTCGTATGCACACAATTAATTTTGGAGCTACGTCATTAGCAGAGTGTAGTGAGTGGAGAATTTGAACGAGCAATCGGTCATTTGGCCCTCAATATATTTGAAGAATCTTAAAAAATATAATAATAATAATTAATAATTTTTTGAATAAATAAAGCGTTTGTTTTTGTCAAGAAGTCAGCGATTTTTTCCTTTCCGCCACAATACGAATTTAATAAGGTACAAACATCCGAGTGATGACAACCAATTAACATTTTTCCCGAACCCATTACGTCGACCAAATAGAGCGGTTGTGTCCGCTAGTTCATACGATGGAGATCGTAATTCGAGTCGTGAATAGAGAGTTTTTCTTGAGTACAAACCATGCTTGGAAATTCACACCAATTTTCTTGCATTTTGTCTGCAACTAGACGCAAGTATCCACTTCTCGTAAGATACGAGGGTTGCTTTTTATATTTCAGGATTAGAGTACTGAAACAAATATTAATCATCGAAAATAGTTTTTTGTTTCTCAAAATATTCCCCGCTAAGATCTATACACTTTTGCATGCGTTTGAACGAATTATCGAAGCACTTTTAAAACTCTGATTGAGGTATCTCCAATACATGCATTCTGAACGCATCAACTGCTTCTTCAGGTGTCGAAAAACGTTGACCTCTCATTTTATTTTGTGTGTATCGGAAGAAAAAGAAGTCATTTGAGGCCAAGTCCGGACTATACGGCGGTTGACTCATCAAATCGATGGTTTGAGTGCTCAAAAATGCTGTTGTTTGAACCGATGTGTGAGAGATCGCATTGTCGTGCTGAAGAGTGATCCCTCTTCGGCGGTTGGTTTTCCTGATTTCTTGGAAGACAACTGGCAAACAAATGGTTGTGTACCACTCAGAATTAACTGTTCTGCGTTGTCCTAGTGGTACGGTTGCGATATGTCCAGTTTTTCCGAACAAACAGGCGACCATTTGCTTGGAAGTGCTTCGTGCGCGAGCAACCTTTGTTGGATTTGGCTCAATTTGAAACACCTATACAGTCGACTGCTGTTTACTTTCGGGCTCATACGCGTAAATCTACGATTCACCACCTTTCACGATGTCATAGACGTGTTTCGAAGCACAGCGATCGTATTTTTGGAGCATTTCTTTCGACCAATCGACACGAGCCTTTTTTTGAGCGATTTTTTTACGGTGAAATGTTCATGCAATATTGAATGTATGCTGGTCTTACTAACGCCTAAGGTTCTCTCAATCTCACGATAGGCCACATGACGATCATGCAATATCTGTTGGCGCACAGCATCAATGGTTTCCGGAACAACAACTGATTTTGGACGACCTTCACGAAATTCGTCTTGGAGTGAACTACGATTTCGGTTGAATTCACCACACCACCGGTAAACACTGGTCCTTGATGGAGCTTCATCGCCAAAAATTGAATTAAGTTCATCGTTGCACTGTTGCTGAGTTAATCCATGTCGAAGGTTGTAAAAAATAATCGCACCAAAATGTTCATGATTTAATTCCATTTTTTGGGCGAGATGAATCGTTTAAGTTACTGTAAACAACACAAATGGCGCTCATATGTCAAAACGTTCAGAGTACGTATAACTTCAAAAATGTCAAACTTTACGATAGAGCTGGCAGTTGCAAAATTGCAACACTAGGGTTGCCCAATCCCGAAATATAAAAGGCAACCTTCGTAACAATATCAATATCAACATTTGTTCATTATAAAGTGGATTACAGCTTAACAGGACGCCCTTTTATGCAATGCTGCATCGAACTGCGATTCATGAGCTGTACGAACATAGAAGAAGGGAAGACCACCTGCTTCCCAGCAGATAAAAGTTCTACTTAATTTAGACAATGATGGGCAAGAATTCTGTTCCCCCGACTTACACGAAGTCAAGATAGCAATATCCAAACAGAAGTCAAACAAAGCTGCTGGAACAGACGGACTTTCCACAGAACTATATAAAGCAGCTGGAGATGAACTGGTTCGGCGCATGCACCAGCTCATTTGTAAGATATGGTCAGAGGAGAGCATACCCGATAAGTGGAATCTCAGCGTCGTTTTCCCGGTTCACAATTAAGGAGACCCCTTTGACTGCACCAACTACCGAGGGATTAGTCTCCTCAACATCGCATACAAGATCTTCTCTGCCGTATTGTGTGAGCGTCTAAAACCGTTTGTCCGTAACCTAATAGGTCCCTATAAAAGTGGTTTCAGGCCAGAAAAGTTTACGATGGCAGATATTCACATTACGGCAGATCCTGGGAAAGGCTATAGAAGTACAAATCGACACGCACCGATTTTAAGGCTGGATATGACAGTGTGCATAGAGTCCAGCTATACAGTGGCATGCCTAGTTTCGGCATTCCTATTAAACTTGTCAGATTGTGTAGGATGACGATGGCGAACTCTCGCTGCTCCGTCAAGGTCGGTAACGAACCCACCGAGACCTTCAAAGTCAAAAAAAGGTTTAAGACAAGGCGACGCACTGTCATGTGACTTCGTTAACATCATCCTCGAGAAGATCGTGCGTACCTCACAAGTCAACACCAGAGGCACAATCTTCCAGAAGTCAGCTAAACTGCTAGCTTACGCTGATGGCATTGACGCGATTGGAAGAACACAGTATGACATCAATAAGGCGTTTGCTGGCATTGCGGAAGCGGCTTAAATGGGTCTGGCGGTAAATGAGGGCAAAACAAAGTACATTCTGCCATCGAGAAGGAACACACAACATCTACGCCTCGGACACAGTATCAAACTAGGCAGCAGACACTTCGAGGTAGTCAAGGGCTTCGTCTACCTAGGCTCGGCGGTAGACAGAGACAACAACATCAGCACCGAAATCAAGCGCAGAACCACTCTTGCCAATCGCTGTTTCTTTGGGCTTAAGAAGCAATTGAGTAATAAAGCCCTCTCTCGAAGGACTAAGCTCGCTTTATATAACAGCTTGATCATCCCAGTCCTACTTTATGGTCCTGAAACCTGGATGCTACTAAAAATGGATGAGGAAGCTCTTAATCTTTTGGAGAGGAAAGTTTTACGTTCTATTTTTGGTCCTGTTTGCGTTGATGGCATCTGGAGGAGAAGATTCAACGACGAACTGTACAAACTGTATAGTGACATGCGCCTGGTCAAGTGTTTTCGGATACAACGCTTAAGGTGGCTGGGACATGTAGAGCGCATAAATACCATTGCTCCGGCCCGAAAGGTCTTTGAATCTGAGGCATTGAGACAACGCAACAGAGGATGGCCTAGAGTAAGGTGGCGCACACAAGTGGAGAAGGACCACTACCAACTTGAAGTGCACAACTGGAGGCAGCTGGCGACAGATTGTCTTGGCTGTAGAGGCATGTTGGTTGAGGCCCAAGTCCACCCCGGACTGTAGCGCCACACCAAGAAAGAGAAGAAAGTGTCTTGTATATGGTTTTGGAATTAAATTTTCTTAAGCCTCAGGATCAAGGAAATCAGGAAACATCAACAGCAAGCTACCCTGTACATAAATAATAATTGGATGGCGCGACAAATCCACAGGGGGACCTAGCTTGCTATCAACTACTCCTGGTGTGCGCGCTACTGTTCTCTCATTCGCTGAAGGGACCTACAGTTTTTTTGCTGACTCCGAACGACGAAGTTTGAGAAACTTTTTCTTAAACAGCTATAACGCTTTGAGTGTTGTCAGCAGCTCGAAAGAGCTGTGAAAAATTGGGAATCGAACGTGGACCTTTGGCATGCGAGTGTCACACTGTACCAACTACATCACGGCGTTCACATAAGAACACAAAGTTGTATCAAAAACTCAAATTCGACGGTTTTTGCTAAACGAATTTGAGACCTAACTTTGAGACTTTGATACTCTGAGACTTTGAGACTTATAATTATTGTTTTCAGGTTCAATCACATTTAAACTTGGAAAAGTTTTACTCCTCGCCTTTTTCTTCAGTTTTACTCCAATTTACTCTAAAATTGTATAAGTGCATCGAAAAAATCTTAAACGAAACCATTTATGTGTGAGTTTTACTCGCGAAACTAGAGCAACTTTCCAGAAGCTCAAGAAAGGTTTGTTCATTTTATTCTTTCGTCGTCTACTACGGAGACTATAGTATCGCAGAGTCTGGTGACTATTTCTTTAAATGGGAGGTCCTCATATTTGTTGCATGTACGTCCTTTGACAGAATACAAAAGAACACACACTTCAGTCGTAATTAATTTATATTTGATTAGTTTAAGTTGAGAACAGTTTTTCCTTTGTGAGACTTGAACAGTGTTGAACGTACAAAATCGTTGTGCGCGAGCCAAATTAGCTTTATTAGGAGGAGGACTCTCAAAGAATATTAATTGCCCACATACGCCCTGCCATGACTTCAAGCAAGATATGATCAACTGACGAATTAAAGTCTCCCAGGGTGAATAAGTCTTCTGAACACCCTTGGATTGCGTCTGGCAACAAAGTTTGTCACTTAACCTCTCCTTATTTACGTCTCCATCTATGCTAGTCTATGCATTGCTTCATCACTTTATCTAAAGCCATAAGCCGACCATGAATCTATTCACCAGCTGAAGCAGCTTGTACAAATAAGCATTTCTTATCTTCGTCGTAAAAACTAATAAGTGCGCACACCCCCGACCCCTCGCAATCAATGTGTGTTCCCATGGATGACACAAGGTGATAGAAATTTAAACACCGCACCAAACAGCGCTTCTGTAATTAACACCATCTCGGCATGTGATTGTTTTACACATTGGAAATTAAAATTACATCCGACGTCATCTCCACTCCCTTTCGAGAGTACGGCCAACACTACCGCAACACTCGCAGGCAGACATCGAACCGCCCGCGCATACACAGACGCCGTCACACCATCACACCACCACACCACCACACTGGCCGACAGGTCCTCAGTGGAGAAGGCAAAACAAAAACACAAACATCGCACTCAGTTGAGATCCGACCTAGTAACGCATCAGACGTGTCCATCCGCACTGCTAGCTGCTGCCAAGTTATTTGTTTCGTTTGCCTTGTCGTGAGAGTTTGTCTTGTTCCGTGCGCCCAATCATGGTTTCCCTACAACAGTGCGTCCTAAACCTTGCTGTCGTCCTTGCTCTGGCCTCGTCGGGTGAGTTCCTTCAATGCAACGATCGTGTTGAGGCCTCGTCTTAACGGTTTTTCATCTTTGCAGCATACGCCATCAACTGTTACCAGTGCGAGTCCGGCTTCGATGAGAGGTGCGCAGAGGAGTTCAACGCCGAGGGCGCCTTCAAAGTCGACTGCTCCAGGGTGCCAGTGCCAAGGTTCCTCCAGAACCTGTTGCCCATCAAGAACGCCACCGGCTGCATGAAGACCGTCAACGAAGGTGAGTGCGCGACGGACTTGCAGTGTGATATCATGCCTGTGGGATTTTTCTCATTTTTTTTCTTTGGATAAACTTCAAAGGGGTGCCTTGAATTTTTATTCGGTTTGCTCGGAAAACGCAGAGGCGAGATCCGATCCGTCGAGTCGCTTGAGGCGTCTATTCTTAGGCACTTGTGTTGACGCAACGCGCAGTTCGGCGCGCCAGTTCCAAGAGAAATTACAAAATTTTCAAACCGAAAAATGCTAAAGAAAATTATTTGCTCCGCTGGGGAGAGCGCGAACGATTCCACTTCACTGTGGAATGCCCACATTTGTTTACTACTGAGTGTGGGGCGGCAGCAGACAGGTCCCAGTGCGTCTCAGCAGACAGTGCTACACGACGAATGTCGGATATTTTCGATGACATAAGCGACAAAGTCTTGTTGGAAGTTTCATCGAGCAGTTCCACCCCGCCCGCCGTTATCTCCAGTTCTTGTTGCTTAGACTTGAGAAAATCTAATTAGTCGTACGATGGGGGGGATTAAGTATCGCCGACGCCGCCGTCATGTCGTCTCGCTGCTGCTGCCGCCGCCGCCGCCCAGGCAATCATTTGGTGTGATGTCATTTCTTGCCAAAGGCCGCATGACCATGGGAAAGTTTTTGTAGTTGAGAGCTGTGTTGACTGGTTCCGAAATCGAAAATTCAAAACAGGCGGCCGCAAAGGTTGGCTTTGAATACCAGTTCGGGCAGGCGGCTTGTGTGCAAATGCTAACGACAACGACGTCGTCTCCGAATGACATTTAATTAGTTAATTCCCCAGTGATGCGTGTCTTGATGAGCAATTGAAAGTCACTTTTTGCGGCAATTAATTTCAATAAATTTCGCGGATATTTCATTTGTTTTTTGGAGGACCAAGTTTCAGTTTCAGTCGGCAATTACCGGTTTTGTGTTGCTTTTGGTTCTTTTTTGCTTTCAATTTAATGCTCTTTGGAAGACCGACTAACGCTCGAGATGTTCGTTTCGGAGGTTCTAACGAAACATGGGCAGCTTAATTGACACACTTTAGATTTTATGTAACTCGGGGGAATTTGTCGGCTTTAACACCGACATTAAGTATAACGAATGTGTTGAGTTTTTATGAACCCTGAAAACCCAAACTTCAAAATCGAGGAATGGCCTGATTACAGAATGGCAAAACTTTCAAAAATCATCGTCATCTCAATTTGGGATTAAGTGGCCAACCAAATACCAGAAGGCCAACACCGAGTTCTCTAAGCGTGAAAGAAGAATAAAAGAAGGAACAAGAATCTAAGTTTCACGAAGTGTCTTAGTCTTAGGTCGAGGATACTGGACATTGTGTATTTTTTTGAATTGTCCAACTTCAATTGCATTCGGCGTTGAATACCAAAGATAGTTTTCCAAGAACAGAATCAGTTACGTCGACTTGTCTCCGTCCCGATATTGTTCGACGACTACTTCCTTTGGTAGATTTCATAGCAAATCCCCGCAAAAAAAAACTGTCGACAGCTAATTAAAAGCTTGATAATTCGCCACAGCTTGTGACAGAGGATCATTTGTTGCTTTCACTTCCATTTTTGTACTAGAACAAACTGATCAATAGACAGTAGACATGGAATGAAGGAGGACACTGACCTATGTTCCTCGTCTGCTCAGTCACATTGTATGTACAATTAGAGAAATCGAAAATAGTCTTATTGCTTTTCAAAATATTCCCCATTAAGAACTATACTCTTTTGCATGCGTTCGAACCAATTGTCGCAGCACTTTTGCCACTCTGATTGAGGTATTTCCAAAACATGCACTCTGAACGCATCAACTGCTTCTTCAGGCGTCGAAAAACGTTGACCTTTCATTTTATTTTGTACGTACGGGAATAAAAAGAAGTCATTCGGTGCCAAGTCAGGACTATACGGAGGATGACTCATCAAATCGATGTTTTGAGTGCTCAAAAATGCAGTTGTTTGAGCCGATGTGTGTGAGCTCGCATTGTCGTTGTGAAGAGTGATCCGGCCTCCGTGGTTGGTTTTCCTGATTTCTCGGAAGACAACTGGCAAACAAATGGTTGTGTACCACTCAGAATTGACAGTTCTGCGTTGTTATAGTGGTATGGTTGCGACATGTCCAAAAAATTTTCCGAAAAAACAGGCGACCACTTGCTTGGAAGTGCTTCGTGCGCGAGCAACTTTTGTTGGATTTGGCTCAATTTGAAACACCCATACAGTCGACTGCTGTTTACTTTCGGGCTCATATGCATAACCGCCTGTCACGATGTCATAGACGTGTTTCGAAGCACCGCGATCGTATGTTTGGAACATTTCTTTCGACCAATCAGAACAAATTTTTTTGACGGTCAAATGTTCATGCAATATTGAATGTATGCTGGTCGCGCTAATGCCTAAGGTTGTCTCAATTTCACGATAGGTCACATGACGATCATGCAATATCAGTTGGCGCACAGCATCAATGGTTTCCGGAACAACAACTGATTTTGGACGACCTTCACGAAATTCGTCTTGGAGTGAACTACGACCTCGGTTGAATTCACCACACCACCGGTAAACACTGGTCCTGGAGCTTCATCGCCAAAAATTGAATTAAGTTCATCGTTGCACTGTTGCTGAGTTAATCCACGTCGAAAGTTGTAAAAAATAATCGCACGAAAATGGTGAACATTTTAATTTAATTCCATTTTTTGGGCGAGATGAGTCTCCTAAGTTACTGTAAACAACACAAATAGCGCTCGTATGTCAAAACGTTCTGAGTACGTATAACCTCAAAAATGTCAAACTTTACGGTAAAGCTGGCAGTTGCAAAATTGTAACACTAGGGTTGCCCAATCCCGAAATATAAAAGCTTCGTAAGCTTGTTGCAAATTCACCCAATTTCACACCTATTCTTGTTTTTGGATAAGAACCTGTGATGTGGTCGTGGTGTAGAGGGTAGAGTCCGACTCTCACACTCCAAAGGTCCTAAGTTGGATTCCTGGTCGAAAACCTTGAATTTTTCATGGCACCACCTCTTTCGAGTTGCTGACAGCACTCAAAGAGTAATACTGTCTAAGAAAACAGTAGGGCACAAAACACGATGTAGTTGATGAGCAAGCTAGGCCCTGGTCTCCCAGTGGACTGTAGCGCCATCCAACTGTTATTATTAACTGTGACGAGGTAGAAGGAGATATACTACTCCATACTACTTTGTTTCTTTTGAATGGCTTTGAAAATTTGACTTCAAGTATGGTTTTACGTCTTCAGACACATTGCGAGGTGAGACAACGTCACATGAACTTATATTTCAAGTTCATTGCACATTATTGTATGAAACTCAAGCTTCGGAAATGTCCCTTGAATAACCATCCCGCTTCTCCAAGCCTATGTCTTCCTTCTTTCACTCTTTGATATCTATGCAAAAGCCTCTTTTTTATCCGTGCCTCGCACACAGGAAAATGCCTTTTATTGGAGAAGACAACGTTGTCAGGAGGTAAATGAATTGAAAGGCTAAAATTCTGAGCTGATATGAGAGCTGAAGTAGCCTCTGTAGAAAAGGGAGCCAAAGCAAAAGTTCGATGCAAAAAGAGACTTGTTTGATGTTTTCTATTATTTTGAGACATTTTCGCACAGAAAAAAAAATTAAAAGGACTCTAGTCTAGATTTCTAGATTTCTTCAACAAATCTTTTTTTTTCTCTGAAGCAGTCCTGATATGCTCTTTTTGGTATGCCTTTAAGCCCTCACAACGGTTCGGTTTGATTCTCCTCATTCGTCGCTAAACGCCGTCCTTTCATGGATCTCTTCAATGGGGAACAGGAAAAGGTTGCAGGAGGTCAAATCTGCTGAATACGGTGGCTAAGGCATGATTTCGGTGCTTTTTTGGTAACGAAATACAAAAAAGCAATGACGAGTAAGCAGGTGCATTATCGAGATGCAAAAGCCATTAACCTCGTGAGACAACAGTAGCGCGCACAACACGAGCAGTTGATGTCCCTGGTCCCTCTGCGGACTGTCGCGTCATCCAATTATTATTATTAAGAGCCATGAACCGGACAATTCCGGGCGTATCCTTCGTATTGACCGTACGACCGTGTGGTAAGAACTCAGGATGCACCAAGCGACGGTAATTGACATAAACTGTGAGCAAAACCTTAGTATTTGATTAAAATTGGCGTGTTTTTTTGGCCTTGGCCCTCCTGGGCTCTTCCCCTGGGACGATTGATTTTGATTTTCATGTAATAACCATATACACATGATTTGTCACCCTTTCAAGCAAATCTGGATCACATTTCACGTCATTCAACAATCCAGCGATGCTCATGAGTGATGCTCATGAGACACTTTTTTGGTGAAAATTCGCCGCCATACGCTTCATACCCAAAATTTCTGAAAAAATTGCATGGCATAAGTCAGTCGATATGCCAACTTCTTTAAACGTGATTCGACAATTCTCCATAATAATTTTCTTCACTTTCTCATCATTTTCATCGGTTGATGATGTGCTGGGGCTTACAAGGGCGAGGGTCTTCATTTCTCGACTTTCTTTGAAAATATTGTACCACTTGTAAACATTTGTTTTACTCACCGTATGCCACTAACTACATTTCAAGTGCATTTGACCACTTAATTCCATTTTTCACACAAAATTGAATGCGAATGCTTTGATCCACTTTTTTTTGACAGCAGGAAATTGCCAAACACTCAAAACACGTCCATCTCGTATGCCTTTCCCAAACAGAATAAGTCTGTTGTATATGGTAGATGAACCTGTAAACAAATGTTCGAGACGTGTAGCAAGATAACGATAATTTCCCCCCCCCCTACTCCCTTGATCGCCACATCATGGGATGTACACTCAAGGCCATCTCTCGATTAAAAAGGAATGGTCTCTGGTTCCACTCGCGCTGGAGCTTTGATGACCTCGCACACCGCATCTCCTATGATACCACTCTCATGGACATGCCGTCTGATGCGAAGTCGCCAATTATATAGTTGCGACGCATACAAAGTCGACTATCCCCGAGTCCTGGACTGGATCTGGCCAGAAGCTGAACCGGGAAAGGAATGCATTCGGATTTTCACACACGGCTTCAAGACGACGGAGGGTTCTGGAGCTGGGCCTTCGTGGAAAACGACAACATTAAACTTCACGCCTCCTTAGGTAATTTCGCGACGGTCTTCCAGGCGGAAGCCTTCGCGATCCCAATGTCCACCAGCTATATTGTGAAGAATTGGTTGGGAGGGGAGAATTATTTGCATCTGCAGCGACAGCCCAGCTGTGCTCAAGGCCTTACTCATCCCTGTAACCACTTCCAAGATAGTCCAAGAATGCAAGTCTTCCCTTAATTTGGTTGGTGGGCTGAATTTACTAAGACTAGTCTAGGTCCCGGGTCATCACGGGATCCTGGGAAACGAGACTGCCGGTGGATTAGCTAGGCTAGGTTCAGCAGAGGCATTCGTAGGGCCCGAACCCACCTTGGGACTACCTGCGTCCTTGGTTAGGGCTTCCGTCGATAGTTGGGTCTCTCTACAGCACAAACAGAGATGGCGTGACTCTCCAGGATGCAGGATGACCAAGAGTATGCTCCCAAATGCCAGCAAAAAATCCGCGTCTTTTCTGCTATCTCTTGATAGAAACGAGCGCAGACAACTTGTCGGCGTACTAACAGGACACTTTGCCTTCGCTATGCACTTGAGTCAGCTTGGGCTTAGTGATGTCACACTCTGCGACGCCTGTGGAGAAGGTGAAGATACTTCAGAGCACTTTTTCTGTCAGTGTCCTGCTTTCGCTCGTATCAGGTGGCGGCTATTTGGCGCTGATGTGGTGGGAACGGAAAACCTAAGCTCTATATAATAGAAGAGCATCTTGGGTTTTCTTTGGAAAACCATGAAATTACATTAAATGAAGGTTACTGCTTGGTAGTACAATGGACCAGTATTTGAGTCTGAGTGATCCAGTGCAGTTTATCCCAACCTACTAAAAAAAACAGAACGATAGCCGAATGTACGTAACCCGCAAAATTTGTCCTTCTCCTTATTTTTGAACATATATTATATAAGAAAATATTCCTCATACTCGCGTTGTGTCTCGCGAGTAGAAGGGACCTACAGTTTATTGCCGACTACGAATGGAGAAATTGGAGAAGCTTTTACACTTTGAGCGTTGCCAGCAGCTCGATGTGCTGCCGGTAAAAATGTGAAGTGTTCAGTCCGAGAATCCACCTTTGGAGTGTACGTCTCGCACCGCCCACTTGTAGCGGTTGGTTCTTATTTGTTCTTAAATCGTCTACCGTAATAAGCCAAATCAGAATTTTTTTGGAGCTGGTCATTGTTGATGACTACACGCTCCATAAATTCTCAAATATTGTTAAAAGACACCACCAGCTCAGAGATATCCTCTCTATGAAATTCCCAATTCGACAACTTTATTTTTGACTGACAAATACCAGGAGTCTAGCTCCGAAGTATGTTTCGTGAGGGTGCAGACCTAAATGGCGATTTATCGGGATATCATTGTCTGCAAGAAGGGATTTCCTTTTAAGTGATGTCTTGTCGATTGAAGTTGAGTTTGGAAAACCATAACCCAACTGACCGACAGACCGACAGTTACCTTCAAACTTACACGGCAAAGCCCCGATTTTGATTTTCAATTGATTCAAAATGTAATCCGTTTTCCTGCTCAGACATTCATCTGTATACACACAAGTAATTGCTGCCTGATTCCCAGTTGATCGTGTGACTGTGAATTTGTCTACATCTAGGTCAATCTAAAAAAACAAGGCTTGACCAAATTCGAAATAAAATTGTCGCTGCACCAAGTTCTCTTCCTATTCGCACCGTCGTTCGACACTCTACCAAATCTGTTTACCGCCAAAAAGGTCAATCGAAAGTCACAACCCAAGCACTTTACTGCCGCAGCTGTGCCTTTTATTCATTCCAAGGGCCTCAATAGCCCCCATTAGAGTTGACTAAAAATATCCGCGTGTAAATACCAAATGGAAGGGATCTTCTTCCATAATTAAAAACCGCCCATAGTGGCCTGCTCACAATTTAATGGAATGATTTATGCGAACCTCATAAATGACAGTGGGTGTGGGCTACACACCTAAGGACTGCCGTGTTCGGGAGCCATCTCGATTCGGTCAATATTAAACTAGTTTCGTGTTACTATCTACCCAGGCCCTTTGACCAATCGGGCACACCTTGGTGGGGTTGCAAAAATTGGCAACACGCATCGGTCAATTTTAATGGGGCTCGAGTGATTCTTACGTGACCGCTCATTAAAGCCGGATCGTGTTGGAAGTGCCTTCGAAAGGAGGAAAGGTAATAAACGCGGGATGGGTTAAGAAAGTGGAGGGAGGGGGAGGCAACAGACAGGGTGCGATTTGAGCAAAACGTATTATTTTGGGAGCAGAGATGTTTGATGATGTGTGCCAATGACATGTTTAATGAGATTTCTTGATTTCAAGTGCTCGTAGAGCGGCCAAGAAATAGAAATTTAGTCGAAAGAAAGTGATTCAAATTTGTCGCCTTTCAAAATCTGTCTAGAACTGAATGAAACGGACACGAGTACATTTAACGTCTATCCACAAATGCAACAGAATCACATTGTATGTCTCAAAGGTATGCTTCTACACGCCTATTGTAAAGTTACCCGTTGTTGCCTATTGTTCATGTGTGAATACATGAAATTTATAAATTAAGGGCAATATGAAAGCGTCACGTTTTGAGGCTAAGAGATGTGGAGCGAGGCACAAATTGGACCAGTTAAAATCACCTACCATTGAATTTCTCGATGGTTAGCATCGAGATGATAGTTGCTTCGCCTGTTCTGTCGCACGGTTTCAATGAAGTTGATTTTCTTTGAATTGTTGGCTGTTTGTATAATCTTGATTCGAACGAAAGAGTTTTGAAGCCACCAAAGGCCGACTTCTGTAGTTTGAGCCTTTATTTGGATTCATCAAAGATCTAGGTCTAAGGGTTTTGGAAACTAGGGGAAATGTTTTTGAGAAAGTCCGCTGTTGGTTTTCATTCTTATTCTATGTCGGGTGTCGGATTTGTCGTTGCAAATGTTGGATGTCAGATGTCGAATGTCGGGTGTCGGATGTCGGATGTCGGATGTCGGATGTCGGATGTCGGATGTCAAATGTTGGATGTCGAATGTCAAATGTTGAATGTCGAATGTCGGTGTTGGATATCGGATGTCGGTGTTGGATGTCGGATGTCGGATGTCGGATGTCGGATGTCAAATGTTGGATGTCGAATGTCAAATGTCGGATGTCGGATGTCGGATGTCGGATGTCGGATGTCGGATGTCGGATGTCGGATGTCGGATGTCGGATGTTGGATGTCGATTGTCAAATGTCGAATGTCGAATGTCAAATGTCGAATGTCGAATGTCGAATGTCGGTGTTGGATGTCGGATGTCGGATGTCAAATGTTGGATGTCGAATGTCAAATGTCGAATGTCGAATGTCGGTGTTGGATATCGGATGTCGGTGTTGGATGTCGGATGTCGGATGTCGGATGTCGGATGTCGGATGTCGAATTTCGGATGTCGGATGTCGGATGTCGGATGTCGGATGTCGGATGTCGGATGTCGGATGTCGGATGTCAGTTGTCGGATGTCGGATGTTGGATGTCGGATGTCGGATGTCGGATGTCGGATGTCGGATGTCGGATGTCGGATGTCGGATGTCGGATGTCGGATATCGGATGTCGGATGTCGGATGTCGGATGTCGGATGTCGGATGTCGGATGTCGGATGTCGGATGCCGGATGTCGGATGTCACATGTCACGACACTGTTCAAAGGCCCTTTAAGCACTACCAAAGTTTGAGGGTTTTTGTTCAATTTTCTTGAAAGTGTTTTATAATGTCAATATTTTTACCAAAAATTCACTTCTAGCCCTCTTAAACATCATATTAAAATTTACGTGTGTCAAACTCTTAAAAAATGTATAAAGTTTTGGTATTCCGGAATTTCGAAAAATTTTCAGATTTGTGATTTAAGGATATTGCGGCTGTGGATTTCACAATTTTGTGACCAACACTCTAGCCCTATGAAACGTTTCCAGACAATGTAACTGAATTTATGGATTGTTGTTAAAAATTACATCCATTTGTTAGTGAAAACACTGCCGGAACAGCAGTATGTATGCGATGACCTTTGGAGCAAAGAAACCTTACTGGCATTGCCAGCAAAACCCGATTTAAATATTTGGGATCATTGCAGCTCTACAGCCATTTCTGAAGTTTCCTTGCGGGGTCCACGGCAGTCGAGTCCCTTTCGAAACTCACTGATTAAGTTACTGTGTTGGGTTAAACTTCAGATCGTGGGAGAGTCTGAATTTGGAAGTTCACAAAACCTTTCGAAAGTACCGTAATGATTATGGTTCAAACCCCGAATCTGAAGTAAGTTCACCTTGCAGACAGATCTTTATCGATTTTGTTCACCAAACTGCCTCAGACCTCACGGTTGTGTCCCCTAATCTAAAGTTCAGTGTGGATTTGTATTCTAGTTGAGTGCTAGCAAGTGTTGGTCTGGTTCCAGCCGAGCGATTTACAGAGGCTTAAGAATGAAATCATACTCTAACAAGCTGTGGTGACTGTTCCTCCGAAGAGTGTATCATTTGGTACTTGGGTAACAGCGACATCTATTCTTTATGAGTTCTGATTGCTGACAAAAGGGATTCCGTGCGACGTTTATCCAAATCAGCCCTTTATTGTCACATCCGACACAATTTTTTGTCAAAATGCCAATTAACAAGAAGTAACGACCGATGAAAAAGGCCCCCCGTGGCGAGGTGGGAAGCGTGCGACGCTCACACACCGAAAGTCCAGGTGCGATTCCCAGTCGGGCACCTCGAATTGCTCAAGGCATCACCTCTTTCGAGCTGCAGACAACACTCAAAAAGTAATACTGTCTAAGGAAAAGCTTCTCGAACTTCGCCATTCCGAGCCGGCAAAAAACTGTAGGTCCCTTCTACTAGCGCGCACAACACGAGTAGTTGACGCGCAAGCTACGCCCTGCTCCCCTGTGGACTCTCGCGCCATATAATTGTTATTATTATAAACAACCGATCAAGATACGAAAGCAGAGCAAATCTTCTATATGCATTTAGTGTCAGAGGCATGGGCAGCAGGACTGGTGTCACATTTAAACGATTTCTTTGTTGGGAGGGAGTTTTTTTGGTTTACTTAAATGGAAAGAACATAAGCTTAGCGTTTGGGTAAAGTTGTACATGTCCCTTTTTTAACAATAAACTGCTGAAAAGGAAGTTCAACCAGCTTTCGATAAGTGAGTGAGTTTGTGAGGCCCTTTGTTGCACTTTCCTGCATACGTTTGTAAAAATTAAGCACCCTTGGTCAAGATATTTACAGCCCTTCGTAAAGTGTGCGTGATGACCGTACAGAAAGGAGTCTTAAGACGTATTTGAAAAAAAACAGGAACTGTAGTCTAGGTCCAGACCACCATTCTTTTGACCGCCTTTTGCTTTAGACTTCAATAGGACTCATTTTGTCCACTGAGTCTCTGTCAAAAGTACGTTGCCAGATGGCAGGTTTTTATTCATCCCAAATATCACGAAATTTAAATTTGTCCCCTAAACGCCTGAATCTGCATTGTCTGGGATGAATGCGAAGACCATCAATTTGTATCAGGAAGCACGAGTATTACACTTCATTCAGAATCAGTCTAGATCAAGCTAATTGGATAATAAGACGCAGGTCTAATCCCATCAACCGATTGTTTCAGTTTCCCTGTGGTTCATTAATTCACTTTCTTTCACTCTCACTCCACTCCAGTTCCCTCTTAATTGCATTCAAAGTCGGTCAAGAGGTTAAATGAGCTCACTGAACTTCCCGCAGCTTAACGTCTTCGTTGCAACAAATTAAATTTCCCATTAATTCAAGCTGGTGAGTGTGGGCACTCTGAAACTCGTATTTTGAGAAATTTATTTCGAAAAATCGATTTATGAAATAAACTAGTCTCGTAAGCACATCATTTCTAAACAAACAGCCGGGGAACGATGAGGTTCATCCCTTGGTGTATCAAATAAAATTTTAAGCGTCCGCTTTCGAAATTTACGGTCAATTGGTGGCAATTAATAGATTCCAAGGTTAAAGGCCGACCATTGCTTGTTTTCGTCGGACGATCGCACGCCAAAGGCATTTATAATGAGCACACCCACAGAGAGGAAGAACTGAGTGGGCAAACAAGAGCAATGGAAGCCGTCATTGAATGAGATGGAAATTTTCGAAACCAAGGGCTGGCGCGAGCTGTTTTCGCGAGTGTGTAAACTGGCGAGTGTGCGTTCAATAGCTCTTGCTTCAATTTGTAATCAGTGAGAATACATTCCGTCAGCTGGTGATGGGCTATGATGATGATTCATATGAATCTTCGAGAACAATTTTGTTATTCAGAGGCATAAACAAGTCATTCTAATTGATGATGACCTGAATACATGAGGCATTATCTACGCGTTTGGACAGGCTTTGCACAACTTGGGTTGACTGCTAAGTTTCCGATTTTACAAAAATTCATTTGAAGGCATCAGCTTGACTATGTCAAGTGTGTCCGGAGGTTTGACGTCAGGCTTCAGTTTTTTCTGAGATAGCCGCTGGGGCTTATAAGGCTTTGCTGCCTGAAATATGAATTGAATTCTGAGAAAGTACTCCTTGGGATGCTTCTTCGCAAACGAAATGGAAGACATAGCAGCAGACACTGACTAACGTCGTTTCGAAGATCTGGTCTGGGAGCTAACATTCCCGAAATGTTGACATTTAGAATACACCATATATAAAGTTGGCGCTACAGTCCAAAGGGGAACCAGGGCCTAGCTTGCTCATCAACTACTCGCGTTGTGCGCGCTACTGTTCTCTCACGAGCAGAAGGGACCTACAGTTTTTTGCCGACCCCGAACGGCGAAATTTGAGAAGCTTTCTTAGACACTTTTTGAGTGTTGTCAGCAGCTCGAACGAGGTGGTGTCGTGAAAAATTCGAAAATTGTTGTTAAGCTGGGAGTCGAACATAGACCTTTCGGCGTGTGAGCGTCGCACTCTACCCACTACGCCAGGGCGCCATGCTCTGGTTAGTTTGTCACTGAAAAAAAGCGTTGAATTTTAATAGTTGTTTAGGATAGGTGTCAATACCAACCGCATTCTAGAATGCATAACCTCGGAGAGCCTTAAAAATCCGCTTGTGAGTTTTTACAGGATTTCTATTAGATGTCTGACACGCACACACGCTCCGGGGATTCATACAAATTTATTCCCGCATTCACATGCACAAAATGAACGATTTAAGCCTCCACTTATAGGTAAACAATCATCTTCATCGATACTGACCTTCAATTGCTGGTGTCTGCTAAAAGTTCCGACAAACAGAGTCGACCCAAGGTTGTTTGCCATTCATATGCATCTCGCGCACATCTTGACTCAGATTTATTCCACTGCCTCTGGACATCTTCACGTCACCGCCACAGTCTCTGCTCACCTTGCAGCTGCCTAAGGTCGAATGGGTACGTGATTTCAATAATTTCGCGATCACTTGCTGAGGGGACGTGTCAGATGCGATTTCTGTCACTTATGCATGAGTTTAGTTGTAACTGAAAATAAATTCCCTTGACCGCACAACGCACGCGGGTGACGCTCCATTTGCACATATCTGCCATCTCTGTGATGGCGACGCTCTGTGCATGAATCATCTCGTTGTACGTACACACGCTGCGGTTTGGCGAGTGGGTGTGGAGGCGTGGGGTGAATATTTTGTTTTCATTCTCGATCATGTGAATTTTGAAATTCTCTGCACTGTCGCGAACGTTCCGCCAAACTAGTTCCGTTTTTTGTCAAAGATTTAACAAGATTCCAAATTTTGCTCCTTGTGAGAAATGTTTAAAATGTTTATTGTTTGGGTTGTCAGAGATCAAGGTCGGCCTGAGAGAACCTTGAGGAAAACCACAGCGCTTGGCAGGAGAATGAAGGGGCACACGAGGGTGCATGATCGGGCAGATAAAAAGGGTGCCCCATAAGTCACACGCAAATGTGATTAAGCGCGCTTATCTGACAGTTAAACAAATAAACGATCTGTTTGACATGTTAGCGATGTTTCCTGGCACTTAACGAGAACTTTGTTGAAATGATGTCACCGGTCGGTTTATGGCGTATTTGTTTTATTCCCGCGTATGGACATTTGAGTGGCTGCAGAGTGTGCTTTCAGTTGATGTTTCAGCTGACACGGAGTGGAGCGATATTAAGTACTTTCTTTTAGCCTATTGACGAAAAGTGAAGTCTTCATAATTTGATCAACCGAAGGGAAGCCTAGATTGACGTTCAGGTCCACTTCGGACTGTAGCGCCACAACAAGAAGAAGAAGGAAAATCTGAAAAAGACTCTTAAGCTTTTGTGATACTTTAGTGGAGCCAACGGCGGCCATTAGAGCTGAAATATAAGGTTGCCAAATATCTCCCTTCCGCTTTTTGCTCTTCATTCAATGCTTCATAAAAAGTGTTACAGTGATCGGACTTAGTTCAAATATGAGCCCTTTTGTTCGATAATCTCTTTCCATCTAGACGTTAACTTCATAATACTCACCTCCTAGAAGCCCCCTCCTTATTTGCGATGATCTCGGACAGCTACTTTTCACAAGCCCCTTTTGAGTTCAACTTCACATCACCAAGGTTGTTCGCCATGGACAGGAACAGGTGGTAATCACTTGGCGCTATATCCGGTCGGTGGATGCAATAAAACCTCCCATCCGAGCTTCCGTAGCTTCTGACAAGTCATCAACGAAGTGTGTGATCTGGCGTTGTCCTGGTGGAACACTAGACCCTTCCTGTTGGGCAATTCTGGACACTTCTGGTTGATCGCCTGCTTCAAGCGGTGCAGGTGTTCGCAGTAGATGGTAGAATTAGGCGTCTGGCCATATGGGAGCAGCTCATAGTGGATGATTCCCTTCCAATCCCCCCAGACACACAACAAAACCCAAATCGTCCCAAACAGTGGCCAAGCTGGGATTGACGGCCAGGAAGTCAATCCCACTGTTTGGGAGGATTCACCGGCCTTCAACCACGACCGTTTTCGCTTGATATTGTGGTATGTGATCCATTTTTCGTCGCCAGTCACAATCCGCTTCAAAAATGGGTCGAGTTCGTTCTGTTTCAGCAGCATATCGCAGGCGTTGATTCGGTCCAGAAAGTTTTCTGACGTCTAATCATGCGACACCCACACATCAAGCTTTTTTTTCTGTATCCACCCTTATGCAGATGGTTTAAAATGGTTTGGTGAATAACTTCCATCTCATGGGCGATGTCACGAAATGCCACATGCCAGTCGATGATTTCCATTTCGGTGCGAAGTCAGGACTATATGGCGGATGACTCATCAAATCGATGTTTTGAGTGCTCAAAAATACTGTTTTTTGAGCCAATGTGTGAGAGCTAGCATTGTCGTTGTGATGAGTGATCCGGCCTCCGCGGTTGGTTTTCCTGATTTCTCGGAAGACAACTGGCAAACAAATGGCTGCGTACCACTCAAAATTGGCCATTCTGCGTTGTTCTTGTGGGACGGTTGTGACATGTCCAGTTTCTCCGAACAAACAGGCGACCATTTGCTTGGAAGTGCTTCGTGTGCCAGCAACTTCTGTTGTATTTGGCTCAATTTGAAACACCCATACAGTTGACTGCTGTTTGCTTTCGGGCTCATACGCGTAAATCCATGATTCACCACCTTTCACTATGTCATAGACGTGTTTCGAAGCACCGCGATCGTATTTTTGGAGCATTTCTTTCGACCAATCAACGCGAGCCTTTTTTTGAGCGATTTTTTTACGGTTAAATGTTCATGCAATATTTAATGAATGCTGGTCCCACTAACGCCTAAGGTTTTCTCAATCTCACGATAGGCCACATGACGATCATGCAATATCTGTTGGCGCACAGCATCAATGGTTTCCGGAACAACAACTGATTTTGGACGACCTTCGCGAAATTCGTCTTGGAGTGAACTACGACTTCGGTTTAATTCACCATACCATCGATAAACACTGGTCCTTGATGGAGCTTCATCGCCAAAAATTGAATTACGTTCATCGTTGCCTTGTTGTTGAGTTAATCCACGCCGAAAGTTGTAAAAAATAATCGTACTTAAATGTTCACGATTTAATTCCATTTTTTGGGCGATATGAGTCTCTTAAGTTACTGTAAACAACACAAATAGCACTCATATGTCAAAATTTATATAACCTCAAAAATTTCACACTTTACGACAGAGATTGCAGTTGCCAAATTGCAACTCTAGGGTTGCCTAATCCCGAAATATAAAAAGCAACTTTCGTACCAGAATCAATTATGCTGTCAAAATGGGAATTTAATGAGCTTTTCGTACGCTACGTTCCAAGTCAATGGCTTAAGTGGAGGGTCGAGAGCCGGGGAACAAATATGAAAAGCTGACGGTACTGTCATCAACAAAGGAGTGAACTGGATTATAAGTCACAGAGAGGAGATCATTTACAAAATGAGGAAAAGTATCGGAGACAAAGTGGAGCCTTGAGGAACACCAGCCTTAATATGGTGAATAACACACTTGAACCCATCCAATACAACTTGTATTGAACGCTTTGAAAGGTAATTTCTAATCCATTGAAGAAGTGATTCATCGACGCCAAAACCAAGCGTTTTCGACAAGAGAGTCTGATGACAGTTTCTGTCAAATGCTTTTGATATGTCAAGCGCAACGATCTTGCTTTCTCCTACATTGTGCAAAGATTGGTTCCATTTTTTGGTGAGATATGCCATCAAATCAGCAGTGGACCTGTTGCTGAGGAAGCCATATCGCCGGTCATTAAGAGGATACTCGTATTTCATAATAATAATAATAATTGTTGGCGCGAAAGTCCACAGGGGGATCAGGGTCTAGCTTGCTCATCAACTACTTGCGTTGTGCGCGCTACTGTTCTTTCACGAGTAGAAGGGACCTACAGTTTTTTGTCGACTCCGAACGGCGAAGTTTGTGAAGCTGTCTAAGACAATTCTTGCTCTTTGAGTGTTGTCAGCAGCTCGAAAGAGGTGGACCCGTGAAAAATTCGAGGTGTTCAGCCGGGAATCGAACGTAGACCCTTCAACGTGTGAGCGTCGCACTCTACCCAATACGTTACGGCGGCCACAGATGATTCATAAACTGACTGATATATCGGTGTTTCCCTGGCCTTAGAATGTAGGAACGTAAGTGCTATGGGTCTGTAGGAGGTGGGGTATAACGATTCGCCCTTTTTATGGACGAGCTGGACAAATGCTGGTTTCCACTTACTCGGAAATAGCCTTATAGAGTAGGATAGATGGAAGAGCTTACGCAGCGGTTTTGCCAGCGTAGAATAACACCTCTTTAGAAGAACTGGGGGCGGGGGGTACTCAGTACGACGTACGACTACAAGCAGTGCGTCTGAAATGCAAGAAAAGCGGCTAGAAGCGGTTAAGAGGCAAGAAAATGGAATTTTGCATGACCATCCGAATCAGCGGATTTGTGCACGTTTAGATCTTTAAGTACTCTTGCAAAATCTACGCTCTCGAGTACAGGAGCGGACAAAGCTTCTTTTTGTTCGTAAAATTAATGGAAATACACTGAAAAGATATAAATCTAAGTAGTCGCGTTTTGACTTTTGTAAGACTATTCCTTCGGAACGCTTTTTAAACATTTTCAGTCAAAGATGTAGAAGTTTGAATATAAAATATTTTCTTAGTCACTGTATAAAGACTCTGCATTTAATGCCGCTGCGTAATTTTCTTTTTCAACCAAAATTACTACGCAAATGTTATCTAAAATGCAAAATCCGAGATTTGAATTTATGCGCATCTCCATAGAACAGTAAATCTTTGGCAATCAGTTGACGGACGCAATAAAAGTTCGTTCCACAGACTAAGCAAAGAACGCAAACTCAACCCACCCACATAGTGTCTGCCACCGCATTCCAAAGCGAAAGAGAAAATCCTCAAAACAGAAAATCCCCAAAACAGATATCCATTTAATTGCCCCACAAACTATTTCCAAAAATAGCCCCCTTGATGAATAATTAATGAAGAAAAGGTTAAGTAACAAATTTCCTCTTATTTCATTCCAGTGAGCGGCGTTCGACACACCACACGCAGCTGCTACTTCGGTGACATCAAGGGTGGAAACGGCTGCCAGTCGGACCCAACGCTGCCCTACTTCAAGCAGATCTCCTGCGACGTATGCACTTCGGATTACTGCAACGCTTCCTCAACAACTGGACCGATTGCCGCGACAGTCATTCTGTTCGCCGCAATCGCTCGCATGCTCTACTAATTCGTAAGACACAAAAATAAATGTATTTATTGTATTTCTGCCCTCCCCCAAACGTTAACTGTAGCCGAACGCAGAAGCCAACAACAAATCATCTCTGTCCAAAAATTATTGTATTTATAGTGTTCCTTGGTGGGATATTTATCCTTTGTTTGTTTTGTTTTTTTTGGATTTGTTCAATATCTGACACAAACCGCCGCTACATGTTACACTGTAAATAAGTACTATTTTTTAAAGAACCTAGATACCTTTGTACAATTTTATACACTCGAGGTAAACTGTTGCAATTTTGAAGGAAATGTAAGCGAATAAAGTTGATTCTGAAAGAGGGGCTTGTGTTTTCATTTGGAGTGCAAGGCGCCAGAAATCTTGATCCAGCGTGGAATCACCATCCAAGCACGCGGCCGAGGGTTGCCATCGTGGAATGTGTGATGGTTATGAGTTTTATGCAAATTATTTGGCGCACGCAATGAGGCGACGTTAATGGGATGCGACGCTTCCTAGTTGACAAGGAGTCTCGCTGGGCTGCTGGCGGGTTTAATGGCACGTTTAGGAACTCAATTTGTTGTGCCGTCTCGTTATGAATTTTTACTAGTTTATGTCATATGGACTACGAGGAGAAAATAAATGGGACGATTTTTAATTTCGCTATAGATGATACTGGGGAAAGGGGGCGGATGATGTTTCTCTACAAATGAACTACAAATGAATACAAATTTGTCATTGAAGCTTATGGAGTATGGAGTAGCTTACAGATTGCTTGGATGTTTTTGCCTTTACGTACTTCAAGAATCTCCGGATTGATGACATTTTTTCCACTTTGCCTAAAATGCAAAGTCAGAGCATGGAGATGGCAGCTTTGCATCGTCAAAATGGCAAAATGACAAATAATTTCCTCCATTTTCGAAAAATGGCGCTACATGCAAGTTGTGCCTGAGATTGGAAGCGATTACGTGCTTCATTGGAAAGGTGTGACATATGTCAGTCCGCATCGGCGACTGTTTTAGACAATATCTGGATTTTTCTTGAAAAGACAGTATTTGCGGGAAGAGTTGATTTGGTCATCTTATTGAAATAAATGTGCAGATGGCTCATCGAATGCCTGTATGAGCTTATATCTTCTCTGACTGATAACTCATACTCAAAGTGGTTTCTACGGTTCAAAAGTGATGATTTTAGAGTCGATGATGAAGACCGTCTTGGCCAGCCCAAAAAATTTGAGAATGTGGAATTGGAGGCTCTATTGGATCAAGATTCGTGCCCAATGAAAAGTTTGGAAATCTAAATATATTCAAAAACAAGGAAATTCGGTGCCATACGAGTTGAAATGAAGAGATGTCAAAAAGTGATTATTCACCTCGGAACTGCTTCTTGAGAGACAACAAGGAAAGGGATTTTCGCCCAGGACCTTGACTGCAGATGAAAAGTGGTTATGCTGCGATAGCCCCAAAAAGAAAAAAAACTGTGCGAAGTCAGTGAATCCGTTCTATCAGTCAGCCAACTGGAGCGGCCTAAACAGCTTTTTTAGGGATTTTAACTGGTCACTATGCTTCCCCGATAGTGACGTGGATGCCGCATTTTTTTTCAATTTTGTCAGGTATGAAATCTTTCATTCCTCACAGAGTGAAGAGTATCAACCCGAAGACAAACGCGTGGTACGACTCGAGCTGCAAAGAGGCTATCAGGTTGAGAGAAATATGCTTCCGGACTTTCAAAGCCAACCCTTCTGAGGAAAACTGGAAGCAATTCAAAAGGGGCTGAAATGATTGCAATGAATAAATAAGACGTGCTAAATTTTCTTATGATCAAAAGTTGAAGCAAAAAGTGCTGCAATGTTCCAAGGGCAGCAAAAACTTTTGGTCATTATTTGAAAACGCTGAAATTGGAAGTTTTCTCCCCATCCGCTGTATTCTCCAGATTTTTCTCCTTCCGGCAACTGGCTTTTTCGACGGATGCAAGATGATTTGGGGTGTCACTCATTCGGGTCTTTTGAAGAAATCGAAAAATGGCTCAATGATTGCATCGTTGCTAGAGATGACTTATTTTTAGAGATGGTGTTCGAATGTGGTCTGGAACTATTCAAAGCAGCTGGAGATGAGTTGGTTGGGTGCATGCACCAGCTCATCTGTAAAATATTTTCGGAGGAAAGCATGCCCGATAATTTTAATCGCAGCGTCGTTTGCCCGGTTCACAAGAAAGGAGATCCCTTTGACTGCACCAACTACCAAGGGATTACTCTCCTCAACATCGCATACAAGATCCTCTCTGTCGTATTGTGTGAGCGTCTAAAACCGTTTGTCCGTAACCTAATAGGTCCCAATCAGTGTGGTTCCAGGCCAGACAAGTTCACAGGTTTTCACATTACGGCAGACCCTGGAAAAGACCCAAGAAATGCATATCGACACTCACAACCTTTTCGTCGATTTTAAGGTCGCATATGACAGTGTGCAGGGGTGTACAGTGCCATGTCTAGTTTTGGCATTCCTACCAAACTTGTCAGATTGTGAACTGTGTGTGTGATTGAACTCTCGCTGCTCTCCGTCAAGGTTGGTAACGAACTCACCGAGACCTTCAATGTAAAAAAAGGTTTCAGACAAAGCGACGCACTGTCATGTGACTTCTTCAACATCATCGTCGAGAAGATCGTGCGTAACTCAAAAGTCAACACCAGAGGCACGATCTTCCAGAAGTCAGTTCATCTGCAAGCTTACGCTGATGACATTGACGTGATTGGAAGAACAGAGCGAGCCATCAATGAGGCGTTTGCTGGCATTGAAGCGGAAGCGGCTAAAATGGGTCTGGCGGTAAATGAGGGCAAAACTAAGTACATACTGTCATCAAGGAAGGACACACAACATCGACGTCTTGGACGGAGCGTCACACTAGGCAGCAGAAACTTCGAGGTAGTTAAGGACTTCGTCTACCTCGGCTCTGCGGTAAACAGGGACAACAACATCAGTACTGAAATCAATCGCAGAATCACTCTTGTCAATCGCTATTTCTTTGGGCTCAAGAGAAAATTGAGTAACAAAGCCCTCTCTCGAAGGACTAAGCTTGCTTTATATAACAGCCTGATCATCCCAGTTTTACTCTATGGTGCGGAAACCTTGACGCAGATGAAGAAGCCCTTAGTCTTTTCGAGAGAAAAGTTTTGTGTGCGATTTTCGGTCCTGTTTGCGTTGATGGCATCTGGAGGAGAAGTTTTAACGACGAACTCTATGGGCTGTACAGCGACATGTGCCTGATCAAGCGTCTACGGATACAACGCTTAAGACGGCTAGGCCATGTAGAGCGTATCGACAATACTGCTTCGTCCCGAAAAGTCTTTGAATACCAGCCATTGGGACAACGCAACAGAGGACAACCTAGACTAAGGTGGCGCACATACATAAGTGGAGGAGGATCTCAATCAACTTGGAGTGCCCAACTTGAGGTAGCTGGTGAAAGATCGTGCTGGCTGGAGAGGCATGTTGATTGAGGCCCAGGTCCACCCCGGACTGTAGCGCCAAAAGAAGAAGAAGAAGAAGAAGAATTCGAATGTGGCCGCCGTGCCGTTGTGGGTATAGTGTGACGCTCACACACCATATGTCTACATTCCCGATTCAACACGTCGAATATTTCACGGCATCCTCCTTCGAGCTGCTTACAACACTCAAAAAGTAATACTGTCTAAGAGAAAGCTTCTCAAACTTCGCCAATTCCGAGCCGGCCTGGGCAGCTGGACTGTTGTGATTTTTAAACAGTTTCTTTTTGTCTTAGACAGCTTCTCAAACTTCGCCGTTCGGAGTCGACAAAAAACTGTAGGTCCCTTCTACTCGTGAGAGGACAGTAGCGCGCACAACACGAGTAGTTGATGAGCAAGCTAGGCCCTGATCCCCCTGTGGACTTTCGCGCCAACAATTATTATTATTATTATGAAATACGAGTATCCTCTTAATGACCGGCGATATGGCTTCCTCAGCAACAGGTCCACTGCTGATTTGATGGCATATCTCACCAACAAATGGAACCAACCTTTGCACAATGTAGGAGGAAGCAAGATCGTTGCGCTTGACATATCAAAAGCATTTGACAGAAACTGGCATCAGACTCTCTTGTCGAAAACGCGTGCTTTTGGCGTCAATGAATCTCTTCTTCAACGGATTAGAAATTACCTTTCAAAGCGTTCAATACAAGTTGTATTGGATGGGTTCAAGTGTGATATTCACCATATTAAGGCTGGTGTTCCTCAAGGCTCCGTTTTGTCTCCGATACATTTCCTCACTTTGTAAATGATCTCCTCTCTGTGACTTCTAATCCAGTTCACTCCTTTGTTGATGACAGTACCCTCAGCTTTTCATATTTATTCCCCGGCTCTCGACCCTCCATTTAAGCCATTGACTTGGAACGTAGCGTACGAAAAGCTCATTAAATTCCCATTTTGACAGCATAATTGATTCTGGTACGAAGGTTGCCTTTTATAATTCGGGATTGGGCAACCCTAGAGTTGCAATTTGGCAACTGCAATCTCTGTCGTAAAGTGTGAAATTTTCGAGGTTATATAAATTTTGACATATGAGTGCTATTTGTGTTGTTTACAGTAAGCATTCATCTCGCCCAAAAACTGGAATTAAATCGTGGAAATTCTCCTGCGAATACTTTTTACAACTTTCGGCGTGGATTAACTCAACAACAGGGCAACGATGAACGTAATTCAATTTTTGGCGATGAAGCTCCATTAAGGACCAGTGGTTATCGATGGTATGGTGAATTCAACCGAGGTAGTAGTTCACTCCAAGACGAATCTTGTGAAGGTCGTCCAAAATCAGTTGTTGTTCCGGAAACCATTGATGCTTAGCACCAACTGATATTGCAAGATCGTCGTGTGACCTATCATAAGATTGAGACAACCTAGGGCATTAGTGGGACTAGCATACATTAAATATTGCATGAACATTTGACCGTAAAAAAATCGCTCAAAAAAAGGCTCGCGTTGATTGGTCGAAAGAAATGCTCCAAAAATACGATCGCGGTGCTTCGAAACACGTCTATGACATCGTGACAGGTGATGAATCGTGGATTTACGCATATGAGCTCGAAAGTAGACAGCTTTCGACTCTATGGGTGTTTCAAATTGAGGAAAATCTAACAAAAGTTGCTCGCGCACGATGCACTTCGCCTGTTTGGTCGGAGAAACTGGACATGTCACAACCGTCCCACAAGAACAACACAGAACAGTAAAGTCTGAGTGGTGAACAACCATTTGTTTGCCAGTTGTCTTCCAAGAAATCAGGAAAACCAACTGCCCAAGACGGATCACTCTTCACCATGACAATGCGAGCTATCACACATCTGCTTAAACAACTGCATTTTTGAGCATTCAAAACATAGATTTGATGAGTCATCCGCCGTTCAGTCCTGACTTGGCACCGAATAACTTCTTTTTATTCCCGTATGTAAAAACTAAAATGAGAGGTCAACGTTTTTCGACATCTGAAAGCGGTTGATACGTTCAGAATGTATGTTTTGGATAGTAATTCAATCAGAGTGGCAAAAGTGCTTCGACAATTGGTTTAAACGCATGCAAAAGTGTATAGATCTTAATGGGGAATATTTTGAAAAACAATAAAGCTATTTTTGATAATTAATATTTTTTTTTGTTTTCTAATCCCGAAATAAAAAAGGCAACTCTCGTACAACTGAGGTCTTCATAACACCCTTACTCGAAGAAGTGTGTAAAGGGTTTAAAGGGTTTAAGCGCCTTGGCAACTTCGACTTCAGTAAACATTTTTGTCATGTTAAAGTACACGAACGAGAAACGTATGTAAAATGTAAAAATTTCAATTCAAACTAAATCTGTCAAGTCTCTGTTGGGAAAGTGTTTCAAAGTAGGAATCTTTAAAGTTTCGCAGAATTTTACCAAATCCACAAAGTGATGTGTTGATACACGAGTATATGTATCAGGCGACGAAGAAATTGTTAACAAATAAACCAGATATTCAACAAAACTCAACTTACACTATGAAGAAAGCTCTTTATATTATTGTCAGCTTTTTTGTAAATGATTGTTGTCTAGGATCGGCATGCAATGTTGGTTTTTGCTCTTGCTTAATTTAATAGGGAAAGTTCACAATGGTTTCTTTGTAAATGCACATTGTGCTCCATTCGCTACCGAAAAGGTGTTTTCCTTGTTCTTGAAATATTTTAGTGGCTATAGGTGCGTCAGAGGACCCTATTTTTGGGGTCTTCCATTCCCATTTCCATTTCAAGTTCCGAAATGGAAAAACTCGAATCATAGGAGTCAGATTAGGTCATGAGAATTCGAACTGTTGTCGAGAACGTTATACGAGTAGCTAATGGTGACGGCTATTATGCTGTGATTCCTGACATTTTCCTTCATCAATTGAACAACCATGATGTGCAGAAGCTATGGATTTGACAAGAAAGCGGAACAAGTAATAAAGCACTTGCCACAATTGGTACATTCAGGAAAGCGTTGGGGTACTTCATTTGTTTCATTTGAAGCACCTCCGATTTGACTCTTTTCTGTGTGGATGTGTGAATGTGTGAAGAAGAAAGTCCACACCAATAAGACCAAAACCATAGACAACTTGAAACACAAGGTAACCTCCGTTTTCGCTGACATACGGCCTCAAATGTTGGAAAAGTCAACGAAAATCAGGTATCCATTTCACACCAGCCGTCGCGGAGACAGCACTGAGGTTTGGAAGCATTAAATTCCACTCTATTCTTTTTATGCTGTCGAGATCGGAATTTAATAAGCTTAACATATGCTGCCGTTCCAAGTCAATGGCCGAGGAGCCAAGGAACGAATATGTAAGGCTGAGGGTACCGTCATCAGCGAAGGAGCGAGTTAAATTAGAAGTTACAGACAGGAGATCATTTATAAAAATGAGGAAGAGTGTCGGAGTTAAAACGGTGCCCTGGGGAACACCAGGCTTGTGCCCATCTATAGACATTGCCAGTATGTGGAAAGCATTGCCATTAGCCACACAACACATTCTACAATCAATTTACTGAAGAGCAAGTTTGGCAACCGCGTTGTTTCAAAAAAGGGTCCCCTGGCATGGCCGCCTCGTTCATGTTAGGTAATTCCTTCGCGAAATCATTGGTCGATACTGACAATGATACAAGAATCCGGAGCCAACTTGGTTTTCGGGGAGTTTGTTTTTTTCCTCAATTGCCTCTTGAGCCCAAAGAATCAGCTGTGGGAAATAGTGAGTCAACACTTGTACTTATTTAAAATATCAGTTGTTTGTTAAAATTGACCAAATCAGTTATTATTATGCAGGGGAAACTGTCTTTCCTTAGTCGGCTGAAGGCAGCAATCCCTGCCAGAACGTTGGGATAATAACAATGAAATAACCTGGTTTCATTGAAAAACAACAGTGACCAAAAAAGTCGACCAAGGAAAGAAAGTTTCCCCTGCATAATATATAAAATATCACTCAATAAGTCACGAGACTGTCACATAGGGGGCGACACTAACAAAATATCCATATATATGGGAGGTACATACATTCAAATGATACCTGCAATGACAACCCAACATTTCGATGCCTCTTTTATGGAAAGATTTATCTCTGGCCTCGAGATAAGCTTGAGTTTTGGCCATTTCTTCCTCACTCGAGCCATATTTTCTTCCGGGGAGCATCTCTTTGAGGTCTGACAAGGGGGCCAGATCTGGAGAATGCGGTGGCTGCAATGCAAATCAAAGCCCAATTCGTGCAATTTGGCTATTGTAGCCAACGACTTGTGACACACATTGTATGCATTGTCATGGTGGACGAGAATTTGTTTCTTCCTCATAAGGGATCATCTTTTTTGCAATTTCTACCTTCAAATGCACCAGTAATGTCATGTAGTATTCGCTGTTAATCCTTTTACCTTTCTGAAGATAGTCGATGGAATTCCGTGTGCATCCTAAAATATGGATGTCCTATCCTTGCCAGTGGCCGCCGTGGCGTAGTGGGTAGAGTGCCGTGGCGTAGTGGGTAGAGTCACACGCCGAAGGGTCTAGGTTCGATTCCCGGCTGAACACCTCGAACATTTTTTCACGGCACCACCTCTTTCGAGCTGCTGACAACACTCAAAGAGTAATAATTGTCTAAAAAGGCTTCTCAAATTTCGCCGTTCGGAGTCGGCAAAAAACTGTAGGTCCATTCTACTTGTGAGAGAACAGTAGCGCGCACAACACGAGTAGTTGATGAGCAAGCTAGGCCCTGGTCCCTCTGTGGACTGTCGCGCCAACAATTATTATTATTTATCCTTGCCAGCCGACCTTTGTGTCTTTAGACGCTTTGAGCGTGGTTCACCGGCTGCTGTCCACTCCGCTGACTGCTGACTGAATCTGAAATATATTGGTGGATCCATGTTTCATCCATTGTGACATACAGGACAAAAAGTTATGTTTGTTCTGTCGAAACATCTCCAAAAAGCTCTCATAATCATCGAATCGTTGTTGTTTTTTGTCCGTTATGAGCAAACTCGTTACCCATTTCGAAAACAGCTTTCTCATGGACAAATGTTCATGCACAATAGTGAACACACGGCTTTCTGATACCTTTAACGTGTCAGCTATCTCACACAATGTCGCTATGCGGTTTTCCAAAACGATTTTGTGTTCTGTTTTGAAGCTTTCAGGTATGACCACCTCAATTGGCCTTCCAGAGCGTTCAGCACCGTTGGTTTTCGTACGGCCACGTTTAAAGTCAGCATATCACCAACAAATAAATGTTTTTGATGGAGCAGAGTCCCTCAACACTTCTCAAGCCAATGCCAAGCTTGCACGTTATATATTTTCATAAAAAGCAGAGTTTTATCAACATTTCATTTCATTTCAAGAAATCTCTATTGCTTTAGAAATGTAACGTGTAACCTATAAACAGGTTGTCATGGAAATTTGACAGCTATCATTTGAATAATTGTACCAGAAACCATTAAGGAAGGAGATGGTTAACTGAACAGTGTAGAGGGGTGGCGTTTGGTGAACCATCGAAAAAAACAACTTGCTTCGACGAGCGGTAGGCTGAAAATATCCGTTTATTTAACTTGGTTTCATGTTTATAATATGTACACATACAACGTTATTACATGATCATGCGATCTCTTGTTAACATTATGTTACCAACAGCTTGAGTGCATGTGATTGATTTACATTATTTTACATTTTTGTATAACAGAAGGTTGTGATCATATTTTCCAATAAAAAGCCTACAACAGCTTACTAAATAGCTGATTTCCCTTTTGTCTATCGACCGTTTGACTGCTATTTACGTGTTCTTGTAGAAAAAACCCCAATTTCTGAAAGTAATTTACGTAAATTCGCAAGATGGCGACTAATTCGTCAATTTTTGCCCTCAATAGTGTCAAACACTCGTAAATTGCCCACAGTTCGTGAATTCGTCAGCAATTTTGTGTACATTCAACACAACGCGTTCGGAAAATCGACTCATAATTGTATCCGCAAGTTAGTATAATCGAAAGTTTAAGTAGGCTTTATTTCTAATAAATGGATAATTTGATAGCATTTATGTTTGTAATAACTTATGAAATATGTAGAAAAACAAGAGAGTTACGTGTAACGAAAAGTCGCACATTTGGAAAAGACTTATTATCAATTCATATTCCGAGTTACGTATATTATACGAGGGTTGCCTTTTATATTTCGGGATTAGAGAACAAAAATAAATTTTAATCATCGAAAATAGCTTTATTGTTTTTCAAAATATTCCCCATTAAAATCTATACACGTTTGCATGACCCAATTGTCGAAGCACTTTTGCCACCCTGTTATAGGTATCACCAAAACATGCATTCTGAACGCATCAACCGCTTTTTCAGGTGTCGAAAAACGTTGACCTCTCATTTTAGTTTTTACATACGGGAATAAAAAGAAGTCATTCGGTGCCAAGTCAGGATTATACGGCGGATGACTCATCAAATCGATGTTTTGATTGCTCAAAAATGCAGTTGTTTAAGCAAATGTTTGAGAGCTCGCATTGTCGTGGTGAAGAGTGATCCGTCTTGGGCAGTTGGTTTTCCTGATTTCTTGGAAGACAACTAGCAAACAAATGTTTGTTTACCACTCAGACTTTACTGTTCTGCGTTGTTCTTGTGGGACGGTTGCGACATGTCCAGTTTCTCCGAACAAACAGGCGACCATCTGCTTTTAAGTGCTTCGTGCCCGAGCAACTTTTGTTGGATTTGCTTTGAAACACCCATACAGTCGACTGCTCATTACTTTCGGGCTCAAACGCGTAAATCCACTATTCATCACCTGTCACGATGTCATATACGTGTTTCGAAGCAACGCGATCGTATTTTTGGAGCATTTCTTTCGACCAATCGACATGAGCCTTTTTTGAGCGATAGACAAACTGTGTGGGATCCAACGCGAACTAATTTTTATGACGGTCAAATGTTCATGCAATATTGAATGTATGCCTATCCCACTAATAGCTAAGGTTGTCTGAATCTTCCGATAGGCCACATGACGATCTTGCAATATCTGTTGGCGCACAGTATCAATGGTTTCCGGCACAACAACTGATTGTGGACGACCTTCACGAAATTCGTCTTGGAGTGAACTACGACCTCGGTTGAATTCACCATATCATCGATAAACACTGGTCCTTGGTGAAGCTTCATCGCCAAAAATTGAATTACGTTCATCGATTCACTGTTGTTCAGTTAATCCACGTCAAAAGTTGTAAAAAATAATCGCACGAAAATTTTCACAATTTAATTTCAATTTCAATTCCATTTTTTTTGTTGCGAAATCAACCTTTTAAGTTACTGTAAACAACACAAATAGCGCTCATACATTCCATTTTTTGGGCGAGATGAATCTCGCTCGTATGTCCAAACGTTCTGAGTACGTATAACCTCAAAAATGACAAACTTTACGATAGAGCTGGCAGTTGCCAGATTGCAACACTAGGGTTGCCCAATTCCGGAATATAAAAGCCAAACTTCGTAATTAAAATAAATATTTGGTGTTATATGTTATGATTAAACAATTTTATTATTACTGTCCCAATGACATCCATTCAATATGAAAGGTGTTATAATCAACAAAAATAATGAAAACTAACCCAAAAACAGATATTAAACATGTTTAGCAAAATCAAAGTAAAAACAATAATATAATATAATATTTCAATAAGAACAAAAATAATATCAGGCATAATATTTATTAATAACAGTTATAAAAGTGATGTGCATTTATAGAAAACGAGTTTTAGAATTTAATACTAGTAGCTGTTATTAAATGTTTTGTAACGTTTATTAGTTCATAAATACTATTTAATAATTTATTGCGTTTAAGTTAAATATAAAGTTTTAGTCCTTCGAGAGAGGGCTTTATTACTCAATTGCCTCTTGAGCCCAAAGAAACAGCGGTTGGCAAGAGTGATTCTGCGTTTGATTTCGGTACTGATGTTGTTGTCCCTGTTTACCGCGGAGCCGAGGTAGACGAAGTCCTTAACTACCTCGAAGTTTCTGCTGCCTAGTGTGACGCTCCGTCCGAGACGTCGATGTTGTGTGTCCTTCCTTGATGACAGCATGTACTTCGTTTTGCCCTCATTTACCGCAAGACCCATTTTGGCCGCTTCCGCTTCAATGCCAGCAAACGCCACATTGACGGCTCGCTGTGTTCGTCCAATCACGTCAATGTCATCAGCGTAAGCTAACAATTGAACTGACTTCTGGAAGATCGTGCCTCTGGTGTTGACTTGTGAGTTACGCACGATCTTCTCGAGGATGATGTTAAAGAAGTCACATGACAGTGCATCGCCTTGTCTAAAACCTTTTTTGACATTGAAGGTCTCGGTGAGTTCGGTACCGACCTTGACGGAGCAGCGAGAGTTCTCCATCGTCATCCTACACAATCTGACGAGTTTGGTAGGAATGCCAAAACTAGACATGGCACTGTATAGCTCGTCTCTATGCACACTGTCATATGCAGCCTTGAAATCGACAAATAGATGGTGGGTGTCGATTTGTACTTCTTGGAACTTCTCCAGGATCTGCCGCAGTGTGAAGATCTGGTCTATTGTGGACTTCCCTGGCCTGAAACCACACTGATAGGGACTTCTCAGGTCATGGACAAATGGTTTCAGACACTCACACAATACGGCAGAGAAAATCTCATATGCGATGTTAAGGAGACTGATCCCTCCGTAGTTGGCGCAGTCGAAGGGGTCTCCTTTCTTGTCTTGACCGGACAAACGATGCTGAGATTCCACTAGTCAGGCATGCTTTTCTCCGACCATATCCTACAGATGAGCTGGTGCATGCACCCAACCTGCTCATCCCCAGCCGCTTTTAACAGCTCTGCGGATAGTCTGTCCGCGCCAGCAGCGTTATTCGACTTCAGTGTCGATATAAGTATTTCGGGGGATGATTTATTAGTATTTCGGGGGGAATCCCGTTCATCTTCGTCCAAATTGATTGGGACATTCTGCCTAACAGCGGGATTTGGGTTGTCATCGCCGTTTAGGAGTCTGCAGAAATGATCCTTCCAGATTCTCAGCACAGACCGCGACTCTACTACTAGTTGTCCATTTTGGTCCCGGCAGGCCTTGGTCCGAACCTTGTATCCTCCGGATAGCTGTTTTACCTTTCGGTAAAACTTTCGGACTTCATTCCTGCCAAAGCACCTTTCCATTTCCTCGACCGCGCGCTTCTCATGCTCCTTCTTTTTCCTTCTGAGAAGCCGGTGCTCTTCCCTTCTTCTCTGTTCGTAGAGTTTACGAACAGCTCGCGTTGTTCGATGCAGCGTCGCCTTATAGGCGTCTTGTTTAGCTGCGTGCGCTTGCCTGCACTCGTCGTCAAACCATGGGTTCCTTCTGGGTGGTGACGTGAAACCCAGCACATCAGTGGCAGCTTTTTTGATGGCTTCTTGACAACGTTTCCATTCTTCGTCTATACTTAGTGCAGGAAGCGTCGAACTCTGAGCGAGTTTCAGGGAGACTCGGTCGGCAAAGTTCCCAGCAATCGGTAACGATTGTAGCTTTTCGACGTCAAACCGTTTTGGCCTGTTTCGACTCCGTTGCTCTTTCGATAACCGGGTTCTTACCTTGGCTACAACAAGGTGACGATCCGAGTCGATGTTTGCACCTCGGAAGGTTCGGACATCGAGAATACTGGAGGAGTGTCTGACGTCGATCGCAACGTGATCAATCTGGTTGACGATTGATTGATCAGGAGATCGCCAGGTTCCTTTGTGAATGTCCAGGTGTGAGAACCGCGTGCTAGCCACAGAAAGGTTTCGCTCCGAGGCGAAGTCCAACAGCCTGAGTTCGTTTCCGGATGTGTTGTCGTGCAGGCTGTGTTTACCGATGACTCCAGCAAAGATGTCCTCCTTTCCCAGCTGAGCGTTGAAATCTCCTAGAACGATCTTGGTGTCATAGCTGGGGCATCGATCGTATGTTCTTTCTAGGAGATCATAGAAGTCATCCTTGATGTTGTCATCCTTCTCCTCTGTCGGGGCGTGAGCGCATATTAGGCTGATGTTCCCGAATTTAGCCTTGATGCGGATTGTCATGAGGCGCTCGCTGACTGGGTCGTAGCTCAAGACTTTTTGCCTAAGTCTGCCTCGAACAACAAATCCGCATCCGAATAAGCGCTGCCTTCTCTCTCTATAGCAATTGCTGTAGTAGATATCGCAGTTCTTCATCGCTTTTATGCCAGGCCCATCCCATCGCACTTCCTGGATGGCGGTTATGTCAGCTTTGTAGCTGTCAAGGGCCTCCGCAAGTTGTTCGGCTGCACGTGGCCTATTAAGGGACCTCACATTCCACGTGCAAAACCGAAAATCGTTGTCCTTTAAACGTTTGCTGGGGTCGTCAACAGTTAATCCGTCCTTATCCGAGGCATATCGGTTTTTCTGAACTATTTTTTCTTTTTTACGTGGTAAGGAAGTTACCCTCACGCACAACCCACAGACTGGTAGGCCAGGCCCATTATTTAAATCCTCGGGCAGAGGGGGTCGCTGCATACATTAGTTCACCATACAACGGGTGTTGTGATGGCTATCCAGGGGGCGCCACTTGGAGGCTGTATGTCAACTTGACCTGTGCACTAACGAGGATTGCCTTGGCAGCTCGCCATGTTGAGCGCAATCAACGACGTTACCTCGCGTGCATAGGCCCATGCCCACAGTCTTGGACGTTAGCAAAGGCAAATGAGGAAGCGCTTAGTCTTTTCGAGAGAAGAGTTTTGCGTGCGATTTTTAGTCCTGTTGATGGCATCTGGAGGAGAAGATTTAACGACTAACTCTATGGGCTGTACAGTGGCATGCGCCCGGTCAAGCGTCTACGGATACAACGCTTAAGATGGCTAGGCACTGACACCACAGCTCCGACCCGAAAAATCTTTGAATCTGTCCCATTGGGACAACGAGGACAAAAGAGGACGACCTAGACTAAAGTGGCGCACACAAGTGGAGCATGACCCCAATCAACTTGGAGTGCGCAATTGGAGGCAGCTGGCGAAAGATCGTGCTGGCTGGAGAGTCAAATTGGTTGAAGCCCACATCCACTCCGGACTGTAGCGCCACAAGAAGAACAAAAAGTTACTGTGGAGCCAACTGACAAAGTCCTTGATCATCTTAGAACTCCTGCTGTCGTTCTGGGCGGACTTCTTCTTTCTTGATGAACTTCTTTTTGAAATGAATTTGATGACTGAAAACCACAGTACGGCAAACTCTTTTCAAACTCCCTCTCTTCACAACATTGCAACTTAATTTGACGCTAAACTGCCATTTGTTAGAAGAATTGTTCCGAGGGCCCTTCGAAGTCTCAAAAGAAAATTCCGTTTTTCCAAAGAAAGATCAAAAAGTACTGCTCTTGAATGGTGCTTCACCATAGCAGCAGACTGTAAGGAGTAAATGCTTTAAAGCCCACCCACACCCATGGCAAGTCTTCTTTGACTTTGAAAGTAACAAAACTCTTCTTATACAGTCGCCAGCCGTCAAGGTTATTGCTCGGCCCTCACTCGCAACACTTCGCCGCTCCACTCGCCAACGTTTGTGAACGAAATTCAATTGAAATTGAATGTCCGCCCCATTCATTGGAATTCGCTCTCAAAGCGTAGCACACTTTGGCTTCTCCCCCAATTTAATCCATTGAGCAGCCATTTCACGGCGGTGGCGCCTTTAATCACAGAAGACCTGTAGCCGGGGCCGTAGGCGATGTATAATTAAAATGCCTTCGACCGTTTGAAAGCATCTCATCCCCGTCGACAGATTCAATACCATTAGCGAAATCTCACACCAAAACACCGCCCAGCTCCCGAATTCCATTCAATTTCTGTCACAGCTCAACTATCATCCGCCGAACGGTGGCTATGCTTGAAAATGAAACCATCCCCCACCCCACTAGCCCCCGTCCATTCGCACAGAGTGGTATGCCATCTGCTCCACTGAAACCTTTGGGAATTCCGAGAATTTTCAAAGAATCAATTTTTGACGTTGGACTCCAAGGGGTAGCCGCTGAGACAAGACCCAAGTCAAAAAGTTAAAACAACGCGTCAATAAACGCCCCTAAATCGAGTCACAATCCGAGCCATCTTCCTCACCCGCCACACCCGCGATGACCAGCATTGCGAGCCAATAGCGTGCCAGGCGAACGATAAATAAATTTTCTTCGGGGATTTGTCAAGCTCTCTCTGACACAGAGCCCTGCAAAGAGGAGTGTCCTATCCGCGCTGGGATTTAGAATAAGCTTAATTGACTGTCAAGATCAATGAGCAAGGCGAATATTGAATTAAGCGTCGCCCGGGTACCCCTACCAGTGTGTGGTCGCCTGGCTGGCGTTTATCACTTGTGTCGATTCTAAAAATCTGCAATACAGGTAGGTGCTCCATAGGGCGGGCGTGCTCCGTCTGCACACAGAGCGGACATACGCCCGTCGCCTACCAGTACCGGCAAAGCATACACATTCGTTCCGGTCCCAGAGACATTTTTTTTGGAATTATTTTCGTGATTGTTTGCTGGGAGCCTGGGAGCTATCTAGGATATTAGATTGAAAGTGTGCACACTGGGGGTGGACCGATGGACGGGCCAAGCTGGACAAATTGTTGGGGACGTGCAAATAATCGATAATCCCCTGGGATCGGGAGTGCTTACTACAACAGGTGATGTGTATAGTGGTCAGTGGAGCAGGTCCACTAGTGCTCCATAAATTTACAGATTCTGTTTGAGCCGAAGATATCCTGCTTGGCAAGGACTTGTTTGTGTATGAAATAATGTTGAGAGAATGGCGGCCATTCATTAGCCATGGGCAGGTCTGCTGAGGAAAGGATTTCTTTGCGTGGGCTTTCTGATACCGCAGCTGAAGTCAAGGACTGGGTTGATTAGTCAGACTTCAGTCTTCAGTCTTCAGTCTTCAGTCTTCAGTCTTCAGTCTTCAGTCTTCAGTCTTCAGTCTTCAGTCTTCAGTCTTCAGTCTTCAGTCTTCAGTCATCAGTCATCAGTCATCAGTCATCAGTCATCAGTCATCAGTCATCAGTCATCAGTCATCAGTCATCAGTCATCAGTCATCAGTCATCAGTCATCAGTCATCAGTCATCAGTCATCAGTCATCAGTCATCAGTCATCAGTCATCAGTCATCAGTCATCAGTCATCAGTCATCAGTCATCAGTCATCAGTCATCAGTCATCAGTCATCAGTCATCAGTCATCAGTCATCAGTCATCAGTCATCAGTCATCAGTCATCAGTCATCAGTCATTAGTCATCAGTCATCAGTCATCAGTCATCAGTCATCAGTCATCAGTCATCAGTCATCAGTCATCAGTCATCAGTCATCAGTCATCAGTCATCAGTCATCAGTCATCAGTCATCAGTCATCAGTCATCAGTCATCAGTCATCAGTCATCAGTCATCAGTCATCAGTCATCAGTCATCAGTCATCAGTCATCAGCCATCAGCCATCAGTCATCAGTCATCAGTCATCAGTCATCAGTCATCAGTCATCAGTCATCAGTCATCAGTCATCAGTCATCAGTCATCAGTCATCAGTCATTAGTCATCAGTCATCAGTCATCAGTCATCAGTCATCAGTCATCAGTCATCAGTCATCAGTCATCAGTCATCAGTCATCAGTCATCAGTCATCAGTCATCAGTCATCAGTCATCAGTCATCAGTCATCAGTCATCAGTCATCAGTCATCAGTCATCAGTCATCAGTCATCAGTCATCAGTCATCAGTCATCAGTCATCAGTCATCAGTCATCAGTCATCAGTCATCAGTCATCAGTCATCAGTCATCAGTCTCATCAGTCATCAGTCTCATCAGTCATCAGTCATCAGTCATCAGTCATCAGTCATCAGTCATCAGTCATCAGTCATCAGTCATCAGTCATCAGTCATCAGTCATCAGTCATCAGTCATCAGTCATCAGTCATCAGTCATCAGTCATCAGTCATCAGTCATCAGTCATCAGTCATCAGTCATCAGTCATCAGCCATCAGCCATCAGTCATCAGTCATCAGTCATCAGTCATCAGTCATCAGTCATCAGTCATCAGTCATCAGTCATCAGTCATCAGTCATCAGTCATTAGTCATCAGTCATCAGTCATCAGTCATCAGTCATCAGTCATCAGTCATCAGTCATCAGTCATCAGTCATCAGTCATCAGTCATCAGTCATCAGTCATCAGTCATCAGTCATCAGTCATCAATCTTCAGTCTTCAGGTTTCAGTCTTGAGTCTTCAGTCTTCAGTCTTCAGCCTTCAGTCATCAGTCATCAGTCTTCAGTTTTCAGTCTTCAGTCTTCAGTTCTCAGTCCTCACTTTTCAGTATTCAGTCTTCGAAATTTTTTTTGTTTCCAAGAAAGACGTTATTTTCGGTTCGCTCTCATCAACCCCCGACCGACTCTTGCCCAACTTAAATGGACTCTGACCATTTACCTGGCCACAACGAGGTTTTGCCAATGACTTGTGAATTCCGGAGAAAAATGACCATCTGCTCAAGCATTTGCCGGAACAAGATTTTCCCAAGCGGACGAGAGAATCATCGGTCTGCCGGAATGCATTTCCATCCCTCCCAGCGCCAGGCAAGCTTTTTAATTAGCAATTTTGCAAGCACCCCATTCTTCATGCGCCACCAAAGCAGGACTCAAACACGATCCATAAGATGCCACCATCGTGGCACAGAACCAGAAAACTGGCAGGGAAGAAGCACTCTAATCCGAGGCTATCCCAGAGCAGTATCTGTATGCAGTACCGCAAATCTCCCACCCCCTCCCATACACTCGCCATTCAGCATCTGCATGCAAGGATGACTTTGACTTCGACCCCCACCAGCACACTCGTTGTAGCTGCCACCGCCGGCGAAGCTCATTTACCCTGCTAATATTCGCATCTGTATTTTCATCTGCACCAGGACACATAAATAACCGCCCGAAATGAACTGCCGGCGGCAGTGCGGGTGGGGTCGATGGGGAAGCTCTTTGAACTGTGTGCGCTGTTCGTACACTTCCGCTTATGCCTCTGAATTGAATTAAACTCTGCACTAACTTAATTAGTGCACGCAAATACATGTAAACAAGTTTTCCTTTTTGTTTCCATTCTGACGTCCCCAGTCAAAAGCAATGCAGCGCTGTGTTTCTGTTTTTTGCGGGGCCTGGTGCATGGCGTGGCGCACACCGGGCTTCATCCAGCCGCAGAACGGTACGGCCGTCGCTATTTCCATCACTGCCTCCGTCATCGTCGTGTGCGACGTCGTTGTTGGCGCGGTGATTATCATGGGGAGGGCGGCGTTGCATAGCCGCAAGGATACGGTTCGATGCGGTCGCATATACTCAATCGAGCGTCACCACCGCGTAACGTCGCCGCTACACGGACGGAGTTAGAAAAACAGACGCCAGCACTGCGTTTCGCTCTGTACATATGTGCTCACAATGCTCCAGGAAGCCTCTGGCTGCATTAAGGGGAGTGGGCGACGGCAGTGACGTCCACTTTGACAAACAATGTTTTGAAAAGTTTATTTCGCTTAAATTCATCATGCCGCCAATAAAGAGCGTTTGCAAAAGTCGCCCATCCCGGTAATTAGTTGCTGCTCTGTCTTCACACTGCCACTCTTTGGCTGTTAGCACACACACACGCACGCACAACTCACTTCAGCGGCATTCAACTTTTTCATTATGATGTCACAGAAGTTCTTTAATTTCCGGGACGAGGTTCCTCTGACCTGTCCGGCGCTTGGGGTGGTCGCGGAGTCGCCGGCGGCCAACTGGTCTCGGCGGCGGCAGCGGCGCGAGCATGAAATGCATCTCCGCCTCGTAATTAAATAATGAACACATTTATCGGGCCCATATCCAGGATATCATTATGATCCTGGAAATATGCCAACATTAATATAATTAAATTTATGCAGCGGGCCGTGAAGGAAAAAATTCCTTAAATCAATTTCTGCAATAAACTCGCAGGAAAAAAATGATTTGTCCATCAGTTGGCGCTTTATGTAATCAAATCGAGGCCGACACACGGACACGACATGCACACATATGGGTTTTCGCGCAGTGGCGGCGAGAAGTTGTGGTGCATGGGAAATTGGTTGTTGATATAAATTTGGAAAAGAGCTAAGACATCTGGCTGATAAGGTATGAAGAGGGAGATAAGTCCTATAAAGTGGAGAAGCAAACTCAAACGTAAAAGTAGAACAGTACGGCCTGCAAGTTGTGTTCTTGGTGACCATAGCAAGTGGAAATTCAAAACCTCATACCCGTTGGGAGCCCAGAAAGCGAACGTTTCGCAGTACTACTTTGAAACATTTTCAGTTACACAAGATTAAATTACACTGTTACAGACAGGCAGGGAATCCCAATAAAGATAATGGAGAACTCCATAGATTATCCTTTTCCTTGTGCATCTGCTTCTGTTGCACTTGTGGTCAAGAGACAAGAAACTTTTGCACTTCTTCAACAACACGCCAAGGTATTTTTCCTTCCAGAGTGGAGGAGACCTGCAGTTTAATGACGATTCGCGACTGAGGTAAATTTTCTCAATTATCATTCCCAAACTGATATCAAACACAGTTGTCTTTGGAGTATTTTACTGGCAAAGTAAGGTCATCGACTTTCGACGTGCACGAAATACAACTTAGTTCAAATGTCTTCCTCGGATTTTGGTGTGATGTCTTTCAAAATCTAAAATTCATTAGCCTTGGGCTTTATTAATATGGGCCTTGAGTGCTAACCGTGAGCGTTAACGTGAGCCTTGAGGGATATCGTTAAGTGCTAGCCTTGAACGTTAAGCTTCAGCGTTAGCCTCGAAAGTTAGCCTTAAGCGTTAATATGAGCCTTGAGTGTTAGCCTTGAGAGCTAGTCTTGAGCGCTTGTCTTGAGTGTTAAACGTGACCCTTAGACCCGAACGTGAGCATTGAGAGTTAGCCTTGGCCATTATCATTAAGCGTTAGCCTTAGCGTTAACGTGAACCTTGAGCGTTAAGCTTGAGCGCTAGCCTTGAACGTTAGCCTTGAGCGCTAAACGTGAGCGTTAGCCCTGAAAGTTAGTATTGAGCTTTAGCCTTGACCATTAGTATTAAGCGTTAGCCTTGAGCTTTAGCGTTGAGTACTAGCCTTGAGCGTTAACTTTGAGCGTTAGCCTTGAACGTCAGCCTTGAGCGTTAATATGAGCCTTGAGCGCTTGCCTTGAGCGTTACACGTGAGCGTTAGCCCTGAATGTTAGTATTGAGCTTTAGCAGTTTACATTAAGCGTTTGCCTTGACCATTTGCCTGAACCTTGAGAGGTAGTGTTGAGTGCTAGCCTTGAACGTTAAGCTTGAGCGCTAGCCATGAGCGTTAAGCTTAAGTGTTTGCCTTGGACGTTAACCTTGAGCGTTAACGTGAGCCTTGAGGGGTAGCGTTGAGTGCCAGCCTTGAACGTTGAGCTGGAGAGCTAGGCATGAGCGTTAAGCTGGAGCATTAGCCTTGAACGCTAGCCTTGAGCGTTAACGTGAGCCTTGAGGAGTACCGTTGAGTTCTAGCCTTGAACGTTGAGCTTGAGCTATAGCCATGAGCGTTAAGCTTAAGTGTTAGCCTTGAACGTTAGCCTTGAGAGTTAATATGAGTGTAGAGCGTTAGCCGTGAGTGCTAGCATTGAGCACTAACCTTGACCCTTCGCTATGAGCCTTGAGCGTTAGCCTAGAAGGTTAGCTTAAGCATAAGTTTTGAGCGTTATCTATGAGCGTTAGCTCTAAGTGTTAGTCTTGAGTGTTAGTCTTGAGCTCATGGACAATTTTCGCCTTGTCAAATATCTTCGTTTTTTTAATGGGTTAGAATTACAGTTATCATCCTGTCCATATCATGGACTGTAAAAATTCTACAAAAAATAGTTTCTTAAGCGGATTGTAGGTCAAGGTTTTAAGAAGAAGTGGTAGCAGAGATTTTTGCATTTGGAGGAGAACGATGAACTCCAGGGATGTAGAGCGGCATGCGCCTGGTTAAGAGTCCTCGCATACAAGGCTTTAGCTGCCTGGGCCATGTTGAGCGTATGGACACCACTGCTTTGGCTTGAAACATATTCGAACCGGAGCCATTGAGACAACGCAACAGAGACGGTCGAAACTGAGGTAGTGCATACTAGGAGTGCGGATCCAAATGAAGTAATAGTCGATTTAAATTGTAGGTTAGTGAAAGGTTTTTAACAGCATTAACTTCAATGAATTTAAACAATGCCGAAATTGCTGTTTATGATGTAATATTAGATCCCTCAGAAAGAATTGGAATGATTCCTGCCTAACCGTTAGCCACATCACCAATATGATCAATATTATAGAACTAGTTGAAACAAATATCAAAGAAGAGGAAATAGGACACTACAAAATAAATGGTTTCCAAGCGGAGTCTCTGAATCTAAATAAAAGTAGAGGAGGTGGAATTCTAGTAGTGAATTGCAATATGAACGATTAACGTCTGAAAGCATATCATACGCAAATATTAAAATTAAAATAAAGATAATAAGAATATATATGCTATGGGCATATATAGACCACCAGGCCACAAACAAAAAATGTTTATTAAAGAATTCGGAAACGACGTTGGACAACTGGAAAAAGAGATGAGATTGTGATAACGGGTGATATAAACTTCAATGTGAATGATTTGAGTTTGTATGGTATTAAGGAATACCTTGAGATGCTGGCGTCATTAGGATTGATAAATGTGATCACGGAGTTTACCAGGGCAGACCCGAACACTGGATCAAATTCAATGGTTGACCACATATTGACTAACACTGTTCATGATCAAATCAATCCTGTTGTTGTTGAAAGTTGTATTACCGATCATCACCCAATCATATACTTCCCACCAATGCATAAATCTGCTGTTACAGAAAACACAGTTAGCTTATCCTGTGTTTCTAACGTGAAAGTGAACCAAATGATAGCAGAAATTAATTGGGATTATATCTTAAATAAAGATGATGCTATTTCACTTTATCAAGCACTTTATGATAAAATGAATTATATATATGAAAAGTCGACAGCGATCAAACAAATAAAGGGCAAACGAAAAAGCAATCCTTGGATGTCGTCTGATTTAATCGCCAAATGGAAAAAAAGGGTAATATTTACAGAAGATGAAGAAAAATACCAGGTATACCGGTATAAAATGAGCGTTTTTTTGAAAATAAAACACTAATTATAAATGGGAAAATAAAAACATTTTATTCAGAGTATTGGCCATTGTTTTCTACACATTTTGACCACCTTTCTAGCAATTTGTGAATACCACGCCAATAAAATTGTTCGTCTTTTAAAGCAAACCAATCAGACACCCAATTTTCGACCCCGTCGGAATCAAAGTGCTGCTCAGCCAATGCGTGTCCCATCGATGAAAACAAATGCTAGTCGGAAGAAGCCAAGTCTGGTGAATACGGCGGGTGGGGTAGCTGCTCCCAGCCAAGGGTTTGATTGTATCCTGAACCGGTTTTTCCTTGTGTTCAGGTGCATTGTCATGGAGCAAAATTGCTTTGCCGTGTCTTCTGGCCGATTCTAGTCGAAATTCTGGTTCAAATTGATCATTTGTTCTCGGTAGCGATCAGTATTAACGGTTTCACCAGGTTTTAGCAGCTCGTGCTACAGCAAACCTTTCGGATCCCACCAAACACACAGCGTTGTCTTCTTCCCGAATCGATCTGGTTTTGCAGTCGATGTTGATGGTTGTCCCAGATTAACCCATGAATTTTTTCGTTTTGGATTCTAAAAATAAATCCATTTCTCATCGCCAGTAACAATCCGATGCAAAACCGATTTTCTTTCGTGTCTTTGAAGTAAAATTTCACAAGTGTTTTTTCGGATTTCCATCAGTCTTTTATTCAATTCATGTGGCACCCATTTTCCACACTTTTGGATCGTTCCCATGGCTTTTATACGGTCAGAAATTGTTTGTTGTGCAACATTTAACATTGCTGCCATTTGCTTTTGACGCAAAGTGTCACCTCCATCCAATATCGGTTGCAATTCGGAGTCTTAAAACTTTTTTGGTGGTCTTCCACGTTCTTCACTTCTCACATCAAAATCATTTGTTCTAAACCGTTGAAACCATTTTATGCATGTTGCTTCTGATAGAGCATGATCACCATATACCTCGACAAGCATTTGATGCGACTCTGCAGCACTTTTCGTCGAATGAAAACAAAAGATTAATGCTTTCCGCAAATCACAGTCATAGCAAACAAAAAAAAAAAAACATAAGGTCTGTTTCCTATCGAGACATTTGTATATTGACACTCACTTCATACTGGTATAATAATAATAATAATAATTGTTGGCTCTACAGTCCAAAGGGTCATTGAGTCGTTTGAGTCATTTGTTTAGTTTTTGGGTGTGTGATATGGCGCAACAGTCCGCAGTGGACCAAGGCCTAGCTTTCTCATCAACTACTCGTGTTGTGCGCGCTACTGTTCTCTCACGAGTAGAAGGGACCTACAGTTTTTTGCCGACTCTGAACGGCGAGATTTGAGAAGCTTTCTTAGACAGTTATTACTCTTTGAGTGTTGTCAGCAGCTCGAAAGAGGTATACTGGTATACCTGGTATAAAAGGCAACCTGCGTATGAAGGCACAATTTTCGTTGACTTTTCCCAACATTTATGGCTCTACATCCGCAATAACGCGGCAACTGCTGTTTTCCAAGTTATCAATCTTTTCAGACTTATCGGCGAAGAAAAGCGACTTCACCTATTCACACATAGTCAAGCGTTAAATCGCGGCCGAGTCACGGACTAGAAAATTGTCAAAATCTCCTTTAATACTTCAACGTTTTGTTGAGCACCTGCACATCTTAGTTGTTCAATTGATAAATTAAAAAGTCACTAATCATAGCTCTCTAACGGTCACCATTGACTGCAACGTTCAGGCTAAAAGTCGGGCCCAATTATTCCATCAATAAGGCAGCCAAATTGTCAGTTTTTATGGATTAATATTTTAAATACGGCAATTTTGTTTGTTTTCATTTCCGTTCGACCAAAAGTGCGGTTAACTGCTGAACACAATTTGGGATGAACAGTAAACTTGTTTTAGTCCTTTTCACCGAATCTACGGCTTTCTTGTCTTACGTCAATCTCTTTGTGTTGGAATGCCAAATCAAATTACAAAATAAATAACCTGACGGCTGATAAAATGACAGCCAGTTAAACAGTGCTGCCAGCTTTATACTCCTACTCCTGTTCTATACTCCTAAAACAATACACATGTTATGCGAGTATACAATAATTCAATAGTAATTTTTTGCTTAAAAATTTTAAAACATATAATTCTTTTAAAGATTTTAATATCCTGCTTAAAATTTTGGGTACGAAATAAGATACATTTTTTTTATCTCTATAACACATCACTTAATAGGCCCCGGGACACTTAGGGGGCGCCACTAACAAGAAAAATATTTAGTTAATATTTTTTGTTAGTGACGCCACCTATAAGTCCCGTTACTGCTTTATATGTCCTGTGACTCCCCTATATGTCACAGAACTCCTTTATATGTCCCGGGACTTATTGAGTGATTCATTAGGTATGTTTAAAAAAGCTGGTTATCACAGTAGACCACTAGAGCTCCTTCTCGTGTTGGTCTCACATGTAATTGGCAGCAATAGTCTATCGTTAAGTATTTTACGGCAAGGGTCAGTTAAAATATTTCTTTTGCACCTTAAGTACTTTAAGGCAAGCATCACCAGATTTTCTAATTTGTTTTGGCAATCGCAGTCAGTATTTGCAGGTGTGTTGTTACTTTTTGCCCATGCTGTACCCACTTTAGAATAATCAACTTAAGTCCTTTTTATGTAGGGTGTATTCGTAGGAAAAGCACGGCGGAAGAAACTCGTAAAACGGATGTGTAGCAATTTACTTGCTTTCAAAAACAACCTTCGCTTAAATTCGCTGTGCATAATCTGTTGGCATTTTCAATACATTCATGATGGACCTCTAAGGCAGTGTTATTAGGGTACAAAGTAAGTGAACAATATCTGCAAAATTTAAGGTAATCATTTGTGTATAAAATGAATAGGAGAGGTCCATGCTTTCATCCCTGTGGAACTCCATAATGTGCTGATCTCTGATCACTGCATCTATTTGCAATTTTTAATTTAAGTCTTCTGTTCATGAGTTACTTTTACATCTAATTTGGCAGATATCTTCTAATACCAGTGCGCCTTAGCACTTGCTACCTTTCTATACATGAGGGGACAAGCCAGTAGACAGTAGACGAGTGGAGTGTAGACATTTGCACACCCCACTGGTCATCGTTTCTAAAAGTCCTGAGAAGCAGGACAGTTTCTAGTTAAGCAAAACCCATTCGGATACTTGTAACCATTAGCTAACATCGTTCTCAAAATATGTAAATCCACGCAAAGGACAAGGATCAGTTCTTCTCCTTGCAACGTCTGGTGATCATTTCTCCAATTCACTCCACTTACAATCAACATTGATCACTATCCGAAAATTGGGAAGGACTTTTCTCCCAGAACACACTACGACGACAATCGCACGTATTGAGCGCCCCAATCAAGGAAATTGTGTTACGCGATGGTTCCCGACTTCGGATTTCACTTCCATTCTGCACGGGGAACGGGCAGAAAACTCCAATAATCCCGAATTGAAAGTGAACCTAATTTTCGAAGCAGCCCGCGCACCCAAAACAAGACTCCACTGATCCGTGTATCTCTGGAGTGTCTGAATCAAATCCTATTCTTCATTACTTCCCCCAACAATCCATTTCCGTAAGGTAATCCCCGTACGATGCCAGATCCGAATCTCGCTCACTCAATGGAAAAGCATCTGATTACACCCGAATCCCTGTGTACGTTACATAGGAGCGTAGGATTGCCTCTGCAGGCACGCAAAGAATATGTTAAACAGTCCGATATCCAGTCGAAAAGAAATCCCATCTGAATGCTCATTGTAGTTCGCTTCAGAACATGCCGGGCGTAGTTGTGTACCAATTTGTGCATACTTGTGTCTGTGTCCCTGCTCTGTCTGTGCTGTCGTCTGTCCTAGGGATGATGGTTGGACGGGGGAATGCGATAATTTCCGGCGTTCGGCATATCGTTGTGTTTATCTCTCCGATGGTCTAATTGGAGAGGGATCCTCCATCGGCGGGGTCAGTGTCGATGAGCACACGGAGCAGCGAGGGAGAGGGATCCATGAAATTCCATTAAAACGTCAGAAGTAATTCCAGCTCCGTTCAGCGGACATCAGCACTTTAAGACTTCGCATTCCGGGTGCACGGCTCCTTAACAATAAAATATAACTGCAAAGCAATCAGCTTAATCTTGCTGATAGTCCAGCACTGGGGCGTGGGTGGGGGGAGAGTTGGGAAAAGGATGAAACGAGCATTGAATGACAAGCGCACGAGAGCTTATGGGAAACGATATCCAATTGATGGCCATCTGGGGCAACAATGAAGCGATTAAGGCGAAACGGGACAAAAGGACGTTTGTCCCTCCAATCGGTCATCCGAAACGTCTTTACCGCGAGCGGTGGGTCTGCGGCGAAGTCTCGGTTGCCCATCTCATTGGACTTTAACGATGACAGCTCACTTGCTGCGGCCCGCTGAGGATGATTGAGTCGAAAGGGTTAGCACACATGCACATACAGAACACATGTGGTTGCACGGAGAGTGGAAATCTTCTCCTTTCCACTGCTGCTGGCAAACGAGATTGGGAAATTAATGTATTATGTGGCAGCCGGAAGGTGCGGAGTTGTGTTTCTTGTCTTCCTGTATTGTCTTGTATCTGTGGATTCGATCTGATGGGGGAATGTTGAGGCATTCGTTTCAAAGTAGCAGTGGTCTGTGTGTGCTTCTATGTTGCACGTGAGTTATGACTTTTAAGGACTTTGACTTGATTGAAGGATAAGTCAATGCTTGTGCGGAAATTGCTGTCTTTTATTGTTTGTTTCGGAAGGATTTACTTTCTTACATAAATCTTAGTCTCTGAAACACACTCTGTCAAGAGCAACTGCCCAGATACCTCGATTCCGGGGGTTCGCTTTTGAATTCTTTCGAAGTCAGATCAGCTGTTATATGTTCTGTGTGATCAAAGCAGATGTGGGGTTTGGTTTTATGTGATCACCTGCCTTTACGAATTATATCACGGTTTCCATTTTCTCAAGAGTCGTAAGTGACGCAAATTTGCTGTCTTTTATTGTTTGTTTCGGAAGGATTTACTTTCTTACATAAATCTTAGTCTCTGAAACACACTCTGTCAAGAGCAACTGCCCAGATACCTCGATTCCGGGGGTTCGCTTTTGAATTCTTTCGAAGTCAGATCAGCTGTTATATGTTCTGTGTGATCAAAGCAGATGTGGGGTTTGGTTTTATGTGATCACCTGCCTTTACGAATTATATCACGGTTTCCATTTTCTCAAGAGTCGTAAGTGACGCAAGACTAAACGCCTCAGTTACCCAAGTGCCAAACTGAGATCATGATTGAGGGGCAATCACCCCACCTTGGTTTGATGCGAAGCCTTTCTAAAACCTCTTCCGCTCTTTGGGTCGCAGCGCCCGGTTGAGAATGCAACTCCACACTGAGAAGGGATAGTCCCCTAACCGCCTTGTCTAGTTTTTGGGTGAACAAGCAACACTATCCTCGACTCTACCCGCGATGCTAGGTGGTAAACCACAGTCATCAGGATTCCTCCCCAAGGGGGCCTATCGCAAAGTCAGGCTGGAACCAAAGTTCCAGGGGCTCGGGAGGTCAGGAGGTCAGTGGCACCAGAATATAGCCTCTGGTCAAGCTGTCACTACCAGTCAGGTTCCCTCAAAGCCTGGGTCTGTTAGCAGCCATCCCGCCACAGACGGTCTTTTCTCCATCAGTGTTTCCGTTGTCACTATAAATAGTAATACGCATGTGATTTTGAATTATGTGATTCATAAATCCAGTCACCTCATCTGGTGTGATCAAAGCAGTGAATCTTTCGATTTTTGAAACTGGACCCACTCCGCCTCTTTGTTCAGTTCGTAGTAGTGTCCCTTCCACCTTTTGTCATCCTAGCCGACATCATCATTTCTTATTCTTCTTTCTGCTGGCGCTAAATTCCGAAGAAGACCTGGGCCTTAACCAAAATTCCTCTTCGGAATGAATGTTCTCTCGTCAGCTGCCTACAAATTCGCACTCGATGTTGGTTGAGGTCCTTCATTAATTCTGTGCACCGGCATAGCCTAGGCCGCCCTCTGTTGCGTTGTCCCAATGGCTCAGGTTCGGAGACTTTTCGGGCTGAAGCAGTGGTGTCCATATACTCTACATGGCCTAGCCATCTGAAGTGTTGTATTCGTAGACGCTTGACCAGGCGCATGTCGCTGTACAGCCCATTGAGATCGTCGTTAAATCCTCTCCTCCAGATGACACAAACTCAAACAGGACCGAAAATCGCATTAAAAACTTTTCTTTCGAAAAGACAAAGGACTTCCTTATCTGCTTTTAGTAACGCCCAGGTTTCCGTGCCATAAAGTAGGACCGGGATGATCAAGCTGTTATATATAGCGTCCTTCGAGAGAGGGCTTTATTGCTCAATTGCCACTTAAGTCCAAAGAAGCAGCGATTCTGCGTTTGATGTCTTTGCTAATGTTTTTGACTCTATTTACCGTAGAGACGAGGTAGACGAAGTCCCTGACAATTCTGAAGTCTCTGCTACCTAATGTGACGCTCTGTGCAAGAGCCCGGCGCTTGTCTCCTTCTTTAAAGACAGCGTAGTCTTTCTTTTGCCCGTCCGACATATTTTAGCAGCTTCCGCTTCATGCCAACAAACGCCTCATCGACGTTTCGCCGCTTATGTTCAATCACGTCAATTTCGTCTGCGTGCACTTGAAGTTGAGCTGACTTTTGAAAGATGTTGTGTCATGAGTTGCGATCGATTTTCTCGAGAATGATGTTAAAGAAGTCACTTGATGGTGCGTCGCCTTGTCTTAAATCCTTTTTGACATTGGAGTTGTCCGTTAGCTCGTTATCGACCTTGACGGCAGTGAGAGTTCTCCATGGTCATCCTACACAATCTAAATTGTTTGATAGGAAAGCCAAAACTAGACACTGTATAGCTCGTCGCTCTGTAGACTAATAATAATAATTGTTGGCGCTACAGTCCAAAGGGGGACCAGGGCCTAGCTTGCTCATTAACTACTAGTGTTGTCCGCGCTACTGTTCTCTTACGAGTAGAAGGGACCTACAGTATTTTGCCGACTCCGAACGGCGAAATTTGTGAAGCTGTCTAAGACAATTATTACTCTTTGGGTGTTGTCAGCAGCTCGAAAGAGGTGGTTCCGTGAAAAAAACGAGGTACTCAGGCGGGTAGTCGAACGTAGATCTTCTGCGTGTGGGCGTTGCACTCTACCCTGTTGAGTTCTTCTTCTTCTTCGGATGGCGCCACAGTCGGGGTGGACCTGAGCCTCAACCAACATGTCTCTCCAGCTAGCACGATCTCTTTTCAGCTGCTTCCAATTGCGCACTCCAAGTTGGTTGAGGTCATGCTCCACTTATGTGCGCCACCTCAGTCTAGGACGTCCTCTGTTGCGTTGTCCCTGTGGTTCGGATTCGAAGACTCTTCGGGCCGGAGAAGCGGTGTCCATACGCTCTACATGACCTAGCCACTTAAAGCGTTGTATCTGTAGACGCTTAACTAGGCTCATGCCGCCGTACAGCCCATACAGTTCGTGGTTGAATCTTCTCCTCCAGATGCCATCAACGCAAACAGGACCAAAAATCGCACGCAGAACTTTTCTCTCGAAGAGACCAATGGCTTCCTTAACCGCTTTTAGTAGCGTCCAGGTTCTGGGATGATCAAGGTGTTGTAGAAAGTCACTTTGGTCGTTCGGGAGAGGACTTTATTACTCAATTTATACCTCAATTGCCAAAAGCCCAAAGAAACGGCGATTGGCAAGAGTGATTCTGCGTTTGATTTCGGTTCTGATATTGTTGTCCCTATTCACCGCGGAGCCGAGATAGACGAAGTCCTTGACTTCCGCGAAGTGTCTGCTGCCCATTGTGACGCTCTGTCGAGACGTCGATTTTCTGTGTCCTTCTTCGATGACAGAATATACTTCGTTTTGCCCTCGTTTACCACCAGTCCCACTTTAGCCGCTTCCGCTTCGATGCTAGCAAACGCCTCATTGACGGCTCGCTGAGTTCGGCAGATCACGTCAATGTCATCCGCATAGGCTAGCAGTTGAACGGACTTGTGGAAGATCGTGCCTCTGGTGTTGACTTGTGAGTTACGCACGATTTTCTCGCGGATGATGTTAAAGAAGTCACATGACAGTGCGTCGCCTTGTCTAAAACCTTTTTTGACATTGAAGGTCTCGGTGAGTTCGGTACCGACCTTGACGGAGCAGCGAGAGTTCTCCATCGTCATCCTACACAATCTGACGAGTTTGGTAGGAATGCCAAAACTAGACATGGCATTGTATAGCTCGTCTCTATGCACGCTGTCATACGCGGCCTTGAAATCGACGAATAGATGGCGGGTGTCGATTTGTACTTCTTGGGACTTCTCCAGGATCTGCCGGAGTGTGAAGATCTGATCGATTGTGGACTTCCCTAGCCTGATGATAAGGACCTATCAGGTTGTTGACGAACGGTAGTTGGCGCAGTCGAAGGGGTCTCCTTTCTTGTAGACCGGACAAAAGGTGCTGAGATTCCACTCATCGGGCATGCTTTCCTCCGACCATATCTCGCAGATGAGCTGGTGCATGCACCCAACCAGCTCATCCTCCGCCGCTTTGAACAGCTCTGCGGATAGTCCGTCCGCGCCAGCAGTTTTGTGCGACTTCAGTTTCGATATTACTATCTTGACCTCGTCGAAGTCGGGGGGGTGGAATGCTTGTCTATCATCGTGGAAATTGAGTGGAACATTCTGCGTAACAGCGGGATTTGCGTTGCCATCGCCGTTTATTAGTCTGCAGAAATGATCTTTCCAGATTCTCAGCACTGACTGCGAAGTTGAATTTGTGGCCCCGTCTGCTAAGAAGGGGAAAGAAGGAGAGGACACAACTTTATAAGCTCTTCCAGAATGTTGATGTTGTTCGGAACCGCCGACTAGTCGAACTCTTTGACCGATGTAGAACTCTTTGCGTACCGTTTTGGGACAAAAATTGGCCTATGTATGTAGTATAGACTGACTAAGTATAAGACTCTGTTTAATTTTCCTGTATACACCCGTTATCAGAACTGACGGAGCTAAAATCGAATCACAGAGCTTTTTAACTTGCACTTCCTACTAACTTGCTCTGTCTTTGGGCGGCGCCACGACTCGCAACCCAGAGACTAATCCTCTACACCTGGAAGATCCCATGTTTGGGCTTAACCTTTACTCAACCTCTTAGCAATGTAGGCCTTATAAAATGGCTGATGGGACTATCAGTCAGGTTAGGTTGATGCATAGTCTTCAGAGTCCAGATTCAGAATTTCAGTCTAATAATAATAATAATTGGATGGCGCGACAGTCCACAGGAGGACTAGGATCTAGCTCATCAACTGCTTGTGCTATGCGAGCTACTGTTTAATCACAAGTATAAGTGGCCTATACTTTTTTCGCCGATTCCGAACGGCGAAATTGAGAAGCTTTTTCTTACACAGTTATTACTCTTTGGGTGTTGTTAGCAATTCGAGAGGTGGTGCTGTGAAAAAGTCGAGGTGTTCAGCCGGGAATCGAACCCGGACCTTTGGCATATGAGTGTCTCACCCTACCCACTACGCCACGACGGCACAAAATTTTAACCTGTCACCCGAAAAATCGAAAGACCGAACCTTCAATAGAGGATGAAATGACTTGGCCTTTGTGTCCAAGATCTGCGTTCATAATTCAAATTGGAAAAGAAAACTGAGATGGAAAAAAGCGTTCAAAACCGCAAACTTAGTCTAGAGCTCAAGCTCAAGATTTCTACGATGGAATACTGCAATTGGTCAGGATCGCTGGCCGCCAGAAATTTACTTTTCATCACCCTTCTCGCGAGCAATGAATTTTGAGTGCTATAAGCAGCGCATTTGTGGCCGCCGTGGAGTAGTGGGTAGAGTGCGGTGCTCACATGTTGAAGGGTCTACGTTCGATTCCCGGCTGAACACCTCGATTTTTTTACGGCTCCACCTCTTTCGAGCTGCTGACAACACTCAAAGAGTAATAACTGTCTAAGAAAAAGCTTCTCAAACTTCGCCGTTTGCAGTCACCAACAAACTGTAGGTCCTTTCTGCTCGTGAGAAAACAGTAGCGCGCACAACACGACTAGTGGATGGGCAAGCTAGGCCCTGATAGGCCTTTGTGACTGACTGTAGCGCCACACAATTATTATTGTTATTGAGCTACGGTGTTTGTTTTTCCATTGTCTGTGGAATCCTATGCCAACAGATGTTAGTGAAAATTTTTTCTAGGTCCTTAAGGGCATCCCCACTTCCCTCAGTGATGGAAAGTCAAAATTTTGTTATGTCACCCTTTTGAAGGATCTCTTCGTTGCTTCGCCGAATCGCATCGCCACTCTATCCAGCACCTTGTTCGTGCAGCGTGCAACGTCTACAGTAACCAAATCTGCACTTCAATCATAATTCACTTCCGTTATCCATTTGACAGCGCTGTCAAAAGCATAATTATAGCACGTCCCAAGCTGGATCCCTTCAAAATGACTTAGGCCCCATTGGAAAAGAAGATCTGCTCGCACTCCCTGCGCACATATCAGGAATGTTTGCTGAGTTCTTGTGTGAATTTGTGCTTCACCCAGACCAAAGTCGGCCGACAAAAAAATCCTGATGGCTATTTTTTCTCCTCGGGAGCCAGATAACAACACACCCACTTCCATGTGAAGCGGTGCGGTGCCACCATTACTCACTTTGAAGTGCAACATTGCACCCACAGCTGCGGTGACGAAGTCAGCGGCGCTTCAAAACTCAAAGGAATGTGTGCTCGGAGCATCCTTTCCTTTGAGCACAAAACATAGTTGTTTCCGGACACATTTCACTTCAGTTCTCCTTCAGACACATCCAACCCATGTCAGAGATTCGTTTTATTTTAGAAGTGAAAAGTGCTTCTTTTGGCTTTTCTACAAAAAGACGAACCGACGGAGGACAATCGTGGTCAGCGCACAATCCACATTGTCACTGTTTTTTTGAGCTCCGTGAGGGATGATTAATGCAATTCCTTGTGACTTTCTGGTGCTGCCGGGAAAAGTGGAGGGATAACGTGCGACTTTCAAGAACATTTGTTCTATAGGTAAAAACACAAAGATTTTGATGTCTATACACAATGTCTACAGGACCAAGCTTATTCATCAACTACTCCTGTTGTGCGCGCTGCTGTCCTCTCACCATTGACGTCTAAAATGTGAAAAGACTCGGTCTAGGACACCTCTCCTCCTCTCCCCCTTCGAAAAAGTGATGAAACTACCTTAAAGTCTGAGACTGTTAACTTCTTTTCAATATCAAATCAGGCGGTTTCTCCAGTAGCCACTGCCACAAAATTCCTCTCAACGATTCTTAATGAAGCATCTCCTTACCAAGCGCTCCGATAAACCACAATTAATTGCTCGACTTCAAGCAGTGCCTCCGGAAAGAGAAACTCAATCCGCACTGATCGCACACTCATGCACCATACTGTTCAGGTGAGTGCCACAATCCACCACAGGCATGTCGCTGCCTCAGCCGAATGGAAATGAATTTATATTTGATGAGCTTGTCTGATAGATGAACGCTCCGGTCGGCATCCGGGCGCTGGCTGCTGCACACGTATCCAGGAAATCAGTCATGCAACATGTGCTTCCTCTAAAATGAAAATTTTGTTAGTCCCGTACGCGAGAACGGCTGGAAAACTTTGATGCAATAACCCGGTGACAGTTCTATGTGCGCGTGTGGGACGGCGTGTATGCCGATGAGTGAGTGTGTGTTTAGTGTCCTTCGGGATTCACCTGCAAATTGGGTTTTTTTTTTCGGCAAATTGGGTCAAATTGATGATTTTTATTTCAGTTGGCTGCTTTAAGTGCTCACTGGTTTGGAGAGAAAGGGATTTTCTCTTGAAAGGGATTTTAATGCAGCGACTGTGAAAAAGAGAGGAATTTACAATCTAGCTGGATACTTTGGTAATTAAATTTGTACAAGGGAGGTGGGGATTAATTTGCTTGAAAAGAAGTAAAATATAAAACATTTCTAGGGACTCACCTTGCACTAGCTAAAGTTTAAAGTTCTTTGATCGTTGTTTGCTTGTTGTGATCAACAACGAATTTAACTAAGTCGACTGTAAATTTGCACTTTACTTATTTTTCCTCTTTAGACCTGCCCGCTGTTATGGTTAAACTCAAGTTGTTAAATGTATGCTCCTCACTGTGGCAGAATATTTACCGCTGCTCCTTGGCATACGTGATTCGATGCTGGCTGGTAGAAATTTATGAACCGCTGCTCCTTTTTGTAAATTAAAATGTTCTTCATTAGAGTTCCTTTTAACAAACTTTCATTGATCCAAAACTACTTAAAGACTAACTTCGCTACAATATTTTCGTTCTTGCAATTAACCTAACCAGCGGAAGTCTGCATTCGCCAGAAGGTGAATCGATCGTTGCGCATGTTGACCCACACGCAGTGTCAGCAATTCGGGTGCACGTGACGTGCTGGTGTTGCGAGCTCTTCGTGTTTCGGAGCGATGACTTTTTCGTCGTTAACTTGCACATACTCTGTGTGCATGGGATGTTTACGACGTTGCCAGCTACAGCTCTTCGGCTTTTGTTGGTGCCTGGGTTTTATCGCCGCTAGTTAAATGCCGTTTTGTGGTGATCACGTGTTGTTATGGGGGTTCCCAATATCGTTTGAGTCATTTGTTTAGTTTTTGGGTGTGTGATATGGCGCAACAGTCCGCAGTGGACCAAGGCCTAGCTTACTCATCAACTACTCGTGTTGTGCGCGCTGCTGTTCTCTCACGAGTAGAAGGGACCTACAGTTTTTGCCGACTCCGAACGGCGAAGTTTGAGAAGCTTTCTTAGATAATTATTACTCTTTGAGTGTTGTCAGCAGCTCGAAAGAGGTGGTGCCGTGAAAAATTCGAGGTGTTCAGCCGGGAATCGAATCTAGGCCCTTCGGCGTGTGAGCGTCACACTCTACCCACTACGCCAGGGCGGCCACTTGCATCAATGATGCCATGTAATATTCGCTGTTGATCCTTTTGCCTTCCTCAGGATTGTCGATGAATAGAATTCCGTGCGCATCCCAAAATACGGATGCCGTGACCATGTTAGCAGACCTTTGTGTTTTTGGACGCCTTGGGCGTGGTTCAACGGCTCCTATCCACTCCGCTGACCACAGATTTGACTCTGGACTGTAGTGGTGAATCCATGTCTCATCCATTGTGACAATCGCATTCGACGCAAAAAGTCCTGTTTGTTCTGGCGAAACAGATCCATACAGCTCTTAAACTCATCAATCAAATATCTTTTTGTTTTTGGCCCACTGTGAGCAAACGCGGCACCCATTTCAAAAACAGTTTCCTTATGTACAAGTGTTCATGCAAAATAGTGTACACACTGCCCTCTGATGTCTTTAAATTGTCAGCTATCTCATGCAATTCCACTTTGCGGTTTTCGAATACGATTTTGTTACTTTTCTGATATTTTCATGTGTTACCAGCTCAAATGGCTTTCCAGAGCGTTCATTTACATTGGTGTCTGTACGGCCTCGTTTACAGTCAGCATACCACCGATAAATAGTTGTTTTTGATAAAGCAGAATCCCTGTAACACACTTGAAGCCATTGCTCAGGTTGCACGGTGTTTGTTCCTAGTAAAACGCAGTGTTTAATTAAAACACGAAATTCTGTTTTTCTATTGTTTTAAAATCGGGCCAGGGCTTAGATGGAACACTAATAACCTTCAAATTCTGCTTGAAATATCTAAGCCATTTTTTAATATATTAAAACAAAATAAATAATAAATTGCATTTGAAACTGCATATACGCTTTCAGTAATCCAAACACATTTATTGTTATTTTTTTTAATTTTAGCTAATAAAGGCTTAAATTAAAAATAGTGCAATTTCATTAGCTAAAAAAAAAAATCACAAAAAATTAAAATAATTATTTAAGAAAAATATATTTTTTTTTGTGTTTTACTTTTGCTTTTATAACTTCCTTCAATCTTCTGTTCATCCATCCGACCAGGTTTGTTACAGCCGAAGGAAATTTTTTGCCATTCTTCATACAATGCTGTCTCTAACTCTTACCTGGTACAAATGGTTCTTTTTCGAACTTTCTTCGCTACAACAGCCCAAAGGTGCTCTAAGGGATTAAGATCCGGACTTTGGAGGGGATGCGGCAACACCGCATCTTTGTTATACCGGCTGTGTGCTTTGGGTCAATATCATTACAGCATTACACCCAGCGTTAGTCTCAATTTTTCTTTGCTTTCCGGGATACAACGTTTTAGGATATCCACTTTGTTAAATTTCCTTCAATTACATGAAGGGAGCCAACTCCGTTTGTTGCGATTGAACACCAAACCATTATGTTCCCACCACTGTGCTTAACTGTAGAAGAGACATTTTTGGGATCCAAAGCAGTTTCGTCCCTCCTCCACACAAAGCGTCGACCATCACTACTGAAAATTTTAAATTTTGATTCGTCACAAAAAAAAAAAGTTACTTGATTCCAGAACTCATCCGGCTGATTCTGAACGTACTCTTTGGCATACTCCAGTCGCTTTTTTCTGATAAGGTTGGCTTTTTGCGAGGTGTGATGGCTTTCAGATCATATTTATGTAAAAAATTGCGTGCTGTTTGCGGATGAACTTCTGCAATTTTTTCTTTCTTCAAAGTTTTGGCACTTTCGACGGCTTATTTCTTCGGGTTTCTATTTACCACCCTTAAAATTCGTCGTTTACTTTGATCTTTAGAAATTTTAGAATGCCTTCCACTTCCCGAAACGCGATGAAGAAAACCGTTATCTTTAAAAGACTTTATAATATTGAAGACTGTTGATTAAGGTTTGCTTACAATTGAAGAAATTTCGGGAGTACTATAATTTTGTTCATAATAATCAATTATTAAAACTTTCATATCACGGGACGCCTGTTTATTTTCCATTTTTTCAACAACAAAATTGAATTGCATAAATATGCGATTGTAAACAACTTGACAGAATAGCGGAGGTAATCTTTGATCATAGATAAGAATTTAAAAGCAACTGTACATTATTTTGATCTTGGAAAACAAGTGTCCCAGTTTTTTTTCGGTTTATGAATTTGCACTATTTTTGATTTAAAGCTTTTGTTGTTAAAATTAAAAAATTAACAATAAATGTGCTTGAACTGCTGAAACCGTATTAAACTGCAGTTTCATATCAATTTATTTCGTTTTAATATTTTAAAAAATGGCTGAGATATTTCAAGCTGAATTTGAAGGTGTGTGTCCCAGTTTTTTTTGTTTCACTGTAGCTCATCAGCTACTCTTATTGGGCGCGTTACTGTTCTCTCATGAGTAAAAGGAACCTACATCTTTTCGCCGACTCCGAACGGCGAGGTTGGAACATTTCTTTTTTCTTAGACAGTTGCTCCAACTTAGACTTTGATTAGACTGTCAGCAGCTCGAAGGTGGTGCCGTGAAAAGTGCAAGTAAGTTGAAAATCGAACCTGGAACTTAAGCGTGTGAGTTTCGCCCTCTATCCGCTACGCCACGATCCTCCCTAGTAAAAATCACATGTTGAAGAGTTGGCATTTCGAGAACCTTCTTTTATGTTAAGGACTTTGTTGATTCAATTCCGACCTTGATGAAGTAGTACGAGTTCTAAGTTATAATCCAGCACAAGCTGGCGTATGTCGTAAGTATGCTAAAACTTGTCATGGGGCAGTATAACTGATCTGGGTGCACACAGTTGTTTGTCATATGCATTGATGTCGACGACCACCACCTCGGTGACAGTCGCCCCTCACTTTATTCTTTTTCTTGTGTCAACTTCTCTCCTTCAATGTCAGCCAACATGCCTCTCCAGCCAACACGATCTTTCGCCAGCTGTCTCCAGTTGCGCACTCCAAGTTGGTTGAGGTCCTTCTCCACTTGTGTGCGACACCATAGTCTAGGTCGTCCTCTGTTGCGTTGTCCCAACGGCACGGATTCAAAGACTTTTCTGGCCAGAGTTATGGTGTCCGTACGCTCTACATGGCCTAGCCATTATATCCGCAGACGCTTGACCAGGCGCATGTCGCTGTACAGCCCATAGAGTTCGTCGTTAAATCTTCTCCTCCAGATACCATCAACGCAAACAGGACCAAAAATCGCACGGAAAACTTCTTGGTCCTTTTTAATATTTGGCGCAATGGAAAGTGACTTGAATACCCTTACCTGACTTCATACCGATAAAAGTCAATCGACATAAATGGGATTCCTGTTTGTGATGTCCTTTGGATTATGTAAGACGAAAATGAGTCCATCAACGTTCTTCTCTTTTTCTTCGTGTCGGTCTGGACCTCAGACAACATGCCTCTCCAGCCGTCGCCAACTGCCTTCAGTTGCGCACTATGTAGATTGAGGTCCACCTCAGCCCTCTGTTGCGTTGTCCCACCGTCTTAGATTCGAAGATTTTTCGGGTTGGTCATAGCCATCGTAAACATTGTATTCGAAAACGCTTGGCCAGGCGCATGCCGGCGAACAGCCCATAAAGTTCGTCCTTGATTCTTCTACTTCAAGTACCATCAAGCTAAAATCTCGTGCAGAAACTTTCTCTTGAAAAGACTAAAAACTTCCTCACCCAGCAGGCTTCCGCGCCAAAATTCAGGACTGATGTCATGGGAAGATTCTTAGTTCCTTCTAAATAGGAATGAAGTCATCCTTGGCTAAGTACGCTGAATTCCCATGAAGGGGTCTAGTAAAATTCATTTGTCGTGGAAATGTATCAGAAATTTAGAAAAAAGAATTGCAACAGAGTATGGGGAACCGTATTGATCCCTCGAAAACTTCCTGAAGACCCATTGTGACGTCAAACTCTCGGCCACCCCAAAGTTTAGTTATCGGGGAAGGAAGAGGTCTTTCAAATTTTGGCATTTATAGTTGGAAAAAGATTTAAGGTTCCTACACTCTTAAGACAGCAAGAGCGAGCACAACGCAAGTAGTTGCTGACGAAGCTCGGCCCCGAGGCTCTAATCTCCCTCTAGAACAAGGGAGACACAGTTGAAGGGATATCGGGGGAATACTTTACCTAACCGCCGTTCTTTTAATTCTTGTAATTTTTTTACTATACTTTTATATCTGCTTTTGGCTTGTTTTCCAATAAAGTCATAAAATTTCCTACAAACTTCTTTTAAGCAGGGAAGGAGGCCCAAGATAGCAATATGCTCCCAGCACCCACTCCAGTGCTTCTGTCCATCCAATTATTGTAAATCATTTCGTGTCGTGATCAATTCAAACGTCTAGATTCGATTACAAACCTGAACTTGGGATCATCCTAGGGCCTACATGAAAACTTGCCCAATTCGAAAATAAATTGTGGCCTTCCTCTAGCAGCACGGTGAAGGGACGTTTAAAAAATTACTCCCACCCGACAGTGGTATATAGCGCCAGCTTGGCTCATTTCACTTCATGCAGATTTTCAAATGGAAAGGCAATAGCTAACAAAAGGGAAATCAAACCACAGCCGACCTTCTTGACACACTTTTCCGTAAGTCCTCTCAAAGCCCAGGTTTCAACAACACCATTGCGGTTGGCGAAAAAGTTGATTTTTTTCGCCTTCTCGCCTTGTTGACAAATGGTGTCACAAGATTCTATCGATGACGCCAGCGCGCAAACCGCAGCATGCCATTTGTCACCCACTAATCTGGTTTGTGGTTACGGCAGTCGAGATGTCGTGAATCCCTTGATTTGTGTTTCCATCCACGACCGGGGAAACCTTTGGATTATGATTTTCTTGCAAGAAATTCAGGAGCGTTGTTTCCCCCCTGAAATCCTAATTTATATCCTGTGTTGGGCCAAAATGGAGGCAATGCGGTGAATTGGTATTTCCCTGCAGTGTTTTTTTGTAACGAAAAGGCCGAAATGTCATACCTCCACAATTGTACAGGATTCCAATCCTTGGCAGAGTTCTCCTTTTTTCAGTTTCCTACCTAATTGCAAACAAAGGTCGCGGATACTGCTAATCCCTTCTTCTTTCGCCTCTCCACAGGCACTGACCTAGCTAGCCGGCAATGAAGTGTAAATCATAATCATCCCTCAGCTGCACAGAATGATTTTTCAAAGGACTTACTCCGGCCGCAAGGCGCAAAAACCAATTTGCAGCATCACCACCGGGGGAATCATAATTTTGTACCTTGTCGACGCTGCCCCAATAACTCATCTCGCTGCGGAGTGGTCGGTCAATTAGCTGGCTCCATCTTCCATCGCCCAGCAAATGGCATGGCATTATCCCGTCGGGTTGTGACGTCGGTTGCCGAGGCGAGGCCAAGTGCGTCTCTAATTAGCAACGTGATTGTTGGGGCTCGGAGTGATTTGAGTTGGACAGTGTTCCTGGCGTTGACTCCCAGCGGCATCTGTGTTGCTGTCAGGGTGGAAGGCCATCGATTCCGGGCTTGAAACATATTAAATGAAGTAGTCCTGCCTGGCCGTCTGGCGTGTCCACCACTCATTGTGCGATCATCAATTATTTAGGGATGATGGTTGCCATGCACTGAATATTCGACGGGGTCAAGGAGCAGCGAGACTTTCCAATCTAGTCGGGTTGTAATTGGAGTGCTCGTGCACGGGAAGATTGTGGCTGTGGACTCCAATGACTTGCATTGGTTCGAAGATGGGCAGAACAGGCGGTTTGAAGTGCGTAACACTGATGAATGAATGAACAGCTTTCCTTTTAATTTGCGTGTGCAAGAGCGACTTTAAATTCTCCTAAGTGATCAAGTCACAGCACTGGCTGAAAATATAGAAGAAGACAGATAGAGGAGGTACCTATGCATATAAGTTGTAAACGCCTATAGGTAACAATTGCGTAGAAGCGAAGAGCATTCCATATTCTTGTGATGCGGTAGATGAACGAGTCTCAAATAGGTAGAGGGAGGTTTTTGGAGCACCAGATAAATCAATTTGATGCCGCCGCCTAAAACATGTAGTATGTCAACATGCAACAATTTATGGGCTTCGTTCTCTGTAAGAAATACATGATAATCCAAAGCAAGCAATCTGAATCGGAATCGGAATCGTATTCGGAATCTAAATCGGAATCGGAATTAGAATTCAAATCGAAATCGGAATCGGAATCAGAATCGGAATCGGACTTGTAACCGAAATCGGCATCGGAATCGGAATCGAAATCGGAATCGGAATCGGAATCGGATTCGGAATCGGGTTCGGAAACAAAATTGGAATCGGAATCGGAATCGAAATCGGAATCGAAATCGGAATCGGAATCGAAACCGAAATCGGAATTGGAATTGGAATTGCAATCGGAATCGGAACGGGAATCTGAATTTGAATCGTATTCGGAATCTAAATCGGAGTCGGAATAGGAATGGTTTTCGGTATTTTGTTTGAATCGGAATCGGAATCAGAATCGGAATCGGAATTGTAACCGAAATCGGCATCGGAATCGGAATCGAAATCGGAATTGGATTCGGAATCGGAATCAAAGTTGGAATCGGAATCGGAATCGGAATCGAAATCGGAATCGGAATCAAAATCGAAATCGGAATCGGAATCGAAATCGAAATCGAAATTGAAATCGAAATCAGAATCAGAATTGGAATCTTAATCTGAATTTGAATCTGAATCGGAATTGGAATCGGAATCGGAATCGGTATCGGAATCGGACTCGGAATTGGAATCGTATTCGGAATCTAAATCAGAGTCGGAATAGGAATGATATTCGGAATTTTTTTTTAATCGGAATCGAAATCGAAATCGAAATCAGAGTCGGAATTGGAATCTGAATCTGAATTTGAATCTGAATCGGAATTGGAATCGGAATCGGAATCGGAATCGGACTCGGAATTGGAATCGTATTCGGAATCTAAATCGGAGTCGGAAAAGGAACGGTATTCGGAATTTTTTTTTAATCGGAATCGGAATCGATATCGGAATTGGAATCGGAATCTGAAGTTGAATCGGAATCTAAATCAGAATCGCAATCGGAATTGGAATCGGAATCAGAATTGGAATAAATATCAGAATCGCCACCTGAATCGAAGTAGATTTGAAACTGGAATGAGAATCGGAATCGGAATTCGGTCGGAATAGCAAATAATTTATTTCGCTGCTGTTGGTCGGAAAACAGCGTTACGCTGTTGACAAATATCTTGTACGACTAGCATCTTTGGCTGTCTAACTTTTAATTTTTTAACTTCATTCCTTAGCTCGCTCGCTCGTTATCTAGCTTGTGGGTAGAGTGCGACTCTCCGACGCCGAAGTTCGTTCCCGGCTCGAATTTTTCACGGGACCATCTCTTTTGAGCTGCTGACAACACTCTAAGAGTAATAACTGTCTAGGAAAAAGCTTTTCAAACTTCGCCGTTCGGAATCGGCAAAAACTGTAGGTCCCTTCTACTCGTGACAGAACAGTAGCGCGCACATCACGAGTAAGTTGATGAGCAAGCTAGGCCCTGGTCCCCCTGTGGACTGTTAGTCAGCTCTTCTAGGCTTTCGACGGAAAGCAGGACTAGAGCTGCTTAATATAATGCAATGTATGTTCTTTTTTGAAATTTCTCATCCGTAGCCACTCGGCCATCAATTCATTCTCATCTCATCAGTCAAAATTGCTATCATCTTAACATTATTTGGTCAGCATAATTAATTTCCCTCCCCTCATCAGCCGAAGGGATTAGACGACAATTTGTCACTGAATGTCCTAAAATTCTTGTCCACAGGCTTAAAGCTACATGCCACTGCAAAACTTTCAAATTGAATGCAATTATCACTCCGGTCACAAGTGGGTGCCCATTCAGCCCACCGAAGGGTTGGTTATGAATTTTAAGAAATCGTTTTGTGCAACTCGACTCCTGTGAAGACCTCCGTCTCCACATCCCGATACAATGTCTGCCAGAACGGCAAACCGAGTTGCAATGCAGCTCAACCAGTGTGTACCCTGCTTATCTGGCAGTGGTTAGTAAGTACAGATTATCATTGGTCTCGTAATACCTGGCACAATGCAAGTGGACCCAAATGGTTATGCCTGGACGATGGTGGCTTCATGCTCCGCCACGGTACAAGAGCCAGCTGCACTTCAAGCTGCCCAGGCAGACACTCATGGATCCACTTAAATGCTGAACAATTTGCGGGGGAATGACCTGCAGAAATTTTGTGAAACCCATCGTCATCGTCGTGGTGTAGTGAAACAAAGCAGGGGGCCGTAGACGAGTGGTGGCACCGGCGACGACGCGTGGGCAACTGAGTGGGAGTCTGTAGGAACTCATCAGACTGTGAAAGCTGCGATAATGCAATAAATTTGTGTGAAGCATTTTGTTCGAGTGTCCGTGCGGTGCCCATCCGGAGTACCTGCTGGGACATGTTTATGTTTTCCATTAGGTTCGTCACAGCAGGACGGACTTTGTTGAAGGGTTGCTCAGTGTGAGATCCAGCTGCGAGGGAATGTACTTATTTTTAGATCGACACTTTATTTTGGGATGAGTGGGGTGTGTGCAAGTGTGTGTGTGCTCGGATGGCATGTGAACTTCATAGGGATGGGATGCATCATGTGAGGTATAAGCCAGCTGGTCTATGTTTCATCGTTTAATTTCATCGGATGTGATGATCTGGAGTGTATGATGAAGGCTTGACAAGTAGAATTAAACTGCCGGGCTGGTTTTTAAAGAAACATTTGCAGGATAACTAAATCTCAATGACGACAGTGACTTTGGTTTAAAGTAGCTGTTCCACCTTAGACTGTTGAACTTTGCCTGGAGGAGAAACGAATGGTTTCCAAATTTTAGAAAATTCGTAATCTCTCCACAGGATCTTCAGATAATTCGGCTAGATTGCAGGGAAGTTTCCGCTCCTTTCTAACTTTCATCACACGACCATGTTTATAACTAAACTTATAACCAGTGATGACAGATTTCTTCCTCCCCCTTCTTGAGGCTAAACATATAGAATGGAATTCCGTGCATTCAATCAAGGCGGCCTGTCCCATAGGTACTTGTAAGACGCCCAAATTAAATGTTCGACCCATCCTCGACATGGTCTACTGCCTCTCATAGACTTCTTTAGAGTGCGTATATTTATTTAAAGGGGGGCATGGGCCTGTGCACGCGAGGTAACGTCGTTGATTGCGCTCAACATGGCGAGCTACCAAGACTATCCTCGTTAGTGCACAGGTCAAGTTGACATACAGCCTCCACGCGAAGCCCCCTGGATAGCCATCACAACACCCGTTGTATGGTGAGCCAATGTACACAGCGAGCTCCTCCCCCCGAGGGTTTAAATAATGCGTCTGGCCTACCAGTCTGTGGGTTGCGCGTGAAGCTAACTTCCTCACCACGTAAAAAACCGTTAGTTCAAAGAACCCGATATGCCTCGGATAATGAAGGATCACACTTTGACGACCCCGGCAAACGTTTTAAGGACAATGATTTTCGGTTTTGCACGTGGAATGTGAGGTCCCTCAACAGGCCATGTGCAGCCGAACAACTTGCGGGGGCCCTTGACTGCTACAAGTCAGACATTACCGCCATCCGGGAAGTGCGAAGGGATGAGCCTGGCATAAAAGCGATGAAGAACTGCGATATCTACTACAGCAATTGCTATAGAGAGAGAAGGCAACGCTTATTCGGATGCGGATTTGTTGTTCGAGGCAGACTTAGGGAAAAAGTCTTGAGGTGCAGCCCGTCAGCCAACGCCTCATGACAATCCGCGTCAGGGCTGAATTCGGGAACATTAGCCTGAATTGCGCCCACGCCCCGACAGAGGAGAAGGATGACAACATCAAGGATGACTTCTATGATCTCCTAGAAAGAACATACGATCGATGCCCCAGCTATGACACCAAGATCGTTCTAAGAGATTTCAACGCTCAGCTGGGAAAGGAGGACATCTTTGCTGGAGTCATCGGTAAACACAGCCTGCACGACAACACATCCGGAAACGAAATCAGGCTGTTGGACTTCGCCTCGGGGCGAAACCTTTCTGTGGCTAGCACGCGGTTCTCACACCTGGACATTCACAAAGGAACCTGGCGATCTCCTGATCAATCAACCGTCAACCAGATTGATCACGTTGCGATCGACGTCAGACACTCCTCCAGTATTCTCGATGTCCGAACCTTCCGAGGTGCAAACATCGACTCGGATCGTCACCTTGTTGTAGCCAAGGTAAGAACCCGGTTATCAAAAGAGCAACGGAGTCGAGAAAGGCCAAAACGGTTTGACGTCGAAAAGCTACAATCGCAGCTGATTGCTGGGAACTTTGCCGACCGAGTCTCCCGGAAACTCGCTCAGAGTTCGACGCTTCCTGCACTAAGCATAGAAGAAGAATGGAAACGTTGTCAAGAAGCCATCAAAGAGGCCGCCACTGATGAGCTGGGTTTCACGCCACCGCCTAAGAGGAACCAATGGTTTGACGATGAGTGTAGGCGGGCGCATGCAGCCAAACAAGAAGTATACAAGGCAAAGCTGCATCGAACGACGAGAGCTGTTTGTGAGCTCTACAAACAGAGAATAAGGGAAGATAACCGGATTCTCAGAAGAAAAAAGAAAGAGCACGAGAAGCGCGCGGTCGAAGAAATGGAGAGGTGCTATGGCAGGAATGACGTCCGAAATTTTTACCGCAAGATAAACAGTTATCCTGCGATTACAAAGCGCGGACAGAAGCCTGCCGGGACCAAAATGGACAACTGGTGGTAGAGTCGCAGTCGGTGCTGAGAATCTGGAACGATCATTTCTGCAGACTTCTAAACGGCGATGACAACCCAAATTCCGCTGTTAGGCAGAATGTCCCAATCAATTTGGACGAAGATGGACGGGATCCCCCCGAAATACTAATAAATCGTCCCCCGAAATACTAATATCGACACTGAAGTCGAACAACGCTGCTGGCGCGGACAGACTATCCGCAGAGCTGTTAAAAGCGGCTGGGGATGAGCTGGTTGGGTGCATGCACCAGCTCATCTGTAGGATATGGTCGGAGAAAAGCATGCCCGACGAGTGGAATCTCAGCATCGTTTGTCCGGTTCACAAGAAAGGAGCCCCCTTGACTACGCCAACTACCGAGGGATTAGTCTCCTTAACATCGCATTTAAGATTTTCTCTGCCGTACTGTGTGAGCGCCTGAAACCGTTCGTCAACAACCTGATAGGTCCTTATCAGTGTGGTTTCAGGCCAGGGAAGTCCACAATCGACCAGATCTTCACACTGCGGCAGATCCTGAAGAAGTCCCAAGAAGTACAAATCGACACCCACCATCTATTCGTTAATTTCAAGGCCGCGTATGACAGCGTGCATAGAGACGAGCTATACAATGCCATGTCTAGTTTTGGCATTCCTACCAAACTCGTCAGATTCTGTAGGATGACGATGGAGAACTCTCGCTGCTCCGTCAAGGCCAGTAACGAACCCAACGAGACCTTCAATGTCAAAAAAGGTTTCAGACAAGGCGACGCACTGTCATGTGACTTCTTCAACATCATTTTTGAGGGGATCGTGCGGAACTCACACGTTAACATCAGAGGCACAATCTTCCACAAGTCCATTAAACTGCTAGCTTATGCGGATGAATTTGACGTGATCGGCCTAACTCAGCAAGCAGTTATTGAGGCGTTTGCTAGCATCGAAGCGGAAGCGGCTAAAGTGGGACTGGTGGTAAACGAGGGCAAAACGAAGTATATGCTGTCATTGAAGAAGGACGCAAAACATCGACGTCTCGACAGAGCGTCACAATGGGCAGCAGACACTTCGCGGAAGTCAAGGACTTCGTCTAGCTCGCCTCCGCGGTGAATAGGGACAACAACATCAGTACCGACATCAAGCGCAGAATCACTCTTGCTAATCGCCGTTTCTTTAGGCTTAAGAGGCAATTGAGTAATAACGCCCTCTCCCGAACGACCAAAGTGACTTTGTACAAAACCTTGATCATCCCAGTCCTGCTTTGCGGCGCAGAAATCTGGAGGCTACTAAAAGCGGTTAAGGAAGCCATTGGTCTCTTCGAGAGAAAAGTTCTGCATGCGATTTTTGGTCCTGTTTGCGGTGATGGCACCTGGAGGAGAAGATTCAATCACGAACTTTATGGGCTCTACGGCGGCATGAGCCTAGTTAAGCATCTACGGATACAACGCTTAAGGTGGCTAGGCCATGTAGAGCGTATGGACAGCACTGATCCGGCCCGAAGAGTTTTCGAATCCGAACCACAGGGACAACGCAACAGAGGATGACCAAAACTTAAGTGGCGCACACAAGTGAAGAAAGGACCTCAACCAAATTGGAGTGCGCAATTGGAGGCAGCTGGCAAGAGATCGTGCTAGCTGGAGAGGCATGTTGGTTGAGGCCCAGGTCCACCCCGGATTGTAGCGCCATCCGAAGAAGAAGAAGAAACGTTCATGCAATATTGAATGTATGCTGGTTCCACTAATGCCTAATGTTCTCTCAACAGTAGATGGGACCTACAGTTTTTTGCCGAATCCGAACGGCGAAGTTTGAGAAGCTTTTTTTTCTTAGACAGTTATTACTCTGTGAGTGTTGTCAGCAGTTTGAAAGAGATGGCGCCGTGAAAGATTCGAGGTGTTCAACCGGTAATCTAACGTAGACTCTTCGGCGTGTAAGTGTCGCACTCTACCCACTACGCCACGGCGGCCACCTGCCATTCACAAGGAATTAAATTAAAGTGACGTGATTAATTAAAGGACATCTTCATCTGGGTGTTCTTGTTCTTGCTTACAGTTGAATGGCTGCAAGGGAATGTCTCAAGGTAAGGGAAATCAGAAACTCATTCAGTTTAATTTTCTTTTCCTTGCACAAGAGGCGTTTTCTCAATTTAACACATTCATCCCAACCCACACCGCGTACGATCTGTTCCCTGCCATCGCCTTCTGAAGATGCTGCGTGTATACACAAGGACATGAAGTCACATGCTACCCCTTGCTGGCGTCACATAATTTAAATTAAATGCATATTTCATTATTTTCCCTGCCGCAACTGCGCAAGGTCTAAAGTTCTTCTCACAAAATCTACACAACGCACAAAGAGTCTGATTATTAAAACAATATTAAAACCAGTGCAAAACTCAAGTAATCCTGCGCCAAGTACGAAGCTTCACGTCGATTCCCTTGCAAACTTTATCCACTTATCGTAAGCGGCGAAGTAAAAAATCACATCCTCGTTGTATCCCTGCATCCCAATGTTTCATTAACACCCCATCTTTCCTTCTCTGTCTCTCTTTCTCTACCTCTCTGTCTTACACTCTCCATTTATGCCGGGAATTGAATTTGCATTTCTTATCAAAAGCGCATCATAAACAGGGACAAAAACTTTGCCGAGCGATTATTCTTTCTTCTGTCGGAGAGCTGAAAGCCGCCCCAACCCGGAAAACGTTGACAGCTAATTTCATACTCACCCTCACAGCATGCCTTGTGTGTCTGCATAACTCCGCACTCACGCCGAGTGTGCACGCCGGCGGTGCGCAGAAAAAGTTTTCCTTTTCAAGTTTTATGCACTTCCTAATGACTTGAGAGAAGAGAAAATGCAAAGAAATAAAATAACGGTATCTAATGTCCACTTAATGACTTTCTTGTCATTATTAACTAATCACAAGAACGAGATACTTTTCGTTTTGAGCAAAAATTTCATTCTCCAGTCCCATCCACCCGCCGAGGAGACACAAAGACTTTACACTTAATTAGTCCACTCCGCCTTCTGCCCAAGTTGAGGGACAGTGCTCCAGACTGCAGACTCCAGACAACGAGCTTTAAAATAACAAATGCTCCGCAATTTGTCGGGGGCATTACAATGAAGGGTGTTCCCGGGGATTTAAATGGAACGATTGGGTGATTGAATGAGCTGTGTGATAGATTTTTAATTTATTTAATGTTCCCGTCGCTGTGCTGGTTGTTGGTCCATGTGGCCGTGGTCGGAGCCTCGCGCAAAGCGATGCTCATTTCGGTTTAGTGGCGCGCCAGCAGAAGTGACAGTGGCAATGGCAATTTCATTCCGACTTAATTGCGACTCTCCATCCGCTCCTCACTTGTGGAGCCATTAGATTGTTGTCTGACTTTGTGCTGACGGAGTTACAGGAGTGGTCGCACAAAGCGGGGCGTCATAAAAAAGACACGAGCTTGTCAGTGATTCACGCTTAATGCACTCATCATCTAGTTTCCCCAGCATATTCGAGGTAATGGAACGTCCGGCATTATTCAGGGGTGATGACGAAATTCCTCAAACCAAGCCGTCCCACTGTGGACGGTGCATCAGCACAGCAAGGAAAACTTAATTGAATTGCCCGGAGCAACTTGGATGCAGTGCGAGAAACGAGAAAGTCGAACAAGAAAAAGGGAAATTTTAAGGTAATCTTGTTGTGCAATCGTAAGGTGTCCTGGAGGACTTTGATTGCGTTCAGCTTGCTTCGAGGAAATTCGAAAAACACAGACAGAGAGAAAGACCGAGGATCTATGGTGTGCACTTTGTGATGTGATGTCGAAGGCGAAGCGATGAGCTCAGTCAACCGGCGAACGTTTCCTGATGCATGATCGTTCGAGTAAATTGGAAGATGTTTTTACCCGATATAAGACGGCAGTTTTATGTTGACGGTGACTGCAGTGATTGACTGGGAAATGCTCTCCGAAAAAAATGGTACAAGTTTCCATCAGCCATTGAAGCGTACTCCGGAGAAAAGGGTGTACCCGATTTTAGATAGTCACCCCGAACCTGAAATTTCGATGAGGACGTAACGTGCAAAAATGTTGCAGGCCATGACGAGTGTTCGTAAGGTAGGAATACAACCCAATACATACCCTTTTGTGCTAAAGGACGTAAGTTTGATTTTCAGACATTTGCATTGACACGTTCTACATGTGACACTACGCAGACTTTCATTCCGTCTGACACAATCGTATATGTTTCATTTGTTCATAGACCTCATATAAAAGACATCGAAATTTGGGCCTCCAAGTAAGGGCAATGGATTTCAGTAGTCGCCAGGTGAGACGTATATAACATCACCGGGCCATGTCACTTTCACCTGTTTAGTTTGTTATCCTCGCGCGTCTCTTAACATATTACTAAATAAGTCCCGGGACTGACACATAGGGGGCGCCACTTACAAAAAAAAATATCTCTTTTACTTTTTGGTACAAACATTCAAATGATATGTGTTTTCATGACAATCTGATTATGAGATTACAAGTTACCAGGTATACCGGTACGTAATGAAAATAAAACACTTATTATTAATGAGAAAGTAAAAACATTTTATTCAAAGTATTGGCCATTGTTTTCTAAACATTTTGACCACCTTTCTGGCAATTTGTGAATAACACGCCAATAAAATGTTTCGTCTTTTAAAGCAAACCAATCAGACATCCAATTTTCGACCTCCTCGTAGGAGTCAGAGTGCTGCTCAGCCAATGCGTGTCCCATCGATGAAAACCAATGGTAGTCGGAAGGAGCCAAGTCTGTTGAATACGGCGGGTGGGGTAGCTGCTCCCAGCCAAGTGTTTTGATTGTATCTTGAACCGGTTTTGCTTTGTGTGCAGGTGCATTGTCATGGAGCAAAATTACCTTGGCGTGTCTTCTGTCCCATTCTGGTCGTTTCTCGATGAATGCATGGTTTAAATTGATCATTTGTTGTCGGTAGTGATCAGTATTAACGGTTTCACCAGGTTTTAGCAGCTCGTGCTACAACACACCTTTCTGGTCCCACCAAATACACAGCATTGTCTTCTTGCAGAATCGATCTTTACAGTCGATGTTGATGGTTGTCCCAGATTAACCCATGATTTTTTCCGTTTAGGATTCTTAATCGCCAGTAACAATCCGATGCAAAACCGATTTTCTTTCGTGTCTTTGAAGCAAAATTTCACAAGCGTTTTTTCGGTTTTCCATCTGTCTTCCATTCAATTCATGTGGCACCCATTTTCCACACTTTTGGATCAGTCCCATGGCTTTTAAACGGTCAGAAATTGTTTGTTATGCAACATTTAACATTGCTGCCATTTGCTTTTGACTCAAAGTGTCATCTCCATCCAATATCGTTTTTCATAATTTGGCGTCTTCAAACTTTTTCGGTGGTCTTCCACGTTCTTCATTTCTCACATCAAAATCATTGTTTCTGAACCGTTGAAACCATCTTATGCATATTGCTGCTGATAGAGCATGATCACCATAAACCTCGACAAGCATTCGATGCGACTTTGCAGCACTTTTCTTCAAATGAAAACAAAAAATTATTACTTTCCGCAAATTATCACTTTCTGGTACAAAATTTGACATTTTTAACACGATGAAAAAATATGATATTGTCTGTTCAATAACTTGATGTGTACTAAATATTTTGCAACGATGTCATAGCAAACAAACAAGAATAAAATAAGGGCTTGTTCACAACAAATGCTCCCTATCGAGACATTTGTATCTTGACGCTCACTTCATACTGGTATAGCTGGTACAGTGCTTCAAGTGACGCTACTTCTGCGATTTTTAGAACAATGGAATAGAATTTCTTGTGCTGATTAAGCACTTTGATGGAAACAGATACGACGTAAGCTCAGCAATGGCTTGAAATGTGTTACAGGGACCTTAAAATGTAACGTATTTTCAACGAAAAGTACGTCAATTAAAGGGGAATCGGGATGGTTAGAAAAACGTAGGCGACAGCCTACAGCACCAAATCCGGATTGACTTAGGACCCATTTTACGTCAACCTCTCAGCAAGTGCGTCAGTCCTTCTTTTCGGTCGGTCTGGTCCTTCTTTTATATCAACCTCACAACAAGTACGTCAGTATTCTGTTCAGCTACCAGGACATAGCGACATCCAGTACAAAATGTATTTGATGAACGTGCCGAACCCGGCAGAAGTTCCTCAATCTCGTCAGAAAGAGCAGCTGCTTATACTTCTTGTAGCAGGTGTACAAACAGGAAATATTCCTTTTTGCGATTTGGGAACTTTGCTTTGATGATATTTGTTTTGAAACTCCTTAAGACACAGACTTCGTGTGCTTAGCAAAAGATAATCTGAGAGCAGGAATCCCCTTCGATATCATTTTGTAACATCTCAACCATATGCCCTCCTCCTCTGTCTTGTGAAAATGACCAAAACTAAGGACTTTCGTCGCTTGGAATTTTTTGCCCCAAAAAACAGCACACACCTCTAGACTCGGCTTGCTTTACATCAACCTCTGCAACACAGAAAAAGTGGGTTTCTTACTTCCAGTCCCAAAGCCAAGTCCCAACATGTCCTCAAACGGGTGTCAATCCTCCACGAGGTGGAGAGGACACCCAACCAAACAACCAACTTCGACTTTTTAAAGTATTCTCACGATTATTTGTTTTCCTTTCCACAGCAGCGACGGGAGAAACCAAGCTCACAGATGCCCCCTCGGAAAGTGGTAAATATGAAATGAATCAATCTCGACTGCCTCGCACAGAGGAATACCAAACGAAATCACTTCGTTCACGCTTCAAATATTGAACAAGAAAATTGCAGCCTTAATGAAAACAGAGCCATTGAGCCAGGGTTCACACCGAGTGCAAACAACGCCAACAAGGCACAAGCCAACAAGGCACCAGCCAACAAGGCAACGTCTTTGGCAAACTGAAGCTGAGAGTGCTTCATTGCTTTCTAGATCTCCTAGGTCATGCTTAAATGTTTTCCATATTCGTTACCCACCCAGCTAGAGGTGACAGGTTTTGTGATGCTCAGTTGACTTCACCGGCAAGACGAGGCGAAGGAGTGAAAGAAGGAGATGATATAGAGCGACACTTGAGTCAATATACACGTTTGATGATGGGGTGGAATGATGACTCAGTTCTGTTGGCACAGTGACTGGAGCCAGGACATTGATTATTGTTTGTCCTCTTCCATTCGGCCGTTCGTCATCCTCGCACCGGTTGGCCGGACGCTTGAATTGGGGTCATATCACGGTGAGGAGATGAATAGAAATTGAAGAAAATCATCATCGACTGGGTGACTGGGGCGTATACGCAACCATATCAGTGTGTCCTGTGATAGGCGCACACTGGCGGTAGCGACTGTTGTAAAATCGCATGATGAGGGAAATTTAATTAATTTCTGATTTTTGCTTCACTCCTCCCCACTCTGGTCCGCGCTCCCACAAGACATAAGCAGTTCTCAGGTAAACTCCCTTCGTTCCTTAAATTTCCTAATTCACTTCCGTGTGCATCGTCTGCCTGCCTGTGTGTTTTTGTGAGCCCCTGCAGAATCCATTATGCACTAGCCGACGTGTGTGCACACAGCACTTGTCGTTATCCTAGATTTCTGCTCTTCTCACGAGGCAACAAGAAACATAAGTGGGAACCGCTCTGAATCCCAAAATCCTGATTCCACCCTACGGCCCACCCTTGGCACTTGGCGTGCATTCGGCCTGAGGCAGGATGTTGTGCGATATTTTTTTGCTTTGGTTGTGCTCCTTTTCCTACGCCCCTTAGATATTTTTATTATATTTTCCTTTTCGTCCGCAAATGAAAGGATTCGTGCTTTGACTGTCTGTCGTTTGATTCGGTGATTCTGTGCCTGTGACCGTGCTGGCGCCTTTTGTGTGTGTGTGTATCGTAAAATTAGAGTAAGTACTGCGGTAGGTGATGCAGCAACTCTCGACACACAGGCGGGAAGGACGAGGCGAAATTTAATAATCTCGTAATCCGTTTTCATAGCCCGAAGGTTTTGGCACAGTCACAATCTCCGGCCATGCCTCCCACTCTTCACAGAATCATTCACGGGCAAGAAGGATTACCGCCCATTTTGTAGCCCACTCTCCTTGTTTCTTCCGTTTTTTGGGTCGCAGAGTGCTTGTCTAAACAAAAAGCAAATCATTCGCCGTCTCTGCCTTGCCTGCGTCCTTTTCATCTACGTTCGTTCTTTCAAGCAGAAAATTGTCATGCGGATCATCTGCAGCTCGTGCATTCTGTAGACGGACCGACCATTAATGGCTGATGGCATTTAATCCCCCCACAGCGTCGCCTATTGTCCCGACTGACACTCTATACGGCGTCTGCCTTCATCGCACGTGGTGGAGGATTAATTACATTTGCGGGCGGAGAATGTACAGCAGGGATGCATCATCGACTGACTTCATATTGTCTCGTCTGGCTACCTTGAAGCGTGTCCTTGCAGCCGGCACACTGTCCATGGTGCTATGAGATTTCAAATTCTCCTCCTACTCTCTTGTCAGGGGATTACGAGGGAACCCATTCGTTTGTCCTGTTTACACGAATCATATCCGACAGAGACTCTGAGACTGAATTCTGCGAAATTAGGAATGAAGCACTTTTACCCCGCGTTCCCATTGTTCAGTCGGAGAGTAATTGTGGGAAGGACGGCAGTTTGATGATCCCACATCGCTTGAGCCTTAATATGGAAGTTGGATTGCTTCTCGGGAGAGTTTTAATGACACTCTTAAATGGAGGAACATGAAAGTGAAGTGGCATTGGCGGTGTTGCTTAGAGCGTGGGACGCTGTCTTTCCGGTCGGTCTGGTCCTTCTTCCTAATGGCAGCATCTGAATTATTCTTTGATTCAGTTTTGTTCTTCAGAGGTCTCCAGCGGAGCCAGCAGAGGAGTCACATTTAAGTGGAACTGGGAAATGGAATCAACCGCTGGTCCTGTGTGCGTGGTTGTACGGGATTATAAAAAGATTAAAAAGATCCTTGAGCAGCGGGAAGCATCGTCGTCGTGCCATTGCGATGAGGGGCTTTGTGTGATGCAAAAGACGAATCGTTAGCAGGTGCTGGCTCTCCAGAGGAAGAGTTTGTCTTAAGGGTAGACATAAGTGCGACTTCTTGAGAGGATAACGAACCGGCGTGCATTTGACTTTAGTAATGGTTAGTTTTCAGTTTTTCTTTTTAAAGTTATCCGCCATTTAAGGTATTTGCCTACGACTGCGGGTGTTCCTTTAAACTGTTCAATACAGGTGCACCGACCTAGAACTCTTCCATTCCAGCCCATCTCCAAGAATCATTTTCCATCAAAATCAAACACACGTGAAAAATGGCATTTCTTCGAAATCCCCCCAAGCTCCCAGTCCCTTCAGCACATAGACTGTACTTAAGGCACCCGCCAGTTAGCTCTTGAAAATTTATATCAACTGATTTCGTTAAGTTATCACGACTGAAATCTGCACCAATTGAGCGAAAGAATTTAATGAACCGCATCCCGCGGCATTGATTCCCTTTTGACACGCATCAAATCGATTCCTTTCGAGGCAATTAGTGTTTCCTCGAGCAGTGCGAGGCAACGAAAGCGTCGACTGACTGACGATGAACTCAGTTGTTTGGTTGCTTTCTGTGGGTGATGAAGTACAAGCACTTTGTTCACTTTGGCAAAAGTTAATGAGCCACTGAGTGGTTTCCTTTTTGAAAGGCAATCAATTAAATCTAGCTTCAAACCAAGCAACGCTTCTGAATTCATCTGGAATAGCAAGCTCTATAAGCCAACTAGACAATAGCTAGGCATACTTCAAGTTCTGTAAGCTGACTTCGGATTCGACTCAATTAAAAAAAGATTTGAAAAGCAATGTTTTTAAGTGTAGGCCCTTTCTTCGGTTACAAATTTTGTTTAAATCTAAAATAAATAATTTGTTGGAAGGCAAAAATCTTTCAATTTTCGAATACAAGCTCTAATCTCTAAAAATTGAGTCCTCTCTGGTATCAATCCACTCATTGAGCTAGTCTTCGATTCCTTTAAAAGATCCGAACCGGTGGCACCTCAAATCGTTTTGCATCCATTGAAAAGTAGACGAAAGAAACAAGGTCTGGAGAATACAATGACAGGGGTAAGATCTTCTATTTTACCGTTTCCAGGTAGGTTTTGGGCTCCTACAGCCAAGTGAGGCTGAGCATTAAAATGCTGCGAAATCAATTTTTCATGCCTTTAAGTCATTTCCGGCAATTTTTCATGCAATGCACGGTTCAAATGCATTAGTTGTACAGGACAACGTTTCACGTCAATTATTTCGCCTTGTTTAGCAGCTCATAGTAATCCACACACGTCCCACCGTATTCAGAGCATGTTCTTTGAACCGTGGATGCTGTTCTCTAACTACGATTTAGGCGATTATGGAACAGGTTCACCAGGCTTTGCACAATTTTTTCCCTTCCTAAGGCTAAACTATAATGCGCATGAGTGGGCATCAGCTAGTGTCAAATTTTAACGAAATGTTTAGTCATGTTTGCAAAAAAATTATGTATACCCATAATTAGCATGTGGGCGAATGTCCATATGTCAGAAATTGTTTTTTTTCATTCAACCGGAAAATGTGGTGCAGCAGGCAGTTAGTGACAATTCGCAGATTAAAACGAATGAAATTAATATTTGAAGCAATTTGTATGCTCTTTTTTGCTGTTTACCAGGTATACGTATATGAAGTGAGCGTCAAGATACAAATGTCTCGATAAAGAAGATTTAATGTGAACGAGCCCTTATATTTTTTGTTTGTTTGCTATGACATCTGTGAAAAATATTTAGTATACATGAAGTCATTGAACAGACAACATCGTATTTTTTCATCGTGTTAAAAATGTCGAATTTTGTACCAGATAGTGATGATTTGCGGAAAGCATTAACTTTTGTTTTCATTCGAAGAAAAGTGCTGCAAAGTCGAATCGAATGCTTGTCGAGGCATATGGTGATCATGCTCTATCAGAAGCAACATGCAAACGATGGTTTCAATGGTTCAGAAATAATAATTTTGATGTGAGAAATGAAGAACGTGGAAGACAACCAAAAAAGTTTGCAGACGCCGAATTGCAAACGGTATTGGATGGAGATGACACTTTGAGTCAAAAGCAAATGGCAGCAATGTTAAATGTTGCACAACAAACAATTTTGACCGTTTAAAAGCTGTGGGAAAGATCCAAAAGTGTGGAAAATGGGTGCCACATGAATTAAATGAAAGACAAATGGAAAACCGAAAAAACACACTTGCTTCAAAGACACGAAAGAAAATCGGGTTTGCATTGGATTGTTACTGGCGACGAAAAATTGATTTATTTTAAGAATCCTAAATGGAAAAAATCATGGGTTAATCTGGGACAACCATCAACATCGACTGTAAAACCAGATCGATTCGGCAAGAAGACAACGCTGTGTGTTTGGTGGAATCCGAAAGGTGTGTTGTACCACGAGCTCTTAAAACCTGGTGTAACCGTTAATACTGATCGCTACCGACAGCTACTGATCAATTTGAACCATGCATTGATCGAGAAACGACCAGAATGGGCCAGAAGACACGGCTAGGTAATTTTGCTCCATGACAATGCACCTGCACACAAAGCAAAACCAGTTCAGGATACAATCAAAACACTTGGCTGGAAGCAGCTACCCCACCCGCCGTATTCACAAGACTTGGCTCCTTCCGACTACCATTTGTTTTCATCGATGGGACACACATTGGCTGAGCAGCACTTTGATTCCTACGAGGAGGTCGAAAATTGGGTGTCTGATTGGTTTGCTTTCAAAGACGAACAATTTTATTGGCGTGGTATTCACAAATTGCCAGAAAGGTGGTCAAAATGTGTAGAAAACAATGGCCAATACATTCAAGAAAATGTTTTTACTTTCCAATTAATAATTAGTGTTTTATTTTCACAAAAAAAAAATGCATACTGGTATACTGGTATGTGCTCTCGGTCAAATGCGCATATGCGCGGTGCGATTCATTTCGTAGTAGCTCATGCTTAACGAAACATTTGGGTTTTGCACATGTTTAGCGAAATGCTCGCAATCTTTCATGGACTCCATTATAGGTTGGCGCACAAGGATAGGTGTATTCGCACACTCACCCATACGCGTTTGACACTAGCTGATGCACACTCATGCGCATTATAGTTGAGCCTTTACGTACACTACGTTCCACATTTCGATCAAGAATCCCTTCGTTTGATGTCGTTCAAGAGCAATTGCAAGGGGTGTAAAATTGCCTATCGACATCTAACGGTTTCAACTTATACGGCCCATAATTTCCTCGCCCTAGAAAAGATCTAAATTTCTTCAATCGAAAGAAAATCGTTTTCTGGGATACTCCAATAACTCTGCGAGTTTAAGTTGTACTTGGGCGGATCTTTATCCGGTATGGTCTGCAATACCCCATCTTCAAACTTTTTGGGTTGGCCAACTTGTGAAGCGCTGAAACCCCTTTCTGCATGATATATGTGGGATGGGAACTAGACGGACGTTACAAAACGGACGTTAGTAAACATTAAATGTAAGGGTAACTGCACGATCAGACCAACAGACGACAGCTATTCGGAGCATACACACATTGACAAAGAATCACATACCCCACGTACGCACCACCCTCTGGCGACAGCTACACGCTTTAACAAAGATGACACTTACGATGCTTGAATAAAACACGGCACAAGAACAAAGATCTACATACCATACACATACATAATCGACATGCAACGACACCGATATATAAACATTCAAGATGACACGGAAAAACAGAGAAAAACATTAATTCGATAAATAGCTAGTCTCGCGGTCGGTTGTCGCCAAACGCCGAAGCATTTATAAGGTGAGTGAAAAAATTAGAATATACTCAAAATTTATATATTTAATAAACATTGGAAAATATATATATATATATATATATATATAAGGTTGTCATACATCCCTTTCACCTTTTTGTCTTTTGAATTTTCCGGCTATGTACAAAGCACTACAGAGCTCGTATCTGGCAATACTATTCATCATTTGAAAGGCCTTGACATAACCTACTCTATCACCTCAAACCGCGGAGGAATGGTTTCGACGATTCAGAGCCGGTGAAAACGACACCATGGATAAGCCAGCTGGCGTGCCAGACCTGTGACGACGAATACCGATCAAATCATGGAAATCATCGAGTTTGACCGGCATGTAGCATCTTGTTACATCGCCCAAGAGATGGGAGTTAGTCACCAAACCATTTCAAACCATCTGCAGAAGGCTGGATACAAAAAAAAAGCTTGATGTTTGGGTGCCGCATGATTTGATGCAAAAAAAAAAACCTTCTGGACTGAATCAACGCATGGGATATGCTGTTGAAACGGAACGAACTCGACCCGTTTTTGAAGCGGATGGTGACTGGTGACGAAAAATGGATCACATACGGCAATTACAAGCGAAAACGGTCAGGGTTGAAGGCCGGTGAATCGTCCCAAACAGTGGGCAAGTCGGAATTGACGACCAGGAGGGTTTTGCTGTGTATTTGGTGGGATTGGAAGGGAATCATCCACTACGAGCTGCTCCCATATGGCCAGATGCTTAATTCTACCACCTACTGCAAATAACTGGACCTCTTGAAGCAGGCGATCGACCAGAAGCGTCCAGTATTGGCCAACAGGAAGGGTGTATTGTTCCACTAGAACGCCACACCACACACTTCTTTGATGACTCGACAGAAGCTACGGGAGCTGGGATGGGAGGTTTTACCGCATCCACGATATAGCCCGAACATAGCGCCAAGTGATTACCACCTGTTCCTGTCCATGGACAACGCCCTTGGTGGTGTGAAGTTGAACTCAAAAGGGGCTTGTGAAAAGTAGCTGTCCGAGGTCATCGCAAATAAGGAGAAAGGCTTCTACGAGGGGAGTATTATGAAGTTGCCGTCTAGATGAAAACAGGTTGTCGAACAAAACGGCGCATATTTGAACTAAATCCGATCACTGTAACACTTTTTATGGAGCATTGAATGAAGAGCAAAAAAGCGGAACGAAGATATTCGACAACCGCATATTACCATACACTCTTACAAGCATTTGATGGGCTTCAGCTGCACTTTTCTTCCAGTAATAAAAAGAAAATCAAAACTCCCTTCAAATGCTGCTCATTAATAACAAATCTGGCCATTTTCGAAGAGGCAGAAAACAATTTTGTTGAAGACAGTCTCTGATGCAACCTGATTATTTCTGATAGCTCTAATACCTTTCCAATGAAGAATGTAATCGCTTCCAAGAGCAGCCACAACTTGCAGGGGGCGCCATTTTTTTAAATCGGGCCGAATGCTCAATAAATAGGTGCGATGAATATACATTTTCTCGCAGAGAGAAGCCTCTTTACATACTGGTCCGGGAATAGTACAGAATATAAAAGGTCTGCTCCAAAAATAAGTTGAATTTTCAATTTTCAGGAGCCACGTGCATGTCATCATCGATTTATTTTATATAGATACGTTGGTACACTCGTTTCGAATGTTTTCAGCTTCAGCTGTTTAGCATATTTATTTTGATTCTGAGAAGCTAAAATTTTGGACGTGCTTTACATTCGATAATCTCCTGATGATGATGAAAAAAAATGAATCAGAGACTTCTCTTTTAATTTTGTCTGGAAGATGGAATAAAATATTCAAAACTACTTAAAATGTTGACAGTGATTTACTGTGAGTATACCCTGAGTCAAAAAAAATTGTACACGTAGTACAAGCTTTTCAAGGAAAGCCGAAAAAAGATGAAAGATTACGCTCGCCCTGGACGCCCCAGCACATCACCAACCAACGAAAATGATGAGAAAGTGAATAAAAACTGTTACGCAGAATGATTGAATCCCTGTTAAAGAAGTTGGCATGTCGGTTGTCATGCGATGCAATTTTTTTTTTCGGAAATTTTGGAAATGGAGCGTGTGGCACTGAATGTTGAAAAAAAGAAGGAGCACGAGCATCGCTCAGAAATTGTTGAATGACATCAACGGCGATCCAGATTTGCTTAAAAGGGTAATAAGTGGTGGCACATCATGAGTATATGGTTATGATATTAAAACCAAAGTCATAAAGTTCCGATGGAAGAACCCAGAAGGGCCAACATAATAAAATAAAAACATTGGATAATCGAATGTAACTTGTAACCTAATAATCTGATTGTGATGAAAATCTGACAGTTATCATTGGAATGTTTGTACTTCCTAAAAATAATATGTTTTTTTTGTTAGTGGCGCCCCCTATATGTCAGTTATTGAGTGATGTACTCCGAGGCCCACCGTGAAGTAGTAGGAAGAGACAAAGCATACACTGTCTCAAAAAATGGTCCGTACATCCTTGACTTTTTCAGTCTAAATGGTATAACCTTGAAGTAGTCGCCGTGGCGTAGGGGTAGAGTGTGACGCTCACCCGCTGAAGGGTCTAGGTTCGACTCCCAGCTCAACACCAATTATTAGAATTTTTCTCGGCACCACCTCTTTCGAGCTGCTGACAACACCCAAAGTGTAATAACTGTCTAAGAAAGCTTCTCAAATTTCGCCGTTCGGAGTCGGTAAAAAACTGTAGTTCCCTTCTACTCGTGAGAGAACAGTAGCGCGCACAACACGAGTAGTTGCTCATCAAATAGGCCCTGGTCCCCCTTTGGACTGTAGCGCCAACAATTACTAGTATAACCTTGAAAGCACTTATCCAGTTTTAACAAAAAGTACCTCAAAATAAAGGGAATTCAATGTGTAAAAATAAACAGCTGGTCAAGCATTGGTACGAAAACAAATGATATTCAATAAATTACAAAAACTTAGGTAACTTCATGTTTTATACTCAAAAAATTATCCGTACACTTACAGCTGCAATGCGTAACCACGTATAACATTGCAATAAACTCATCATTAATCCGATGTGTGCTTTCCCTTTGCTTTAATTACAGCACGCAATTTATTTTTTATTGAAAGTGCGAGCTTTTTGATATATTCGGTTGATATTTCCTGCAAAACACTCTTCAATGCCATTTTTAGTTCTTGTTTGTTCCTAATCGTCTTCTGCCTTAGTTGTGTTTCCATATGAGCTCACAAATGTTCTAAAGGATTCATATCTGAACATTGGGGAGGATGGGGAAGATCTTGCTAAACATTATAGAGTAGCCACTCTTTTACAATCATTAAAATGTTTAGGGTCATTGTCGTGAACAAAGCGATATTCATCATCAATGTGCAATTTTTGGGGCGGAACTTTTTAAATTGTCTTTTAAAATTTGTAAATATTGTAATACTCTGTAAACACAAGATTCCCCACTCCCGAAGTTCCCATTATACGCCAGACCATAACTGACCACCACCGTGCTTGGCGGTATGGTTATTGTTGCCATCCTCAAGTGCTGTTCCGCTCTAACGCCAAACAAAACGTCGCCCGTCGGATCGAAAAATATTAAATTTAGATTCGTCTGAGAAGATGACCGTTTCCAAAATTCAGGAGGCTTATCGACGAAAGCTTTAGCATACTCTAACCTTCTTTGTATATTCCGTTTTAATAGCAAGGGTTTATTACGAGGTGCACAGGTTTTAAAGTTAAGTGAAAGCAAGAAATTTCTGACTGTCTGTGGGTTGACATCAATATTACAGTTTTCTTTGAGCATTGTTCTTATTTCTGTAGCGTTCGTTTTAATTTTTTTTTATTGCTCGCAATATTTTACGTTGGATTTGTGGAGTATCCAACTTCTTTCTTCGTCCCCTGCCTGGCACCATTTCCACAGAACCCGTCGCTTTGTATTAGTTTATCACATATTTTACTGACGAATGTGTTCTTTCAACAGTATCTGCGATTTCACGTAAGCTTTGACCTTTTCCTCAGAGTCTTATTATTAATCCTTTGATATCCTTTGAAATGCCTTTCTGTGTTCTTTTTTCCATTTTTAAGAGCATATGGAGATATCAACTGTTACCAGCAAAGTTTCAGTGCACAGTGAGCAGAAACTATAAAAATAGCAACATTTTTTTTTTCTCACATTAATTTTATATCATTTTGTAGGGTGTACGGGGAATTTTTCCAGTTTAAAAATTGAAACCTGATAAGCTTATGGCCTGTTACTGTCAATGTTGTCATTACTTTATTATATAATTCATTTCCTTCAATTTAAAATATATTTTGTTAAAATTGGCCTAGTACTTATCCAGTTATCCTATTTTAAATTAAAAAAGACAGTGGTGTACGGACAATTTTTTGAGACAGTGTATGGTCGATTCCTGGCTGAACACCTCAGATTTTTCACGGCACCACCTCTTTCGAGCTGCTGACAACTCTCAAAGAGTAATAACTGTGTAAGAATGCTTCTCAAACTTCGCCATTCAGAGTCGGCAAGAAACTGTAGGTCCCTTCTACTGGTGAGAGAACAGTAGCGCGCACAACACGAGTAGTTAATGAGCAAGCTAGGCCCTGGTCCCCTGTGGACTGTCGCGCCATACATTTATTAAAAATTACGTGGCCCGAGAAATTTAAAAAAGTTCCTTAATTTTGGAGCAGACCTCAAATCATCGATGCTTCTGTTGTCGGTTTCATAAAAGAAAGCAGTGAGATATCCTTTTGGCTTTGCTGAAAGGTCCATTGTACAACGAGCAGCTCTAGTGTCTTCGTTTCCATGCAAAAACAAGCAGGGCACTTCTGTATCGGCAGCTAAAATATTCGCGCCAAAAAGTTTGCGACCTACTGCAAGAAAAGGAAGGACAGAGGGAACGAATGTGATCTAGATTGTCGCTGTACTCTCCACAGACAGACGGTTTGTAACCAACCGTAGTACAATAAGTGGCACTTTAGTGCAACGGTAAGCCAACAGCAGTTTAATGAATTACGAATTACTACGTTGAGTTGAAAGCGCTTGGCATTATTATATCCTGGAGAGTGATGCCACCACCATCAGCGTTCCCAAGAGATCCAACCATTGACCTTATTCCTCCCCAAAGGACGCGGGCAATCGTAACGCAGGTTCTAAGAGCTCCTTGCCCAATCTAGATCTACTAGTTAATCGGCGGTCTTGCAACTCTTTTTACCACAACTCAAACAAGCGCCCCACTTTCACTTTCTCTCCCTAAGTTGGTACACGCTACAGTGGCTATTCCTCAGAACGCAGGTCACACCAAATTTCAAACTCTTCAACAATGAAAATCTCTCAAACTAAGTTTCACACATCGACTGAGTTGGACATCCTTCAAGGTAACCGGACAGTAAAAAAACTTCTTCACCTCTTGTCATCATTCGTTTAAAGAACACCCTCCACCTCCCGTCGGAAATGGACAATCATCCTCATGTAATCCTTTTGTCGCACCGAAACGATCCAGCTGACGCTTCTCCATCGCTGGCATCAAAGTTATGCTCACGCAGCCAACGTCTGTGGCATCGCCCGTGACAAGGACATCGATACCCATGCAATAAATTTTTACTATACAAACATAAAATTGATTCGCCATACTAAACAAATACTCGTGCACACACAACGGCAGCTCTCCCAAATTGCGTTGGCAAGACATTTTATGCCGCGCCATGTGATCTGCTACTGCCCCCCGAAGCGAATAGATTTCCGGGGAAAATCATTTTGTTGCGGGAACGGCAGCAGGAAAGTAGGAAATTCCACGCTGGCATCCTTGAGATGCCACCCACTACACGTCCCCCTCTTGGCTGGCTTTTGATGATTCGAAGCACGTGTCTTCCATTCCCGACTCGACACTTTCACTCCGCTATTCATGAAGTCCTGCAAGTTGTGACAGGGACAGAGTCTCACAAGCCCGGCAGACGCTGCTAGGAAATGGCCCAACACCTGGCATTCGACAGAGTGTATGGATGTGGTTCGTTTGAAGAACGTCCCCGATTCCCGGAAGCCACAGGCATGTGGCCCTAGCTCAGATGTTAATTAGCTAGTCATTAAAGCAAAACCTCAATTTCCCGATTCGGGTTCGTGGGTTGGCATAAGTGAGCTCCGAACGCACCAAAGCGGCAAGTACGCAGCTCCCCCTACTCTGCCTCTGGGAGTACTTCACCGACTAGCTGCAGCAAAATTGCATGTTTCTGCGTGGCGGCACTTGTTCGCGTGCCGCATTCTTCAAATGCTCACAGGGACCGCGGAAATTAACATAAATAATGAGTCCTTGTTGCGGTCGGCCGCCCGAGAGGGCTGCGAAATATCATTAATTTTTTAAAATCGGCTTTACGGCGGATGTGTTCGATTGTTGAATTAAACTTTGTTTCTTTATCATTTTTTTGCAGTTAGTGGACGGCTATTTTTTTCTGTTTCTGTGTTGTGGTTTTGTTTGTTTTGCGCCGCGCCGGGTCGGTTTGAAATAAATATTTACGGGGAACTGTGCTGAATGGCGAGAAATTATTTTTTATGAATTTGCGGTGTGAATGTTTGCAAATTACGTACAGTGCTGCAGTTAATCCAGTGGTTTAATAAAATTGCAAACAAAATAAAAACCGCAAAAAAGGGAAAATGCACCGCAGGGAAAATGGCATGTTGACTGTGTGCACCGATACAGTTTTCGAAATATGTCAACTCGTGATGTGGCGCTTTAAGCGAATTTAATTCGTGCATCGTGGGTTCCGTTGTTGGCATTTGGGTTCAGTGAGCAATTGGTGGCTAGTTTTGATTTTAGATTGAGGCACCTCCGTCTCAGCACAAGCTGCAGGATTGCAAAATAGCGGTGGGTCTTAGGCTGGAGCACTTTGTGCTGGGCAGAAAAACGAAAGAGAGGAGTGGAACAATTTAAAACACCACCGTAAACACTGAATTCTCATGGAAAACACCATCAAAGGACATGTTGAAAAAGGAATATAATCGTCAATGTTGATGCTGACAGCCGTCTTCTCGCTGACGTTTCGCTGCATTTCGCATGGCCATGTATTAGAGTGGTTAAGTCAGTCACTCAGGTTCCACCACAGAGGACGCGGATAGATTACATTCCGTTGGCGGAATGTTCGAATAATGAACTTCTTTTTCTTATTCTTCTTTTTCTTCTTCTTCTTCTTCTTTTTCTTCTTCCTCTTCTTCTTCTACTTCTTCTTCTTTTTCTTCTTCTTCTTCTTCTTCTTTCTCTTCTTCTTCTTCTTCTTCTTCTTCAGCGATTGGCAAGAGTGATTCTGCGTTTGATTTCGGTACTGATGTTGTTGTCCCTATTTATCGCGGAGCCGAGGTAGACGAAGCCCTTGACTACCTCGAAGTTTCTGCTGCCTAGTGTGACGCTCCGTCCGAGACGTCGATGTTGTGTGTCCTTCCTTGATGACAGCATGTACTTCGTTTTGCCCTCATTTACCGCAAGACCCATTTTAGCCGCTTCCGCTTCAATGCCAGCAAACGCCTCATTGACGGCTCGCTGTGTTCGTAAAATCACGTCAATGTCATCAGCGTAAGCTAACAGTTGAACTGACTTCTGGAAGATCGTGCCTCTGGTGTTGACTTGTGAGTTCCGCACGATCTTCTCGAGGATGATGTTAAAGAAGTCACATGACAGTGCGTCGCCTTGTCTAAAACCTTTTTTGACATTGAAGGTCTCGGTGAGTTCGGTACCGACCTTGACGGAGCAGCGAGAGTTCTCCATCGTCATCCTACACAATCTGACGAGTTTGCTAGGAATGCCAAATCTAGACATGGCACTATATAGCTCGCCTCTATGCACTCTGTCATATGCAGCCTTGAAATCGACGAATAGGTGGTGAGTGTCAATTTGCATTTCTTGGGTCTTTTCCGGGATCTGCCGTAATGTGAAGATCTGGTCTATTGTGGACTTCCCTGGCCTGAAACCACACTGATAGGGACCTATCAGGTCAGCTCACACAATACGGCAGAGAGGATCTTGTATGCGATGGTCAGGAGACTTATCCATCTGTACTTTGCGCGGTCAAAGGGGTCTCCTTTCTTGTGGACCGGACAAACGATGCTGAGATTCCACTCATCGGGCATGCTTTCCTCCGACCATATCTCACAGATGAGCTGGTGCATGCACCCAACCAGCTCATCCCCAGCTGCTTTGAACAGCTCTGAGGATAGTCCGTCCGCGCCAGCAGCTTTGTTCGATTTCAGTCTCGATATTGCTATCTTGACCTCGTCGAAGTTGGGGGGACGGAATTCTTGTCCATCGTCGTCCAAATTGAGTGGGACATTCTGGCTAACAGCGGAATTTGCGTCGTCATCGCCGTTTAGGAGTCTGCAGAAATAATCCTTCTCAGCACCGACTGCGATTCTACCTCTAGTTGTCCATTTTGGTCCCGGCAGGCTTCTTTCCGAGGCTTATAACCACCGGATAACTATTTTATCTTGTGATAATTGGCATTGACCGCACTTAATAAATTAGCTCCTATTTGAGCTTCGTACTTTAAACTTTCTAACACATAAAATCTTGTTTTAGTGTCAAAAATATATGCTCAGTGGCACTTATTAATAATAATAACCCCGTTTACTATTCGGGCGGGTTTAAACATAGGCAGAGTAATGATATCACTCAATGTACCTGGTTGGCAGTAATTGCTACTGGCACCGGTATCTATCAGGGTTTTTATGTTTTTTTTTTGTTATTAATTATTCGTCGCAAGTGGGGTAGTCACACTCTTGTTTTAAAATATCCTCATTTTTTTTTAGGTTATCAACTCTCTTAGTTTTTACTGGAGGTTGTTGAATTGAATGCTCTGCAATCTCCCTTTCTCTATTGAATAAAGGTATTGTTATTATATGTGTTAAAATTTGGTTTTTGTCAGAGCGGCGTGTTTGTGGAGATTGCCTTGGCGACAAGATCCCAAACAGTTTGATGTTTCATTTTGACAGCATTACAATATTTGATTATGACGATAACTAGAAGCCCCGGTAGCCCCGGTGAAATGAACATTACAATAATGGCCAATAGCAACAGTAAATTTTTCTTTTTTTTCCTATAATAAAATCACTAATTCTTACTCTTCTTCCTACTGTTTCGTTCTCCTGATGCTGGATACTTGATAATATCTCTTCTCCTGATGCTGGATACTGGATTAAATTGTTTTCTGCGTTTGATCCGGATACTTTTTTTCACACTTTCTCTTGTCCTGCAAGATATTTGGCTGGCTACTGTTTTGGCTGGATCTCACTGCACTGAGTTTACTTTTTTACTTTCAACTTTTGATTTGGAGTGTGAGGATCCCAGTTGAGCCCCCAATTAATTTATTTGTTTCCAAGTAAAAATAAAAAAAAAACTTTATTTCAATGACGGTGAAATTTAGATGTTACAAAAAAGAAATGCCAAACACAACTGGACCCTTCGACGACTGGATATCGCTGACTGGACCGTTCGACGTCTGGATTTTGATTGCTATACAGTGGCTCCAACGAATAATCGGACAAATGTTCTGATTACTTTTCAAGCAATACAGCTAATAAAATAAGTTAAAAACGCTATTCCTTTTTACACATATTTATTTTTTGATACATCTTCTTTAGAAACAAGAAGAAACACTTTAAGAAAACCTCAAGATAGCGGTTAAAAACATGACAATCGAAACAAAACTAATTTTTTAGTGCGCAACAAATAATCTGACAACTTAACAAATATTTCAAAAATTACCGTTATCGTTCAGAACATGTGCCTCTTGGCAAAATTTGTTTCACATTCACTTCATACTGGCATTGAGTAATAAGCTTCCGTAGCCTAAACTCTTTTTTTTGAAAATGGCTCCACGTGGTAAGCAAGCATCTCTTGAAGTTAGACAGTTGATTGTGAAATTAAACAGTGAAGAAAAAACAGTAAGAGAAATTGCTGAAATAGTCGAGAAAAGCAAATCTACTGTCCACGACATCATAATAAGGTACAACAAAGAGTCCAGATTGTCTTATAAAAGTAGGGTGGGGCAAGGCAAAATACTCGATGAGAGGGAGGAACGGTCAATTTTAAAAGAAATACAAAAATATCCATTTAAAACAGCTAAAGACCTATAAATTTTGTTAAAAGAAAGAAGTGGAAAAGATGTTTGCTTAAATACCGTTCGAAGTACCCTACACAAATATAATTACTATGAAAGAGTGGCAAGGAAGAAGCCCTTTATAAGCCAGAAAAACAGAAGTGCAAGAGTGAAATTTGCGAAAGAATATTTATTGAAAACTCATGATTTCTGGAACACAGTAAATCATTTGTTAAATATCTTAAAAACATTTCAGACTCTTATTTTTTTTTATTTGAAGGTCCTTTTCACTGATGAAAGCAAATTTAATTTGCATGGATCAGATGGCAAAGTGTATGTTTGGCGGCGACCAAATGAAGAGTTTTTGCACAAGAATACCAAAGCCACCGTCAAACATGGAGGAGGTTCTGTAATGGTTTGGTCCAGTGCTGGGGTAGGCAATCTGCATTTTATAGACGGTAAAATGGACAAATTTGTCTACCTCAACATCTTAAAAGAAAATGTGAAGCAAAGTGCAGAAAAGTTGGGAATTTTAAATGACTTTGCGTTTTACCAGCACAATGACCCCAAACATACTTGACAAGTAGCAAAACTCTGGTTGATCCACAACTGTCCCAAATTGTTGCAGACACCCGCACAGAGTCCAGACCTCAATGTTATTGAACATCTTTGGGAAGAACTTGGTAGACGAGTATACGAGAGAAAGTTCAACTCATTGACAGAGTTAAAAAACAGTTTGGTAGAGGCATGGCATTCTATTCAGCCCGAAACATTCCAAAAACTGGTAGATACGATGCCAACACGGTTACAGGCAGTTTTGCAAGCCAAAGGATATGCAACTAAATATTAATATTGAATTTTGGGTTATTTTTCGTTCTTTGTCCGATTATTTGTTGCGCACTAAGAAATGAGTTTTGTTTCGATTGTCATGTTTTTAACCGCTATGTTGATGTTTTCTTAAAGTGTTTCTTCTTGTTTCTAAAGAAGATGTATCAAAGAATAAATAAGTGTAAAAAGGAATAGCGCTTTTAACTTAATTTATTAGCTGAATTGCTTGAAAATTAATCAGAACCTTTGTCCGATTATTCGTTGGAGCCACTGTATGTAGGATGCTGCTCGGGGTAAGTCATCACGGTATTCTCAATCTGATGTGTTGTGGATGAGGGTTGAAATGTGAACCGATGCACGTGTTTGAAAATCATTCCGATATTCAAGTGGTTTCTTGGATTCTAGGATCGCTTGGCTCTTAAAACATTGTACTGTATTGTTTGTCTAGTGGTTTTTACGATTCGATCAAAGCGTTAAATTGCAAAAAGCTAATATTTCCCCCAAAATCTCTGCCCGATTCAAACTATTTTAAGTCACACCCCTCCAATCCCTAAATCCTTTGGACCTTGAAGGGAAATATTTCTATTCCTTTTTACAGAATTCTCTTAGACTTATTTCTTCAAAGTTGAGCTGTTCAGATCTGCAGCGAATAGCACAAAGACGCCACATACTCGTATCAATCTGTGCGCTTAGTGCGACAATGAAGTCTATGAGGCTTGCCCGCTTGTCCTTTTGCACATGGTACGCCGAACGTTTAATTTTGGCTTACTCTCATAAAACGGGTCTAGGTTCGACTCCCAGTTCAACACCATTTTTTCTTATATTTCCCTGCACCACCTCTTTCGAGCTGCAGACAACAATCAAAGAGTAATAACTGTCTAAGAAAGCTTCTCAAATTTCGCCGTTCGGAGTCGGCAAAAAACTGTAGGTCCCTTCTACTTGTAAGAGAACAGTAGCGCGCACAACACGAGTAGTTGATGAGCAAGCTAGGCCCTGGTCCCCCTTTGGACTGTAGCGCCAACAATTATTATTATTATTACTCTCGTAAAACACATCGTTTATGTGTCTGAACGAATGCACTGTCCCCTCAATCATTGGTTCCTTTAAAGGCCTTTCATTTTACCACCCTTACATCCATTAACAGAGCAATTCGCATGCAAGCCAGAATTTAAAAAGAATCCTTTAAACTGCAAATCGCATAAAGCTTTAACCACTGACTGCATCATCCGTCCCAGAGATATGGGTATTCATCAGTTCAGCGCCGCAAGTTGGACGCGATAACACTTAATTGCTTTCCCGCAGCAGCGCATTTAACACCAGAGTCAATTACTTGATGGCCCTCAACTGAAATTTCATGATATTCCCCAAAATCCCACTCAAAGTCAAACGTAATCCATTGAGTCAATTGGCAATTATGGGAGAAAAACTTCATATATCGCGGTTTAACTTGTCACGAAGGCCTTCGGGTCACCGTCACCACCACCGCATCCGTTTTGTTTGCTTTTGATTCGCGCTGACCTCACTCATCATGTATATCACCAGCAAACAAGGATATTGCGATGACACTCGACATTTTTGTTGCCTCCATAAAATGCGCCGCGAAAAAACCGCGCAAATTATTCAACCGTCAGACGCAAACTATGCACACACGCAGCGCTGCGAAATAATTGAATCAAATCTTTGCTGCTCCTCTCTTCTTGCTTCCACCTTGCGAGCTCATCCTGCGGCAGATTTACGCTCATTGCTTTGTTCCGCCCAGGTACTGTCAATCCTAGAATCAACTCGACTCCTAAAATCGTTCGTCGCTCACTAGTGCTAGTGGGAGGAGGTGAGTGGGGAAGGGGTTTTCCTTTTTTCTTCTTTTGAAGGATACTCGACGAAATGACAAACAATTAAATTTTCGCCGCAACGAAATCAATTAAAGCGAAAATTCGTAAACTCCCGCAGACGGTGGAACCGCAAATTTTCAATCTTCTCCCTCCCAGCCAGTCTGCCTTGCTCCTCGTCGTTCGCCCTCCGCACTCATCCGTGGTTTCACAGATTACACAATGCTAACGGTTTTATTCCGTCGTCACTTTTTCCGTTGTTTTGTTGTTTTTGCCATTCGAGGTTTTGATTTGCCATAGGGTGTGTTGTGTGTGGTTATTTCGCATTCGGCGCAGAGATGGGACCGGGATTAGTGATAAATTTGCCTGGAAATGTGTGGTAGCTTGAAGGAGCCACTAGCTGGAGGGAGTCGTTGTGTTCGGCAAGATGCGAGGACTTGTCTGTGTTTCGGTTGGTCAGACGTGGCATGTGCTTGGAGGGTGTGTGTGCTTCATTAGGTGTTAAAGTGACATTTTCATTTGTCCTCAACCTATGGCATATTTTATATTTTTCGTAGGGACTCTAGATTGAAGTTGGAAGTTTGAAGGGGCATGTGTACATTGAGCACTTCGCTGTCTGGCGAATTTTATTAAAATTAAGGTATCAGGGGGGATGTTTAAAAATTCAACAGTTTGAGTTCTTGTTTGATAAGAAACTGAGATCATTTTTAAAAGTTTCAATGTTGGGGAAAAATCCAGCACATTATAGATCCAAGAAATATCATCTTTCAGGGTATGATGAAATTCATTTTCCAATCAAAAGCCTCCCCATGAGTTCCAATATGAGCGGTTCACGAAACGCTTGCGACAGTATTTCCTTCAATAAAACTGATACAGTTACCATGATTGTGGCCGCCGTGGCGTAGTGGGTCGAAGGTATAGGTTCGATTCCTTGCTCAACACCTCGAATTTTTCACAACACCACCTCTTCCGAGCTGCTGACCACACTCAAAGAGAATTAATTGTCTAAAAAAAGCTTCTCAAACTTCGCCGTTCGGAGTTGGCAATAAACTGTAGGTTCCTTCTACTCGTGAGAGAACACTAGCGCGAACAACACGAGTAGTTGATGAGGAAGCTAGGGTCCTATTCCCCTGTGGACTATCGCACCATACAATTACAGTGTGGGACAAAACAATAGCACCGAATTACACCTCGCAATATTTTGCCCAAAAAAAACTGTCTAAAAGTAAATCAATTTAAATTAATTTTATTTATGTTACTTAGGTAAACAACAGGTCGTAAAATATTAAAAAAAACAAACTATGCAACTTCAATATATAAACTTCAAAAAATAAAGAAATGCAACAAAATCAAACGCGACAAAACGAAAGCACTTATTTCATTTTACTTGTAAATATCTTTTTTTTATTAATATTTTGTAGCAAACCCATTATTTTGAATAACTGCTTCACATCTCCGGGGCATTGACTCAATTTAATTACTTATGATATCTGCGGGGATATTCTTTCAAGCAATTTCAGCTTGACCAAATAGCGAATCCTTGCCCTTACACCTTTCTCGAGGAATTCTTTGGTTAACAATCTCCCATAAGTTCTCTATGGGGTTAAGATCTGGGGATTGTGCTGGCCACTTCAAAACATTGATTTTGTTATCGGAAAACCATTCATGCACAATTTTTGCGGTGTGCTTCGGATCGTTACCATGTTGGAATATCCATCTCAAGGGCATCTTTTCTTCAGCATATGGAAACATTACGTTTTGAAGAATATCCTTATACATGAAACGATCCTTTATTCCATCAATTTTATGAATTGGCCCGATTCCCTGGCTGGAAAAGCATCCCCAGACCATAATACTACCTCCCCAATGATTTACTGTGCCTCTTGTAACTCGTGGATTCAGTCTTTCGCCTTTTGGTCTGCGAACATGCTTCATCCCATCTGAATCCTTTAGATTGAACTTGGATTCATTAGAGAACAAAACAGTTTTCCATTTGGCAACTGTCCAGTGTTTCATAGCAAATGCAAGCCTCGCCCTTCGATTTTTCGGCGAAATGAATGACTTTTTTACAGAACGGTAAGAAAGGAAACCGGCTTCTACTATCCTTCGCTGGATGGATCTGGTGGAGATAGCCAAGTCTAATTCCTTGCAGACATGAACGGGTTCTTTTTAATAGCCCGCACTATTCCATGATCATCGCGTATGCTGGTTTTTCTGGGCTTTCCACCACGATATTTAGTTTCTAGGCTACCAGAATTATGAAACCGGCTTATAATACGAGAAACGACGGAATGGTGTATCCTATATTTTTTAGCTATGCACTTAACTGCTTCCCCTGCATGAAAATCAGCAATAATTTTTTCTTTAAATTCGGTGGAATACTTATTACGCGCCATTTTAAAAACGTTTTTGCTCTCAAAAACCCTTTTGCTCAGTATCACTAATAACTTGCAAATGAACGTAATTTGTAGCATAGCATGATCGCAGGAGATGTAACAGTTAATTTACTCTAATATAGAAATAAATAAATCAAAAATGTCAGGGGAATAATCGAATGTAGCTGGCGCAATATGGTCGCATTTGATTTTTTTGAACTTCTTTATTTTTTTATTATATTTTTTTAAGTGTTGAAGTTGTATAGTTTGTTGTTTACCTAAGTAACATAAATAAAATTCATTTAAATTGATTTACTTTTAGACAGTTTTTTTGGGCAAAATATTGCGAGGTGTAATTCGGTGCTATTGTTTTGTCCGACACTGTATTATTAATTGTAAAGATTGACTTCTGAACTGCTTGGTTGACAGACCGACACGAAGTTTTTGAATTTCCATGCATCCATCATACAATTGAACGTTTATCCAGTTTCTGCAACAAATAGATGGAGTTTACCTTGCATTAATCCGAAATTTGAGAAATTTACAAAAATATTTGTCATTGTGTCAATTCGATGCATGCGAGACTGGAAATACGACTTTGTGGGATTTTTAGTTCCTTGTATTCTCCGATACTACGAATGACATCGTAGTGGAGATCCGACGTAGAATCGTTTTTGGCAATTGATGCTACTTCGGTCTGTCAAAACAATTGGGCTCGAAACTCCTGATTCGAAGGACCAAAGTCATGCTCTACAAAACCCTTATTCTGCCAGTCCAGTTTTATGAAGCTGAAAGCATAAAGTAAGAATGCAGAGCTTGGTGCCTTCGAAAGAAAAATTCTACGTCGGATACCAGGTACATCCGTATGAAGTGAGCGTCAAGATACAAATGCCGTGATAGGAAACATTTGTTGTGAACGAGCCCTTATTTTATTTTTGTTTATTTTCTATGACTTTGTTGCAAAATATTTAGTATATATCAAGTCATTGAACACACAATATCATATTTTTTCATCGTGATAAAAATGTCGAATTTTGTACCAGAAAGTGATGATTTGCGGAAAGCATTCATTTTTGGTTTTCATTTGAAGAAAAGTGCTGCAGATTCGTATCGAATGCTTGTTGAGGCATATGGTGATCATACTCTATCAGAAGCAACATGCGAAAGATGGTTTCAACGGTTCAGAAAAAATGATTTTGATGTGAGGAATGAGGAGTGTGGAAGACCACCAAAAAAGTTTGAAGACTCCGAATTGCAAACGATATTGGATGGAGGTGACACTTTGCGTCAAAAGCAAATGGCAGCAATGTTAAATGTTGCACAACAAACAATTTCTGACCGTTTAAAAGCCATGGGAAAGATCCAAAAGTGTGGAAAATGGGTGCCACATGAATTGAATTAAAGACAGATGGAAACCCGAAAAAACACTTGTGAAATTTTGCTTCAAAGACACGAAAGAAAATCGGTTTTGCATTGGATTGTTACTGGCGATGAAAAATTGATTTATTTTAAGAATCCTAAACGGAAAAAATCATGGGTTAATCTAGGACAACCATCAACATCGACTGTAAAACCAGATCGATTCGGCAAGAAGACAACGCTGTGTGTTTGGTGGGATCCGAAAGGTTTGCTGTAGCACGAGCTGCTAAAACCTGGTGAAACCGTTAATACTGATCGCTACCGACAACAAATGATCAATTTGAACCATGCATTGTTCGAGAAACGACCAGAATGCCAGAAGACACGGCAAAGCAATTTTGCTCCATGACAATGCACCTGAACACAAGGAAAAAGCGGTTCAGGATACAATCAAACCCTTGGCTGGGAGCAGCTACCCCACCCGTCGTATTCATCAGACTTGACTCCTTCCGACTATCATTTGTTTTCATCGATGGGACACGCATTGGCTGAGCAGCACTTTGAGTCCTACGAGGAGGTCGAAAATTGGGTGTCTGATCGGTTTGCTTTAAAAGGCGAACAATTTTATTGGCGTGGTATTCACAAATCGCCAGAAAGGTGGTCAAAATGTGTAGAAAACAATGGCCAATACTTTGAATAAAATGTTTTTACTTTCCCATTAATAATTAGTGTTTTATTTTCAATAATTGGTTGTTACTAAAAAAAACTTTTTATACTTTTTCTTATATAAGCTTACATAATTTAAAATGTTTTTCTCAATTCTCATAGCATACGTTCACATTGTGACTCTTAAAGGCCAAACTTAAGACCAATAAAACTTAAATAACAAATGAGGCGTTAAATTCATAAACTTAAATTTTTGAACAGTTCCTTTTGTTTATAATGTTTTACAGGAGTTGGTATAGGTTCAGGAAAGCAGTTACTTTATTCTTGATATACATAAATATATTGGAAAAAGAAACTTATGACTTATACAAACTAATACGTAATATTATTTTTATATTTGTTTGCTTAGTTGTTAAAGAAATGTTAAAGTTTTAAATTTATTAAAAATGCTTTTGTTGTCTTAGTTGTACTATTTTTCAAAATATTATTGATAGTGTGAAGAAAAGTGTTAACCTCTTAAGACATTTTGTGAGGCTTGCTCATAAAAAGGCAAAGTAAGTGGATTATTTAATTCAGATTATATTAAGAATCGGTTTCTATCATGCAAAATGTTAAATGGAGATTGGAGATTAAGTGGTGATTTGTACTTCCATTAACAATGTTTGCATCCCATAATCCTTTAACAAGTGGATTCGGATGACTAGCACCTCAACGAGGTCTGGTTTTTAATAAAGTTGTAACATATGCCATTAGAGGTCTAAGCTTTGTCAAGTTATGCAGGGTATAATTTGAGAACCATTTTTTGTTTGCTTTACGATATTTACCAGTGCAGTAACGTAGGACTTTTCTTTCAAATTTCTCTAACTCTTTTGCTGCGGTTGGAGAAATAGAAAACCAGATACTAAAACCATAAGAAATAAGAGGCCTTATAAGTGTTTTCTAAATTAAAATCCTTGTGTTTTGGGATAAATGTTTTGAGGATAGAATTTTATTTTTTAAATAGAAGTGGCCATTTTCGCTTTGTTCAATACAATCCGCGCATGCTTATTGAACTTAAACTTGTTTTGGTAATAAATACCTAAATATTTTGTCTCGGATTTTAATGGAACTAATTTATTTTCAATACGCAAGCATAATTCCTTGCTTTCTTTAACAGCTTTTCGGTGTCCTCTTCCATAGGAGTTCCTAAAACAGGTGAGCCCACATTTTTCCGTTTTCATGTTCAAGCCGCAAGACTTTAAATACGACAGTAAGGCCGGTACACCGTGTTTAATTTTTTCTAATGCAATGTTCGGCCTAGCAGCAGCATCAAATAGTTTTATGTCATCTGCGTACAAAAGCGCCTCAGGTTCGTATTCAAAGGTGCAAAAAGGCATGCAGAAATATATTGAATAACCATTTAGGACCAAGTAAGGTTCCCTGAGCAACTCCCAATAGAACTGGGAGAGGTTCTGAGAGTTCAGATCCAATAGCAATGGATGCTGTTCTTGAATCAAGAAAATTGATTATAATTCTTATGAGAGGCTCGGGAAATTCAGTCTTATTAAGTTAAAGGTAAGACCTTTTTGCCAAATAGAGTCAAAAGCTGCCTCTAAATCAATATTCAGAACAACCTTACATTTTCTTTGTCTCAGACTATGTATAATTGTCAGATATGTTGCCACCGTACCACTAGAACAACGCAGAACAGTCAATTCTGATATTTTTTTTCATAATTGAAGCGTGCAAAAGGGTTTGCGGGTACCCTTAAGTGACCGGATCAAGTCACAGCACGGGCCGAAGGTATAGAGGAAGAGAGGGAGAGGAGGTACTGATGCACATTGGTTTTAAATGCCTGTGGATTGTAATGAGGAGGAAAAATCGAACTGGGAAGAGCATTCCAGATTCGTGTAATGCGGCTAAAGAACAAGTCTCTGAATTTGACTGTACGTCCGAAAGAGGGCTTCAGGGTGAATTGGTGGGCGTTCCTAGCGAGGCCTGTATTGCGGGTAAATTCTTGAAGGGGAGGAATGCAACTGGCTAGTTCCTCTGAGCATTTCTTGTTAAAATAGCGATAAAAGAGTGACAACGACGCGACATTATGTCGGTGTTCTAACGAGTCAATCGACTTCGCAATATTACTGTCACCTATAAGTTTTATCACTCGCTTTTGAATTCTATCCAGCAGGTGCAGGGAGGTCTTAGAAGCACCTGACCAAATAGGAGCGTTATACTCAAGTTTTGGGCGTATGTAGGCCTTGTATATTGTAGCCAGATCAGAGGGGGTGAAGTACTTCTTGCATCGTTTAAGGAAGCCTAGACATTTCGCAGCATTTTTGGCGACCTCAAATATGTGATCGTTCCAACTAATTGTTGGGTTCATACACAAACCGAGGATGGAAAGTCTTTCGGTTACAACAACGCAAGTGCAATTCATGGATAACGGCTGATTGTTTTGTGGTCGCTTTAACGACAGTAGACAGCACTGGGTTTTGGAAGCATTAAATTCCACTCTATTCTTATTTCCCCAATCGATTATGCTGTCAAGATCGGAATTTGATGTGCTCAACATACGCTGCCGTTCCGAGTCTACGGCCGAAGTGAAGGGACGTGAGCCAAGGAACGAATATGAAAAGCTGAGGGTACTGTCATCAGCGAAGGAATGAATACGATTAGCAGTAGCAGACAAGAGATCATTTATAAAAATGAGGAAGAGTGTCGGAGACAAAACAGAGCCCTGGGGAACACCAGCATTAATATGGTGATTTCAGACTTGAATCCATCCAAAACGATTTGTATTGAACGATTCGAAAGGTAATTTCTAATCAATTGAAGAAGAGACTCATCGATCCCAAAAGCACGCCTTTTCGACAAGAGAGCCTGATGCCAGACTCTGTCAAATGCCTTTGAAATATCAAGCGCAACAATCTTGCTTTCTCCTACATTGTGCAAAGATTGGTTCCACTTTTCAGTGAGATATGCCATCAGATCACCAGTGGAACGGTTGCATCGGAAGCCGTACTGCGGTCATTAAGAAGCTTCCGGGACTCAAGATATTTCATAAGCTGACGGTTTATCAGCGTTTCCATGACCTTGGAGAGAAGGGACGTTAGTGCTATGGGTCGGTAGGAGGTGGGTGACAAAGATTCGACCTTTTTAGGGACGGGCTGGACAAATGCAGTTTTCCACTTACTCGGAAAGAGCCCTGAAGAGTAGGACAGATGGAAAAGCTTACGCAGTGGTTTTGCCAGCGTAGAAGAACACCTCTTCAGTGGTACACAACCATTTGTTTGCCAGTTGTCTTCCAAGAAATCAGGAAAACCAACCGTCGAAGACGGATCACTCTTCACCACGACAATGCGAACTCTCACACAAATGCTCAAACAACTGCAATTTTGAACACTCAAAACATAGATTTGATGAGTTATCCGCCGTATAGTCCTGACTTGGCACCGATTGACTTTTTTCTATTCCCGTACGTACAAAATAAAATTAGAGGTCAACGCTTTTCGACACCTGAAGAAGCGGTTGATTCATTCAGAATGCATGTTTTTGCATTTTTGTTTACCTTAATCAGAGTGGTAAAAGTGCTTCGACAATAGGTTCAAACCCAAAATAGTAAAGCTATTTTCGATGATTAATATTTGTTTTTCTTCTCTAATCCCGATATGTATGTGCACATTTGCGGCTCACTGTGGTGTTAAATTGCAAAACGGAAGCTTCATACCGGCAGAAATTGCAGATTGGTCTCGTTCTCTATCAAAGCAAAGAGAATTTCTCTCAAACGTGGACTCAGTTTGTGTAGGAGGTTTCGGGAGCAAACAAATAAAAGACGCGGCTAAAGCGAGGGCTGTTTATTGACTCAATCATGTTTTACATTTTCATTGCCATGAAACGTAAAGAAGCGGTGCGAGTGCACAGTAAAACAAAACGAAAGGATCAGTCGATCATTTAGGCCAATGACAAGTCTCTTTAACAGATTCTATTTATTAAATAAACTACTCTTTGGAGTTTTTGGAGAGAGTAAATACATAGATTATTAATACAGTCTACATTAGAAGTGAACGTATCAATTTGACAAAAATGACTACATTTGGTACTTGCAACACATCTAACTCTGTCATTTGCATGACTCTTAGTACTCGTGGTGTTGGGCCATAACACTTTCTGGCTTGTTTTGAAGCATTTGAACCGACTCCGAAAGACTTTCCATCCACGGTATGTGTATCAACCCAACAATTAGTTGGAACGATCACATATTTGAGGTCGCCAAAAATGCTACGAAATGTCTAGGCTTACTCTACTCGTTAGAACACCGACGTAATGCCGCGTCGTTGTCACTCTTTTATCGCTATTTTAACAAGAAATGCTCAGAGGAACTAGCCAGTTGCATTCCTCCCCTTCAAGAATTCACCCGCAATACACGCCTCGCTAGGAATGCCCACCAATTCACCCTGAAGCCCTCTTTCGGACGTACAGTCAAATTCAGAGACTTGTTCTTTAGCCGCACTACACGAATCTGGAATGCTCTTCTCAGCTCGATTTTTCCTCTTCATTACAATCCCCAGGGATTTAAAACCAATGTGCACCGGTACCTCCTCTCCCTCTCTTCCTCTATACCTTCGGCCGTGCTGTGACTTGATCCGGTCACTTAAGGGTACTCGCAACCCCTTTTGCACGCGTCAATTATAAAAAAGAAAAAATGTATGAATGAAATCCCCCTAGCCTACAAACACGCAACAATCTGCAAGTTTTAACAAATTTTAATATGCCTCCAGCTGAATCTTTTTATGATATTACATAAAGTTCTGCCTGTAAGCCAAACCTCCCCACCTTAGCCTTTCATTAATTTCGGCTCAACATTAACTTGGTTCTTGGTTGATAATTTCCAGTACTTCCAGTGTCTATCTGCCAATTTTTCTGCTAGTGCTGCGTTTTAATTATTTTGTCAAACATGACTTTGTAGAGCGAAGTCGTTGGGTAGCACACTTGCTTGCTTCTTGAATATCCAAAGCTCTTTTATTGCCAAAAATTTCTGATTGAGCAGGTGCCCCGATAAGAGTGATCGTCAAGCTTCTGCTAAAATTTCGTCCCTATAGCTTGAGCATTTTAAAACTGCACAACTGAGATCGCTTGACGCTGAGGGGGTATATTTGAAAGGTCGCACTTGTCAAGATCGCTTGACGCTGAGGGGGTATATTTCAAAGGCCGCGCTTGTCAAGTTGAGTTAGTTATTGATGGTTTGCTGCTTCCTCAGTCTTTGCTTTAAACCAAAAAAATATTTCAAGGAGACCACTAAAGAGCCCGTTACATACTCCCAAGATCCGTTCATACGATCTTCCATCATTCCAGTGTAGACTTCCTGGAAAAACTTGTTATGTCCGACCTCTGCCTTTCGTTGGTAACTTGTAAGAAGTCCATCGATGAGCAAAAGTCTCAGTTTGAGACGTTTTGTCAACGTGTTCACTGGAGCTTCTAAGTCCACTACCGCATAGCCAAGAAAGCGGAGAATTTATGAAACCACATAAAAACTGAACTCTCGTCCCAGAAGTCTGTCAGTTGCTGGCGATTAAGCTTCCCCAGTCAAACCACCAACACCATAGGGTACATTTCCATTCCTCACGACCCAAGCGCAATGCCTCCCGTGCAAGCCGAATGCACTCTTTGTCTATTCAACCGCTCGAGCGTTCCGTTTTTACATCTATTATCCGCAATATTTTCATGTTTCCTGGTAATTGAGTCGTGACTATTCACACAGCGAACAATGGACAAGGTCATTAAATTTGATGGATAGTGGAAGAGGACGAACTTTTGTGCAATATATCCGCTCCACCACCACAACCACGTCCACATTCGCTTCCTCTTCATTGTCATTGACGTCGTAGTCGCTGTCGCTGGGATTCTTCAATTTTTCATCTGTTGCCTGCGTGGCCTTCAGATGCCAAAAACAAAACCGATCCCATTCACGGCCCGAGATTCAATTAGTTGAAAAATTGAGTGCCCGTCCGAGGGATTGCAATGAATTGTCATTCATCCTTGAGACCGAACGGCAACCACTCGACCATGGCTGACGCTGCCGCCGTCGTTCCATGGCAGGGACTCCAGCGCGAAGTACTTTACGTACTTGACGGTGAAAGCAGTGATTTCGTGATTGGATTGAAAGATCTCATCTGTCGTTTGTGCGGAATCGGTTTCCGTGCGGTTTGGTGGGGGGAAAATTGGGAAATTGTTTGAACACGTTTTATCTTAATTCATTTTGATTAAGCGAAGCGGAAAATATGATACTCTCGCGCCAGTGAACTGCACGATGACGGTGGTGCTGGAAGCATGATGTAGCTCACGGCAAGACGGAAAGGCAGCCACTTGGGAGTACATATTTGCATCAGGGCGCGCTTGGGCGTATCGCTGGATTTCGTGGAATGTCGCGTTTCCGTGCGGTGTGCTCTGTGATGTGGTCCATGGCGTGGGTGGTTCGCGGCTGAATATTTTTCCGCGCGGTTGTGCTGCTTTGTGGAGACTGGGGATAATTCAAAGTGATGAAGCGACGTTTAAAGGGCTTTACACGAAGGTTGCTGTCACATTGAGAACTTGATTTTGAGAAGAACCCTTTGTACACTATGCGTGGATTTGTGAGGAAAGTACTATGTTGGGGAAGATGTTTTTTCGATTTATTCAGGGATAACTTCAAACCAGTCAAGAAGTTTCTTTGTTGACCTAGTCCCACGCGTTTCCATGCGCACTTTCATAAGCCCACAGAATCCTCCGTAAATGTTCTTGTACACACACACGTAACCAACGTCACCACAGTCAGTAAGTCTGGGAAACGGGCTCCACTTGATAGTTTACCTCCCACCCAACTTGCCTCTGGAGCCCAAACCGCACCGCAATGAGTGCTTTGTACATAAACCCGATATGAAGGATATTTACATGAAGATTATCTCGCCCACGGTGGCGTTTTGGAGCTCATTTGTGCCTAGTTGCCGGGAATGGGAAACCACTCGTGTGGGTTGCGAATGCACGAAGCCAAAACTTCTTGGAAGTGACTTGCAATTCGCTGAAGCTTCGAGATTCGAGCAAAGCCGTTGGCTGTATGCAGATTCATCGACGGGAAGAAGCAGGATTGAAATTGCATTCTCGGTATAGGCGATGAAACCACGGAGGTTATTAATGTAATTGTGGTTATTGGGCGCTTTATGCAGCTCAGAAGTGGCCGTTGTTTTTGGAAATGAGTCTAGGGAATCCATAAGTGTTCAGATAAATTCCCGGTATGTGCAAATTACTCAATGAAATCGTGGCGGTTTAATTGAAACGTAAATTGCAGACCCTAGTTGCTTTGACAGAAGTTCACTGCACGTGTGGTAAGATCTATTATCAGTTGTAAGAACTATTTAACAGTAAAATGTCCGACAGCAAAAGAGACAGTACCAAAGACAATGCTCCATTTCCAACGACAAAACTTTTTCGTAATTCATTGTAGAACCCTGCCTGGAAATTCTACTTCATAAATCTTACGCCCCATATTTGGCGTCATTAAATTAAAACATTCTCTCACTCAATAAGTCCCGGGACTGATATATAGAGGACACCACTAACAAAAAATCCATCAATTTTAGGAAGTAATAATAATAATTGTTGGCGCAACAGTCCACAGGAGGACCAGGACTTAGCTTGCTCATCAACTACTCGTGTTGTGCGCATACTCTCACGAGTAGAAGGGATCTACAGTTTTTTGTCGACTCCGAACGGCGAAATTTGAGAAGCTTTCTTAGACAGTTATTGGTGTTTAGCTGGGAATCGAACCTGGCTAACAAGTATGCTAATAAATAAAAGATTTTGTTTCTGCCTACAACATGTTGCTTGAAATTTTATTGACTCTGAATGATATCAAAAATTTAACTTTTTCATTGATGCGCTTAGCATTCAGTATGTCAAATTAACTTGCCACTTTATGGTTTCGTTTTCAAGAACATTTTAGAACGTTCTTCTCTTTGTCTGTGAAACTAACAAAAACCTTCTGGTTTGTGAAACCATTTGCATATAAATTTTAATAAGACGCCACTCACTTATATATTAATATTTGTGCTCGAAAAACATTTGTTCTCTTCAGTCTTTGCCAAAAGAAAAACATCTTACGCCTAAGGAAAAATTGCGTTACGTTACGTTACGTTACGTTACGAAAGTTTTGAGCCCATCCAATTTCTACATAAAGGTTGATTAAAGCTTATAAGAAATTGTGGATCTACCGCAATAAGTAGGTGAGATGTGGGGACGTTTCCAATGCGTAGCTAAATATTGCTCACATGCTCTCTCTGCAAACAGTAAAAACTTTGAATTTCGATTATATTTTCTTATACGAGGGTTGCCTTTTATATTTCGGGATTTGAGAACAAAAACAAATTTTAATCATCGAAAATAGCTTTATTGTTTTTCAAAATATTCTCAATTAAGATCTATACACTTTTGCATGCGTTTAAACCAATTGTCGAAGCACTTTTGCCACTCTGATTGAGGTATCTCCAAAACATGTATTCTGAACACATCAACCGCTTCTTCAGGTGTCGAAAAACGTTCACATCTCATTTTATTTTTTACGTAGGGAATAGAAAGGAGTCATTCGGTGCCAAGTCAAGACTATGCGGCGGATGGCTCATCAAGTTGATGTTTTGAGTGCTCAAATATGCAGTTGCTGGAGCCGATGTGTGAGAGCTCGCATTGTCGTGGTGAAGAGTGATCCGTCTTCGACGGTTGGTTTTCCTGATTTCTTGGAAGACAACTGGCAAACAAATGGTTGTTTACCACTCAGAATTGACTGTTCTGCGTTGCTCAAGTGGTACGGTTGCGACATGTCGAGTTTTTTCCGAAAAAACAGGCGACCATTTGCTTGGAAGCACTTCGTGAGCAAGCAACTTTTGTTGGATTTGGCTCAATTTGAAACACCCATACAGCCAACTGCTGTTTACTTCCGAGCTCATACGAGTAAATCCACGATTCACCACCTGTCACGATGTCATACCATGCAGATGTCTGGTGTATCCACTCTAAATGAAGCTCAAAACTGTAGTGAGGATTGCTTTAGAATAGAGTGTGTTGATATTTTCAAGTATTTCGGCGTCATTTTGGATAGTAAATTATCTTGGAGAGCACGCACAACTTATCTTAAACAATATTTAAATAAAATTATTAAACAGATGCACCATATTAGTCTTTACGGGAATTTTTTAAATGTTCTACGATGGTCTTCTCAACTCAAGAATACAGTTTGGTATATCATGTTTAAGCAATGCTTATTATAATAAAATAGAGCAACTTTTAACTAAACCAAAACATGCAATAAGAAAAAAGGCGAAGAACACCCAGTTTCGAAGTTTTCAAGTGGCTTAACATTCTCCCGCTAAGTCATCTGTACTGCTAGAACGTATTAAGAATATTTTTTGATAACTCCGGTTACTACCACAAAATATTTAATCAAAGGTACAAATTGCGCACTAATTTTGAACACATCGCCGCTATTCCAAATCCACATTTGACCCTTCTTCTTCTTCTTTTTGTTCTTGTGGCAGTACAGTCCAGGGTGGACCTGGGCCTCAACCAACATGCCTCTTCAGCTAGCACGATTTTTCGCCAGCTGTCTCCAGTTGCGCACTCCAAGTTGGTTGAGGTCCTTTCTTCACTTGCGTGCGCCACTTTAGTCTTGGTCATCCTCTGTTGCGTTGTCCCAATGGCACGGATTCAAAGACTTTTCGGGCCGGAGCAGTGGTGTCCATACGCTCTACGTGGCCTAGCCATCTTAAACTGTGTATCCGCAGACACTTGACCAGGCGCATGTCGCTGTACAGCCCATAGAGTTCGTCATTAAATCTTCTCCTCCAGATGTCATCAACGCAAACATGGCCAAAAATAGTTCAGAAACGCCGAAATTCTTTCTATAACAATGTAGAACCAACTGTTGACGACACATTTGACCCTACCGTACGTTTAAAGCTTCGTCGCAATAAACAGCACATAATTTTTTGTGAGCTTGCGATGCGCTTTTTTCTTTCCCAGTAATAGAAAACAAAATATGACAAAAAGGTGGCCGCCGTGGTGTAGTGAGTAGAGTGCGACGCTCACACGGCGAAGGGTCTAGGTTTGATTCACGGCTGAACACCTCGAATTTTTCACGGCACCACCTCTTTCGAGCTAACGACATTCAAAAAGTAATAATTGTGTATGAAGGAAGGTCCTAAAACTTTCAGACGTTCCAAGTCGGCAATAAACTGTAGGACCCTTAAACTCGTAAGAGAACAGTAGCACCCACAACACACGTAATTGATGAGCTAAGCCATGATCCCCCTCTGGACAGTTGCTCTATCAAATTTGTATCGCATATTAAAGTATAAACATCCTGGAATACAAATTCGTTCAGATTTCAAAAGATGGCGCCACTTGCAAGTGTCTGATAGTGGAAACGATTGCCTACTTCACTGGAAAGTGTTGCATTAGCCAATTGTGATAAGTGTGAATCAGCGTCTGCCTTAGACAACGACACTGTTTTATGCCTCTTCAAAAATGTCCAACATTCTCTTAAACAAAAAGCAATTGCTTGAAGTTTTGTTTATAATTTTTAGTTGAAAGAAAGTGCAGCTGAAACAATTCGGGGCTTACACAAGATTTAAGTTTGGCACCATTCGTATTGTCATTGCTTGACATTTGAAAAATTATTATTCTTTGTTAGTAGAAGGTAAAAGGTTAATAAAAATGGAGCGCTACACGAATGAAGAACGCATTCTCATTATGATATTGTTTTACCAAAATGGTGAAAGTTTTGCGGCTACAGTTCGCAAATTGATGAATGCTCCGAAAGAAAGAAAAAATTGCTGAAACTGGGTCTGTAACTGATGATGATGGTGTTGATTTTGGGCTGGAAGAATCATTGGATTTTTTTTTTATGAAAAGCGCAAACAGTCAATGGTGTTCGGTATCGTGAAATGATAACCAATTTTTTCGTGCCTGGAATTGAAGAAATGAATGTGGAGAGGATGTGGTTTGAACAAGACGGCGTCACATCTCATAAAGCCAGAGAAACAATTCAATTACTGCATCATTTCACGATCGTGTTATTTCGCCTTTTGGATACCAGAATCTTGCGTTCTTGTTGGGACACCCTTTACTAACTCCTTCGAGATGTTATCCTTTACCTGTTAGCCTAGGACACAAGCTGATTATTAAGAGAATCCTGTTTCGTAAGGTTCAAAGATTCAACAAATCTTATCGGTTTTCAATTCACAAATTAGATTTTTCGTTCCTTAAGTGGCACTCTGAGGAAAATCTAAATTTAAGTCGGCTCCTTTCATCCAAAATAAAGTTATGCCACTGAGCTCCGTACAGAAATTACAACCTAATCCCAAGCATTAATTCATTTAATAGATATCCTTCATCCCTGGAATTAAAAGGACAACTTTCTGACTCCCATTCCACAGCCACTCTCTCATTTACTCCGCAAAACCCTCTTCCTCCAGCTTGACATATTGAATTAGCCATCAAATCCAAAGCAATCCTGCTCTCTCTTCAAACTCGACCCTCCACTGGGACCTCAAGTCATTACAAATTTAGCTTGTTCCCATTACTGTGCAAAGAGGGGAATTTTAAAATAACTCACATGTCCAGCATCAGGTCACTTCCCCACCCTCCTCCCGATTCAGACCGTCATCCCAGCAGGACATCAGAAACTACGACTTGAAACAATTTAATGGAGAAATTATCAATTCCCAACCACCTCACATCCAGGCACCCACACTCTTTGCATGTCGCTCGATTCTAATTCAATAAGACGTCGTAAGCCCCTGGGGGAGCATCGAAATCTCAGGGCCTACCGGACGTCGGATCCGAACACTTGCAGCCGTAAAAAGCTTTTCAACACCATAAGGTGTAATAATATTGCCTCACATTCGCTGAGAGGGAGCGAGAGAGAGGGAGATGGGATGTCAAATGCTTCCGTTCAACGGAAACTGTGTTTAATAAAATACACTCTCAGTTTATTGTCTAATAACATCCGCATTTGACCCGCACGACCAGCAGCAACAACGGCGTCGGCGAACAACAACAAGAACGAAGCCAACCCCTGGCCACTCCTGCAGGCGACTCCTCTGGCATCCAAAGGCATTACTCACCCGAACAATGCTCCATTTTGTCCGAATGGATTTACACAACCTCTGCACTTTCCATTTCTCCGCGCGCTCCACAATAACGTTATTCATTCGCTATCAACCCCCCTCCCACAGCACTCTTCTCCGCCTGGTCGGGGCATGACAGGCTAGTCGAGAATCTATTCATTGCACGTTCGCATGACTTTCCCGCTCCCCAGCCCACCGCTGGCAGGTTCTTGCAAGGATGCCGAACATCTCAGGCCGAGTCACAGTGGGTGGCGAAATCCGAAACCAGACCCAGCCTGGAGAAGAAAACGAACATTTTTGGGTCGCCTTAGACCAACTAAACCATTTAGTATTCACCGGGTGAACATCCGAGCCGGACGGGGGAGTCGAGGTACGGGTCACAGTGGCGACGTCGACATCGCTGACGACGGACAACAACACTCCCAACCGCTCTCCAACCAACTGACCCACATCAAGTCTACTTGGCTACTCCGGGGCCACTCCGGGGGTGGAACGCCTTTTTTGGCGTGTATTCAATTGAAAATGTTTTCGTCCTTCAATGGAATTTTAATAAACAAGATCCTGTGCGCAAAGGAGAAACGCAAAGAAGCACAAACGTCACACAGAAACCAAAACAGAGCAAAACAAAAAAAAAAATGGGGAACACCAACTGGACTCCAGCGTGTTCTGCCAGAGACCAACAAACAAAAGACGAGCGGGCAGGCAAACTCCTTGGTGTTCAATTTTTTATTTTTGGCCACTAGTGCCGCACGTGATTCCCCCGCCGAGACTGGGTTAGACCTTATCGCCGTCATCGGAGGATGAGCATTCTCCTTCGAAAAACAAAAAAAGAATTATTTGTTTCCAAAATAGATGATTTCTTGTGTACATTCTGCTTTCTGCTCCGTTTTTCGTTTCTTTCATTTAACGGTTTTTTTTTTTTGGTTTTGTGTTCCTCGTTTTCTCGTCCGCCATTTTCGCCGTAGGATCCAATTATGGCTAATTAACTTGAGCACACACTTAATAATCTGTAATCCACGAGTGAATGTGCGAGGAAATCCTTGAATTCTGAGGATAAATCTGAACCCGGGGCGGAGGCACACACAGCCACACGTGTGTACATCGGCAGGAGGAGATCGCTCCGTCTTTGTTTCCTCCTGGGCTGGAGGCATCCGATGCCGCTCGACGCCATTATTGGCTAGATGTGGGTTCATAAATCAAAATTCCATACAAAGGTTCATTAAAACGGGAGGACGCCGACACGGGAACAGCGGTGGTGCACAGCACAGCACAGACACACATGTCGGTGCACAGGTGGCTTGTGTTTAAATTGAAAACCGGGATCAGGGGTCTAAGTGCAACCCCTTCCGCTCGCACAAGGACGAGGACAACCTTCGTAGCGCAACAAACGGATGGTATTTGTAATTAACGGGCTCGACAGGAATGTTGCGTTTTTTTTTTGGTTTGTGCGCACACATATCTCCCACCGAGCCGGATACTGGTATAAATTTGCGATAGCGGAACGAAACAAATTTGATCGCGTTTCGTGCCTTTCGAAGCGGGATTCCTAATTGGGTGTCGGTGCGCTTGAAGTCGTTCGAATTGCCACTCGCAAGGACGAAGACGAAGTTTGCACTTTAAATATTGACTGAGATTCACTGTCGGTATTCGTTCGCTGAATGTAATTGGGAACTAATTGCACGGCACGTAGCGTTTAAGTTGTTGATTGAGGTTAAGGAAGTTCACTTCGAACTGTTTTTTTGTTTTGCCGCCATGTGTGAAGTTTTCGTGAATTTTGCCACAGCACCTCTGGCATCAGCACACTGGCAATGGCGTGAACTTTGATACTGAATATTAAATGGTCTCCCCCACGCCTTGAGTGGATGGTAATTTGAAAAGTTTCTTTTGGAATGAGAGCATGTTGGGGGCGCAAAAAAAAATTCGAATAACTGCGAAGTGGTTGGCAATTTCGATGCAAATGTAAGTGATGCTTCAATTTGACTAATGGGCGTTTCCCGGTCGGGGAAGGTGGCACTTGGCAGGAGCCGTTTTCAAATTGATGCGGTTGGCTGATGGTGTGAGTGAGATTTTTGAATTCTTTTTCAACGCAGTCATCTCGACTGCGTGAAACCCTCAAAGTGGGATTGAGTGCGAATTCATTGAATTTAATTCTGCCACTTGACACTGGGGTTCAAGACGAATATGGCGCAGAAAGTTGGGAGAGGTCTGCGAGGAGACCTGCTTCAGTATAAGTTTGAGAAACACGCACTTTCCCAGTATTCAGGTTTAAGTCTATGATTAAAATGATTTAAATGATTTTTTCTACATTAACGATGAACTTTCATCGGTTTGCACCTTTCTGTCTCTTCCGGGGTCTGCCGAAGCGTGACAATTTGATCTATCATAGACTTCTCTCGCTCAGAACCACATTGACAATGACACGTTTGAAGAATTCACTAAAACCAACATCAAAGAGAATTGGAATTCACTAAAACTGGAATTCATTAAAGCCAACATCAGAGAGAATTGGAATCGTCGCCAATTGCCACAAGCAAAAGAGTTATTTCCAGTTGACCAGACAAACGACTCTAAAATTCCGCCCTTCGGGCATGATTTCCTCCGACAAATGTGATGGCGCATGCCCCGCTTTAGATTACCCCCAACTGTGTCTAGGAGTTCGACAGATAACTCATCACCTTCATTAGTATCGTTTGATGCATGATTCAGGGGGAGAGATTGAATTTGTTGCCCCAGTAAAATAAAACCTTCTGCCTGACAACGGTCATCGTTGCTGTTAAACCTTCTGTGGAAATGATTTTCCCAGCATCGGCTGCGATAAAACTACAAGTCGTCCAGCTTTGTTAAGCAATAGTCCAGTATACGGGTTGTGACCTTATTCATAGGGCAGCTCCTAACTGCAACGATGACTATGCTCGTAGAGCTAGAGAGCAGTCCTCGGCTGTAATAATTTCTTGAAGGCACTCTGTTTGATTTCGTTCAGTTGCATGTACTCATCGTCATAGATCATGGATCTCATTGGGTAGCGTCCTAAATCCGATCGCATCAGTCGATGTTTTCCTTCCTGTAAGGAGCCTTAGACACGTTTAAGTCATTTGAAAAATAAAAGTTGGTAGACAACTGCAGCAATTCTTCGAAGTAACGAAGTAACGATAATGAAGGAGCGATGAGTCTCTTCTTCAATGGATTAGAAATTACCTTTCGAATCGTTCAATACAAGTCGTTTTGGATGGATTCAAGTCTGATATTCACCATATTAATGCTGGTGTTCCCCAGGGCTCTGTTTTGTCTCCGACACTCTTCCTCATTTTGATAAATGATCTCTTGTCTGCTACTTCTAATCCTACTCATTCCTTCGCTGATGACAGTACCCTCAACTTTTCATATTCGTTCCTCGGCTCACGTCCCTCCACTTCGGCCATAGTCTCGGAATGGCAGCGTATGTTAAGCACACCGACCTTGACAGCATACTCGATTGGGGAAATAAGAATAGAGTGGAATTTAATGCTTCCAAAACCCAGTGCTGTCTACTGTCATTAATGCGATCACAAAATAATCAGCCGTTATCCACGAACGGCACTTGCGTTGTTGAAATCGAAAGACTTTCCATCCTCGGTATGTGTATCAACCCAGGAATCTGACTATAAACCTTGGTAAACCGAAAATGATGATATTCAGAAACGCAGGGGAACGCGTTTCATCTCTGGAAAAGTGGAAGTTGGACGGGGAAGAGATTGAGGTAGTATCCAGATACAAATACCTAGGTATCCTAATATCGTCCTCTTTAAATTTGAAACCACACTTTGAGGAAAAACTAGCTGTTGCTAAAAGAGCTATCTGTTCGATTTGGGAACGTTGCTTCAAAAATAAATACGTATCGAAAAGTGCAAAGCAAACTTTATTCCACTAAACTGCAGCCTCAATAATGCTCTATGGAGCTCAGGTATGGGGCTACAAAGGCTATGATGGTGTGGAAAAATTCCTTCGCTACTTTTTGAAGAAGATCTTTCGGTTACCAAAAAATACCCCCAACTATATGCTACATATTGAAACAGGAACTCCTCCGTTGTTCTTGTATACCATCAAAATGCACTTCAACTATGTTTTAAAAATACTACAGATGAGCGAATGCAGATTACCAAACGTAGTTTTAAGAAGTATAATTAGAACAAACGGATACATTTGCGAGAAATGGAAAAAAACAGCTTCTGAATGCGGTCTAAATCTGTCTATTGAGGCGGACGAGCCTCCTCATCTTTTAAGAAAAAAATTTAACTCTGTTTTGGAGAATTTTGGTAGACACACATATGACAAATATGTCGAAGAAGCTGAATCTTCACTGTTTAGGAACTACTACAGCAAACTAAACCATTTTTTAAATGAAAAAACATACTTCCTTGACAGTCACTCAATCGAAAAAATAAGCACAATTTTTAAACTGAGAGGAGAACTCGTTCAGTTAAACTTTATCCCCCACAGACCAGATTTACCAATTCTTTGTAACCTATGCAACATGAGGAAGAGAGAAGACATCTTACATTTTATTGGTGTGTGTCCGATTCTAAAGGAATTTCGACTAGCAATTTTCGAAAAACTATGAAGTAACGTGCATCTTAAATGGAGAAAAGGGATGGAAGGCCTTATACGATTATTCAGTAGCAGCACTTTGTTATAGAAAACATATCATAGATGGAGATTTTTAATCTAAAACTTTTGTATGTATTTCGTCAACCTGGTAGACGGCCATATGCCAAACCATAAATGACTTAGGTTAAACTTTACATTGTAAAACATTTATTGAAAATAAAAGTCAACTAACTAACTAACTAACTAACTAACTGTATCAACCCAGGAGATTATGTTGTTGGGCATATAAATTGGAATACTTCGTTATCCTTTCAAATAAAGTATCATCGAAAAAGAATGAGAACAGGTTCAAAGGTGTTAAAGATGGACTGAGATTACAAGATTCATAGTTTAAATTTGTAATTGATTCTTTTAAGTCTTCTTTTTGTCCATGAAAAATTTGAAGCTTTCGCCTTTTTTGAGACAAATGAAGAACGTGGAATTTCATCCTCTTGATCAAAGTTATTCGGAGGAAAAACAATTTCTTCTATCAGCTGATTACGAGGCAAATTGTCTACACAAACTATATCTTCCTCTCCTGAATCTTCATCTGTAACATTACCTTCTAGTAATGGAGGTAAAATGGGTATTTCTAAATCGTTTTCATCGTCTCCATCGATGCAAGTAATGATTTCATCGACTGTTAGTCTAAAAAACCAAAAATATATGCATTATCCCACTGTACCATATGTGGTACACCAATAAAAACATCCATGAAACAGTAACAAAATATATTCTGATCGTCAAATAAGTTGAATACGATGATTTGCTTTTGTTTTTATTACATAGATCTGATTTTTAGTGTTGATACAATTTGTAAGTTGAATGTTACTTACACTTTTCTCGACATTGTCTCGCTTTAAAAAAAATTTACACTTTTCACGTTTCCACTTTTCACAAAGTTAAACACAAATAAATCGGACTTGACATAAGAATATCACAGCCTGTTCAAGATTGTATTATCTATATTGTTAATTTATTATAATATTATACCACACTATATTGTACTATAATTATATAAACATTGCTTGAATTATGGTTATACTCTACTTTATCGGCTCACTGCCTTATCAATTGATGTACTAATTTAACTAACTATAATTGTCAAAATGTAAATTAATAAAACCACTCACTTCTCAACGAGCTCTTGAGTTAAGCGGTACATCGAGAACAAAGGTGTCTTTTGTCTCTCTATAAAGAATAAAGAACAAAGGTTTCATTTGCTTCTATTGAAAGAATTTATTTCATTTTATTTCACAGCCTACTTTACTAAATCTCGAAAGTAAAAAAATTTAAATTAAATACGTGGCCTACTTTTCAGCTAGGATTTTTTAGGCTAGGTGTACCATATACGGTACAGTGGGATAATTCGGGTTAACGTAGTCCTACAGAAAATTGTCCCGCGGTGTTAAAATCACACGAACTAGGCGGCCAATCGATGGCCCAGTTGTTGGGTTGACACGCTCTTCGTATTAACTCTTGTAAAGTGTGGTGTGTGGCTTATGGCATGATCCTTTTGGAACAACATGTCGTGAAAATCTATTCCTTTCAATTCGGGCCATACCATCCATAGCATCATGAAGATCATTAGCGTGGACGAAAACAATTGACCCAATAAATCCGCCGCAACGCCAACCGCTCCAAACTTTTATTTCTTGTGGATGAAAATTTTCACGCGACCAATAACGTGTATTTTGCTTACTAACCAACCCAATGAGCCAAACATGAACTTCGTCACTGAAGATGATTTTGCGATGGAATTTATTATCTCGCCGCTTTTACATGGGCTCCAAATGTAATCTCACTTTCCCGTAATATGCATAAGTCGAATGATGCTGCTCTGCACAGTCCGTGGTGGGCCTAGGCCTCAACCAACATGCTTCTCCAGCCAGCACGGTCTGTCGATAGCTGTCTTCAATTACGCACTCCAAGTTGGTTGAGGTCCTTCTTTACTTATGTGCACCATCTTAGCCTAGGCCGTCCTCTGCTGCGCTGTCCCAATGACTCTTATTTGAAGACTTTTCGGGCCGGAGCAGTAATACTCATAAGCTTTACATGGCCTAGCCATCTTAAGCGCTGTATCCAAAGACGCTTGACCAGGCACATGGCGCTGTACAGCCCGTAGAGCTCGTCGTTAAATCTTCTCCTCCAGGTGCCGTCAACCCAAACAGGACCATCTGAATCTCACGCAGCCGATGGAATATTTTTGCTTTTGGACAGCGATGCCTTATATCTCTGAAGATAGGCACGTCCCATTTTTGATTTGTGCAGTTAATTCTGATGCTTGAATCCTGAGCTCATACTTCTGAATATATTGTCCATATATGTACTGTGAAAACTCGATAAGTTCAAGTAGAACACTCCTCGCAACCGCTGCCTTCTCAACTTCAATAGGAAATTTGGTATCCTTCTCTCTAAACACCAAACTGATCCTGTGCGTCACTTGATTGTCTGTGTCCTGTACAGCAACATGGATTTTTTAGCTTGCTACTTGCGTGAATACAACTTCTCACCTCTTTTGGATCGAGAAAGAGAGGAAGGAAGTTGAACAACAAATTTGTGTTATCTGCTGGGTGGCATGTTCCCCGTCAAGCACGTGTAGTTACTATGCTTATGGTGGCTGATGCATATAAACCTGTAAACTCTCACCTACCGTGATAGCTTTACAAAGAACGTTCTCCCAACCAAGAGGAGACATCTGACAGCCGGAAGAGCATCTTAGTAGAGGCCTGTGTCCACCCCGGATTATAGCCCCAAACAATGATGAGAAAGGATTCCAAAAAAGGAGGGTATGAAAATGAGAACACCAACAAACCGAATGTCGTCTCGATTCTCAAGTTGAACCCATTCTACTAGCGGGAAAGAAGTAGGAACATTTTTCCACCTTATCCCTGCCCCCTACAACATCCCTCAAGACTGCAAACCTCTCACGATAGCAATAACTGCCCCTCACAAAATTCCAATGTTACGCCATCACACGTGCGAGCACCTTCCCCAAAACTGAACCTTGACACCAAGGGACACTGTGGCACGAGTGCTCGCAGCATTACCTGCCGCCGCTTGTCTCGGCACAACATCGTCGAGCACCGAGCCACCTCATGAATGACAGACCTCGTAACCCTGACCAGACAATTGCCCCAGGGGAGGGTCGGTCCCCAAGAGCTCTGCAACACGTGCAAGCTTCAGCCAGCACTTCATCAGGAGGCCACCGTCTGTGCGCCGAACCCATTGTCATCACCGCATAATTAAGACGTCTCTATGCAGCCAGTCATCCACACAAAAATGTCGCTATTATGGGTCTCGCCCAAACCAGGGCCACACACAGCACTTGTGAGCGGTTGTCTGCGATCCAGCCGCATTATTAAATCAACCTGTAACCAGCCGCAGTCAACCGACCATAAGGGCATAACTTATCGACAAAATCGCCTACAAATTCGGTGATCCAGGGGCTGACACCCAGCTCCGAACCCCGCCCTTATTCCGGGCCATTTGGTTTTATGGCTTCGTCGTAAAAGTCTAGTCAGCGTAAATCCTGCGGCGAAGCGGCTCAACTCTTTTGAACGCTTATGGGACAGGGTCGCTTCAGGAAAGACAAAAAAATGACAAATAACTTAGCACTGCCATTTCGCTGGCTCGTTAGCAATTACAAATTCATTTGCCCCGACATTGTGCCCCGTTGCAGGCAGGACGCATTGTTTGTCAAACTTTCATCCAATATGGAGGACATTCTGTGTTGTCGTGCACCCTGCACCAGACTGAGCTCGTTTCCGTTGTCATCTGCATTTCGTATCCGGGACCGGACGCAGCAGCAGGACGGCCGACCTGCATGCCACTCAGCCGGGGGCAGACGGCATCGGTAACGGCAGCGGCGGCGTGGCAGGACGAAATGGCGAAATTGTTTGCTTTCCTGTGAAACTTCGCTGCGAAGAACTTTATCTTTGGAAATTGTCAAATTTCATTTGCTCCGGATTTGCTGAGTCAGAAGTTTTGCCTGCCCGTGAGGGGTGAGTTTCAAACTATCTGCCATCGAAACGACGCACGTCGTCGACGACGGCGAAAGGAAAAGAATTAATATCGCAAATGTCACAACGTGGTCTTTGATTTTTTTTTCCGTGCTGCATTCCCACGGTGTGGTGACTGTACTGAAGAACAAAGCGATTCCACTGGAGAGGTTAGTTGGATGTATGCGCCGCTCGCCCTACACCTGGCGCTGACTGAGAAAGGGAATCGGAGATGTTGGCGTGTTGCCATTTAAGCGGGTCAACGAGTTGCAGGACTCGTGTTACAACCAATTACCGTCGTGTAATGATTAGGAATTGGAGAAGATGTTGTGGTCGGGCTGAATGGGATTGAACGCGGACGATGTTGCCAATGTGTGTGTTTTTGAAACCGTGGCGCGGAGGGAAGGAAGTGTAAAGCAGTGGTTTCAGCATCATGTGTGTTTGAATGTGAACAGGGGGTGAGGGTAATTTTGGGATCAACGAGGTGGTAGTGGTTGTTTGAGAATCATGTTCGGCAGGGTTTGGTTTCAATTTGATGTTGAACCGTTTGTAATGGCTAGCAAATCTTCGGAACACGACAAAGTGGGGATATAAGCACAATACGTGCTACGACAGTGAAGGAGGGCGAGTATGCAGTCGAGACAACGTGTAGTAGTTATTTGTGGTCAGTTGGTGGGGGTGTTGCTATTGAGGTTGATAGAGGAGAAGTGATGCCAGAATCTACTAAGGGGACTTCAAGGTTTCCTGTATCCCCTGGAAGTGGAATGACTTATTCAAGGAATTATCTTGGCAATCCCGCTAAAACCGTGAAATCTGATGAGGTTCACAGATTTCATAGAAACTAGGTTATTTATTTTCAAAACCAATAAAAATATTCTAAATAAAAAAACAAAACATAGAAATTAAAATAGAATTTAACATAGAATAATATAGAATAGACATAGAAATAATCTTATATATTATTTTCGGAGTTATGTAAAGCATTATTTAAGAAGTTCAGTAAAACATAGAAAATATAGAAAAACATAGAACGCTATAAAAAAATGTGTCAATCTATTTAAGCAAAATTTTGACTGAAAGTGTAATACCAAAATTGAGTTGAAGTACGGCTTCCGAAGCAACCGTTCCACTGGTGATCTGATGGCATATCTCACTGAAAAGTGGAACCAATCTTTACACAATGTAGAAGAAAGCAAGATTGTTGATATTTCAAAGACATTTAACAGGGTCTGGCATCAGGCTCCCTTATCGAAAATGCGTGCTTTTTCGATCGATGAGTCTCTTCTTCAATGGATTAGAAATTACCTTTCGAATCGTTCAATACAAGTCGTTTTGGATGGATTCAAGTCTGATATTCACCATATTAATGCTGGTGTTCCCCAGGGCTCTGTTTTGTCTCCGACACTCTTCCTTATTTTTATAAATGATCTCTTGTCTGCTACTTCTAATCCTATCCATTCCTTCGCTGATGACAGTACCCTCAGCTTTTCATATTCGTTCCTTGGCTCACGTCCCTTCACTTCGGCCATAGTCTCGGAATGGCAGCGTATGTTGAGCACACTAAATTCCGACCTTGACAGCATACTCGATTGGGGAAATAAGAATAGAGTGGAATTTAATGCTTCCAAAACCCAGTGCTGTCTACTGTCGTTAAAGCGATCACAAAACAGTCAGCCGTTATCCATGAATGGCACTTCCGTTGTTGTAACCGAAAGACTTTCCATCCTCGGTATGTGTATGAACTCAATAATTAGTTGGAACGATCTCATATTTGAGGTCGCCAAAAATGCTGCGAAATGTCCAGGCTTCCTTAAACGATGAAAGAAGTACTTCACTCCTTCTGATCTGGCTACAATATACAAGGCCTACATACGCCCAAAACTTGAGTATAACGCTCCTATTTGGTCAGGTGCTTCTAAGACCTCCCTGCACCTGCTGGATAGAATTCAAAAGCGAGCGATAAAACTTATAGGTGACAGTACTATTGCGAAGTTGATTGACTCGTTAGAACACCGACGTAATGTCGTGTCGTTGTCACTCTTTTATCGCTATTTTAACAAGAAATGCTCAGATGAATTAGACAGTTGCATTCCTCCCCTTCAAGAATTCACCCGCAATACACGCCTCGCCAGGAATGCCCACCAATTTACCCTTTAGCCCTCTTTCGGAAGTACAGTCAAATTCAGAGACTTGTTCTTTAGCCGCACTACACGAATCTGGAATGCTCTTCCCAGCTCGACTTTTCCTCCTCATTACAATCCACAGGCATTTAAAACCAATGTGCATCGGTACCTCCTCTCCCTCTCTTCCTCTATACCTTCGGCCCGTGCTGTGACTTGATCCGGTCACTTAAAGGTGCTCGCAACCCCTTTTGCAAGCGTCAATCAAAAAATTTCCACAATCATTTAGTGGAAAACAACAACTTTAGAAACAGTTTTTAAACATTAGGAACATAGAAATTTAAACACGAATACAGTACGAACTCAGTTAAGGCAAACCTCGATTCGCGCAACTCCTCGCATTTTGCTACACTAAAGTCGTAGCACGTATTGACTCTATAAGTGCAACTTTTCAAAAAAGTTACCTCGATTGTATCCCTTGTTTTTCATTTGCATGTTCTCCTTTTGCTTGGTTACGTCTGTCGTTATTTTACAGTAATTTAGTTTCGTATGGGTCTAGACGTGTTAGTTGAGACCCAGGTTGGTTGAGACCCAGGTTGGTTGAGACCCAGGTTGGTTGAGACCCAGGTTGGTTGAGACCCAGGTTGGTTGAGACCCAGGTTGGTTGAGACCCAGGTTGGTTGAGACCCAGGTTGGTTGAGACCCAGGTTGGTTGAGACCCAGGTTGGTTGAGACCCAGGTTGGTTGAGACCCAGGTTGGTTGAGACCCAGGTTGGTTGAGACCCAGGTTGGCTGAGACCCAGGTTGGTTGAGACCCAGGTTGGTTGAGACCCAGGTTGGTTGAGACCCAGGTTGGTTGAGACCCAGGTTGGCTGAGACCCAGGTTGTTTGAGACTCAGGTTCGTTGAGACCCAGGTTGTTTGAGACTCAGGTTCGTTGAGACCCAGGTTGGTTGAGACCCAGGTTGGTTGAGACCCAGGTTGGTTGAGACCCAGGTTGGTTGAGGTCCGCCCTGGACTGTAGCGCCACAAGAAGAAGGAGAACTGGGTCTAGAGAGAATTCTTTATAAATATATCTACACATACAAGTGTATTTCCTTAGATGAGTTCCAGTTTCCTTAGTACCTACGCGAAATTCGTTCAAAATGAACGAAATAATCTATTAAAAAGAGAAGTGATATTTTATCCGAAGTTGATAAGGGTGTTTCAGTAAAACTACTTTGTGAAAAGTATTATGTGCACAAGTCAACAATAAGCCGGATAAAAGCAAAATGGAAACAGTCCTAGACAATTTAGGGCGAGAGCTGAATCTGAACCAGGAAAAGGCGTTAAGACTTAAGACTTCTGAATATTCACAGAGGGAAAAGGCGTTATATGGATGGTTTCAAAAGCAAAGAGCAAAACATATTCCGCTTTCTAATGAAATTATAAAATCAAAGGCAATTCAATTGCACAACGAAATAAGGGAAAAACCATCGTGTAACGCTGGCAACGAATGGATTGTGAAATTTAAAAAACGACATGATATTCAAATGTTAAACATTTTTGGCGAAAAGCTGTCCAATAAATGTGGTCTTGTTGAACCGCCCGAAATGCAATTTTCACGAAAAATAAAGGAACTCAAATTAACCGCTGGTCAAATCGACGATGCGGACGAATTTGGATTGTTCTTCAGGATGTTGCCAAACAAAACACTTGTTACTTTAAATCAATCGTCAGCGCCATGTCGAAAAGTAAGCAAGGAAAGAGTAACATTCCTTGCGTGCACAAATGCATCAGGGATGCACAAGGTAAACCTGTTTATCATCGGTAAAGCAGCCAATCCAACAGTATTTAAACATTTTGAGAACAAGCCTGTTACGTATAAAGCAAATAAAAATGCACAGATGGCATTCCTTTTAATCGAATAATGGTTCCACAAAGTGTCTGTTCCCTATGTACGAAAAAGAATTGAATTGCGTTTATAAGTTTTTCTTCACAGGAAGAAAGTAGAGAAGAAGGCGCTGCTGCTTTCGCACAATGCCCCGTGACATGCTAACGAAAATGAACTGCAAAGCGATGATGGACTGATAACTATTATGATTTTTCCAGCAAATTGTACTGCAATGAATCAAAATATTTATTTAGACAAGGGGACCCACAGTCATGGGAATTCTTCAACATTATCCTCGAGAAGGACACAGAAACCTCTGTCAAAACTGAAGCCAATGCCAAATTTCTTATTGTCATTATTGCGCAGAAAAATCTGCTTTGCCTTCAGAGAGGTTTGTACACGACTCCCGTAGATTCTGACGAGTCATCAACGAAGTGTGTGGTCTGGCGTTGTCCTGGTGGAACACTAAGCCCTTCTTGTTGGCAAGTCGATCGCCTGCTTCAAGCGGTCCAGTTGTTCGCAGTAGATGGTAGAATTAAGCGTCTGGCCATATGGGAGCAGCTCATAATGGATGATTTCCTTTAAATCACACCAAACACACAGCAAAACCTTCCTGGCCACCAATCCCGGCTTGGCCACCAATCCCGGCTTGGCCACTGTTTGGGACGATTCACCGGCCTTCAACCAGTACCGTTTTCCATTACTAACTCCCATGTCCCGGGCGATGTCACGAGATACCACATGTCGGTCTAACTCGATGATTTCCATGATTTGATCGGTATTCGTCGTAACAGGCCTTCCGCCGGCTGGCTTATATATGGTGTTGTTTTCACCGGCTCTGAATCGTCGAAACCATTCTCCGTGGTTCAAAGTGATAGAGTACCATCCCCCGAAACACCATTAATCTCACGGAACGTTTCTCTATCGGATTTGCCTCTAAAGAAGGAAAACTTTAAGATAGTGCGAATTTCGGCTTTAGTGAACTTCATGTTTACACGTCTATAACTGTTGAACGCAATATCCAAACTAATCATGCATAGCGTCGTTTTGTAGGTTATGTCAAGACCTTTCAAATGATGTACAGTATTGCCAGATACGCTCTGTAACGCTTTGGGAAGGAGGGGAAGTATTTGACAACCGCAACTGTTAAAAAACATAGAGTTACAAGTCAATCTCTATCAATTGTATTAAAATACAAACTACGAATAATAAATTGTACTTTTACAAAATTTCTAATGGTTACACAAAACATAGAAAGTAAGATACGAGGTGCGGACTTCTTCGAATATACCTGCTTTTACAGGATTGCGCTTTGCTCACATAAACAAGTTTCACATAGGAAAGAAAATGACAATTATTGATTTCTACGTTTAAAGACCCACAGGCACCGTGAATGCAGGAGGTTCTAATGCCTCCTCTTAGTCTCCTAATCTGCGTCAACTTAAAGTAATGCCTTCATTAAATCATCTACCACAAGTAGCATAGCTAAATGATTCCATAACCACTTAAAACCTCCACCACATAGAAATGGTTAATGTCTCTTGAAAAGTTCAAAAGAGCGTGAGAGGGGAGAATTATGGTCTTGACAGTATCTGATGGATACGGTTGTCCAGTTGTTGTCGTGAAGCACAAATTGTTCGCCAAGCCACAATGAAAGTGATTGCAAAGTTCCACTCTGACGAGGGAGCATACATTAGCAGGCCTTATCTGGCAGCGACATAAGTCATGTTCTATTTTCTACCATCGAATGCAAAGCTCGTGGAGAATTTTCTAAAACAAAAAGTATCTCAAGGACTAGAAGACAAATGAGTGTGCTTATGCACGCATACGATTCATTGTCCCTTTCCCGTGGTGCGAGAGACGAGGTTGCCCGATATGCCAGAGACAATGATAAATGGGGCAGCGAGTGGTTTCTGTTTTCTTGATTTTTATTTCAATGCAGCGCATAGGACACTCAGTCAGTGAGCTCACCTGTAATGTTAAAGTTCCAAGTTCATGCACGTCGTCGCAGTCGTCGGGGTGAGATTGAAAAGGAAATAGCACTTTGCGGCTACCAGTTGTGACGTAAAATTCAATTAAACTACAAAATCGTGTGGTGCGAGGTTTGGAAAAATGTAACAAGCACTGATGGCTTGACAGTGATATTGTGGCAATGATTGTATTTGTGAAATTGTAAGCGCATTTTAGGATTAAGATATGGAATAAAATGAAAGCGCTGTTAAGTGTCCACTTTGTGAGAGACAGTATGAGACTGATGATAAAACAATCCGTTGGAATAAACGCTAGAAACATGTTCAAGTAGACGTGGACTCATCTCACAACAAAATTAATATCATTGCTGAAAAGGAGAATGAACTCATCTCAGTACATTATTAAGGTCATTACTAAAAAGAAGAATGAAACAATGAGTGGTTGAAGAAATAATGGAAGATGACAAAAAGTCATTTATTACTTTTTTATTATTTTTACATTTTGAGGAATCGATTTCCTAATTCAAGAAAAGAAGGAAAAACAAAGAAATTAAACATGGAAAAAACATAGGAAAACATAGAAAAAACATAGAAAATATAGAAAACATAGCTGAAGAATAATCCAAATTCAAGCCGACGTGAACTCATCTCACAACAATATATAGATCATTACTGAAAAAAAGAATGAAACAAAGAGTGGTTGAAAAAAATAGACGACGAAAAGTAATAAATTACTACATTTGAAGAAGAAACGAAAGAAAAACAATGAAAATAAACATAAAAAAAACATGGGGAAAAACATAGAAAAACATATGAAAACATAGAAAACATAGAATAACTTAGACTAATGATGAAACAATCCGTTGAAATAAATTCTAGGAACATGTTCAAGGAGAAATGAACTCATTAGTACAACAATATTTAGATCATTACAGACAAGAACAACGAAACAAAGAGTGGTTAAAAGAATAATAGAGTATAATGAAAAGTCTTTAATTACTACATTTTGAGGAGACGATCTCCTATATATATACAACAAAAAAAACATAAAAAAATAGAAAAACATAGAAAAAACATAGAAAAAGCACAGAAACACAGAAAAAACTTAGAACAACAAAGAAATCGTAGAAAAACATAATAAAAACATAAACAAACATAAAAATCGTAGAAAAACATAGACAACTGCAAATATAGACGAAAACAGACATACATAATAATTCTCTGCTTTCTAATCTTCAATAAACGCTTCCTTCTTCAAACTTCTCTCCTCAATTCTCAATTCTCCTTTTTCTATAGAAGAGCCAGTTTATTTGTGTTATTCCGTTTATTTCATGACTTACCGTAGGCAGGTATTTCACAAAGAAAACTCGCACATAGATCCAGACGAGTATAGAATGTAAATCAAACCAAGACTTCTCTTACCAATATTTACCTTTTGTATAGGAGATCAATAGTCTCCCCCTCTATATAGGCACCAGCCTCGTTCACAAAGTACAGCGCACAAAAACTTCATTACATCATTGAAGATATAGCACGATGTCCGCAATGAGTTCACTTTTTGATTGCTTCAAGAAGGGTTTTGCCCCAAGGTATGCATCAGTTTTAATTGGATATCGTCATTGTAAAATGACCTAATGCCATCCGTTTGAAATCCGAAAGAGAATGCCTAGTACCGTACAAGTCACTGTGGTCATTCCTCGATCACCGCATCTACCATGAATTACTTCATTACTTCATCTCTTCGTGCACAAAGAGTGGCCCTCCGGCAAACTACATGGTAAGTACCCGGGAAAGTCCTCCAGAAGCAATAACAATCCAAGAGATGTTCAAATGCTTCTGGTCATTTCTCATTTCCCTACGAAGCACGCCATTCACTCCGATAGACTCCTGACTCAGCCAATGAGTCCTAGTCTGCAATTAATACAGAAAACGTCACAAGGGACAAAAGCGACCATTCAACCAGAGCGCTCTCCCCACCGCACTCTGCTTCTCGGGTGTATTCATCTCGGAGCCTAAATATTTTTTAATGAACCCTTAATGACCGACTATCTGTATGTTTGCATTCCACAATTCCCGACTATACCACAGCACAACCGCGGTTCGCAGGACATCCACCAGCACTGGCAGTCAATCGGTTTAAATTAATTGCAATTAAGGATTTCACTTAAAAACAAAAACAAACAGCCGAGACCGCTGAAAAAAGCCCATCCAACAAGGTTTTCTTCAATTAATTTTAATTGCACATTGAAAATTGATTTTGTTAAATGTTTGGCAATTTGTTAATTGTTAACAATCAATTGTTTTGGCAGTTAATCGCTTCAGGATATCGCACGGATAACATATGCGTGCATTCGATGGATCCGATGACAAGTCATTTGTTTGAAAATTAATTGGAGTCGGAAGAGGAGTGCCAGAGTGTGAGGTGATTTGTACTGGGTGGGGGGTAGACAATTAAGTGGGCTTTCTGTTGAATGAGTTAATGACTTGCTTCTAGGTTCCGTAGTATTTCATGGCAAATTGACTTTGGACTAAGGAACAGGAAGGAAGGAAGTGTTTGCACCTGGAAGGAAGGAATAGCTTGCGCCTACATAATGCACATATATGTAGAATTCCTCCTGCAAACGCAGGCTTCGAACAGGAAAGTAAAAAGGTCCTCTTCATCAGACCATGGGGCTTAAAGACTTGATTTGTAGTGAGAACTTACCTGGAGGCCTTGTTCCGGTGCCACGGCAAGGAAGCAGCTTTCAAAAATTCGTTTCAGACTTCTGCCTCATTGTGGGAGCTTAGTGAGGACTTTATAAAAGACTTCCGTCTTTCATGAGACACTTGTCTAGATACAAAGAAAACCTTTATAAAACCCAGAGTACCAACATAATAAGTGAAGTGGAAATAAGTAATTAGACTGCTATAAAACCATACCAATAGGGCATTAAATAGACAGCTGTCGAAGCTTACAACTCTAAAGGCACTTAAGATAAAAGCCAGTAAAAATCTGCATAAAAGAGAGAACCAATAATAATAATAATTGTTGGCGCGACAGTCCACAGGGGGACCAGGGACTAGCATGCTCATCAACTACTTGTGTTGTGCGCGCTACTGTTCTCTCACGAGTAGAAGGGACCTACAGTTTTTTGCCGACTCCGTACGCCGAAATTTGAGAAGCTTTCTTAGACAATTATTACTCTTTAAGTGTTGTCAGCAGCTCGAAAGAGGCGGTGCCGTGAAAAATTTGAGGTGTTCAGCCGGAAATCGGACCCAGACCCTTCGGCGTGTGAGCGTCGCACTCGCCACGGCGGCCAATAGAGAACCAATGCTTTCTTCAAAAAATTTAGCTTCCGCAAGTTCGGAATCAGTTTGAACAGAATGTGATACAGTGCAAAAGGATACAAGAGCCCATCTTCGACAGATAGTTCGTCCTGGAAGTGGACCTAGATCCTTCGGAGAATGAGTGACGAACCAGCCCAAAGCCGCTCGCTGTTTTAAAAACGTGTTGGTTTTCTTAAAGCGATTTCTTATGCGAATGTGAAATTCCTAGGTAAAAAAGTGGCTTAAGGTTTTTAAGTCAATAGGTGTTTGAAAAAAGGTGAGGCAATGCTGCATCGAATGACGAGACCTGTTCTAAAAACTCCACGAACAGGGACGAAAGGAAGAGAATCAATTCACAGAAGAAAAAAGAAAGAATACAAGAAGCGCGAGGTCTAAGAAATAGAAAGGTCCGGTGGCAGAAAAGTAGTTAAAAAGTTCTATCGAAAGTCAAATCACCTATCCGGTGGAAACTAAGTTTGAACTGAAACATGTTGGATGAACGACTGATAGTAGACTCGCAATGTATGCCTAGAATCAGGAAGGGTTATTTCTGCAGACTCCTTAACGGCAATGACGGCCAAAATTCCGCTGTTACGCAGAATGTTCCACTCAATTTGAACACAAGATTTCTGCCCCCGACTTCAACGAGATGAAGATAGCAATACTGAAGCTGAAGTCGAAGATATCTTCTGTAGCGGATGGACTGCTATTTAAAGCAGCTGGAGATAACCTGGTTGGGCGCATGCACTAGTTCATCTGTAAGATATGGTCGGAGGAAAGCATGCCCGATGAGTGGAATCTCAACGTCGTTTGCTCGGTTCACAAAGAAGGAGACCCCTTTGACTGCGCCAGTTATCGAGGGATCAGCCTTCCCAACATCGCTTACAAAATCTTCCCTGCCGTCTTATGCGAGCGTCTGAATCCGTTTGTGCACAGCCTGATTGGAGTCTATCAGTCTGTCTTTAGGTTAGGGAAGTCTGCAATAGACCAGATCTTCACTTTACGGCAGATCCTGGAAAAGGCCCAAATAGTGCAAATCGACACCCACCACCTACTCGTCGATTTTAAGTCCACATATGATAACTTGCTTTACAAAAGTTGCCTTTTATACTTCGGGATTGGGCAACCTTAGTGTTGCAATCTGGCAACTGCCAACCAGTTTGGCATTTTTGAGGTTATACGTACTCAGAACGTTTTGACATACGAGCGCTATTTGTGTTGTTTACAGTAACTTAAAGGATTCATCTCGCCCAAAAATGGAATTAAGTCGTGAAAATTTTCATGCGATTATTTTTTACAACTTTCGACGTGGATTAACTCAACAACAGGGCATCGATGAACTTAATTCAATTTTTGGCGATAATTCTCCATCAAGGGCCTGTGTTTATCGATGGTATGGTGAACTTAACCGAGGTCGTAGCTCACTCCAAGACGAATTTCGTGAAGGTCGTCCAAAATCAGTTGTTGTTCTGGAAACCATTGATGCTGTGCGTCAACTGATATTACAAGATCGTCGTGTGACCTATCATAAGATTGAGACAACCTAGGGCATTAGTGGGACCAGCATACATTCAATATTGCATGAATATTTGACCGTCAAAAAATTGTTGTTCGCGTTGGTCCCCATCCCACAGGATTTGTCAGTCGCTCAAAAAAAGGCTCGTGTCGAAAGAAATGCTCCAAAAATACGATGGCGGTGCTTCGAACCACGCCTATGACATCGTGATAGGTGGTGCATCGTGGATTTACGCGTATGAGCCCGAAAGTAATCAGCTGTCGACTGTATGGCTGTTTCAAACCGAGCCAAATCCAACAAAAGTTGCTCGCGCACGAAGCACTTCCAAGCAAATGGTCGCCTGTTTGTTCAGAAAAACTGGACATGTCGCAACCGTAGCACTAGAACAACGCAGAAGAGTCAATTTTGAGTGGTAAACAACCATTTGTTTGTCTTGTGTCTTCCACGAAATCAGGAAAACCAACCGCCGAAGACGGATCACTCTTCACTACGACAATTCGAGCTCTCACACACTTCGGCTCAAACAACTGCATTTTTGAGCACTCAAAACATAAATTTGATGAGTCATCTGCCGTATAGTCCTGACTTGGCACCGAATAACTTCTTTTTATTCTCGTACGTAGAAAATAAAATGAGAGGTGAACGTTTATTGAGACCTGAAGAAGCGGTTGATGCGTTCAGAATGCATGTTTTGGAGATACCTCAATCAGAGTGGCAAAAGTGCTTCGACAATTGGTTCAAAAGCATGCAAAAGTGCATAGAACTTAATGGGGAATGTTTTGAAAAAACAATAAAGCTACTTTCGATGATTAATATTTGTTTTTGTTCTCTAATCCCGAAATATAAAGGGCAACCCTTATATATACAATGTGACTGAGCCTCTTTCAGTCCATGTCTACTGTCCATTGATTAGTTTTTGCATTCTTTCCAAAACAAAAATGGAGCTTGTAACAAATGATCCTCTGTCACAAGCTGTGGCGAATTATCATGTTTTTAATTAGCAGTCGACAGTTCTTTTTTGCGGGGATTTGCTACGAAATCTGCCAAAGGAAGTAGTCGTCGAACAATATCGGGACGGAGACAAGTCGACGTAACTGATTCTGATCTTGGAAAACTATCTTTGGTATTCAACGCCGAATGCAATTGAAGTTAGACAATTCAGAAAAATACACAATGTCCAGTATCCTCGACCTAAGACTAAGACACTTTGTGAAACTTAGATTCTTGTTCCTTCTGTTATTCTTCTTTCACGCTTAGAGAACTCGGTGTTGGCAATGCCAAACGGAGAAATTTCAGTAAGTTTTGAATCGACCGTAAGTGGAAAAGGTCGTAAAAGAATGTGAAATAAACTTTCCGTCCGTCTTGACTTGGCACCGAAGGATTTGATTTTTTTCCTGCACGTAAAAAATTAAATGTCAACGTTTTTTGACACCTGAAGAAGCGGTTGATGCGTTCAGAATGCATGTTGCATGCATACCTCAACCAGAGTGGCAAAAGTGCTTCGACAATCGATTCAAACGCATGCGAAAGTGTATAGATCTTAATGGGGAATATTTTGAAAAAACAGTAAAGCTATTTTCGATAATTTATATTTGTTTTTGTTCTCTAATCCCGAAATATACAAGGCAACCCTCGTATAGCCAACAAATTGGTTGCGACATCGTTGAATGATCAGTTTTCTTCACTCTCTCTCACTCACTCTCTCTTTCGTCCTTTCGACATATTTTTTTTTCTGGTTTGGCCTAGTCTTTGAATTTTTATTCATATTTCAAAGTTCGACAAATTTTCCTTTAAGTTCCAAGGAATTTGACGATCTTTGCGAATTTTTCACTCATTTAATGAATGCATTGGTACATTTGGGGAGTTTCACTTTTTCCATTTTATAAGTAGAAATAATTTAGTTACACCTTCTATCTCCTATTCTTCACCTATTCTACTCCCCCGTCGCCTTACCCGTGCTGACTGCCTCTTCTTAAGGAATAAGCCATAAATAATAATTGTTGGCGCTACAGTCCAAAGGGGGACCAGGGCCTAGCTTGCTCATCAACTACTCGTGTTGTGCGCGCTACTGTTTTCTCAAGAATAGAAGGGACCTACAGTTTTTTGCCGACTCCGAACGGCGAAATTTGAGAAGCTTTCTTAGACAGTTATTACTCTTTGATTGTTGTCAGCAGTTCGAAAGTGGTGGTGCCGTGAAAAATTCGAAAAATTGGTGTTGAGCTGGAAGTTGAACCTAGACCCTTCGGCGTGTGAGCGTCGCACTCTACCCACTACGCCACGGCCATCCATATAGGTTTTAAGGTTTTACATTCCCAACCTGGGGCTTTTTCATGAATTCATTATCATCAGCCACAGTAAGCACACAACTGCACAACTTCAGCTGATCCACTGCCGTCTCAGTGTTCTCAATGTCTCCCTCCAATGTCCAAAACTCGGATGCTCTTCTTTCAAACACTCTCAAATGCCGCTCAATCTAGTGTTGCATTTCTTCTTCTCCTACCAGTGACCAACGAAGTGCCAAAGTCAATAAACGCTAAAACTGGAAGCACACTGTGTCACTTTTCGGACAGACTCTGATCGAGTAGACCTGTAATGTGGATTCTTCCCCTTTTCATTGGTAAGACCTCATGATGCACAGCAACGGTGCCCAATTTTGCGAGTTTCCGATTCACACAACTGGCACAGGCAGAAAAGGGTTTTCCGTCAACGTGATTAACCTGCCTTAACGACTCATGCTAAGGAGTCTATTTTCCCTAGAATCGTAGATCACGCAAGATTAGACGTTTTATTTACTCAAAGACCAAATTGAAATGGTGCTTGAGGGACACACACTCCATCTTGGCTTGAAGCCTTCCATCTTGGCTTGAAGGCCTTCAAAAATCTCTGCCGCTCACTGGGTCGCAGGTTAAAAATGCAACTCCAGACGAAGTCCGGAAAGTTTAATAACCGCCTAGGCAAGCCATAGGTGGACAAACAGCATCAGACCACAAGCAGAAAACATTTCCTTGGGATGTACAAGCATACCAATAACTGCGAGGTCAGCACCTCCAGATTCAGCCATTGCATTTCCGTTGGTCCAGTCTTATGACTTCTTTCACTTCCGCCGTCGGCCACTGTCCCCCACACAGACATTGTTCCGGCTTTTACAGTCGCAACTTTGATGTCACCCTCCTTTTCCGTTTTTTCGAGATTTCGTCTACGGGATGATGTTTGTCAGGCTTTGTCCCTAATCCCATAAGACCGTTGTACACACATATCATACCTTTAAAATGAACTCCGTGTTGTGGCGCAGCTCTAGAGGGAGAATCTTCTGCGAGAAACTGGTAATTCGCCCTGATTGATTCTCAGCGTATGCGTCCCAAAACACCGCATCCCCGGAAATCTTCTCAAAGTAATCACCAGAGGCATTCTAACCAATATGAGTGTCGCAACACCCGTGACCAACCAACCAACCTTTCAACCTCCACTTAGGAGGACGAAACAAAGCTCTCAACGAGCGCTAATTATTTCATCCATCTGTCCTAATCAGTCAACCGCTCGCGCGAAATCCATGCAATCACACAATCATCCCCAATCGTTTATCCCTCGAATCCCACTAAGTGCGAATTAATTCCCGTCAGTCCCCTGGATTACGATGTACCTCTGTCCGAACACATCGACGCGGCATTAGTGACTTGCAGCAACCCTTCTAGCCGCCTAATTGCTTTCACGCTCTCACCTCTCGGCCTGTCCGCGCTTGAGTTCGCATTGCATTCAAGTGTCGCTCGACACAATGCAACAATCAGTGTGCTGTGTGACGCTGCTCGCCAGAATGTAGAGCGCTGCCCTTAATCCCAACCACATAATCGATTTCCAATTCAACGCAAATAAAATTAAATGCGCTTCGCTTAACTGCGCATTACCACATCGCCCCTCGCCCCTCACCGCTGTCCTTACCCTCTCTGGCAAAACAAATGAGAAAAAACGACAGGAATCACCTCACCCCTCCGTCCGACCGCCGCGCTGTATAGAATGCTTCGAGGTTTACTGTGGTAGTTACCGCGCTCGCAGCGGGGGGCGGGAACTCATACAAAATGCAACGCTCTCGCTCGCTTTGTGCACTCGTGGCGAAATGAATACCAACCACGAGCAGCACCAGCAGCGTGCAGCCATACACACCGACCATGACCCCATTCTCAGACATCAGCTTATCCCGCTCGGTCGCCCTCCGTCCCTTAGTGCTGGAGCGCTCCTTCCTTGGTCGCCCCCTGCTGCTGTTTCAATTAAAAATCGGACATAATACTCGTGAAGGCGAACAGAGTCATCCTTCACTCCTGGAGACCTCCACCGCCCGCCAACTCACCCCACACTGCACGCCCAGCGCACAACGAAGTTAGTTGAGAAGAACAAACGCAACGAAGAGTATCCTCTGACGATGTGCAAACACCAGAATGACAAAAGCGCGCGCCCAGCAACACGCAGACGGACGAGCGACGTGATGAACATGGGAACGCAGGAAAAACGAAAAAAATGCACAGAAGACACCGAGTTCCAGCAGACAATTTGAATTTGCATAAAAATAAGCTGACAATGAATGAAAAGGATACGCGCCGGGCCAGGACCGTGTGTAGGACTACGAAACACTTTCGAGTTCGTCCTGTGTGTCGGCCGCTCACTCAGCCATGTCCTGCGACTGTGACTGCTGCTGTTGTTGGCGTTGTTGTTGTGACTGCTGTAAATCTGCCGCAATTAGACGTAATATGATGAAGAAGCCCCCCAGTGGAGAGTCGGGGGTGTTTTGCATAACCTTGAACTTTTGCAACCAATAAAACCGCCCAAAGGAGTGAGCAGGAGTGAACGAGAAAGAGAGTGAATAGGAGCACAGACATGCAGTTCATAACTGCTGCCGACAAGGGCACACCTCTTGAGTGAACGTGGGCTCCGTCGGATCCCGCAGAGGCCTAAACTCGGTCCGAAGGAACAAATTTGCCTTGGATGGAGGGGGGGTTGAGAGATTAGCTAGACTGGAGAGCATTGTCTTGCCAGATGCAGCTAAGGGGGAAGGTGTGTGAGAGGCAGGATGCCGGGAAGGTTCAACATTTTATCTGCGCCAGGACAAGGCAAACATGCAACTGCATGGAAGGAATCCTGCCTCGGGCGGGGTAGATGTGGGGGGGGGGGGCGACAAAGCGTGGAAGCTTTTCCATATTTACGGCTGGAAGATATGGTCGACCTTCAGCTGTTGTTAGAGCGTGCGGATAATACTGTGCTGTGTGCGGACTCAGGCGTGCGACAGTAATGGGGTGGGCTGGGCGGAAAGAAAATAAAATAACACACCCCACGGGAGAGGGCGAGGACGACTTCGCTGAGATAATCCTGTGTCGTCGGCAGGAGCAATGTTTTGACATCGCCCCTGAGAGCGATGCCAGAATGGGAACGACAAAGGCGACGGCGACAACGGTGGTGACTAAACAAAAACAAACACCTGCAACATTTCAAAGCTTACAGCGCTCTCATTCATGCGCGATGATTCTCAGGGCTTTTCGCAGAAATGGCGCCACGAGAGAAGAGAGCACAAAACTTTTTTATGGGCAACCAAGTCGCAGCAACATTTCCATAATGAAACATTGTTTCAGCAACTGAACTTTTGTTGCGAAGCTTTGCAATGACCGCAGCAGGGGGATGCTGGCAACATTTCCTTCGTTGAGTTGACTCACCAGGATGCTGAATCTGTGCAGACGCAGGGGAAAGTCCTACACCCCCCCAATCCAGGCGCCACATGGATTTGAATAAGCTGCAGCGTGTGGCTTGTATGATTAAGCTAGCAATGTGCCGAATTCACTCTATTTGGTTTCAATTAGTGGACAACCAAAACATTTGTTTTCCTATCGAGCGACGACAGACCGTCGAATCCTCCTCCCCCACCCCTGCAAGCAGCTCTGTGGCCAGTCCGCCGCCATATGGGAGGGACAATTTAACTAACAGGGTAAACGCCGCTGGTTGGAAAGTTTGCGTTTTCACAATTTGCAAAGTGAACAGGAAGTCCTCAGGGAAGTTTATCCGCCTTCTCCCCACCCTGTCTCTGGATTGTTTTGTTTTCATTTTTGAGAATCTTCCTCGAAAGGGAGAAAAGTTTCTTTCACAAGATTGCGCTGCCTTATTGCAGTGGACAAACAGAGTCCGGAGCCGGCTGCAAGTAGGTTGAAATTGGACAAGGCAATGGCCTTTCAATAGATTTTCGTTTAACCAAGGAAACAGGAAGCGACCGGAGCACCGTGGGATGTTTGCCCGCGCTCTGCCGGACGGGCTGGAACGCGTGTGTGAAGAGATGTCATATCGAGGGCTCTGTAGATGGAAGTTTTGTTGACTCAGGACGGACGGATGGCAGCAGGATGCATTGCGAAAGTTTTTAACCATGTCCACGGAAAGTTTCCCTGAATTCCTGATGTGGAGGATTTGCCTGTAAGGACGTGATGGATAACCGATGTGGCTGCGAGAGGACTTGAGCAGAACGTCCTTCATTCAATTGTGCGGTTGCTTGAGGGCCTGATGGAGGACAATGCCTTGCGATCGATGGAAATTTCTTTTAATATGTCGAGATAAGCTGACGGGTGTGAGTTCATTCATTTCAGCCATTATTCATTCACGACAGAACGATGCGCCCAAAAAGTGCACAAATTTGATTAAGTTCCGCAGCAAAAGTCGCGCATGTACGCCAGCAGTCGACCGGGGCACATTTCCAGCTCATCTAACCCGGATCCCCATTCGCCGAGCTACGTGCCCGTTCGCGAGAAAGCATTTAAATTTGTTCCCTCTTCCAAGGTGAAGACCATAAAACGATGAGCATAAAACACCGAAGAAGAAACATTTGTGACAATAAACACAACCGGCGACAATCCACGATGACACCCTCCGGAGCGAAAGGGTGCGAGCGTCGTCGCATTGCAGGATATAAACAAATCCCCCCGGAACGTGGTGTAAATCAGAGAGAAAAACGCGAAACGATTGCATAAACATCCACGAATTGGAATACACGCCCATAAAGCATTCCCCGATCGACACATAGTGACGGCGTAATCAGATCCATTTTGAATTATGACATCATTGGCTTAGTCTGGCGATGGAATCCGTCGGCGAAATGGGGAAGAGGGCACACACACATTGGATGCCAAGTGATGCCGTCGAGTGCAGCGTGCGCGGGCGGAAACACTCCAAGGGGGAGAGCCATGATAAAGTTAAGTTTCAAGAAACGTTTGCGTTGAAGGGCGAGTTGGTGGAGAGTGGAGTTTACCTCCTGCACTTTATCTCTGTCCGCTGCAGATGAATGAGGGATTGGAGGTGTCATTCAAGCGGGTTTGGATGTGCATCCCCTCTTTTGCTTGCCTAGAGTTTGGCGCAATGCATGCAGCTGAACGGCATCCAGGTATAGTCATCGTGTTGTTTAGTCTCTGAAAGCGGTCAGGATATACAACGCTAGAATCGTCATAGTACATATGTGTGGCTTGTGTGCATTTAGACCGCAGTAGATCAAACAAACTGACACGCGAGAAGCGGTTGAGGTCTTGGCAGGGGTTTGATAAACAGGCTTTTAGCCGGTGTCTTCCTACGACATACTTATACACGCATAACAGATCAGTCAATAAGTCTCTGGACATGTAGGGGGCGCCACTAACAAAAAGAAATTTATATAAAATTAATAATTTTTGTCAGTGGCGCCCCCTATATGATGTGTTAATTAAGCAGGGGGAAGCCCTTAGTCTTTTTGAGTAAAATGTTCTGCGATCCTGTTTGCGTAGATGAAGGAGGACATGGAGGAGGAGATGGTAAAGGGGATGTAGGAGGAGATGAAGGAGGAGATGGAAGATCAGAAGATCAGATGGAGGATCAGAAGATCAGATGGAGGAGGAGATAGAAGAGGATATGGAGGAGGAGATGGGGGAGGAGATAGAGGTGGTGATGGAGGAGGAGATGGAGGATGAAATGGAGGAGGAGTTGGAGGAAGAGATGGAGGAGGAGATGGTGGAGGAAGTGGAGGAGGAGATAGAGGAGGAGATGGATGAGGAGATAGAGGAGGAAATGGAGGAAAAGTTGGAGGAAGAGATGGAGGAGGAGATGGTGGAGGAAGTGGAGGAGGAGATGGAGGATCAGAAGGAGGAGGAGATAGATCAGATGGAGGATGAGATCAAGCAGGAGATAGAAGAGGATATGGATAAGGAGATGGGGCAGGAGATGGAGGAGGAGATGGAGGATCAGATGGAGGACGAGATGAAGAAGGATATGGAGGAGGATATTGGTGAGGAGATAGAAAAGGTGATGTAGGAAGATATGGAGGATGAGATGGAAAAGGAGATGGAGGAGGAAATGGAGGAGGAGATGAAGAAGGAGATTGAGGAGGAGATGGAGAAGGGGATTGAGGAGGAGATGGAGAAGGAGACGAAGGAGGATGTGAAGGAGGAGATCAAATAGGAGATGGAAGAGGATATGGTGGAGGAGATGGGGGAGGAGATGGAGGAGGAGATGGAGGAGGAGATGGAGGAGGAAATGGAGGAAGTGATGGAGGAGTTGGAGGAAGAGATGGGGGAGGAGATAAAGGAGGAGATGGTGGAGGAGATGGATGAGGAGATGGAGGAGGAAATGGAGGAGGATATAAAGGAGGAGATGGATGAGGAGATGGAGGAGGAGATGGAAAAGGAGATGGAGGAGGAGATGGAGGAGGAGTAGGAGGAGGAGATGGAGGAGGAAATTGAGGTGGTGATGGAGGAGGAGATGAAGGAGGAAGTGGGGAGGAGATGGAGGAGGAGATGGAGGAGGAGGTGGTAGATGAAGTGGAGGATTAGATAGAGGAGGAGATGGATGAGGAGATGGTGGAGGAGATGGAGGAGGAGATGGAGGAGGAAATTGAGGTGGTGATGGAGGAGGAGATGAAGGAGGAAATGGGGAGGAGATGGAGGAGGAGATGGGGGATCAGATGGAGGAGGAGATGATGAAGGATATGGAGGAGGATATTGGTGAGGAGATAGAGAAGGTGATGTAGGAAGATATGGAGGATGAGATGGAAAAGGAGATGGAGGAGGAAATGGAGGAGGAGATGAAGAAAGAGATTGAGGAGGAGATGGAGAAGGGGATAGAGGAGGAGATGGAGGAGGAGACGAAGGAGGATGTGAAGGAGGAGATCAAATAGGAGATGGAAGAGGATATGGTGGAGGAGAAGGGGGAGGAGATGGAGGAGAAGATGGATGAGGAGATGGAGGAGGAAATGGAGGAGGATATAAAGGAGGAGATGGAGTAGGAGATGCAGGAGAAAATGATTCTGCGCTATGCGTCAAGCGTCTTCGGTTACAAAACCTTAGGGCGGCGAGCCCGTCTAGTGCGCATGGACACCACTGCTCCGGTCCGCAAAGTCTTGGAATACTTCATCAATCGTTAGAGCTGGCAACGTCGAACTCTGAGCGAGTTTCAAGGAGATCCAAGGGGGTCCAAGCAATCGGTGGTGCCTAAAGCTTTCCGATATCAAGCAGTATTGGCATGTCTCTTCTACTTTGCTCTCTCGACATCCGGGTTCTTGTCTTGGCTTCAACAAGGCAATAATCCCAGTCATTGTTGGCACACCAGAAGGTTTGTACTGGAGGAGCGTCTGATGTTGATCGCAATGTGTTCAATTTGATTGACGGGTGATTGATTAGAGGATAGCCAGGTTCCTTTATGGATGCTTACGTACGGGAACCGCATGCCAGCCCCAAAGAGGTTACGCTAGCCACAAAGAAGTAAAGTCCAACAGCCTGATTTTGTTCCCAGATGTGTGGTAGTGCAGGCTGTGTTTCCCGATGAGTACAGCAAAGATGTCCTCTTTTCTGAGCTATGTGTTGAAATCTCCAAGAACGATCTTAGGGCCAAACCTGGGACCCTGATCGCATGATCCCCCCAGGAGATTATAGATAGATGTTGTCATTTCTCTCCTCTGTCAGGGTGTGAATGCAGATCATGCTGGTGTTCGCGAATTTATGGTCATGAGGCCTTCGCTGACGGAGTCGTAAGTAATTACTTTTTGAGTGTCGTAAGCAGTTCGAAAGAGGTGATCCGAAAAAAAAAAGGTGTTCAACCGGGATTCGAGTGGATTCGTGGGAGTGTCGCCCTCTACCCATTACCCATTTCAAGTGTTCAAAATACAAAAATCGCATAGACGAAATTCCAAAAGAAATATGCCAGAGGGAGTGTGGCGCCAGGTATGCATTCGGGACGTGGGACGGCTGTTCAACTTGGAATGGCCACGTACGCATACAATCAAACGATTTGGCAATTGGTGCATTCTGGGACTTGGAATTCGGCTTGGAATCTATCCCTGGTATCCAATATAGATGCAAATTGAGACATGTTTCATAAACAACGGAAAAAAATCTAGAACGAGAGGTGCTTAGACAATGCAGGCATAAAAAACATTTGGTTCGAACTAACTTTTCTGTACCTGTGATCATATTTCAAGACAAGGTCTCTGCAGTCTATCGATTATTGTGGGAAAAACCGCAACATGTCATCTTCCCTGGAAGCTAGAAGCACTTAAGTACACTTCTTCTTCTTCTTGTGGCGCTAAAGTCATTACGAAATGGACCTCAACCTGTCTCCCCAGCCAATGCGATATCCCACCAGCTATTGCGCCCTCCAAGTTGGTTGTAGTCCTTCACCACTAGTGTGCGCCAGCATAGCCTAGGCCGTTCTCTGTTACGTTGTCCCAATGGCTTCGATTCAAAGACTTTTCGGACCGGAGCAGTGGTGTCCATACGCTCTACATGGCCTAGCCATCTTAAGCGTTGCATCCGTAGACGCTTGACCATGCGCTTGCCGCTGTACAGCGAATAGAGTAGAGCTCGTCATTATATGTTCTCCTCCAGATGCCATCAACGCAAACAGGGCCCAAAATCGCATACAAAACTTTTCTCTCAAAAAGACTAAGGGCTTCCTAATCGGCCTTTGGTAACGTTGTATTGTTTTCCAAAATATTCCCCATTAAGAACTATATACTTTTGCATGCGTTCGAACCAATTGTCGAAGCACTTTTGCCACTCTGATTGAGGTATCTCCAAAACATGCATTCTGAACGCATCAACCGCTTCTTCAGGTCTCAATAAACGTTCACCTCTCATTTTAATTTTTACGTATGAGAATAAAAAGAAGTTATTCGGTGCCAAGTCAGGACTATACGGCAGATGACTCATCAAATTTATGTTTTGAGTGCTCAAAAATGCAGTTGTTTGAGCCAAAGTGTGTGAGAGCTCGAATTGTCGTAGCGAAGAGTGATCCGTCTTCGGCGGTTGGTTTTCCCGATTTCGTGAAAGACACAAGACAAACAAATGGTTGTTTACCACTCAAAATTGACTCTTCTGCGTTGTTCTAGTGCTACGGTTGCGACATGTCCAGTTTTTCCGAACAAACAGGCGACCATTTGCTTGGAAGTGCTTCGTGCGCGAGCAACTTTTGTTGGATTTGGCTCGTTTTGAAACAGCCATACAGTCGACTGCTGATTACTTTTGGGCTCATACGCGTAAATCCACAAGTCACCACCTATCACGATGTCATAGGCGTGGTTCGAAGCACCGCCATCGTATTTTTGGAGCATGTCTTTCGACCAATCGACACGAGCCTTTTTTTGAGCGATTGACAAATCCTGTGGGATGGGGTCCAACGCGAACAATATTTTTTGACGGTCAAATGTTCATGCAATATTGAATGTATACTAGTCCTACTAATGCCCTAGGTTGTCTCAATCTTATGATAGGTCACACGACGATCTTGTAATATCAGTTGACGCACAGCATCAGTGGTTCCCGGAACAACAACTGATTTTGGACGATCTTCACGAAATTCGTCTTGGAGTGAACTACGACCTCGGTTGAGTTCACCATACCATCGATAAACACAGGCCCTTGATGGAGAATCATCGCCAAAAATTGAATTAAGTTCATCGATGCCCCGTTGTTGAGTTAATCCACGTCGAAAGTTGTAAAAAATAATCGCACGAAAATTTTCACGACTAAAGTCCATTTTTTGGGCGAGATGAATCCTTTAACTTACTGTAAACAACACAAAGAGCGCTCGTATGTCAAAACGCTCTGAGTACGTACAACCTCAAAAATGTGAAACTTTACGATAGAGCTGGCAATTGCCAGATTGCAACACTAAGGTTGCTCAATCCCGAAATATAAAAGGCAACATTCGTATACTACGGAGGCGAGGTAGACGAAGTCCTTGACTACCTCGAAGTTTCTGCTGCCTAGTGTGACGCTCTGTCCGAGACGTCAATGTTGTGTGTCCTTCCTAGAAGACACCATGTACTTCGTTTGCCCTCATTAACCGCTAGAAACATTTAAGCCGCTTCCGCTTCAATGCCAGCAAACGCCTCCTTGGCGGCTCGCTATGTTCGTCCAATCAATTCAATGTCAATGTAAGCTAGCAATTGGACTGTCGTTTGGAAGATCGTGCCTCTGGTGTTGACTTGGGAGTTACGCACGATCTTCTCGAGGATGATGTTAAAGAAGTTTCATGACAGTGCGTCGCCTTGTCGAAAACCTTTTTTGACATCCAAGGTCTCGGTGAGTTCATTACCGACCTTGTCGGAGCAGTGACAGTTCTCCATCGTCATCCTACACAATCGGACGAGTTTGGTAGGAATGCCAAAACTAGACATGGCACTGTATAGCTCGTCTCTATGCACACTGTCATATGCGGCCCTAAAATCGACGAATAGGTTGTGGATGTCGATTTGCACTTCTTGAGTCTTTTGCAGGATCTACCGTAGAGTGAAAATCTGGTCTATTGTGGACTTCCCTGGCCTGAAACCACTCTGATAGGGACTTATCAGGTCATGGACAAATGGTTTCAGACTCTCACACAAGACGGCAGAGAGGATCTTGTATGCGATGTTCAGGAGACTAATCCCTCTGTAGTTGGCGCAGTCAAAGGGGTCTCCTTTCTTGTGGACCGAGCAAACGACGCTGAGATTCCACTCATCGAGCATGCTTTCCTCCGACCATATCTTACAGATGAGCTGGTGCATGCGCCCAACCAGGTCATCTCCAGCTGCTTTGAATAGAAGTCTGTCCGCTCCAACAGCTTTGTTTGACTTCAGTTTCGATATTGCTATCTTCACTGTGTCTTAATCGGAGGCACTGTGTCTTAATCGGGGGATCCCGTCCAGATTAAGTAGAATAGTCTGTCTAACTGGGCGTCATCGACGTTAAAGAGTCTACAGAAATAATCCTGCCAGACTCTCAGCACAAAGTGCGACTCTACCACAAATTGTCCGTTTTGATCCTGGCAGATTACGGTCCGAATTTTGTATCCTTATTTAAGGGATGGTTATAAAAGAAACACAAATTTCGATTTTTTTCTTTATACGCTTTATTAATGATCCGGATAACTCAACGCTCCTCTATCGACTGTGTCCTCTTACAATATTGTTTCCCTGACCTAACCGGGAGTCCTCTCTTCTGTCATGATCTATACTCCTATTCTCTCTTCGATTCTCGTTTCCCTTCTTCTTTGAAATTATTCTACTACACTTAATAGTTACCTAGGATGGAGTGAAACGCAACACACCACTTTTGTTGGAATTTTGGAAGCCCTGCACAAAAGCCCTCAGTCTCGAAAACTGGTAAATCGAACTATCGGGCAGTATCCTATATTTAGTTCATTTCTTCGCCTTCCGGCATCTACACCGATGGATCGAAAACAAACGAAGGCGTTGGTTGCGGAGTCTACTCTGATGATCTTAACCTTAGTCTAAAATGCAGACTTTCCAACCACTGTAGCGTGTTCCAAGCTAAAGTAATGGCCATTCGTGAAGCATTGTCTTGGCTGAAGTGGAATAGAATATATTCAGATGATATCCTTATTCTTACGAATAGTCAGGCAGCACTCAGGGCCCTGGAAGCTGTCTCATCAAACTCTAAGACGATCATGAACTGCCGCACATCCTTAGATGAGATGACTGAACAGTTCAACATACGCCTGTGCTGGGTGCCATGTCACAGAGACATTGCGGGCAACTGTCAAGCAGACGAATTGGCCGGGCTTGTCACAACGCGACCACTATTTCAGGGACACGAACACCTCGGTATCCCTCTCGCCACATGCAAGTCAGAACTTCACTTGAACGCGATCCATTAAAGATGGTCTAACCATAACCTTTGTCGCGTTTCCAAGGAGGTGTGACCCTCTTGAACCCAAACGCTCCAGACTGCTATTATCGCTCAAAAGATCAGACATAAGCCTGGTCATAGGAGCCATAACCGGGCACTGTCTAATCGGCGAGCATGCTAGCAGGCTAGGGGCTCCCTCAAACGATTTTTGCAGAAGATGCAGGGATAAGGAAGAATCAGAAACTCTCCTACACCGATTATGCGCATGCCCGGCGCTCTCATGCCTCAGACATAAGCACTTTGGAATCTATTTCCTCAACGGCCTCAATAAAACCCATCCCGCCGACGTTTTAACTTTATTATCGGCTCCAGCTGGTTTTTGATTCTTCCCACATGGTGTGGTAGCACAAAGGTCCTGCATGGGACTAAGTGCATTCATCAGCCACCTTAACCTACCTACCTACCTACCTTCGCCTTCCGAAGAAGTGTCTAGGAATAGCAGAAATGCTGCAAATTTCCTGCTGAAGTTCGAAAGCACGCGCGTGGTTAGATTGCATTCTGAGAGACTCATTTCAAAAGGGGGGGGTCACTGGGAGGGCAGTCCCAAGGTAGGTTCTATGAATTCCTCTTTTGATCCCTGCTTAGCAAATTCAATTCTTGCTCCCCATGATCCCCTAATGGAGAGACCAATGTATCAAGAGCAGAGCCAGGCCAGGAAAAACCTCCTGTGCAGCATATACAGATCGGTCTTAGAAACTTGGTGAAAGCAGCAGTTACGTACTTGCGCTCATTCCACTAAACAACTGCAAACAACCTAGCCACGCTATAGATCATCCCCGATTCATCTTCCGAGAGTGCCCCTTTCAAATCCAAGCCAACAAATGAAAAGCGAACCTATGACAACCACACCAAAGGAAATGTAAAAACGGCTGTCCATCAGCACATTTCCACCACACATCCACCCCTTCTGTCATCCTTCTCAGATTGACAATCAAGGCAGTCAAATAAAATTCCCAATCACCCCCCTCTCGCAGCCAACCGCGCGCAGCAGACGCAAGTTAAACTCACATAAATTCAATATCAGCGTCAGCGAAATCGTGTAGAATAAACACGCCTCTGATTAGAGGGCCCATCAGCAACTAGAGCGCAAGCAATTCCCTCAAAGAAACCCGGCCCTAAACTGACTCGTTTACGATGCGAAACCGTCGTAAAAATACTTTCCTCTGAGTGCTCATAACTCTGCGAAGAATGACAAATTACACGGATTCATCGTTCATAACTATCAGACACCGACAGCATTCCACGGAAACCTCCATCTCCCCCGACCGCGTCCCCTCCCGAACATAAAACATTTCCACCCCTTTCGATTCATTACCGCCCCCGTGCGTTGGCTGTGGTTATATTTTTTCGCCACCACCAGATGACCCTGTTTCAAGCGTAAAAAAGGGGTTCCCTCCCCCCTTCCCCACTCAACTCTTAGAGAAACCGGATCAACACCCCGTTCGGGTGTTGTGTGGTTACTGCTGGGCAAAAATAAATCATTACCCACCTCCTTCAGTGCGCGGTGATATCGTTGTCGATATCGATTGTGGTCAGCGTTTTTGTTTTTTCCGCTCTCCTCCCCTCCCCTCACCCACTGTGATAGGTTAGCAATAGTTGGCACCGCAAACGGGGACAAAATCCATCACACCCTCAACCCAAGCACTGACCTGGAAATGAGAGAAGGGCCGGAGCGTGTGTGGAACGAAGAATGACGGACCAGGTTTATTGTCCCTCCGTCCGTCAGCAGCAGAAACCACAACCACCACCAGCTGCGTCAGTATGTCGCAGCCGTCAACTTTCCCCAGCCAACACCCGCATCGGCATGTAAAGCGGTCGTGTCAGCAGGACGAGCGCGAGAATGGGGGTGTGTGGCACAAGCAATCCAAGGATTTCACTGATTCTCGGAATTCTTTAGAAATTCCGCCGTCAATGCCGCACACAGTCATTAGCGTACAAGGTCACATCCAGCAGGCAATTCCAGCGTTTAATCGGATTTGAAGCGGGCGACACATATTCTGCGGCTGAGACATCAAACGCTTACCGGGATGCGCCATAATTGACATCACCGCCGCCGCATCGTTGATATGTTTGAGCTCCTAGGGGCCCGTCAACGAGGGATTGCTTTCACCTACAAGGCGGCGACCGTCAAGAGACACAAGAAACAATAAACGAGCGCCGCCAAGAAATCGAGAACTGTCATTAAAAGTACCCCGAGAGTGGGTGCCACCAGCCTGAGATGAAAGGAATTGGTCAGAAATTCGATTCTACGACCATCGAATGTTTCGTTTGGAGAGGACAGGCGGGGACGCCTTGAGGACACGGCCTCCTTGTGTAGTCCGTCCCCTTCAAATTGAAATGAAATTGAATCACGGACCGAAATGCATTGGAGATGTATCAAGTGGCATTGTCTAGAGGGCAACAGCCAAGGACTCGCCAAGCGCTCTGATTTCGTTGAGATTAATCGTCCAAATTGACTCTACGCAATTATCCTTGATGTTCAGGAGGTTAATAAGTGTCCTGGCGACAGTCAAATTGAGTCATGAATCGGCGAGAGAAACTGAAGACAATCCCAATTCGAGTGTGACATGCGCTTCGAAGTGAACACAGCGTTGGCAAGGCATGAAGTGTGACTCCACTTGACCAGCCTCTCGGGGGGGGCAGGGAATGCAAAGAAATACGAAATGAACTTGGAGTGGTCCATGGTGGAGACCTCTTGATGAAGTGAAGTGACGGACTTGAGACGCCGGTCCTTTGAAATGGAAACTGGGTCGTCGGAGGTGGGCCGTTTTGGGAAATTTGGAGACAATCAAACGGTGATTCAGTTCTCATCCACTATTTCTGTCTACTTCAGTTTGCTGTCCTTCAAACGTTGTCAAGAGCAACAATGGACATATTGCAGGAGCTGGTTCAGTCAGACTGTTATCCTTCACTGAAGGCACACAGAGAGTGATAAATTGAGTCTGCGTGCCTAAAACAGAATAGACTAGCTGGCGGAGTGGTCTATAAAACTTGGTTTTATGTCCAGCAGTGGAATGACAAAAATAGACATCAGCTACGACCCTTAATAAGTGGCAACGGCAAATTTGGGTAGTTATCTTGTGCCAAATTAGGGGTTTTTTGTTTTCACTGTGAAGGAAAAGGGCGAAGTTTCTCACTTCCAGGGGATATGTCTGAGGACTGACTTGTCTGGGTTGAAGGTTCATCACTATGAGCACGTCCATCGAGCAGTTGGCTTGAGTGTGGAACTTGAAAGGAAAGAAGTGGGGTTCACACATCACATCACAAGAAGTGTCCGAATTTTTACGCAGTCCTCAATTTGAACGTGTGAGTGAAATCTGCGCAATACAGTCAATTTGTTTGCTTTCATGGCTTAGAGTTGAATGTGCCTCCGATGGTTGCAGCTATTGGGCTCTGTAGCAGTTCTTCTTCTTTGTATTGCGCTGCAGTAGCAACCAGCTGATTGGTTTCGGAATCTGCAGTGTCTCTTTTTTGAATTGACACCGGTCCTCCTCTTCCACGTGCTGCGATCTCCTGCATGTGTAGCACAGACTGCTGCATCATTTCACTGATTCGGAGGAAATGATGTCCGGCATAGTCACCTTCTTCAGAAAATCATTTCTAGACGTAAGTTTTAGTTGAGTGCAACTGCGGAGTGGTACAGTTCTTGCAAAGAAAACGAGCTGCTCCAGTGAAAGACCTCTTAACCGAAATTTATTTGTGCCGATCGTTAAGTTCCGGAACTTGGTCATTCTCCTCGAACTGCTCAGTCAGTGTTACCACAGAGATTAGAGCCCCTGGTGAAAGCAGGTATCGAGTCTCCAACACCTTTAAAATTATAAGTGGAAGTTGATTTCTAAGCCGATAGAACTTCATCCATTGCTCGTACCACTTTTCGAAAAGATGGTAAACCCTTTGACTGTGCAAGCTGTGGAGGGCTACACCACAAAATCTAAACCCTTTGACTGTACACGCTGTGGAGGACTACATCACAAAATGTAAACCTTTTGAGTATGCACGCTGTGGAGGACTACACCACAAAATCTACTCGCTTTCCTGTCCTTTATAATTTCGGGAAAACCCTGCACTAACCAAACTTGTCTAGAGCAAAGCTTTCATACGCGCATTTGATGGCATGACAGTCCACAAGGGGTAAGGGCCTATCTTGCTCATCAACTTCTCATGGACGTACAGTTTTTGCTGACTCCCAACTGCACAGTTCGACAAGCTTTTCAATAGCCAACTAATACTCGATGAGTCCCGGGACATATGGGGGGCGCCACTGACAAAAATTCTTAATACAATATTATTATTTTTTTTTCTTAGTGGCGCCCCCTATATGTCCTGGGACTTATTGAATGTTGCGTTTCAACTCTTTAAATGATATCAGCTGCTGGAAAGAGGTGGTGTCGTGAAAAATTCGAGGTGTTCAGTGGGGAATTGAACCTTAACCTTCGGCGTGTGAATGTCGCACTCTACCCACTACGCTACGGCGGCCTTGTTGACCGAATATCATGATTTACGGCAGCACCTAAAATGTGTACTATAAGTGGACACCTGAACGGTCTTCAAACCCCACTGCAAACTATACTTTTATGAGTAACGTGATGTTTCTCTTATACTGCACTAGCCTTGATTTTTGAAGAAGCAATTTGAGCTCCCTCACTTACAAATAAGGATGCTTTACAATTCTCATCCCCTTATGACTCTGACGCTGCTGTAATTCACTAATCTTGAGGTCAATTGTTGTTAGATCAATGTTCGCGGATGTTATATAATTTGCTGTAACTCATTTTACAGTCCCCCATTGCCATAGTTCGTCACAAGACTGCGTATGTCCTGTCGAGGAGAGTCCCAAGCTAAAACCAAAATACTGGGAGGGATTCTTGTGTGTGAATGGGATTAATCAACAACGATTACGAGGGGCGTTCAATATATGCTCAGTATTGATATGAAGGAAAATGCGAACTCAGTTTAAATTGTTCTTATTTTTCAATATAACCTCTCCTAACATCAATTCATTTGTTACATCTTGAGATAATAATAATAATTGTTAACGCTACAGTCCAAAGGAGGACCAGGGCCTAGCTTGCTCATCAACTACTCGTGTTGTGCGCGCTACTGTTCTCTCACGAGTAGAAGGGACCTACAGTTTTTTGCCGACTCCGAACGGCGAAATTTGAGAAGCTTTCTTAGACAGTTATTACTCTTTGAGTGTTATCAGCAGCTCGAAAAAGGTGGTACCGTGAAAAATTGGAAAAATTGGTGTTGAGCTGGGAATCAAACCCAGACCCTTCGGCGTGGGAGCGTCGCACTCTACCACTCCACCCACTACACCACGGCGACCACGTTTGAGCTACCTTACTGCTACAAAATTAATACAATTGGTTAGATTAATATCACAGGATGTTAAAAGCACCAAACAGCTATTTCTTGTGGATGAAGTTGTGGTTCTTAAATTATTGACATTGGTTCGTCAATAATTTTTCGTTACTGCAAACCGTCTTGCAATGGCGCATATTCTCCATAATACAAGCGAAGACCGTACGTCAGTCCAAATAGACCGATTTTTGAGTCAGCCTGATCTTGTGTAAGTGATGATGATTAACCAAGGCAAATTTTAACCCTTTGATGCCCAGAGTTGCCACGTGGCAATATTACTTTCAGCAACATGTCCCTCAACGTTAAGTACACAAATATTGGCATTTATATGTACTTTCTCTTCTCCCAAACTTTCTCTTTGTAAACAAGTTCCGTTGCCCCATTTGGATTAACAGCTTGACATATTTTTTGCTGCAAGTTATAAGTGGGAATTTCAAATAAATTGCCTTTGCGAAAGTGAATCTAAAAAAATTGTTTAAATAAATACTAAAATTTATAGTGACAAAAGAATTGTTTATTATTTTGAAAGTTAAAGGTAAGTGCTATTTGTTGATAAAAAAGTGCATTATTTTGTGATTTTTGCTCTTTGATTTTGGTCTTTGAATATTTTGAAAATACCTGTTGCCATTTGGCAACAACGGACGGTGCATATACCAGGTATACCGATATGAAGTCAAGATAGAAACGTCTCGATAGGGAACATTTGTTGTGAACGAGCCCTTATTTTTTTGTTTGTTTGCTATGACATCTGTAAAAAATATTTAGCATACATCAAGTCATTGAACAGACAATATTAAATGTCGAATTTTGTACCAGAAAGTGATGATTTGCGGAAAGCATTAATTTTTTGTTTTCATTTGAAGAAAAGTGCTACAGGGTCGCATCGAATGCTTGTCGAGGCATATGGTGATCATGCTCTGTCAGAAGCAACATGCAAAAGATGGTTTCAACGGTTCAGAAACAATGATTTTAATGTGAGAAATGAAGAACGTGGAAGACCACCGAAAAAGTTTGAAGACGCCGAATTGCAAACGATATTGGATGGAGATGACACTTTGAGTCAAAAGCAAATGGCAGCAATTTTATATATTGCACAACAAACAATTTTTGACCGTTTAAAAGCAATGGGAAAGATCCAAAAGTGTGGAAAATGGGTGCCACATGAATTGAAAACCGAAAAACACACTTGCCTCAAAGACACGAAACAAAATCGGTCTTACATCGGATTGTTACTGGCGATGAAAAATGGATTTATTTTAAGAATCCTAAACGGAAAAAATCATGGGTTAATCTGGGACAACCATCAACATCGACTGCAAAAGCAGATCGATTCGGCAAGAAGACAATGCTGTGTGTTTGGTGGGACCAGAAAGGTGTGCTGTAGCACGAGCTGCTAAAACCTGGTGAAACCGTTAATAATGATCGCTACCGACAACAAATGATCAATTTGAACCATGCATTGATCGACAAACGACCAGAATGGGCCAGAAGACACGGTAAGGTAAATTTGCTCCATGACAATGCACCTGCACACAAAGCAAAACCGGTTCAGGATACAATCAAAACACTTGGCTGGGAGCAGCTACCCCACCCGCCGTATTCACCAGACTTGGCTCCTTCCGACTGCCATTTGTTTTCATCGATGGGACACGCATTGGCTGAGCAGCACTTTGATTCCTACGAGGAGGTCGAAAATTGGGTGTCTGATTGGTTTGCTGTAAAGGGCGAACAATTTTATTGGCGTGGTATTCACAAATTGCCAGAAAGGCGGTCAAAATGTGTAGAAAACAATGGCCAATACTTTGAATAAAATTTTTTTACTTTCTTGTTAATAATTAGTGTTTTTTTCTTCAAAAAAAATTTCATACCGGTATACCGGATATATAAGACTGTCAAATATCTCCCTTTGCCCTTTTGTCTTTTGAATTTTCTGGCTATGCACAAAGCGCTACAGAACTCGTATCTGCCAATACTATACATTATTTGAAAGGTCTTGACTTAGCCTACAAAACGACGCTATGCATATTTAGTTTGGATATTGCGCTCAACAATTATAGACGTGTAAACATGGAGTTCACTTCACCGAAATTCGTGATATTTTAAAGTTTTCCTTCGTTAAAGGCAAATCCGCTAGAGAAACATTCCGTGAGATTAATGTTGTTTTGGGGGAAAGTACTCTATCACTTCAAACCACGGAGGAATGGTTTCGACTATTCAGAGCTGGTGAAAACGACACCGTGAATAAGCCAGCCGGCGGAAGACCTGTGACGACGAATACCGATCGAATCATGGAAATCATCGAGTTTATCGTGACATCGCCCAGGAGATAGAAGTTAGTCACCAAACCTTTTTAAACCATCTGCAAAAGGCTGGATACAAAAAATAAGCTTGGTGCCGCATGATTTGACACAAAAAAACCATTCTGGATCGAATCAACGCCTACCATATGCTGCTGAAACGGAACGAACTCGACCCATTTTTGAAGCAGATGTTGACTGCCGACGAAAAAGTGATCACATACGACAATAACAAGTGAAGACGGTCTTTGTTGAAGGCCGGTGAATCGTCCCAAACAGTGGCCAAGCCGGGATTGACGGCCAGGAGGGTTTTGCTGTGTGTTTGGTGGGATTGGAAGGGAATCATCCACTATGAGCTGCTCCGATATGGCCAAACGCTTGATTCTTCCACCTACTGCGGACAATTGGACCGATTGAAGGAGGCGATCGACCAGAAGCGTCCAGAGTTGGCCAACAGGAAGGGTGTAGTGTTCCAGCAGGACAACGCCGGACCATACACTTCTTTGATGACTCGTCGGAAGCTACGGGAGCTCGGATGGGAGATTTTATCGCATCCACCATACAGCCTGGACATAGCGCCAAGTGATTCCCATCTGTCCATGTCCATGGCGAAAGCCCTTGGTGGTGTGAAGTTGAACTCAAAAGAGGCTTGTAAAAAGTGGCTGTCCGAGTTCTTCGCAAATAAGGAGAGAGGCTTCAACGAGGAGGTAGGGTTGCCGTCTTGGTGGAAACAGATTATCGAACAAAACAGCGCATATTTGAACTAAATCCGATCACTGAAACACTTTCTATGAAGCATTGAAACGAGATCAAAAAAGCGGAATGGAGATATTTGGCAAACTTATACAAACTCAGCTTGGTCTTTCGCGAGAACACTGTGTTACTCAATTTCCAGCGGCCGGAAGTACTGATTCTACGCTTGATTTAAGTTCTGATGTTATTGCCCTTATTTAATGCCTTAAAAAGAGACATCCCAGCAGCAAGTGCTGGAGGAATCTACACTAGGGGCGTGGGGGGACTAACTCTTAACGAGCCTAAAAATTTCCTAGATCAACTACTGCAGGATAGATGGGAGACCTGCGTAAATGGCAGAGTGACATACCGCTTCCTTTGCGATGTGTCACTTGTAAAGTCCATTGACGGTCCTAATTTGAGTATGCATTGAGATACTTGCTTACCGGACACGAATCTTTGAACGCATTCCTGCTCAAGCGGGCCATAAGCGACGCGGAGACTTGCTTGTGTGGGTATAGCTCCGAGGATTGGTTGCACGTATTGTATCAATGTCCCCTGTTTGATGACATTCGGGATCTTGGAGCTATGAACATATCTTGCACTGATGGGACTTACAACGTTAACCTGGTTCTCCAGACCAGACAGAGTACAGACACCATCAAGGGCTTTGCTAGAGAAACTTTTAGCAAACGGCGAGTTAAAGTAATTGTTAGTTAGATCGCATGATTAGGCGAGAATAGGACGATAGGATATTGGTCCTGGTTATTAAGTAATCCATTGGAGAGCAACACAGTTGCGACGCTCGACTGGAAACTATATTTTGGTACAACGGCATCCAGGAGCCCTGAAACTTAGTTTCAGCCTGCCTGCGCGGTTGCCGTCATTGTGGGAGTATCGTGGTGACTGTGGTTTAAACCTAATCCTCGGGGAGAGTTAGAAGTCATTAACTGTGCTACCTAACCTGATCTGCCTCAGTCTTTTCGGTCGGATGAGGTCATATGGTTATGGGAATTTACCCATATAATTTCAACCGGGTGCTGTTACCCACAGAACAGCAGAGGTGTTTGAAAGACCTCACTCGTTACCAAGGAGGATTGACTGTCCCTTAAGACAAGATCTAAGATTGGTACTCGGGATAGCTCCCAAGGCGTTAGTCAATGTTTTCCTGACTATGGATACATGGACCTGCCTTAACGGCAGGTAATCACGTTAATCCAAACACTCACATACCTCGATTGACTGCGCAGCCTAGGTACACGAAGTTCTTAAGTCAAATTTTTTGCTACCCGTTGTTGTGCGATCAGCATATACCATGTATGAAATGAGCGTTTTTTTTTTTTGAAAATAAAACACTAATTATTAATGGGAAAGTAAAAACATTTTATAAAAAGTATTGGCCATTGTTTTCTACACATTTTGACCGCCTTTCTGGCAATTTGTGAATACCACGCCAATAAAATTGTTCGCCTTTTAAAGCAAACCAATCAGACACCCAATTTTCGACCTCCTCGTAGGAATCAAAGTGCTGCTCAGCCAATGCGTGTCCCATCGATGAAAACAAATGGTAGTCGGAAGGAGCCAAGTCTGGTGAATACGGCGGATGGGGTAGCTGCTCCCAGCCAAGTGTTTTGATTGTATGCTGAACCGGTTTTGCTTTGTCTGCAGGTGCATTGTCATTGAGCAACATTACCCTACCGTGTCTTCTGGCCCATTCGATGCGACCCTGTAGCACTTTTCCCTGTAGCTCGTTCACAACAAATGTTCGCTATCGAGACATTTGTATCTTGACGCTCACTTCTAACCGGTTTATCTGGTACTTTGTTTTACCATCATTTGTAGCCAGATGTATTCTAGTGGCTTCCATTTAATTACCAGCTGAGACGTGATGGACGGCTTTCTGTGTTCATCTAACCACATCAATGTTATCCGCATAAGCCACTTGCTGAGCAGACTTCTGGGGGATTATGCCTCTAGCTGTGACATGAAAGTTTCACTGGATCTTGAATATCGGTGTTCATAAATTTTCTCATTTCTTTAAAATACCAAACTTTCCACGTGGTATGTTACATCCGAGAAGTAAATCCTTCCGAAGTTCTTCATTTTTGAGACCTGCAAAGTTAAAGACATACTGCTGAGGGATAAAGAGTCGATGCGAAAATCAGTTCAGAAGACCGAAGTGTGTAAACTTTTAATTTGCAGACAGTATCCGACGAAAAGAGAGTTACTTCTACGTTGTTGTATCAAAATACACTCACGTACAATCTCGGCATCCCTGTACCTAGAATTTCCATTTTCTGTGCCTGTCAACTTCATCATAGAGGTTTTTCACCAACCACTGGAAATCAAGAACATCGCACAAACACTCCTTGTATCAGCGAATAGTTATAAAATCCTGAACGCATTCTAGGAAGTGAAGAATTATGGAACTGGGTGCTTATTCGTTGGGATGCCTTCACTTACCCAGTAATCCGGCTTCCCCCACAACACCCACCGCTTTCACAGAGACCCATCTTCATACTTGCTAAAACAGGGCAGAGGGTTCCCCTTAACCCCAGTACAGTTGTAATTCAGAACCGCCTTTTCAAAACTTGAAAATCTCTCAAAAATATTTCCCAGAAGCCAAGCACAAATTTCTTAAGTCGAATCAATCCTTTATTGACAATTGCAAGTTACAAACAAACGAGGTGATGGGGTGAGGAGAGATAGTATAAGGTTCTATTCAAATAATTTAGTCTTCGGCGCTGAGTATCAAGGTTTACCACGTTCCAGGAGCTGGAGCGACATTTATGGAGGCGGCAGACTGAATGTGTCCGGCCAGAGGAGCAGTGTGGATGGCACCGCGGGTCTTGGCAACATAAGTGGCACCTGGCGCAACTAACGGGCTAAGAACCGAAGCCTGCTTGGCCACAGCAATTCCGCCGATTGGTCCAGAAGCGATGTTCACGGCAGCTGGCAGCTGTGGTGTGATGATCTTCAGAGCACTTGGGACACCCACAAGTCCGACACCAGGATAACCGAGTCCAACACCGAGTCCAATTCCAGGCACACCCAAATTAGGCGCACCAAATCCGAGGGAAGGTAGACCATATCCATACCCAGGAACGCCCCATCCATGAATTCCCAGTCCAAGACCCAGTCCTAGTCCGGGAACTCCGGCGATCAGGGACGACTGCACGCCCATGGCAACAGCCAACACGACTACGGCTACGAGGACGAACTGCAATCAGAGAGAGACAGAGAGTTAGGGTTCTGCCACCTATAAGTGGTCAAATGGTAATTACCTTCATGTTGGCGATTGGATTTGGTTGAATGGACTGCTCAGCGAACGAACGGAACTGATTCTGATTCAATAGGTGCATCTGGTGTACGTTTTATACTCAAACCGACGGCGTGCGGCCTTTCACTTTTCGGCTCGAGGAGCTGGTCCACACTCCGCATGTAACTACGTCGGCAGCGGCGATGGTGGTGGCGGTGGCGGCGCCTGCTACACCCAGCTATTGGCATTGATTGTGAGCTAATTGCCAGCAACGCCGTATCGGTGTGGGCCCGTGAAATATTTGGAGCTGAATTTCGTCAACCGAAGGCTGGAATTTGTTTCCTTGTTGAGTGCGTCTCTCGTCCACTGTGGGTCACCTGCTGGCTTGATCTCACAATGCGCGGAATGCCGCGCAACAACTCTGCAGTCAAAAGTGCGCCCGTGTGTGTCTATTTGTGTCGGAAGTTAGTGCTTTGTGTTGCCACTTTGCATTGGGGGACACCCGCGTAAAGTGAGTTGGGCAATCGAGTTATCAGACTGTTGTTGGACAAATCACCCAGTTGGTAGGGTTCAAGTCTGGTGCGCGTACAATGCTTGCGCTAGACACCTGCAATTGACCGATTTTTAATGTAAAATTTGATTGCAGGTGCAAGGTGTAGAGGTGTTGGTTAGTGTATCAGTGGTAAGGTGCGATGGAAGACATTTTAGAAAAATATCAGAATGTAGTCGCCCGTATTTGAATTGTGAGATATAACGAAAAGCCGAATCTTGAGGCGATGATAAGTGCATCTAAACATCTTAAATGTTGTCGGCTTAAGCTCATTAGTTGAACCGGATGAAAGTATGGGAGCAACAAAGGAACAGTTTTCCATTTTAAACTGCATTGTATATTATGTGAAGGTCATCAATTTTCAAGCAGGATGTCAAAATGTAATCGCCACAAAATATAACAAACATCACAAAAGACACAATCGCCACAAAAATCACAATCGTCAAAAAAATCACACTCGCCACAAAAGTCACATTAGTTTAACAATGTTCATAAAAGTCACAATCTTAAAAAAAGTCAGAATCACAAAAGTTACAATCGCTACAAAAGACACAAGCGTCACAATCGCCACAAAAATCACAATCGTCACAAAAGTCAGAATCGCCACAAAAGTTACAATCGTCACAAAAGTCACAATCGGCACAAAAGTCACAATCGCCAAAAAAGTCAAAATCGCCACAAAAGTCACAATCGTCACAAGATTTACAATCGTCACAAAAGTCACATTCATCTCTTGCGTCTGAAGCAATTCGAAAGTGACAACCGTCACAAAAGTCACAATCGTCACAAAAATTACAATCATCACAAAAGTCAAAATCGGCACAAAAGTCACGATCGACATAAAAGTCACAATCATCACAAAAATTACAATCATCACAAAAGTCAAAATCGCCACAAAAGTCACAATCGTCACAAGATTTACAACCGTCACAAAAGTCATATTCATGTCTTGCTTCCCAAGCGTCACAAAAGTGACAACCGTTACAAAAGTGACAATCGTCAAAAAAGTCACAATCACCAAAAAAGTCACAATCGTCACAAAATTACAACCGTCACAAAAGTCACAATCGCCAACAAAAGTTACAATCGTCACAAAAGTCACAATTGTCAGAAAATTCACAATCGCTACAAAAGTTACAATCATCACAAAAGTCACAATCGTCACAAAAAGTCAAAATCGCCAAAAAGTCACAATCAACACAAAAGTCACAATCATCACAAGATTTACAACCGTCACAAAAGTCAAATTGATCTCTTGCGTCCCAAGCGTCACAAATATGACAACCGTCACAAAAGTGACAGCCGTCACAATAGTGACAACCGTCATAGAAGTGACAACTGTCACAAAAGTGACAACCGTCACAGAAGTGACAACCGTCACAGAAGTCACAATCGCCACAAAAGTCACAATCGTCGCAAGAGTCACAATCGTCAGAAAAGTCGCAATCGCCACAAAAGCTACAATCATCACAAAAGTCACAATCGTCACAAAAGTCAAAATCGCCACAAAAGTCACAAATAACTCAAAATTCATAACGGTCAATAAACCGATTTCCCTTTCCCTGTCTTATCAATGTGGTCAACACTGTTACAGAGTTCCCCCTTATAATAATAGTCACATGCATCATTTATTCCTCAAGTCGCCACAAACATCTCAAATAAAAGAGACACCGGTTGCCCCCATCGAGGATTTCCCTCACACAAACCAAGTTAACACCAACGCTTGCACTTAAAACTCCCGCCAAGGACGTGACAACGATTCTTCAAAAAAGTGCTCTTCAACGCAGGTTAATGGCTCCTAAAACACAGTCAGTCCCACTCCAATCCCGACCCAAGAAAGTTCAGATTTTCCCCTAACCGCCGGGATAACGCATCACGCTCCACGACAAAAAGGTCTTCCAAGTAAACTCGTTTCACAACTTTACACCACCCACGTCGCCACCGCCGCCAGCCAACGGAGAAAGTTCATAAATCAATCCCTCTTTGATCTCCGCCAGCGCTAAAACCATAAGCAAACCCCACGTGCGGAGATCCAATAAAAAATCACGCATGACCTTCATTCACCTCCCCCCTCCGATCCCGATCATTTAAAATCCAACCTACCCAGGCATTTGTAAACAATTCACCGCTCCGCCAATAGAATTTAAAGGAGCTTACTGCTCTGAGTTCATTAGCAATTCAATCCCGTCCACGAACACGATCCATCTTCGGCCTCCGAACCATCACCACATTGTAAACTTTCCCACCGCGCCACGGAATATAAAGCAGCATTCTCCTGCCCGCCACACACAGAACCTAATTTAAAAACTTCGACTCTTCTCGTTCCTTCTCACTCTCAATCGAAATCCCATCAATGTCTCCTGCAACCGCTAAGCTGTGCAGCCAAGGAGGTGCCATTCACCCTTCCTAAGCAGACAGCCAAGGGCGACCGCAGCCGCAGACGCGCTCGCTGCCGCCACCGCAACTAACTCCGAGACAAGTAATTTCATTAATCACCTCGTTGAAACTATGTATGTCAAGAAAGTTTGGGAACTTTCTGGCCCTATGGCGAAGGCCGCGCAGCCACCACCACAACCCCGAGGAAACTTAGCAATGTCCCTGCCGGGAGCAGGGGAAGCGGTAAATACTGACGACAATTGAATGTGAAGACTGAGGCAGCAACATGTAGGCCCTGGCTGGCTGGCTCTCTCCCTTCGAACCACACACGAGCCGTCTTTAGATGTCCAACCACATCCCGCCACGACGACGGCTCTAAAGTTTGCTTTCCCAAACTTTCGGGCAACTTTCGAATGACGAGGACTACCGCGACACGACCACGTCGGCAGTGGAGTCTGTTTTGTTATTTAATGCAGAGGGCAGCACGGAGTCGGGGGAGGGTATAATGGCCCATACCAGACTCACACACATACACACACGCCGATCGAAGGACTATTAGGTAATTCAACTTAAGGGACTCACCCTGTGAAGTTCAAATCTCTATCGCCGTATCGGCAGACATGCAGCCACGCAGTCAATCTCTGAATGAACCGCCTCCGATACAGTTATTAATAGAAGGTATATGCAAATGATTCCATCAGGATATCCCCGCAGCTGTAGACCTTTTCCGGTGGCGGCACCGTTAGTTTGCCGAATGGGGGAAGGAAGATTGTGGGGTATTCGGAGTCGATAGGCGATCGAGGGGGGTACATCGAACCGGCTTAAGGATATGTGGGAGGCCGGGGAAGAGTGAGGTGCCGTCACTGCCGTCGTCGTCGCTGCATGTGAGAAAGCCACTTTATCCTCGGAACACACACAGGCATCCTTCTCGGTGCGCTATTATCGGAGACGCTCCTTCTGAGGACATGGTAATGATGAATGGGAAGGATTTGGCATTCTGCATGAGTGCGTATAAGCACCGATTCAGGACACATCATTTGGACCAGTGGCGCTGTGGAAGAATGAACAGCGTGTTCATATCGGAGAGGATGACGATGTCCCACACTATCCCACGTTGAAGGGGAGACTGAGAAAGGGTTATCGTCACCCTCCTTCTTGACACCTCTTCCCCATTGGATGAAAGTGATCCTGATTTTTTATTGTCACTGTCAATAAACCCCGACGAATATGTGACCATTAGAGAGATAGGACTTGATAGCCCTTATTTAGTCATCGTGGAAGGGTTGTCCGCTCGTCCAGGTGGACGCAGTCAAGACTGATATCCTTTTTGTGGATGCCGAAATTACCGGGCAAATATTTGCAGATTATCCCGAGTGTAATCGGATTGATTATGATGTCTGGGGCCTGTTTCAATATTTGGCAGAGAGTTGTTTGCCGATAATTGTCGGTCGGCGGGGGGATGTGTGGGTGCAGAGCAGACTCAGTTGAAACTCACCCGACCCCTTTCGGAGAGCAAACAGATGCCGTCCTGCAGGCACAAACTACTTAGGCGCATTGGCAACCATTTTGGAGAGTTATTAATGACGCTGGCTCTGACTAAGAGGATGAACGGAGGAGTGTGTACGTGTGTGTGAATTTTGGGGCGGAAGTAAAATAAATGGACTGCCATTTATGATTGATGACCGAATCTCAGCCGTGTCGGAAGCACTTTATAGGCACTAGGCTTTAAAATCCGCCCAGACGGAGACGAAGGAGAAGCAGTTTCGTTCATTGAATGAACTTGATCGGAGGCTGATTTGTGAGGGGGCAAAGCACGGAGGGGAACCCCGGCCTAATGGAAATTTATGATGAGGTGAGAGGAGTCATAGTTTATGAAATAGGTTCAAATGAGGGTGTTAATCATTTGGAATACTAAGTCCGGAAACTCCGTTGAGACTGTGGCACGTGTTAGTGCTGGGGGAGGAGGGAAGAGGCATAAGGTTACCCGAAGGCAATCCATGTCAGCTGTCAATTCGTTTCGAATCGAAGTGAAAAAGTGCCAGGAGAACTGATTTCATTGCGATTGAGATGCAATTTGTAACAGCGCCAAGGCTTTCTATCTACTAAAAAGGAATGATCTTTGGTTCAACTCACACTGGAGCTTTCATGATGTCGCGCACCGCATCTCCTATGACACTAGTCTCATGGACATGCCGTCTGATGCGATGTCATCAATGATACAGCTCCGTCGCTTATACAAATTCCATTTTCGAGGACCGGAGGAAAATCAAATTTGTATAAGCGACGCAGCTGTATCATTAGTGACCTCGCATCATACGGCATCTGGCCAGAACTGGGAAGAGAATGTAATCGGATTTTGATGGACGGCTGCAAGACGACGGAGGGTTCCGGAACTGGGGCTTTCGTGGGAGACTATAGCATAAGACTCCACAACTCCTTAGGCAATTTCGCGTCGATCCTCCAGGCGGAAGCGTTTGCGATCCTAATGTCAACTAACTACCATACTACCATAACCTACACTCACATGAAGTGTGCGTCAAGATACAAATGTCTCGATAGGGAACATTTGTTGTGAACGAGCACTTATTTTTTTTTTTTTTTTTTTGTTTCTTTGCTCAAGTCATGGAACAGACAGCATCATATTTTTCATCTTGTTAAAAATGTCGAATTTTGTACCAGAAAGTGATGATTTGCGGAAAACATTAATTTTTTGTTTTCATTTGAAGAAAAGTGCTGCAGAGTCGCATCGAATGCTTGTGGAGGCATATGGTGATCATGCTCTGTCAGAAGCAACATGCAAAAGATGGTTTCAACGGTTCAGAAACAATGATTTTAATGTGAGAAATGAAGAACGTGGAAGACCACCGAAAAAGTTTGAAGACGCCGAATTGCAAACGATATTGGATGGAGATGACACTTTGAGTCAAAAGCAAATGGCAGCAATGTTAAATGTTGCACAACAAACAATTCCTGACCGTTTCAAAGCCATGGGAACGATCCAAAAGTGTGGAAATAGTTGTCATATGAATTGAATGGAAGACAGATGGAAAACCGAAAAAACACTTGTGAAATTTTGCTTCAAAGACACGAAAGAAAATCGGTTTTGCATCGGATTGTTACTGGCGATGAGAAATGGATTTATTTTAAGAATCCAAAACGGAATAAATCATGGGTTAATCTGGGACAACCATCAACATCGACTGCAAAACCAGATCGATTCGGCAAGAAGACAATGCTGTGTGTTTGGTGGGACCATAAAGGTATGCTGTACCACGAGCTCCTAAAACCTGGTAAAACCGTTAATATTGGTCGCTACCGACAACAAATGATCAATTTGAACCATGCATTAATCGAGAAACGCCCAGAATGGACCAGAAGACACGGCAACGTAATTTGGCTCCATGACAATGCACCTGCACACAAAGCAAAACCGGTTCAGGATACAATCAAAACACATGGCTGGGAGCAGCTACCCCACCCGCCGTATTCACCAGACTTGGCTCCTTCCGACTACCATTTGTTTTCATCGATGGGACACGCATTGGCAAAGCAGCACTTTGATTCCTACGAGGAGGTCGAAAATTGGGTGTCTGATTGGTTTGTTTTAAAAGACGAACAATTTTATTGGCGTGGTATTCACGCCAGAAAGGTGGTCAAAATGTGAAGAACACAATGGTCAATACTTTGAATGAACTGTTTTTACTTTCCCATCAATAATTAGTGTTTTATTTTCAAAAAAAAACCTACCGGTATACCTGGTATATGGTAAAGAATAGGTAGAAGGGGCGAAGTATCTGTGTCTTCAGTCTCCTTAACATCGCATACAAGGTCGTCTCTGCCGTATTGTGTGAGCATGTGAAACCGTTTGTTCATGATCCGATAGGTCCCTATCAGTGTGGTTTCAGAGCAGGGCAGTCCACAATAGACCAGATCTTCACATTACGGCACATCCTGGAAAAGACCCAAGAAATGCAAATTGACACTCACCACCTATTGGTCGACTTCAAGGCCGCATATGAAAATGTGCATAGAGACGAGGTATACAGTGCCATGTCTAGTTTTGGCATTCCAACCAAACTCGTCAGATTGTGTAGGATGACGATGGAGAACTCTCGCTGCTTCGTCAAGGTCGGTACCGAACTCACCGAGACCTTCAATGTCAAAAAAGACAAGGCGACGCACTGTCATGTGACTTTTTTAACATCATCCTCGAGAAGATCGTGCGTAACTCACAAGTCAACACCAGAGGCACGATCTTCCAGAAGTCAATTCAATTGCTAGCTTACGCTGATGACATTGACGTGATTGGACGAACACAGTAAGCCGTCAATGAGGCGTTTGCTGGCATTGAAGCGGAAGCGGCTAAAATGGGTCTGGCGGTAAATGAGGGCAAAACGAAGTACATGCTGTCATCAAGGAAGGACACACAACATCGAGGTTACACTACAGATAGAGCGCTACACTAGGCAGCAGAAACTTCGAGGCAGTCAAGAACTTCACCTACCTCGACTCCGCGGTAAATAGGGACAACAACATCAGTACCGATATCAAACGCAGAATCAATCTTGCCAATCGATGTTTCTTTGGGCTCAAGAGGCGATTGAGTAATAAAGCCCTCTCTCGAAGGACTAAGCTCGCTTTATATAACAGCTTGATCATGCCAGTCCCACTCTATGGCGCGGAAACATGGACATTACCAAAGGCGGATGAGGAAGCCCTTAGTCTTTTCGAGAGAAAAGTTTTGCGTGCGATTTTCGGTCCTGCTTGCGTTGATGGCATCTGGAGGAGAAGATTTAACGACGAACTGTATGGGCTGTACAGCAAGATGCGCCTGGTCAAGCGTCTACGGATACAACGCTTAAGATGGCTAGGCCGTGTAGAGCGTATGGACACCACTGCTCCGGCCCGAAAAGTCTTTGAATCCGAGCCATTGGGGCAACGCAACAGAGGACGACCTAGACTAAAGTGGCGCACACAAGTGGAGAAGGACCTCAACCAACTTGGAGTGCGCAACTGGAGACAGCTGGCGAAAGATCGTGCTGGCTGGAGAGGCATGTTGGTTGAGGCCCAGGTCCACCCCGGGACTGTAGCGCCACAAGAACAAGAAGAAGAAAAATGACTACCTTTTGCAAAACCTTGCTTATTTTCGGAAGAAGACTTATAGACTGGAGATTAGTCAGGATAGAGTTATCTTTGTGCCGTGTGGGAATGGACCTTCCAATGTCTGATGTCCGCAATGCACATAACACCTTCTGTATATTAATTACCCTTCTCAGGACTTTCGTGAAGCCCTGTTGACAAGATCATTTAGCACATTTGGTACACTTCTTGAATGGACCCGCTAATTTAAAACTTCCCAGACAGAATGCCCTCAAAATAATTTCTTTGATGACCAGACAAGAGAATTTTCTTCTTGCCAAGTGTCATTGTTTGAAAATGATTTCTAAGTAGTCGACGCTATGTTCTCCAATGACCGGCCAAATTATTTTAAAACACAACATTTCCTGCCCACTCAAATGTCATCAAACAGATTCGCCAGCAGATGATGTCTTCTACCTTCTTGCAACTCCCTTGAGACAGCCTCCCTCCTTTAACCCCACCTTCCATCACCATTATCATTTCCCCAAGAGGCGCCAATCATCCTCTCCCTTCACCCTCTCTCCCAAGGGTGCAATGCACTATCGTCCCATCTGCGCAATTTGTGAGCAAACTTTTCTCAATTGTCAAATCAACACACATTTCCCTCGGCTGTCGAACTCACGTAAAAGGTATCAACCCGGCAACTTTTCATGCCATCCTCAAGCAGCTACAAAAAGCCTGCCATGTCTTGCCAACAGCCAACCCACGATTAGTCATCGATTTTCAATTTTTCCATATGAACCATTGTTTCGCATAACCCCAGAGTCCCTTGCCTCCCCAAGTGCTGGAATTTTTCGTCGAAATCTGGCCCCTCCCCAGAGCGGACAATCGTCATCATCTGCTTATCCGGCATACAACAGGATTAACGCATGCCAAGCAATGCGATTATGAACACCTACTCTTTCGGTCGCCGCCGGTGCCACTCCCACCTCCGTCGTGTTAGTTTTTCACACATCTCCTCCATCAGACTGGTGAAAGCAACCTTAAATAAACCTCTTTTGGGCCACCCGTCCGCCCGGTGGTGGCGCAAAACTCAAGCAGTTTATCCACTTCTAAGCCCTGGGAAGGTTTATCAAAACTTTTCGGGTTGGTTCGACCCATCGTCAAATCCCTCTGCCTCGGCCTCCCATGGGACATTTATTCTAAGTGCCTCTTACGGAATCCTTTCACTACACCCTTGTAAGTAACCAAATCCGCCCTGCCACTACATCACTCTGTCGGCGTTTCCGCCCTGGCCTGCCCCGCCCTGCGTGCAGCCCGCAAGGATAACATTCGTAAATTTATGAACGGCAAAACCGTGATTGCTGCAATTTTCTCGTGTTCCGTGCGACAGCCACCCAGCCTCTGACACAGAGTGTCAGCGGGCACGTAGCGTGACAAAATCCACGCTCGGGCCGCAACCGTAATGAGGTACTCATTGTAACGAACAACGACAACGCACACAGGATGTAGCTGATGGTTTTCGGAACCCTGCCGCTGCCATTCCGCACCATCTCCAGCACCGTCGTTGCTGTCGTGGCATAGCGCGGGTAAAAGCGAACGCAACGTCAACCATCCGATCCCATTTCGTGCCCGTCACTAATTGTCAGAATTTAGTGTCGCTTCTGCATTCCGTGGCACCTTCAGATAGCGTTACTGGGTTGCGTTGGCAATTTTCATTGCTTCATTTTTAGGAGTGAGTGCCTAAATTAAGGGGTAGTGCTTTTATCCGGCAATGGCGCCCCAGACACCACCGCCACCGACATCCCCAACGATGCGGCCGCCTAAGCGGATGAGCGAAGGGTGATGGGCGACTTGCGACTGGCGAGAACGCGACATGCCAGATAGACGTATTTACTCCACTCCGCCAGCGGTCGGGAAGAGACGCAAAGAGCTCTACAGAGAGGGAGAGTGTGTTATTGCCTCATTACGACAGCCAGAGCTCATCGGGACGATGGGTCTTTCATCGGGGCGCTACTCCACCACTCACGGCAGAAGCGTGTGCAGAGTGGCAAGGCAGCGCGAAGCCATCCAGCAACATGGTAAATAAATTTGATGAAGCTTCCGGTTGGGAACCTGATGATTAATTGTGAAATGCTTGACAGCTGTGTGAATAGACGGAAGTTGAGTGAAGGGGTGGCTTGTGCGGCCGGGAGGGTGCATGGCCGACGACTCTTTGGATTGCGTGCCAAGTGTGCGTATTGAAAAGTGAATAAAATTCAGCTGAACGTGCTGAGCCACCACCCACCAACAATTTTTGGGGCAGACAGGAAGACAAATTGCTTCGCAGGACATTTGAAAAGTTATAATGCGAATTTTCGGACCTCTGCGGCACGTACTTGGGGGCGACTGGGGTCGGAGCATAATTACTTGTTTGTCACGGAGCCTTCCGACATGGGTCCGGCTGTGGAGGGGGCGACAATGAATTACGTAGGCTCGTCGTTGGCATCCGGTTGGCAGACGGTCCGTGCAACTGTTGCCCGTGAAGGTGCCTAATGAGGTGATGGGCCTGAGGTGTGGAATTTGATTTAGCATCGGCTGGCATTAGTTGGAATCGTTCGTGATGCATTGAGTCTGCTGTGAGTCGTTTGTCAAGTGCGCTGTCAGTCTGGGATCTGACGGGAAATGATGACCTTCCGTGGCTGCTGCGGTGAGATTCATCAATCCTCAGCGAGATTTCGCATGAAAAATGAAGAGGTCAAATCAGAAAGCCCTGAGGCACGGCACCAATTGGCAGAGCGACGGATTTATATGCCGCCAAGGCTCAACGATTTCACAAACAAGTGGCTCTATGGGCGAGTGGAGCTATTTCCATAACTGAATGGCATTGATATGGAAGAATTGCGATTTCAATAATAAACCGTGCATCGTGCAATGGCACGCATCACGATCATTTGAATTTGCAGCAAGCATGCGATGGGCGATTCGGTGGGCGTAATCGAACCGTGCAGTGGCCGTCAAGGTGGGACTCATTAATATGCGCCTGCAAAACCGAGTCTATGGCCATAACTTTGGAGCGATAGACAGCTCGGAGGCCAACATTATTGCGTTCAAATGACCGGAGAATGCGCTCCGCCATCTTTTTGATTCTTTTATTTAATCTTGTGATGGATTTGAGCAAATTTGCAGTCTAGGCAATTTTGGTAACTAGATTTAGGTTGTCAAGAGCGAAATTTTATAACGCCTGCCACAACTTGAAAACAGCCCACATTGGGGTTCCCTTTCGAGGGAAGAAGCAGAAATGAATCCGAAAGTCCTTCCGAAAGGTAAAATAGACACAGAGTTCGGACCGAAGCCTGCAGGGACCAAAATGGACAAATTGTGGCAAAGTCGCAATCGGGGCGGAGAATCTTGAAGGATCATTTTGGCAGACTCCTTAACGGCGATGCCCCAAGTGCCGCTGTTAGGCAGAATGTTCTACTCAATTTGGACGATGACAGACAAGAATTCCGTCTCCCCGACTAAGACGAAGTCAAGGTAGCAATATCGAAACTGAAGTCAAACAAAGCTGCTGTAGCGGACGGACTGTCCGTAGCTGGAGATGATCTGGTTTGGCGCATTCACTGTAGAAAATGATCGGAGGAAAGCATGTGCAATGAGTGGAGTCTCAGTGTCATTTGTCCGACACACAAGGAAGGAGCCCCTTTTGACTGAACCAACGAACAAGGGATCAGCCTTGTCAACATCGTCAACATCGCCAACAATATCCTTTCTGCGCATTGGGTAAGCGCCTCAAACCATTTGTCAACGATCTGGTAGGTTCCTAGGCTAGGGAAGTCCGCAATAGATATTCACTTTATGGTAGATCCAGGAACAACATAAGAAGTACTGATCCACACTCAACCAGCTATTCGTCGACTTTAAGGCCACATATGTCAGCGTGCATAGAGACAAGCTAAACAATGCCATGTCTATTTTTGGCATTCCTACCAAACTCACCAGAGCATGTAGGATGACGCTAGAAAACTCGAACTGCTTCGTCAAGGTCGGTAACGAACTCACACATACCTTAAATGTCAAAAACGATTTTAGACAAATCGAAGCCGAGATAGTCTGTGACTTCGTCAACAAAATTCTTGAGAAAATCCGTGTGTAATTCACAAGTCAATACCAGAGGCATGATCTTCCAAACGTGCGTAACTCACAAGTCAACATCAGAGGCACGATCTTAAAAAAGTCAGTTCAATTGCTAGCTTACTCGGACGACATTGACGTAATTGGACATAAACACCGGGCCGTCAATGAAGCGTTTGCTGGCGTTGAAACGGAAGCGGCTAAAATGCGTCTGGTGATTAATGAGGGCAAAACAAAGTACATGCTGTCATCTAGGAAGGACTCACAACATCGACATCTCGGACAGAGCGCAACACTAGGCAGCAGAAACTTCGAGTTTGTCAAGGACTTCGTCTACAAAGGCTCCGCGGTAGATAGGGTCAACAACAGCAGCACCGAAACCAAACGTTGAATCACTCTTGCCAATCACTGTTTTTTTGAGCTCAATAGGCAATTGAGTAATAAGGGCTTCGAAGGACTTACCTTGCTTAATTTATCAGCTTAATGGCGTGAAAGCCTGGATGCTACTAAAAGTGAATGAGGCGGCCCTCAGTCTTTTCGAGAGATGCGTTGTTGAGTAGAAAATTTAACGACGAACTCTATGGGCCGTACAGGTACATGCGCCTGGTCAAGCATCTTCGGATTCAGCGCCTAAGATGACTAGGCCATGTCGAGGTGAAAAGTCGGAATGGAGCCATTAAAACAACGCAACAGACGACAGCCTAGACTGTTGTAACGCATACTAGTGAGAACCTCAGCCAACTTGAAGTTCGCAACTGGAGGCAGTTGGCGAGAAAACGTGCTGTCTGGAGGAGCATATACGAGGAGCATTCAATATATTCTCGGTATCGGGGTGAAGCTGTGGAGATATATAAATTGACTTATTTATCAAGTGATACTATATTTTAGTGCATTCATGTAAAATTTCATATACATGAGATCATTAATTCGCGTTTTATCTCTAGTTAGACAGAATCACAATGGCAACTGAGGCGATGATGGTGAAAATTGGAATTCAATTTTTCACTAAGCAAGGAGAAAGTCAAAAAGCTATTCATCAAGATATGGTGGCTGTTTACCAGGATTCCGCACCTTCATTACCAACTGTGCAAAAGTGGTCAAGTGAGTGCAAGAGAGGCAGAGAGAGCATTGAAGACGACCCCCGCTCCGGTGCCACGGCTACTGCTTGTACGGGAGAAAGCATCAAAGAAGTCGGAAAACTTGTTCTTGAGGATGCCCGAATAAAGGTGAAAATGATGGCAGAGATCACCAAGCCTTCAACTGGTACCATTCACACCATTCTTCATGACCATCTTAACCTTTCAAAGGTCAGTGCAAGGTGGGTGCCACGAATGCTCACAGCGCCTCAGAAAAAGTGAGAATCACATCATCATCATCACCGTAGGGAGCTTTTGGAGATGTGTAGTGAGAACGCGGAAGGTGTTATGGATCGAATTGTGACTAGGGACGAAATGTGAAGCAGGTGTGTTGGTTCTTCATGACCACGCTTCTGTTCACACGGCGCGAATTTCCAAGGCTGCAACGCGAGATTGTGATTTTGAAGAAATCCAACACTCACCCTATAGTCCAGACCTTGCTCCTAGTGATTATTTCCTGTTTCCGGGTTTGAAAAAGATTTTCGGATGATGAAGAACTCAAGTCGGTAATAAATTGGTATTTTGCAAATTTATTTTTTGAGAGCTAAAGATGTAACAAATGCATTGATGTTAATAGTAATAATTGTTGGAGCAACAGTCCACAGTTGGACCAGGGCCTAGCTTGCTCATCAACTTACTCGTGCTGTGATCGGATTTAGTTCAAATGCCGTTTTGTTCGATTATCTGTTTCCATTTAGACGGCAATAACCCCTCGTAGAAGCACCCATCCTCATTTGCGAAGAACTCGGACAGCCACCTTTCACAGGCCTCTTTTGAGTTCAACTTCACACCACCAATGGCGTTCGCCATGGACAGGAACAGGTAGCAATCACTTGGCGCTATGTCCGGGTTATATGGTGGATGCAATAAACCCTCCCATCCGAGTTCCCGTAGCTTCTGACGAGTCATCAATGAAGTGTGTGGTCTGGCGTTGTCCTGGTGGAACGCTACACCCTTCCTGTTGGGCAATTCTGGACGCTTCTGGTCGATCGCCTACTTCAAGCGGTCCAATTGTCCGCAGTAGGTGGAAGAATCAAGCGCCTGGCCATATGGGAGCAGCTCATAGTGGATGATTCCCTTCCAATCTCACCAAACACACAACAAAACCTTCCTAGCCGTCAATCCCTGCTTGGCCACTTTTTGGGACAATTCACCGGCCTTCAACCACAACCGTTTTCGCTTGATATTGTCGTATGTGATCCATTTTTCGTCGCCAATCACCATCCGCTTCAAAGATGGGTCGAGTTCGTTCCGTTTCAGCAGCATATCGCAGGCGTTGATTCGGTTCAGAAGGTTTTTTTGCGTCAAATGATGCGGCACCCAACCATCAAGCTTATTTTTCGTGTCCAGCCTTCTGCAGACGGTTTAAAATTGTTTGGTGACTAACTCCCATCTCTTGGGCGATATCACGAGATGCCACATGCCGGTCTAACTCGATGATTTCCATGATTCGATCGGTATTCGTCGTCACAGGTCTTCCGTCGGCTGGCTTATCCATGGTGTCGTTTTCACCGTCTCACCCCGATACCGAGAATATATTGAAGGCCCCTCGTAGCTTGTTTATCATCTACTCATTAAAGCTCCATTGCGAGTTGAACCATAGCTCACATTTTTTTTAGTCGGGAGATGGCCTTAATTGTGTATCCCACGATGGGGATATCAAGGGAAGGAAGATTCAGCAATGTACCATATCATAAGCGGAGCCAGGCGTGCTATGGAAAACCACAGTGCAGACTGTTTTTTAAGACTTGATGAATGCAGCTGTCACATATTTGCAAGAAAACTCTTTCCACCAAATAGCTGATGCTTAAGAGGGAAGAGGTCTAAACATCTTTGCGTAGATCCAGGCGGTTCTTCTTGGCGATAGGCCCCACGTCTTCCGAAAAACTTCCGTGCACTGCTAGAATACTGATATCAGCTTCCAACTAAAAATGGTAGTTGGGTGGCGCTACAATTCACAGGGGTACCAGGGCCTACTCGCAGCTTGCTCATCGACTACTCCTGTTGTGCGCGCTACCGTTCTCCCACGAGTAGAAGGAACTCACTGGTTTTTGCCGACTCCGAACGTCGAAGTTTTGAGAAGCTTTTTCTTCCAAGTAGAATCTACGAAACAAGTCATTAATAGACTTTCAGACTTCAGTACCTTGTTGCCTATATAAAACCTTAAAGTAACGTCTTATTAACAAATTTGCACTTTTTTCTTCCAAAAAATTTGTCTATTAAAGTTGATCCCGTGCAAAACAAAATCTCTTCTTTTATGTTTTTCATATAAAGCGACCTTCCCTTCCAGCACAAGTTGACGTGTATTCCCAAAACGTTAGCAAACCAAATCGCCCACACCCAGCCAGTATCAGGCAACGAATAGCAGCTGACATCCTCAAACACTCGTGGCACATGTGCCCATGCCAGAAAAGCTGAAAGCGAAAAGGAGCATACAACCAAAGCACCATTCCTAATTACTTTAATTAAACAGAACTCCCGAATCGAATGCGAGAGCCGAAAGTAATTACAGTCTGGATCCGAGCCGACACCCACCGTCAGCACTCGTTACCCGGTAATCGCTGTCAACGCCTTCATTTAGTCGAAATCTCATTATCCCCCGAATAATGCCTCATTTTGCGAGTCCTTCAATCTACGCTGACTGATTTGATCACACATGTTGTCAACGATGGGGCCGGGGGAGCGGAGTGCCCAAATACCCACCTCATCGCTTCCCAATCAGTGAGCAGTCCAAAGAGCTGAGTCCCTCTGTCAGCCATCATGAGGAATCTCAAAAATTCCTTTCTCGTGCAGCTGGTGTTCTCGGGAAACAATGCAAATCCCAGGTGTAACCGCAGCCAGGAATCCGCCACCACCACGTCGAACGTGCCGATGGAGGCGGCCATAGAACCTGCATTCAATTCAGTAAACCAGGGCTGCAGTTATTATAGTATAATTTGCATGGCGGTCCCTTGTTCCACTGGAGTCGGTTAGGTAGTCAGTCAGGCATGGTCCGTGGGGGGCGTGGATAGAAAGCCAGCCGTCGTCGCTGGGAAAATAATGAGGGCCCGGCTGGCCTCCGTGTGTGCCTGCGCAACAGGATGGCAGTGAAAAACTAACTTCCACCTCGTAGACTGCCTGATGGACTGCCACTCCATCACTCTGATTCCACGCCACAGGATACGTGAATGCAAATTGGCACAAACTCCCGAGAGTACAGCACTCTGCACGCTGGGAGATAGAGGCAGACGACGACGGCGGCGTCGTTGTTGACGATGTCGTCCTCATGTATACAGACGTTCAGACAGATTTATGCACCTAAAGGAATGCCTCATGGGACTGCCATCAGGCTGGCACGGCAGTGGCGGTAGCAGCGGTTGCATCCTTGCCGATCCGAATGGCGATGATGGTGGATTCATTAATCGGACGACGACGGCGGCGACGAGTCAAACGCATTCAAGTATGGCTCAGAGAATCTATTCGCAATTCGCCATCATTACTATCGTCAGGATGTCGTCCTTGTTCTGGTTTCTCGGTTGCTCGGTTCCTTGGCGGTATGTGCTCCCATTTTGTGCAAATGATGCATATTCCACGCTCCATGCTTCGAATGGAATCTTTTTATATCCTCCAAGTAGTCCTTTATCCTCACCATGAGCTTATAGCCGTCGCCATCATCGCAACTAGTTCTTCTGCACGACGTGATCATCGTCGTCATGCTGCTCCTCTCACTTTATCTCCCGCTGGTGTATCGTCCTTCTGCGTCCTTGTGTGGAGGAGAGAATGGAATATCTGTTATTTGATAGATTTCCGTTTGGTTTGGTGGTACACAGGAAGACTCTCCGTTGACTTTGAGGTTTCCGCTTCATTGCATGGGGATGACGCCAACGGCGAACGAATGCCATAGCGGGATGTATGCCAATGAACGATGCTCGAGCGGTGTACCATTAGGAATGACATCATTCGGGTTGCTTTGAAAAAGACATCCAAGGAGCGTCTGACTGCCGGGAGGGTGCTGCGGCGACGAAAGGACGAATTCCAGAATTTATTCAGTTTTAACTGATATTTCGGGGTTGCTTGCACGGATTGAATTTCAAGTGTCGGAGCAGGGATTGCCCTGCACCGCGCAATGAGTCTCTGGCAGGAATTCAATCCTAACCCCGGAGCGGCAGGTTATTCTGTTAATTGCCCACTGGTGGCAGGAGTTGTGTCGACTGAATATGATCGAATTCAAGGTCCTCCTAATGACGCTGTTTACACTTGACTTTAATTGAGTGAAACCCAAGACTGTCGAACGAAGCAGGAAGGCGCAGACTGTGCTGTGCCCTGTGAATCGCTCAATTAGACGAAAAGCTCTTAATTACTTCTGAGTTCTTGGTTCCTGTTGATTGCATTCGCTTAGGGGCTCCCTCAAGGACCCGATTGTGCGCTTAATGATGTTATGGATGATTGCAGCTCAGTCGCAAAATTTCAACTTAAATTCTGCTCAAGCCACCGCACGGTGCGAGTATTCGAGGGGATTTTCAGAGATTTCGGATCTCCGGCTGGGTTTGGGGTTGGTGGGCGGTACAAAAGATGTTCTGCGGGAAGCGATGTGGAATTTGAGTGGGGGCAGATCAGTCTGCAGGCTGATTAGGGCGGTTATGGGTTGATGAATCTTTTGAGAGCTTGTTAGAAGGCGAGCGCATTGTGCATGCCGGGCAAAGTTGTTTTTCAGTTCGGTTCCGCTTTGGAGGATGTCAATGTAAATTGGTTGTGAACCAAACGAAAACATGATGAAGCTGTATGCAAGCAGTTGAATAAAGTAGACTCAAGAGGTCGTGCATGCCGAAGACATTCCATTGGCCAACAAATTAAACTGGATTCAAACTTTTTGTCATGAATACGTTTTGTTGAAGGAGCAAATCCATCTAAAAATCCCAACTTTGACGGGCTGGGAAGTCGAGACACCTTATCGGGGTAAGTAATGGACCTGCCGTCGGTAAAAACTGTGCTGAACGCGCGACACCTATCAATTCGTGGTCTCATTTTGGTACTTACCAGGCTGCGCTTGGTTGTGATTATTTCTTATTCCGGGCCGTGAAACGGATAAAATATACTTAGTGTCGTACGTTTAAATTACCGACCGTTTGACTGTTATTTACGTGTTCTTGTAGAAAAAAAACCCGATTTCTGAAAGTTATTTACGTAACATCGAACATTGTCTCATTTTACTCACACATCTATACGTTTCCCTTCCAAAATTGGCAAGATGGCGGCTAATACGTCACTTTTTGCCTTCAATAGTGTCAAACACTTGTAAATTGCCCACTGTTCGTGAATTCGTCAGCCATTTTGTGTACATTCAACACAACGCGTTCAGAAAATCAACTGCAAATTGTTTACGCAAGTTAGTTAAATAAGATTTATTTCTAATAAATGGGTTATCTGATAGCATCTGATTGATAGTATTTAATAACTTATGAAATATGTATGTAGCAAAACAAGAGAGTAACGCGTGCTGAAAAGTCGCACATTTGGAAAAGACTTATTCTCAGTTGATATTCCGAGCTACGCGTTTTATAATTTTAACTTAAAAGATTCATCTCACCCAAAAATAAAATTAAATCGTGAAAATTTTCGTGCGATTATTTTTTACAACTTTCGACGTGGATTAACTCAACAGCAGTGTATCGCTGAACATAATTCATTTTTGGCGATGAAGCTCCATCAAGGACCAGTGTTTATCGATGGTGAGTTCAACCGAGGTCGTAGTGCACTCTAAGGCGAATTTCGTGAAGGTCGCCAGAAGTCAATTGTCGTTCCGGAAACCATTGATGCTGTGCGCCAACTGATATCGCAAGATCGTCATGTGACCTATCGTGAGATTGAGACAACCTTAGGCTTTAGTGGGACCAGCATACATTCAATATTGCATGAACATTTGACCGTCAAAAACATTTGTTCGCGTTTGATCCCACACAGTTTGTCAATCGCTCGTGTCGATTGGTCGAAAGAAATGCTCCAAAAATACGATAGCGGTGCTTCGAAACAAGTCTATGACATCGTGACAGGTGAATCGTCGATTTACGCGTATGAGCCCGAAGGTAAACAGTAGTCAACTGTATGGGTGTTTCAAATTAATAACTGTCTAAGCGGAAGCTTCTCTAACTTCCCCGTTCGGAGTTGGCAAAAAACTGTAGGTCCCTTCTACTCGTGAGAGAACAGGTATGCGCACAACACGAGTAGTGGATGAGCAAGCTAGGCCCTGGTGCCCTGTGGACTATCATAAGAATAATAATTGTTGGCTCTACAGTCCACAGGGGGATCAGGGCCTAGCTTGCTCATCAACTTACTTGTGTTGTGCGCGCTACTGTTCTTCCACCAGAAGAAGGGACCTACAGTTTTTTGCCGACTCCGAACGGGGAAGATAGAGAAGCTTCCGCTTAGACAGTTATTACCCTTTTGAGTGTTGTCAGCAGCTCGAAAGAGGTGGTGCCGTGAAAAATTTGAGGTGTTAGACCCTTCGGCGTGTGAGCGTCGCACTCTACCCACTACGGCACGGCGACCACCCCGTGGACTATCACGCCATATAATTATTGTTAATTATTAATACTCTACGAGTTCCGGTACTTCCTTTGGTGGTGATGGTGGTAGGACGGAATCGTAAGGAAAGTAGGCCGTAGCCACGACAAAACTGTGCCACGCCTGATTTGTAGTTGATGCAACCAGATCTTGTCCACAGAATTGTCCACGCTTAGTTGCTGGGAGAATATTCGGCACAATTAGACAAGCTCTCGGTCTTTCCGAAAGCTCGTCGTAGAGTGAAGAGAAAGCAAGCTACCAAGGCCACAGATGCGATTTTTCCACACCCATGGTTTCTGGATAGATACGATGTGTGATTTTGTCTTCATCATGGGAAGTCTGCTACATATGATTGCAGTAGCATCGCGGCATACAAAGTTACCGTGAAAAGTATCCTTTATTCGCGTTCCTTGGAACTGAAACGTAAATTCCAAGGTGCAAATGGGGACGAGAGCCGTATCTAGAGACGACGATCAAGGCCCACAACGAGAGTAGAACCGTGTTTTCTTTCCCGATTCTTGCTTTCCTTGTGAGTGAAGACCTTCCACCTTCTGGTTTCCAGACCAGGGTTCTGAATACGGAGACGCACCAGCACATGCGCCGTATTCCTGAGTGGCCCCGGTATCCAGCAGATGGCGCGTGTGAGTTTTGTAGGCCTGAGAGCTTCAAAACTTCTGATTCTCAAGGGGAGATTTTCGGCACGGAAGTGCTCAGCCAATCAAGAGATGGCTGTGTGGAGTACTTCACCAGAAAGTTTCCATTTTCCAGAGCACAGCGCCCCACTTGGTACTTCACCTGAAAGTTTCCGTTTTCCAGAGCACAGCCCCCACTTGGAAGCAAGCGTTCTCTGCCTTAGCCAGCTCCCGCCGCTGATCTTCTTCATCTTTGCATTATGAGTTGGTCATGCTGTCGTCATTGCCAGCTTTCCCTATCCGCAGCAGCAGAGAAAAGATGGCAGCCTTCTTGTATAGCTGCGGATCTTGTTTTCCGTTTGCCGCTCGTTTAAGTCTATTGGCGGGTTCTCCCACACAGGTCAATTTCCGTCTATCCGTGCCGCAGCCAATGCTAGGTGCGGCACCGGTGTCGTGCGGACATTGTGCGCTTTAGGAGCTGCCATGATAACGTTCGAAGACGTTTTCCTTTTCTTGCTGGCCAGCTTCGGTTGGTGGTACTTTCTGACTCCCTTCCCTACAGTCCTAATCTTCTTTGCCTTAGCCATTGAAGGGGTACGGCCTTCGAAACTTGCGCCCTCGACCACTTTCGTGATCTCTTTGCGCCGCTCGGTGGCAGCCTTCCTTCTCCTTCTTCTTCTTTTGGCTCTTTGTCAGGAGTCGCCCAGATACTTTAGGACTCGTTCTTCCTTTTCGCATATCCGAGACGCATCAACAGAAGTGGCACTCCGATAAGCTTTCTAAAGCTGAGCCAGGAGATAAGGCGTATCAGGCTAAGCCTCTTCGCCGCTTTCTTCAGTTTTCTAACTCATTCTACTAAGGCCGTCGCAGAGTGAGTGGCAGAAATCATTATTTTCAGCGCCACTGCGGCCGGAGGGTGTGTGGAATATGGTGGTTGGGGCCTCCACAATCCTTGCCCCGGCCGATGTCGAGAAGACGACGGGTAGATTGTCTACTGGATTGTACCACTTGGAGTAGTCAAATCCTTAGGGTTGTCCTCCATACAGTCTTTATTTAAAACGTCTAAAGAAAATACGTTTATGGGCTTTGGTTCGACGTCTTACGTAAGATCTTTCGAACCGAGGTTCTTTGACTCTTAACCCGCGACAAGGCATCCAGAAAGGAAGAGCAGCGCTCCAGTGCAGTGTTTCCAAACCTCTGACTTGTCTCAAAGTTTGTTGAAGTGGAGAACGAAACGCTCTATGTGGAAGTGCAAAAAGCGCTAAACTAGTGAATTCTATATTAAAACTTAATTAAAGATAAATTAATTGCCACTGTTGTCAATAAGTGACCAGTGACCGAAATAAGTCAATAGCGATCCAAGAATCCTGGTTTTATCGGGTCCAGTGACGATCGTATCGTTATTTCCAAAGGAGCTCCAGGGTATTCAACTCACTGAAGAAGAAGAAGACAGTGGGAATCGAAGGCATACCCAATATTGTTCTGCGCCATCTCCCCTCTGAGGCGGTGGATGTATACATAACCATGTTTAACAATGCACTGAGTAATGCACATTACCCGACGCATTGGAAAACAGCTGTGGTACAACCAATTCCAAAACGGAGCAAAGATACTTCCATCCCGACAAATCTCCGGTCTATAAGTCTTCTTCCGTGCGTAAGCAAGGTATTCGAGAAGATGTTCATTAGAGCTCTGAAAGAATGGGTTGAGGAAAAACAATTAATACCGGAAAACCCATTTGGCTTCAGGGCGGGCCACGAAACCATTCATGCCGCGTCTAAATTGGTTTCCGACATTCAGTGGAACAGAAACAAAACACAGTGTACAGGTGCCTATCTGAATGACATGGAAAAGGCATTCGACACCGTATGGTTAAAAGGTCTTTTCCTCAAGTTGGTCAGGCTCGGCTTTCATAAGACATTGCTACTCGTATATATGATCTATGACATGGTGACAGGCAGAAAGTTTGTTGTGAAAAATGGCAACGAAATTTCAGCCACTACGAAAATGAATTGGCGCAAGTTCGGCATAATTGACCCACTGGGACGGCCGTTGATCGTGAAAAATGTAGTAAGATATCTGGGCATCTTGTTGGACCAGTATCTATATGGTGGTATCCATGTGGATGCAGCTCTGACCAGAGCTAAGAATGCCTTCGCTATGGCAAGAGAACTGTTTTACAGCAGTCAACTTGACACCAGAGTGAAGGTGTTTATGAAGGCCGATTATGGTATATGGTTGTCCTGTGTGATTCAACGTGAGTCCTTCCCAAATGGAAAAGATGAGGGTGTTCGAGAGGCGGTGCCTTCGAGCCTGTCTTCGTTTATATCGAACACCACAATCTCAGTACAAGAAATTCTACCCCAACGGGGTTCTGTACAACGAGGCAAAACTCATAAGGATAGATAATGCCTTCGAGCCTTCTTCTTCTTCTTTTTGTGGCGCTACAGTCCGGGGTGGACCTGGGCCTCAACCAACATGCCTCCCCAGCCAGCACGATCTTTCACCAGCTGTCTCCAGTTGCGCACTCCAAGTTGGTTGAGGTCCTTCTCCACTTGTGTGCGCCACTTTAGTCTAGGTCGTCCTCTGCTGCGTTGTCCCATTGGGTCGGATTCAAAGACTTTTCGGGCCGGAGCAGTGATGTCCATACGCTCTACATGGCCTAGCCATCTTAAGCGTTGTATCCGTAGACGCTTGACCAGGCGCATCTTGCTGTACAGCCCATACAGTTCGTCGTTAAATCTTCTCCTCCAGATGCCATCAACGCAAACAGGACCGAAAATCGCAGGCAGAACTTTTCTCTCGAAAAGACTAAGGGCTTCCTCATCCGCCTTTGCTAACGTCCAAGATTCTGCGCCATATAGTAGGACGGGGATGATCAAGCTGTTATATAAAGCGAGCTTAGTCCTTCGAGAGAGGGCTTTATTATTCAATTGCCTCTTGAGCTCAAAGAAACAGCGATTGGCAAGAGTGATTCTGCGTTTGATTTCTGTACTGATGTTGTTGTCCCTGTTTACCGCGGAGCCGAGGTAGATGAAGTATTTAACTACCTCGAAGTTCGAACTTCGACAACGGTCAGTTGTACTGAGAAAATCTATTTAAGAGCAAGAATGTACTCCCCACGAGGCCCGATTTCACTTAAATTCCCGCACGATAACCAAACCCCCAGCATATTGAATCGATTGAATTTAATTCAACAAATCTCTCATTTGTCAATCAATTATTTCTTTAATTAAAGCAGCTACATACATGCACGTGGCCCGACCACATCTATTGCAAATGAATGTCATGGGGTTTGCAGTGCAAAGAGAAAGCTCATTAAATGGATTAAATATCACTCCTCTTCTCGGAACTAGCAAAATCCGTTTTAAATTTGCATCAATTTGCATAAATAATTTGAAAATTATCATCGAATCCCATCGAAAGTGTAACGAACTCGCCATAACCTCCAAAGTGTTGTTTGTGCTTCCATTATGAAAGCGACCCCACAACAGGATGTTGATTCAGGTTAACAGCGTGCGAACGAGAACAACTGACATGTCCGGATAATTTCCACAGCGTTGTACTAGTGTAACCAACCATTAAATAAGAGCCCCAACCGCCGCCACCACCGCCGTGCAAATTAAAGCCCAAACCAGAACCAAAACATCACTCCCACTCTCAGTCAAGCAACAACCGACAGACCGATAACGGTCCACATCCAGCTAATTGCCGGCGCATTTGGATTTGGATTCCGGTAAAGCAGCCTGCCTGCTCGCTAAATTAACTCAAAATGATGAGTTTTTTGTGAAAATTTCCACTCACTCCCCCGGTGGGACAGCTCGTCAAACTCCTTGTTAGGGACTGGTGGCGGAAACGAATTGATATTTATTAAAAAGTTTTTAACGACCAAGGCGCATAGTGTCGCTCGTTTTAATGAACATAACTTGTTAATTAGTGCGGCGTTAGTTGGTTCCGCTCCCTTGCGGTACGCGGGGCCGGTGAATTATTTTTACTTTGAAATATTAAATTTTATTATTTTATTGCGGGTGGATGGACTTCGTTTAATGCGTGCGACAGGACAGGGAATTTAATCCGGTTTTTATTACGGGCACTTTAATGTCGGCCTCACGTAATTCAATGGGACGGTGTTCATTTTATCCCGAGGCAGTTCTGAGCTCAAAATGACATCCATTGAGTCCTTTGAAGGGGCCTTGTGCTGCTGCTTCGGAGTAGGGGGAAGTTGTTGGTGGGCTGTTTATTTTGCGGAAATGCCTGTGAAAAGCGTCTCCTTGTGGTGGTTTCGTACTGACTCAACCCATTTCTTTTATAAAGCGACGGTTTTTCCATTTTCATAATTCCCAAGAAAAAACGCCTCGTAGGAGCGTCAATCAGATGGGAAGCTGTTAGTGGGACTGTGGGAGAAAAGACTCGAATTAATTCTGGTTTTATTTTTTTCATTTTTTCAGCTTCCCAGTGCAAATCGAGAACACTGAATTGAGAGGCTGTCAGTACGGAGATGAAATCCACTTTGCATAATTCCCAACCATTGCAAGAGAAGTCTTTGAAATGTTGGAGTGCATTTACGTTATCGAATTAAAAATGCTGCACCAACACAGAAACTCATAGTTGGTCGCTACAACAGACCAAATAAAAAGCAATGGACACCGACGACGGTTACACGAAGTAATCAAATTAAGGTTTTTTTCACGAATTGTGGGAGGAGGAATTCTTCTAAGGCTAGGCTAGGCTGGATTCATTTTGAGGTAACTCGGAACCACCCAACTTACTGTCAACTACAAGTTGTGGGGTTTTAACTCTTTGCTAACCGCAATCGTCGCACTAGAACTGTAGCAGTGGCTGTGCATACACGTGAATAGTACCCACATGATGTATAAGCTTATGCAAAATAATATGTCCACATAGAAAACACGCGCAGTCAAATCTAACACACAGTGCATTCAATCATCGAGTTAGCAAGTCTGCAGAATCAAACACAGGTCATCAAATTGTCAATTTGAAGCGACAACAATTATTTGATATAGGTTGTCAATTATCTCCATTCTGCTTTTTTGCTTCTCTTTCAATGCTTCATAAAATGTACAGCCCATAGAGCTCGTCATTATATAAGGCTGTCAAATATCTCCGCTTTTTTGCTCTTCATTCAATGCTTCATAAAAAGTGTTGCAGTGATCGGATTGAGTTCAAATATGCTCCGTTTTGTTCGATAATCTATTTCCATCTAGGCGGCAACTTCATAATATCCCCTTTTTAGAAGCCCTCCCTTCTTATATGCGAAGAACTCGGACAGCCACTTTTCACAAGTCTCTTTTGAGTTCACCTTCACACCACCAAGGACGTTCGCCATGGACAGGAACAGGTGGTAATCACTTGGCGCTATATCCGGGCTATATGGTTGATGCGACCAAACCTCCCATCCGAGCTCCCGTAGATTCTGACGAGTCATCAACGAAGTGGGAGGTCTGGTGTAATCCTGGTGGAACACTACACCCTTCCTGCTGGCCAATTCTGGACGCTTCTGGTCGATCGTATGCTTCAATCGGTCCAATTGTTTGCAGTAGATGGTAGAATTAAGCGTCTGGTCATATGGGAGCAGCTCATAGTAGATGATTCCCTTCCAATCCCACCAAACGCACAGCGATTCCTTCCTGGCCGTCAATTTAGGCTTGGCCACTGTTTGTGACTATTCATCGGCCTTCAACCCTGACCGTTTTCGCTTGTAATTGCCGTATGTGATCCATTTTTCGTCGCCAGTCACCATCCGCTTCAAAAATGGGTCGAGTTCGTTCCGTTTCATCAGCATATCGCAGGCGTTTAATCGGTCCAGAAGGTTTTCTTGCATCAAATCATGCGGCACCCAAACATCAAGCTTTGTTTTTTGTATCGGGCCTTCTGCAGATGATTTAAAATGGTTTGGTGACTAACTCCCATCTCCTGGGCGATGTAACGAAATGCCACATGCCGGTCAAACTCGATGATTTCCTTGATTCGATCGGTATTCGTCCTCACAGGTCTTCCGCATGCGGGCTTATCCATGGTGTCGTTTTCACCGGCACTGAATTGTCGAAACTATTCCTCCGCGGTTTGAGGTGATAGAGTACTATCCCCAGAAACTCTCTCTAGCGGATTTGCCTTTAACGAAGGAAAACTTTAAATAGCACGAATATCGGCGTAAGTGAACTCCATGTTTACACGTCTATAATTGTTGACTGCAATCTCCAAACTAATTATGCATAGCAGATACGAGTTCTGTAGCGCTGTGTACATAGCCAGAAAATTCAAAAGACAAAAAGGCAAAGGGAGATATTTGATAATCTTATATATCAGGTATACCAGTATGAATTTTTTTTGAAAATTAAACACTAATTATTAATGGAAAAGTAAACACATTTTATTCAAAGTATTGGCCATTGTTTTCTACACATTTTGACCACCTTTCTGGAAATTTGTGAATACCACGCCAATAAAATTGTTCGTCTTTTAAAACAAACCAATCAGACACCCAATTGTCGACCTCCTCGTAGGAATCAAAGTGCTGCTCAGCCAATGCGCGTCCCATCGATGAAAACAAATGGCAGTCGGAAGGAGCCAAGTCTGGTGAATACGGCGGGTGGGGTAGCTGCTCCCAGCCAAGTGTTTTGATTGTATCCTGAACCGGTTTTGCTGTGTGTGCAGGTGCATTGTCATGGAGAAAATTACCCTGGCGTGTCTTCTGGCCCATTCTGGTCGTTTGTCGATCAATGCATGGTTCAAATTGATCATTTGTTGTCGGTAGCGATCATTTTTAACGGTTTCACCAGGTTTTAGGAGCTCGTGGTACAGCATACCTTTAGGGTCCCACCAAACACACAGCATTGTCTTCTAGCCGATTCGATCTGGTTTTCCAGTCGATGTTGATGGCTGTCCCAGATTAATCCATGATTTTGTCCGCTTAGGATTCTTAAAATAAATCCATTTTTCATCGCCAGTAACAATCCGATGCAAAACCGATTTTCTTTCGTGTCTGTGAAGTAAAATTTCACAAGTGTTTTTTCGGGTTTCCATTTGTCTTTCATTTAATTCATGTGGCACCCATTTTCCACACTTTTGGATCGTTCCCATGGCTTTTATACGGTCAGAAATTGTTTGTTGTGCAACATTTAACATTGCTGACATTTGCTTTTGACTCAAAGTGCCATCTCCATCCAATATCGTTTGCAATTCGGCGTCTTTAAACTTTTTTGGTGGTCTTCCACGTTTTCATTTCTCACATCAAAATCATTATTTCTAAACCGTTGAAACCATCTTTTGCATGTTGCTTCTGATAGAGCATGATCAGCATATGCCTCGACAAGTACTCGATGCGTCTCTGCAGCACTTTTCTTCAAATGAAAACAAACAATTAATGCTTTCCGCAAATCATCACTTTCTGGTACAAAATTCGACATTTTTATCACGATGAAAAAATACGATGTTGTCTGTTCAATGACTTGATGTATCCTAAATATTTTTCACAGATGTCATAGCAAACAAACAAAAAAAAATAAAGGCTCGTTCACAACAAATGTTCCCTATCGAGACATTTGTATCTTGACTTCATACCGGTATACCTGGTATATCCACCGTCCGTTGTTGTCAAATGGCAACAGGTATTTTCAAAATATTCAAAGACCAAAATCAAAGAGCAAAAATCACAAAATAATGCACTTTTTTATTAACAAATAGCACTTACCTTTTACTTTCAAAACAATAAACAATTCTTTTGTCACTATAAATTTTAGTATTTATTTAAACAATTTTTTTAGATTCACTTTCGCAAAGGCAATTTATTTGAAATTCCCACTTATAACTTGCAGCAAAAAATATGTCAAGCTGTTAATCCAAATGGGGCAACGGAACTTGTTTACAAAGAGAAAGTTTGGGAGAAGAGAAAGTACATATAAATGCCAATATTTGTGTACTTAACGTTGAGGGACATGTTGCTGAAAGTAATATTGCCACGTGGCAACTCTGGGCATCAAAGGTTTAAAATATGCATCAATTGGCCTTGGTTAACCATCATCACTTACACAAGATCAGGCTGACTCAAAAATTTAAGCTTATCGTGAATTTGGAGCGACGTACGGTCTTCGCTTGAGTGCTGGGATTATGGAAGTAACGAAAGATCAATTGGTTCGTCAATAATTTGAGAACCACAACTTCATCCACAAGAAGTAGCTGTTTGGTACTTTTAACATCCTGTGATTTTAATCTAACCAATTGTAATAATTTTGTAGCAGTAAGGTAGCTCAACCGTGGTCGCCGTGGTGTAGTAGATAGAGTGCGTAGAGTGGTAGAGTGCGACGCTCCCACGCCGAAGGGTCTGGGTTCGATTCCCAGCTCAACACCAATTTTTCCAATTTTTCACGGTACCACCTTTTTCGAGCTGCTGACAAAACTCAAAGAGTAATAACTGTATAAGAAAGCTTCTCAAACTTTGCAGTTTGGAGTCGGCAAAAAACTGTAGGTCCCTTCTACTCGTGAGAAAACAGTATGCGCGCACAACACGAGTAGTTGATCAACTAGCTAGGCCCTAGTCCCCCTGTGGACTGTCGCGCCAACAATTATTAATTTAAGGTAGCTTAACCATATCTCTCAAAACTTATTTTGTAAGCTGCAGAAACTGCAGAAAAAAATGCCAGAATAAAGTTTAAGAAAAAAAAACATCCTTGTTTATAATTGGCGTGCACTAAAGGGATTGTTTATACACTTAAATGACTGGAATTAAGTCACAGCACTGGCCGAAGGTAAAGAGGACGAGAGGCAAAGGAGGTACCGATGCACATTGGTTTTGGAGGGGGGGAGGGGCAATTGAGCTGGAAAGAGCGTTCCATATTCGTGTGGTACGGCTGAAGAACGAGTCTCTAAACTTAATTGTACGTCCGAATGTGGGATTAAGGGTGAACGGGTGAACGGGTGAACGGGTGAACGGGTGAACGGGTGAACGGGTGAACAAGTGAACGGGTGAACGGGTGAACGGGTGAACGGGTGAACGGGTGAACGGGTGAACGGGTGAACGGGTGAACGGGTGAACGGGTGAACGGGTGAACGGGTGAACGGGTGAACGGGTGAACGGGTGAACGGGTGAACGGGTGAACGGGTGAACGGGTGAACGGGTGAACGGGTGAACGGGTGAACGGGTGAACGGGTGAACGGGTGAACGGGTGAACGGGTGAACGGGTGAACGGGTGAACGGGTGAACGGGTGAACGGGTGAACGGATGAACGGGTGAGCATTCCTAGCGAGGCGGGTATTGCGGGCGAATTCTTGAAGGGGAGGAATGCAGCGGGCTAACTCGTTAGAGCATTTTTTGTTGAAATAGCGATAAAAGAGTGATAGAGACGAAACATTTCGTCAATGTTCAAGCGAGTCGTTATTGAAGTTGTTATTGACATTTATTGCGGCGTTATTGAGGCATAATTTTTCGTCAACGACAACGTTTGTCAGGTTACCGTGAATGATAACTGATTGATTTTGAACTGAATTGGAAGTTGTTGACTTGGACCATTGTGATAGTTTCAACAGGATGGTGCCACAGCACACGTAACAATCGATTTATTTAAGAAAAAGTATAGTGAGTGTGTTTTCAAACAAACATTTTTTCTACTACAAACTACTTTTCACCTGACTTTTTTTTACTTTACTTTGCCCGGTTTACAAAAAAGGAGACGCCTTTGACTGCGCCAACTACCGAGGGATAAGTCTCCTGAACATCGCATACAAGATCCTCTCTGCCGTATTGTGTGAGCGTCTGAAGCCGTTTGTCTATGACCTGATAGGTCCCTATCAGTGTGGTTTCAGGCCAGGGAAGTCCACAATAGACCAGATCTTTACATTACGGCAGATCCTGGAAAAGACCCAAGAAATGCAAATTGACACTCACCACCTATTCTTCGATTTCAAGGCTGCATATGACAGTGTGCATAGAGACGAGCTATACAGTGCCATGTCTAGTTTTGGCATTCCTACCAAACTCGTCAGATTGTGTAGGATGACGATGGAGAACTCTTGCTGCTCCGACAAGTTCGCTAACGAACTTACTAAGACCTTCAATGTCAAAAAGGTTTTAGACAAGGCGACGCGCTGTCATGTGACTTTTTAACATCATCCTCGAGAAGATCGTGCGTAACTCACAAGTCAACACCAGAGGCACGATCTTCCAGAAGTCAGTTCAATTGCTAGCTTACGCTGATGACATTGATGTGATTGGACGAACACAGCGAGCCGTCAATGAGGCGTTTGCTGACATTGAGGCGGAAGCGGCTTAAATGGGTCTGGCGGGAAATGAGGGCAAAACTAAGTACATGCTGTCATCAAGGAAGGACACACAACATCGATGTCTCGGACGGAGCGTCACACTAGGCAGCAGAAACTTCGAGGTAGTCAAGGACTTTGTCTACCTCGGCTCCGCGGTAAACAGGGACAACAACACCAGTACCGAAATCAAACGTAGAATCACTCTTGCCAATCGCTGTTTCTTTGAGCTCAAGAGGCAATTGAGTAATAAAGCCCTCTCTCTAAAGACGAAGCTCGCTTTATATAACAGCTTGATCATCCCCGTCCTACTTTATGGCGCGGAATCTTGGGCGTTAGCAAAGGCGGATGAGGAAGCCCTTAGTCTCTTCGAGAGAAAAGTTCTGCGTGCGATTTTTGGTCCTGTTTGCGTTGATGGCATCTGGAGGAGAAGATTTAATGACGAGCTCTATGGGCTGTACAGCGACATGCGCCTGGTCAAGCGTCTACGGATACAACGCTTAAGATGGCTAGGTCATGTAGAGCGTATGGACACCACTGCTCCGGCCCGAAAAGTCTTTGAATCCGTGCCATTGGGTCAACGCAACAGAAGACGACCTAGACTAAGGTGGCGCACACAAGTGGAGAAGGACCTCAACCAACTTGGAGTGCGCAACTGGAGACAGCTAGCGAAAGATCGTGCTGGCTGGAGAGGCATGTTGGTTGAGGCCCAGGTCCACCCCGGACTGTAGCGCCAGAAGAAGAAGAAGAAGACTTTTTTTACAGGGTAACGTTAAGTCATTGGCGCATGCAAGCAATCGGACATTGAATACATTGAACTTAAAAAAGCGGTCATTTCGGTAAAATTTTCGGGAAAGTCGTTGAAAATTGCTTCCAACGAACTGCCCTCTGTTGACGTGTCCGATGTGGCTATATGGACGAAGTCGAGTTCCATTCATTAATGTTTGATTGTTCTTCAAGCCGACAATAAAGTGGTGAAACTTCTGAAATGATTTGCGTTTTAATTAAAAAAAGTTGTGAAGTCATTACTGGAAGACCATTCAATTGGGACACAGTGTAAAGTCTGTAAAGACCATCCCACCGATACCTAAAGTGCCTCTCACAACATCTTCAGTCGTAAACGGATGCCTTTCGTAATCGAAATGATTAACAATCCAACTCATAAATTTCATTCAAAACATCATAAAAGAAATTAAAAAAATCATTCCACCTCATAATAGTATGATTTATTTTCTCTAAATTTTTCAATATTTCATATAATAATATATATATCAATATCAATAAGTTCTTGTTTTCATTTAAACTTGGTTTCATTTTGTTGTTTTTGTTGTTGATTTATTTATTTTCTCATGCTTATTAAAAATTGTTTTGACTTGTATTGGTTTTAAAAAACTAGTTTTACATTTTATGTTTTGTTTTATTTCCATGCAACTAATTAAATACTTCACGTGTGTCTTTTATTTCCGTTAGTTTCCGTTAGTTATTAGTTTAATGTTTTCAATACAAAACAAAATCGTATGTAACTCAAGCAACCATACACAAAAGGAGGACGAAAGACACAAGGACACAGGCTAACAAAACAAACGCGACGAGTACACAAAAACGCAAGGAACATGTGGACACATGTGTATTTGTGTGTGTGTGAGTGTGTGTGTGTGTATGTGTCGGAGTGCGTTAAACACAAAACAAAGGACGTTAATATATCGAAGACCATTCTGTTGTCTAATCCAGTTAACCTATCTGATTTTATTAAAATTTTATGTTTTTTTTTTTTTTTTTTTGTTTACATCAGTTTAAAGTTAATTGTTTATTCATTTATTTAATATTCTTTTGTATTACATCGTAATGATCAAAAAGGGACGGTGAAAATTACAATAAAATCGAATAATCCAAGAATTTATTTATACTTTATGTTATTAGTAAATACTTTTGTTTTGTTTTTTTCTTTTTCAAAAATTCGTTTAATCTTACGATGGTTCTGCATTCACTTTATGTGAGCACTATGCATTTTTAATCAATTTTTCCACCAACATACTAGTGCTTTTTTGCTTCTTATGATATTGCAAATTGTTTTGTTACTTTAAGTTAATTACTCTACTTACACTCACAAGATTATTATTTGTTTTCCATTAGTTATTTTTTCCCTTCAGTTTGGTTCTTCTTGAAGTGTAATAGTATGTTGTGTGTTTGGCTTTTTCTTCATATGATGAGGACACTTCTCATCTCGTAAATATGTCTGTGTGTGTTTTTGTTTATTTCATTTGTTTCAATAAATTCAATTGAATGGCTCGGTATAGATTGTGTTTCTTATTTATTTAATTTTTTTTTCTTATGGTATACTTAACCAACTAATTTATAAACTTCGTTTTGTTATTTTTTATTGCGACGGTTTTTTTGTTTTTGTTTTTTTTTTTTATTTTATTAAATTGTTTGATTCAATAATGAAGTTGAAAAAGAAACAAGAGAAAACAGTGTTTCAGAGGATCAAGGACAACCTGGAATGGGCGTTTATGTTTTTTTCCTGTAGATTGTAGCGTCTCATTGCTAGTTCGTTTTATATCTTTCTCAATCTAAGTGGTTATTCTTTTTTGACTAATTTTTAAACAGTTTAAAAAACTCGTACTCCAATGGGTTTATTTGATGAACTTTGAATTTAAAACTCGGCTACGAAACTACGAGCTATTTGGCTATGCATATTATTATGTTTAACGGAAAAACGCTTCTAGCTTACCCTTGATGAGGGTTATAAGTCGTGGTGGTTATTTAAGTATGCTTAACACTGAATACGTATTTATGTGGAGTAAATTTAAATTTGAATTAATAAACTTAGCTACTTGGGCGTATACACAACATATTTACTTTATTCGAATTGGAGCCTAATTTGCTAGTTAATGTGAATATTCTTTGGTTATTCTAGTATTGAATGGAAAATCTGTTGACTAAGTCTCGTCTATAGAAGCTTAACATGAAGAAGTCTCACAATTCACCCCCACTTGCCTTTGAAATTGTTGTTGCGGCTTAAAATGGATAGTTGCTAGAGGAAATATTGTCACCATGGAATTTAATTATGGTTATGAAAGAAGAAATGCTATTAGTTACTCTCAAGAGAAAACCATTCAAAGGTCATGAAGTCTAAGGCATAGTGTCGCTTCCTGCTGAGCCCAATTCTATTGTTGCATTACAAAGTGATGAAATATAGAAGGTTGCCAACGAGGGATAAGTATTGGCGGCAACACTTCTTCTCAATCTTAATTTTGGACGTGAATTTCTAGCGTCCATAAAAGCTTGTCGTTTTTTCTTTTAATATTCTTAACAACACGTGAGTTCTCATCAATTTACGAAAACAACAAATACCATAAAACAATAATTTATATGAACACTTATCCGTCAACGTCTATTACAAGAATTTTTATCTATTTTTGACCGATATTTGTTGACCACTGCTTCATACAATTCAATTTTGCTCTTTCAATACGTAGGTCTAGAAACTAAACAATTTGACAACGGATAGAGCTGACTTCAATCACTGCTCAGCTTGCTACTTTACCAGAGCATTTGATTTGAATTACTGGAATCAGCATGCATTGAACTTCAGGACAGAGATATGCGCATTACCAAATTCAGCAGACAAAGTATTACAGGACAGAGAAATGTCCATTACTGGAAACAGCTGGACAGTATATTACACAGTATTACAGGACAGAGAAATGCACCCTTTTAAAAGCAGACGCAGAAAGACATGGGAGGCCTGTTTAGTAATTTAAGGGACGACAAATACCTCTCTAAAGCTTATTGTTTAGTAACGTCACTTAAAAAACATTTTTACGTTAGTTTTCTTCAACCGCGCTTGTTGCATGCTTATTTGAATCACACACACACACATTATTTTGAGTTTTACGTCCCATCAGTATTGAATATCTAATTGGCACAGTTATGAGAAAACTCCCTGAACTAAACTACAGATCAAGAGATTTTCAAGTTAAGTCCAATCTCATTTTATCCGGACCACTCTGCTTATAAGACGGCATAGCGTCTTGTCTTAAGTTATGATCTTGACTACCTTTTGTTCATATAATGTAATTTCTTATTCTAGAGTGACCGTAGTGTAGTTGCTTAATCAATATCTCCCTTCAAACGTCCATTGGTTGCTTAACAACAGTTTGCTGATTCACTGTATAGTTGTCAAAACTTCACAATAATAAAAAGTCAAAGATGTTAGTCATTGTCTATCTACTCATTCAAAGGTAGAAGTACAAACTCTAGAACATAACAAAATAGAAGTGCTATTCCTCTCCATTTCTTTACAAACCATATACTGCATTGTCTGAAAAAGTAGAAATCATTGCATCAATTGCGTAGCCTATATTCTTGCGGAGAAACCCTTAAAACTCAACTCTTGTACCACCGACATCTTCCCACTGACGCAGATTCAGAATAAAGTCATAAAAATGCATAACCACGTCCGGGATTTAAATGTCTTTGAATCGAATCTGCTTAAGGGAACAGCCTTACAGTACCAGGGAACAGCTTTACAGCACCAGGTACTTTATTGTTGTTGAAGAAATATAGCTGATCCATTCAGTTTTTTATTCTTTCGATTTCAAAAATATCTTGGACAAACAAATAAATCGAAAGTGCCAATTGTACACAAGAAGCTTAGTTTTTCAAAAGCCTATTAAGATTAACGCCCTCTCCTCAAGCACAGCAAAACATCAATGGTTTTTTTTTTCTGGCCTATAAGAAAAGGGAACGATTATGCCTGACGCTTAGTAAGAGCAGAGTGAATTATTTCCTATCATTTACAATGAACGCACAACAAAGGCAGTGCCTCCATACACTCAGAGCAAAGACTGTTAAGTGCTCAGCCGCACTTTAGAATTTAGTTTGACCTTGAAAAGGACTGGCTGCTTATTTTTATGTTTGGTTTATGCAGACAAACGTGACTGAGATCACATTTCCAAGCACTTTTTCTGAATTTCATTTTATTTCAGTTCCTGACATGTTTGGCGTTAACTTGCAGTAAACATGCCTTCGACCCTCGTGCCTCGTCACTTGTCCATCGCAGGAGGCCTTACATTACAAGGTACATTACATTACATTCTCAAGATTAAAACTCAACAAAAATATTAGACCTGCCAAAACCAAATTTTTTTGTATTTTTTTTTTTTTTAGTTATTTTGTATTTTTTGTATTGGAATTTTAAAATTGACACTTCTATTCAATGCGCCACATTTGAAGTTAACACTTCTATTTAGTAGGCCACGGCTGACAGTTGTTCCAACTTAAATACATTATTTGAACAACCCGACTTTCATTACATGACGCGATGTTTTCCCAAGTTAATAAAAATGTATTTCATAAGCAACTATCTCCATTACCGAAAAACGCATTTCAAAGAAGGTGCGCACACAAATCCTGTCAAGCCGCCAACAGTTCTTCTTTAATATTTAATATTTGGCCATTGCGTATACCAAAAAACAAACTTCTCACGCAGAATCTTGGAGGCAACAATTTCCCTCACAATCTTAAGCATCCTAAGCAGATACAAATCTGCGGCTATCAGGCAAATGACCCATTCTTCATGTCAAACTCTATTCACGCGCTTCTGTACTCATTATTATTAAGATTTTGATTTCCTATTGATGCGCTAACTACATCTACACCCCCTACGGTGTCCCTATATAAAATATTAAAATTTAACATTCTGTACAAAATTTATTAACCATTCCAGGCGTTTATTCAAAGGGTTCGGGGAAAAAAACATACTTAACAAAAATCAAATGAAGAATTAACCAACTAAATTGTTCCTCGAAAAAAACACCAAAAACTCTTTGTTTTCTTTCGTAAATTGATTTGTAAACAAAATTTACATGTAACATGTTCAAAAGGACAATAACAAAGTCTCTAAGGATTAGTGTATATAATAAGATTTGATATTTGTTTACTTTACTGCATTCATTTCTATTAAATATAATTCTTTATCGTTTTATTTAAATATATTTATACTTATGTTCATTCTCAATTGTTTTATATTCAAAAATCACAACAATAAACAAATACGCTTGTGTTTCGTGTATGTATGTTGTTTGTTTTTCTTGTTTGTTTGTTTGCACGAACGTGCTTGTGTAAGTTTGGAAGGACATATTGATGATGAAACAATACCAAAAAAATACATTTCTCAAATATACATTGTGGTGACTTAAGGTAGTAGAAGTTTGTCGACAACAAGTTTGCAGTACAAAATAAATTGCAGAGTCACAAAAAAATAAATACAATTAAATTCACTTTCAATGATGGACGAGATTTTCTTTTCATTTTCGTTTTCTTTGTGTTTTTGTTTTTTTTTTGTTAAAAATATTTTGTTTTACTTTTCGCTTATTCACTTGTTATAAAATTGTTGTTAATTGTATTCTCATTTTTGTTTGTTTGTTTGTTTATTAAGATTACCTTAAAATTCAAATATTATTTATTTACTAGAGTTTGTTTTAGTTTTTTTTTGTTTTTTTCTTGTTTTTAATAAATATTACGTTTTTGTCTTAGAGACTATAAAATATTGTTGCTGCCATTTTTCTCTAGTTCTTTGCAGTTCACATTTTCTGATTCAAAGGACACCCCTTCATAGCGAGTGTCCTTGCAAAGATATAAATAAAAAATATACTATATTGAGTATGTATAAATTAGAAAAGAAAACATAACATTTTACACCAATTTATGTGTGTGTTTTTTTTTTATATCGCGTACAGCTTGTGTAATTTTCAAAAATCGAATAAAAAATCAAAAAAAATGAATAGACTGACTGTGTTTTGACACTGAAACTGAAACAATTGATCTAAGTTCAATTCAAATAAACAATTAAGTAACGTACCGTTTATACTGACAATCGTTTTGTTTAAATACAATAATAACTTTAACCATAGAGCACTGATTCTTGAGAGAACATCAAAAAAAGGTACATTTACGCTCCGTTTTTGGGTTATGCCACATTTTTTTTGTTTTAGTTATTTTTATATATTTTATTTGATACGAAAAAATTGGACGTTTGTGGCAAGTAGGAACGATAGCTTTCTCTCAATCATCAGTTGACTTCATTCATATATAGTGTAGTGTGTAAGAATTGTTAATCAACGACTTACTTAACTCTCACTTTTCTGCTTGGGAATATATAAATTAAGACAAAAAAAATGTTTAACAAATTTTTTTCTTTTATAACTTAAGTAAAGTATAAACTAATGCTAAGAGTTTACGCTGCACGCTGATTTTATGTTAGAAGGGGTTCTGATTGTTTGCAGCGGGATTTCGTGTTGATGGTCGGGAGAATGATGATTTGCCACTGGTGCCGCGTTGTGGAGGCATTGGTCGACGAGCATGTCGTAATTCACTGCAAGAGAGGGAGAATAGAAATGACTTGTTATTAATTTGTGGAATTTTGTTTTTTCTTTGTTTTATTTGTTTGCAATAAGAACAAAAAGCTTGTGATATTAATTTTTCTGATACTATGTTACAAAGGTCAACAGGGAAGGCTTTTTCAAGGGTTAAGTTAGATTATTTGGATTGTTCTGCGATCGATTTCGGGCAGGGAAACAAGCAAATTTTTGTGCATTATATGATTTATCAAGTGCTTAATATAGGAGGAACGCCGGGTTATATACTTATTGTAATTAGTCATGCATTAAACTATTTACAACGGCGATCCGATTGAAAGTTAACCACTTCACCTCATTGTCATCAAAGTAGCACATTCAGTAAATGTGCTTCTGTCAACCTTGTTCAAATGGTGGTTCCATTTTACTGATGAGGAAACGATGGTGTGTTTAATAATTCTAGACACCCCGCATAGAGGTGGAGCCACTTTAAACCAGTGTTTGGCACTGTTTAGCTGTAGTCTAAAGAAGTTTCTAAGTTAGTTTGTCAACGACAACGGAAAAAACATTCACTGTTACCCATCAGTAGCCGAATTTTTGTGCTTTGAAGAAAAATATATCAGTCCAAAGAAGTTTCTACGTCGTTTAGTCAAAGTCGACGACACAAAGATTCACTGTTACACATCAGTGACCAAGTTTTAGTGCTTTGAAGAAAAAGATTTCACAGTCCAAAGAAGTTTGTACGTCGTTTAGTCAACGTCAACGGAAGAAAGATTCACTGTTACATATCAGTGGCCAAGTGGCAGCATGGCTTCATGCGGGGAAAATCATTTATCATTATTTTCAAATTATATATTTGCGAATTTAGAAAATCGATTGCAAGTTGATGTACTTTACACTGACTTCACGAAAACCTTTGGTAAGGTACATCATACGCTACTTTTGAACAAGCTTAAGTCTTTGGGAATTCACTCAACAATGCTTGAGTGGTTTTCCAATTACTTAGCATGGAAAAAGCAATTGGTAAAGATAGATAGTTTTACATCACGTATCATAAATGTAACATCTGGTGTGCCACAGATGTGGGTCCGTTACTGTTTCTTTTATTCATAAACGATGTTCATGAAATATTTAAATTCTGCGAAATTCTAACATTCGCCGACGACTTCAAATTATTTTTATCGATTAATAGTGTAACCGACTGCATTAAATTTCAGTCGAATATACATCATTTAGCGAAGTGGTGCAAACATAATGCGCAAGATCTTAATAATTCTAAGTGTAAAATTTTCACTGCATTTAGAACAACATCTCCAATAGTATATGATTATTTCATAGATAATCATATACTTAATCGACTTGAAGAAATTAAAGACTTTGGAGTATTATTTGATACTAAGATGGATTTTACACTTCTTTATAATTACACTATCGCAAAGTCTAACGCTATGTTAGGATTTCTTAAAAGAAATAGCAAGGATTAGTTTAAAGTCTATATATTGCTCGTTAGTTAGACCTTACTGGGAATATTCATCCATCATTTGGGATTACCATATGAGACACAAGAACTCAGACTCCAAAGAGTTCAAAAAAATTTCACGAGATATGCATTCCGTAAGTTATATTCCTACGAAGAACTACCTAGCTATGACGAAAGATGTAAAACAATTGGCTTGCAAACCTTAAGTTTCAGGCGTAAGGCAACGTCAGTCATGTTTATTCGCGATGTTATAAATTACCATATAAATTCGCCAGAACTACTTTTTCTTATGAATATATATACTCCCCAAAGATCCCTTCGGGTGAGAAAATTACTGGCATAGAACCAATTACGGTTGCAATGAAACCATTACTAGGTGCATTAAAACCTTTAATAACCTTTGTAACGAAATTGATTTTACATTGCCACGGTCAGAGTTTAAGAAGATAGTGTACACTTTGTTTCTTGATTAATATTGTTTATTTGATTTAATCTGTGAGATGAAAAGTCGGTAGATGATCATTAGTCGCGCAGCAAACATCTGCTGTGTAAAGCGATACTGAGAGCTAATACTTAAAGAACGTAGTGTTTTGTGTTGCTCCGTGATGGATAAAAAAAAAATTATAATGTTTTGAAGGAAAGGAAGTAACCCTAGTTAGAATAACAAACATACCGCTGCGCTATTGCAGTTGATTTTAGATGTTTTATTCTTTTTGCAGTTCTCTTAGATGTTTGCAGGTGTCTTCCTTGCTTTTCTAGTTTTGAGTCGTGAAAGTCTCTTTAAAAAGACTTCCTAACACCGCTTTTTCGAATTCGCATAGATCATCTGTCATTCTGAGCAAATGACATGAAACTGAATTGTTTAAAGTTCCTTCACAATATTAAGGACAGCAACAATGTAGTGGATGTCTTGACTCACAGGAAAGATGTCAGCGATCGACGGATACATTTTCCTAAATACTTGAAACTAGTCAGTATGTATGACAATTAATAATTGTTGGCGCGACAGTCCACAGGGGGACCAGGGCTTAGCTCGCTCATCAACTACTCGTGTTGTGCGCGCTATTGTTCTCTCACGAGTAGAAGGGACGTACAGTTTTTTTGCCAACTCCGAACGGCGAAATTTGAGAAGCATTCTTAAACAATTATTACTCTTTGAGTGTTGCCAGCAGCTCGAAAGAGGTGGTGCCATGAAAAATTCGAGATGTTCAGCCGGGAAACGAACCCAGACACTTCAGCGTATGAGCGTCGCACTCTACCCACTACGCCACGGCGGCCTGTATGACAGAACATTGAAATTAAAATAATTACGTTAGTGATTTCTTGGTGATGATTCCTTTTCATTAACACTGTCGAAAAGCAATTCATTTGTAAGCTTCTACTGAACTAATTGCACAGATCACTGATGTTCAAACAATTCAACATTTAGCATTCTTTCATCTGCCATACAAAAAATGGTTGATAAATTTAAACCTCATATACATCGTGTTTCTCCGTCCTGTTCATCTTGGTAAATTAATGTACACAATATATTTCTTACCTCTAATCATTAAATTTAACAATTTATCGAAAGCTATGTAGTATATCAGGCATTAAAACAATTCATTAAAAATGTACAACAGTATTTACAAAATTAGTGACGCAAATTTTGTCAGCAGCAAAGACTTTTAATAGACGATAGGCTTTATAGGTTTTCGCTTGGCGTTTGTTCTTTTGTATTTTACTGGTTAGTTCATGCACATCCACAGAGCAAATCAATTCTTACCAATTTTTAACGGATTTCGGGTCAATTATTACTTTTTTTGTGTTTCGAATTAATTTATTAAAAGAGAACGAAAATAAAATCGCAAAAATTAAATGCGCTGCCTTTCTCTTTCTACGTTTTGCTTTGTCTTATTTGTGATGATGTTTCCTTTCTCTCACTCTCTCCCGCATAAAACCCAAAAAAACACTACTTGAGTTCTAACTATTGACGAAAAGTAACCCACCGATCCATCTCGATCTCCTCTAAACGTTGTGTCAGCGTTAATTTCTGCTGCACGGCGAGCCTAAGCAGTTGATTAAGGGTCTTCTTCTCCTCCTCAGCTGCCTCCAATTGACGATTCAGATCATCAACCTGAGTGACATATTCTTCACATCGTGCAGCGAACATAGCGCGCAGGCCTAAAATGAAAGCAAAGAAATGCAATCGTTAAAATCTGCACACAAACCTGTTGAACAGTAAGATACTCACTCGAAAATGTTGCCGCGTCCTCTTTAAGGATTTTCAGTTCGTTCCGCAACTTGGACATCGTGTCACTCACGACCAACTTCTCATTTTCATACTTTGATTTAAGATTGGTAAGTGCAACTTCGGCAGTCTGTTTATTGGACTTGAGTACTGTGCGAAGGGTTGCGATTTGTTCGCGCTTCGTCGACAGCAGACTCTTGAGCTTAATGATTTGCTCTTGGAGTTCCTCAATTTCTTCGCGGTTGAATTTGTCTAGAGTGGGAGCATAGGGGTCAATAGGACATCCATGAGAGTAAACACAAATGTCTTACCCTCACTGACATCGCCTCGAACCTTATTTTTATTCAGATCAATTGTGTGCTCTACAGCGGTTTTCAAATACTTTATTTGATCATTAACTGTATCAACGTATTTTTTGATTTCAACTGAATCAGCCAAACCCTGAAGGTCTTCGACTATTTGTGATCGTGAGAGGAAGACATCAGACTTAAATTGTGACTGAATGGCGGTGAGGGAATCATTTTCAAAACTAAAAATGAAAAATATTGATTAGTTCAAGGGGAATTGATAAATTCTGAGAGAGTATGACATGATGGGATGGATGTGTTAAGAGGGGTGTGTATGTGTGTGTTTGTGTGAATGTGTGTGAATGACATTGAATGTAACAGTGTTTCAGTGAGGTCTTTGTTGGATTTTTGGATGAAAAATTAACTTACTGTTGGTCACCTAGAATTTTCTGATTTAAAGTTTTCAAATTTTTTCTTCCATAGGGGGGGATCTTGAAACATTCATTCTGGCAAACCACAAATCAAGAATCATGCTCAACACACATAGAAGTTATGAAAAGCAGGGGATATTACATGCAATTTGTTAGAATGAGCTTAGAAGCAAGGCATATACAATTTTAGCGAATCTTGTTTAAGAAATGTTAGACAGTGGATTTTGAAAAGTACACGTTCAACCACAAAACCAGCCATCTTGTTAGACTTCATATCATTATAGATCGAGGTTAGGAATGTTGTTCTTCTTTTCTTGAAGTTTTAATTTGCCATCTTTTCGTTAATTCACTTCCGATTTCCATAGTCTAGTTGAAAGAGTGTAGCACATCTTAAGTATTTAAAATGGATTATTAACATGTGACAATAGTGAGTGCAACAAACAACCTAACGACCAGTTAGGTAAAGTTTCAGGGTGTCAGAGCGTTTTTAGGAAAGCAGTCTTCTTCATGCGACAAGCACGAAAAATAGCAGCACAAGCAGTGTTAAAGCAGAACGTATATGAGCTCTGGTTGAAATGTTGTTTTTATAGTAAATTTCGGACGAGATCGACTGGAAATATATTAAAAACACTGACAGGTCTATTGACATATTGTGGTAATTTTTGACTTTTCTGGATCGGGTGCGCCTACAAAGTTACAAGTCTTAGTGATCACAATACATTTGCAGGTAAACAACCACATAGGCTTATTGTTATTTTCAAAACCATAAACAAAAGCATAGATTTAAAAACGTAATGGATAATAATAATAATCACAATTAAGTGGCGCTACAGTCCACAGGGGGACCAAGGCCGAGCTGGTTCATCAACTACTCGTGTTGTGCGCGCGAGTAGAAGGAACCTACAATTTTTTTGCGACTCCCAATGGCGAAATTTGAGAAGATTTTTCTTAAACAGTTATTACTCTTTGAGTGTTGTCAGCAACTCGATAGAGGTGGTGCCGTGAACAATTCGAGGTGTTCAGTCGGGAATCGAACACAGACCTTCGGTGTTGTGAGTGTCGCACTCTACCCACTACGCCACGGCGGCCACAACGTGATGGATATGTCAGATATAATCTGAATCCAAAACACTAGGGTTTTGGATAACAAATGACTAAGCAAGAAAGGGAGCATGTCTTGCGCTCGCATCTAATTAAGATAAACTCTTTTTCTATCAAGTAACAAAAATAAAATTGCTTGATAGAAATACTAACATTTTTCTTACTAGACCAAAACACAGCCTGAACCTATGTTCAGAAGATTGCCAGTTCCTTCAAATACTGTCAGATGTGTTACTGCAAACATTGACCCAAATTTCTTATAATCGTCAGAACTTAAAATCGTCTCAGACAATATTTGAAGAGAACACATTGTCAGGTCATTGCCAGATGCTGTAAGCTGCACTCGAGACAATTCTTGCTGATCTGACAATATTTGTAAATCTGAACATAACCTATTTTTGGGAAACCATTCAATGGGGTTCAGGGGAAGATGCTATTACATCTGTGTCATTGCTGAGACGATAGTGAAGTTTAAGTCATCTAGAATCCTGACAGTCCCTTGCAGCAGTAACAATGAAAACAATCGGGGAATACTAATGAGTTCCTCATAAAATACCTAACTGATGCAGTCAACGTCATGGATGCTCTCGAAATTGAAAAAACTGAAAATTCTAGCAAGTGGCCTCACAGCATTCGAGAACTAACTGCGGTATGACTAATCAGAATTGGTGCCAACATAAAATAAATTAATGTGTTTTTCCTTTTTTTAGATCTCCGATCTATTGTGTTGAGTTATGGGCAATTGATTTTTAGAAACCATTAAGTTTGTTGCAAAGCCCTTTTCTACAAAATCGTCATTCGAACAAGTTGGCTAGCCACATCATCTTTTGCCGCCGTTTGTTTTAAAAGTTATTATATGATAAGTATACTAGAAATTAAACCAACACTGACTACTAATCGCAGAAGCCAGTTAAAACCCGTCTAAGCATTTTAAAATAAAATTTCTACAGAAGTAAAGAAATTGCGATTTTTTTTTTCAAAGATATCTTCTTTTGTTATATAAGGTTTTCAAATATCTCCCTTCCGCCTTTCTCTCTTTTATATTTTCCGGCTATGTACAAAGCGCTATAAAGCTCGTATCTGGCGATACTATACATCATTTGAAAATTCTTGACATAACCTACAAAACGATCTATGCATAATTAGTTTGGATATTGCGTTCAACAGTTATAGACGTGTAAACATGGAGTTCACTAACGACGAAATTCGCGCTATTTAAAGTTTTTTTTCGTTGAAGGCAAATCCGCTAGAGAAACGTTCCGTGAGATTAATGGTGTTTTGGGGGATGGTACTCTATCAACTCGAACGCAGAAATGGTTTCGACGATTCAGAACCGGTGAAAACGATACCATGGATAAGCCAGCCCGCGGAAGACCTCTGACGACGAATACCGATCACGATGGAAATCATCGAAATTGACCGGCATGTGGCATTTCGTGACATCGCCCAGGAGATGGGAATTAGTCACCAAACCATTTCAAACCATTTGCAGAAAGCTGGATACAAAAAAAGCTTGATGTTTGGGTGCCGCATGATTTGATGCAAAAAAAACCTTCTGGACCGAATCAACGCCTGCCATATGCTGCTAAAACGGAATGAACTCAACCCATATTTGAAGCGGATGGTGACTGGCGACGAAAAATGGATCACATACGACAATATCAAGCGAAAACGGTTGTGGTTGAAGGCCGGTGAATCGTCCCAAAAAGTGGCCAAGCAGGGATTGACGGCTAGGAAGGTTTTGTTGTGTGTTTGGTGAGATTGGAAGGGAATCATCCACTATGAGCTGCTCCCATATGGCCAGGCGCTTGATTCTTCCACCTACTGCGGACAATTGGACCGATTGAAGGAGGCGATCGACCAGAAGCGTCCAGAGTTGGCCAACAGGAAGGGTGTAGTGTTCCAGCAGGACAACACCAGACCACACACTTCGTTGATGGCTCGTCACAAGCTACGGGAGCTCGGATGGGAGGTTTTATCGCAACCACCATATAACCCGGACATAGCGCCAAGTGATTACCACCTGTTCCTGTCCATGGCGACCGCCCTTGGTGGTGTGAAGTTGATCTCATAAGAGGTTTCTGAAAAGTGGCTGTCCGAGATCTTCGCAAATAAGGAGGGGGGCTTCTACGAGGGGGGTATTATGAAATTGCCGTCTAGATGGAAACAGATTATCGAACAAAACGGCGCATATTTGAACTAAATCAGATCACTGTAACATTTTTTTTTATAAAGCATTGAATGAAGAGCAACAAAGTGGAAGGGAGACATTTGGCAACCTTATATTTTCCTTTGTTCACTTATCCACGCATAAAATATTAGAGTTAAGCGCAAACTCCCCATAAAAAGACTCATTCGTAGTTAGTAACACAAATTCCTCCAATTGAGCCACATTTGATATCTCTTGCATAACACATTCCACATAAAATAGAAACCACAGCACAAGCATATCATCAACCCATTACACAAGCCATCAACAAGAATTCATCAACTCACCTCATGTCATCGTTTTTATGATCCAGCAACACCCTGGTTGGTGTCTCCCCATTCACCGTGCAGACTAGATGATACAGCTGCGCCAAGTCATCGCTAAGCGCAACCAAAGTTGACCTGGCCGAACCCAAGCTCTGTCCGGCATTCTGTGAGATGTGAGTCAGTGTGTGCACATCACTCTGCAAGTCCAATGACTTCTGCTCCGAGGACAAGAGTTTGTTCTTCAGGTTTGTGATTTCATTCCGCAAGGTAACCATTGCGTCAGAGTAGTTTAAGCCCTTTTGCAGTTCACTGATATCATTCTTCAAGCCGTCGATCTCCTTGGAACTCAGCGTAAACCAGTTGGTGTACTGTGTGAGGACATCCCGAAGCTTCTGATTCAGATTTATCTCGTCGTTCTTGTCCTTGCTTGTTTTTTCCAATGTCGTAAGGTTATCGTCCTTGGCGTCGACCTGTTTTTTGAGTTGCGTCAGCGCATCGACGTGCGCTGCGAGGAGCGCCAGTCTGGACATAAAGTTCTGCAGTTCGTTTTGACTCTTATCCAGATTGGTTTGTGCCTCGCGCAAGTTCGACGTCAGGTGCGATTTTTCGTTTTCCATTGACTCGAGTTGTTTTTCCAGCTTCTTCAGTTCGTTCAAATGGATCTCAGAGAAAAGGTCGACCTTTGTGCCATCGGGCGATTTGAGCTCCGTGGTGAGGTCGGCTTCAAGACGTTTTAGGGCTAGGTTCTCCTCCTCACCGTCACTGTTGCCGCCGGCATTGTCGTCGATGTTTCTGTAGCTGTATGCCAGGTTGCTAATGTGGTACATCGACTCTCGGTTGATATGTCCATCGAGTTCCTTCTTCAGAGCGTACTTCGCCTCCCGTTCACCCTGAAAACAATAGCCAAAATGTTAGTGAATCGTACAAATAGAAGAACGAACAATGTGGCTTACTTGTAAAGCTTCCAAGGCTTCTTCCATTTGCTTCTCGGCGATCTTCTTTAGATTTGTTAGCTCATCCACTTGGTTATTGAGCAGCTCGAGCTCCTCTGTGAGTCTTCGGATTTCATGTTTGGCACCTTCAAATTCAACCTGTAAATTGACACGTTGATTAGAAATATTCGGCGAGTTTCCAGTTTGCGATTTACTTGTGAGCTCCTCAAGCTGGACACTTGTTTCTGAAGTGATATGTTTTCCTCCTCTAACTCCGAGTACTCGGTAAGCATGCGGGTCTCGCGGAATTTCAGTTCTTTCAGCTCGGCTTTAAGTCGTATCTTCTCGGCCTCATTGTCTGATTTGTCACGACCAATGTCGGAGTTCTCCTGCAGCATGCGATCGCGTTCATTACGAACACGTTCCAGTTCGTGTCGCAACTGCTTGACTTCGTTCTCTAGTTCGAGAATCTGTAGGTTGAGTGATGTCTCTATTGCAGCGGACTCATTGAGAAGCGTCTCCTCCTGCTCGATGCCGGTTTTTGTTGTGACTTTCTGTGATGTTTGGAATTTTGCTAGAGCCTAAAAGTAAACAAAAATACAAATAATTAAATTAATCAAGTGAATTTAGTAAAGTCGGCTGTAAATTGAATTTGGGGGATTTCTGCCATCAGACAACACCTGAACTCATGTTTGGTCTCAAGTACATTTGCCCGAACGTCAGTCAGTCAGCGGTGGAAGCTAATGACGTGGGTCGCATTTTTCACTGTGTCAGATCGAATTTCAACAAGCAACGGAAGCGATAATCGAGAAGTTCTTGTAAAGTTCCACATGAGTTACGGACGTGATCAAGTGAAAGAAATAAGATTATCGAAGCCCTGCGATGTAAGGTGGGACATTTCATCTATTGATGAGCAAGCAATGGGCGTTCATTGACTTGCTTCAGTAAATTCCACTGATAGTGCTGACGATGCGTGAAGCTTTAGGCTACGCATATGATTTCTTTAACTGCGGTGCACGCTCGATTGCTTAATCACTCAGCCTAAGAAAAATCTGACCTGAATAACGAGCGTCCGAGTGGAGGCTGGCACAGTGGAATTTAATTGTGCGATGGGAAAAGAAATATTTATTACTAAAGGGGAATTTGAAATCTGAGATGGAGTCAGGAAGGAACAACAAACTTTGAAATGAAAGATTTGATTGCTATGAAATTAGACAGTCAAAGATGTAGTACAGTGTGAGAAAGCCGTGGAAAGTGATATGACCAACTGCTGTGAAATATGAACAGGAAAACAAACAGAAAGCAGAGAGGATTGAACAGTAGTTGTGTGCTTTGTATGTTCGCCCGTTTCAGAAATAAATAAATGGTTTAAAATGTTTATATTCGCTGAATATAAGCAACATTATATGGACACAGCGCGCAGGACATCTTGCTTCCAAGCCATGCAAAAAGGTTTCAAATACCTCACATTATTTTGTGAGATGACATTATTTGATTTAAATTGATTTTGAGTGAAGAAAATCTCTCTTTACTTTGTTTTTCAGTTTCAATCAAACACATTTGACCTCTTTGCCGTTTTCGGATAGCTTCATAGTTTTATCTGTGTAATAATATGGATTGGCTCTTCGATCGGACAAATTAAATGCCACCAGGAGGGACTAAAAAATTCAAAACAAATGAAAAAGGGGAAGCTTCAAAACCTCAAAACCAAGTTTCGTCAATTTGTTTCGAGTTTTTAGAGATTTTTGTTTCACAGCATTGTCAGCCAGTTCTGTTCCGCTGAAATGTTTTAGTTGCACACAGTAAAGAATAGAATTAACCATTTCGCTACTATTTGACAGCTCATAACAGACAACTCCCTTCAGTCCCAATATACTTCATTCAAAATCATCTTGTTTGCCATAAATGTAGGTTAAGAAAGCGTCTCTGGTCTATCATTGGTTTTTGATTATAAAGAATGATTTTTTAGCTATTATCATTTTGGTAACACTGGTTTAAACAGCTGACGCATGTTTCGTGTTTTGTTTCACTGTTAAACATCTTCAGTTTGGTCTATAATTTAACCATGAATCGTCTTACAAACGAACAACGCTTTGCAAATTATTGAATTTTATTATCAAAATACGTGCTCTGTTAAGAAAGTTTATCGCAGTTCTTCCATTTTATGGTCAAAAATGGACGAAGCTCATTTTTGGCTCAATGGGTGCGTGAATAAGCAGAATTGTCGATTTTGGAGTGAATATCATCCAGATGCATTGCAGGAGCTACCAATACATCCAGAAAAAGTCACAGTTTGGTGCGGTGTATGGGCTGGTGGCATCATTAGATCGTACTTCTTCAAAGATGATGCGAATGGTAATGTAACTGTGAATAGTGACCGCTACCGTGAGATGATATTCAACTTTTTTTTTTGCCCAAAATGCAAAAGCTTGACTTAAATGACATGTGGTTGCAACAACACGGAGCCACATGCCACACAGCACGCGCAACAATGAACTTATTGACGTGGACGTATTGCAAGTTCGGTGAACTGTGGCCGTCGTGGCGTAGTGCGCACGACACGAGTAGTTTATGAGCCAGCTAGGCCCTGGTCCCCCTCTGGACTGTAGCGCCAACAATTATTATTATTATTATTATAAGTTCGGTGAACATTTTATTTCACGTTCGGGACCGGTCAATTGGCCGCCTAGATCGTGCGATTTAACGCCTTTAGACTATTTTTTGGAAAGGGTTAAAGCTTATGTCTATATAGACAAGCCCGTTTCAATTGATACATTGGAAGACAACCGAAATGTTGGAAAGAGTATTTCAAAATTGGACAAAACGGATGGACCATTTGAGGCGCAGTCAAGGTCAACATTTGCATGAAATAATCTTCAAACATTAACTTATATGGACCGTACCATCAATTCAAATAAAGAATTTTATGTGTTTTTTTAGTTTTTAAAAAATCACCCTTTAATCACTGCCGTTAAAAATTCTCGTATTTTTTGCATTTTTTCACCTATTTTGACGTACATGGGCATTTTACAGCTTTCTTTTTTTGCTACTATATTCCGAAATAGAAATGGACCTCATTCTACATGCCGCTTTAGCCAGCACGACCTCTCGCCGGCTGCGCCCAATCGCACATTCCGAGTTGGTTAAGGTCCTTTTCCACTTCTGTACACCCAAGCCGTCCTTTGTGGCGTTGTCTCGGAATCAAAGAGTTTCCTCTGCCGTCGATGTGCGTCCTTCTGCCAGTTCGTTTTTCAGTCATTTACCGCCAGACCCATTTTGACCGCTTAAACTTCAATGCCAACAAACGCCTCATTAATGGCTCCAGTCACGTCAATGTTGTCCGAGACATCCAGCAGTTGAGCTGATTATTGGAAGCCTATGGTTTTGACTTCTGAATTATGCATGATCTTCTCAAGAAGTTAAAGAAGTCACATGACAGCACGTCACTTTGTCTAAGACCGTTTTTGACACTGAAGGTATTAGTGAGTTCGTTGCAGATCTTGAGAGTGCAGCGAGAGTTCTCTATCGTTTTCCTATACATTCTGACGGTTCGGTAGGAATGCGAAAAGTAGACATGTAAAAGTCGTCCGCTGGGCTAATCAGCATTAGTACCAACATAAAATAAATGAATGTGACTTTTCCATTAATTAGAAAGCGACCTGTTGTGTTCAATGTTGAGTTATTTATTTTGACGAACCATTAAGTCTGTCGCAAGCGGATGGTGACGAAAAATGGATCACATACGACAATATCAAGCGAAAACGGTCGTGGTTGAAGGCCGGTGAATCGTCCCAAACAGTGGCCAACCCGGAATTGACGGCCAGGAAGGTTTTGCTGTGTGTTTTGTGGGATTGGAAGGGAATCATCCACTATGAGCTGCTCCCATATGGCCAGACGCTTAATTCTACAATCTACTGCGAACAACTGGACCGCTTGAAACAGGCGATCGACCAGTAGCGTCCAGAATTGGCCAACAGGAAGGGGGTAGTGTTCCCGGTAGCCCGCCAATAGCGCCAAGTGATTACCACCTCTTACTGTCCATGGTGAACGTCCTTGGTGGTGTGAAGTTGAATTCAAAAGAGGCTTGTGAAAAGTGGCTGCAAATACGGAGGGGTATTATGAAGTTGCGTCTAGATGAAAACAGATTATCAAACAAAATTCCGAATATTTAAACTAAATCCAATCACTGTAACACTTTTTATGAAGCACTGAATGAAGAGTAAAAAAGAGGAAGGGAGATATTTGACAACCTTATATTTAGATGTTTCATGGAAATCAACACAAATGCTTCAAACGGTTTATAAATTTCGCATTTTTCGCAGCGACATGCTAAAAAATCGGGAATACATCAAGATCAACGTCCTTAAACCATTTGAAGTCTAAGCTATCTTCTGTCTGGGGAAGCAAATGACTTTTGTTTTTGTGCTCGATATTCATATCAGGTCCAATTGAAAGACAATCCAGTTGAACAGAGTTTTAAACTCAACACTGATCTGGTGCAGCAGGAAGAATTGAACGTACGCTGACCTTAAAAAAATGTTCAGAAGTGCAGCCGATACAGAGCTACACAGTTCAGAAGTTTGGGTGTAATAGCAGTTCCCTGCACCGAGGAATGATTCTTTCTGTATTTCAGTACTTTTCAACCGCACGCCGTCCATGAAAAGTTGCCGCGTGATTCTTAAGTCCAGATAAAGTGGCTGCTCAATCAATAAAAAAAAAAAACAGGAGCCATGCTGTAAATAGACTACAAAATGTTTTTTTTTTTTTTGTTTTTACAAAAGTGTTAACCACATCTACTCTTGCCATCGTTTGTTTTAAAGGTTATAATGTGAGAAGTATACTAGATACTAAACCAACACTGACTACCAGTCCTAGAAGCCTGTTAAAACCCTTTAAAAACCATTCCAAGCATTTCAAACGCAAGCTCCCATAAAATGACTCATTCATAGTTAATAAGTAACAAAACCTAGACATGTAAAACTCGTCCTTATGCATATTGTCCGATGCAGCCTTAAAATCGATGCAAAGGTGGTTTTTGTCGATTTGTACTTTTGGGATGGCAATTCGTGGCGTAGTGGGTAGAGTGTGACGCTCACACGCCGAAGGGTCTAGGTACGATTCCCGGCTAAACACCTCGAATTTATCACGGCACCACCTCGAGCTGCTGACAACACTCAAAGAGTAATAATTGTCTATGAAAGCTTCCCAAATTTCGCCGTTCGGAGTCGGCAAAAACTGTAGGTCCATTCTACTCGTGAGAGAACAGCAGCACGAGTAGCTGATGATCAAGCTAGGCGCTGGTCCCCTTGTGAAATGTAGCGCCACCCAATAAGGTCGACAAGGAAGTCACGTTAGTTCAGTCAAAAGAAAATAAAGAAAGCATTTCAATAGCCAAATAAAAATCCAAGCAACACGGAAGCATCAATATTAAGAATGCCAAAGAACCCTCTGTTGAGAAAACTGAAAGTTAAAACAGCCAAAGATGTTCAATTTTGACCACCTTACAGCACCAATGCAAATTCAAAAGCCTCTTCCTTACTTTTCTTAACGAATCAGTGAAGTTTTGGAGCAAAGTTCCAACTTCTCTTCTCAGTCAAGTCAACCCACTTCACACCCAACAAGGCGTTTCACACAGGCACTCGATGTCAAATCTTCCCAAGCACTGACCCGCAACTCTTATCGCCTTCGAACTGCAATCAATTCTTCACTGCCATCACAGGGATTTCATGTGAACACCCGCCGGCGTTACTCCATTGTTCTATCACTCCCATCAAAGTGCACAGTGCACAAACCTGCTGCAGTCTAATTGAAGTGTTAATTTCTTAAGGTTTCCGCGTGCATGTTTGCCGGGGGTGTTACCTCGTTAATAGCTAACAACAATCGACTTACACGCCACTCCTTCGCCGCCCTTCGTTTCTGTGCCGTCCACGAGCTGTTCGGCAGCGAAAATATTCTGTCTTATCACGAAAACCAAAGAGCGATGTCGGGTCCGCTTGGACCAATCGGCAGCACACACCCACCACCGTCAGCAGTTTGCCGCAACAAACGGAAGGTAACAGTATGTGCAGAGTATAAAGGAAAATTAGAGCACAACCGGCTCACAATTAATTTGATTGTTTACAACCCCCATTGTCGGTAAAGGAGACGCGGCGCGGAAAAAGAGCGCAAAAGTGAATCTGTACAAGGGGAATCCGAAACCTCCCTCTGAAAGACATAAAACTGCGCCGCGGTATAATAGATTTAAATATTCAAACAGAGCAACACGAGAGCAGAAGAAAAAAATTGTGAACGCCAGCGAATCAGTCGGAATATGAATGCTGGGCTTGATCTCTCCCCGTCTCCGGCAGAACGCGGCACAGGAAATTACACAAAGGTGTAGCGCGCGCTCCCAAGGCCACACTCCTCTTTCACAATTTACATGCATAACCGAGTGAAGCACAGTCGCGTGCGTGGGTGCGGAGTGGATGAAGGCGAGCCCTCGCCGCTTCGATATCCCTGTTCCAGTGGCAGTTATGCGGCCATGGGGGTTGGGGAAGTTGTGTTTGCGGAATGTGGATTTCATTTCGTATAAGTTCACCGCAACTGAAATAACGCGACAACAACAACAACAAACGAAATGAACATTAAGGGTTATGCGCGACGCCAAGGATGGGCTTGACAAACGGCCCGTGCTGGGAGGGATGGGGTGGCTCGCTCTTCGGCCGACGACGTCGCTGTAAAGTGCTCGACCGATGTTGGGCTTGTTGCTGTGCACTGCCGCTGTTAAGCCAAATTGTATTTACCCATTTCGACAAAGTGAATGAATGCTTAATAGGAAATGGGCGCGGCATTGTATTACACCTCGTGCTTGAGAGGGTTGGCCCGTGGCCGAGCACCCGAGCAGCTCCCGTCATGTGTACGAATCGCAATCCGTCTGAGTAGGGCGGTTAACCGCGCCGCAATCCAAAGAAAACGTCAAAAAAATAGCACAAACACAGTCTTTCTGGTCAAGCTGTGTGGAAATTTAATATCCGCTCTCGTCAGTTGGCGGGATTAATGGTTTTCTCACAGGCCCGATGCAAAGTTTAAGGACACTCGTCTGCGTTTGACTGCGGGCGCAGTCCTAATGATGGAAGTTGAAGCCGTTTCGTTGTTTTTCAGCGTTTTTCATTAACCGATGCACATCTCTTCATGTGGAATTTGACTGCACAACACACTTCCACAGCACTGAGCGCACTCGTTCGATGTTTGGGTTGGGGCAACTATTTCATATCACAACTCCAAGGCGAAGGCATGAATAATTTATTCGAGTGTTTATCCTTGTCATTATGATTTCTCATTTCAGATATCTCCAACTAACCGGCCTCCAGCCCCCTTCACTATTCTAGTCATTATCTGCACTCCAGGTGTGGGTGGTGCATCCATGCGATTGTGTGTGCGAGCGACCGACGAAGGGATGCTTTGCTTAGCACCGAGATTATGCAAATGAAAAGTTAGATTTGGTTTACAGGTCTTTTTTTTTCCTCTTCCTCCGTCGCTTTCCTGTTTGGTTTCCTTTTAATTTTCCTAAGAACTTTCCTCGCCCCGTCTGCACCGTCGCGATGTCGTTGAAATGTGTTATTTTAGCTGCGGGCTAAGTGGTCGGCGGGGCTTGTGTGAGTGAGGTGCGCGTAAGGAGGATACCGACTTTAAGGAACTTTGTAATTTTCAACAGACGCTTTTAAGCATTCTTGTCCGTGTGGGTGGGACATCTCCCGTGATATAATTTTAAGTTTGTCTTCTTATCCTTATTTCATTGTGGTCATTACAAAAGTCTACCGGATGGGTATGACGGTGGATGGGCGTACAGCTTTGGAAACTGACTGAGAGTGCTTCGTGAGTTTCGCTGAGAGCACACACTTAAGGATTGAGTTCATTTCATTATGTTTGTCCATTTCTGGCGAACAAGAGGGATTTTGGTTATTGTTTTGGAAAAACAGGTCACTCGGAAAGGTGGAGACTTGCAGCTTTAAAATCACTTACCAGACACAAAGAGACGTGGTACAATGTATTGTGAAGGAAGAGGATTAAGAGATTCGAGCTAGCTTACGCCGGATTAAAAGTTTTGAAATAATTCCTTAAAGCATATGGCTCTTGGACTTAGGCTTTTTGAGCGCATGGTCTAACCCAAGCTCATTAAGGGAGTCAGCTTGAAAAACAAAGGACGAATGAAGAGATGCGTGCGAAAATTTTTATAGAACTGCAATAAAATTTGAAAATGTACCCAACCGCTATAAGTTAAAATTCCAATCAACATTTTTTGCTTTGGCAATGCAATGAGTGACATTCAAACACAATGAACGTAAGTCTATTTCCTGTGATTTGCGCTTTGGTCAATATCAAGCGCAGAACACTGCGCTCATCTTCCAACTATAATAATTGTTGGCGCTACAGTCCAAAGGGGAACCAGGGCCTAGCTTGCTCATCAACTACTCGTGTTGTGCGCGCTACTGGTCTCTCACGTGTAGAAGGGACCTACAGTTTTTTGTCGACTCCGAACGGCGAAATTTGAGAAGCCTTCTTGGACAGTTATTACTCTTTGAGTGTTGTCAGCAGCTCGAAAGAGGTGGTGCCGTGAAAAATTCGAAAAATTGGTGTTAAGCTGGGAATCGAACCTAGACCCTTCGGCGTGTGAGCGTCGCACTCTGCCCACTACGCCACGGCGACCACATCTTCCAACTACAGACTATCCTTAAAAAAGGACGTAGTGCTTTATACACCACCTCTTTAGCAACCTCAGTTGAAGAAAAGAAAACGTAGGAAAATGAAAAGTTCTGTTTCATAGCACTCGTTTGGTTTGTTTAAAAATAACTGCAAATTTTCAATATCTACAGGTTCTGACTTTTTGCTTTCTACGAAATTAAGGTACGTCCCAAAATGAAATAAAGTTTACTTAAAAGGATCTTTACTGGTGACAAATTATGGGTATATGAATATGACACAGAAACCAAAGTTCAATCCTCCCAACATGAAGACAAGGTCAGGAGAACGCCACGCCACGATGAAATGTGAAAGTTTTTCTCACTGTTTTCAGATTACCGTGGTGTAGTGCATCAGGAGTTCTTACCACATGGTCACACAGTCAAAAAGGAGTATAATTATTATTATGCGCGGATTGCGGGAAACCCCCCTTCCGCCCTTTTGTCTTTTGAATTTTCCAGCTATGTACAAAGCGCTACTCGTTCAAGCTCGTATCTGGCAATACCATACATTATTTGAAAGGTCTTGACATAACCTTCAAAACGACTATATATATATGATTAGTTTGGATATTGCGTTCAACAATTATAGACGTGTAAACATGGAGTTCACCAACACCGAAATTCGCGCTATTTTAAAGTTTTCCTTCATTGAAGGCAAATCCGCTAGAGAAACATTCCGTGATATTTATGGTGTTTTGGGGGGATGGTACTCTATCACTTCGAACCGTGGAGGAATGGGTTCAACGATACAGAGCTGGTGGAAACGACACCATGGATAAGCCAGCCGGCGGAAGACCTGTGACGACGAATACCGATCGAATCATGGAAATCATAGAGTTTGATCGGCATGTGGCATCTCGTGACATCGCCCAGGAGATGGGAGTTAGTCACCAAACCATTTCAAACCATCAACAGCATGCTGGATAGAAAACAAAAAAAACACTTGATGTTTGGGTGCCGCATGATTTGACCCAAAAAAACCTTCTGGACCGAATCAACGCCTGCTGCTGAAATGGAATGAACTCAACCCATTTTTGAAGCGGATGGTGACTGGCGACGAAAAATGCATCACGTACGACAATATCAAGCGAAAACGGTTGTGGTTGAAGGCCGGTGAATCGTCCCAAACGGTGGTCAAGCAGGGATTGACGGCTAGGAGGGTTTTGCTGTGTGTTTGGTGACATTGAAAGGGAATCATCCACTATGAGCTGCTCCCATATGGCCATACGCTTAATTCTACCATTTACTGCGAAAAACTAGACCGCTTGAAGCAGGCGATCGACCAGAAGCGTCCAGAATTGGCCAACAGGAAGGGTTTAGTGTTACACCAAGGCAACGCCAGACCACACACTTCGTTGATGACTCGTCACAAGCTACGGGAGCTCGGATGGGAGGTTTTATCGCAACCACCATATAGCCCGGATATAGCGCCAAGTGATTACCACCTGTTCCTGTCCATGGCGAACGTCCTTGGTGGTGTGAATGTGAACTCAAAAGAGACTTGTGAAAAGTGGCTGTCCGAGTTCTTCGCAAATAAGAAGGGAGGGCTTCTAAAAAGGGGATATTATGAAGTTGCCGCCTAGATGGAAATAGATTATCGAACAAAACGGCATTTGAACTAAATCCGATCACTGAAACATTGTTTATGAAGCATTGAATAAAAAACAAGAAAGATATTTGACAACCTTTTACAATATTCAATTTCCTTTTCATCACCACCATAGTCACGTTGGCAGACGCCTGCTGGTTGAATCCTGTTTTGACCACTTTTTCGCATTGTTTGACCGAAATTCACTCTGAGCTCACCAAACGTTGGGTAACGTTTTTTATTTAACGTATTAAAGGACACACCAAACAGGGTTTTTTTTAGTGAAATGGTGCTTCTTGAAGCACAAAGGGAAGGCCGTCACGAGGGAGGTATTATGAAGGTGCCGTCTTGATGGAAACAGATTGTCGAACAAAACGGCGCATATTTGAACTAAATTCGATCTCTGTAACACTTTTTATGAAGCATTGAATGAAGAGCAAAACAGCGGACAACCTTATATATGGCGCGACAGTCCACGAGGGACCAGGGCTTAGCTAGCTCATCAACTACTCGTGTTGTGCACGCTACTGTTCCCCCACGAATAGAGAACAGTGGCCGACTCCGAATGGCTAAGTTTAAGAAGCTTTTTTTTGACAGTATTACTCTTTGCGTGTTCTCGGCACCTCGAAAGAGGTGGTGCCGGCGGTTACCATGGCGTAGTTACGATCAAGCAAGACGACTCACTCGTCATTGCATGTTCGTAATTTTTTTGAAAAAAAAACAACTCTGTTATCATGCCCCAGCAACCAGATTTGGCCCCCTGCGACTTTTTACTGTTCCTCGGATTGAAGAGACGCATGATAGGGCGGCGTTTTGCGAGGATTAAGAAGATACAAACCAAGTCAGTGATAAAGCTCAGAGGCATACCAAAAAGTGCGTATCAGAACTGCTTCGAGGATTGAAAAACGCTGGCAGAATAAATAGAATACGCCGTGTCGTAGTGGGTTGAGTGCGACACTCACACGCCGAAGGTCCAGGTTCGATTCGGGGCAAAAAACTGTAAGTCCCTTCTACTCGTGAGAGAACAGTAGCCCACACAAAACGAGTAGTTGATGAGCAAGCTAGGCCTTGGTCCTCCTGTGGACTGTAGCGCCACCGCCATTGTTATTATTAAAACAGAAATGGATGAATAAATAAATATTTTTTGAGAAAAATGAAAATTCACCTCAAATGTATAATGATTGACGCGACACTCCACATGGTTCTTACTCTTTAAGTGTTGCCAGTAGCCCGAAAGACGTGTAGCCGTAGAAAATGCGTGGTGTTTAGTCAGGGAATCAATGTGACTGTGACCTGTGATGTGACCTTCGACGTGTGTGTTTTGCTCTACTCAGTACGCCACGGCGGTTCTTACAAGCCATTTGTTCTTGGCTGCTACTGTAAGGCTTCTCGCAAAGGTCCAGGCGGCGTCCTTAAAAAGTATTATTAAATTTTTAAAAGAAAGTTCACATTGTTTGCTTTAATCGCTTCTACCGGCAAACTTTCTGCCCACCACATCTTCAAGAACCACCTAAGCGGGCGATGAAGTCCTCCGCTGCTCGAGAGGAGCGGACAGCAAACTAGTAAAAGAGTTTCGGGTGCGAAAGTTTCTTGTTTAACACTAAAATAAAACTTTTGACTTTTATCCTCAAAAGTTACATTGCCAAAATGTCTACGTTCTCATCATACGACAACTCGTGTTCCCATAAAAAAATTCTTCACATTAAAATATCTAGCCTTTATAGCTTTTCACATATGTCTCTATGCTGCGGCAGTGCTCACGTTGTAAAATTGACACCGACATCTTGACAACAAGCGGTCAGGATCGACGTGAGCGGAATCGCCACACCCATGCCGTCGACGACCTTTGTGCTACGGAACGCAATTAAAACTCGCTCACACGCCCCATGACGCCACTCCACCGCACTCCCAGGGCACATATTTATTCTAAATCTCCATCAATTTCAAATCACCACCGGCATCCCGGATCCAAGGCATCCAAGCAAGCCACCACCATCCACCACAGGGAGGTAGCAGCGATGTTCCGGCGCAAGCTTTGCCATCTAATCATTTGTTCACTCTGCCATGCAACGACGACAGCGGTGGCGGCGACATTGCCAGCGACAGCGGAGCTGCCACTCTGCTACACCCAATTTGTGCACGGAGAGTGAAGTACACTAGTGTGCGCCTACCACATGCAAATTAAATTCCCCCAAATTAACCGGCATCGGCGCTGCTCGATTGAGGGGCGGACGGCCTGTACCATCAGCCGGCAAATAAAAGATCCGATGAGCGAGTGTGTCTTATCTACATCTCGTGTGTGTGCACAGAGGTTCGTGTTCTTGCCTAATTACGAAACGAAATTCGCCCAAACCTCGTCACATGTTTTAGGGGTGGGCGGCGCAAAGACAGCCGTGAACAAGCCCCTCGTCTGCACTGAGCTCAAATTAGTTTAGCGCAGGTGAGACGATCCCACACCTCGAAGGACGAGCCACCCGTGCGCGCCAGCCAGTGTCTTTGCACAGCTTCACTGGCAAGGTGAGCGTTAATGCCTATTTGCTTGTTTTAATAATGACGGCAATCCTATGTTGCCTCTCCCCCAATTATAAGGGTTGACGATAATGAGACTGTACAGCGCCATCACTGCCACCCACATCCTCCGCCTCGCCATCTCCTGACCCCGTTCCTCGCACGCACACACAGCCGCACAGCAGGCAAAGGAAATGGAATGAAATCACGACGAAATTTGACCGGATCTCTCCCCTACGCCCACTGTTCCCCCGGTCGACGGAAATGACAGTAGTTACTGTCAGCCATTTGTCACTTGACCCACAAAATCCACGCAAAGAACAATAGCTCGGGAGAGGGCCTTTTTCTGAGTGTTTTTCTGTATTTTGTGTGCGCTTGAGTCCGAGGGCGGCAAAACGCAGAGCGGGCACTGAGAACAATTAGAACGAGCGGAGGCCAGGCTTGAAGGGATGCTGAAGAGCTCCAGAAAACGACACAGCAAACGAGGTTAGGTCGAAGCGGCAGTCACTGCGTCAGCAACTGGTTGGGAGAACTGCATTTCGCTGAAATGCTTCCTCTGCCGCGTTCATTTGGAGCGTTGCTTTTGTGTTTTTTTTTACTCCGCTGTGCCCCGCCCAGCAACTGCAGCAACGGGCGCTTGAGGAGAAGAGTTAAACGCTCCCTCCTGGCAGCTGCCAGTAATGCGGAGCACAAATAGCATTGTTCTCCAGAGCTTCACATACGTTCTGGTGAACTGCTCCCGCTGGATAGGGGAATGGATGACTCTCTGCTCGGAGTGATGATGACGGCGAAAACCGACACGATGCTTATATCGTCGTCACCCTCGCCGTCGCCGTTGCCGTTATCGTCGTTGCCTCAATGGCTTAATTGGAATCAAGCACGCATCGGGAAGTGTTTATTGCGCGCTCTCATTCTTATCGTTCACCACAGTGCGTTCGTTGTGCCGAGCCCTGTGCTCCCGTTCTCAAAATGCGCCCATCTTCTAGCATTACTGAGCGACAGCTGAATGGTACACCCTGACGAAAGACCCAGAGCTGTCAACACCGCCCCTCGTTCTTTCGGGTGTCTCCGCTCCGCAAATGAGCTTTGCTGTTCCTTATGCTAAATGACAATGGATTTAATTGCGATTTCCTAGCAGAGCGTGAAGGGGCCTCCGCAGAGGGTGAGGATTCAGCGGAACAACAGCTGGAGAGCGAACCGGAAGGGCGGGATTCTTACAAATTTCACTCAGGATAATTGAAAATTTATGAAGTGACAGATTTCGAGCTGTAATTTTACCGCTAATTGCGGTTAATTCAGTTCGACGGAGAGAATGCCACCGCTTGAGAGTGTTGGAGGTAACGACCTCTTCATTGGTTTCAGTCACAGTGAAAGAACTCCCAAGCCCAGATGCATTGCGCCCTGAATAAGGGAGCCAATTAATTTTTGGGGAATGTCGAATGCTTGAGTGGCATTCTCTTACTTCCTTTTCTGGTGTTCCCGGCGGAGGAGTTTTCTTTTCCACTCAAGGGTTTTGAATAGCAAGTCTGAAGTTTGCGGTGGTCAACTTCTCATCGCAAGATGACGGACGCTTTGAAAGGGGTCGAGGAGCAGTAGCAGAACATCTTCACGATGGGGGGTATGCAAAAGTGCAGAAAGTAGAAGGAGAAAAAAGGAAAAAGCTACATTCTTTGAAATTTACATACCGTTGAGATTTGCTTTCAAACTAGAAATGGAAGTACAAAACATGTCTATGGAATTTATAAGAAACAAAAGAGTGAATTCGGAAAACTGAACTTGCAAGGCAAGAGGTTTCCGCCGAAACATAATACTGTGGACAAAACAAAAACGGGAAATTTGAATTTTCGACACTTTGGTAGAAACAAATGCTTTTATTCCTAAGCTTGAACCGCTGTCACTCACATCTGTCACTGAGAAAAATAAATGTAGAGGAAGCAAAGTTTACCGAATAAGTTTCTTTTTTTTACCCGAAATTCTTTGCCAACATATACGAAGATCGCCTTTTATATTTCGGGATTGGGTAACTAACCCTAGTGTTGCAAGCTGGCAGCTGCCAGCTCTATCGTAAAGTTTGACATTTTTTAGGATAAACGTACTCAGAACATTTTGTCATACGAGGGCTATTTGTGTTGTTTACAGTAACTTAAAGAATTCATCTCGCCCAAAAAATTGAATTAAATCGCGAAAATTTGAAACTTTTGACAAGGATTAACTCAACAAACAGTGCGTCGATGAACTCAATTCATTTTTTGGCGATGAAGCTCCATCAAGGACCAGTGTTCATCGATGGTATGGTGAATTCAACCGAGGTCGTAGTTCACTCCAAGACGAATTTTGTGAAGGTCATCCGAAATCAGTTGTTGTTCCGGAAACCATTGATGCTGTGCGCCAACTGATACTGCATGATCGTCATGTGACCTATCGTGAGATTGAGACAATCTTAGGCATTAGTGTAACCAGCATACATTCAATATTGCATAAACATTTGACCGTCGAAAAAATTTGTTCGCTCTGGATCCCACACAATTTGTCAAACGCTAAAAAACAAAGCTCGTGTCGATTGGTCGAAAGAAATGCTCCAAAAATACGTTCGCGGTACTTCGAAACACGTCTATGACATCGTGACAGGTGGTGAATCGTGGATTTACGCGTATGAGCCCGAAAGTAAGCAGCAGTCGACTGTATGGGTGTTTCAAATTGAGCCAAATCCAACAAAAGTTGCTCGCGCACGAAGCACTTCCAAGCAAATGATCGCCTGTTTTTCGGAAAAACTGGACATGTCGCAACCGTACCACTAGAACAACGCAGAACAAACAATTCTGAGTGGTACACAACCATTTCTTTGGCAGTTGTCTTATAAGAAATCAGGAAAACCTTCGAAGACGGATCACTCTTCACCACGACAATGCAAGCTCTCACACATCGGCTCAAACAATTGCATTTTTGAGCACTCAGAACATCGATTTGATGAGTCATCCGCCGTACAGTCCTGACTTGGCACCGAATTACTTCTTTTTATTCCTGAACGTAAAAAATAAAATGAGAGGTTAACGTTCTTCGACACCTAAAGGTTGATGCATTCAAAATGCACGTTTTAGAGATGCCTCAATCAGAGTGGCAAAAGTGCTTCGACAATTGGTTCAAACGCATGCAAAACATAATATTTTGAAAAACAATAAAGCTATTTTCGATGATTAATATTTGTTTTTGTTCTCTAATCCCGAAATATAAAGGGCAACCCTCGTAATAGGACACATCTAACACAGATTCTCAGACTATTCCTACCGGAAAAACCCAAATTTATTCCAAGTAAACGTCCGTGGTCGCCGTGGCGTAGTGGGTAGAGTGCGATGCTTACACGCCGAAGGGTCTAGGTTCGATTCCTAGCTCAACACCAATTTTTCGAATTTTTCACGGCACCACCTCTTTCGAGCTGCGGACAACACTCAAAGTGTAATAACTGTCTAAGAAGGCTTCTCAAATTTCGCCGTTCGGAGTCGGCAAAAACTGTAGGTCCCTTCTACTCGTGAGAGAACAGTAGCAAGTTAGGCCCTGGTCCCACTTTGGACTGTAGCGCCAACAATTATTATTACACTCAATTTTCTTGTTGTGCGGTAGATACGTTCCAAAACTAACCGCACAAAAAAAAAATCGCATAAAAAAATACACTAATGTAGTGTAAAAGAAGGAATGTGTTCCATTATTTTTAAAAACGCATAAAACCAAAAAATCATATAAAAAAAGACATTGATTACATTATATAATTAGGGTTACGTTCCAAAAATTTTTAAAAATTTAAAAGTTTTTCTTCATCTTCAAACAAATTTTTATTTTAAAAATTATTAAAGGTCTTAATCAACCAAACGCGTCTTTACTCAACGAAAGCATTAGCTCAAGTGATAATTCATTCTAACACATATAGCATTGAGCATATGTAACTATTGTTTGCTTGCTCTGTATAGAAGAAATATTTAAAATCCCATACAAAATACTATAGAAAAACAACGCATAACTTCAAAATCTTGTACAAAAAAATCAGAATTAGATTCTCACGAAAAATCGCATAACTTCAAAGCCGCATAAAAATGATTCGCATAAAAAGAGAATTGAGTGTATATTGAAGTCGATGGTTTATGTGAATGAGCCGACGACGACTCAAGCCTTAAAAGAGGAAATTGGTCATTGAAAATTTAATTAAAAGATCGCGTATGTGCCAGCAAAGCCGCGGCGGCCATCTGGCCGATGTGTTATTCAACACATAACCTCATCCTATCTACTTCACGATGTAATAAAGAATTCACGATTTTTTTTTAAATATCTGCGTTTTATTTAAAATTTAAATCTTGCGTTCTTGTTGGGACACCCTTTATAACAGCTTGATCATCCCAGTTCTACTTTATGGCGCGGAAACCTGGACGTTACTAAAAGGGTATGAGAAAGCCCTTAGTCTTTTCGAGAGAAAAGTTTTTCGGGTGATTTTTTGTCCTGTTGTGTTGATGGCATCATCTCTACAGGGACATTCGCCTGGTTTAACGTCTTCGGATACTAAGCTTAAAATGTCTAGGCCATGTAGAGCGAACGGACACAACTGTTCCGGTCCGAAAAGAGACAGGACAAGTGCAGAAGGACCTCAACCAATTTTGAGTGCGCAACTGGAGGACAGGCTAAAGTGGCGCACAAAAGTGGAGAAGGACCTCAACCAATTTTGAGTGCGCAACTGGAGGACAGGTTGAAGTGGCTCACACAAGTGCAGATGGACCTCAACCAGTTTAGAGTGCGCAACTGGAGGACAGGCTAAAGTGGCGCACACAAGTGGAGAAGGACCTCAACCAATTTTGAGTGCGCAACTGGAGGACAGGCTAAAATGTCGCACACAAGTGCAGAAGGACCTCAATCAATTTTGAGTGCGCAACTGAAGGCAGCTTTAAATATCGTACTGGCTGGAGAGGCATGTTGGCTGAGGATCAAGTCCGCTCTGTACTGCAGTGCCACAACAATAAGAAGAACGCCTGAGTTAAGGAGCTCATATATGGTTCCATCATATCACATATCATATCACAAATCTGGTTCCATCATATGAAGGGTATGACCGAATATTTGTGAGAATAAAAATTGAATATTATGTGTGGTTATTCAGTTCGGTGTGGATTGCGAATAAGTAATTTTTGTTAGTGGCGCCCCTTACATGTCCCTCATAACTACCTTCCTTCTTCAAAGCTGTATGCATTTTCTGAAAAATACAAATCTAATTCGGCGACACTGAGGTTTGTGGGTAATGTTTAGACAGGAGACAGATCTGGAGTCTAAATTGAAGTCGGACACTGGTACATGTTTGTCAGAAGCTAGCCGAGTAGCAATTTTAATACTTGGGAATTGTCAACAATTTTAAAAGCGAAATAGTTTCCTTGTTATGAAGTTATGACCAAGAAGTGACCAAGACTTTTATAAATGAAAATGGCAAAAATAATATCTCCCTACAAGTAAGAATAGAACACAATCAATGGAAACTTTAATTTCAATTGAAGACTGACGTCCATTGTCGATTGACATGTTTGATTCGTCCAAAAGTGTCAGAATTGTAGATTAAATTTGTGTATTCGATACATGTTGATACAGTCCTACACTAAAGAACCTGAGACCTGCTAAAGAATATATCCAAGATATGACTTAAACTTTCAAATCCATTAAAGTATTACCAAATGAAACAAATAAACATTTCACAATGCACATCCTTGTAGAATATCAGACAAAATCAGGGTCCCATTAAAGAATTGTACAAAAAACCCACTGACCGTATTCAAGTGTCCACCGCTTGGTGCCATGAAACAATTTTTAAAACTTAATCTCAAACAAAAACCAGAGTTCCATCAAAATAGCGTACAACTTGGAAATTCAAGGAAGTAATAGAAGCACACCAGAACAGCAACACATTGCAAAGAGGAAATCATTTTCAACTTGCTTACATGCCATGTAACCACCTCATCGTTAATCACTTCAATTTTACCGTGCCAACGTCTCATGCGTTCTTTAGACATGTTTACGGCGTTTTAAACAAGTCTCCTTACTCCTGCACGGCAAGTACATTCGCCTGATTGATGTTACTTCATCACCCCCAGAAAGGTCAAGCCCCGCACGCGCTCCGCCACACGTGCCAAGCTCTAATAGCCGGTAACCTTGATGTAAAAAAAAAGGCGCATCCCTTCGGATTAAAATCGTTTCACCGCAAGAACAGAAAATCCGCACAGCAACAAAAGGCGAGTCCTCCTCGTTAATTACGCTAATTTAAATTATAATAATTCGCTCCCATCGCATGCCGCCGCAATCATAAAACCGTTCCCGTGCCGCACACGGGAAGCGGCGGATACATACTCCACTCACCCGCTGGCGGTCAAATGGACGATCAAAAGAGGTCACATTGCACTAATTAAAAACGAAGCACCAGAAATCGCCGCTGATGGGCGTCGCATCACAATGCTGTCAGGATGGGCATACCACTGCAGTATGCATGACACTCCCTGCGCTTTGATGGATGTACAACCGTTGTTTGGGCTGAATTCTGTTTTCTTTCTCACCACGCCGCAGGCCCTCCTGCTTGACCACCAGTTGACCTTTTCGACCAATCGTTGGAACTGCATGAATATCTGCAAAAACTTTTCACCCACCCACCGGAGTACATCTGTTATTCCATGTCCTTCAAACTTTCCCCGCCCTCCTTCCTCGCACCCAACACCGCAGCATGTCAGATTGCATTTTGGATTTTCATCAAGTTTCTGAAGTGGACAACGAGATTGCAATAAGCCAATCGACAATTGGATCCAACAAATGTGATGCCTCCGGCCTCCGCTGCACAAACAATGCCAGCCGAGGTAGTTGGGAGAACGCTGAAAGAAGAAGGACATACAACGGAGACCAAGGAAGTATGAGAGGCGAAAAATACTCCAAAAATATAAGTATCCCCTTTGTTCTCCTCGTTTCCTACTTTCTCTCTCACTGGAAAAAAAAAGTTTTCCAGGCGTAATTCCCATCATCAGCGGCATCATAATCCTCGTCGAAGTCGTACTCAGAGTCGGGGCAGCAGTCGAAGACTTCGTTGTCGGCACTGCCGGTTGTAGTTGGCGTTCTCCCCGTCGTCTTCATGTTCAAGGGGTAGTCCCATTCAACAACAGAACCGCCGACCATTCTCCGAGTACCATTAAACCGAGAAATATTTTTTTCCGTTCTCGTTCTTGTGTTTTCTTCTCTGCATTTCAATTTTTCTCCCCTCCTCGTTTTTGCTACTTTTTTCATCATTTTGCTCCGGCCTCCGTATGCACCCCCTTCGTTTGTCTTTGTGCTCTAGTTTAGCATGCAAAGTCGAGGCCTGCTGCTGTGAGCAGGCTGGCTGCTTTATTTAGCGTTAGCCTCCCGGCCGCTGCTGGCTTACGTCTCATTTCATTCGAATTCTCGTCTCTGACGGAGCACTTTATGCAGTTTTTCTCTCTTTTCTTGCTGGGAAAAGTGAAAAACTTTTCATATTTAAAACACAAAACACTCTGTCCGTCCATCCATTTGCCGATAGACCACCGCCGCTCGCCTCTTCCATGTCGTCGGCCGTGCTGTGAAGGCCCACAAGTCTGCGTCTCTCCCCCTCATCCAGCACTTAACTCGGGATGAATTGAAGCGAAAACGATTTCGTTGCACTATTAGTAGCATCATTTGTGTCTGAACTCTGCCCGAGGTTTGCTCTGCGCCGCACAGCTTTTGCCGTCCCTCTTGTTGGCGGCTTGTGTGTGCTGTCCAGCATCTACAACTGGCGTGCAGCATACTTTGTTGGCAGTCTTAACCCCTGTTAAATGCAAATGGGGTGCAAGTTGTGCAACACACTGCTGCCTCTCTCACACACTGAGGGGGTGGTACACGACACATTCCGCCGGCACCTCCACCATTCGCCAGCGACACCGACACCGACACACCGGCACACGCTGCACATTCATGTTGTGTTTATGTTTAGTGGCGCTGCAGGCAGCGGAAGTCTCATTTTATTTTTTTTTGCTTTTGTCTGCGCTGCATCTTCTTCCTTCGCCGGGTCTTTTGTTGCTGGCCTACGTGTTTCGCACTTGCCTTGGGAAATTTTCGCCTCCCACTCGTCAGTGCCGTAGTCGTTGCCTATTCTCTGCGATTTGGAGGCAATTGCAAGGGAGGCGGCGTTATGTGTGTATGCCGGGGTGGAGGGGATGCGGAGACTTTTTGAATGTCCCATTTGAGTTTGAAACTAAAAATAGTGGCAACGCTCGTGGGGTCTGGGCTTGGAGAAGGTTGCGTTCAGAGTCACAGCCGCTACGAGGGGGAGGGTGGAAATTCGAGGTTGCTTTCTTCCTTTTGATATGGAATCCCTTTGAGGAGTTTCGCTTTTTTTTCGTGCCGGTATCAAGGCTGTTATAAATAAGCTTTGCAGGGAGAGAAAGCAAGTAGCTAGGGGATTACAAAATAAGCCGATCAGTAGGTGAGAAGTTTGAATGAATGGGTGGATGGGATGGAAATAATAAACGCACATCCAGGGACACTGAATCACGCCTTCAGAATCCAAAGGAATTCCTCGTACAATTGAGAGGACATGTGTTTAGCACAGTCGACGGAGGAGGTTGGATCGCAAAGTGGTTGCGGATGTGTTCGGCTTCCGTAAGTTGAAACCGTTCAGGGATGACCTTCGTGACTTAAGTAAGATTGCTGGTGTCATTTGTATCGATCGTAAGGAAAGGATTTGCAGAAAATTTCATGGGTGCATGTTTTACGGAAAGTGCAACAAATGATTGCTGAGGACGACCGAGTACGTGAATAAATACGAAGGGTGACATTTGAGGGAGTCTTTCGAAGGTAAGGTAACAAATGGAGTGCTGACGTTAAAAGGAGTGAATTCGATGCTTCCTTCTTGTTTAACGAGGGGTTGATTCACGTTCTCAGACGCCTTTGTGATGTTTAGTAAGCTCCAAAGGAAAGGGAAACTAACACGAGCGAACCTCAACTAAGCACTGAAACAATACAAAGTGAAAAAAGTGAATATCAGAAACTTCCTTTCCCGCCGTCCTGAACTTGCCTCAGCCAGGAAAGTCACACAAAACTTTCAAAATACATAACAACCAGCTTTGTAATTCCATAAAGCATAGGACAAACTTTGGTTTTCAAACATAAAAGTTGGGAAGTTCACTGCATACGTACAGTTTTCCGACGAAATTTTTAAGCAAACAATTTCTCGAAAAAGGATTAAATAGAAATAAAGTTTGACTTACATATTCATGTTAAACGTGAATATTGTGATTCAACAGCATTCACGCCGATTCATTGCATTTTTAATATTTTCCTACTTAATCGACCGTGAATTATGTCACTGTGAATAACAAATGTGCGCGAATTGAATTGATTGTGAATTTAAATACCACTGACAGTTGTGAAATGGCAAACAATGCTTTACGCAGAAATGCCCTCACTTGTGAATGGAGGAAGTTTACGGGTAATTTGCGCTACAAAATTCTTGCGCAGAGAGTTGCAACACAATGATAAACAATGTATTTGTTTGTGAAATAATAAGAATTGCGGAAATTGGATGGGGAATCGTCACCAACTGAGATGTGTTTCATTATCATTTTTCTTTTATTTAACAGTTTTTTTATCAGTTTTTATGCATAGAAGATTCATTTGAAAACAGTTTTTCAAAGTGTGAAGTAAAGAAGGTTTCTCACAATCAATCATAAGAAATTTATTTATTATTATTTCGATGAGTTGGCAGCACTTTGATTTTCAACAAAATATTACATCTGTTGTGCTTGTTAATATAAAATTGAAATTAAGTATGCACACTATTCTGTCATCAAAACACAAAAACGTCCCTACATATGTTTAAAGAAGAATTTTAACCAATGGATTGTCGAGAAGAACAAAAGCCAATTAACACTTATGCCAATAGAGGCAGACAATCGTATTTTGTGTATACTTAGAGAAAACTTAAACGACTTATATGCAAAAGGGCCAAACCACAATAGATTTACAGGCTATTTCAACCATCAGACATTTACCAGTCTATTTAATGTCCGGAACCATTTCTGGGGTTTTTTTCTTCACTGTTTGACGCATTTTGTTAATTTACAGATTAAGATTAAATATACGTTAAGTGGAGATAATCATTTGATTTAATCGAACATTTGGAATTGTGCATAATTTCAAATGTCGGAGATCGTGTGTGTTGTATTGAAACGCATTCCTGACTATCCTCGTTTAGTTTCGTTTATATTCCAATCACTCACCATTCTCGCCCGTAAAACTTGAAACTTCGAAACCATGCACAGCCTCTATCAATGAACGCTATATTCAGGTTTCTGCTTCAAACTTCGCTCTCTCTTTAAAATTCGGAAAAACGCTTAAGATGTTAAGAATAACGAGTAAACTGAAGTAACATTCTTTTGTGAACAAAATTCAAAAAGGTGATCCCAGCAAATATCAAACCACGCTCTGTTTCCGCATAGAATCCTATGAGTATTGCAGTGCAGAGTTTTGCAAGGAATGCCACTATCGTTAAAACCTTAACCCAAGAAAGGATTCCAGAATGCGAGTCTTTACAATATTTTTACAATAACGCAGAATTTTGTGGCCAGTCAATATTTCTTTTAGTTCAAGATTTAATTGCGAAAGGCAAGTTTGAGCAACAAGCAAGGAAAAACGAGGAACGAGGTACGAGCAACGAGTAACGAGAAACGAGCAGTCAAGAACGAGCAACGAGGAAGGAGCAACGAGGAACAGTAAACGAGAAACTAGAAACGAGTTACGAGCAACGATTAGCGAGCAACGAGGAAGGAGCCACGAGGAAGGAGCAACGGGGAACGAGCAACGGGGAATGAGCAACGAGGAACGTGTAACGAGGAACGAGCAACGAGGAACGAGGAACGAGGAACGAGCAATGAGGAACGAGCAACGAGGAACGAGCAACGAGGAACGAGCAACGAGGAACGAGCAACGAGGAACGAGCAACGAGGAACGAGCAACGAGGAACGAGCAACGAGGAACGAGCAACGAGGAACGAGCAACGAGGAACGAGCAACGAGGAACGAGCAACGAGGGACGAGCAACCAGGAACAAGGAACGATAAACTCGAAGCGAGTAATGAGCAACGATTATCGAGCAACGAGGAGGGAGCCACAAGGAATGAGCAACGGGGAATAAGCAACGGGGAATGAGCAACGAGGAACGAGAAACGAACAACGAGGAACGAGCAACGAGGAACGAGCAACGAGGAACGAGCAACGAGGAACGAGCAGCGAGGAACGAGCAACGAGGAACGAGCAACGAGGAACGATCAACGAGGAAGAAGCAACGGGGAATGAGCAACGGGGAATGAGCAACGTGAAACGAGAAACGAGAAAAGAGCAACGAGGAACCAAAAACTAGAAGCGAGAAACAAGCAACGAGGAAGAAGCAATGAGGAAGGAGTAACGAGGAAGGAGCAACGATGAAATAGCAACGAAGGACGAGCAGTAAGAAACGAGCAATAAGGAACGAGCAACAGGCAACGAGAAACGAGCGGCGAAGATCGAGCAACAAAACGCGAGAAACGAGGTAAGAGTACCGAGACACAAGCAACGAGGCACGAGGGGCACGAGTAACGAAAAACGATCAACGGGGAATGAGCAGCGAGCAACGAGAAAGGAGGAACGAGGAACCAAGAACGAGCAACAAGCAACGAGGAACGAGCAATGAGGAACTTGCAACGAGCAACAAGCAACGAGAAAGGAGCAACGACACTAAATTGATGAAAAACCTGGATGATGAAAACCTGGATAAAAAAAACTGGTGATATTTGGAATTGGTATGAAATCCTTAGAAAGCAGAAGTGGTCCTTAATCTTTTTGATAAAATAGTTCTGGTTGCGATGATTAATACTTTTGCTTTGAAGGTGTTTGACAAAGAAAATTCAACATTTCGGTAGTGGCGACATGCGGTGGGTCCCTTGATTGCGAGTACAACGCGCACCATAACTGGGGTGAGGCACATAAATTTAGAAGACAGAGCACCACACAGTTTAAGGTGAAAAAGAGCTTCAAATTCCTTGGCATGCGAAATGCAGTGCTTGCTAAACAGAGCAGAGATCCATCCTGATCTGCAAAAGGGGAACAAGAAACACATGAAATGAATCAGTTTACAACGAAGAGTTTTTTTTTAAATACCTCCAATTATCTGTTTGGAGATTGTTTTTTAATGCATAGTTTGAAAGTTTACGTTTCTCCCTCATTCTTCCTTCTCTTCTTACTTTCTGCGAATGGTTGTGGAAACAGTGTAGAAATTTATTGAAATCTTTGTCAATGTTTTCTTTATGGTATATGACCGTCATGATTGAAAGAACTTAGTCGGAGAGGTAGCGGCTAGAACGAACAAGACGAACACGTAAATCTTAATAAAAATTGAGAATTTTCAACAACTAGTCCCTGGCGTACAAACGCTTTGTTCTGCATTTATTTCTCTCGACTTTTATCACAAGATACAGGCTTTCGCGCAGGAACGGTAGACACACAATGCGAGTGGTTTTTGGTGAGGTTGGACCGACACAATTTGATGACAAAACGTTGCCCCGGAAGACTCGCAAATGTCTAGCGAGAAATGCTTGTATGAATTCGATTCGCTCTTCTCTCAAATTAAAATTTCTGTCATCGAGAATCGAAGCATTTCTGTATCTGTCAAGGTAGAATAGACGGTATGTCATAAGGGAAGCAGTGGAAAACTTAGTAACTCGCAATTTTGATTTTTTTTTTTTCATGCGACACACATTCATCCGATAATCTAAAATCGGGATTATTCCGTGTTCAAGAAACTCCCTCTTGCGTTACAATCATCTCACACCACCCACTGTCTTCAAGGCAAAACCATTAATCACGAAATTCCAATTAACAGCGGTTGACAAATCAATTGACAGTCGTCATTATGTAGACACCATCCTATAGAAACAAGCGTGGAACGCCTGCCTCCGTTCGAATACACAACCGACAGTCAATCGTAAAAAAAATATAAATAAACACTGACACGGTCATCACCAAGTGCCATTTCGAAATGTTTATTCATATCATGTAGCCATTCGAAAGGCAAACAGAAATCGATACGCTTTCGCACGAAGTGCTCTTGAGCAGCAATCTTCCCAAGAGATGGCCGCAGAGACAAAAGTGAAAGAAGGCATCTGCACCCACATGACGAAGCGAGCTCCGAATTGCCCCACTCAATCTTGTCGCCTGACGTATTAATTCCCAATTAGATCAACTCGACCTCACTGACAGTGCGGACCCATATATTTCTTGTCGCCCTCTGAGGAAGCCTCTCCCATCTGTGCCAAGGGACCCGTATTTTAATTCGAAAATAATTTTAATTCTAACTCGGTTGGGATGCATGCTGCACCGCCACCTGGGCAGATTGCCGTCAGTGGCATCGCCCCAAAAAGTGGCAGTTCATCTTCCCCTGATTCGAAGCTAACGAAGTTAATTGACCATAAAGCAAGGCTCCGCCTGCATTGGTGAATTAGAGCTGGAGCCACCATCAGGCATCGACGACGACGCTACACATCACAGTCGTGTCCTTTAATTTTGTAATTACTTTTGCATTCCGTTGCACAGGTTGAACTCCTCGACTCGAGAGGCGCCCCCTCCCCCCGGCGTCCTTGCAATTAGAAATACGAGAAACGATGGAGGGACCGAGGGTAGCCTTTGAATTAATTTCACTTCTTTTCCCGGCACAGAGCATCCTTGTGTGCGAAGTCAGTAGAAGCAGCAGCACACCATCACTAGAGGGCAGCAATTGAGATTTTATTTCATTGAACCTTGCCACTTGTGGGGCGGGATTGCCAGGCTGATTCAATTTGTGACGCTTTACCGGAGGCAGTGGTAGCGGCCTCCACATTTAGATATCATAGTTAACGCTCTAATAAATATGAGGGGGATTAACTTTTTTGCTGCGCTGCGCTGCGCATAGTTAACTGAGTGGCGATGCCTAAGGTGACACGAGAGCAGCAGGATATGGTAAGGCTAATTTGTCTGCGGATGGAATGGAGTGAGCGTAATGAATGCCCAAGGCTGTGCGGCATTGGCACCTGGATGGTGGGTTGACAGGCAGCGCAGAAGATGATCGTCGCTGTTAAGAGGGGCTGTGCTCGATACGAGGTTGAGGAGGGTTAATGTACTCGTGACTCTTGACATACTCCTGCTCAAACCCTCTGAGCTGTCGATGGAAATGTGAAGCTGCACGTTTTGAATCATTTCCAAGAATCTCCTTCTGGCAAGACCACTTCTGCGGACAAACACCAATGTCTCGAAGTGGTGTTGTTTTCTTATACTGACTTTAAGCTCATCGCTCGTAAGCTTGTCATAAATGAATACATCACCCTTGAACTTTGACAAGCCCATAAGTGGGTTGGCAAATCCCCGCAAATGCCGTTCTCGCAGACATTTTCCGATACCGAAGTGAAATCCCACTGAAAGCATGCTCGCAAATCCTCGCCAATCTCCATTGAATTTGAACCCCCTCCGCCGCTCCCATCAGCATTCGCAACAGGGAGATCTCCATTTAAACGCCGTCTATACGTACTTCCGACATCATCCTCTCCTGTCACGCGCTTTCTGGTGCAAACAAAATGCCAATAAATTCTCCACGCTATCAACATCTCGTTCCCCTCCACTTGAGGGCACCCATGACAGTTTCACGGCAACAATAAATGAGAAGCGCCCTCTGCCAAAGTTCCGGAGCGAGAAACCACATTAACTGATAAGCCATTACCCCCGGTCTTCGGAGGGAGCATCCGAATCGCCTTTCATAGCTATTTAAGTGGAAAACTTCATTCTCATTTATCCCCGCCTCTACAAGACGAATGTGCGCCCCCACGCTTGTGGGGTGTCGATACATTGTTGAATTTGCATCCCACCGAAGCCACCCGGTGCACGCAGCAGAAGCGGGGTGAAACTTTGTCTGGCATGTGCATGCATTCGGAAAAAATAACAACTTTGGGTGCAATTTTTAATCATTTCCTTCGAATTAATGACGCCAGCCAGAGCCTTGGGGGCGACTGAAATGATGATAAACGCACAAGGTGTTCCAAAACTTTTACTGCAATGTTGCAATTGCGTCATCATTAAATTAAAAAAGTTTCCTTTTGCTTCCCATCCCTCTCCTTTCCGTCGGGACATTAAATCGCAACCGCCTCGATGGCAGGAGCAATAAAATCGTCGCGCAATCGTTGGGAACCTTTTGAAACCGGCCTGTACTGGGTCATGCTCGTGATTAAAAATCCGCTCCATCTGTCACCTGCGCCTGTCAGTGCCGCCGGTGGGGTGAAACTCTGCCAGTGAGAAAGGGTTCAATTTAATTTGGTCGAATTCAATTTCTAAATTAATATGTCAGAGTGGCAATCGTGGGGGAGGGAGGAGAAGAATGGGGAAAAAACAATTCACGCACACTCGTCCCTGCAGAAACAGCATTAACTTCACACAACAGGGATGTTAATTAAAAGTTTGTGCACGGTTTCAACAGGCGTCCAACTTTGTGGATTTTAACTTTTGGAAATGTTGGAAACGTTGGAAACGTTGGAAACGTCCGCCCAGTTTCACTCGACTGAAACAGGTAGAATCCGTTTTAAATCCTTCACGGAGCGGATCCCATTCATCATGTACTCCATGATTTATGGTTATTTATTGTCCCTAATGGTTTCGGTTCGCAGTTTTTCGGAAAGTAAAATCCTTAATACCCGGCGATTACGGCGGAAGTTCAATAAATTTTACGCGGCATTTTCGGTTAATCTGCGCTGCGCGTTGTGGGTGAGTGGTGTGCGGTAGTGTTGCCGACCAATAAAAGGGATAACTTAGCATGTGTCTAGTCGTCGACGATGCTTTCCGCCGTTTGCCTCGAATTTATGACGCGAGATGATGGTGCAAAGGGAGTCATAATATTAAACACGTTCTGTTTCGGGAACGATTGTCCAGGTACGAGAGTTGAATTTTGAGTTCCGATTAACGGCGCACAACGCGCTGAGAGAAGATATTTGTCGTTGCAGGTCTTAGTTTGATAAATTGAGGACGCAATTCACGTGCTCAGTGGAGGCGTGTCAAAAGGGACAAATGTGGTTGCTTTGTGTGTGAGAGAAAAGCCGACAGAATGATGAATGGATGCAGTGAGGTTAGGTAAATTGAAAGACGATTATGTGGAATAGGTAGTTGCGGCCTTGGAAATAACTTAGAATGGAGTTTTGTTTATTTTACGATTAAGGGCCGGGTTTTCAAGTTTTTATTTGAAAATGAATGAAGGGAGGTGACTTTCATTTTCAGAATATTCCACGGAAAAAGGTAAAGAGCATAAAGTAGGATACCTCGACGAAAACTGTGATGCGCGGCGCTTCAGTCTACAGTGAATCTACTCTGTAATAAAGATCAGCTGTCTCCAGAAAGAAATCGTCAAATAAATACCGATTTTTATGATTTCATTCGAATGTGTATATGTCCAGCTTGTGTGTCACATCCCTAGGTCTTACAGATTTGATTAACGAGAAGTTATCAAATAGGATTTATTTAACCTAACGAACGATATTTGCATCTTCAATTGCTCAAAATAAGGAATAGACAAAAACAAACTTCATCTTCTCTAAAATAGGAAAACATATTTAGCGCTTGCTAAAAATAATTTTTGACACCCGTAATAAGCCGGTATAAGGTCACAGCACGGATCGAAGGTATAGAGGAGTCACCGGTGCACATTGAGTGCCTGTGAATTGTAATTAGGGATAAAAACTGAGCTGAAGGGAGCATTTCATATTCGTTTGGTGTCGCTAAGGAAGTCTCTAAGCTCAAATGTACGTCCGAAGGTAGGCTTACGGGTGAACAGGTGGGAGTTGCTGGCGAGGCGACTATTGCAGATAAATACCTGAAGGGGTAAAATGGATTTGGCTAATTCATTTTTTTTTTTTTTTTTATTAAAGTGGCGTCAAAAATTTTAAAACGCCTTAGGTTCCAGCTGTAACATATACCTGCATACATGTATGAAGTGAGCGTCAAGATACAAATGTCTCGATAGGGAACATTTGTTGAGAACGAGCCCTTATTTTTTTTTTTTTTTTTTGTTTGCTATGACATCTGTGAAAAATATTTAGCATACATCAAGTTATTGAACAGACAACATCATATTTTTTCATCGTGTTAAAAATTTTGAATTTTGTATCAGAAAGTGATGATTTGCGGAAAGCATTAATTTTTTGTTTTCATTTGAAGAAAAGTGCTGCAGAGTCGCATCGAATGCTTGTCGAGGCATATGATGATCATGCTCTATCAGAAGCAACATGCAAAAGATGGTTTCAACGGTTCAGAAATAATGATTTTGATGTGAGAAATGAGGAACGTGGAAGGCCACCAAAAAAGTTTGAAGACGCCGAATTGCAAACGATATTGGATGGAGATGACACTTTGAGTCAAAAGCAAATGGCAGCAATTTTATATATTGCACAACAAACAATTTTTGACCATTTAAAAGCAATGGGAAAGATCCAAAAGTGTGGAAAATGGGTGCCACATGAATTGAATGAAAGACAGATGAAAAACCGAAAAACCACTTGTGAAATTTTGCTTCAAAGACACGAAAGAAAATCGGTCTTACATCGGATTGTTACTGGCGATGAAAAATGGATTCATTTTAAGAATCGTTAACGGAAAAAATCATGGGTTATTCTGGGACAACCATAAACATCGACTGCAAAACCAGATCGATTCGGCAAGAAGACAATGCTGTGCGTTTGCTGGGATTAGAAAGGTGTGCTGTTCCACGAGCTCCTGAAACCTGGTGAAAGCGTTAATACTGATCGCTACCGTCAGCAAATGATCATTTGAACCATGCATTGATCGAGAAACGGCGAGAATGGGCCAGAAGACACGACAAGGTAATTTTACTCCATGACAATGCACCTGCACACAAAGCAAAACCGGTTCAGGATACAATCAAAACACTTGGCTGGGAGCAGCTACCCCACCCGCCGTATTCACCAGACTTGGCTCCTTCCGACTACCATTTGTTTTCATCGATGGGACACGCATTGGCTGAGCAGCACTTTGATTCCTACGAGGAGGTCGAAAATTGGATTTCTGATTGGTTTGCTTTAAAAGACGAACAATTTTATTGGCAGAAGGGTGGTCAAAATGTGTAGAAAACAATGGCCAATACTTTAAGTAAAATGTTTTTACTTATATACACCTGGTATTTTTTCAGCCTCTACGATTCAAAATTAGAAAAAAGATGTGTATTCTAACTTTCCATTTTTTACATTGAAAAACGAGCTGCTGACAACACTCAAGAAGTAATAACTGTCTAAGAAAAGGCTTCTCAAATTTCGCCGTTCAGAGTCGGCAAACAAAAACTGTAGCGCACACAACACAAGTAGTTGATGAGCAAGCAAGACCCTGTTGGCTGTCGCGCCATTAAATTATTATTACTTCAAGGCACATGCGGCAAGAAATGCAGTGTGTGAAGCAAGATTTGACTCCTATGGATGTTGGACACCTCCGAAAGGCATCTTAGTGCTCTTCTGAATTGTGCGTGGGCAGTGCTAAAGCGTTCACCAATCATTATAACCTTCATTTATACTTGCTTTCTTGGTATTACAATGTAAGCTACCAAAATGTCCAATTTTGCAGGCGGAATCAATATTTCCTACAATGTGTTACATCCGGTTACACAATCACCCTCTACTACAAATCCAACATGTTTCATGTTATATAAAAATATGCACCATAAGCACACCAATATAAACCTTTTCAAAAAAAAAGTCAATCGCCACCTAGAAATTCAGTACAACTCAGCGCTGTTGCGACTCCCATCTTGCTTTCGATTTTACAAAACTTATTAGTGAGAGAGCAGTAGCGCACACACACAGTTGATGAGCAAGCTAGGCCCGACAATCTCCTCTGGATTGTCGCGTCATTCAATTTTTATTATTACTTCCTATTGTTCTTGCCTTAGCCTTAAAATGAACTGCGCAAAATCAACCCAGTGGGACTGATTTTTTTGGGAACTGTTTAAAAGGGCTTTATGCATAGTTCACATTAACTCTTTCTTGCAATGATACATTTTTCGAAGAAAGCAACTGTCGTTCAAAATATTCTTTCTTTTCCCCAAACCCACCACCTCAATAAAAAGTTCTTATTACCAAGCACCTTACTGCCTTTAAGGCAGAAACATGAAAACCTAGTTTAAAACTCCCATCTCTTAAGCAGGACATTTTAGGTTTAGCGCTTACATCAAGAATTTTGCCAACTGCGCATACGACACATGTTCTCTTTTTCGTTTCCGACAATTCCCCCAGTTTGTACACGATAGCCTGATTGATATGCGACTGCAGTTGAATTTTAATTCCAAGTGAACCAAAATGCTTGCCAACTCATACAAATTGACCAAAATAAATCACTGAAACGACTCTAAAACCAAAAACAAAACCTTCAGAAAGCTAACCATCGAACGACCTACAAGGTGACGCCATCGATGAGTAGGCAAACCCAAGTCCAACAGGAAAAAAAATGCGTTTTCTGCTAACCCTCGCACTTTATGTCTCTTGATCTCTCGAATCGACAACATAAATAAGCGAGGGGAAATAAAACAGCAAATGAATTACAAAGGTTGAGGTTTATGCTCGCCCTAAGGTTTACAGTTCTTGGATTCAATTCAGCCTGTGGGCTGATTTATTTTCAGTCAACACAATTTTCGTTGAAAAAATTGGGAAATGAAGTGAAAGAATGGAGCTGAAGTAGGTTTATTTCAAGGACAACTCTAGCGAATTTCAGTTGAACCTGGATGCCATAAGAAATGAGCTCTTTACCTGTGTTGCCGGTCGCAATAAAATGCGCCAAAGAAGGTGAAAGAGGTGGCAACGAAGATAATGTAAGGGCACAAAAGCCAAAGATCTCAAAACAGCCCTAAGTGAAATTAAAAAGAGAACAAAGACGAGAAACAAAAAGTGAACCCCGAGGGTATGGAATGAGACACAATCCAATTGAGCTCATCAAGAAGCATCATAAAAGGTTGAGCGCGCATTCCGAAAAAACCAATTGTATCCACTTCGAACAACAACGACATCTCCCAACCACTTTCCCAACATTCAGTGAAATTCTTCATGGAGAACTCCTCGAAAATTGGAATACCTCAAAGCCGCACTGCTGCACAGCAACATGAAATGAAAGTGAATTCGAGGAGTTGCATAATCTTCAATCCACTCCACTTATGAGATTCAATTTGGAAATTCTCCACACATAGACGACTACCGAGACATCCACAAAAGAGTGCCCCATTCGAGACTGCATGCCGGAGAAGATGACGTTCATGAATCTATCTCCCCCTCTGCGTCTGCATCAATTTCAATTTCTGCAAATAACTAACAACAGTCAACCTTGAAAGTGCGCGCACACTGTGAAGCGTTCGGAAAATTCCATATCGCAGCACTTATCTGCAGCTTTCGGCGTTTATCGCTTTCTAAACTGCCGCCGAATGCTTGACGCACAAAAATTCTCAATCTGACATCGCCCATTAAGCTAGAATCACGGCGGATAGGTCCGAAAGGAGATGTCCGCCTTCCAGGCATTACGACCTGCTACATGAACTATGCCCGCAAACACTACAAATTCAGACAAAAGCCAGCTGAAACGTCTTTTTTTATCGGCTTGCCCATAAAATGAAAAAAAGAACGCGACGACGACGATGAAGATGACAAAAACCCATCCAAGGTAACGCACACAAAACCAACAGATAGACGTGCCAAATGTGAAAAGTCACAAAAAAAAGAGCAAAAAGCAAGACAACACCAGTGAGCGAGCAAACCCACCGCCCCAAGGTAGCTGGAGAGAAAGAGGAAGCGCGATAAGGAGCACATGATGATTACTCATTAGTTAATAACCTCCACCAGCACCAGGTAGACCACGTAGAGTGAGAAACTCAAGCTCCGCACACAGTGATTACGTGTTTGCTTCGGTTCACTTTTCGCGTTTGCCACATGGGCAGAGTGGGAGAAGCATGCTCGGCGACAGAATCAGGCGATGCGATCAAAGACCCATTACATTGGTTAGGATTTGTTAATTAATTAAAAAACGAAAACAACAACACAGACCGATTGTCCTGCAACCCCGCATGCAAAGGGATTTTGCAACAAGATTGTTGCGATTTTGCAAACAGACTCACGCTCCGAATGCCCACCGAAGAGGCACGATGAATTCAGACCGAGGTCTCGCTCCTGCAAGAGGATTGCAGCGCTGCTTCGCAAGTGCACCGTCAACATCCTCATCGTCATTCATGGCCATTCACGTTTGCTGGCTGGTTACATGATGAATCATTTTATACAATTGAACTGCCAGGCGATGGGGTGGTGCGAGGTGAACTGAGGTGAGTTGAGCTGAGGTTGACTGGATGGTTGGTTTGCTGGTTTGTTGTCTGGTCGTCGGTTATGGTTTTCACAATTTGCGCGCGAATTTTCCTCTTCTCTGGCTACCGTAGCCACCGCCGCCGCCGCCGCCATCACTGATGGGTACGTCCGGTTGAGATTAGATTGTCTCGCCTCGCACCCCCGCTCTTCAATTGTTACTAATTTCGAATGCAAATGTAGGCTGTTTGCGGTGCGATGCGATGACGCTGGCGATAGGCAAAGAGATCTCGCACACGCACACGGGCACGCAGCCACCGCAATTCATGTTTGGAATTCGCAAACGGACATGAGTTTCGCACAACAGTTGAAGGGGTTATCAAATAATTGCATAACTCTCCTGTATGTCGGTTTGTTAAAGGATTTCCCTGATGGATTTTTGCTGTATGCTTCCTTTCACAACACCCAACATGCACACACACACACTAACACACAAGCCTTCTGGCACGGTCCGGGTCCTTGCGGAAACACACTTTCCAATCGTATGGTCATTGTTCTGGAAAAAGAACAAATCGAACGAGAATTTCAATATGAAAGATTGCTGCACCTTGTGCTGGAAAGCAAATTTGCAGAAGTCTTTGCTGCCCGTCTAAAACCTGCAATCATCTCAAGCAGTTGTAAGTGGTTTTGCGGGCAGAGACCGCATAAGTTATCGAAACCACCTTGAAAACTACACCCCCAGATGTAGGTTTCTTAATTGGGCTTCAATTCAGCTTGTTCGGAGTCATCTCCTCCTCCCCCAACCACATGCCCAATTGAGAGACTTCACATTTCACAAACGCTTCGCAACTTATTTCAAATCGTAAAGTGACAATAATGGGCATAAACAGCGAATTGCGCAAGCTAAACGATTACCGTCAGGCTTCACCTTCACCGACCGATGTGAAATGCCACAAATTAGACCGCGCTGACACAGAGCCAGTGCGGCAGTTGACGGAGAGAATTCGTGAAATGTGTTGCGATTTTCATCGGATGACTAACACCGGACCGGTGAACCATTCGGCCCGTAGATCGAGAGCTTCAATTGTATGCCCCAACGAGTGTCTGGCGGGGACTTTTTCACAAGTTTTGCGTGACGTACCTTGCATTGCAATGCAGCTGCACAGCCAGAGTAAGTGAGTGTGTTTGTCTTTCTATTGAGACAGTGGGAAAGTTTTTCTACATGCCAGAGTGCCATAGAAAATTGCCTGTAAGCAGGAAGAACTGCGAACAGAAAAGAAGGTCGACAATTCCACAGACACGTGGAGAACACAGTTTTTCTAAAGGGCAAGATCAAGATCGAAGGCACATCAACGGCCCCGTGAACTTTCGCTTTCACATCGCTGTGCATGAGGCATACAGCGACATTTAATGACCTAAAAGTGACTGACTTCAATTTTTCTTCTTTTCGGAAACACGATCACTGACCGTGAACATTCGAGAGAATTCGGCCTAGGTTGCAAACTTTAGCGACCAGTGCTTGAACCGCAGGTTAAAGGAAATGAGGGCAACGAAGTCAATGACTCTGCATGTTCAGCCACAGACAGAGACTAAGAGAAACAGAGAGAAAGTTTTTGTGACAGAACCTGGGACTTAATGATTTAAACTTGTAGTGCAAATAAAAGGTTTTTTCTTGTGAATCTAAATTAACGGTTTTTTTTGCAACAACGTATGACGTTTGACGTCCTACGTCACATACGCTGGTGACAGTACAAGTGCTAGTCAATTGTGGTTGTTAGCAGCAGAAACTGCAGTCGTATGGTACGTAATAATAAATAAAAAGAAAAACAATAACCAACGCAACAACTCATAATGCCAAAAGCCCTGAAATCATAAAAATCTTGAAATAAACAAAATTACGAAAAAGCCAAAAGCCGTAAATGTCAGATTCCCAAAAAGTTAAAATGGCAAAGGATCAAAATGCAGCCAAAATCCAGAAGAGCCAAAGTCCAGGGAAGCTTAAAACAGAAATCTAAACAAGGTCTTAATACAAAAAAGGTATAAAAAGAAAATACTTAATACAGGAAGGTCTAAATACAAAAAAGATATAAAAGGAAAAGCATTAATACAGAAACGCCAAAATCCAGAAAAGCCTAAATACAGAAAAGTCAAAATTAAAAAAAGGCCAAAAACTAGAAACGCCAGAATCTAGAAAAGCCTTGATACAGGAAATTAAAAACACAAACAGGATACAGAAATGCCTAAACACAGAAAAGACAAAATCTAGAACAGTTTTAATTTACAAAAGCCCAAAGCCAGAAAACACAAAACATCCTTTACGCAGAAAGTCGAAATACTCAAAAGACTTAATGCAGTAAAGCCTAAATTCAGAAAATCAAAAATCTAGAAAAGTCTAAATTCAGAAAAGCCAAAGTCCAGAAAAGCCAAAGTCTAGAAAAGCCAAAGTCCAGAAAAGCCAAAGTCCAGAAAAGCCAAAAGGTAGAAAAGCCTTAATCTAGAAATGTCCAAATAACAAAAATGACAAAATCCAGAAAAGACTAAAACAGAAATCCCTAAATATGGAAAAGGCTTTATCCTGAAAAGACTATACAGAAAAGCCTAAACACAGAAAAGCCAAAATCTAAAAAAGCCTTATGTCAGAAAAGCCAAAGTTCAGAAAAGTCAAAAACTAGGAAGGTAAAAATCTAGAAAAACCCTAGTACAGAAAAGAAAAAAATCAGATAAGAGAAGCCAAAATCCAGAAACGCCTCAATACAGAAAAGCCAAAATCTAAAAAAGCCCTAAATCAGAAAAGCCAAAAGACAGAAAAGCCGAGAACCAGAAAAGCCAAAATCCAAAAAGCCGAAAGCCATAAAAGCCGAAATCCGGGAAAGCCAAAATCCTTAATCATTGATGATTTAAAGAGCCAAATTTCTTACAAAAAGATAAATCCCCAAAATCCCGAAATGCCAAATGTCCACAAAACGTTACATCTATGGCTAGTGCCAGCTACGAAAGTGACAATATTAAGATTCGACATTAAAGGAAAGCCGCACAAGCTACATAAAGGTAGAGTAGAAATCGGCGGTAACCTTTTGAATATACGTTTCTTCAGAATAAATTTATTTGCGCCCAAATAAACCTCTTTTCGCTTTCAGAACAATAAAAGACCATTGCTTTCGCTTTCAGTCAAAGACTGTCTTCGCGCGTAGGAGGTGCCTCCATGCAAATCTCTAAACAACAATAAATTACATGTGTAGCACACCGTCGTGACACACTTTTGCACACGCCCTTAAACCATCAAGCTGCTGACGTACATCATTGTCCACGCCTCTGAAAATTCCGTTTCCAGCAAATCTCTATGTAACAGTTTCAGTGTTTGCCAGATAATTCCTAGTCCTTATTAGATCCCACAGGCCGAGGAAGGAAAACATTTTAATTGACTTTCGCTCCGATGGGCTAACACGCCGGCAACACGACGCATAGAGATGCGTTATTCATGGAAATCATCAATTATATCTGCTCTCCGAAGTTCTATAAATAATACGGTTGATGTTCGGTCGCCCTGCCTGCCGCCCCCTTGTTTGGCTCTTATCATAATCACTTGGATTGCTCTACGAAAACCCCATAAGATCAAGTAATTTTACAGCCTCGTCGTCGGTTATTTATCTGCTCTCCTCCCAACGGAGAGTCAATTATCTAATCTACTTTAGATAAAAGTCAAGCGAAACAAAAGCCATTTGCAGCACAGGGCTCAGTGCACACTGCACACCCCTATGCTGTGCGTTCCGACGTGCACACCATCGAGCAAATATGTGGACACGCTACCGGAGCTGTTCTCCCCATCGCCAACTGTGATTGAAGCGTGTGTTTGCCCAAGGTATTGGCATAATCGTAGTTATCCTAGGAGCAGGAAATAGATATCCTCGTGTTGGCCGCAATGGTGATGATCGGACTTCATTGGGGGGCCGATTAGTGGCAAAAACAAACATTCTGTCGGAATGGATGACGCACTCAGTGGAGCTTTCTCTAGATGGCTTCTGACCAGCGGAGCGTAATGACGATAGGAAGTGATACGTGAACATTCATTTCGCATACACGCCGCGGCAGGCCATACCATGTCGGGCTGAACGTGATTTCTGAAACGCTTGACACAATTCTCTGAATGCTTTTTGACCAAGCCAACTCGGCCGAAAGCGAAAGCCAGCATCAGCGCGCTCGAAGTTCATTAGAAGCTTGCTGTCATCTCTTGATGGACTGCAACGCGATATGCTAACTTCAGCGAGTGGAAACGACATGGCGTCACTGGTTGGGCAAAATGCAAGGTTTAACGCATCGAAAGGCACTTTCAAGTGCTGTCATTCGGTCTGCATGTAGCAGCGCATTCGCGGGTTTTGCTCTACATGTGCAACTGCCTGAAGGCCAACTGAAGGTGGAACTGAAAGCGCGTTCGTCTGTTAAAACCGTGAATGTTTCTTCTTCACACCGGGCATCGCGTTTCACAACAATTAATGCCCCCAGAATTAGAGGTGATGCATTCCGAGAGAGTCTTGTTTACACAATTCCGAAAACGCATCCATTGACACATGCCGCGCTACGTGAATGGATGAAGCGCGCAAAGGTTAATGTGAATTTGAAAGATCTCTGCTGCATGATTAGTAGCCGATCACTGATGAATGAAGCGGATGTAGCGGGAAATCAATATTGATGGGAACTGGAAGTGAAGCAAAGATGTAATCGTTGCGTAATGACAGAGAAATTGAAAGAAATTAAATCTGTCAGTACTGTTATCACCATCAGTTGAGGCCGGAGTAAGACTTTGGGAAATGGCATTAGCGTCATGCAAATTCGAGAGGTGTGACAAATGAGACATAAAATTCGGTTAAATAGATTAGAATGACGCGGACTGAAAGATGAGACACAAGAAATGGGCAGGCCTTGGGGACAACCACGCCTAGAGTGAGTAAGGCAATGATGACTTGCACTAGATACTAGACCACACTAGATGGGCTTGTTGCAAAAGGTTTTTAAAGAAGACGAAGAATAGAAAGGGAGCACGTGCAGATGGACACGCGATTAAACTACTCGTGGACGATTCATTTTATATATCCATGTGGTAAGTGACTTCTATTTTGACGTACAAAACTTTGTTATAAATGGTGTTTTGAAGTTCCTGGAAGTTTAATAATAATGATAACAATTGTTGGCGCGACAGTCCACAGGGGGACCAAGGCCTAGCTTGCTCATCAACTACTCGTGTTGTGCGCGCTACTGTTCTCTCACGAGTAGAAATAACCTACATATTTTTTGCGACTCCGAATGGCGAAATTTGAGAAGCTTTTTCTTAGACAGTTGTTACTTTGAGTGTTGTTAGCAGCTCGAAAGAGGTGGTGCCGTGAAAAATTCGAGGTGTTCAGCCGTTAATGGAACCTAGACCCTTCGGCGTGTGAGCGTCGCCACCCGACCTTGATGACGTTAAAATCCTCCAAACAGAAAAACATACCATCCAAAGAAACACCCTGGAAACTGCACCTATATTATAAAGACCAACAACAATATGAGTAGGAAACAGGATATACAGAACATATCTGCTGTATATTCAGCACTTGTAACGGCTTAGAAAAATTGTATGAAATTCATAATTGAAAATTCACATCATTCAAGACAGATCTCCACAAAAAGTGGTGCTCAATTTTTTGTTTTTTGTGAATCTAGTTTTTTTTGTTCTCCGTAACAATAATTTTAAATAACATCTACGACTTGTAACAACAACACAATTAATGTAAGTCTATTGTTCATTGCATTTACTATGCATGAATGTAAACTGTTTTGTTTTATTGTTTCAATAAAAAGCAGATCCCCTAATGAAGGCAGCAATCCCTGCCCAAAAGTTGGGAAAATAAAAATGAAATAACCTGGTTTCATTGAAAATCAACAGTGACGAAAAACGCCGACGAAGAAAAGAAACTGTTTCCCCCTGCACAATACTTTTTCAGTTCCTTCTAAACTATGTAAACAATTTCGTCTGTCCGTCAAAACAACGCCGAAGTATTTAAGTTTAACTTGCAATTCTCTTCTATTAGTCACATAAAGGGATGAATGACATTTGGGAATCTTAGCAGCTCAGTTTCCATTTCGAAGAACAACCCTCGGAGCCTTTCATTGGAATGTGGCTTTCAGGAATGCGTTTCAAAATGCCATACGACGCAGAAATTCACCCATTTTCAAGCAAAACCCAAATTGGAAAAACACCGGATGAATTCGGTATCACGACATTAAGAAGTTGTTGGGTACTTTATCATATCGAAACATAAGAACGAAAATGTATTATTGGATGCATTATTGGGTTGGCTGATTAAGTATTTGCAGATTTTTAAGTTTTCTGGCGTAATCGAAATGTCAAATATATATATATATATATTTTTTTTTTGTGTTTTTTGATAGTTAATACTTCAACTGTCAATCAGTAGACCGGACTTTTTTTGATCGGTTATGTAGTTTTCATTTGGCGTCTGTTGAAAAATGGGAAATCAAAACGAACTTTTTCGTCATATTTTGCTTTTCATTTCCGGAAAGGAATAATCGCACCACAAGCTCCCAAAATGTTATGTGCGGTTTGTGGTGACGAAGCTTTAAAAGAACGACAGTGTCAAAATTGGTTTACCAAATTTCGTTCTGGTGATTTTTCAATCAAAGATGAAAAACGCCCTGATCGTCCTGCTGAAGTTGATGACCAAATCAAAGCAATAATCGATTCGGATCACAGCAGGCTTCATGTATCACATACACGCATTGAAAATCGTTTAAGACAACTTTGCTATGTACGCAAACTCAATATATGTGTTCCACATGGACTGAAAACATGCGACCATTTGCTTGGAAGTGCTTCGTGCGCGAGCAACTTTTGTTGGATTTGGCTCAATTTGAAACACCCATACAGTCGATTGCTGTCTACTTTCGGGCTCATACGCATTCGTAACTCCACGATTCATCACCTGTCACGATGTCATAGACGTGTTTCGAAGCACCGCGATTTTATTTTTGGAGCATTTCTTTCGACCAATCGACACGAGCCTTTTTTTTTGAGCGATTGACAAATTTTGTGAGATCCAACGCGAACAAATTTTTTCGACGATCAAATGTTTATGCAATATTGAATGTATGCTGGTCCCACTAATGCCTAAGGTTGTCTGAATCTCACGATAGGTCACATCACGATCTTGCAATATCAGTTGGCGCACAGCATCAATGGCTTCCGGAACAACAACTGATTTTGAACGACCTTCACGAAATTTGTCTTGGGGTGAACGGTTGAATTCACCATACCATCAATAACAACACTGGTCCTTGATGGAGCTTCATCGCCAAAAATTGAATAAAGTTCATCGATGCACTGTTGTTGAGTTAATCCACGTCGAAATTTGTAAAAAATAATCGCACGAAAATGTTCACGACTTAATTCCATTTTTTGGGCTTTTTTTAAGTTACTGTAAACAACACAAATAGCGCTCGTATGTCAAAACGTTCGTAACCTCAAAAATGTCAAACTTAACGATAGAGCTGTCAGTTACCAGATTGCAACATTAGGGTTGCCCAATCCCGAAATATACACAAAAAATCGTCTAGTTTGAACTTTTACCACCAAACCGAACGATCAATTCAAATGTTTACAGCGAAAAACTTACAAAGTTGAACAATGGAGTTGAAGAAAAGCGACTCGAATTGACAAATCGGAGAGGTGATGTATTTTATCATGATAATGCAGGGCAAAACACATTTTTGGTCACTCGACAAAAATTATTGGTGCTTGCTTGAAATGTTTTGCCACATCCACCATATAGTCCTGACCTTGCATCATCTGATTGCTTTTTATTTCTATCTTTGCAAAACGCCTTGAATGGTAAAAATGATGCTGATGTCAAATAGTACCTAATAATAATAATTGTATGGCGCGAAAGTCCACAGGGGGACTAGGGCCTAGCTTGCTCATCAACTACTCGTGTTGTGTGCGCTACTCACGAGTAGAAGGGACATACAGTTTTTTTGCCGACTCCAAACGGCGAAGTTTGAAAAGCATTTTCTCAGACAATTATTACTTTTCGATTGTTGTCAGCAGCTCAAAAGAGTTGGTATCGTGATTTTTCACGAGGTGTTCAGCCGGGAATTGAGCCTATACCCTTCGGCATTTGAGTGTCGCACTCTACCCAATACGCCACGGAGACCACAAATCGTACTTGGTTCAGTTTTTTTTGCTGAAAAAACCAGAAGTTTTATAAACCTTGAACTATGATGCTGTCTGAAAGGTGGCGCAAGGTCGTTGCTCAAAATGGGCAGTACAGTACAGAATAAAGTTATTTCGTTCCATGTTTGTGTCTTTTCAACTACTAAGTTGCCAACTCAACATATTCCCAAACACGTGATTTTGAAAACAGCGTCTCAAACTTTCGTAAGTCGTTGTAGTAAGTTGTTAAATACCAAGTGTGAATTGAATTGTTTGACAAATGACGGACATGACGCATACCACCTGTCGATTTACTTTCCAAATCAAAAAGATTAAAAGTTCATAATGAAATGAATTTTAGAAGATGAAGTTCAAAAGTTGATATAGCAGACGGAGTTTCAAACACAGAACAAATAGAAAGCCACCAGTAGCCAATCATACGAGTCTTAGAAATTTCGAATAAACTTTTTATAAAATGCTTTGAAATGCAAATAACTGCACAGTATGTATATTTTCTGTATTTAATCGACGAAAATAGTAAAACGCGTCAAGAGAAGTTTACACAGTTGCTACTTTAAGCGGTCTTGTTGACGTCAACTGTGCTATGAATTGATACCACACAGTACATTAAAGCTGAGACATCTTTGTGGTCCCAAAATGAAAATATTTAGGTTCAACCAATATGTGTGATCAGTTAAAAAAAAAATTAAATTAAAAAAAATTAAATTAAAAAAAAATTAAATTAAAAAAAAATTAAATTAAAAAAAAATTGAAATGAATCCGCTGTGGCCGCCGTGGCGGTAGAGTGCGACGCTCACACGCCGAAGAGTGTAGGTTCGATTCCCAGCTCAACACCAATTTTTCGAATTTTTCACGGCACCACCTCTTTCGAGCTGCTGACAACACTCAAAGAGTAATAACCGTCAAAGAAGGCTTCTCAAATTTCGCCGTTCGGAGTCGGCAAAAAGCTTTAGGTGCCTTCTACTCGTGAGAGAACAGTATGCGCGCACAACACGAGTAGTTCTTCAGCAAGCTAGGCCCTTGTCCCCCTTTGGACTGCAGCGCCAACAATTATTATTCACCGGTCAACTAAACAATACGAATACAAAACGTTTCCTGTAGCGGATATTAATTGGGGAAATCTGTTGCATCCGGCAGAGACAACAAAAATTAACATAACTTTTCATAAGCTGGCTGATTTCTGGAATTTTTTGTGTAAAGGGGACGTGAGGCAAGCGGTAGTTTAGCAGCATTAAAAGCACACCGGTTTAAAAGACACACGAAAGAACCCTTCGCTGCGACCAATATTGCCATGTTACACATTTTGGTTGGAGATTCTTTAGTTTTCCAAACCTTGAGATACTTAAACCTGTTTGCTCATGTAGATACAGTCAACAGTGTGGACAGAGTCGTAATAGACAATGCGCCACATTGAAAAAATTGACATGTGCATGACTTCAACCACAAACCAAAATGAAACTTCGCCCTTCAAAATCTTTTACAGAGGAAGAGTTCCTGTTTGCGGAATTTAAACGAATTAAATGAAGTGTAAATGAGCTTCCTACACCACCTCTTTCCCTCAGAGCTGAAAGAGACATTATTTTATTTGTATCATTATTTCACCCCTAACCAAAGCGCCCCTTTGAGGGAAGGGATACATCTCTTCAGTGAAAATTTAGCTTATAGCAAACGTCTGCAGTAGAGACGTACGGGTATCTCGGAAGTAAGCTTAGACAAAATAAATTATTTCAAATTTCAATATATTCAATGAGAATGACGATCAGAAGACAAGGCTTAGCATTGAAATTCTGCTCAACACGACTCAAATAACGTCATCTCTGAGAGCATTAGATGACTAAGGACTGGCATTTAATTAGACCTGATGACTCCGAAAAAGGCAAGTACTCCCTGACAAAATGGATTTCCTCACAGATGTATTGCAATGGGGTAACCAAAGGGAATTCCGAAGCTAAATAAAGTACTTGTGCAAATGAATTCCGATTCAAATGCAGTAGACGGCTATGGGGCAGGTATGACGACAGTACTTTTCAATGACTTAGCTTGGGCACCCCGTCACTACAACCAATCACAAATTAAGGTGCTTCCCGGACATGAAAATGTGCAATGGACATAACTTCGAACTAACTGACATTATTTTTTAACTTTGTTGAAATCGGGATGGACAAGAGATCTTTCCAACAAGCTTCCAAACACAGTATGATCCCTGTCTGCAGTATCCAGTCGCGGATGTTGGTTAAAGTTTTTTCCTGATACTGTGTGTCGCTTTAATTAAAATTCTTTCACCAAGCAACTGTTCCATTGGACAGACTAGGAACAATTTTACTGCTCCGTAATGCTCCACATCCCTTAAATGTTCGCTAAATCATTAAATTAACTCTACTGTCCTATCTGTGTCTTGGGAAATTGTTCATCGACATAGGAATTAAATTGAGTGACGTGAGAAGCATGTCTATTCATTTTCACTACCCGGTAAGCAATTGATATTGCAGAAAACCCATCATTAGAAAATAATTTTCTTCCAAACTGAAAGACAATCCTTAAAAAAGCACAATTCTCCTAACAAAAACAGACAAAAACAAGGGAAATGTGTTCAAGATCCGGTCCCCAACCGCCGAAAACAGATACATGTCGTTGCCTAATGGTAAAATCTATGATTTCCTCTTTCCAGCACAAATATTGAAACAAGCAAGAAGTACAGTGCATTAATCTGGAGCGGAATTGAAAGAAAAAGACCACGGGATGTGAATGAATTCTGTTGGGAGTTGTGCAGGGAGTTATCTTAAGAGATGGGAAATGAGACAATATTTCATTTATGTTTCCGTCAGACTGAACAAAAACTGACGCAGCAGTGGCACAAAGAAATTACGGAGATAAATCAATGGAAACATTCCCATCCCAACTCAGTGAAGATTCTGCGAAAGAAATATCTATCCTTCTTCTTCTGTAGTTTATAGCATGTCTATGGTTTTCCATGAAATTCATTGCGTTGATGGGAAGGTCAATGTCATAAATACACAGAGTTGTCTTTACCTAACTCGTTGAAGGTATCTTCTCCAACACCGATTTCAAATCCTGCCTCTTCCATGCATAGCTGACCGTGATTGAACCTCCCCACCTGGTTTGTTTATCCTTCGCTCATACTCCGCCAACTTCAAGCCAATGTGGCATTGGAAGCAATCAGTAGAAATCCGACAACAGCCAGTGAGGAAAGAAAACAAATTAAACCCCATTTCACATCAATTTGCACGCTTTACCGCTTCGCCCCAAACATAATCCGGAAGCAACGAATATAAGTTTCATCAATAGCCGGTCCACAGCAAACGAATCTCATACGGCATCTCGAAGCCCAAACAAAGCCATGATGTCGATATCGAGCAGCCACAAGATGTGACACAACTCTGCCCCTGAAGATGATAATTCCACAACAAAGCGGAACCTAAATTCTTCAAGTAATCTCAAGCGAAACACATCAGGTATACGTAAGTGGTGGATATTAATTCATTATAAACAACCCGACAAGTGCCTGGAGAATACTGATTTCGAATTCATTATTCTGAATCAATCAACTCACGGATGACTTCTCTCTTCAGCCGGCTGGAGCGGGCACAAATCCATGACTAACACCCATACAAGTCCCAGAATCTCAGTACATCATGTAGACAACGCACTTGGTCGGACACGGCTTCGAGTGCCCCACACAGAGAATACCGCCTCACAAACTGGTTATCGATTTTTTAACAGATTAACTTTAATTATTCAAATAAAGGTATTCATGACACACCGACTGCCGGAGAGTGGCTCGGCGTTTCTTAATAATGGATGACCGCATCAAGCGGGACTCCGTTCTATTAATTTTGAGTGAAATCCGAGGTAGATGTTGTCATTAGGGACGGCGTTTACCGTCAGGGATCGTTTTCGTCCGAAGAACACTCCCTTTGCAAGAGCGGGGCGCATTTTTGAAAGCATTAACCCAGTTTTCTTTAATTTGCTTCACTGGTGACAGAGAAGGGGAACAGAAGTAAAGCACTTACCTCTTGTGTTATGGTCAATTCGTGTTTCGTATTCTCGTACAATGCATCCAGCTCCTCGCATTTGAGTTGGAGAGCGCTCTTCTCGTCGAGCAACACCAGGCCAAATTGGGCGGATTGAATTTTTTCACTGCTGGCTTGATCTAACTCACGGGATAGGCGCTGAATCTCCAGGCGTAACTCTTCAATGGTGGCTGCATCATCAGCAGCTGTTACGGAGCCGCTGCCACCTCCTCCGGCTGCGGCAGGAGAAGTCGTCGAGGACATGGTTTACTCGCGGCGAAAACAATTCTGACAGAGGAACAGGAACTTCCCCACAGTGGTACTGCTGCTGCTCTTGGTGCTGTCGCCTCGTTTGGGGGGGCTGTACACTCCACACGCTCACTCACAATACACACACTCCTCACAGGAAGTTGTTTTTGTGTTTTCACTTGTTTTTTTCGTCTTCTTTTTACCGTTTCTTTTTTTTACCAAATTAATGAGGGAACACCACTCTTGTGTTGCAAACACCACTTCGCCGACCGAACGTACACTTTTTTCTTTTTGTATCAATGCCACATATGCACAACAATGGACTTCGAATGCGAAACAATCCTTTTTTGAATCTCTATTCCGTTTTGTTCTTGGGGGGTTTTGTTTTTTTCTTTATTCGTTTTTCGTTCTATTTTTCTATTTTTTAACAACAGATTTGTGTTGCGTTTTTCATCGGAGTGAAACTTTATTTTTTTTTTCTTTGGGATACCTCTATCTTCTACGTGTGGATATTTCGCTGGACGTTTGTTCACTTTTTTCTCTTTGATTCCTTTTGGTCGCCCCTTCGCTCAGGTGAAAGATAATTCGCTTTTATTGGATTATGTGTTGGCGATGAAGTTGCGGTGAGTTTATTTAAGCAGAGACAACGTTTGGATGGAAAGATGAATGGAGGTGTAGGGAAGAAACTGTTCGAATGCAGAGTTTTGTACAAAAAATAAATAATAATTAACTTTTTTTTCACTTTTCCTCCCCTTTATTCGTTGAGGTACTCTTGCGTACGAGAGTGTGTGACGGAATGTCGTGGAGATATGAGAAAACCAGAAATGAGGCAATCAAGTTCGATGGTATTCGGAACTGTCAAATTGTTCAGAAAATGAGTCAAGCATATGTGTGAAAGAGATGCCAGGATGACGTGCGCATAGGATGTGTTCAGCAGCAATAGAATTTCCATTAACATCTGGGATGTGTTTGGTAGGAGAAGATACAATAAAATATTTATAAGTTCTTTGATGAATGTTTTTAAGAGATATTTTAATTTAATTTACTTTTGTTTATAGACGAATAATAAACAAAAGTAAATTAACTATAAATTAACAAAAAATGTTATTTGTTATAATTCTTTTACAGAAATGAATTAGAAATATTGAAACAAATGCAGCATTTTTGTACTTGTAAAAATTATAATTTCATATCATATATTTATGTGTTAACTTCACAGTCAGAATTTAACAAACAGACTTTAATACATCAAGCAAATATTTCGTTTTCACTTAACGTGAGAAATTCCTAATTAAATTCAAAATACAAAGTTGTAATAATGTATATGATCTGGCAGACATTAAATGGCTTATGTTCTTTTGGCTCATATTTCATATTGCTAGGGCGATAGAAACAGGACAACAAAAAGCCAAAACAATCAAACAAAAGTAGAGTTGATTTTGTAAAAATAAACTGATAATTTTATTTGGCATCTTGGCAATACATATTAAATTTTTCATATATTCGGACAATTACGCACCTACTTTGACTTGAGTCTACAAAGCACTTTCTATTTATCCAATTGCATAATTTTTTGATTTTTGTTTTTAGCTGTACAGAGTTTTATATCTTTACAGAAAAAATCGAAAATTACATTGAATGCAATAAATTGAAACACAACCTTGAAAAACGTTTTATCAACGAACGTAATTATAGATTAACTGCTTCTCCTATTTTTTCACTTTTCGATACGCATTCCTATCTCGTAAATTAATTGGTTTTCCTTTGTGCCAAATTTGTAAATGAAAACCAAACAAAACAGAAAATGGACCGTCGTATATTCAATTTTAGTCTAAAATTTTGAGCATTAATAAATAAGTTAAGCTTACGGAGCATACATTTCAAGTAGCACCACGTTCAGTTGCATTTAGTCTACAATCGATAATAACATGAAAGGGCAGGCGGCTGCTCAACAAAACCTGCTATAGAATGCCAAGAATCTTTAAATCACATCGTCAAATCACGTCACATCGAAGTTGTTGTTGTGCATGACCATGGTTTAATCAGTACTCATAAATGGATTCGAAGCTTCGGTGCTTAGTTCCGATATCTTCGCCGCGCTTGAGAAAAACATTTGACGGAAAATTGTTGGTTCCGTATGTAAAGAAGAACCAATCGAGAGACGCTACAATTACGAACTGACTGCGATCTACCTCGAAGTTTACATCATGACAAAAATTAAGCTCGTAACGTCTAGTGGGCAGGTCACCTAGCTTAATAATAATAATAATAATAATTGTTGTGGACTGTAGCCACAGGGGGACCAGGGCCTAGCTTGCTCATCAACTACTCGTGTTGTGCGCGCTACTGTTCTCTCACGAGTAGAAGGGACCTACAGTTTCTTGCCGACTCCGAACGGCGAAATTTGAGAAGCTTTCTTAGACAGTTATTACTCTTTGAGTGTTGTCAGCAGTTCGAAAGAGGTGGTGCCGTGAAATATTCGAAAAATTGGTGTTGAGCTGGGGATCGAACCTAGACCCTTCGGCGTGTGAGCGTCGCACTCTACCCACTACGCCACGGCGGCCACGGGTCACCTAGCTTACATGAGGTAAAAAGAACATCGCGGAATATTCGTTGCAGGTCGTTTAATGGCACATACTAGAGACAGTATATGAAGAGACTTGATGTTGGAACGTACTTAAAATAATAATATAATGGACAAGCATGGATACGTAAAAATACTTTAGAACACTATGCTACCCTTTGCTGAGGAGGACATGTTACTAAAATGGACGTTCCAACAAGATAACGACCCGAAACACACCAGTAAATTGGCAAGATATGGTTTCGGACCAATGGAATTGAGGCTATGGATTGGCCAGCTCAATCTCCTGACCTCAATCCCATTGAAAATCTGTGGTCAGATAATAAGAAAGCGGTATTTGATGATAGTCTCAAAAGCAACAACCAACTTTGGGCTGTAGTCGAACACGCATGGCAGGCAATACGATTAAAGAGATGCAACGGTCTTTTAGATTCTATGAAAAGGCTTTGTTTAGCTCATAAAAAATCATGGTCATAAAACGAAATACAAAGTTTATTTAACAAAAAAAAACTCTAAAATATCATTACCAGAGTTGCCTTTTACATTTCGGGATTAGAGAACAAAAACAAATATTAATCATCGAAATTAGCTTTATTGTTTTTTAAAATATTCCCCATTAAGATCTATACACTTTTGCATGCGTTTGAACCAATTGTCGAAGCACTTTCGCCACTCTGATTGAGGTATCTCCAAAACATGCTTTCTGAACGCATCAACCGCTTCATTTTCACGTTGACCTCTCATTTTGTTTTTTATGTACGGGAATAAAAAGAAGTTATTCGGTGCCCAGTCAGGACTATACCGCGGATGACTCATCAAATCGATGTTTTGAGTGCTCAAAAATGCAGTTGTAGCAAGAAAAAATTAATGTTTTAAGTTTCTTTGAGATAAACACTTGTCTTCAAGTTCAATTTCAATCCAAAGCATAGCTTGCTATTTTCCCAATTTTTAAAATCAATCAATTTTACACTCTCTGATACATTGAACGAATATCCTGGCATTTGCAGAAATAATCAGAAGCAGAATTAAGGAACACTTTTTAAATATCAAATTTTTATAAGAGCAAGCGGACGCTTATTAAGAACTTCAACAAGATGGTATGAGTAAAAGTATAAAACCCCCTTCCTTTTCCGTTCATATAAAGCTCTGAGCAGTGAAATAGTAATGTATACTGGCATCTATATATCATTGAGTTAGTGGAAATACAAATATCTTTTAGCGTTAACTTTTCATTGCGAAATAGGAGTACATTTCCCTATTTCGTCCATAAAAAAATGTAAACTGATTTATAAAACAGGAAATATTTCCATTTTTTAACATATGATGCAAACAATATTTCAAAAGCAATAAAATAGTGATATTATGGTAAAAAGTATTTTATTCGGATAATACGAAGATTGCCTTTTATGTTTCGGTATTGGGCAACCCTAGTGTTGCAATCTGGCAACTGCCACCTCTATCGTAGTTTGACATTTTTGAGGTTATAAGTACTCGGAACGTTTTGCTATACGAGGAGATTCATCTCGCCCAAAAAATGGAATGCACGAGTGTTGTTTACAGTAACTTAAAAGGTTAATTTCGCCCAAAAATTTGAATTTAAAAATTTTATTACAAAATTATTATTTTATTATTATTTATTATTTTTTACAACTTTTGACGTGGATTAACTCAACAACAGTGCATCGATGAACTTAATTCAATTTTTGGCGATGAAGCTCCATCAAGGACCAGTAGTTATCGATGGTATTGTGAATTCAACCGAGGTCGTAGTTCAGTCCAAGACGAATTTCGTGAAGGTTGTCCAAAATCAGTTGTTGTTTCGGAAACCGTTGATGCTGTGCGTCAACTGATATTGCAAGATCGTCATGTGACCTATCGTGAGATTGAGACAACCTTAGGCCTTAGTGGGACCAGCATACATTCAATATTGCATGAACATTTGACCGTAAAAAAAATTTGTTTGCGTTGGATCCCACACAATCTGTCAATCGCTTAACAAAAGGCTAGTGTCGATTGGTCGAAAGAAATGCTCCAAAAATACGATCGCGGTGCTTCGAAACACGTCAGTGACATCGTGACTGGTGATAAATCGTGGATTTACGCGTATGAGCAAGAAAGTAAACAGCAGTCGACTGTATGGATGTTTAAATTGGCTCGAAATCCAACAAAAGTTACTCGCGCACGAGGCACTTCCAAGCAAATGGTTTTTCTGAAAAAAACAGGCGACATGTCGCAACCGTACCACTAGAACAACGCAGAACAGTCAATTCTGTGTGGTACACAACAACTTGTTTGCCAGTTGTCTTCCAAGAAATCAGGAAAACCAACCGCCGAAGACGGATAACTCTTCACCACGACAATGTGAGTTCTGACACATCGGCTCAACCAACTGCATTTTTGAGCTCTCAAAACATCGATTTGATGAGTCATCCGCCGTATAGTCCTGACTTGGCACCGAATGACTTCTTTTTATTCCTGTACGTTAAAAAATAAAATGAGAGGTCAACGTTGTTCGACAGCTGAAGAAGCGGTTGATGCGTTCAGAATGCATGCTTTGGAGATACCTCAATCAGAGTGGCAAAAGTGCTTCGACAATTGGTGCAAACGCATTCAAAAGTGTATAGATCTCAATGGGGAATATTTTGAAAAACAATGAAGCTATTTTCGATGATTAATATTTGTTTTTGTCCTCTTATCCCGAAATATAAAAGGCAACCCTTGTACTGCTGCGATATTTTCGGTTGATCGACCTGGTCGAAGTCGCGTTGTTGTCTTTACATCAGTTACATACCCAGTTTCAGCAAATTTCCGCTTATCGTGAGCGATCCATCTCATTTTTCGAGTCAGAAGTTTCGACCCTAGCTCATTCGACACATCCAAAATAACAGTGGTGGTCAGGCGTTCTTCTGTGTGGCATCTCTAAAGAGTCCTTTATCAAGTTCACGTTGACCCTAAAGTAGAAAAACTCTCTAACTACACATATTTAGACCCAGGTAATTCTTAACGGATCAATTCTTTGTCAAAAGCATATTATTTCGCTTTATCCTCGTTCACTCTAAGAACAACTTGCTTCGCCTGCCCCTCAATAGCTATGCCTCAACATCCCATTGGAAACGGACGATGATATCGATGTCCTGGAAAAGACCTAAGAGTGCAAATCGACACTTACCACCTATTCGTAGATTTTAAGGCCGTATATGACAGTGTGCATAGAGACGAGCTATACAGTGCCATGTCTAGTTTTGGTATTTTTACCAAACTCGTCAGATTGTGTAGGATGACGATGGAGAACTCTCGCTGCTCCGTCAAGGTCGATAACGAACTCACCGAGACCTTCAATGTCAAAAAGGCGACGCACTGTCATGTGACTTCTTTGGCACAATCCTCGAGAAAGTCGTGCGTAACTCACAAGTCAAAATCAGAGGCACGATCTTCCAGAAGTCACGTGATTGGATGAACACAGCGAGCCGTCAATGAGGGGTTTGCTGGCGTTTAAGCGGAAGCGTCTAAAATGGGTCTGGCGGTAAATGAGGGCAAAACTAAGTACATACTGTCATCAAGAAAGGACACACATAATCGACGTCTCGGACAGAGCGTCACGCTAGGCACCAGAAACTTCGAGTTTGTCAAGGACTTCCCGCGGTAAACAGGGACAACAGCACCAGTACCAAAATAAAACTCAGAATCACTGTAGCCAATCGCAGTTTCTTTGGGCTCAAGAGGCAATTGAGTAATAAAGCCCTCTCTCGAAGAACAAAGCGCGATTTATGTAACAGCTTGATCACCCCAGTCCTATTTTATGGTTCGGAAACCTGGACTTTACTAAAAGCGGATGAGTAAACCCTTGGTATTGTCAAGAGAAAAGTTTTACGTGTGATTTGCGTTCCTGTTATTTTACTCTCTCATGAGCTCTCTCTTCTACGAAAAAATTAGCAAATGAAACGCCTTTTGACAGTTTTTCTGCGAACTTCGTTGACATTCATAGCATTTATCTGTGCGAATTTCTACGAAAAGTCGTTTCACAAGTTTCTGCAGAGTTACTCTTTCCAAAAGAGATTCTTATACAAACTACTCACCTACAAATTTCTGTACGGAAATGAATTGGAACAGGCCTTTTTCCACTCAAATTTAAAAATCTGAAATGCAAAAATATTTCCTTCAAAAATCACAAATTCGCGTGTTTCATTTGTGTTTACTAATTGATCAAATCTACCACTGAAATTTCCCCTTCAGCAATTACCACAGTTTTTGTTTTAGTCCCAACACTGGGCGAAACTGATAAAGTGTCAAAATCTCCTGTTCCGTTGAAAGATGCAGTCAAGACCTAAGCGTGCATTATTCACATCCATACGCATGTAGTCTCATAGAAATTCCCTAAGGATTAACACGCGATGACGTTTCCATTGATTCGATTCCTCGAATCTTTTTAAAATAACCCCGAAATCTTGCAATGGACAGAAAATCCAAAGTACAGCATAATACCTGGACTTTCCGTTTGAAAACAAAACATACAACGCGCCGTCGTTGTTGTCGCATCGCCTATGCAATGTCTCTCCTGCCGTCCGAAGGCGGATCCCAGTGCGCACATTTAACACAATTGTGTATTCTGGTCGCGAGTTCTAATCCCTTGAAGGTAGCGCGCTACTGCTTGCAATAAATCGCAGATCTCGCCGACAATGAAAACCAGTTTCCCCGAGGGTTCCCGTATATCCGGACGAGCGGAACAGGTTAATCGCTGCCAGATTTTATGGCCTACAAATACTCGCCGATAATTATAGGAAGTAGACTAATCAAAGACAAGACAAATAACAAAAGTACGTATCTCGCACACTCACTCGCAGCAGGCAATTAGTGAGCAGACGTTAGGGCAGTGGCAGCGCCTTTTTGATTGACATGTAGGGTGAAGGATCAGTTGATGGGCGATTTCAAGTAAGTTGTCGCGACATCCGAATGCTGAAATTTTGGAAAAATGTTTTACTGCTCCACATACATTTTGCCGTTGTGGAAATTTCGATTTTGTCAGTTGCGTTAAATTCAAAGTCAGATTAGACCAATGAGGCTTTGGTAGTTTCGATAAAGATTTTATGGTTGAGAAATTTTGTCAAATATTTTAAACACCCAAGAAGGCAACCATTCATAAGCGCAGAAAGCTGTAAAATAGAAAACAACGAGTACTGGTGTGTTTAACGAACCACTGAAGAGTAAGTATGCATTCAACAATATTGCGACGACTGGAAGTTGAAAATCAACTACCGGAAGTGCGAAACTATTCTTTTCAGAACCCCGTTGTCCAGAGCATCAAGGGACACGAAAAGAATTTGGCGAAAGTTCAGCATATTGGACTCACAAGGGCAGCCATTAACTGTTAAAAGTATGGTTAGATATCTTGGCATTTGGTTGGACCAGTTCCTGCATGGTGGTATCCATGCAGCAACAGTTTTGACCAGCGCTAAGAAAGCCTTCGCTATGGCAAGGGGGCTGTTTTACAGCAGCCAACTTGATACCAGAGTGAAGGTGATCTGCTACATGGCCCTAATACGGCCAATTATGGTGTATGGTTGTCCTGTGTGGTTCAACGTGAGTCCTTCCCAGATGGAAAAGATGAGGGTGTTCGGGAGACAGTGTCTTCGGGCCTGCCTCCGTTTATATCGTACACCCGAATCCCAGTACAAAAAATTCTATCCCAACGAGGTTTTGTACAATGAGGCAAACCTGATCAGAATAGATAATTTTATTATTAAATTGATTCGGGGTCACATAGCTCGAGCCATGACCTCAACCAACAGTCTGATCTTTTTGGCTTACTACCCTAATGAAATGTACCATGAGAAGGTGCGTCTTAACGGCTTTATCCCACTTGAGGCGTTCCTCTATTTGGACACGAAAGGCCTGATACAAGATAGGGAGGGCTGCCCTATCATCTTCCATGTAGCACGCCGAACAGTGGAAAGGCGACTTCAATACGAGCCGGACGTCGCTCGCAGCCACGAAGGCCTCTTACGGTTCAGTAGAGCGATCTCTGCCCGCGATAGAGCAGTCTCTGACAAAGAACGGCTTTTCTTTTTCTTTTTCGATGCCGCCAACTTCTCACACAGGACCAGGATAGTTGACTCATTACGGCCAACTTACATAGTTTAAGGTAGCTATAAGGTAGATTAGGACAAAAACAAAAAAAAAAAAATTCACCACGGAGTATTCGATATATATGTCAAGCATATAAAGAGCATATACTCCCTGGTGCACGCGTCCGTATTGCTGACGGATATAGTTGTAAGATATCTGTAAATATGTTTAAGTTTGATTTAGGATAAGTAAGTTAAAAACATTGACTAAGGAACGTCCAAGTTTTTTTTAATTTTCTTGGGCAACAAAAACAAAACCACTAGACTTAAGATTTAATAAGAATACAAAAGATGTCGAAAGGCAGAAAAAACTAACATAGATTAGCTTAGAGTACTTGTTTAGAATCAGTAAGTTAGATATAAGATTAATATTTTAGATTAAATATTTAAGCTAGTTTTAAGCATTTTTGTCTAGCAACTAAGTTAACGAATTGTAAAGTATTAATAAAAATGCGTTACAAACAAACAAACAAACAGTAAGCATGCGTAGGCAGTGCTCATGATGTATAAGGCGAACGTAATCTTCCTCTTTATACAACGCTCCAATCCACTGTAGATGTGGGTCCCAGCTGACAAGGCTGTCCAACTAACACGACCTTTCGTCAGATACCTCTTATTTCTAACAGCCTGTCGATCGCGACCGGCAATCGGCAAAATTGTTGAAAGATGAAGACACATCGGGCTGGAGCAGTGCTGTCACCTTAGGCGGCACCTTAGGCGTTGGATCCGTTGGCGTCTGGCTGGGTACATGTCTTTGTAAACCCCTTACAAAGAGTGCTCATACTCAGCCCTAGATTAAACAGAAACTTTTTCTTTTAGATAGTCAATCGGATACTGATTTATTTTACTACTGTTATCTGACCTAAAAAAATTAGTTGCTGTACAGAAATCACTTAAGAGAAGATCAAGCACAGTAAACATGAATTTGTTTGCAGCTTTTATTTATTGGGGGTTGGAAAACACTGAACTGAAGCGCATAGACTCGTCAACTTATCTATTCAATGCAGTGATCTACATTTCAATTTCTTAGTCCTCCGGAGAAAACCCAGCAAAAACCAGACAGCCGCTACCCGATCCGAGTAAAGGCCGGAGATTGACAGTGGAATTGCTCTGCAGTGTCTTCACCTTCTCTACAAGCATAGCATAGGGTTTAGTTATGGCACCATATGCTAGGCCTGTAGAAAAGGTGAAGACACTGAAGAGCCCAAGCACCCTGAAGTGATAAGCGAAGGTGAAGTGTCCCATTTGTACGCAAACAAGTCGTCTGACGTCTCTTTTGTCTAAATACCAGAAATGTCGCGGATTTCTTGGGAGCATGCACTTGGTCTGCCTGCATCCTGGAGAGCTATGCCATCTCTGGTTGTGCTGTCGGGACACCCAACCGTCGACGGAAACTCTAGCCAAGGACGCGGGCATTACTTAAGTGAGTTCGAGCCTAGTAAATGACTGTATAGTGCCTTGCCTAGCAAGTTCATTGCCAATCTTGTTTCTCATGATCCCTCGCCCGGAACCCAGATGTTAGAAGAAGTCAGTTATTGAACCTACGCATACATTGTGGTCCAAGATTTACTTTGAATGTTCTCACTCTCTGTCTGCTTTAAGTTAATGATAACGTTTAAAGATTACCAATAATCATTGAAAAACTTCTATCAAGAATTCTTTTCGTGAGAGAGCAATAACATACACAAAACGAATGGTTTTAAAGACCCTAAGTCTTGTGAATCGTAGTGGCCTGTGATTTAAGTCGAATTTGCGGACTCCAGTCACATTACCAAAATCAAGAACTCAATCAGTTCAACGTAAAATTGTTCTTTGGGACCTTCTTGTTCGACGACGGGGAATATTATAATAATAATAATTGGATAGCGCTACAGGCCACATGGGGCCTAGCTTGATTATCATCTACTCGTGTTGTGCGCGCTACTATTCTCTCAGGAGTAGAAGGGACTTACAGTTTATTGCCGATTCCGAACGGCGAAGTTTGAAAAGCTTTTTCTTAGACGGCATTACTCTTTGAGTGTTGTTAGCGGCTCGAAAGAGATGGGTCGTACAAAATTCGAGGTGCTCAGCCGGAAATCGAACTTGGACCTTCGGCGTGTGATCGTCGCACTCTACCCACTGCGCCACGGCGGCCACGGGGAATGTAGGAAAAATGAAAGGTCAACTCAAAATGATTTGTTTGAATTTGTTGAACTGTTTGCACAACTCTCTGGACGTCCTCAGGTAAGTTTTGATCAATTGAGTAATCGGAGAAAACGTGAAAGAATAGCCGATCTTAGCACATCCGCTGAAGAACTTCTTTAAAAACGCAATCAAATCAAGCGAAATAACAGGTATAGACGTAAATCTGATAAAAAAAACGTTCACATAATTTTGCAGTGCTTATCCAGCGGATTTAATATTGATGTGCCAAAATTTAAAAATTATTGCCTTAAAACTGCGAGATTGTTTGTATCTCTGTATCTTTGGTGTTATATGAGTACTTCAGTTCACAAGATATTGATACATGGGCATGAAATAGTTTCTCAGAGTGTGTTACCAATTGGTGAATTAAGTGAGGAAGCATTAGAAGCAAGCAATACGGATTTTAAAATGTATAGAGAGAATTTTAATCGAAAAACATCTAGACAAGACACTCTTACAGATATTAAGAAGAGAATGTTAATATCTCCAGATCCATTTACTACAAACCAGAGAGTAAGAAAGCCTGCAAAAAAAGTTCCATTTAATACTGAAGCTATTGATATGTTCTTGCAACCCGATTTTAACAAAAAACTGCGATTACTTTTCGGACTGAGAATAATTTGTAAATTAAATCTTGAATATGTAAATAAAATGTTTTACTTTTATTTAAAACCCAGATACACAAAATATTTTATTTTCAGATTTTCCAACTTTGTAAATTGTCTCAAAGTATAGTTATACTGTTCTTCCAAAATTTTAATTTTAAAAGTAAGTAAACTGTTCATTTATTATATAATTTTATATTCAATTGACTGCAGAATAAATAAAAATAATAAGTCCATGATTGTTTACAATATTTTGTAAATCCAACCCCTTACTTCGCAAAAAACTACCAAACAAGTACCATTTTTAAAATGTTATAACAGTTCTTTCGGAAACCTGAGCAGTTACAGTTATTCTGACTTTGGATTTGAATTCAGCACACCCAAATCCTTTAGAAAAATATATTTTGGTTAACTCAACTAAAGGGCTTATAATTACCGCCGTCAAACGGCCATTTCTGCCCCACTGTGCGACGGTCAAGTCCGTGAGTATGCTGGCGAACTTAAAACAAAACAATGAACAGAAAACGATTTCTCTGAAGGTTGTTTAATCCGCTGAGGTTTTCCACATTTAACGTTGGGTGATTGGACAAGTTTAAGACTGTGATGTATGAACCACAAGCAATATTTCAGCTAATACTTGTAAGAAACAACACATTGCAGTACAATGGACCAGTATTTGAGTCTGAGTGCTCCAGTGTAGTTGATCCCAACCTCCAACAAAAAAACAACACATTGAATATGTTTTCATGTCGCCATTCGACTCAAGATGCCGATGACAAAAGTTACCTTTTCGCTTGTTCTCAAAAACAAAAGTGTACTTCAAAATCAGTAAGCCAGTTAACAATCAGACACCCAATTTTCGACCTCCTCGTAGGAATCAAAGTGCTGCTCTGCCAATGCGTGTCCCATCGATGAAAACAAATGGTAGTCGGAAGGAGCCAAGTCTGGTGAATACGGCGGGTGGGGTAGCTGCTCCCAGCCAAGTGTTTTGATTGTATCCTGAACCGGTTTTGCTTTGTGTGCAGGTGCATTGTCATGGAGCAAAATTACCTTGCAGTGTCTTCTGGTCCATTCTGGGCGTTTCTCGATTAATGCATGGTTCAAATTGATCATTCGGTAGCGACCAATATTAACCAGGTTTTAGGAGCTCGTAATACAGCATACCTTTATGGTCCCACCAAACACACAGCATTGTCTTCTTGCCGAATCGATCTGGTTTTGCAGTCGATGTTGATGGTTGTCCCAGATTAACCCATGATTTCTTCCGTTTAGGATTCTTAAAATAAATCCATTTTTCATCGCCAGTAACAATCCGATGCAAAACCGATTTTCTTTCCTGTCTTTGAAACAAAATTTCACAAGTGTTTTTTCGGTTTTCCACCTGTCTTTCATTCAGTTCATGTGGCACCCATTTTCCACACTTTTGGATCTTTCCCATTGCTTTTAAACGGTCAGAAATTTTTTGTTGTGTTACATTTAACATTGCTGCCATTTGCTTTTGACTCAAAGTGTCATCTCCATGAAATATCGTTTGCAATTCGGCGTCTTCAAACTTTTTTGGTGGTCTTCCACGTTCTTCATTTCTCACATTAAAATCATTATTTCTGAACCGTTGAAACCATCTTTTGAATGTTGCTTCTGATAAATAATGATCACCATATGCCTCGACAAACATTCGATGCAACTCTGCAGTACTTTTCTTCAAATGAAAACAACAAATTAATGCTTTCCGCAAATCTTCACTTTCTGGTACAAAATTCGACATTTTTAACACGATGAAAAAAAATATGATGTTGTCTGTTCAATGGCTTGATGTATCCTAAAGACAGATGTCATTGCAAACAAACAAAAAAAAATAAGGGCTCGTTTACAACAAATGTTCCCTATCAAAACATTTGTATCTTGACACTTCATACCGGTATAACTATATAATATAAGAATTTGCAAAGCTTTTATAAATACAGTGATTAATGCATTCCAAATCTGGCAAGTATTCTAATAACCGCCTCTTACCCCTTTTCTGCCAATGAGAACCTTTACTTCCAGTCCAGATAAAGGATAAACATTATTCAAAATACATATTTTAACCATCAACTCCAAAAGGGCAAATATAGTGGGTACCAATAAGGCCATATTCACAGCCAAGTTTACCATACACACCGAAGATTGAATTTTCGCGAAATCCTCTCTGTAATTAGGCGGGGTCTTACAGAGAAGCAAAATGACCTCCCCTACGAACAAAGGTGCTTTCATGGCGCGACGCGCAACATTGACTAGCGCTATAAATACTTTTCAGCAGCAATACTGCAATGCAGGCATATCACCAAGTCCTTCTTTACTCCACTTTCGGAATATAGATCAACGCCGAATTTTGAAAATCGGTGTTGTTGCTCGGCGATATTGCTCGAAATCTCTCAGAACACACAACAACACAATGAAAAGGGGTCTGACACCTTTCTCATTAAGGGGTGCATATTAATTTAATGTTCGGCGGAATGTTTTCGTTGGTTGCTACTGGCGACTAGCGGCATTTCAGACCGTCCATTAGGGAAAATCCCCTTGTACATGTAATTCCTTATCAGTTTAACGATCAGCGCTTATGTTGAGAAGCAGAAAGTAAGTCAAAAACTGGACAATTCTGAAGCTAGATTTTGAACCTTAACGCAAGGCATTTTTTTGTTTCCGTGTGTAGGTTAAGAACGCAATAGAAATCGAAAATCTTTGCCTTGTAGGATTCTGGGGTTGTTGAAATTTGATTCGGGATTCTGTTGTCGTGTACATTTGTGCTTTTCCTGGCTTCAGTTATTTTTCCTTTTCAGTGTATTTTTTAAATATCTTCTTCACACTTTTTGGAGTAATGAGTTTTTGGGGATATCCAAAATTATAATATGCAGTGTTTTTATGAACGTGGGTGGTGTCTGAGTTTTCTGATCCTTAGAAGTCATTATATAATATTTCTTCTTCTTCTTCTTCTTCTTGTGGCGCTACAGTCCGGGGTGGACCTGAGCCTCAACCAACATGCCTCTCCAGCCAGCACGATCTTTCGCCAGCTGTCTCCAGTTACGCACTCCAAGTTGGTTGAGGTCCTTCTCCACTTGTGTGCGCCACTTCAGTCTAGGCCGTCCTCTGTTGCGTTGTCCCAATGGCTCGGATTCAAAGACTTTTCGGGCCGGAGCAGTGGTGTCCATACGCTCTACATGGCCTAGCCATCTTAAGCGTTGTATCCGTAGACGCTTAACCAGGCGCATGTCGCTGTACAGCCTATAGAGTTCGTCATTAAATCTTCTCCTCCAGATGCCATCAACGCAAACAGGACCAAAAATCGCACGCAAAACTTTTCTCTCAAAAAGACTAAGGGCTTCCTCATCCGCTTTTGCTAACGTCCAAGATTCTGCGCCATATAGTAGGACGGGGATGATCAAGCTGTTATATAAAGCCAGCTTAGTCCTTCGAGAGAGGGCTTTATTACTCAATTGCCTCTTGAGCCCAAAGAAACAGCGGTTGGCAAGAGTGATTCTGCGTTTGATTTCGGTACTGATGTTGTTGTCCCTGTTTACCGCGGAGCCGAGGTAGACGAAGTCCTTAACTACCTCGAAGTTTCTGCTGCCTAGTGTGACGCTCCGTCCGAGACGTCGATGTTGTGTGTCCTTCCTTGATGACAGCATGTATATATATATATATATATATATATATATATATATATATATATAATATTTATACTTTTTGATAATAAATTCTTTATTTTTCGGGCTTACTAAGGTTGCCGCCGTGGCGTAGTGGGTAGAGTGCGACGCTCACACGCCGAAGGGCTTAGGTTCGAATTTTTCACTGCACCACCTCTTTCGAGCTGCTAACAACACTCGAAGAGTAATAAATGTCTGAGAAAGCTTCTCAAACTTTCAAGCTGCTAACAACACTCGAAGAGTTATAACTGTCTGAGAAAGCTTCACAAACTTCGCCGTTCGGACTTGGCAAAAAACTGTAGGTCCCTTCTACTCGTGAGAGAACAGTAGCGCGCACAACACGAGTATGCTTGGCCCTGGTCTAGCATGATGAGCAAGCTAGGCCCTAGTCCCCTGTGGACTGTCGCGCTAATAATTATTATTACTAAGTAACTAGCTCGTTTGACACCTTTAAGTTAATCTCCACACCTTAAGAATTATTGAAACTTGACACCTTTGAATATTTAGGATATCCGTCATAACAGAAAATAGTTTTTACAAATAATGCTCGATCAGCTTTAGTCCTTTAAAATCGTAAAGGTAAGCACTGTTTCAAAAGCTTCAGACAATATTTGGAATCGCGACAAAAAAAAAAAGCTAGATAAAATGAGAAGAGAGAAACTTGGGGACAAGTTCTTGCTAAGATCCCAAGTATCTACTACCTCGTGACAAATTCGACAAATATTAAAACGGAAGTAGACTTCTGACGAAAAACGATTCAAGCAAAGATGTTAGTGGTATACCATGTGCGGTTCGACTCGCAGCAATCATATTTGTTCGGATCTCGAATGTCCAAAGACTACCTCCCTCAAATGACGTTCGTGTTCGAAAAAGTTTGCCTTAAATGGAGATCGTATACGTAAACCGTACTCATAAATCTCAACGAATTGCAAGCTTTGGCGAAAGTAATTCAATCGATTAAGAACGTTTTGCAAGAAAGTTTATATTTGAATTTTTGGCAGTTTGACGCTTTAAGTCAAAATGGTTCCTTTTTATCTTCAATCTGGAAAATTTTACATTTGTATTCCTTTCATTTGTATTCCTTTCGTGGTCGCCGTGGCGTAGTGGGTAGAGTGCGACGCTCACACGCCGAAGGGTCTAGGTTTGATTCCCGGCTGAACACCTCGGCACCACCTCTTTCGAGCTGCTGACAACACTCAAAGAATAATAACTGTCTAAGAAAGCTTCTCAAATTTCGCCGTTCGGAGTCGGCAAAAAGCTTTAGGTGCCTTCTACTCGTGAGAGAACAGTAGCGCGCACAACACGAGTAGTTGATGAGCAAGATAGGCCCTGGTCCCCCTGTGGACTGTCGCGCCAACAATTAGTATTACTAAGTAACTAGCTCATTTGACACCTTTAAGTCAGACCTTAAGAATTATTGGAACTTGACACCTTTGAATATTTAGGATATCCGTCATAACAGAAAATAGTTTTTACGAATAATGTTCGATCAGCTTCAGTCATATAAGATCGTAAATGTAGCACTGTAGCACAATGTTTGGAATCGCGACAAAAAAAAAAACTAGATAAAATGAGAAGGGAGAAACTTGAGGACAAGTTGTTGCTAAGATCGCAAATACCTGCTACCTCGTGACGAATTCGACAAATATTAAAGCGGTAGTAGACTGGTGACGAAAAGCGATTCAAGCAAAGATGTTAGTGGTTTACCATGTGCGATGAGACTCGCAGCAATCATACCCTAATATCGGACCGCTTAGTTCTCGGATCTGGAATGTCCAAAGACTACCTCCCTCAAATGACGTTCGTGTTCGAAAAAGTTTGCCTTAAATGGCGATCGTATACGTAAACCGTACGCATAAATCTCAACACTGTTCTAAAGTCCATCACGAATTGCAAGCTTTGGCGAAAGTAATGCCATCGATTAAGAACGTTTTGCAAGAAAGTTTATAGTTGAATTTTTGGCAGTTCCTTTGGTTCCTTTTTATCCTCAATCTGGAAAATTTTACATTTGTATTCCTTTCATTTGTATTCCTTTCGTGGTCGCCGTGGCGTAGTGGGTAGAGTGCGACGCTCACACGCCGAAGGGTCTAGGTTCGATTCCCGGCTCAACACCAATTTTTCAAATTTTTCACGGCACCACCTCTTTTGAGCTGCTAACAACACTCAAAGAGCGATAACTGTCTAAGAAAGCTTCTCAAATTTCGCCGTTCGGAGTCGGCAAAAAACTGTAGGTCCCTTCTACTCGTGAGAGAACAGTAGCGCGCACAACACGAGTAGTTAATGAGCAAGCTAGGCCCTGGTCCCCCTCTGGACTGTAGCGCCAACAATTATTATTATTATTATTATTATTATTATTATTCCCTTCATATTAAACAAATTAACCAACTATTGTTCCTTTGCATTTCGAGTGTAACAATTAACAAATACTCAGCCTTAATGAAATGTTTATTAAACCCTAGATAATAACATTAGTATTATCTTTTACTTTATTTTTAGAAAAAAAAAAAACTCTTGTAATAGACAAAGAATAAAACTTAAGAAGTATTAATCTAATATTCGCTTGACGTCCATTTTATGCTTGTAGAAGCAGATTTTTATAAATTCTGTGTTATCTACAGGTCTGTTCCAATTATTTTGTGTATAGAAATTAGTAGTTGAGTAGTTTGGGTAAAAATCTCTCTTGCAGAGAGTAACTATGCCAAAACTTGTGAAACGACTTTTCGTAGAAATTTGTAAACTGTTAGGTTTACGGAGGTTTTTTCATTTTTGATTTGACAGCCATCTGCTGCCGTGTTGCTGTCCACAGTTTTTTCTTGGGCAACAATTCAAATATTTTTTGTTATATATTATATATATATATATATATTATATATATATATATTATATTTTATTTTATATATATATTATATTTTGCTCTCTTGTAAGCTCTCTTCTACGAAAAAATCAGCTAATGGAACGCTTTTTCTTATTTTTTTGGGCAAATTCGTAGACATTCGTAGCAATTCAGAGCAATTGGAACGGACCTAATGATAGGTAGGAGAAACATTAAACGTCATTAAACGTCACGCTGCGTAGATCTTTTTATCGTTTGATATTTTTTGACGGAGTAAAATTCACAACAAGGTAAAGTCAAAGTAAATGCCGAAAGAAAATATGTTGTATTTGAAATTTATCTACGATTGAAAGGTAAAGTCAAAGTAAATGCCGAAAGAAAATATGTTGTATTTGAAATTTATCTACGATTGAAAAGCCTTTTCAACTTCATTTTTCGGTCAAGTATACTTTGTCTCCGTCTATTGTATCACAGGTATTAAGTTCTTCAACCAATAAGTAATAACTTGTAGCAAAAAATGAAATGTTATATTACACATCTATGCTTTAAGGTCGATCTTCAGGTTTGTAAACACTGCCTGTTAATTTTCGAGTCAAAATCATTAGACATATTACGCCGACATGGCGTCACACCTTTTAGTTATATTGTACAAACAGCCTTTCCCAAGAATCGTGCCCAATGTCGCATGGACAACAATCACCTGCAAACGACCGTGGCCACGACGTCGACGGCGCGGTGGTCCTTAATTACGTGGTGCTTTCTTGTGAACTTATGCGTATTCACTGCAGGTAATTTTTATGAGCCCATAAATCATTTCGTGACAACTAATCGTTTGACCAAGACCAAGGGGATATATGATCTGAATAAAAGTTTCAAAGATCATAAGTGAGATAACTTTTTAAATACTAAATCTGCCAAAACTCAATTCAACTTTCTTTAAATTAGCGATTTTTATTCAAAAATATGCAACAAGTGTGTATTATTTGCACACCCAACTGTATGGTAACTTCACTGCGATCGTACGACAGCCACCCTTCCCAACTGTCATTCCTTCAAAACAAAGGAAAAAAATACCACCACATGATGCGAAGCACCACCATCAGCCAACACACCACCATCATGCGGGTGTGTACACACTACACCATTAAGGAAATACCAAACAAAAATTCCACCATTTCAGTTCCCTTAGCTGTTGCGCACTGTGGTAGCAACTTACTCTCTCCATTCAATTCAAGAAAAAAAAAACCAAGGAACCAACTTCAAAATCGCTCCCAACTCAAGCCAACCCTGTGCGATGATAATGGCGATGTGATCCCATATGGCCAGCCATCCGCACGGGCCAGAGCGAGCTAGCGCGAGTGATGTCAGGTGCGCTTTTTTTTGTTATGTTGTTTTCAATTTGAAATGGCATTTTTTTCATCGTTTTCTGTTGTTTTATCTTGTTTGGTTTGCAGCGGAAGTGAACTGTCAAAAAATTGTGTGTGTTGCCTGTTCGTCGATAGCGCAGCAGCGGCAGCCAGAGCGAGAAGAACGTTGAATGTGTTGAATATCATCATTTCGTCGTCGTCGTTGTCGCTGTCGTTGTCGTTGTCGTCGCCGTCTGTGGTGCTTATAGTTCGACCGTCTAGTTGTGGAAGAATTACAGAATGAATTTGGTGTGTGGTGTTCCAATCGAAAGTGTGCAGAGATAAAAATATACAAGAAGTTGAAAAAAAAGAAACGATTCCAATTGTTCTCGGCTTGTAAGAAACAACTCATCGTTGTTGTTCTCAAACAGAAACCGATTCGGCGGAGTGTTAAAATATTGAATCGAAGCAAATTTCAAAGTGAGGCCAGGCCAGAAGAAAAAAACTCGAAAAATCGGTGAAAGAAGAGCGAAGTTTTTTTTATGAATCAGTGCGTAATTCGCGGTGCAAATTAATGAACGAAAGAAAAAACCCAAAAAGAACTAAAGAACTGAATGTGGATCATGCGCAAGTGCGATAATAGGCTTCGTACTCGTCGTTGTCGTTGCCGTTGCCGTATCCGGAGGATCACTTGTTGAACGCCTTTTCTCGGGCTTTTTTTTCTTTTCTTTGATTCGTGTTTTTTTTTTCTACAACTATACACACGATCGATTCTATCCATGAATGAACTGAAGAGGAAGTAATTTTTTTTTTCTTCTTACCTACGGACATATATACAAACAAATATATACACAACGGGGGGACGACGGGAAAGAGAGAGAGTGAGCAAGAAGGTGCAGAGATTGAGAAGGAGAAAGAGAGAGGAGAAGAAGTGAACAGAAAAAAAAATATAGTGACGAGAGAGCGGCAGCGGCGGAGCGCCAGGAAAGAGCGCACATAGATCGTGTCGCTGCGCTGCGCTACAAACTTCCACCAACAACGATCGCGGGGGAAAAACTGACGAACAGACAGAGAGAGGCAGAGATTATGGTGTGTGGCCTTTTTGTAATAAATTTGTTAAGTTAAACAATTATTTCTATCCCTTGTACTATTTTTTTCCATTTGATCTAAACTTTAAATTCTTAAAGAAGTGATTGGACACAAAAAAAAAAACGAACAATTTAAATAGTGTGAAAGACTTCATCACGTCCTCAGATCTTCCTTCCTCTCCTAACTACTGTTTTCCAGTTCTTTTTTGATTTTTGTTTTTTTTTTTGTTTGATTTCATTTTCTATTAGAATTTTTTTAATTTTGCATCGTTGATCAACTTCTTGTTGTGTTTACTGTTTACATATAGTATAAATGGGCAAAACGTATAATACACTACTATCTTTCGTAATATCTGTACATACGCACCACATACACTACTAAAAAAAGAATATAGTATAACTATATATAAGTTAAGATCACAAGTAAAAAAAAAATCTATATAAAAATTGAGATCACACTAAAACCTAAGATGCGATTGAAAAAGAATCGAAAAGTTACATTTCCACCGAATCTCGTTCAGGGTAAGAATGTATTCATAAAGGAGGAGCAGCACCAACATCTACAGCAGGACATATCATTGCAAGGAACCGAAGATGGTGCAACATTGCGGAGTTTATCGGATCTATCAGATCATGAGACATCATTGGATGTGCCAGTGCAGATACCACCATTCACACCGGGCACCAATAAGAAAGTTGCCGAGGTGCTAAAGGCATCATTTGCCTCATGGGAGAAGGAAGTACAAAACTGTAATATCACCAAAGATCCACGCGAATGGACTGAAGATCATGTGATCTATTGGCTTAACTGGGCCACCAAGGAGTTCTCATTGGAATCGATGAATATACAGCCGTTCCTGAAGATGACCGGTCGCGAAATGGTTGCATTGGGACGCGAGAGATTTTTGGCAATTGCCCCACCATTCACTGGAGATATTCTGTGGGAACACTTAGAGATACTGCAAAAGGATTGCGAAGATGGCGGAGGCGGCGGAGGCGGCGGCGGTGGCGGTGGAGGTGCTGGAATGAATTCATACATAGGTGGATCGTCGTCAATCTGTGGAGCAGACCAAATAGCAAATTATTTAGGTAACAACAATAATCAAAGATTAACCGCACACGATTACTCTTCTAGTGATAACAGCAGTTTTCATTCGACCTCGCATGGGTCTGTGGTAGTGGGGGCGTCAATAACGCCGCATAGCGGCACCCCACCACCACCTCCACCACCCTCACAGCAGCAGCAGCAACAGCAACAACAACAGCAGCCGCCACAACAACAACAACAACAACACCAACAAATGTCACAACAACTATCCCAGTTGGAGAGAGTGAGGCTAGGCATAAACCCGGTGATAGCATCTCATACTCCTCAGCAACAGCAACACCACCAAATGGGAACAAATAGCAGTACGACAAGTAGCAGTAGTAGTAGCAATAGTAGTAGTTCGACAATTGTTGGCCATGGGGACACACGCGGCGGAGTGGCCACAGATTACTCGCACAACAACAACACGTCTGCCCTTAACCTAACCTACATGCATATGGCAATGAACACTGGCACCGGAGGTGGTGGTTCCAATACGGGAGCCCCCCTCTATCACCATATCAAGGAAGAGCCCGGCCTGCGAACCAGTGACGATGGATGGATGGATCACCATCATCCGCACCATGCGCCTCCGCCTTCCTACCAAATGGATACTGGTGGCAGTGGCGGTGGCAGCGGTGGTGGCGGCGGAGGAGGGGGAGGAGGAGGTAGTGGTGGCAGCGGTGGCTCAGCATCAACTCATACCCCAGGACCAGACTACTATCCCGGCATGTTGGGTGAACACAAATACCATCCGTACGCCCGGCCACGGTACCATGAATCCTATCAGTCGCCTGAATTCGTTCCCTATCCACCTCCCTCTGCAGCGTTTCAAAACAGTCATCACCCGCCGCCTGCGTCGCATCAATCCAACCTTGGACCTGAACAGTGGAGTCAGCACAGTCTAGCGGCCTACATGAGCTCGATGGGCCTTGAGAAGGGACTCGGCGGCGGAGGCTATCCAACTGCAACTGGTGGTGTGCCCTGCTTCACGGGGTCCGGCCCAATTCAACTGTGGCAGTTTCTGTTGGAGCTGCTCATGGACAAAACCTGCCAAAGTTTTATCTCATGGACCGGTGACGGTTGGGAATTCAAATTAACGGATCCAGACGAAGTCGCCCGCCGATGGGGAATCCGAAAGAACAAGCCAAAAATGAACTACGAGAAGCTGAGTCGTGGTCTGCGGTACTATTACGACAAGAATATCATTCACAAGACGGCGGGCAAACGATACGTCTACCGCTTCGTCGGGGACCTGCAGAACCTGATAGGACTCTCGCCTGAAGAACTGTGTGCTAAATATGATCTTAAAACGGACAACAAAGATGACGATTAGAGTTAAGGGTTAGGAATGAGTGAAAAACGTGCACAAATTGTAACTCAAAATACACAAAATATTATAAATATGTTTTTTTTTTGTATGTTTTTAAATTAATTAATGATAATTTATTTTTTTCGATTGGCTCGTATCTATTTCACTGTTTGTGTCTGGATTGATTTCCTAACAATTAGGAAAGATATATAAATATAATAATTGTAATTGTAATTTTACTTTGTAATACACTTGTAATCTGTACGATCCACCACAAAATATCAAAAACAAAAAAAAAATAAATAAACAAGCAAGACGTGGATTGAACATATTTTTCATACACAAAAACCGCACATGATCTATGCATATATATTATATATACACAATATTTATACTTGTATTTTAAAGTGTTAAACAAGCAAAACAGTCTACTGTAATGTAATGTAAAATGTAACGATGTAACAATGATGAATGGGGGCTTCCGAAAGACTCAAGTATATATATTTAAAAAAGTGAGAGATGAGAGGAGAAGAAAATGTTTTATGTATCAAATCGTTTCGACAGTATCAAGAAATAAATATTTTACACGAAGAAAAAGAAAAAGAATTGTTTTTCCTGTGTTTGTTTTATCGGCACAATGTCGATCAGTATCTCTCTGTGGTTTGTGGGAGAATTGGTAAGTTTGTGCTTCTCGCATCCGGTTCAATTGCAGCACCAAGAGCAGAAAACACAAAGAATACCAGATGCATAGAGCGCGCTGTTTAATTTTTACAGCAACGTAACAGAACCGAACCAAGCAGCTGCCGGACAGAAGAGGAGATTGTGCATTTGCCGGCGATTTCATTCATGGGGTGTTTTGTACTTGTACATTCTGTTATGTGCGTGTGCAACAACCATTTTGTAGAGCATGACGACAGGTGCAATGGTAGGTTTTCTTCATTTTTTTTCTCTGCATTTTTTTTCTTCTCTTTTGCATACTCAGGTTCTGGAAGGAGTTGTCTTGTGCTGGTGCTGCCATGGTGTTTACATTCAATGACAGCCAGTGGAGCGGTGTTGTATGGACAATTAAGATGCTCTTCAGGGTCTCTCTTTGGATCCGCACACTCATGCGTTTGGCTTTCGTATTCATTTTGACGTTTTCGGAGAATAATGCTGCACTGTTGCTTTCTGATCGTGTGTTCATCGTGCTTCGACGTGGGAATGAATGGTTTTGGTGTGACTCCAGTTGGGATTTATTTTCCTAAACACCTGTCCACCAGTGAAACAGGGTTTGATACAGTTTTTCTTCTTTTTCTTTGATTAATGTGAGGCCGAGGCTATTGCAAATCTATGAGGGGGATTTCTTGTTTCGATTGATTCTTGTTTTATATTTTTCCATGCATCTCTTTCTCATTGAGTTTCGATCACCATTCACTGATTGTTTTTGTTTATCAATGAAGGCTTCTTTGTATAATTTTAACGAGCGCTAAACAAGTTCTTGTTGCATCTTGCGCTGTTTTAAATGGCTTTAGCGTTCTTTGCTGGTAACTTTCTCTCTAAGTTTTTGAAATATGTCTATTTTAAACGAAAGAAAAATACATTGATTCATGAATAAATGACGAATAATACATTTGTAAAGCTGTGCTTTTATGTCCAGTATGGATGATTGATGTTTTAAAATGTGACGATGACTGCAAAAAATGATTATATGTCATTACTTGAGAACACATTTTATCTCAAACAGGCTTTTGATTAGGAAACAAAACTTCATATGGGTCTTCCAAGAAGTAAATTATGGTAGCTACAACCCTGTTGCATGCTTCATAGAAACATTTCTTTCTCATCTTATCACTTTCACTTTGAAGAAAAAATGGAAGTAACAACGCACACGCATTTGTTCGAACTGGATTTCCTTTGCAACATTGATGGCCGTAATTTGCATAAGGCTGTGATGTATTTCACGCATGAACAGAGAAGGAAAGTGATCAGCTTTGAGTAAAATGTGTGCACTCTATATGCGAGTTGACAAGAAACAGTACGAGTTGTTGCTGAGAGATGGTGATATATTTCGTTTTCTTTGGGTTATTGCACTTCTATGCCTCCTATTAACATGTCGCGATGTTGCAGTGGAAGCCCACGCATTCAAGTAATATTCAAACACTAAGATTGTCGCAATTTTGTTGATTTCTGATCGCACGCTGGTTTGTTTAAGGTACACGCATAGCTAATGTCTGGCTATACTGTTCAGAATGAATTTTTTTGAAGTTTTCGTTTTTAAATATTTTTTTTTAAGTAATTTTAGATTAAACAAGGCTAAAGTCTGCATTAAATAAAGACGTACAAAGTTTCTTCATGAACCAGGCACTCTCAGGGGAAGAAGTGAATAATAGTTTTGTGTAAACTGTTAACGCAAAAATTTGAGAAGCTTTTTTAAATTCGCACTTTTAAATTGTTATTAGCATATCTTAACAGTTGCTACCGGAATAAAGTCCACTTGAGTCAATCTATCACTTATCCATTTTCACTTCCTTTGTTACAAATACGTTTCGTATTTAAACCAATATTTCTAAATAACCAGAATAATTGGACAGTATTACAAAATATCTGCAGAAAAAGACAAAGTGTTGTTCATGTCAAAAACTGCAACGTTACCGATTCAGGCACACTATTCAAAACTAAATTGTTGTGCGAATAATGTTCATATGAGTATTTTAGTGGTTTCGGGAAAATAAAGAATCTCACAATGTTTTTGAATTAAATGATGCAAATGCTTCATTTGTATACAGGTTTTCAATTTACAATAGTATTCAAACCAAGTATTGTATTGTGTGAGCGTCTGAAACCCTTTGTCCGTGACGTGAAAGGTCCATATCAGTGTGGATCAGGGAAGTCCACAATAGATCAGATCTTCACATTACGGCAGATCCTGGAAAAGACCCAAGAAGTGCAAATCGATACCCACCACCTATTCGTTGATTTTAAGGCCGCATATGACAGTGTGCATAGAGACGAGCTGTACAATGCCATGTCTAGTTTTGGCATTCCTACCAAACTCGTCAGATTGCGTAGGATGACGATGGAGAACTCTCTCTGCTCCGTCAAGGTCGATAACGAACTCCCGAGACCTTCAATGTTAAAAAAATGTTTCAGACAAGGCGACGCACTGTCATGTGACTTCTTAAACATCATCCTCGAGAAGATCGTGCGTAACTCATAAGTCAAATCCAGAGGCACGATCTTCCAAAGGTCAGTTCAATTGCTAGCTTACACTGATGACATTGACGTGATTGGACGATCACAACGAGCCGTCAATGAGGCGTTTGCTGGCATTGAAGCCAAAGCGGGCCAAATGGGTCTGGCGGTAAATGAGGGCAAGACTAAGTACATGTTGTCATCGAGGAAGGACATACAACATCGACGTCTCGGCAAGAGCGTCACACTTGGCAGTAGAAACTTCGAGGTGGTCAAGGACTTCGTCTACCTCAGGGACAACAACATCAGTACCGAAATCAAACGCAGAATCACTCTTGTCAATCGCTGTTTCTTTGGGCTCAAGGGGCAATTGAGTAATTAAGCCCTCTCTCGAAGGCTTAAACTCGCTTTATATAACAGCTTGATTATCCCCGTCCTACATTATGACGCGAAATCTTGGACGCTAGCAAAGGCGGATGAGGAAGCCCTTAGTCTTTTCGAGAGAAAAGTTTTGCGTGCGATTTTTGGTCCTGTTTGCGTTGATGGCATCTAGAGGAGAAGATTTAACAACGAACTCTTTGGGCTCTACAGCGATATGCGCCTGGTCAAGCGTCTTCGGATACAACGCTTAAGGCCATGTAGAGTGTATACACTACTGCTCCGACAACCCAACAGAGGACGACCTAGACTAAGGTGGCGCACACAAGTCAAGAAGGACCTCAACCAACTTGGAGTGCGCAACTGGAGACAGCTGGCGAAAGATCGTCCTGGCTGGAGAGGCATGTTGGTTGAGGCCTAGGTCCACCCCGGACTGTAGCGCCACAACAAGAAGAAGAAGCAAGGAGATTTCCCTGTTGGACACCTCGAATTTTTACGGCACCACCTCTTTTACGCCGTTGTCAAATTCCAAAGAGTAATAACTGTCTAAGAAAGAGCTCCTCAAACTTGGGCCGTCGAAGTCGGCAAAAATTGTATGTCCCTTCTACTCGCCAGAGAACAATAGCGCACACAACACGATTAGTACGAGTACGTGAGCAAGCTAGGTCCTGGTCCCCCTGTGGACTGTCGCACCATTCAACTATTATTATGGAGGTTTCAGCGAGCGAGCCCCAGTGTCCAACTTCTGAAACGGAGTGGGTATAGATTACTATTATTTATTTATAAAATAAGGCTAATTAGCGATTTCTCTTGATGTTTCGATATACACAGTAAATATGATCAGGGTTGGAGCCTGAAGGATAGTGTTGCAGAGAATGGCAACGACTTTTGCATCTGAAAGAAATTTCAGTTCTTTGAACTTTCTCTAGTTGGGGATAAATATTGGAGCCACTGCAAATTCTGTGTCCTTTCATTCAGAAATAACATTTTTTTGTTTGTGTACTACGCAATGTACAATAGATCCATTCCAATTGCTCTGATTTGCTACGTTTGTCTATGAATGTCTACGAAAGTCTACGAATTTGCCCGAAAAACTACGAAAAAGCGTTTCATTAGCTGGTTCATTCGTAGAAGAGAGAGGGAAATATTTCCCCTCCCAACGAATTGCTGCCGAAGCAAAATCTGTGTGCAGCAGATGGCTGTGAAAGTGAAAACAAAATAACCCCTGACATTTCATACATCCGATAGATGTTACAGAATTTCTACGAAAAGTCGTTTCACAAGTTTCGGTAGAGTCACTCTCTGCAAGAGCGATTTTTACCCAAACTTTCGAATTTCTGTACACAAATGAATTGGAACAGACTTAATATCTTTCCGATTAATCCTTCCATAATTTCATTAGGAATGGTGGAGTTTTCCTCGAAAAATTGTTCGCATGACACAGAAGATCTCTAATAGACGCAGTGCCTAATAGTTGCTTACTCTAGTAGCAACTGTGGCCGCCGTGACGTAGTGGGTAGAGTGCGACGCGCTGAACACCTCGGCTGAACACCTCGAATTTCCCACGGCACCACCTCTTTCGAGCTGTTAACAACAATCAAAGAGTAATAACTGTCTGAGAAAGCTTCTCAAACTTCGCCGTTCGGAGTCGGCAACAAACTGTAGGTCCCTTCTACTCGTGAGAGAACAGTAGCGCGCACAACACGAGTAGTTGATGAGCAAGCTAGGCCCTGGTCCCCCTGTGGACTGTCGTGCCAACAATTATTATTATTAGTAGCAACCAGCAAAAAAATGTACTTTCAACCATTCACCATATTATCCCTTTAGGGTAATTCCCAAATCGCATGTATACCCCAACCCCATAATCTCCCTCGCAATATTTCTCAGTTCTTATCTCTGATTAAGTGATCGAAATCAATTCGAAGACTGCGCTCACGAAAATCATTCTAGTCCAATTGGCCGATAAGATCGAAGGAGCACAATGCGGGTTGGTTTTGTTCGGCCATCATACGCTCACGCACAGCGGCCTGCCTACTCAAGTTAATCAAGCCACTAACACACGCAAATTTTTGTCCATAGATTAATGGACTAATCAAACTTAAATAGCCATTCTTAAGTGGAAGAATATTGTCAAGTGTATTATTTATGAAACAAAATAGAATGTAGTCCATTCTCAGCACTTAGTAGTTGTTTTGTTTCTTTTTTTTATTTTAAATTTAATTGCCGTCACTGTTCCGAAATAGATCCTGGGTCAAGTAAAATCATTCACAGAAAACACTTTTCCCTGAATTTAGCTGTTTACTGTACAATGTTAATGATTGCAAAAAATTTTCATCAACCACTGTCTGGTGGCCTGTTTGGGAGGCAGACTGGGGTGCTCTGTAGTAACTTCGAAACCATCAGAGATTTCGCATTATTTTTTAAGTGTCTCTTATCAGTCAAAAAACAAGGAAAAGCTGAAAAAGGTTTGTTCTTTGACTTTTGCATTAGTCATTGGACCTCTTCCAATAGCTTTTGTAATTGTCATCATTGGACACATGTTGCTGCGACACACGGTAGCTCTATTCACATATCTATTCTTTGTCTGCGACAGTCTGGCGTTATATTTTTAAACAAGTAGTAAAATTTGAGTTTAACAATAACTTGATTAGAGATATGTTTAAATGTCTAATTTATTACTTTGCGTCCCAGAATAATTTATTGTCCTTATCTTTGGAATATGTATTTTCTTTTCGAAGAAACGACTCTTATCAAGTGATCACGAATTGTATTTGAAGTGTGTTCCGGCGAATACCTCGAATCTATTTATTTTGTATTCAGCCAGAAATTTAGTAATTATAGACATTGTGTGCAAAAATCTCAAGTGCGATTGAAAAGTGTGAGTCAGACTTAAGATGAGAGTGCGGTGAGGTCGGGCTTTAAAGTAACCCAAAACTCACCTCTAATTCTTATTGAACGGAGGGTAGTTTGTTCTTTTGTAGGGACACAACAAATGCATTTGTCATAATTGATTTGGCAAATTCCAGTTCAACTTTTGCAACATTTCGCAATTTTAGCACATGACGTTCCTTTACAAGAAAACATTCGACATGAAATTGCGTACGATGAGTACAGTCCTTTTTGTATGTAGAACTGTATACCGTAAGCTAATATTAGAGGCTGAGAAACACTGAACTGGAGCACTCAGACTCGAAATTTGGTTCATTATGCTACCAAGCAGTAAGTTACATTTAATGTATGTAATTCCTTGGACTTTCGAAGGAATACAAATACAAGCGCTTTTGTGATAAAGAGCCTAGGTTTTCAGCGCCAACCACATCAGCTCCAAAATCCGCCAGCTGATCTAAGTAAAAGTGGGGCATTAACCGCTCTGCAATGTATTTATATATTCTGCAGATGTCGTAAAGGTCTCCTCACTAAGCCCAAGCACACTTAAGTGCTAAGCCAATGTGAGGTATCCCCTTAGTACCACATCACTCAATCATCCCGGGACAGACGCATATAGGGCGACACTGACAAAAAATGTATATAAGGTTGTCAAATATCTTCCGCCTTTTTTGTCTTTTGAATTTTACGGCTATGTACCAATCGCTACAGAGCTTGTATCTGGCAATACCATACTATACATCATTTGAAAGGTCTTGACATAACCTACAAACCGACGCTATGCATGATTCGTTTGGATATTGCGTTCAACAGTTATAGACGTGTAAACATGGAGTTCACTAACGCCGAAATTCGCGCTATTTTAAAGTTTTCCTTCGTTGAAGGCAAATCCGCTAGAGAAACGTTCTGTCAGATTAATGGTGTTTTGGGGGATCACTTCGAACCGCGGAGGAATGGTTTCGACGATTCAGAGCCGGTAAAACCACACCATGGATAAGCCAGCCGGCGGAAGACCTGTGACGACGAATACCGATCGAATCATGGAAATCATCTGGTTAGACCGGCATGTGGCATCTCGTGACATGGGAGGTAGTCACCAAACCTTTTCAAAACATCTGCTGAAGGCTGGATACAAAAAAAGCTTGATGTTTGGGTGCAGCATGATTTGACGCAAAAAAACTTCTGGACCGAATCAACGCCTGCGGTATGCTGTTGAAACGGAACGAACTCGACCCATTTTTGAAGCGGATGGTGACTGGCGACGATAAATAGATCACATACGACAATATCCAGCGAAAACAGTCGTGGTTGAAGGCCAGTGAATCGTCCCAAACAGTGGCCAAGCCAGGATTGACTGCCAGGAAGGTTTTGCTGTGTGTTTGGTGGGATTGGAAGGGAATCATCCACTATGGGCTGGTCCCATATGGTCAGTCGCTTAATTCTACCATCTACTGCAAACAACTGGACAGCTTGAAGCAGGCGATCGACCAGAAACTTCCAGAATTGGCCACCAGGTAGGGTGTAATGTTCCACCAGGACAATGCCAGACCACACACTTCGTTGATGATTCGTCAGAAGCTACGGGAGCTCGGATGGGAAGTTTTATCGCATCCACCATATAGCCCGGACATAGCGCCAAGTGATTACCTGTCCATGGCGAACGCCCTTGGTGGTGTGAAGTTGAACTAAAAAGAGGGTTGTGAAAAGTGGCTGTCCGAGCTCGCAAATAAGGAGGGGGGCTTCTACGAGGGGGTTTATTTTGAAGTTAGCGTTAGATGGAAACAGATAATCGAACAAAATGGCGCATATTTGAACTAAATCCGGTCACTGTAACACTTTTTATGAAGCATTGAATAAAGTGCAAAAATGTGGAAGGGAGATATTTGGCAACCATATATATTGATATTGAAAGAAAACATCATCCTTTCATAGAAATAAAGTCTGATGATATCGTTATATCACTCCATGTGACTGATACTGTAGTGCTTATTCGAACACATATGGATTTTCTTTATCCACTAACTTGGTTTGTTGACAAGCCAATGTCATCACAATCATCTTCAAAATAAAATTGAGTTTCGTGTTTCCAATAACATTTTATACCGTAACTTCCGAATGGTGGGAAATAGTTACTTAGCTATTGTGTTGCTCTCACTGTGCTACAGTTCTGCATCACTCGCTGTCGATTGTCGTGCTTCGTTTTCGGTTTTATTCTAATAGGTTGGTAACTAAGATTCTACGAGGGGAGTATTATGAAGTTGCCGTCTAGATGGAAACAGATTATCGAACAAAACGGCGCATATTTGAACTAAATCCGATCACTGTAACACTTTTTATGAAGCATTGAATGAAGAGCAAAAGGAAGGAGGAAGGGAGACCTTTTATTAAGTCTGTTCCTATTCATTTGTGTACAGAAATTCGTAGTTTAGTAGTTTGGGTAAAAATCTCTCTTGCAGAGAGTAACTTTACCGAATCTTGTGAAACGACTTTTCGTAGAAATTCGTAAACAGGTATGAGATATATGAAATGACAAAGGTTTTTTTATTTCCACTTTGACAGCTATCTGCTGCTCACAGTTTTTACTTCGGCAGAAATTCGTAGGGAGGGGAAATATTTTACTATCTCCCACCTCAAAATCAGCAAATGGAACGTCTTTTGGGAGTTTCTCGGAGAAATTTGTAGGCATTCGTAGCAATTCAGAGCAATTGTAACATACCTATTATTTTTAGGACTCAAAGAAAGTGGAATTTCGTTCCTATTTTCCTGAATTTTGCACCGGGATCGTATTTTTGGAGCATTTCTTTCGACTAATCGACACGAGCCTTTTTTGAGCGATTGACAAATTGTGTGGGATCCAACGCGATCAATTTTTTTGACGGTCAAATTATCATGCAATATTGAATGTATGCTGGTCCCACTAATGCCTAAGGTTGTCTCAATCTCACGATAGGTCACACGACAATCTTACATATATATATATATCAGTTGGCGCACAGCATCAATGGTTTCCGAAACAACAACTGATTTTGGACGACGTTCACGAAATTCGTCTTGGAGTGAACTACGACCTCGGTTAAATTCACCGATCCATCGATAAACACTGGTCCTTGATGAAGCTTCATCGCCAAAAGTTGAATTAAGTTTATCGATGCACTGTTGTTGAGTTTATCAACGTCGAAAGTTGTAAAAAATAATCGTACGAAAATTTTCACGATTTAATTCCATTTTTGGGCGAGATGAATTTTTAAAGTTACTGTAAACAACACAAATAGCGCTCGTTTGTCAAAAAATGAAAATGTCAAACTTTACGATAGAGCTGGCAGTCGCCAGATTGCAACACTAGGCTTGCCTAATCCCGAAATATAAAAGGCAACCTTCGTATTCGTGTTCTGCGCGCTACTGTTCTCTTACGAGAAGAAGGCACCTATAGTTTGTTGTCGACTCCGATTGGCAAAGTTTGATAAGCTTTTTCTGAGACAGTTATTACTCGTTTAAGTTTGAGGTGTTCAGCCGGAAATCGAACCTAGTAGAGTGCCACAGTGGTCACCTACCAGTAAACAAAAATTATAAGTATAGGTAAAGAGGCCTTTGAGACTACACTGAATAAAGCGTTGTCTACCGTTAGTTGCAACTTACAGAAATGACATTTCGTCAAAAATGTAAAATGTCGATTATGAGTCTGTGCAGTTATCAAATGGAAGCTTGGGAACGTGGAAGGGATGTTGATTGCTTTGCACTTTTTGTGTTTTTTCAGAACTTGCCGCAGTATGAATATTTGATTTTTCGTGGACTTTCCTGAACTAAAATCACATTCAAGTGGGGATTGAGGTGCACAGAAATTCGTAGTTGAGTAGTTTGGGTAAAAATCTCTCTTGGAGAAAGTAACTTCACCATAACTTGTGGAACAACTTTTTGTAGAAATTCGCAAAATCAACGAACCGTCAAAAGACTTAAATGTAAACAGCTGTCAGATATATGAAATGTCAGAGGTTTTTCTTATTTTCACTCTGACAGTCGTCTCCTGCCCACAGAATTTTCTTAGATAGAAATACGTATGGAGCGGAAATATTTTACTCTCTCATGAGCTCTCTCTTCTACGACAAAATCAGCAAATTGAACGTCTTTCGACAGTTTTTCGGTGAATTTCGTAGGCATTTCATAGCAATTGGAACAGAACTAAAGTCGGTTTTGAGTTATTCTTACAATTAAACCGAAAACTCTGCTTCATTGCGGTTTGTTCAATTTACAAATTTGCACTTTGTGCCTTTATTCGTTGCCACTTGTAGCCATCGAGCCAATCAATCACCAGTCCCTTGAAAGACTTGTCCAAAAGGCATGTAGCTTTAACTTCAGAAAAGATAGTAAAAAAGAACCAAACACAATAGTCAATCAATTGTCATTTGCGCTGTTTGTCAACATTATTTGTTGCGCACATATTCATTATTGCGCTGCGATAACTAATTGCCCCACCATCACCAGAAAACCGTAATTTCAAAGAGCAAACAGACAAGACTGTTTACTTTACTAGGTTTCTTCAAAAATTTCGCAGTTTAAGGAAGTCTGTTAAAATGTGGTTGTGTGCTTATTTCTCAAATATTTCGATTAATCACCCCCTCATGCAGTCTTGCAGTGGACTTTCCGTTAAAAATGGGGAAAAAGGAACCATCAAGGCCAACTCAACTGCAAAGTTTGCGACTTAAAGTTCGAATTCACTCATCTATTCTCCGAAAAAAATAACAGATAACACTTTAGTGCTTAACACTTGCAATCTTTATAGGTCTGCGTTTTTGTTTTGGCAAGCGCTGATAGGGAAGGGTTTTCGCGCGTTTCTCCGGAACGAACTCATTCATTAATTCCCAAAGACCTCCCTTATCTTCGGTTTATATCAGCAGACGGGTGTGCTTGTGTGAGTTTGTCGGGGGGCACGGGTGTAGTTGTTTGACTTAAAATGACGTATGTGCAGTTTGCTTGTGTTCGTTGTGCTCGTCATTTGGGTGTGTGCACAGAGATTGCACGCCACACATTTGCACAGACGTCTTGAAATTGAAAGGCCAAAACGGAGGCATAGGATGCCTACTGAGAGTTATGACTTATCTTGAAAGTCGTTCTACCTGACAAATGACCAGCCCCGAATTGCTGCCGCCTTCGACCGGCCCTCCATATAGGGTGCTCGGTGGACGCATAAATAAGTGGCGCCATGCCGGTTGAGAGCGCCGAATGCAAAGTAGGGAAGAAATGATTTAAGCTAATTAATTGGTTTTTGTTTTTTGGACGATTTAATAGATCAATTCATGGGACGCGACAAAAGAGTTAGACGCTGCGTGGGAAGAGATTAAATTAATTCCTAACTAGAGCGCTTGTGACTGATGATGATGGTCGCGAAATGCGAAAGTGGGCAGTTCCAATGGCTGCCGTGCGGTTTCATGTGCGCGAGTGAGATGGAACTAACACGAAGGTTGATGCAAAAAAAAATTCAAAACGAAATGCGGTACACTTTTGACAGTTGAACGGTGTTGTTGGGACATCGGATCGGAAAGTCGGAACAGAAAGTTTTTCATCTTCATGTCTTCCGGCTGTCATCAAATAGTTTCCCAATGGTCTTGACAAACGACGTCAATATTGGTAAACAACGTCGAGAAATCCACACCCTTTGCACATTTACGGGAGGTGTTCTCATTCTGGTGATGACAAATTGTTTAAATATTCCTCTTGAATTGTCGGCATCAGGGGAAAAGACATGCGCACGTAATACTGATGAGATTGTAAACGTCTTTACCAGCAAGATAAGATAGGAAGTTATGGGATGACAATCGTTGCAATTTAACTACACTTTCAATTAGATGTTTGAGATAGGTATGCCACAAGTGGTCTGACATCGTGTGACGTATTTGATTTCATGTGCAGGAAACAATTTTTAGTCGTAATTTGATATAATTTGCAGCAATCATTTGTTTTTCAATTTGTACTTTTCCACACCATTGGATCGATCTGAGTGCGTTTCGGGGACAATTATCTTTCTGTCAAATCAAGTACCCAATTCACGCTTATCCACTTCAGTCAACAGATTGAGATGTTGGATTTTCACGGTTACCTAATTTGTAAATGTTGAGACTTATGCTAGGGTAGTATGTTTAAATGAACTTTGGTGTTTTATCGCGTTTAATCGAATTTACGTGAAGTTATGTCAGAGCGAGGCTCGGAATGAAAAATATTGTTCCACGAAAATGCGCAATTTATTTGAACAAATCCTAAAATCATTAAATTTACTTTCTCATTAAACAAAAAAAGTGGTCACGGGCCCCTGGTTGGGTAGGGAGTAGCTCTGTTGCCTCGTGCTTACGATATAACGATCTGAAAAAACCAAATCGGCCAAATCCCTCGCGCGTCATTTCGGTTTGAGGCATATGAATTCATGTATATTCTCCAGAATGCAAAATTGTGGAACTGTGTTGTTGGGACCTTAGAAAAATACTTTTTTTTCCTTAGAGACTGTTTACGAAATGTTGAGAAAAGGCTTTAATGAAACTCAAACCTTAAGAATAAAAAACATCAAACGATACTAGCAGCACACCACGTCCTCATGAATCATGTCCAGTGCTTCCTGAGAAACAAATGCTTGCAATAAATGAAGCTTTCAAACTTTTCAAATCCACTAAGCTAGCATAACGCGCTATAGCCTCATTTCGATTCCAATTGTACGTTGCATGTGTTAAAATCCATCACGCCTCCAATTTGGGTATGAAACTTAGCTTAACTCAAACTCAATTTTCAAATTTCTCATACACCATCCCTGTTACAGAACCAAATTCACGTCCATACCACAAACCAATCGATCGCATTTCACTGAAAGTATGTGTCATCTTTGACATTTCTCAACCAGCTGCGGTGCAGTTTTTCTGCAATTTGTTTGTGTCTGGCAAAAACCGAATTTGTTTTCCTCCGATAAACAAAGAAAAAAAACAAATTCCTTTGCAAATTGAAAGTTTCCCATTCTCACAACGCACAACTGTGCAATGTAATTTGTAGTGCTCTCAACCACGTAATCGATAAACAACGAAACACAAGGCAATAAGTGTGCTACTTGAACCTGAGGAAAAAAATCGAAGCAAAAACATCCATACTCCGAACTCACCCACACGTCTTGTCCCCACCACCCACCTGGTATGAAATAATTAAAATTCTCCCATGTCCACCCAGACAATTGTCATTTTCTCAACGCTACTGACACCGATTCCAAGTGAATTTTTATTTTTAAATGTCAATTGGGTTTTCGCGCATTCAATTAGATCTAATAGAAGCATTTGCGTTCGCTTGGACTGTCTATTTTGCAGGCGTTGTCGTCGCTGCGGATTGCTAGTGGTTGCGGTTCAAAGACTTACGACCTCTCAACTTTACATCGCCAGGCGCATTTTGGCATCTAGTTCTGTGTTGCGTTTTTAAATGACAATGGAAATGAAAATGGTGCTCGACAAGGAAGGAAGGGATGCGAAGAACGTGCTAGCTTATCAAATAAGTGCTAACGACGAGACGACAGCCAACGAAAGTGAGTTAATAGTCATTACGTTTGTCATAGGTAATAGGTTTTCATGTTTTTCTTTGTGTGTTCGGTTGAAAGCGATTTTAGCGACATCTATGCATGAGAGCCTGTTCCTTTCGGTTTGTGTAGTTGATGCACGTTTTTGAATGGGAAACATTCGTTTGAATTTGAGCCAGGGAATGGCATACCGTGCACGTCTGATTACTTTGTTCTGTGCATGCATCTTGTTGTGTTTCTTAACAAAAACATATATCCATTACTAACCATCTGCTCATTTCATATTCCTTCCCTAAAAGGAATACTGACGAATCACCTCTACTTCATAGGGAACACATCGCTGTCACGAAAACCTCCACGATCTCCACTGCTGACTCCCAGCAGAAAAAACCAGCAGCATGCACGGGTTGTTAAACAGAATTCCGGACCAAGAGTTCGTAGTGCATCCACTGGGCGTGACAAGAGGTCGGAACTCCAAGCTCGGTACTGGGCGCTCCTCTTCGGTAACCTTCAGAGAGCCGTTAACGAGATCTATCAAACCGTCGAGTGCTATGAAAACATCTCCTCGTGTCAGGAGACAATTCTTGTGCTCGAGAACTATGTGCGAGACTTTAAGGCCCTAAGCGAATGGTTCAAAGTGTCGTGGGACTACGAGACGACACCGTTGCCACAGAGACCGCACTCACTGGCTTGGGAAGTGCGAAAGAGCAATCCAGTTCCTCGGGTTCGTGCCAAAAGTCTTTCCAGTCCAATATCAGTGTCAGGCAAATCGTCACCTTGCTTTTCCGGAAAAAGCAGTCCTTGCTCGACCATCGACGAGAAACAGTTATCCCCGCGCAAGAATCCAACATCGAAGAGCGGTACTCGGGTCAACATCCGCGAACTTTTCTCGTCGAGCAAGCGGACCGCGCCATCAGATGCCCCAGCGTTAAGCAAAGCAGATGAGTCCCCGAAGCAACAGCAGCCACAAACTTCTCAACAACAGCTTCAAGACCAACATCCCTCCCAGGCGCAGGAGGAAGAGACTAAAACAAGTTGGAACCAGATGATCGATATGGACAATGCTGCTGAAGTGGACTCCGTTGAGAAAAGAGATCAATTCGCACAAACTGACTTGGAGGACGAGAACCTGACGCTAGCGGAAATTCGGGAGAAAATGAGAAAACTTGAGGAGCAGGCTAATGAAAGCACGCAGGAGAGTGAGTGTTCTGTGATCAGTCGAGAGCCGACGGCTGTCGAGATGACTGTTAAAAAACTTAACGCGATGGAGAACGAGGTTCTCAAGCAGGATGCCATGAAGCCTGCCACGCCGCCTACGACCGAGGTAAAGAAGGTGGAATCAGCAAAGCCCCCCGAACCGAAAAAGGTGCAAAACAGTCCCCTGAAGTATTCCATTGTGCTTAACAGACCGCCCGTCAACCGAACCTCAATCGCGCCTAAGCCAAACGTAACTCGTACCACACGCCCTCTAAATACCGTGCAATCCGTGCAGAAGCCACAACCAGCAGCTGTTCGTCGTTTTCCCATTGCCAAGCCATCCACGACAGTACCGGCAAACGTTCCACGCCGGAATCCAGTTCCCGCAGCTCCATTGTCGGCGCGTTCGAACATCAAGCCCACTAACGCAAGTACCCGGCTAGCGGCTCGCTCCCGAACAATGATCGAAATGCCAAACAAGAGCCAACGACCATTCCAAACGGGCACCTCGCGAAAGTCGTCGCGGGAGGATGTCACTAGTTCCAGTTCCACACTTAAAGCCAGTAACGAGAAGATAGGTTCATCCCGAGGCAGCGTCTTTGAGCCGCAGGAGCGACGTTCGGAACCGAAGCAAATAACCATAGAAGGCAGCAACGAAGAAGGCTGGCTCACCGTGAAAAACCGGCGGCGCTCTAGTCTTCACTGGGCGAATCGTTACAACCAGCCAACGGGGTATGCCAGCCTTCCTACACTGGCGCTGTTCAATGAGAAAGAGGAGCAGCAGAAGAGCTCGGCCGGCACAGGCACCCACAAGACGGCAAAGGAAAGGGTATCAGCGAAGACCACTCCTCGAACTGTGCACGAAAAGTCCGCTAAACCAGCGACCAGACCAGAGATCAAAAATGCGAAAGCCAAGGTTAACTCTCTTCCACAGAGGCCGGCAGCGAAATCGAGTCCGGCTACTGGGAGTGCAACCAATTCGTCGTCCTCCTCGTCCGGGTCGGCAGCTACCCGCCAGACGTTCATCAAACGGCAGAAGTCCGACCTCACCGGCCTGAAGATTACGTCATTGCACAAGGAATACATGCGCAGTGAGAAGTTCCACAAGATCCCTGCAACGGCCAGGGAGCGCAACGAAGTGGAGTCTACTGAAAATTCCTCAGACGTAGCAAAGAGTGCAACGCCCGACCTGGACAGCGATGCCAATAAGATTGACATCAAGATCCAGACGAACCGGGACTTTTCTAAGGCCATCGGGGACCTCTACCAAGCAGTGCAGGCCAATCATCACCCGCTTTCGAGCTGCGACGAAAGTGAAGAGAAGGATGACACCGACTGCGACGAGGACCAGAGAAAACTACTGGAGGAGCAAGAATCGCTCGAAAGACAAATCCGGGAACTCGAGAACACTGAAATCGACGTCGACACCGAGACCGACGAGACCGACTGCGAAGCGTTGCTCGACAAAGATCGAGAATTTGATGATGACGAGAACGAGGCCGGCGAGGTGTTCGTTGACGATGAAAATCTGAGTCTAGCCACGCGGTACCAGGCCCTGCTCTCTGACATGTCGTGGGGAGAGCGGGAGGAGGCCTTGGCCACGCTACAAGCATATGTCAGTCGGCATCCTGGACGAGCACAAGAACTCCACCAGAAGCTGTCAAGTCCATCGAGGAGGCGGTCGCTGCAGGAAACGCTAAAAAAGTATCAAGTAAAACAGGCGCGGGCGCAGGAAAAGCGGGAGTTGCTTAAAAAGGAGAAAGCAATCAAAATTCAGCATCTCCTGGCGCGGGTCGAGGATGTCAAGGCCGCCAAGCGTCAACTCATTGAGGAAAAACGGCTAAAGATGGAAGGGCGACTGCAGCGTGCGGCAGAGAACCGAAACCAATACCTCCGGCAGATCATTGAAAAGGCACATGACGAGGAGAAGAAACTCAAGGAAATAAATTTCATTAAAAACATCGAAGCCCAGAACAAGCGTCTGGATCTTATCGAGTCCTCGAAAGAAACTGAGGGGCGCCTGCAGGACCTGGAGCAGGAACGGCAGAAGCGTCTCGAGGAGAAGGCAGCTAAGGAGGCCGCAGTCGAGCGACGGCGACAGGAGTTGGAACAGGCCCGCCAGCGAAAGTTGGAGAAGATGAACGAGACGCGTCTGGAGAAGGAACAACGAATTGGAAAAATGCAGGAGCAGAAGGAGAAACAACGACAAGCACTCGCCCGAGAAAAGGCTAGAGACCGCGAAGAGAGACTACTTGCTCTGCAAGTGCAACAACAGCAGACCACTGAGGAGCTGCAACGAAAGATCCTGCAGAAGCAGAAGGAATCAGCGCGGCGTCACGAGGAAAACATTGAGCACATACGGCAGCGGGCCTTAGAATTGACGATTCCAAGTCGAAATACGGATGAGAACGGTCAGCAGGAAGACGGCGAAGAGGGCGAAGGAGATCCCGCCAACGGGGATGGAGATATGTCGTCCACAGTGTCCGACGTGAGCCGTGAACATTCCAGAGGGTACAAGAAAAAGATGAAAAAGCTGAAGCTGCGGATGTCCCAGAGGTAAGTATTTACCGAAACTTCCTTTGCCTTACTGACTTCATTTTACCCTTCAGCGCCGAGGAGTATTTAAAGGAGCAGCAGCCAGTTCCAATGCACATGAAGCGCGAAAGTCAGGTGCCGAAGTTCTTGAATCTCATATCAAAGGGTGGTGGCGCTCAAGGCCTGGAAAGGCCCCTCGGCCAGCTGGTGCGGTTGATGGCCAAAGCGCAAGTGTTCGACTTTCAGTGTTTCTTGCTCATGGACGGGTTGGGTACAATTACATCTGTGATCACAAAGGGAATGGAATCCGGTTCGGAAGTATCCAAAAAGTAAGTTCTCCTCCCACCTGCACTTCAGCTTTCCTTTCAATTGCTTTTCTGTCTTCTTCCCAGGGCGGTGATTTTGGCAGTGCAGCTGTATCGGAACGCGTGCACCCTGTGCCCGCAGATTGCTCGACATGCTATTTTGGGCAATTCCATCACGGCGCTCTTTGATGCGCTTTTCCAGAGTTTACAAGTAAGTTCTCGTTTTTCTTCGCGGCGCTAGTCCGCTTCAGTGGCACTTGTTCACTTTTCCCAGCCGCGGAATGATTGCTTTTGTACTATTTTATGACCATGTGGCGATGACACCTACGTTAATGCGTTTCGCTTGGTTTGTTTACTTTGGACAGCGGCGTGCATTAGCCCGCGTGTCGTTTCCGTTGATGATTGATTGACGGCTTGTTTATCTCTGTCGGAGACGTGGGCAATCAGCTAAGTTGTGGAATCGACGAATTGTTCCTCTGCAGTCTCGGCTATTTTTGACGGGTCAATGGCTCTGGACTCCGAAAATTGAGAACAAATTGTTTGTGTACGGTTTTCTTGTGAAACTCTAAAGGTGGTTGAAAAGAACGAATATTGGGAATATTGGTGGGCAATTGTTTTTTGTGATTAATTGAAGTTAATGGTTGACTGAATGGATATATAGAAAAGTAACCCAAAAATGGACGAACAGTGTGTATATTGAGGTTATATTCCATTGAAAAGTCCTGGTGTACTGCGGTGGGGACTCAAAGGAAGACAAAGTAAGAAGTCATGTGTTTGTTGACTCCTAGGTTAAAGTTTCCCGATTTGGAAGGATTCTCTGTCACATGTTGACGCAGCTTAAAACTTGTTTTGTGCAGGAAGACATTGCAAGTTCATCGATTCTTGTTGTCTTCACTCAAAAGCAATTAAGAAGAGAATCCCCAACAGGAATCCAAACGAGTTTCAGCAGCCGTCTTAAATGTGAAGTTGAATAATTGCAGTCACAAAAATGCAGGAAATGAATAACCGTTCGGCAATGGATGCCTGAACTACCACGGAAAGCCTATTCGGTAGCTTTTGAAGCATATAGCTGTTTTGTTGAAGCACGATGTCGTCAAGATCTGGTTAAAAATAGCACTTGACGTTTTTTCTTGAGTCCATAGGCTAATGAATGCGCAGATGGCTTGGAAATTCCGTAGATCTCCCCTGCGCTTTAAGACCATTTTCTTGATTTATCGATACCTTTGTTTTGAAAGGGTTATCAGAGTGCTGATCTTAGATGTCACATTCACGACGGTAGACTGGATTCTTTGCACGGGGGGAAGACTCTCAATTGAATTAGTTTAATGTGTCTTCCTTCTTGTATGAAATTTTACACAGCGGCAGGACTTCTGCAACAGATTATCGCGGACATAGCTTGAATCTTGTTTAGCTTGCCATGGGATCGCGAAGAGTTAAAGGTTGCTGCAGTTCAGATGCTTCAGGTAATGGGACAGGATTTTATAAATCAATTCAAAAATCACTTCCGTAACACAACTTTTAGTACCACAGAAGCACTCATGGAGTAAATATCATCTGTGGCGGGAAAGCGGCTACCAGATCCAGGTGTTGAGTAACCCTGACTGGTAGTGACAGCATTAATTATATTTGTATGGCGCGACAGTCCACAGAGGGGCCAGGGCCTAGCTTCATTATTAACTACTCATATTGTGTGCGCTACTGTTTTCTTACGAGTAGAAGGGACCTACAATTTTCTTGCCGACTCCGAACGGCGAAGTTTGAGAAGCTTTCTTAGACAGTTCTTACCCTTTGAGTGTTGTCGGCAGCCCAAAAGAGGTGGTGCCGTAAAAAAATCGAGGTGCTCGGGCGAGAGTCGAATCTAGACCTTCAGCGTGTGAGCATCACACTCAACCCATTACACAACGGCGACCATGCAGCTTTGGTGCCACGGAAGGTCAGGAGCCGCTGGAACTTCGATTTCAGTCTGACCGTACGGTAGGCACTCTTGTAGGAGTATAGTGATGGCTGTCGTTTAATATCCAATATCGGGTAGAATCGACGTTAGTGTATTGTGTAGTTATTTGTGAATCCAAAATGAGGCAAGGCGGTTAGGGGACTTTCCCGGCTCAGTGTGGAGTTGCATTCTCAACCAGATCCTGCGACCCAAGGAGCGGCAGAGGTTTAGAAATGTCCAAGGTGGGGCGATTGTCCCTCAAGCATGATCTCAATATGGAACTTAGATAATTAAGACGTTTAGTCGTGCCTTACCCAAGACCCCATCATATAAGCCGTTAAGGCAGATAATCACATAAACCCAAATCACACATCTGGACCTCAGAGGCCATGACCTGCTTATATACACCTGTGTTCAAAATAGCAGTGGTAGTAACTAATCTACAAATGTCTATGTTTTGTAAAGTTATACTTTAAAAAAAAAAAAAAACAAAAACAAAAATTTGATTTTTCACCTGTATGTAAGGAATCAAAATAATAGCAGTACAAGTAATTCATCATAAAACAACATAGAAAACATGAACTCAGTAATATAAATGGGATTCAATATTTTGTTGTGAAGCCTTTGTTCCGTATGACTGCCTGACATCTTCGCTGGATTGAGTTCAGTAAAGACTGACACCTCTATAGCGGTATTTTCTTCCATGATTTTTCTACCACTGTCCATAATTGGTTATTGTTGCATGGTTTTGCTTCGGAAACAGCTTCTTTGACATCCGCCCATAAGTTTTCAATTGGATTGAGGTGAGGAGATTGAGCTTGCCAACTCATGACTTCAATCTTGTTCGCCTTTAACCAATTTTTTGCTTTCTTCCTAGTGTGTTTCGGATCATTGTCCTTTTGAAACACCCATTTCAAAGGCATTCTCAGCGTAAGGAAGCATAGTATTTTCAAGGATGTCTACGTATAAATGCTGATCCATTGTCCCTTTGATCCAGAATATTGGGCCTACACCGTAGTACGAAAAGCATGCCCAAACCATAATACTGGACCCTCCATATTTTAAGGTTTTCGTCGTGTATCTGGGATTTTACTCTGTATTTGGTGGGCATCTTACATACTGACGGGATCCAGAGCAGCCATACAAAACAATTTTGCTCTCGTCTGTCCATAGAACATTTCGCCATTTCTCAATGGGCCACTCACTATGTAATTTAGCAAACTCAAGTCTTTTTGTGAGGTGTTGTCTTTTCAAAAGCTGAGCTTTTCTTGGACTGCGAGCATGTAAATTATTATCTATTAGTATCCTCCTAACAGTTGAATTACTAATTGCCAAATTAAATTGCTTTTTTATCTCTGTAGCTGGAACACTGGGTTTATTCATGGAATATCGAACAATACGCTTAGCCATTCTTGGAGACAGAACTCTTTTTCGGCCCCGAGTTTCGAGCTTTTCTTCATATTTTTTTGCATTTGAAATCATTTTTGCGGAACAACCGATGATTTTTTCAATTTCTTTGTCCGTTTTGCCATCGTCAAGAAGCTTTCGAATAAGAGATCGCTCTTCTTTAGTGCAGTGACCTGCGCGTCCCATTCTGTATCAAAACTGATTTTATTGAGTCCAAAATATAACTAAATTTGCTTGCTTACCTTAAAAATTCAAAGAAAGAAAGAAACGACGAACAAAAAATTATGAAAAAGCAAGCAAATCTGGACACAAACAAAACACTGCTATAATTTTGAACGCCAAAGAAACGACTTAATAAATACTATTTTCAAATAAGAAGACGTCTGGAAAACAACTGTTATACCCCCAAGGATAATATGCATGGAATATATTACACTGATATTCTAGTAATAGAATCCAGGTTACATTGGCCATAAGGAATGGAGTAGATCACAATAGTAGTCAGATCATTAGGAGGACCACTGTATTTAATACTGCACTGCTATTATTTTGATCGCAACTGTAGGTTTATCTTACAGGTGAGCTATTGAATTCATCTTCTTTATATTTCTTCCGTGCTGTGTGTTGGCTGTATGCATAGCTCGAGATGCTGTTAAATACCGTTTGAGAAGGACATCTTTATAATTTGGTCAAATTGTGGATTCAACGGTGTACCGCTCAGTACTGCGTAATGTTTATAAAAAAATGTTAAGTAAGCTGTATACGCATCTAACGGTGATCCACCTAAAGACATGAGTAAGATTTCCACTTGTCCATTTCAATTAACGAAAAACTTTCTGTTTACCTACCTTGAATTCCTTGGATATCGACGAGCGCCTCAACGAATTTACGGACATGCTTTTTCACAACGTTGCGTGCTGCTCTAGGAAACTTTGTGTTTAGAAAATATGGCAGCTTAATTCCAATTTGCATGGAAACTTTCCAGTTCACGTGGAAACCCTCCAATTAAGGTCCTAAAATAAATCAGTTTTCCAGCAGTTATAAAAGAAACTTGTTTTAACTTTGTCTGTTGCAACTGCAACATAAATCAGATTCAATGTACATCACAAGGTCGTTATTACGAGTCAACTCTCCTATTTGGCGACTTAAATCTAGGGTCTTTGACTTTTATTTCCATGAGGTTCGTTAACCTATCGCAATTGGGGAGTGATCGTGGAGGATTTACAACGTGGGCTAGTTGTTTGTGTCCTTAACCTCCTCTTTCCGTCTCTCTCTTTCTCCATCCTTCCCTTTTTCCTGTTTTTCTCTCTCCCTCTCTGTCTCTCACAAACACACATTCTGAGAGACCCATCCCCAAACGAGGGGCTTGTCCACGTCACGACAAAACCGTAAACTTGCCTTATGAACCGTCTTATCTCCAAATTTGAACATCATAAAACTGACTACCCGTCGTGACTCTTGGCCTCCACAGCACCTCCCACGCAGCCACCAGAGGCGGCAGCTTATTCGTAAAACCAAAGCGAAGATATGGAATTTAATAGCAGCACACGACGCACCTTACCCCTAAGTGGACCACCGCTCCGCATTTATTGCTCGGCCGGATTCGACCCACAACTCTTATCTGTCAATAGCAAGGCCCAGAAAACACGCTTTTGCCGTCGACAATGAGGACTGCAGCAGTGTCGTCAACCATTAATTCGGATAAACGTCAACCGAGTGGCGCCACTTGTTCCCGCTTGAGGCTCCCAATGATGAATTGATCGCAACCGGGTCAAGTACTGCCTGCACCGCCAGTTCCATTATGTCTTCTACTCCGTGATGGTGGCGGTGGACGCGAGTGTGTCACGTTGAGCGGCGGCCGCAACTACTTCGTTTAATCGGCTTTATGCCGTCCTTGTTATACGCATTGTCGCTGTCTATGCGCTCTTGTCATCGGGCGTCATCGGTCGTCATCATTGTTTTATTGTTATTGTTGTTCGGCATCGCACCGCCAAGCCGCCGCTGAGGAATGCCCGAACCGAGGAGGTGCAGAGCAGCACCGGCAATGGCTAATAAAACAAAAATAAGCAAGACACTCATTTTTTTTTGTGGGGCAAGTCTGCTGTCCCGAAATCAATAAATTAGAGGCCCTCAAGTGCTTTTGACAAGCGCTGGTGCGATGTCTTGTGTATCGAGATGTCAGTCTGTCCATTATCGTAAAAATAAACATAAGCCGGCGGAGCGCAAATGAACCAACAATCAGAGTGCGTCAAAGTTTACTTCTTCTCGCATAAAACGACAAAAAACGAAACCGTAGTCACTCTCTTTCTCTTTCGTTTGCTCTATCTTGCTCTCCTTTAAGGCCCACCGCCGCAGACCGGCAAACGCATCCAACTTCGGAATCGACAAAATGATGGCTAATAAATAAAACGAAAAGTTTATTTGGCCTATTAGGTGATAAATTATCTTTTTGATGTCAGTAGTCAGTAGATAAACGGACGAACGTTATGCGCGTCGTCCCAGCCGAGGACACTTAAATTTTGGTTTATTACCCCCCTCGTTCTTGGCCGGGACGAGGGGCTGTGGTGTGATGCGGCAAGGGGGCATGGACGCACCTCAGGTGATGGGGTTCGGAAACCGGCCGGGACACGTGGCGGGGTTGTTAAGATTGATTTTTCAGGTTCGCTCCTGATGGAGTGATTCGACGGGGGGGAACTCCTTTGGGGTATGCCATAGTCCTCAACGGACTGGTTTGTTATTCTTTTTCTAGTTTTTGATGACCGGCTACCTGTCGATGAGAGTGGTGCTGGTAAGTGGATGCTTATTGCTCTATAAAGTGTGCCGTGGAAACCGAATAATTCAGGAGTCGGCACGAGTGCTTTCTTTTGTGAGTTGTCGTTAAATTGGGTTCCCTTCGTAGTTGTGACAGAAGTGGAATAAAATAACCTCCGACTGATTGTTTTGAATTGAACTTTGAGGGGTTTGAGAGGAGAAAACGTTCGAATTGTAATGTGCCAGGAAATAATAGAGTAGAGCCGAAGATTCAAAAGGGAGAGACTGGAGGAAAGATCTATTCTTGGTGTTGGCTTTGTTAATTTTTGTTAATACCTCCAGAGTCTTATATGGGCGCCGCTGCCGTAAGGAATGAGCGCTTCGGTTTTTACGCCGATGGGTGTCTACATTCGAATCCTTAAATGGCCTTTCGTTCATGCTGAATTTTTGTAGGCTCAAATGTTCAAATTGTTCAAATTTCGCCGTTGAGAATTTAGTTGTAGGTCCTTTCCACTCGTGGTATAAAAATATTGCAAACAATAAAGTGTCGCTGAAAAAGCTGGTGCTTGGTTTCCTGCGAAGTCATTTTTTTAAAGCTGATTGTTTTTTAAATTTAAATTAAACGAAATTTATTAATTTTTTGTATTTCTTTATTTAAAATCGTCTTTCATGATCAGCAGGAGAAGAACGATTTTTTTTCCAAATGGGCCAACATGGTCTTCTACGAGAGTTGCCTTTTATATTTCGGGATAAGAGGACAAAAAAAAATATTAATCATCGAAAATAACTTCATTGTTTTTCAAAATACTCCCCATTAAGGTCTATACACTTTTGCATGCATTTGAACCGAAGCACTTTTGCCACTCTGATTGAGGTATCTCCAAAACGTGCATTCTGAACGCATCAACCGCTTCTTCAGGTGTCGAAAAACGTTGACCTCTCATTATATATTTTGCGTACGTCATTCGGTGCCAAGTCAGGACTATACGGCGGATGATTCGTCAAATCGATGTTTTGAGTGCTCAAAATGCAGTTGTTTGAGCCGATGTGTGAGAGCTCGCATTGTCGTGGTGAAGAGTGATCCGTCTTCGGCGGTTGGTTTTCCTGATTTCTTGGAAGACAACTGGCAAACAAATGGTTGTGTACCACTCAGAATTGACTGTTCTGCGTTGTTCTAGCGGTACGATTGCGACATGTCCAGTTTTTCCGAGAAAACAGGCGACCATTTGCTTGGAAGTGCTTCGTGCCCGAGCAGCTTTTGTTGGATTGGGCTCAATTCGAAACACCCATGCAGTCGACTGCTGTTTACTTTCGGGCTCATACGTGTAAATCCACGATTCATCACCTGTCACGACGTCATAGACGTGTTTCGAAGCACCGCGATCGTATTTTTGGAGCATTTCTTTCGACCAATTGACACGAGCCTTTTTTTGAGCGATTGACAAACTGTGTGGGATCAAACGCGAACAAATGTTTTTGACTGTCAAATGTTCATGCAATATTGAATGTATGCTGGTCCCACTAATGCCTAAGGTTGTCTCAATCTCACGATAGGTCACACGACAATCTTACAATATCAGTTGGCGCACAGCATCAATGGTTTCCGGAACAACAACTGATTTTGGACGACCTTCACGAAATTCGTCTTGGAGTGAACTACGATTTCGGTTGAAGTCACCATCGATAAACACTGGTCCTTGATGAGGCTTCATCGCCAAAAATTGCGTTAAGTTCATCGATGCACTGTTGTTGAATTAATCCACGTCGAAAGTTGTAAAAAATAATCGCACGAAAATTTTAACGATTTAATTAAATTTTTTTGTGGTCGCCGTGGCGTAGTTGGCACGACAGTCCACAGGGGGACCAGGGCCTAGCTTGCTCATCAACTACTCGTGTTGTGCGCGCTACTGTTCTCTCACGAGTAGAAGGGACCTACAGTTTTTTGCCAACTCCGAACGGCGAAGTTTGAGAAGCTTTCTCAGACAGTTATTACTCTTCGAGTGTTGTTAGCAGCTCGAAAGTTTAAGAAGCTTTCTCAGAGAGTTATTACTCTTTGAGTGTTGCCAGCAGCTCGAAAAAGGTGGTGCCGTGAAAAATTCGAGGTGTTCAGCCGGGAATCGACGTGTGAGCGTGTGAGCGTCGCACTCTACCCACTACGCCCCGGCGGCCACTCAGATTTTATTTAGGAAGCATAAATTGGATGTCTTCGTCTCTTGGATCATGCATGCATGCCTGACTTTTATCGGAAATCTTAGAAATTTAACCAACTAATGTTCAAACCGACAAAATATATCTATTTTATAAGTAAAAAACACAAAAAAACAATAAATAAAATTGTATTATTACTTACGTCTTCAACCACTGTTCACAATCGTCTGACTCTCTTTCTTTATTTCTTTCCGGTAGTCCCCTTTACATTTTCGCTTTTTTATTCTGAGAAAAGCGTTCCATTTCAAAGCCAACCTCAATTTGTATTTAAAAGAAGAAATCAGTGTCTACTACAGAAATTTGTGTCAGTCTCCTGCAAAGTTCCCACCAACGATAGAATTTCCTGGAAACTTTAACACTTCTGCCCAGTTTACGAAAGGCCTTTGAATAGAAGCGAAGGTGGCCATAATGGGTATTTATCCCCATTATCGAATGGAAGCAAAATTGTTTGTGGAACCAGTTGGAGCTTGAAACGTGGAGACGTTTAAGAGTAGATTCTTTGCTATCCCCTCTTGCGCATGACAAGAACACAAATATAAGGTTGTCAAATATCTCCCTTCCGATTTTCTATTCTTCATTCATAGCTTCATAAAAGTTGTTACAGTGATCGGATTTAGTTCAATTATGCGCAATTTTGTTTGATAATCTGTTTCAATCTAGGCTGCAACTTCGTAATACCCCTCTCGTAATATCTCCCTCGTAGAAGCCCTTCTCGTAGAAGCGCCCCTCGTAGAAGCCCCCCCTAGTATAAGCCCCCTCCCCCTGGCAGAAGCCCCCCCCCTCGTAGAAGCCCCCCTCGTAGAAGCCCCCTGGCAGAAGCCCCCCCCCTCGTAGAAGCCCCCCCCCCTCGTAGAAGCCCCCCTGGTGAAAGCCCACCTCGTAGAAGCCCCTCCTTGTAGAAGCCCCCCTGGTAGAAGCCCCTTTTCTTATTTGCGAAGAACTCGGACAGCCACTTTTCACAAGCCTCTTTTGAGTTCCACTTCACACCACCAAGGGCGTTCGCCATTGACAGGAACAGGTGGTAATCACTTGGGGCTATGTCCGGGCTATATGGTGGATGCGATAAAACCTCCCATCCGAGCTCCCGTAGCTTCTGACGAGTCATCAACGAAGTGGGTGGTCTGGCGTTGTCCTGGTGGAACACTACACCCTTCCTGTTGGCCAAATCTGGACGCTTCTGGTCGATCGCCTGCTTCAAGCGGTCCAGTTGTCCGCAGTAGGTGGTAGAATTAAGCGTCTGGCCATATGTGAGCAGCTCATAGCGGATGATTCCCTTCCAATCCCACCAAACACAAAACAAAACATTCCTGGCCGTCAATCCCAGTTTGGCTACTGATTGGGACGATTCACCGACCTTCAGCCATGACCGTTTTCCCTTGATATTGTCGTATGTGATCCATTTTTCGTCGCCAGTCACTTTCCGCTTCAAATATGGGTCGAGTTCGTTCCGTTTCAGCAGCAGTTCGCAGGCGTTGATTCGGTTTTTGCGTCAAATCATGCGGCACCCAAACATCAAACGCTTTTTGTTTTCTATCCAGCCTTCTGCAGATGGTTTAAAATGGTTTGGTGACTAACTCCCATCTCCTGGGCGATGTCATGGGATGCCACATGCCGGTCAAGCTCGATGATTTCCATGATTCGATCGGTATTCGTCGTCACAGGTCTTCCGCCGGCTGGCTTATCCATGGTGTCGTTTTCACCGGCTCTGAATCATCCAAACCATTCCTTCGCGGTTCGAAGTGATAGAGTACCATCCTCCAAAACACCATTAATCTGACGGAGCGTTTCTCTGGCGGATTTACTTTTAACGAAGAACAACTTTAAAACAGCCCGAATTCGGGCGTTAGTGAACCCCATGTTTACACGCCTAAACTGTTGAACGCAACATCCAAACTAATCATGCATAGCGTCGTTTTGTAGGTTATGTCAAGACCTTTCAAATGATGTATTGTATTGCCAGATACGCTTGGTACATAACCGGAAAGTTCAAATGACAAAAAGGCGAAATATTGATAACCTTATATTCACTTGAGAGGTGACTACCTTACTCATAGTAAGAAGATTATTGTGCGGTCGGTGAAAAATATTGCTATACCACCATATTTAAAGACTAAGTCGTTCTTCCTCCTCCTTATAACTGCAAAGTTAGATTATTAGCACCCCTTTAGTGTTGTCAAAATCTCGAGACGGATAAAACCTTGAGGCTTAGACTGCTCCAAACAGATGGTTTAAGACAGCTTTAAAGTTTAAAATAGTTTAAAACAGACGCCAGCCTTATTTTTGTATGTCACTACCTTTATTGTTTTTTTTTTTGTGAGACTTTCTTCTTCTTTGTGTGGCGCTACAGTAAGAGGTGGATCTATGCCTTACCCAATAGTCTAGGAGGTGAACCTATGCCTTAACCAAGAGCCTCCCCAGCCGGCACAATATCTCGTCAACTCTTTACAGTTTCGCACTCCAAAGTTGGTTGAGATCCTTCTTCAAGTGCGTGGGACATCCTCCGTGCGCTCCCCTGTTGCACTGTCATGTCAATGACTCGGCTTCGAAGACTTTTTGCGCTGAAGCATGTTCATACGCTCTTGGCATTCAAATTCAACCATCTTAAAAGTTGTATCCAAAGACGCTTGATGCTGATTCGTCGTTCAAATGACATCAACCGAAACAGGTCAAAAATCGCACGCAGAAGTTTTCTATTGAAAAGATTAAGGGCTTCCTCATCCATTTCGAGTTACATCCAATTTTTCGAGCTTCTAGGATTTTTAATGTCAATTTCTTGTCTCACCTTGTAACTACAATTCTTCCTATATTTCTATATTCCTATATTTCTGGTACAGAAGAGCACTGTTTAAATATGAAGTTGTCGACTTCTGAGACCATTCTGCGACCAAATTCTTGCTAAATTTTTTCGTACAAGTGGAAGTGGTGGCCTTTCCGTCATTGATCGGAACAAATGATAACTTATGTAAGAAATGTATGGGGTATGAGGTGTCGTTCAACAAGTTTTGGGCCTGTCAGGTTGTATTGCGAAAGTTTTTCCCGCATTGCGTGACTTAATCAAATCAATTGATCAACTAGATTAATGAAATCATTTCGCAATGATTCAACACTTTACGATTCATTACACTTGCATACAGCATCAAATGCACAGACTGCACTTTGCAACGTTGTCGCACTTGAGCCTACGGTGTCGAAGCAAGTTCAGGCAGTTGGTAAATCAAGATTCCTTGGCTCTAAGTTATAGTTCCAAACTTTGAAACTTAAAAATAACTTCGCTGAAGCCACTAATACTGAAACAAATTTTTTTTCATCGTCTTAAAAATAATTTCAACTTCCTTGAAGCGCTACATTCAATAAAGTGTGTTCCAAAAATAAGATCATCCTTCAGACAGGTTTAGAAGACTGTCAAGATTGTTTTCAAAGAATTTAGCTTCTCTAAAAGGACTGAACAGATCGCATTACTTCACATAAACTGCTGATGCCTTTAACATCTTCTGCAAATAAACAAACCTACTAATGAGTTAAAGCAGTTTATGTGTGCCCGAATATGTGACGCACCTCCATCACAGTAGCTGCATTCAACTGTGAATAAACAGGGACAGCCCTGTGCTGAGGTTATGCGTTTGTTTCGAGGAACATACTTTCTTGTGTTCATTAAAGATTCTGATTACAAATTAAAGCACATCCTGCTCCCTTTGGAATAAACCTTGCCTTGAGTCCAAGTCATTTTCATCGTTTTAATTTAGTTTGGGTTTCTTTCACTTATAACCACGGGTACAAACTTCTCTCGAAAAAGTTTGTCGTTTCCCCCAAGGGAAACGCGCATGGTAGACCAACTCTCAAAGCATCACCCGATTTTGGTGTGAAACTCGCATTCCTGCCACATTCATTGCCAACGCCACACTGGTGGCTCATTTTAAATGTATGTCTGCCCAACTTCAAAATTCGGCCACCAGAGAGGTCATCGCCTCCTCTCCATCATCGTCGCCGTCATCGTCCTTGTCGTCGCCACCGTTGTCGTTGTCGCTATCGGTGTCTAAACGCACCTGGAAAAGCGAAAGTGCAAGTACCGAGGAATCATGGCAGCATTCCATTTGCTTTTGTTGTATTTTCACTTATTTTTTTGCTGGCCAAATTTTCATCTCATTATCGATTTTCCGTCCAAAATCGACGTCAAACCAAGCCAACGAAAATAAAAAAAGTCTAAAAATTCAATAAACCATTTTCTACGTGAGTTTTCCCCACCACCCCACCACCCAATGCTGGCGTGTACTCCATTTCAAATCCAAACATGCATCCATTGTGCCCCATCTTGCTCTAACACACACTCAATCTGTTTCTGCTTCTCTCTTCCCCAGCTGCCCGAGGAGAAGTCACCCCAGCATCCCGTCGAGCTGTCCACGGAAATCATGTTGGCCTGCACGGTGGCGCTATCTCCATCTTTTACGAAGAAGCACTCACACCCCAAGGTTGTGGAACGCCTACCGGATCTCATAAGGTGAGTTTGTGTTTTGCTGCTTGCTTTCGTTTCTACCACGATTTTCGAATTTCCCCTCGTTTTTCGAAGATCGACTGTCTCTCTGTCGGATGGAATGACAGAGGTAGTGGGTTTTGGTGCGTGTGTGTGCGACGACGTGAAGGGCGTGGCCTCGGTGGGTATATACTACACAGAACCGGCGGCTTATTTACCGCTCAGTCCACAGAGCGAGATAGGAATAAGGGACAGCGGCACAAGCCTGTTCGCGGCGACGAAACGAAACTCGTGGAGTCTTTAAAATTTCGCTTTAATTTTGATTTTGGTCCTTTTTGTGCTGTTGTGCTTGTGTCCTGCTTTGTTGTCTCTCTTTTATTTTTGCTCAGTAACACAGGAAAATATTTTTATTTTTCGGTCTGTCAACATTTACCTCCCCCCCGGGTGGCTGTGTGATCTGCCCATGTGCCTGCCTCTGTGCGGGCGGTGTTCCATCCAATTCGGGCTGGCAGGCGATTGCGTGTGAAGGAGGGGGAGAATTAAATTTCACTTTTTCATGTCGTCCTGCGTATCCTTTTATTGGCGTGCGTGGATCTTTAATTTGCAGTTGAAAGAGCGTTTTTTGAGACTTCATTGATTCATCGACAATGAGACGTGAGCAGGCGGAGTGAAGGCGGCCCAGCGGCGGCGGCCTTAGCTCGGTGGTGGAGGCTGTGGCAGGTACCTATGATGTGAAAGGACCTTCGCGTTCTCCCAATTCGGTTCGTTCGTTTTTGTGTTTCTCTGAAGGGGGAATGGGGAGGAAGGGTCTCTTTATTCGGAAAACGGAAAATTGAATTTTGTTTTCTTTCGATGTCGTCCTTGATGTTTTTATTTCGGAAAATCTCAAGTGTCATCCTTGTGATGTTTTTTCCATTTTGTTATTTTCAAATTTACACCGAGAACTTTGTCTATGTGGGTGGATGGTTCCGTTTCATTTTATCGTTCTCTACGTTTGTCTGACTGTGTTTGTATGTAAAGGACGACCTAATTGCAAAAGGATAGGTATAGACTCGTACAGTGACGCGCCGTAAGTTTTATGTATTTTCGATGGAATCTCAAAGGACTTTGCCCGTAATTGGGGGTTTTTGTTGTAGTCCTGGATCTGTGATTTGTAATTTGTAATTTTGTTATCAATTTTCTGTAGCTTTTAATTTTCGTTACTCTCCCTTGCCCCCGCCTGTCTCCTAGCGACTCTTTGGGGGGACAGTTTTGTTTTGGAGTAATTGAATTTCTACCTTTTTCGTGTGGGCAGCGGGGAGCAGAGATTTGTTTGGGAGCGTTTTGAGTTTAATGGATTCTTGTTTTGACAATAATTTTGATTTTTTGTAAGGAAAAACAACGGAATGAAAAGGCAACTGGTAATTACGATGGGAGATTAAATTAAAGTTTATTAGGTTTAATGAGGATACGATGAGGGATTTGCTGCGGTTGCGAGGGCTAATGTAAGTGGTCATCGTGGATTCAAGGCGTCTGTTCTTTGTAATCAGCTAATGCATTCGAGGTAAGCGACCACATGAGAGGTTCGTTGGGTGCGTCTTCACTCCAGCTGGCAAGAAGACCACAGACAGGCTTTCACACATCATTTTTTCACTATCTGTAACAAGAACTCATCAGCGTGGAAGAGGATTGTGGCTTCTGTGTTGTATTGCGTTTTATTTAAATTTTTTCATTTATCGAAGGCCTCAAGAGGCATCTATAGATGCTTATTTCGGACGTGGTTTGAATGGAAGGTCTTTTCATCGGGGATGATCCACGCAAGTGGAATATACCTCAATGAGGTTTGTGTGCTTAACTGATGTACACAATTGTAGAGTGGCAGAATTGATTTGAAAATTGAGGTCAAAGCATGCAGTACCTCTAAAAAAGAATTTCATCGTTGTTGCCAAACTTCTCTCTTGGGGCTACGAAGTGTCTGAGGAACGCAGACTTTTAATTTTGGCAGACCTCACATTCGTGACTTCTTGATTTCTGTATAAGAGTTGTCATCTTCATTTTCTTTTTCGAAGGTTGTAGTTTTAGCTAAGTTCAATTATAGCAGTTTCTCACAAAATGCCGCCTTGGTTCGAAGCCTAGAGAAATAGGGGACTTTTAATTTTTCGCTTGACTGTTGACACAAACTTCTTCGTCTCAAACTTATTTTAGATCATTTGCAATGTAGGATCAATGAATGAGGACTTATCGTGATACTGTTGAATTATACTTTGGAATTAGCCTCCTGCAGTCATGCTCAAATGTTGAAAAATTACTTGGGCGAGGTTCCTTTTAGTCCCTTTAATTTATGAAAGTCTGACGAAAATTAGCATGTCTGTCTAAAACCCTTTAAATCTTTATTTTCGTTTTGAGGTTTCTGTTGTCACTCATAGGAGAGATATCATAAAACTAATCAATAAACCAACCCGATTTGAGTTCATTTTACGAATGCGTTTTGCAGTAGTTCAATCAAAGGCCTTTCTGGTGAAATGTCGTAAAGCATGCAGTGCTTCACTTCACTTCACTTCTTTTTTTCTTCCAAAATTTTTTCACTTAAAGTCAATGCAACGTCTTATGCGTTAGTAAACAAGACGCCTCACGGCAAACTTTCCGCCACGAATGTCGATCGGATACCAACTTTTGCAGTGGCCAAATCCGAGTAGTTTACTGAAAACTCTAGTCCCCTAGTGGACAGTTAAAGATTCCTCATGAAGCAGGTGCGCATTGCTACCTACCCAAAAACGCAGCTGCTTACAGTTTCGCATGGCAAGCTGGTTTAGGCCCTTCTTCACTTGTGTGTCCCGTCCTCTGTCTGGTCCGCTGTTGCCAATGCCAATGGCTTGGCTGCATAGAATTTTCGGGCTGAAGCACTGGTATCCTGACTGTCTGGCCCGCTGTTGCCAATGCCAATGGCTTGGCTGCATCGAATTTTCGGGCTGAAGCATTGGTATCCATACGCTCTTGGCGTTAAGATGGTCTAACTATCTTAAACGTTGTATCCGAAGACGCTTGACGGTGCCATTCGTCCTTCAAATAACATCAACCCAAACAGGACCGAAAATTCTCACGCAGAACTTTTCTATTAAAAGGATTAAGGGCTTCCTCATCCGCTTCAAGTTACGTCCAATTTTTCGAGGCTTGGGAATTTTTAATGTTAGGATCTTGTCTTGCACTTTGCAACGTTGCTTGAGCCTATGGCGCCGAAGCAAGGTTTTGCTTGTTGACAAAACCAATTAAACAGAACTAAGCCTCGTCGCCGAAGATGATTTTTCGATGTAAATTAGCATCGGCTTTAATTCGGTTCAATTTACGAATTCGCAGTGCTTGAAATGGTCCAACGGTCTTAGTTCTTGTGTCAATTTAACCTTTTACGAGTCAATGTCAAAATTCTTTCATAAAATTCACCGCAATGACTACACAGAGATGTCCAAAAATTCACAATGCCCAGTGCGTGATTAATCTGGCTCCTCTCGAAGGAAAGCGCTAGCGGTGGCAATACTTCTTCATTGCGTGCACTTCTTTGCCTACCTTGCATTGGGACGATGTGCGATGGAGCGATTTTTGTTAAAACAAAGTTGAACAAGTAGCAAACGTTGTTCAGATGTTTGCTGTTCATGGTTTTTTGACAATTTAATGTGATAATAAATAATAATAATAATAATAATCGTCGGCGCGACAGCCCACAGGGGGACCAGGGCCTAGCTTGCTCATCAACTACTCGTGTTGTGCGTTCTTCTGTTCTCTTGCGAGTAGAAGGGACCTACAGTTTTTTGCCGACTCCGAATGGCGAAGTTTGAGAAGGTCTACGCGTTGTTTGAATTTTCTGCAGTAAATCGGACTCTTTGTGCCTTTCTTACACAGCACTCAATTAAGGTTATATTCCTGCGACCAAAGTTCTTTCTTTCAATACTCGATTTATAAAAGACTGCTTTTTTTGTCTTTCTGAGTAGAGGGCGCTAAAGTTTTATGCCTGAGCCCAAAGACAAAATCTGAGAAGCTTTAGCATTTGCATCTCTGTTTAATCTGTCAACCAAGAGTAGGTCTTTCGGCTGTGAATTTGCACATACCCTCAACCCACCGCTGGGGTGTGGAACTCAAAGGTTTTCGATAAACGTCAACACGACGAAAAGACTTACCGTTTTCCTTTTTTCGCATTTCCAACTTCTGCTATCAGAGCTGCACCTCATACGCTGTTTATACTTGTAAAGTCTCCCTTCTCAAGCGCTTTCTTGTAGTTCGTTTCAAGTCCTCATTTATTTTAATTTCAAAGAAACCGCAAAGTTTCATTTCGTTGCTAAATAAACTGACTCCTCAACTGAATCACTTAAGTCAGAGCATAACCATCTGCAATTTATAGCAGCACTTTGCTAAGTAATAGCGGCGTCGTCAGTGATATGTTTTCAGCTAAATAAAGGTCTTTTAAAACTCTCAGAGTGCGTTCAGTTCTTATGCAGCTCCCTTGTGTATAAATTGCATTACAATCTGATATCGCTGATTCACTTAATAATGCATTTATGCACATACGAATGATGCAGGGGTGGGATGGATAGAGAAAATACTTTACCATACGTTTATCATTCAATTCTCTGTTTTGCCAGGTTAAGATTTTCAGAAAGCGTGACGGGCTTTGTATTTGGTGTACATTAAGACCCTAATTAAAGATAGTTAATCTTGACACCACAGCCACCTTGAAGTTGAAGACCGGCAACACCTAAGCAAATCTGAAATTTATCACGGCTGATTCAGTAATCTTCAATATCAGCTCTAATAGCGAAATTTAAAACGAGAATAAGAGAGAGTGTGTGTTCATAAGGTCGGTGTTCACCACGATAAAAGCATGTACACGCCAAAAGATAAGTGGAACTTCCTGATAGAGCAGGGTGTACGGGAGCACGTGCACCTTTGTTTTTTGTTTACATACGACTTAGATTTCGAAAAACATTTGGAAATTAAGGAAGATGATGCGTTACTTTATAAAGCAAGTTTCTCAAACAAACAGCCATTTACCGTGCGCCGGGAGACATGAGCTGCTTCTATGTTTTGTGGACATTCTCATGGTCTATCTTGATATCATGGCAATGATCAAAAGAATTGCTTTCAGTCTGTGGGTATGGATTCGCACGAGAATAGAGTAAGTAAGGATCGACTTACGCCTTAAGTCTGAATGAGCAGCCGCTTTCTCTAAATCAAAAATTCAACACGTTGTTGGCTTAAACCGACCAAAGTTTGCTTCCTAAAATTAATAAATGGAACACATGCAGTCCGACGATATAAAATGCGGCATGAGGCGGAGATGATTATTTTTTCAAAAGAAACATGAAAGCCTTATTTTTATAAAAATGGAAGAGTAGGTAAATTGAATTACAGCTAGTTTTACGCTGGTTAGAGATGATTATTTTTTCAAAAGAAACGTGAAAGCCTTATTTTTATAAAAATGGAAGAGTAGGTAAATTGAATTACAGCTAGTTTTACGCTGGTTTTTTGAACACATACAGTTGTGTTCATAAAATAGCAGTGCTCTTCAAAAAGGACAAATAATTTTCTATTAATTCAAATTGTTTTATTACTTTTTCAAAAAACGTATACAGAAGTAAAGTATTTCAGTCTTAACAGGTATATCACAAAATAAAAGTTGTTCATAACTTTTAATAATTTTTTTTGGTCGTAGTAATATTTCGAAGTTGCTTATAAAAATAGCAGACAACAGAAATCAATGAAACAATATGAAATCATTATTATTTACAGTTTACCATTAGTACTTTGTAGCAAAGCCTTTGTTTTTTATCACTGCGCTGCATCTTCGTGGCATTGAGTCCACCAGACTCAGACTTCTATCAACTGGTACAGCTTCCCATGAGTCTCGCACTACCTCCCACAATTCCTTGGTGTTTCTTGGTTTGGCCTAATGGACAGAATTTTTAACATCGCCCCACAAGTTCTCAATGGAGTTTAAATCAGAAGATTGTGCTAGCCACTCCATTACGGTTATTCTTTTTGCATCAAACCAAGATTTTACCCGTTTTGACGTATGTTTTGGGTTATTATCTTGTTGATATACCGAAACTAGTGGCATTTCCTCCTCAGAATATGGCAGCATAACCTCTTCTAAAATTTTAACTTACTCAGCAACGTCCTATATAGCCTTGATAGGATATAGTATAGGCCCAACCCCATTATATGAGAAACAGGCCGAAATCATTGGTTTTGCTCCTCCGTGTTTCAATATCTTGTTGATGTACCCAAACTAGCGGCATTTCCTCCTCAGAATATGGCAGCATAACCTCTTCTAAAATTTTAACTTACTCAGCAACGTCCTATATACCCTTGATAGGATATAGTATAGGCCCAACCCCATTATATGAGAAACAGGCCGAAATCATTGGTTTTGCTCCTCCGTGTTTCAATATCTTGTTGATGTACCCAAACTAGCGGCATTTCCTCCTCAGAATATGGCAGCATAACCTCTTCTAAAATTTTAACTTACTCAGCAACGTCCTATATACCCTTGATAGGATATAGTATAGGCCCAACCCCATTATATGAGAAACAGGCCGAAATCATTGGTTTTGCTCCTCCGTTTTTCAATATCTTGTTGATGTACCCAAACTAGCGGCATTTCCTCCTCAGAATATGGCAGCATAACCTCTTCTAAAATTTTAACTTACTCAGCAACGTCCTATATACCCTTGATAGGATATAGTATAGGCCCAACCCCATTATATGAGAAACAGGCCGAAATCATTGGTTTTGCTCCTCCGTTTTTCAATATCTTGTTGATGTACCCAAACTAGCGGCATTTCCTCCTCAGAATATGGCAGCATAACCTCTTCTAAAATTCTAGCTTACTCAGCACCGTCCATTATACCCTTAATAGGATATATAGGCCCAACCCCATTATATGGGAAACAGGCCTAAATCATTAGTTTTGCTCCTCCGTGTTTAACAGTTTTAACTGTTTAACAGGGAATATTTTCTTCATTCTTTGGTCTTCTAACATATTCTCAACGACCCTAAAACTATTTTGCTTTCATCGCTACACAGAATATTCTTCCATTCCTCCTTAGGCCAATCTTTGTGAAACTTAGCGAATGCCAATCTTTTTTGCACATGGATTTTTGTCAAAAGCGGTACTTTTCGCGGGCCACGAGCTAGTAGTTTAGCCTCTAGAAGACGTCTTCTAACCGTCACAGCACTCACCGGAAGTTGGAGTTCATCCCTTATCTGTCTGGATCTTATTGAAGGATTCTCTTTCGCCATGTTGATAATTTTTCGGTCAGTTCGCTTAGCTGTCACTCTTTTTGGACCGCGTGTTTCGGGCCTAGCTTTCCAATTTAGCGCATTGCTGACCATTTTCGCTGAACTATGAATCCTATGATCCTTTGATTTCCTGGATTGAAGCAAATGTTTTTCCCTCCGAACGCAATTTTTTGATCAAATTCCGCATATCTTCGGTACAATGTTTTGATCGACCCATATTTCTAACTTGAAAGTATGTTAATACAAGATAACATATACAAAAACATTCACTTACCAAACAAGAATATACAAATATTTTTTAAACTCTAAACAACAATTTCTGAGACACTTTATGGTAAAACCAAAAAACACTGCTATTTTTATGAACAGGCTTCAATCAACAGATTTCAATGAATGAGTGAAAAAAGGAGAAAGGAAGCCTTTATATATTATTTTTTATTTCTGGTATCTTAGTTACCGGAAAATACAATAAAACCGGATAAACATTTGGAAAAAGGATCTTCTAAGAAATATGTTGCTAATTATCTAAGTCGTATAACTACTGCTTTTTTTATGAACACAACTGTATAACGGTAATTTGTAATCCACTTCGTTGGAACCTATTCAAAACTAAAGGGATTTAATCGAAAGTCCTTTTGATTGCATTTGATTGCACTCGAATCGGAAACGTCGATAAATGCTCTATTTGGAGTTTCGTGATAAGTAACTACCCTTTGGAAATGACATCATCGAAGAAAGCTTCTTAAAAAATGAATAAAATGCTTTTCTTGTATAAAACCTCGTCTTGAAAATAATAATCACTCCCTTTTCAATTTCAAATTTTCAACTTCTTAAATATGTTTCGCTTGATTGTAAATAGTGATTTGCATGTGGCAAATTGTTGGAAACTGTTCTTCTGATGCTGGTTTTTGTAAGACTATCTTACAGCATGTATGTACAATGGACCAGTATTTGAGTCTGATTGCTTCAGTGTAGTTGATCCCAACCTCCAACAAAAAAAAAAAAATCTTACAACCGCAGATGATATTTCTTAATTTTTTACCTCTATCCAAAATTGATCAGAGGAAGAAACACTTTACGTCTACAATTTGGGTCTCATTTGTTTGCATTGAAAAAAGAGCGCAATGTAAAGCAGCCTTTAGGTCAACGAAGCTTTCTATAGACTAAAAGAGCCAATCAATGTCTGACTTCCATGTTTTTTTTATTTAAAAATGAAAATCTTAATTAAACAAAAAACAAGCTTTTTGCATTAAATTTGTTTCTGTTGAAGTTAGAAAGTCGAATAAGAAATGATTTAAGGATAAATAAATGTTTATTCCTTTACTTTTGAAAAAGCCTAAATTTCAGTCACTTAGCCAACGATTCTGTGAGTTCACTCTACGTTTTACAAGGATCTTAATACATCAAAGCTTCACATTTCTCCTATTCAAATTGTTTGGGCTGACCAAGACGATTTCTATCTTCGACGCTAAGGTTACCATTTTTGAAACATCGAAACCGCTCTCTGTATGATGGGCAGGTTAAGCATAAATTTCTAAAAGCATTTGATTGCCTTCTGCGTCCTTTAAAAATCAAAATTTCCTGTAAATGCTGTTCATTTTAGACAGATCCGTACATTTTCGAAAAGGCAAAAAACAATTTTCCACCTTAAGTAAACGCTGATGCATGCTAATTTTTTGTAACAAATCCTATACCTTCCCAATGAAATAAATAACTGCATCCAGCCACAACTTGCAGGTTACGCGATTTTTTGAAAACGAATTTCTTTACCAAATTAATTTCCTTGAATATGAAGCTGAAGAAAGCGCATATGTTACGAAAGTCCGTAGACTGCGTCCTATACGCTGAATGTCCTCTACTATCTTAGCACCGTTCTTATCTTGACGAAAAGCGAAAAGGAGCACAAAACAAGTTGCGTTTTACCTCCCTGACATATGAAATCTGTGCAAACTTAAATGAAATAAAGTGTATATGTATGTAAACTTCAACAAACAAGTTTTTCTAGGGGAAAATCGCATTCGTCAAACAAATAACAATTTCTATGGACAATTTCATAGACAGCCAGAGTTTAATTTACGATGGGCGTTCAATATATTCTCTGTATCGATATGAAAGAAAATAATATAAAAATTGTTGGCGCGGCAGTCCACACGAGACCAGGGCCTAGCTTGCTCATCAACTACTCGTGTTGTGCGCGCTACTGTTCTCCCACGAGTAGAAGGGACCTACAATTTTTTGCCGACTTCGTGTGCCGAAATTTGAGAAGCTTTCCTAGACAGTTATAACTCTTTGAGTGTTGTTGCAGCTCGAAAGAGGTGGTTCCGAGAAAAATTCGAAAAATTCGTGTTGAGCTGAGAATCGGACTTTGACCCTTTGGCGTGTGAGCGTCGCACTCTACCCACTACGCCACCGCGGCCACATGAAGAAAAATGCGAATTCAATTTAAATTGTTTTTATTTGTCAATATAATCTCCCCTAACACCAATCCAATTGTTACAAATTGAGATAAGCTTCATCTTTTCAAAAAAATAAATTTTCTCTTTATCTGCAAAATACCCATTTATTGCCGACTTGAGTTCATCGTCATTCGAAAATCTATTTCCACGAAAAAAATTCTCAAATCAGGAATCAGGAAATAATTACTAGGAGCAAGGTCTGGACTATAGGGTGGGTGTTGGATTTCTTCGAAACCACAATCTCGCGCAGCAGCCTTGGAAACTCGAACGTGTGAACAGGAGCGTTGTCATGAAGAAGCAACACACCCGCTGCGAGTTCACCCCGTCTTCTCTTTTTAATTTCCTTCCGCAAATTATGCAAAGTGGAAGCGTGGGATGTGGCATTGATGGTTTCACCATTTGTTTTATACTCGATGAGCAATTTTCCCTTTGAGTTCCAAAAAACTGTGGCCATGAGCTTCCCGGCAGACGGAGTGATTTTGAACTTCTTCGGGGGGTCTGTTCCTTTTTTATGCCACTGCATGGACTCCGGTTTGCTTTCGGGGTCATAGTGGTGAACCCATGTTTCGTCCCCATAACAATTCGATCCATAACACCATAAGCGTTCTCACTACACATCTCCAAAAGCTCTCTACAGCATGCGATTCTTACTTTTTTCTGGGCATTCGTGGCACCCAACTCGCACTAACCTTTGAAAGGTTAAGATGGTCATGAAGAATGGTGTTAATGGTGCCAGTTGAAAGCTTGGTGATCTCTCCCATCATTTTCACCTTTATTCGGGCATCCTAAAGAACAAGTTTTCGGACTTCTTTGATGCTTTCTCCCGTACAAGCAGTAGCCGGAGCACCGGAGCAGGGGTCGTCTTCAATGGTCTCCCTGCTTCTCTTGAACTCACTTGACCACTTTTGCACAGTTGATAATGAAGGTGCGGAACCCTGGTAAACAGTCACCATCTCTTCATGAATATTTTATTGAGTTTTTCCTTGCTTAGTGAGAAATTTAATTACAGCGCGATGCTCAATTTTCACCATCATCGTCTCAGTTGGCATTATGATTCTGTTCAACTAGATTTATCTCTAGTTGAACAGAATCATAATGTCAACTGAGACGATGATGGTGAAGATTGAGCGAATTAATAATCACATTTAAATGAAATTTTACATGAAAGCACTAAAATAATAGTATTACTTGATAAATAAGTCAATTTATATATACGCCCACAGCTTCATTCCGATATCGAGAATATATTGAACGCCCCTCGTACATTCGCTACACTGACGGAAAATATCCTATCGCCAAGATCAAATACTTCGCCCTTTTCATGTCTCCAAAACCGCAACTTACTAACTTTGAATTTTTTTTCAAATTTAAAATGTTGACACATGTGGTTGAAGAATGCAAATTCAGAATGAAGCAGAATTCTAGATACCCTTACACAAAGTATCATACAACAAAGAAAAACCTTAAGGACGTTAAAGTGATTTGCTTTTCAGTTTATAATAAGATTTTTGTATTACTAAAGGCAACATAATTCAAATTCACTCGTTCTAAACATTTTCCTCTGAATGTGCCGAAAACACGTTTCGTGATTATGCTTTAATTCAATAATTGCCAACATTTTAAAATCGTGCCTCTTCAAGACAGAACCGTTTGCTTTTACTGCCTATCCCCACTGGGATGTGGAGAAACTAGTCAACTATTGAGAGGACGAATTAATTTTCAATAGATGGCGCCATTAGCACCTTGTTGTTGATCTTGGAAGTGATAACTTACTTCACTGGAAATGTGTGACATTTGTCAGTAATAATTTTCGGGAATCTGCGTCTATTTTAGACCACAAACGGTTTTTTGCCTCTTCAAGAATATGCCATAAATAAACAGAATTTGTGGGATGTTTCTAACTCTAAAATATGCATCAATTCATTTCTGTTTCCAGTATAACAACTCAGAGATATTACTGTCGATTGACACATTTTGGCCTAGGCAGCTGTAAATTGTCGGTAAGTAGGAAACAATGGTTGGGACAATACGAATGGCTGCGATCGCAATTAGCTAATTGAATATTCCAGAAAGTCTCACGAGATTCCGAGGCCGTCTACATATGTATTTAAAGGCAATAAATTAATTTTAACGGCTATGGATGTAGCGTTAAGAAAATCAAACTTGGCTTTACGGGAAGGAGCAGAAAAGAGCTTGCAGCGAAACAGAAGAGCTGCTCTGTGTGTGTAACACGGTGGTGTCGATACAAATTTCGCACTTTTCATTTTATTCTATCTTCAAATGTCAAAAATTCCATTGGTCCGAGTTCAAAATAATCAAAAAAGTCAAACAAATCTGTTGAAAGGAGTGGAATATAAACAGAGTTCTTCAAAATAGCTGAAGATGATCTGTTTTGTCTCACTCGTGTATGATGTTGTGTGTTCAAAGGAGCACATCGCTTGCTCCGCACTTGAAAAAGACAACTTCAAGTTCGCCGATTACCGATGGAACAGTCTCCTTAACAACATGTGCAATATCCTCTCTGCAGTTTTTTCAGTGAGCGCCGGAAACATGTACAAAATCAAGCCAACGTGGCTTAGGTCACTGACGTCCATTCTATATAAAAATAATAATTGGATGGCACGACAGTTCATTCTACATAACATTACAAAAACGTTTCTACGAAATTTTGTCCTAAAAGTTTCCCCACTTTTTGGGAAACTTTTGGTAGAAAGAAAACCAGAAATGAGCAGCCGACTTAAGAGTTTAAAGTTTAAGACCCTTAACGCTGCTTAGCTTTCATAAACGGTCTTTTCTTGATTTGTAATCTTTTGCTTTTCGACGAGAACGTTTGTCCCTCTACACAGGAGATTACCTATCATCCCCCAATAGCACCTTAGGCTCTCTAGATTTTTTTTTTCAGTTTTCATTTCCTTGCAGATGTTACATATTTGTTTGTTTTTTTCATATCAAATTACGCACACCACTCGAAAGCAGGCACTCAGATCTGTCGAAGATTTTTGCGTGTCCTGTCCTCGTGTCCTTTCGCCCTCGTCGAAAGTCATCTTTTCGTGGCTCCTGATGTACTTAGTTCCTCTATTGCTAGAAACAAGGGATTACTTACGGTACATTGGCAGCATTGAAGCACTTAGCTTGTCGCATTTAAACATTGGTACTTGCATAGTTAACGCACCCTCCACCTCCCCGGGGCTATTATCTGCTTTGATCGACTGAGGGGTGTTTATCCTGCCGTTAAGCCCTCATCATTGAGATTTGATTGACTCATCCTTTTGTCTGCTGAGCACCAGGGGAAAGGGAGATCCGCTGAACACCGTGCAAAGGAGTTTCAGTCCTTGCCATTAAATTAAGACCTCATCCAGCACTTTACACATTTTACATATGCCACACCGAAAATTCAATGAGATCCTTCTTTGTGTGCAGCGTGCTGAGCAGAGGACATCTACCCTCTATCAAGCCGGTTTTGTTCGTCGCTTGAGTGTAATCCAATGATGTTCGCTACCGATGGATGCGGAGGCATTGGGAGAGATTGAAAATTCATCGCATATGGTCAGGTTTGGTGCGTGTTCGGGGGTTTTGTGACATGGAAATCCTCTGCCCCCGAGGAGTTGCAGTTCGCCTTTTTTGCGTCGGACTCGATGCACTGTGATTGACTGTGATATGACAGTTTTTGATGTGAAATGAGAGACTGTGACGTGACAGATTGAATTTTGTTTGCTAGCCTGAGGGGATGCTCTATCGGGACTGCTGCGCAAAGTGTAATTGGATCAAGGAAGTGGATGGCTATTCCAGCAGAGTCTGTTCACTGCACTAAAGCTCCCAGATTTTTGTCCACTCTCTGGAACGGTTTTCCTTGTCTCACGTGTGATGTTTTCATTCTTTCTTAAGAAAAAAAAATTAACAAAAGCGCACTACCGCCTGCGGGGAAGTGATTAACATCCCGCGTGGACTTGCCCCCATTAAGCGAACAAGATTTCTTCTCTTTTCCGTCCACAAGTGATGACATTTGTCAGAATTCTAAAATAAGACTGTCCGGACACCCAAGTGAAGACAGCGGCTGTAGCTCAATCTAATTGACTCTTCCTTTCAGCGGCTTCCTGACGCCACCCACAGTATGTCGTGTCGCTCGTTTCCCGAAGGCAAAGTGTTACAAAGCCCTCGTTGGCGCAAGGGGAAAATGCCTTTGACAGACTCTGACTGACAATCGCATCCACCGCTGACAGTTCGCACAAATTTGTCCCCTCCGCGTGATTAGTGCAATCGAATGACGTGCTCCCTTTCTTCTTCTATTTGAGTTTTATTTTCGACTGTGGTTTCTCGAAAGTGAGTGAGATCCACATCTGTACGGAATCCACGGAACTGTCAAAACATCACCCCTTTTCCAGTTGTCGAGTGTCGTGTCGGGACGCACTGGGTGGCGCGCTCAAATCTCTAGGAATGGCCTTAGAAAAACACTTGTTGTCTCTGGGAAATGGAAATCTCATTAACTCCTGCCGCAGGGCTGACAGGACTCTGATCGCTGACATCCGTGCGGCTGTGATCCGTGGAAAAACATTCCGAGACAAAAATAAACCGCCAGCCAACCTACCGCGCAGGGAAAGTCTCAAATTTCCTAGCAGAGCGGTACCGTGAGCCGTATTCCGTCCGGAGGGGGGACAGACGAGGGACAGCCCTACTAAGCGAAACTTGTCCATTAATCGCTGCTCCTGATAATTGCTATGTTCGGCACCATGCATTCAGATACTAAGTACACGACGTCGAGTAATCTTCCACTCAAGTTGTCCCTCTCCGGCTATTCGGTGCCTTGTCTAATCGGGAACATGTCCGAATAGTTGGTCGACTCTGCTGGTACTCACTCGCCGGCCAGTTTACGCGATCATGTGTGCGCCCTTGCCCTGGCGTCGCCTATCTGCTGGCGTTCCTGCCGTCTAGGAGTTGGATGCCCATTTTGTTGGACGAATCTGTGCGCGGCCATCGCAACTGGTTCGCAGACTGTGGGAAGGACGTGCATATAATTGCCAGGTTTGCTAGAGCAAACAGGTTGATAAATATGTGCACTCGACAGACAGCGGTGGCGGTGGCGGTGAAGCGACCGATGGTACTTGCTCTGGGTTTGCTTGTTCGCAGATGAGCATCTTGTAAGTGGATGACACTTGGAAGCATGTTGTGCGCTGGCTGAGATTTATGCGGCAATTGTCATGATGAGTAATCGCGGATATAAACGAACACTTCGCCTGCCATGTACACGACGCAATTAAGAACCTGTGCTGTGGCTGGAGGATGCGTTATTTAATCGTTTGCAGTGAAGTTTGGTGCATTATGGGCAATTAAGATGGAATTGGCAAGGAGCCTGCGGCACAGAATGAATGAGAGTGGCGTGAGTTTAGGAGACAGAGAGGTGACGCATGTTTTTAGCTTCCCTCCTGCTATAGATGATTGAGGCCTCTAAGCATTGTCTGCAAAAATGGCACATGTTCGGGATTTTAGGAATTTTGCCTTTTGAAAGCGTTGAGGTTTGTTCCTTAATAAACGCGAATTCGGTTTGCGCTTTATAGGTTTACCGCTGTTCCACATAGCTTGCTGCTTCAGACTCCCTCCTGGCGCTTCCTTGTTGTTGCGCATAGTCCACCGCATTGATGTCATCTCATTTTAATCAATAAGCCACAGCCAATTCGATTTTTTTAATCTCACGCGACATTCCCCACTTCACGTAATGAGCGGCTTCTTAACGACAACAATCATTTAAAGACAAACCCTCGAAAAAATGTCCTTTCCTCCACAGATCACATGATTGCTTTTACAAAAATTATGAAAGATGAGATTCTTGTATCCGACGGTGTATTGTGTCTCCGGTGGCATTGTCATTTTCCCGTTCAACGCTTGAGCGAACGCGGACAAGCTCGTGAAAAAAAGGTGTTGAATGACAAGCCATTGTCTTCACTGTTCACGAGTGTGTTTTGTAAAAGCTGCACAATACGCCCAGCTTTTGTTGTTAATGTAAGTGGGGATCTTTTGTGATTCAGCAACAAAAAGCACAATTATTTTTCTTCAGCCTATTGTATGTTTTCAGTTTTGAATTGTTGTGGAGATAAATTTGCAGAAGGAAGCTCGGGAGCTTAGTTTGACTTTAAAAGTGTACTGCAGGGGAGTATTTGATTTTGAAAATAAAATCAAAATATAAAGTTTTAACAGTGTTCCAACAATTTAAAGAATGACGGGTTACCCTATATCGCCAGGCTTCACTCTCTGTGCATTACTGAATCTCCGTGCATCAGGGCCACCTCTCCACTTAAAATAAGTTTTTTTTGGTTCAACTCGAACTGGAGCTTTCGCAGATCGCATCATCTACTTCTTCTTCTCATTTTGGCGTTACAGTCCGAGGTGGACCTGGGCCTCAACCAACATGCCTCTCCAGCCAGCACGATCTTTCGCCAATTGTCTCCAGTTGCGCGCTCCAAGTTGGTTGAGGTCCTTCTCCCCTTGTGTGCGCCACTAGACTAAGCGCTCTGTTTTGTTGTCCCAATGGCTCGGATTCAAAGACTTTTCGAGTCAAAAGAGTTGTGTCCATACGCTCTACATGGCCTAGCCATCTTAAGCGTTGTTTCCGTAGACGCTTGACCAGGCGCATGTCGCTGTACAGCCCAAAGAGTTCGTCATTAAATCTTCTCCTCCAGATGCCAAATAGGCGAACAGGACCAAAAATCGCACGCAAAACTTTTCTCTCGAAAAGACTTAGGGCTTCCTCATCCGCCTTTGCTAACGTCCAAGATTCTGCGCCATATAGTAGGACGGGGATAATCAAGCTGTTATATAAAGCGAGCTTAGTCCTTCGAGAGAGGGCTTTATTACTCAATTGCCTCTTGAGCCCAAAGAAACAGCGATTGGCAAGAGTGATTCTGCGTTTGATTTCGGTACTGATGTTGTTGTCCCTGTTTACCGTGGAGCCAAGGTAGACGAAGTCCTTGACTACCTCGAAGTTTCTGCTGCCTAGTGTGACAACGCTCTGTCCGAGACGTCGATGTTGTGTGTCCTTCCTTGATGACAGCATGTAATTAGTTTTGCCCTCATTTACCACTAGAGCCATTTTTGCCGCTTCCGCTTCAATGCCAGCAAACGTCTTATTGACGGCTCGTTATGTTCGTCCAATCACGTCAATGTCATCACCGCAAGCTCGCAATTGAACTGACTTTTGGAAGATCGTGCCTCTGGTGTTGACTTGTGAGTTACCCACGATCTTCCGGAGGATGATGTTGAAGGAGTCACATGACAGTGCGTCACCTTGTCTAAAACCTTTTTGACATTGAAGGTCTCGGTAAGTTCGTTAGCGAACTTTTCGGAGCAGCGAGAGTTCTCCATCGTCACCCTACACAATTGGATGAGTTTGGTAGGAATGCCAAACCTAGACATGGCACTGTATAGCTCGTCTCTATGCACACTGTCATATGCGGCCTTGAAATCGACGAATAGGTTTTGCTTGTCGATTTGCACTTCTTGGGTCTTTTCCAGGATCCACCGAAATGTGAAGATCTGGTCTGTGTGAACTTCCCTGGCCTGAAACCACATTGATTGGGATTTATCAGGTTATGGACAAACGGTTTCAGACGCTCACACAATACGGTAGAGAGGATCTTGTATATGATGTTAAGAAGACTAATCCATCGATAATGGAGAATGGTCAATAGGGACCGGGCGAATGACGCTAAGATTTCACTCATGGGGCATGCTTTCCTCCGACCATATGAGCTGGTGCACTCACCCAACCAGGTCATCTCCAGCTGCTTCAAATAGTTCTGCGGACAGTTCAACCGTTCCAGCAGCTTTATTCGACTTCAGCTTGGATATTGTTATCTTCACCTCGTCTTAGTTTTGGGGACGGAATTCTTGTCTATCACCGTCCAAATCGAGTAAAACATTCTGCCTAACAGCGGGATTTGGGCCATCATCGCCGTTAAGGAGTCTGCAGAAATGATTCTTCCAGATTCTCAGCACAAACAGCGACTCCATTTTGGTCCCGGCAGGCATCGGTTCGAGCATTGTATCCTCTGGATAGCTGTTTTACCTTTCTGTAAAACCTTCGGACTTCATTCCTGTCATAACACCTTAACATTTCCTCGGTGGCGCGCTTCTCATGCTGTTTCTGTTCCCATCTGAGAAGCCGGTGCTCTTCCCTTTTTCTCTGTTCGTAGAGCTCACGAACAGCCCTCGTTGTTCGATGCAGTGTTGCCTTATAGGCGTCTTGTTTGACTGCATGTGCCTGCCTGCACTCGTTGTCAAACTATGGGCTCCTGGATGGTGACATGAAACCCAGCATATCAGCGACTCCACTGATCTCACGATATCCGCGTTCTTACCTTTGCTACGACAAGGTGATTATCCAAGTCGATGTTTGCACTTCAAAAGGTTCGGACATCGGGAATATTGGAGCAGTGTCCGACGTCGATCGCAACGTGATCAATCTGGTTGACGGTGGATTGATCAGGAGATCGCCAGGTCCTTTTGTGGATTATCAGGTGTGGGAACCGCGTGCTAGCCACAGAGAAGTTCCAACTGCCGGAGTTCGTTTCCGGATGTGTTGTCGTGCAGACTGTGTTTACCGATGACTCGAGCAAAGATGGGATTAACATCTATAATAACTGCTGGCACTACAGTCCAAAGGGGACCAGTGCATAGCTTGCTCAGCAACTACTCGTGTTATGCGCGCTACTGTTCTCTCATGAGTAGAAGGGGCCTACAGTTTTTAGCCGACTCCAAACGGCGACATACAACGTCATCTAAAGATGTTTCCTGCTCCACTCTGAATTATAGTACTGCCAATGACAAAACTGTCAGAGCTACACTGAACCAAAAAAAAAAAAAACTGAGACACCTATTACCTTAAAATTCAACTTGAAATATCTCAGTCATTTTTTAATATATTAAAACGAAATAAATTGCATATGAAACTGCAGTTTAATACGGTTTCAGTAATCCAAACACCAAAATAAAAACCGATGGAATTTTTTGCCAATTTTTTATACAATGCTGTCTTTAACTCTTCTCTGGCACAAATGGTTCTTTTTCGAACTTCTTTTTCTAAAACAGCCCAAAGGTGCTCCATGGAATTTAGTTCCGGACTTTGGAAGGAATGCGGCAACACCTTTTTTATGTTCCAAATACACCAATTTTTTGTTATACTGGTTGTGTGCTTTGAATCATTGTCATGCAACAGCATTACACCCGGCGGTAGTCCCAATTTTTCTTTGGTTTCGGGGATACAACGTTTTAGAATATCCACGTAGAACCAACTCCGTTTGTTGCCATTGAACCCCAAACCATTATTTTTCCACCACCGTGCTTAACTGTAGAAGTGACTTTTTTGGGATCTGAAGCAGTTCTGCCCCTCCTCCACATAAAGCGTCGACGTTGATTCGTCAAAAAAAATTATTTGATTCCAGAGCTCATCCGTCTTCCGCACGTACTCCTTGGCATACTCCAGTCGCTTTTTAATGTTTCTTTCTAAAAAAGCTGGCTTTTTGCGAGGTGTGCGGGTTTTTAGATCATTTTTACGTAAAAAATTGCACACTGTTTGCGGATGAACTTCTGTAATTTTTTCTTTCTTCAAAGTTTTGGCAATTTCTACAGCTTATTCCTTCTGGTTTGTATTTACCACCCTTAAAATTCTTCGTTTACCTTGATCCGTAGAAGTTTTGGAAGGCCTTCCACTTCCCGAAACGCGATGAAGAAAACCGTTATCTTTCAAAGACTTTATAATATGGAAGACTGTTGATTTAGGTTTGTTAACCATTGAAGAAATTTCGAGAATATTCTAATTTTGTTCATAATAATCAATTATTAAAGCTTTCATATCACGGGACGTCTGTTTATTTTCCAATTTTTCGACAAAAAATTTAAATTACATAAATATGCAATTGTAAACAACTTGAAAGAATAGCGGAGGTAATCTTTGATCAAAGATAAGGATACAAAAGCAACGGTACATTAGTTTTGGTCCTGGAAACAAGTGTCCCACTTTTTTTTTGGCAGATGAATTTGCACTATTTTTAATTTAAACCTATAGTTGCTAAAATTAAAAAATTAACAGTAAAAATGTGTTTGGATTACTGAAACTGTATAAAACTGCAGTTTCATATGCAATTTATTTCGTTTCAATATATTAAAAAATGGTTGAGATATTTCAAGCTGAATTTGAAGGCAAGTATCCCAGTTTTTTTTGGTTCACTGTACTTTGGATGTCCATCCTCAAATTATTTAGAAAAAATTTCTGACATCACTCTGTGTGCAATTTTGAAAAAAAAAATCGGAAATTCGGGCCGATAGTTAGTGTGTGAGGCGAGTTTTGTGTGAAGGTTGCAAATTGACATACAGTTGTGTTCATACAAATAGCAGGGCTCCTCAAAAAACACAAATAATTTCCTATTAATTCAAATGGTTTTATTATTTTTTCAAAAAACATACAAAAGTAAAGTATTTCAGTTTTAACTAGTACACTCAATTCTCTTTTTATGCGGTAGATAAGTTCCAAAACTAACCGCACAAAAAAAATCGCATAAAAAAATACATTTATTTTATATTATTTTCAAAAATGCATAAAACCAAAAAATCATATAAAAAAAGACATTAATTACATTATAAAATTAGGGTTACGTTCCAAAATTTTTAAAAGTTCATAGGACCAAAAAATCGCAAAGAAAAGTCGATATCAACTAATAAAAAATGAGGATACCTGCGAATTTTCGAGAAGAGTATAAAGTTTTGGTAAATTCAACTCAAATACACAACATTACTTTATTTTTAATTAAATATTTTTATTTCACATTACTTTAATTAGTAGTTTTATAAACATTTTATATTTAGTCATTTTTTTCACTTTCTGATAACACCCGCAACCTTTTGTGAACTGGCGCGAAATTATTATCATCACTGGAATAGACAGAATATATTTAAAAAGGGCAATCCCATAAAAAATACTATAGAAAAACAACGCATAACTTCAAAATCTTGTACAAAAAAATCAGAATTAGATTCTCAGGAAAAATCGCATAGCTTCAAAACCGCATAAAAAAGATTCGCATAAAAAGAGAATTGAGTGTATATCACAAAATAAACGTTGTTCATAACTTTTAAATATTTTTTTGGTCGTAGTCATATTTCGCAGTTGTTTATAAAAATAGCAGTGCTTAGAACTATGCTGTGCCTAGACAACAGAAATCAATGAAACAATGTGAAATCATTATTATTAACAGCTTACCATTAGTACTTTATAGCAAAGCCTTTGTTTTTTATCACTGCGCTGCATCTTCGTGGCATTGAGTCCACCAGACTCAGACATCTGTCAACTGGTACAGCTTCCCATGAGTCCTGCACTTCCTCCCACAATTCCTTGGCGTTTTTTAGTTTAGCCTCAGGGACAGAATTTTAAACATCGCCCCACAAGTTCTCTATGGGGTTAAGGTCAGGGGATTGTGCTGGCCACTCCATTACGGTTATTCTTTTTTCATCAAATCAAGATTTTGCCCGTTTTGACGTATGTTTTGGGTTATTATCTTGTTGATATACCCAAACTAGAGGCATTTCCTCTCGGTATATGGCAGCATAACCTCTTCTAAAATTTTAACGTACTCAGCAAAGTCCATTATAAACTTGATAGGATATAGTATAGGCCCAACCCCATTATATGAGAAACAGGCCCAAATCATTAGTTTTGCTCCTCCGTGTTTAACAGTTTTAACTGTATAACGAGGATTATTTTTTTCATTCTTTGGTCTTCTAACATATTCCCGACGACCCTAAAACTATTTTGCTTTCATCGCTCCACAGAATATTCTTCCATTTCTCCTTAGGCCAATCTTTGTGAAACTTAGCGAATGCCAATCTTTTTTGCACATGGATTTTTGTCAAAAGCGGTACTTTTCGCGGCCTTCGAGCTAGTAGTTTAGCCTCTAAAAGACGTCTTCTGACCGTCACAGCACTCACTGGAAGTTGGAGTTCATCCCTGTCCATTCTGGAGCTTATTGAAGGGTTCTCCTTTGTCATGTTGATAATTTTTCGGTTAGTTCGCTTAGCTGTCACTCTTTTTGGACCGCATGTTTCGAGCCTAGCTTTCCAATTCATCGCATTGCTGACCATTTTCGCTGAACAATGAATCCTATGATCCTATGATTTCCTGGATTGAAGCAAATGTTTTTCCCTCCGAACGCAATTTTTTGATCAAATTCCGCATATCTTCGGTACAATGTTTTGATCGATCCATATTTCTAACTTGAAAGTATATTAATAAAAGACAACATATACAAACATACCAAACACAAATATTCTAAACAACAATTTCTGAGACACTATGCTAAAACCAAAAAACACGGCTATTTTTGTGAACGGACTTCCATCAACAGATTTCAATGAATGAGTGAAAAAAGGAGAAAGGAAGCCTTTATATATAATTTTTTATTTCTGGTATCTTAGTTACCGGAAAATACAATAAAACCGGATAAACATTTGGAAAAAGGATGTTCTAAGAAATATGTTGCTAATTATCTAAGTCGTATAACTACTACTATTTTTATGAACACAGCTGTAAAAGCAACGGTACATTAGTTTTGGTCTTGGAAAACAAGTGTCCCAGTTGTTTTTTTGCCCGATTAATTTGCAGTATTTTTGATTTAAGCGTTTAGTTGCTAAAATTAAAAAATTAACAGTAAATGTGTTTGGACTACTGAAACCGTATTAAACTGCGGTTTTATATGCAATTTATTTCGTTTTAATATATTACAAAATGGTTGAGATATTTCAAGCTGAATTTGAAGGCAATAAGTATCAAAGTTTTTTTTTTGGTTCACTGTACTTCGGATGTCCATTTCTCAAATTATTTAGAAAAGTTTTCTGACATCACTCTGTTTGCAATTTTGAAAACAAATTCGGAAATTCGGGTCGATAGTTAGTGTGAGTGAGGCGAGTTTTGTATAGAGGTTGGAAATTGACATGACTTCAGCGGGTAGACACTCGTGTACACGATTCTACTCTCAGCAATTAAAGATGAATACACTGTGTAAAAACACACCACGGAAAATGAGATTGCTGATGGACTTGGTAGATACCGATCAATAGAGGCATTCATAGGGATCGAACCCACTTTGGCACTATACACTATAGTCAGGGCTTCTATTATCAGTTAGGTCTCTCGAAAAGACAACCGGAGATGGCATCACCTTTAAAGATGCAAGCTTATAAAGGACATTCTTCCAAACATCAGCAATTAAAGGTGCAGATGCAGTGTGGTCAGTCTTTCAAAAGAAAACAAATTTGCATTCAATGCCTTTAAATTGAAACAAAAAAAATAAAAATAAACGCAAGTTGTTTGGCAAAAGAAGCAATTTTGCATAAATTTTTACCACATCCAGCAATAAAAAATTCTCCCTTTATCAATTGAATCACACCATACTCGCGACAAAACCCGATAACTGAAATCGACCTTGCTTTTGAATATTCTCAAGCATCATTGAACTGTCAGTCCCTTAAATTAGCCACAGATTGACGCCTTGATTCCACCCGAAAGTGGCACATGTCATGCAAGATTTGAAACCAGCACTCCTTCCCGAGCGCATTCCCGCCTGATGTGCGGTGTGCAGCACACAAAACCCGTTCATTTGAATCAAATGCAAATCACAAATGTATCCATATGTTGCGAAAAAAAAACTCAACCCATTCCATTGTTACCGAAGAGATCCTCCTCGTTTGCCGTCCCCCGATCCATGTCCGTTCGCATTATCGCTCATAAATCAAACATCAAATTGATTACAGCTACCGCCTTGCTATCCACTCCCCGTTCCCGGTAGCAGTGGGTAATAAAATTATTCCTAATAATCATCACAATAATCAGCCGAAGCGTAACGAATACGCAAATTCATAAAAAAAGGCCACCACACACCCCAGGCGAAGCAACCCTTACTCGGATTCGTGGCACGGCATGTGTTCTCGGGGCGAGCGGACGCCGAGCAAATGTCAGAGCCAATATGCATACGAAAACAACACTGTCTCATCGCTGTCATCCGGATCTCGAGGACGACTAACCAGCCACGGGGCGCACGGGCAACCCTTCGACTGGTGTCACCCGGAATTAACCTCACTTCCACGGTGCTCATGCCCATGAATAAATTGAGAATTGAGACATCAGTGGCTGGCGGGGCGCAAATGAAATCACGCTACGAGAGAGGATGCATTCGAAACTATTAAATTCATATTATCCGCATAAAAATATCCCCGGGGGTTGACTGTGCGCCCGGAGGGGTGGTGGTGCACTTGCTAATGGCTATCGACTCCGGCGGTATTTTGTTTGCTCTCCTTCGTCACATACGAGTGCACACACGCTCCGAGCGCGGCTGACGCGCCTGAGTTACGGGAAAATTTAAATTTTACAAACGTCCAGCAGCCGCCACCAGCAGCCAGCGACGAACAGTGCCAGTGGACGTGGGTTTTATGGCCATTTCGGGATGGTTAGACCATTTGTCGGTCATGTCTATGCCGCTGTTTGCGGGGAAGGTCCTTGAGGTTTACGCTCTTCCTTTTTATTTGAACTGTAAAAGCGAATGTGATATGGCACTTTAGGTGGAGCCACAGCGTTTTACCACAGGTTCCCGTAATCCCTCGGCTGTGGGGAGGTGTTCGTGAAATGTCGCCTCACCTAGACGGTTGAAGTGGTGACACCTCGAGTGTGTGTGTGTGCGGGCGGGAGGGAGCTTCTACGAGACTCTGTCTGAATGCACTGGAACTTGTTCTTACATTTACTTTTTTATGAGATGTTATGGCGGAGTTTTTGAGTGCGGCTGGACGGGTTTTCCTGATTCCGGTCATTTGCTCGGTGGGCGGTTGTAAACTTCAAATGGCAACAAAACACTTTCTTCTCGGCTTCAATGGGTTACCTTTGAAATGCTTGCCTGGGGTGCTGTTTTCAATGGACGATACACTGAAAGAAATACTTGGGAGGAGGTAAAATTTGAGAATTTCTTTAAGTTTTCGAAATGCCAAAATCCAAAAAAGTATGTAAGGAAAACGTTCGAAATGTTGACTTTAGACGCAAAGTCGAAAAGTTTTTTCGCCTGAATTTCAAAAATTTGATCAATATAGGGTGTTTCGTTTAGAGGCATAGAATTTTGAAATGGAATAAAACAAAGATAATTTTTTTGAACTCACAGAAAGTTTGCTTTATTCGAAAGACAAGCTTATGGCATTATTAGCCGGAAGGCCGCCACGACTGGCGTGAATGTAGTTTAATCGAAGGATCAACTTTAGTTGACATTTTTCAAACTTTTGTGGCTGTATGTTGTCAGTCAAGTGACGAAAGTTGTCCTCCAAGTATCGAGCGTACTGATGTAAAGAGAAACCAAGCGGTGTTAAATCACGTGATTTTGTGATCGTAAGTCCGTGAACTCTTCCTTCAACAATCAATTGTGGCAAGACCCCTGTGACACATTGCGCCGAAACCACAGCTCATGAACTAAACAGTTAGCAATCATGGCTTAATCGCGGTCATCATTAACAGTCTTCTGGCCGGCATTGTCTCTAATGAATTACGGACAAAAGTAAATCAGTTTTTGTAGATATAACGGTGGCTTAACCGACACTTGAGGACTATCAACACTCCTCGCATTAAACGACGTACGCATCCAATCAAAAGTGAACCACATCGCTAAAAAAGAATAGCTCTTTGAAATTTGGATAAATGACAATTTCGTTGTATGTCCATTCACCGAATTTACTTTTGCTTGTCTTAGGTACGTCTATCCAGGTTAAAGTCCCGAGCCAAAATAAAAATAAATCGGTTGAGAGTTCACAAAATAGCCACCACTTAAAAAATCTTTGTCTCTGTAACACCAGTTAGATAATTTGAGGTAAAGTTAAATTTTTCGAAATTTTGTCCCCAACTCCTCTATTTGGTGCGATTTGTGGCATCGATTGCCTTTCCGTTCTTGTAATCTGAAAACTCTTTGAACGAAATACATTCGAAGTGCGACTATCCCAAAAATAAGCAAATCATTTCTTTACACTGTGAGGTAAAAATTTTCAATTGTAAACCAATCGTTGCTTTGGCAAGCGCATTGTTCAAGCTTAAGCATTTTAGAACTATTGTCAAAATGCGAGTACAGCCCTTCAAAGTAACTCTAACGAAGTTGAAGTCTTTCATTTCATTAACTTCGTGTTCTACAACTGGTGAATTGCTTAAGGTTTTCAAACTAAAAAATTTTTTTCTACACCTCAATTTAAATTTTTCAATTTTTCTTTATTGAACAAAAATATTTACAATTTCAAATTTTTAAGCTTAAGACTACAGTGAATATACATACATATGTGTCGCCTCAACAATAGGGGCCCGACGGATGAAAAACTGTCTTACATAGTTTGAGTGTTGACAAGTGAATTATTTACATAATAACGATGTCCTGTCTTAACATCGGGGTCTTCAGATCCGTGTGTCGATGATGTTCCTTTGTTGTGGAGGTGGGGTGGGAAGAGGGGGGGGGGGGGGGAGATTTGTTTTCAGGGTCAACCTCGATGGTAAGTTGTATCACTGCTGGAGAAGAAGTGATACGGCTCGCATGCAGAAGATGTCGGGGGGAAGATCTCTTCGTTTAACATGTTGTGTGCATTGAGAAATCGTTGTCCAGGGACTGAGCTCCTTAAGTTCCTGACGATTGGGTTTGGATGGATTTCCGTTTCGCATAACTGTTTCTTGGAAAGTTGCAGGGGGATGATGCGCGATTTTTCGTAGACCTTCTTGTTGCTATGATGTTTCATCCGGTCCTTGTCAAAGGTGAGACCGGTGCAGATTCGTAGTATCTTCCTTTCAAAGACCGATAGTTTCTCCATGCTGGTCTTGGAAATGCTATACCATACAGGGAAGCCATACGCTATAATGGGTCGTATGAGCTGCTTGTACAGTAATAGCTTCGTCTTCTCGGCAAGTCCGCTCTCACGTCGCATCAATGGGTAGATGCGATGGAAAGCGAAACTGGCCTTTTGAAGGGTCACTTTGGAGTGAGGATTGAACTTCAACCTTTCAGTGAAGTTCACTCCAAGATACTTTGCCTTGTCTGTTGTCATTAGTGATGTCCCGTTGGGTAGCACTACCTTAATGCTCCGGCATTTTCCGGCTGTTCGGGAACCTCGTCGTGTTGGTCTCCGCAGACACATGAGGACTGATTTATTGGTATTGATGCGGATGCCCCACTTCTGATAGTAGAAGTAGAGCTTCTCCAATTGTTGTTTTTTCTACACCTACATAAATACGAGGGGCGTTCAATATATTCTCGGTATTGATATGAAGGAATATCCGAATAGTTTTTATTTTTCAATATAATCTCGCCTTACATCAATGCATTTGTTACATCTTTTTTTAAACTTTCAAAAAAATTAATTTCCTCTTTCTCTGCAAAATACCCATTTACTACCGACTTAAGTTCTTTATCATCCGAAAATCCTTTTCAGCGAAAACATTTTTTCAAATCCGGAAACAGAAAATAATCACTAGAGGCAAGGTCTTGACTATAAAGTGGGTGTTGGATTTCTTCGGAACCACAATCTCGCGCAGCAGCCTTGGAAACTCGCGCCGTGTGAACAGGAGCGTTGTCATGAGGAAGCAACACACCCGCTGCCAGTTTACCCCGTCTTTTCTTTTTTCTCCCGCAAATTACGCACAGTGGAAGCGTAGGATGTGACGTTAATGGTTTCCTCTTTTTTTTGTACTCAATGATTTCTTTTAATAATAATTGTTGGCACTACAGTCCAAAGAAGGGGACCAGGGCCTAGCTTGCTCATTAACTACTCGTGTTGTGCGCGCTACTGTTCTCTCACGAGTAGAAGGGACCTACAGTTTTTTGCCGATTCCGAACGGCGAAGTTTGAGAAGCTTTCCTAGACAGTTATTACCCTTTGAGTGTTGTCAGCAGCTCGAAGGAGGTGGTGCCGTGAAAAATTCGAAAAATTTGTAGAGGAAGGGATTGGGTTGAAGAAAACACTTTGTTGTTTGTTTGAGATAAGCGTGTTTATTACTCGGCGAACTCCAACTGAGTGACTGCCCTCGATCTTGACAAATAGGTTTACATTTATGATCTTAGCGGAATTGGTAACAAGCATGAATAATTGTGTGAGTGCGTAAAAGTGTGCAGATCATTCGATCGGGCCTGGAACGTTAATTAAATAGATACCGCAAAAGATGTAAATTCTCGTATGATCATTTCACCCGAGTATAATATGACAGTGTAGTCAGATATTTTTCGAACGCTTTTATTTTTTTTTGTTTGTTTGCCTACAAATTGGTGTTGAGCTGGGAATCGAACCTAGACCCATCGGCGTGTGAGCGTCGCACTCTACCCACTACGCCACGGCGACCACCAATGTTTTCTTTTCAGTCCCAGAAAAACCGTGGCCATGAGCTTCCCGGCAGACGGAATGACTTTGAACTTCTTCGGAGGGTCTGTTCCTTTTTTATGCCACTGGATGGACTCTGGTTTGCTTTCAGCGTCATAGTGGTGAACCCAGCAACAATTCGATCCATAACACCGTCCGCGTTCTCACTACACATCTCACTACACACCTCCAAAAGCTTTCTACAGCGTGCGATTCTTACTTTTTTCTGAGGCGCTGTGAGCATTCGTGGCACCCAACTTGCACTGACCTTTGAAAGGTTAAGATGGTCATGAAGAATGGTGTTAATGGTACCAGTTGAAAACTTGGTGATCTCTGCCATCATTTTCACCTTTATTCGGACATCCTCGCGAACAAGTTTTTGGACATCCTTGATGCTTTCTCTTGTACAAGCAGTAGCCGGGGCGCCAGCGCAGGGGTCGTCTTCAATGCTCTCTCTCTGCATTTCTTGAACTCACTTGACCATTTTTGCACAGTTGATAATGAAGGTCCGGAACCCTGGTAAAAAGCCACCATCTCTTCATGAATATTTTATTGAGTTTTTCCTTGCTTAGTGAGAAATTCAATTACAGCGCGATGCTCAATTTTCACCATCATCGTCTCAGTTGGCATTATGATTCTGTTCAACTAGAAATAAAACGCGAATTAATAATCACATTTAAATGAAATTTTACATGAAAGCACTAAAATAATAGTATTACTTGATAAATAAGTCAATTTATATATACGCCCACAGCTTCACTCCGATATCGACAATATATTGAACGCCCCTCATATGTACAAACAGGTTCTAACCAAAATGCCTCTTCAGCCAGCACGATCTCTAGCCATCTCTCTTCCCATTTCCAACTTGGTTGAAATGATTCTCCATTGGGTGCCTTATTTTAACCTAGCTGTCTTTTTCTGCGTTCTTCCAATGACTCAGATTGAACTACTTTTTAGGCCGGAGCTGTGGTGACTCTGCATGCATAAGCCATCTTAAGCGTTATATCCGAACACCTTTGTCAAGCGCTTGCCGCTTTGCAACCCACAAAGTTCGTCGCTGAATCTTCTCAAACACAAAAAATCGCAAACAGTATTTTTCTGTTAAAAAGCTTAAAGGATTTCTCATCTGCTTTGTAAAGTTTACACGTTGTAAAGAAGGACTGGGATGATCAAGATGTTATACAAAGCCAGCTTAGTCCTTCGTGAGGGGGCTTAATTTCTCAATTGCTTCGTGACACCAAAGCAAGGATGATTCTGGTGCTGCTGGTCTCGGGACGAGATAGACGAATCCCTTGACCACCCAGATGTGATGTTATGTCCAAGAAGTCAATGTTCTGTGTTTTCTTTCTTGATAACAGCCTTTACTTCGTTTTGCTCTCATTTTTCAATGTTCAATGCCAGCAAAAGCCACACTGACGGCTTCCTGTGTTCCTCCAAACGCGCTAATGCCGTCCGAGACGTCGATGTTGTGTGTCCTTCCTTGATGACAGCGTGTACTTAGTTTTGGCCACCTTAACCACCAGACCTTGGGCTTCAATACCAGCGAATGTCTAATTGACGCCTCGCTGTGTTCGTCCAATCACGTCAATGTCATTAGCTTAAGCTAGCAATTGAACTGACTTATGGAAGATCTTGCCTGTGGTATTAAGTTGTGAGTTACGCACTATCCTCTCAAGATGTTAAAGAAGTCACATGACAGCACGTCGTACTTTAGCGTTCAACTTTGTCTTCTTTTTGGAAAACAATTTTGTGACCGCTGTTGTGGAGAAGTGCAAAAATGCGCTTCAACGTAAGGTGGTTCGATCCCTATATTCATCGTTTATGTTTTTAACACTCCAACTTTCACATACTGTTGAAAGAATGGTTTCATTACGTAGTATTACAGAAAGATTCCGGGAGAAGGGAGAAAGTACAACTCTACGAAGAGGTATGAATGTAAAAAGAACAAGGCTTAGGCGCCAGTCCCGCCTATCAGTAGAGCTGTCAAACAATTCAGTATGAAAGAAAGACATTCAGAATTTGCCCGTACACAAACCGACATAACCCCCATGTTTTTTAAAATTGCACAGACCGTAAACAATGCGGGAGGAGGGAATCTCCTCGCCAATATCAACCCGTAGCAGGTAATCGGGAAATCCATGCAATATCAAATGTAGACTGAGTTGGGCTTAAGTTGTTCAATTAACTAAGACTTCAGAGCGAATAAAATTAAGTCTTTTCAAGAAGTCCATTGGCATTAGAGGTTAAAACAGGTTCCACTGCTTCAGGAACTAATGACTGTGACTACATTATATGAGCGTCCCAACCGGGAATTCACATCTTTGTCATAGCAAGTTAGTTTATTTTTGTTTATTTGGAGCTTTGAGCCCAGTTCCCAGTTCCCAGTTAAGCCCTCAATATATTGACCTCTTGTGTAACTTCAACTAATGCTGCTTTTTATCAATTTTTTTCAGTGTATAACATGTGAGGGCGTTTTCGGCGCACACACAATCACCTTGTGGAGTGCGGAGAGTATTGTTGTGTTCCTCTTATCTGTCACCTGAGGGTAGAATTGAGTGCAAAGGAAAATCACCCGCAAAGAGGTGATTGGTGCACAAGGATTTCAGGATAATGAAGTCAAAGAATGTCGTGTTCGTTTATGGATTAGAGGGTTGAATCGTTTAGTTTTAGAGCAGCAACGTTCTCCTCAATTCGTAATGGACCAAAAGAGAAAGACAACCAGGTTGAGTGTCTTTTCTTTTGCACTGAAAGTATACGATGATGCAAAGATTTTACGGATTGGGTTATTTTTTGACGTAAAATTTTAGGCTTAGGGGGATTGTGCACCTAGGAGACATGATTTTCTTTTGTTCGAATCCGTAAAGCACTCTAACTGGAAGGAGCAAAATGTTGTTTAACAAAAACTTAGATCTTCCGCTGTACAACAAGACACAACCGTGTTTGGTCATGTGAGACGCATAGTTCATACCGTTATTCATTATATTGGATGCATATATTTTGTTCAAATTTTGGTCATCCTATCTGATTAAAAGTCCTGTAAACTAACTTCCAACACTTTCAATGTACAAAAATCCGATACAAAATCATTTAAGGCGTTTTTCTTCTACAGAGAACGCGTTTCAAAGTGTTCCTTGCTGTATCGATTGCTTGTCTTAAGTTTATATCCTTAAACATGAGCATCCAATGTCTAACTGTAAGAGTTAAAAATAGAACCTATCTTTTGAGGGCACCACCATTTCAAGGTCCTTCCCAAGAAAACTTTTCAGCCGTAACGTATTTTCTCGCGAAAATCTGGCTCCCACCGAGCACAGCATTCGCTATCCAACCTCGTTTCTTCGCTCTTGAGCAATTTCCTTCCAGCGGCAGTGACAAAAGCGAGCGCTTCCTCTGTTCCTTTTTCGAATTTTAATTCTACGTTTCTATCTCGTGTTTTGGTAAATTAAACACAGCCCCTTCTCCTCGGCTGCTGCGGTACCGTTGTGACACTCGAGCGCGAGGGAGAATGAAATATAAACTCGAGGAAATCTAAGGTAAAGAAAAACAAAAACAGACGCAGCCATGCATAGCGCATCCTGACATCCTTACGCACTATACACATTGCCACGCTACGGTATGCCATGCCACCATCCCATCAGTGCTACACTGACGTTCTCCCCCCTTACACAGCGTCGTCCTCAAAGTCAATATTATTATTTGGAATCCCATCATCAGCGCTTTTGGCGCAGGATATGAAAGAATATGTATTTCCCTCCTAAGCACTGGCGAAACCAGATACGCAACGCACCATGGTGCGGCGGTTTTTGTGGAGTACGAAGCTCCCTGTGTGTGGGAATCGCTGTCATCTGACAGCGAAGAGCACACAGAGCTGCCGGATGGCGAATGATATTTTTGTTTAGAAACGCGCAGGGAGTGTTGGATGTTGGCCCGGGGAGAGAGACACACTCGTGTGCTAGGGGTGCAGCCTTCCCTGTTGAACGCACTTGAACACATGATACTGCTGCGATGCTCGACGCGGAATTGATGTGTCCTCTTGCCATTGTTATAGTTGCTGACTGGTCTGTCCTTTGTTGGTAATCAAATTTAGGGAAGCGTGCAACGAGTGAAGCAGGCGCTACGCTTGACGTCCCATTCGATACGGCTACTTAAAGGGTAATTAAACGAGAGGTGGCAATATGCGTTGCGATGCGTTGTGCTGGTGGTGACCGGGTGATGGTCGCTCTTAATTATCGGGGAATGAATTGGAACTTTTAGCGTGGAAGACAAATGATGCGCGAAAGACAATAGTGGCAGATTGTTGGATGGGCTAGTGGGAAAGGTTTCTTTGATCAATAAATGTTTATTTGCAATCATAAAATAATCAAATTTTTAGAATTTCTTATGTGAATCACGTTTGCTTCCAAATTAAAAAAAAGTATAGGACCAATTTCAAAATTATTCCGAAAGTTTGTAGCTTTGAAGGATGACTTTTACTTTTTGCCATGAATTCTTCTTACTCCTCCCGAGAAAAATATCGAATTATTTCCCTGATGCAAAAATTAGTTAGATGAAAAATTTGTTTATTTTTCCGGGCGCAAGGTTTTTATTTTGCTTCCCACTGTCGCGATTTGAATGATATACTACGGTGTTGATTTTCATTCAAAAGGTCTCATCTTCCTTTCAGAGAAATGACTTGTTTCTGTTGAAACACAACAAGATGTGTTATTGTGTGTTACATATCTTTTACACCCAACTGTACAAAAGGTATGGACAAAACTATGCCTTCAAACTTTTATCAGTCAATAATTTCTCTACGACCATGAAGAATTTAAACCGAATTTGTTCCCGGCATTACTTTCACACCCCACTGTCTTGATTAAAAACTTAACTATGGAATTTGTTTTATTGACATTTCTTATCACCTCTTAAATTCTAAACGCGATCTTGAGTTGTGGGTAAAACAAATTCATTTTCCAGTGTGTGTCATTTCTTTTGCAACCCACTGTCTGAAATAAAAGATGGATGGCAGGCTGTCGTTGTTTTCTTTTCAAGCAGCTCCTCCTCATCCATATCGCCTTTGGATACAACCTTTTTTTATCTGTGGGTCATTTCTTTTGCACCGGACTGTTCGCAGGGAAAGATGAATGGGAGTCGAAAATAGATTGACCTTTTCGCGCAGACTCACGCTACCGAATATCAATTAAAATTCCACAAAACTCCTCAGATTTTAATTTTTATTGTCGCTTCCATTGCCAGTCGCTCCCCTCTTCCCACCCAGTCGCGGGGCTTTTGCTCTTAATTAACCAAAACACGAATGCAAATTTTTGTGTATCATGTTGTGCGCCGCTGTTCGCAGCGGAATTTATTGGCGGATGCCTGGCATGTTGTGGAATATGGCGAGGTATCTGTGAAATCAATAACTCAATTATAAGGCAGACCGTTTCCTTCATCAGCGCAACAAAGAACGTGCGCGACAGTCATCGGTGCAAAAAGGACTCAAACGGCAGCAGTAGCGGCATCTCCTCGTGGTCCTGCTGCTGCAGTAGTTTGCCTCCGCGCCGCTGCCGTCGACAACAAGCGAATAAATATTGTCACGATGTGTGGCGGCGGCGGTGGCGGCGGCGGTGGCGGCGTTGGTGGTGGTTAAAGCAAGAAGAAGAAGCAAATCCACTTGAAGGTTGTTTTTCGTCCTGACATCGAGTACTGTGTAAATATGCGTTCGGCGAGCTGGAACGACTGTGTCACCGTCAGAGCAGATGCAGGGTCATGGCACAGTAGAAAAAAAACCTAACAAACTTGAGTGGGCTCTTCGGATGTGTTGTCCTGTTGTTCATTGGGATAACCATCAAGGGCAATCACACGATGACAAGAAGCTCGGCTTGGTGGTGGTGGCGGTGACGAGGAAACACCGAAACACGCTTGTGTCAGACAGTTTGGGCAAATCTGTTGCCCATTCACCTAGATCGGGAAAGTGTGCATGACATTCGGGCCGAAGTGGAACTGAACACGACAGTGAAGCACCATATGGATGTGCGCGCAAGTACATGATTCAGAAAGTTAAGGGTAGAGGGTGGGTTGTGTGAGGGTTTCACTCTCAACCCCCGGGGAATTGGTTGTCAGATGATTACCCTGATCAGCCTGAGACTGAGGAGTGCCTGTGCGTGTGTGTTGGTGGTCTGCGCCGTGTCTCTGGGGAGGCGATCATTTTGAAGGGTCTGTGTAGAGGGTGTGGGTGAAGTACGGGGCAGTTTAATTGATTTATTGTGTGGTTTCAAAGTTTTGACAATTTTTTAAGTAACTGCGGCCGTTAATGTGGTTCAACTTTGATTAGAATGGAGGTATCGGGGCAACGTGTAAATCAGGCTCCCGCCATTCCACGCCACGCCAGTTCAAAGTAAGCAACGCGATTTAAAGTTTGTCTCTTAGACAGAAGGCTTGAACATTCCACGGCCTAGAAACCAAGGTGGTTGCCGTTCTCACTCGCATCACATAAAAAGTGCGTCCCATAAAGTTTTAATGGGCTGCTTTCAATGCAAATCCTCGTAAAAGACAAACCACAAGGAAGGGCCACTGCCGCTGGGACTTGATAGTCCCATCAAACTAAACCTGTCAACAGGATTAGCACGAAACGCTGAGGAATCATTTGGAGTGACACACACACACCACGGATCCACAGCCTGAAAGTTGTAAAAGTCAATCAATTCCTTCAATGATTCACGATTTACGAAATCCGTCCTGCAAACCGAGTCACAGACGAAACACAACGAAGAGCTCATTAATTCATTGATGACAGCTGACAAGTGTGTTTCGTTCCATTTTCTGCAGCCCACACTGTGCGCGCTTGCTTTTCCAAAATTATCCTCCCTACCTGTCAGGGGAGAACACAGGCGCAGCTCGATTGTCTGTTGCTGTCTCAGGCATCCTCGGTGCTCAGGTCTCAATAAAAACAAAAGTCTCAAGCTGTCCCCGGCGGTTTATGCGGTCTAGTCATCGTCTGAATGCGGTCACACAACAACGAGGAATCCCTCTCCTGCGCCGCTAAGTTATTGCCTCACCCGCCGCCTGGCTGATAAGAGCGCCGAACAAACGTCGAACTTTTGTGAGCTCTCTGGGGACACATATCGGTGCAAGATTTTAAATTTCACCTTGACAGTTGAGGAAACAAAAACAAAACTTTTATTCGCCCCTGGCTTACCTGCCGCCTGACGGCCTGCGACAGCGACAGCGGCCGCAACCACAACCACGACGACGTTCAGATATTTTTAATTACCGCCCGGCGAAAACCACTCCTGCCATAAATTCAAAACTCAAAATCTAATCGAAGGAAATAAATTTGTGCGCTCGTGGTAGTGCTTGAGCGGGTGGACGCAGTGTGACAGCGCGGATTTCTGCGCTTCGCCGGAACGGAAGTTCGCGACACAACGCCACAAGCAGCAACCGTAAGAAGAACGACGCACTTCAGGTATGAATTTTCGAACACACAATGGGATCCAGTCCATCCTCGGACTGCTGGGGCACACTGGAAGCCGCTGAAAATTTGTTCGCGCTTGTAATTTATTGATTGTGCTGAATCTTGACACGATGCTGAATTAATTAATTTGAATTTCAAATGAGTAACTGTCGTGGAATGGGAGGAAGTGTCGTGTCTTGTCTGCCTGGCCGGTCCGGTCCGGCCTCTGTCGTCGGGTTATAAAAATTTGTTCCCAAGACTCGCGAGAGGTATATGTATGCGGTTAACAGTTTTATTGGGCTGTTTAATGAATTTTTAATTTGCTGTTGTATTATTAGTTTGTCATGCTAATCAAGGCCAAGAGCTCTGAGCAACGAGTTAAACAATGTCGAACATGGTTCTTGTGGAACCGACAGACATTTGTGTTGAGTGAATTCAAACCCTGAAGATTTGCGCAACAAAAACAACACAAAATTGGACTGTTCAGTGTGTCCATCACTGTCGACTGTTTCATTTTTGTAGTTTTGAAGTATTGTAGTAAAGGGACAGCGATGGTGATTCTTCTTCGGTCCATCGAAACAGCTTGCATTAAGACACCTAACTCGACGGACAAACGTGATGTTCTACAAGGCGCTTTCCCTTTAATTATAAGGTTCCTTCCGCTTTCTTGCTCTTCACTCAATGATTCATAAAAAGTGTTACACTGATCGGATTTAGTTCAAATATGCGCCGTTTTTTGGATAATCTGTTTCCATCTAAACGGCAACTTCGTAATACCCCCCTCGTAGAAGCCCTCCTCGTAGAAGCCCTCCTCGTAGAAGCCCCCCTCGTAGAAGCCCCCTTGTAGAAGCCCCCTCCTTATTTGTGAAAACTCGGACAGCCACTTTTCACAAACCTCTTTTAAGTTCAACTTCAAACCACCAAGGGCGGTCGCCATGGACAGGAACAGGTGGTAATCACTTGGCGCTATTTCCGGGCTATATGGTGGATGCGACAAAACTTCCCATCCGAGCTCCCGTAGCTTCTGACGAGTCATCAGTAAAGTGTGTGGTCTGGCGTTGTTCTGGTGAAACACTACACCCATTTTCATTTCGCTTACCATCCAAAATGTGTCCCCTTGCAGAATTTTCCGGCTATGTACAAAGCTCTACGGAGCTCGTATCTGGCAATACCATACTATACATCATTTGAAAGGTCTTGACATAACCTACAAACCGACGCTATGCATGATTAGTTTGGATATTGCGTTCAACAGTTATTGACGTGTAAACATGGAGTTCGCTAACACCGACATTCGCACTATTTTAAAGTTTTCTTTCGTTAAAGGCAAATCCGCTAGAGAAATGTTCCGTCAGATTAATGGTATTTTAGAGGATGGCTCTATCACTTCGAACCGCGGAGGAATGGATTGGACGATATAGAGCCTGTGAAAACGACACCATGGATAAGCCAGCCGGCGAAAGATCTGTGACGACGAATACCGATCGAATCATGGAAATCATCGAGTTAGACCGGCATGTGGCATCTCGTGACATCGCCCAGAAGATGGGAGTTAGTCACCAACCCATTTTAAACCTTTTGCAGAAGGCTGGGTATAAAAAAAGCTTGATGTTTGGGTGCCGCATGATTTGACGCAAAAAGACCGAATCTGGACCGAATCAAAGCCTGTGATATGCTGATGAAATGGAACGAACTCGACCCATTTTTGAAGCGGATGGTGACTGGCGACGAAAAATAGATCACATACGACAATATCAAGCGAAAACGGTTGTGGTTGAAGGCCGGTGAATCGTCCCAAAAAGTGGCCAAGCAGGGATTGACGGCTAGGAAGCTTTTGTTGTGTGTTTGGTGAGATTGGAAGGGAATCATCCACTATGAGCTGCTCTCATATGGCCAGGCGCTTGATTCTTCCACCTACTGCGGACAATTGGACCGATTGAAGAAGGCGATCGACCAGAAACTTCCAGAATTGGCCACCAGGTAGGGTGTAATGTTCCACCAGGACAATGCCAGACCACACACTTCGTTGATGACTCGTCAGAAGCTACGGGAGCTCGGATGGGAGGTTTTATCGCATTCACCATATAGCCCGGACATAGCGCCAATTGATTACCACCTGTTCCTGTCCATGGCGACCGCCCTTGGTGGTGTGAAGTTGAACTCAAAAGAGGCTTGTGAAAAGTGGCTGTCCTAGCTCTTCGCAAATAAGGAGGGGGGCTTCTACGAGGGGTTCGAATGGCGTATATTTGAACTAAATCCGATTAGTGTAACACTTTTTATGAAGCATTGAATGAAGAGCAAAAGAGGGAGATATTTAACAACCTTATGTGTATATCTTGACTTGTGGCCGCCGTGGCGTAGTGGGTAGAGTGCGACGATCACACGCCGAAGGGTGTAGGTTCGATTCCCAGCCCAACACCAATTTTTCGAATTTTTCACGGTATAACCTCTTTCGAGCTGCTGACAACACTCAAAGAGTAATAACTGTCTAAGAAAGCTTCTCAAATTTCGCCGTTTGGTGTCGGCAAAAACTGTAGGTCCCTTCTACTCGCGAGAGAACAGTAACGCGCACAACACGAGTAGTTGATAAGCAAGCTAGGCCCTGGCCCCCCTTTGGACTGTAGCGCCAACAATTAATTATATATCTTGACTTGATTCAAGATGTTGGATGTTCACTTCTTAATCACGTTGTAAAAAGGAAAGATGTGGGATTTGGTTTTACGTGATCAGCCGCCTTTTTGGCGACAACACAACGCCTTAGTTACTCAAGTACCGAATTGATATCATGCTTGAGTGGCAATTATCCAACCTTGGTCTGATGCGAGGCCTTCCTAAAACTTCTGCCGCTCTCTAGGTCGCAGCGCCCGATTGAAAGTGCAACTCCATACTGAGCTAGGACAGTCCCTCAACCGCCTTGCTTAGCCCAGGGTGAACCACAACTAGAGTGACCACAAAACACTTATCTCGACTCTGCCCGCGATAATAGGTATTAAAGGGCAGTCACCACGATACTCCTACAAGGGGGCCTACCGCTCGGTCAGGCTGAAACCGAAGTTCCGGGAGCCTCTGGTGTTGCGCTCGCTACCAGTCAGGCTCCCTCAAAACCTCGGTCCGTTAGCCGCTATCCCGCCACAAGATGGTCGTATCTCCATCAGTGCTTCCTTTGACACTATAAATAGTGTTACGGACATGATTTTTGATTCATATGATTCATAAAATCCAGTCACATTACCTGGAGGGTAAGAAGGACAGTGAACAAGCGCTTGTTCTACGTTGGCAATGTAGACAAAATACTCCGTAAGTCCGGGTGGTATTCAGTTCAGTATATCCATTCCGGCTCGTGATAGAAAAGAGAATAAAAGGGAAAAAAGCTCTTATTGGTGACTAGAGTCACATTAGATGGTCGACCTGCTTTCAGCTTGAGAAGACACTTGTTGATCCCCTATGGCCAAGATTTAGAATAAAGTAAGATAGGATACCAAATAAAAAAATATGAGTCGCCAGCTTGCAGTTGACATGATCGCTGATACTCCATGATAAGAGTTTTGAATCAACGTGATTATTTACCTTTTCGACTTATCCCGGAACAAAAGGCTGGACACTTCAGGTATCCAAGTACCAAACCAAGATCATGCTTGAAGGACAGTCACTCTACTTTGGAAAAGTGTCCTGCTAAAACGACTGCCACTGTTTGGGTCGCAGCACCCAGTTGAGAATGCTTTTTGCCGGGAAGACCCCCCCACCTGTCAGCGCAGTAAAACTATTTCAGCTCTAGGCGCGGTTTTGGGTCTCAATTCATTAAAGGGGACTTGACTTCTCGTGGCACCAGAAAACAGCCTCTTTTAAGGCTGGGTCTACCAGTCAGGTTACCAGGTTGCCGCCATCGCTCCAAATGGACCTTGGTTTCATAAGTGTTTCAGATGGTTCATAAATCCAGTCACATCATCTCTCTAATAAAGAGAATCATGAGAGAACTCGACGCAATGCCTAGGAATGTTTCCAACAACGCGAAGGAATGTAGAATCCCATGCTCAAGAGCGCCAGTTCGAGTTATTTTTGTAGTCGTATCCCCAAAAGCTGCATAGCCGCTGTGGCGTAGTGGGTAGGTCTAGGTTAGATTCCCGGCTGAACACTTCCTCACCTCTTTCGAGCTGCTGACAACACTCAAATAATAATAACTGTCTAGGAAAGCTTCTCAAACTTCGCCGCTCGGTGTCGGCAAAAAACTGTAGGTCCCTTCTACACGTAAGAGAACAGTAGCGCGCACAATACGAGTAGTTGATGAGAAAGCTAGGCCCTCGTCCCCTGTGGACTGTCGCGCCATACAAAAAAGCTGGCCTAGAGGTAGACCTAGGCCTTAACAAACATGCCTCTCCGGTCGGTATGATCTTTCACTAGTCGCCCACAGTTTTGCACTTCAAGTTGGTTGAGGTCCTTCTTCATTTGTGTGCGCCACCGCAGACTATGCCGTCCTCTGTTGCGTTGTCCCAATGACTCGAATTCGGGCCGGAGCAGAACTGCCCAAAACATCCTAAGCGCTCTATCCGAAGAAGCTTAACTAGGCGCATGCCGCCGAACAGCCCATAAAGTTCGTCGTTGAATCTTCTCCTCAAAATGCCATCAAGGCAAAAAGGAACAAAAAACGCAGAACTTCTCTTTCGAAAAGTATCTAGGCTTTCCATCTGCTTTTGGTAACGTCCAAGTTTCACAACGTAAAGCAGAACTGAGAAGATCAAGCAAAGTCAGCTTAGTCTTTCCGCAGAGGGCTAAATTCCTCAAATGGCTTCTGAGCCGCAAAAACTGCAATTAGCAAGCGTGAACCTGAGTCTGATTTTGGTACTAATACTGTTGTGCCTACCGTGAAGCCGAGGTATACGAAGTTCTTTACTACTTCGCAGTTTATGTTGCTTAGTACGACGGTCTGTCCAAAACGTCGATGTTGAGTCCTTCCTTGAGGACGGCAGAACTTCGGTGTGGTTTCATTTCCCATCGGACCCATTTAAGCTGTTTCCTGTTTAATGCCAGCAAACGCTTCATTGACGGATCGCTGTGTTCGTCCAGTAACGTCAATGTCATCTGCGTAAGCCAGCTGCCAGGGCTGACTTTTGGAAGATCATGCGTCTGGTGTTCGCTTGTGAGTTACGCACGATCTTCTTAAGAATGATGTTATAGTAGTCAAATGATAGTACGCCTTGTACCTTTTTCCTTATTTGACGTAGAAGATCGCAGTCATTATCCACACTGAGGGAACAGCGAGAACCCTTCGTCGTCATCCACACAATCTGACGAGTTTGGTAGAAATGCAAAAACTAGGCACGGAAATGTGTAGCTCGTCCCTTGCACACTGTCATATGCGGCCTTAAAATCTACGAATAGGTGGTAAGTGTAGATCTTCTCGGGTCTTTTCCAGGATCCGTCTTAAAAATAAAAATCTGGACTTTCGTTGACTTTCACTGACCACCAGTTGTTGACAAACGGTTTCAAGCGCTCACTTAATACACTTAATACGGCAGAGGGGATTATGTGGGCTATGTTAAGGCGGCTGATCCCTCGATTAGAAGGATCTCCTTTCTTGTAGACGGGACAGACGACACTGAGATTCCACTTATCAGGCATAGTTTCTTTCGACATACGAGCGGGTGCATGCGGCCCAACCAAGGTTTGGACGTACTGCAACCTGGAATTTGCCTCTGCGAAGAATGGTTTCAACTTCGCCCACACAACTGATCCTGCAGTTGTTGTGAGCGGCGCCAAGTCTTGAAACGTGTACCGTCACTGTACAGTGATCTTAAGCGACAGCGATCATATTCCCCAGACTTTTAACAAGGTAAAAAGAGTGATTAATGTTTGATCTGGGAGCACATCTATTTGGTCCATAAATCAGTGGGCTCAATACGTGCATCTCAAGTCCTTGGTTGAGGAAAATGGTAGAAAGCCTTGCCTCCAGCAGAGTAAATTGAAGCCCTGAAAATCCGCCACAATTTACCTTCGTCAACATTGCCAAGCGCCAGCCACTTTACCTACGATTATCGTCCATTAAACCGAATGGCCGAACAAATCTGTCGTCGGACATTAATTTCAAGAAAAACGACCGCATAACCGGCAGGCGAATAAGACATTACCGAATGACCCATTAAGTCGAATGCGACTCGCCATAACAATAACAGTAAAGGCCGTGTAATCCGCAAAACCGCACCGCACACCATAGGGGCGTTACGATATTTTACAATCCAGTTTCGACAAAAAAAAGGGACATACACACATGAGTATTGATGGCGAGCGGCGGCGCCCCGTCCTTCATCGAGGGGCGGCTGTTGATGCCCGTGCAAGTCAAAGAAGTGGGAAATGGAAATAAAAATTAAATTGCACTCGCATATGAAAATCGGAACGGTCGCTGCAAAATTAATTACCCACTCAGGGAGAAGCGGCGGCAAAAAGGTGTCCAACCGCGCGAATCACAATAAAATCTACATTTGACGGACAGACGCGCGGACAGGAGACGAGATGAGTGCGCCTTGCGCTTTGTGTTCGGCTCTTTATTGTCCGTTGCGGTCCTAATCTGCTAATGGACCAACAATAAACCTCCGGGACGATACGATCTCTCAATGAACCCGGCAAGCACTCGGACGAACATTGATGATGTTGTTTAGACATCCCAGTCACCATTGTGGTGCACTGCTATGAAATATGAGGGCGATGACAACGGGGAGCGTCCCGCTGCGCTAAATCACCACTTACTCCGTTCCAGTTGTTGTTCCGGGAACAACAGGGGGCTGCTGTTACTCAGAGGCTGCTGCGCGAGCAACATCCAAATTCAATTACGGGCGAGGAAGAATAACTCAATCAGGGGGAAAGGCGGAACACCCCATTCCCTGCGAGAGCTATAAATAATATCCTTTGATAGGCGACGTGTGCCGGGATGCTTACGGCAACGGCAACGGCAACGGCAACAAGGGTTCACCCCGACCACTCGCAGTTCTTGTCAAGCGAACCACGGCCACGGCGTTCGCCTCGGTTCGCGTCTCCTCTAATAAAGCTGAGAGGTGTAATAATTTCCGACCATACTGTGCGCCGTTCCCGTCATTGTTGCCACGCCAAATGTGTACTTTACATTTTTTTCTTTTACCAACGAGGTTTTGGTGGTGGTCCTTTTCGGTGGGGGAAGTTCCTGCGCTCGGTGTCATCATCATTGTCATCATCAGGTGTTCCTGGTGCCGAGTAAATGCAGCATTTGACCATAAAATCCACTCATCGAACGGGAGCTTAACGGCTGTTAAGGGGTCCAAAAGCAGTTTAGCGCAGAGTTCGGCTCTGGCACGGCAGCGAAGTGGCATTGTCAGCCAGATGTGGCACGCATTCGTCGTATGCTCGGGGACCTGACATAAAAAAGTTGTCGGACATGTATCATCGAGAGGCTGTTGGCGGCGAGATTATCTGACATTAGGCAGATGTCAGCAGCCAACTACAACTGAGTCAAGTGAATTTTCTTAATTAGTTGGATTATTTTTTGATGTTCAACATGATGGCGCTGAGCCCCACGCCGGCGGTGGCGGACGGAGTAGAAGGATTCCCGTGTTACGATGTGTTGACGGTGACACTAAGTGTTGGCCTGGGACGCATTCTTACGAAATGGGATATAATTTTCGTGTTGCTGCAAAGAAGCTGGACCTGATTTTAAGGGGTTTTGCATATCAGTGGGATGTCTAGCTAATTTCGATGTCAAATGCTCGTTGTGCTGTAAACAGGCTTGGAAATCGTGAAAATGCTTTCAATCATTAATCTTTTAGATAGGGATATGGTCTCAGAAGTTAGGTCTGGGCTAATACAACGCTTTGGGCTATAAGGTTGTCAAATATCTCCCTCTTTTGCTATTCATTCAATGCTTCATAAAAAGTGTTACAGTGATCGGATTTAGTTCAAATATAATCTGTTTTCATCTAGACGGCTACTTCGTAATACCCCCTCGTAGAAGCCCCCTCCTTATTTGCGATAACTCGGACAGCCACTTTTACAAACCTCTTTTGAGTTCAACTTCACACCACCAAGGGCGGTCGCCATGGACAGGAACAGGTGGTTATCACTTGGCGCTATGTCCGGGCTATATGGTGGATGCGATAAAACCTCCCTCCGAGCTCCCGTAGCTTCTGACGAGTCATCGACGAAGTTAAGTTTTTAGTTTTAGTTTTAGTTTTCATCAACGAAGTGTGTGGTCTGGCATTGTCCTGGTAAAACGCTACACCCTTCCTGTTGGCCAATTCTGGACGCTTCTGGTCGATCGCCTGCTTCAAGCGGTCCAGTTGTTCGCAGTAGATGGTAGAATTAAGCGTCTGTCCATATGGGAGCAGCAGATAGTGGATGATTCCCTTCCAATCCCACCAAACACACAGCAAAACCTTCCTGGCCGTCAATCCCGGCTTGGCCACTGTTTGGGACGATTCACCGGCCTTCAACCACAACCGTTTTCGCTTGATATTGTCGTATGTGATCCATTTATCGTCGCCAGTCATCACCCGCTTCAAAAATGGGTCGAGTTCGTTCCATTTCATCAGCATATCACAGGCTTTGATTCGGTCCAGAAGGTTCTTTTTGCGTCAAATCATGCGGCACCCAAACATCAAGCTTTTTTTATACCCAGCCTTCTGCAAATGGTTTAAAATGGGTTGGTGACTAACTCCCATCTTCTGGGCGATGTCACAAGATGTCACATACCGGTCTAACTCGATGATTTCCATGATTCGATCGGTATTCGTCGTCACAGGCCTTTCGCCGGCTGGCTTACCCATGGTGTCGTTTTGACGGGCTCTGAATCGTCCAAACCATTCCTTCGTGGTTCGAAGTGATACAGTACCATCCCCCAAAACGCTATTAATCTCACGGAACGTTTCTCTAGCGTATTTGCCTTTAACGTAGGAAAATTGTAAAATAGTGCGAACTTCGGCGTTAGTGAACTCCATGTTTACACGTCTATACCTGTTGAACGCAATATCCAAACTTATCATGCATAGCGTCGTTTTGTAGGTTATGTCAAGACCTTTCAAATGATGTGTAGTACTGCCAGATGTGAGCGCTTTGTAAAGGGTGTCCCTACAAGAACGCAAGATTTAAATTTTAAATAAAACGCAGATAGTTAAAAAAAATCATGAATTCTTTATTATATTGTAAAGTAGGGTGGTCGCCGTGGCGTAGTGGATAGAGTGCGACGCTCACACGCCGAAGGGTCTAAGTTCGACTCCCAGTTCAACACCAATTTTTCTAATATTTCACGGCACCACCTCTTTGGAGCTGCTGACAACCCTCAAAGAGTAGTAACTGTTTAAGAAAGCTTCTCAAATTTCGCCGTTCGGAGTCGGCAAAAAAATTGTAGGTCCCTTTTTCTCGTGAGAGAACAGTAGCGCGCACAACACGAGTAGTTGATGAACAAGCTAGGCCCTGGTCCCCTCTTGGACTGTAGCGCCAACAATTATTAATATTATTATTATCGTAAAGTAGACAAGATGAGGTTTTGGCCAGATGGCCGCCGCGGCTTTTCTGGCACATACGCAATCTTTTACTGAAATTTTCAATGACCGTTTTGCTTAAATGCTGCGGTATTTCATTAATGCACCGTCCAATTTCCTCTTTTAACGCTTGAGTGGTCGTCGGCTTATTCGCATAAACCATCGACTTCAAAAAATCGCAAAGAAAAAATTCCAATAGTGGTTAATCGCATGATCTAGGCGGCCAATTCTAGTCTCCAAAACGCGAAATAACACGTCCGGGAAATAACTGATACAGCAATTGAATTGTTTCTCTGGTTGTATGAGATGGGCGCCGTCTTGTTGAAACCACATCCCATCCATATTCATTTCTTCAATTATAGGATCGAACAAATTGGTCATCATTTCACGAACCGAACACAATTCACTGTTTGCGCTTAACCTGACTCATTTTCATGAAAAAAAGGTCCAATGATTCCTCCAGCCCAAAATCCACACCACACAGTGCCACGTTGAGGATGCATTTGCTTCTCGTGAATCACTCGAGGATTTTCCTCGCCCCAAATGCGACAATTCTGCCAATTGACGAAGCCATCAAGATGCAAATGGGCCTCGTCACTAAAGATGATTTTATCGGCAAAATCAGCATTTTCATGTTGTCTCTCTAATACCTGATTAATTAATATGGCTAATAATTTCATCGCCAAAGACGGAATAAATACCATCCAAATCTCAAAAGAAGAACTCCAAGGCATCTTGAACTCTCTGAAGAAGAAGAAATCAACAGGGATCGATGGTATACCCAATATTGTGCTACGCCATCTACCCTTAGAAGCGGTGGAGATTTACACGACACTGTTTTACAATGCGCTGAGTATTGCATATTACCCGTCGCATTGGAAGACAGCTGTGATGCAGCCGATCCCTAAACGGGACAAAGATAGGTCTATCCCAACAAATCTCCGGTCGATCAGTCTTCTTCCTTGCATTAGCAAGGTCTTCGAAAAAATTGTTATATCAGCGCTAAAAAAATTGGTTGAGGACAATAATATAATACGGGAAAACCAGTTCGGCCTCAGAGCGGGGCATGATACCATACATGCCGCGTCAAAGTTGGTTTCCGACATACAATGGAACAAATCCAAGAGCCAATGAACGGGTGCATGTCTGATCGACTTGGAAAAGGCGTTCGACACAATTTGGTTAGAAGGACTTTTTCCAAAGCTGGTCAGACATGGAATAAGTAAATCATTGCTATACATGATCTATGACATGATAACAGGTAGGAAGTTCGTTGTGAAAAATGGCAACGTGACGTCTACCATGGTTTTCGACATTAAAAATGGTCTGCAATAGGAAGCAGTTGGTTCGCCAATGTTGTTCGCTATATTTACTAGCGATCTTTTGTACTCCATGCCGCACATAATAGCGTTCGCCGACGATTTGGTAGCGTACAGATCAGCGCCAAAGGTCGAAGTTATTAACAACCTGCTGCAACATGACTTCGAAAAGATTCAGCAATATTGTGATAGCTGGAAATTAAAAATTAATTTCAATAAATGCGAGACTATCCTTTTCAGGACCCCGCTGTCCAGGGCCTTAAGGGACACGAGGTTAAACTGGCTCAAGTTCCGCATTGTTGACCCACGGGGAGAACCGTTAGCTGTGAAAGGCTTGGTGAGATACTTAGGCGTTTGGTTGGACCAGTATCTATACTTTGACAAACATGTAGATGCTGCTCTGACGAAAGCCAAAAAAGCCTTTGCTGTGGCAAGAAGGCTGTTTTACAGCAGCCAACTTGATTCCAGGGTAAAGGCAATATGCTATATGGCACTCATCCGGCCGATGATGGCGTACGCTTGTCCTGTGTGGTTCAACGTGAGTCCTTCCCAGATGGAAAAGATGAGGTTGTTGGAGAGGCAGTGTCTCAGGACATGTCTCAGGTTGTATCGAACTCCCGAATCTGAGTACAAGAAATTTTATCCCAACGAGACTTTGTACAACGAGGAAAACCTGATAAGGATTGATAATTTCATAATAAAATTGATTCGACGGCACGTCGCACGGTCATTGACTTCTACCAATAGCCTGATCTTCGGGGCTTACTACCCCAACTTTTTGTATTTCGAAAAGGTACGGCAGAATGGCTTTATTCCACCAGAGGCATGATGGGTTTAGTTCAGGACAGGGAGGGATGCCCTATAATCTTCCATGTCGCACGCCGAACAGTGGACCAGCGCCACTTTTATGAACCGAACGTCGCTCGCAACAGCGAGGATCTGCTTCGGTTCAGTAGAGCGATTTCCGCCCGAGACAGGAGGGAGTCTGGGAAAGAACGTCACCTGTACTGGTGGCTGTGTTAAGGCCGACCCCTGCCGCCGTTAAGGGATCTTTATGAGTTTTTTTTTATGTGTACGGATATTGGTCAGATGGGTAGTCTGTGGTCAGCTTTTTAGCTTTGATTTTAAGTAGTTAGTTTTTAAGTTAGGTTAAGTCTTAGGTTTCATATATAAAACAATAAAAAAAATACCCAATTAACATAGTCCCTTAGCTGTGCATGGTCAGCTGCCTTCAGCTCCTGAGTCAATTGAACTTTGTATGCATGAAGATGCAAATCTTTTGTCAAAATTCACTGCATAGTGGATTTGGAAACATCAATTTGCTTAACTCGGTGTCGAATCGAGGTCGATGGACTTTGAGCCACATATTCACGTACTGCTGCGATATTTTCGGTCGATGGACCTGGTCGAAGGCGCGTTGTTGTCTTTACATCAGTTACAGACCCAGTTTCAGCAAATTTTTCCATTAATCGCTTTACAGTTCACTTTTTTGGAGCATTATTGTAACCCCAAATTGATCGCAATTTGCAAACTGTAGCCGCAAAACTTTCTCCATTTTGGTAAAACAATTTCACAATGAGAATGCGTTGTTCATTGGTGTAGCGCTCCAGTTTTATTAACTTTATACTTTCTACTACCAAGCAATAATAATTGTTCAAATGTCAAACAATGACAATTCGAATGGCGCCAAATTTAAATCTTGTGTAAGCCCCGAATTGTTTCAGCTGCACTTTCTTTCAACTAAAAGTTATAAACAAAACTTCAAGCAATTGCTTTTTATTCAAGAGAAAGTTGGACATTTTTGAAGAGGCATAAAACCGTGCCGTTGTCTAAGGCAGACGCTGATTCACACTTATCACAATTGGCTAATGCAACACTTTCCAGTGAAGTAGGCAATCGTTTCCACTATCAGACACTTGCAAGTGGCGCCATCTTTTGAAATCGGAACGAATTTGTATTCCAGGATGTTCATACCTTAATATGCGATACAAATTGGATAGAGCAGCTGTCCAGAGGGGGATCATGGCCTAGCCCATCACCTACTTGTGTTGTGGGCGCTACTGTTCTCTCACGAGTAGAAGGGCTCTACAGCTTATCGCCAGTACACACACAAACGAAGTTAAATCTGCTATGGACACCAGACCATGTTGGAATTGTGGGCAATGAATATGCAGATGCTGCTGCGAATGGCGCACTTAAGGCACCCATCCTTTCCTATGACACCTTCTCTCAATGCGATCTAAAGAGATACATAGATCAAAAGTGCCAACAACAAATATTACGCGAGTGGGAGAATTATAAACATCACTACCAAATAATTAACCCCAACAAAACTCAGTCGAAATTCCCAATCGATATACCTAAATCGGATATAAGGATGTATATCCGGCTCCGTCTTGGACACACCGCATTCACTCACCAGCACCTGCTCAAAAGGGAGTCTCCTCCAAACTGCCTCACCTGCTGTAGACCAGTAACCATCACCCACCTCCTAAGTCAATGTTTTTTATCAACGCAACCTGCAACACCGCAAAACAACCTCAACCACAACGTAGACATACTATATCTCCTCAAGAAGCCAAACGAATCAAATATTAATACTTAAAAAAGTATCCTAGGAAAAATTAGCATTACAATATAGACGTAAGTTTTTCGAGGGCCGTAAGTCATCGTAACTATTTGGCCCCTATAGTCCATATTAATTACAATTTTAATTGTACATTAATATTATAATAAATAAATAAATAAAATAAAAATCTTGCGTTCTTATTGGGACACCCTTTACATAGCTGGAAAATTCAAAAGACAAAAATGCGGAATAAATGACAACCTTATATAAGTCAAAAGGCGGGTAATCACGTAAAACCAAATCCCACATCTCTCCTTTTTACAACGTGAATAAGAAGTGAACATCCCCTTGCATCTTGGTTCAAGTTTAAGTTCAAGTTCTACAAAACGACTCAATTCGGCGTGCGCTCCGAATTTGAACTCGTTTTCCGAGGTCTTTACTCGACCAAAGTGCTTTCGAATCAGCTTTGTAATAAAATTATCGAGGTTATTCACGTTGGTGGCCGCCGTGGCGTAGTGGGTAGAGTGCGACGCTGTCTAAAAAAGCTTCTCAAATTTCGCCGTTCGGAGTCGGCAAAAAACTGTAGGTCCCTTCTACTCGTGAGAGCCAGAGCTAGGCCCTGGTCCACCTGTGGACTGTCGCGCCAACAGTTATTATTACAGTTTTTCACGTTGTCCTCATTTTTTACTCAAGCTCTTGGGTTCTATACATTGTAAGGCAAGCCTCTTGAGCACCCTCATCCCTTCCATCAACTTGAACCACACCGAACAGGCATACACCATGATTGGCCGGACTAGGGCAGTGCAGCAGACAATTTTTACTCTGGAATCAAGTTGGCTTCTGTAATACAACCCACTTGCCATTGCGAAGAATTTTCTCGCTTTTGCCAGACCAGTTACAACCGAAACAGGTCCAACAGAACTCCCAACTACACTCCCCACAGCTAATGATCACGCATGTGGGTCAAAAATGACGAACTTTCGCCAGTTTTTGTTCCTATCCGTTGAACCCCTGTACAGCGAAGTTCGGAGCAGCATGGTTTCACACTTCATGCAGCTACTTGTTCGATTGTTTCAGAGTACCTATTCACCGTTGATTTATCAAACTCCGTCCATCCAATCCTTGTGATTCCCTACAGCCAGGTGCAGTCTTCCCCAGGACCAAGCCAGCAGTCTCACATTTCACATTTCGACACTCAATTATATTTTAATTAACACTTGCACCATTTCACAGGACGACAATAAGCTCGGCACGCGTTGTTCGAATTTTCAGCAGCTCCCTGCTCTCATTGTTGCAGTGGTCGGTCCATATTTTTCAACACATTCTGAATTATGTGCGCCCGTTCCGTATCCTTGTCACATATCAACCCCAACCCCCTGTGAGTGCATCGCGTGTGCGCACGCTCTCATCGGCGTTGCTGACATCACCCCTTTCTGGCTAAAGGACGCGCGCCACTATTGCGCTGAGTGAAATGTTATGTTTTGACAATGGGACATGTGTAACCGGCTTACCAAATCCCACCACTCTCCTCTTGTCATCTGTATCCGCCGCTGTCATCTCGCCCGAAGTGGCAACAATTGTGCACGCCGCATTCCTCATGGTTGCTCATTACAACAAGGGTGTCGGGCTGGGATTCACTCGAAATTATTTTTACATTTGCATGATGCAACGAGGGGTGAGCAAGTTGTTGTGACCGTCGCGGCGAAGTGGAAGTGCTGCTCCGGTTTTTGTTTCAGTTGCGACTTGAGAGCACGCTTTGGCTGGCTTTTTGTAACGGTTATTATTTTTCAATTAAACGATACTGTGTTTTTGTTCGGATTTTGATTCGATTTGAAGGGGTTTGCTCTTTATTTTGACTTCCGTCACAATTTCGGGAGTGGGGAGGACTGAGGAGTGGATGTGATTACAGGGCCCTGGTAATTGAATTGACATTTTCGGGAACAGATGCAAGGCTCTAAGTGGATTGGTTTCGATTGCCACCATGTAGCTGTCGAGTTGTGTTTTTCTTCTCCCGGCTTGGACTCTGGTTAAGGACATTCGAAGTGTTCATTTTTAGAATATGTCGTCCCGCTTTTTGAGATAAATGCATTTGCAACTTTTTGGAAAATTTCCTATAAATTCTTTTTTAACAGTGGCTGACACAAAAGAGCACACGAGGGTTGCCTTTTATATTTCGGGATTAAAGAACAAAAACAAATAGTAATCATCGAAAATAGCTTTATTGATTTTCAAAATGTTCCCCATTAAGATCTATACACCTTTGCATGCGTTTGAACCAATTGTCGAAGCACTTTTGCCACTCTGATTGAGGTATCTCCAAAATGTGCATTCTGAACGCATCAACTGCTTCTTCAGGTGTCGAAAAACGTTGACCTCTCATTTTATTTTTTTCGTACGGGAATAAAAAGAAGTCATTCCGTGCCAAGTCAGGACTATACGGCGGATGACTCATCAAATCGATGTTTTGAGTCCTTAAAAATGCAGTTGTTTGAGCCGAAGTGTGAGAGCTCGCATTGAAGAAGAGTGATCCGTCTTCGGCGGTTGGTTTTCCTGATTTCTTGGAAGACAACTGGCAAACAAATAGTTGTGTACCACTCAGAATTGACTGTTCTGCGTTGTTCTTGTGGTACGGTTGCGACATGTCCAGTTTTTCCGAAGAAACATAAGACCATTTGTTTGGAAGTGCTTCTTGCACGAGCAACTCTTGTTGGATTTGGCTCAATTTGAAACACGCATGCAGTCGACTGCTGCTTACTTTCGGGCTCATGCGCGTACATCCACGATTCATCACCTGTCATGATGTCATAGACGTGTTTCGAAGCACCGCAATCGTAATTTTGGAGCATTTCTTTCGACCAATCGACACGAGCCTTTGACAAATTTTGTGGGATCCAACGCGGACAAATTTTTTTGACGGTCAAATGTTCATGCAATATTGAATGTATGCTGGTCCCACTAATGCCTAAGATTGTCTCAATCTCACGATAGGTCACATGAAGATCATGCAATATCAGTTGGCGCACAGCATCAATGGTTTCCGGAACCACAACTGATTTTGGACGACCTTCACGAAATACGTCTTGGAGTGAACTACGACGTCGGTTGAATTCACCATACCATCGATAAACACAGGTCCTTGATGGAGCTTCATCGCCAAAAATTGAATTAAGTTCATCGATGCACTGTTGTTGAGTTAATCCACGTCGAAAGTTGTAAAAAATAATCACACGAAAATGTGCACGATTTAATACCATTTTTTGGGTGAGATGAATCTTTTAAGTTACTGTAAACAACACAAATAGCGCTCATATGTAAAACCGTTCTGAGTACGTAAATTAGACTATTTTACATTAATTTACTTTAAAAAAATATTTACTATTTGCTGCTGGGCAGCGGTTTCCCTTACACGTTAAAATGAACTATATCTCTAAATTTCTTCACACTACCTTAAATACTAAATTCTGCTGCTGGATGATACGGTGGATGATGTGGATCAGGTGACACGCTGTTCGTACGACGTTCCCATAGGTGGCTGGTACGGGTCAAATAGCAATCCGTTAGTACGCTGTTCCCATGCATCGGTACGTGATAGAAAGTCCATTGTCAGCAACCTTGAAGATGATGTTTTGTAGATCATGGTGTGAGAACGGATGTCATTCAGACGTCGCGTGGAATGTAATATTTGTGTCGTTAACTCGTATAACCTCAAAAAAATGTCAAACTTTACGATAGAGCTGGCAGTTGCCAACACTAGGGTTGCCAAATCCCGAAATATAAAAGGCAACCTTCGTACTTGTCAAATTTTCAGGACAATCTGATTATTAGGTTACCAGTAATAGTGCCTTAAGTGCGATATTTAAAACAATGGTTAGTTTTTTTTTAGTTAGTTATACAATCTAGCAATTGAACTGACTTCTGGGAGATCGTGCCTCTGGTGTTGACTTGTGAGTTACGCACGATCTTCTCGAGGATGATGTTAAAGAAGCCACATGACAGTGCGTCACCTTGTCTAAAAAAACTAAGCTATATCCAAGCAGGTTCAAATCCAACAAGTCGGTATTCTCACCTACCTGTGTTTCACTTACCGCCAAGTGACCTCGTTTATAGCGGGAGAGGTGAACGTACACAGCAAAGAGATTTGCTCTCAGTCCACTAACGTTGCTCACATCAACCCGGATTCTCCCTCCTATATCAGTCACAGACATAATGTAAACCCACTCCGACTACGCAGTTGGTAAAAGCAGAATTTTGAAGTGTAAATCCTTGCTACAGCTTCACAACAAAAATCAATGTAGGTGCTATGCCCTTACCCTGATTTGAGTTGATGCACTAACAAAAATTCACACTTCATAATCCGCTACGTCGGATGCTAAGCAAACTCAGTCAGCGGTCCAGCCCGTCTGAAAAGCCAACGGGAGTTGCGACCGAGAATGCCTGGCAGCGGCTTGTGAAGGATGGCAAGGGGGAGAGTCGGCACCGTGCGTGCTAACCCAAATCACTTCACTGCACTGGACACTACACAACACTTTGATTTTTGTTTTAATTTTTTATATACAGTGGATCAAAGTAAAACTCGTACCACCTCCTGAGAATGTGTTACAGAATAAAAAACTCAAGTTTTACATGGGACAATAGTCAATTCTTTTTTTTATTTGTGAGAAACAATATTCTTCTTTCTAACCGATAAACACAAATTACAATTCAATGAAACTAATAAGTAAAAAAAATAAAATCAATGTATTACTAAAAATTCAAAGCCAAAGTAAAAGTCGTACACATTTTTTCATTCACATGTTATTTCACTTGGCAAGTGCAGGATATGTTTTTAGTACTTGGTTGGGAGTCCTTTACTTGCAGTCACAGCTTTTAATCTGTTTGTCATGGACATTACCAATTTTTCGCAATATGATGCTGGTATATTCTTCCATTCCTCTAAAAGGGCCTTTTTAAGATCATTGCGGCTTGAAATGTGATGATGTCGAATTTTTTCCTCTAAATAACTCCATAGATTTTCAATCACATTGAGATCTGGAGATTGTGGGGGAGTTTCAATTCCGTGCGGACAGTTATATAGCAACCATGATCGTACTTTCCATGCCTTGTGTTTAGGATCATTGTCTTGATAAAACTGAACACATTCTTTGATACCAAGTTTTTCGGCACTTTCCTTTAAATTTGTTGTAAGAATGTTTAAATATACATCCTGGTTCATAATTCCCTCAATAAAATAAAGCTTTCCAGTTCCAGCTGCTGACATACAGCCCCACACTATAACTGAAACTTGCTCATAAATTCTTCTCTTTAAGTTCTTCATTTGGCTTTCTCCAAACTGTAATTTTTCCATCGGATCCAAATAGGTTAAATTTGCTTTCGTCTGCAAATATAACTTTTTTCCAATAATCAAAGTCCTTGTGAATGTTTGCAATGGCGAAATCTTGTCTTTTGTCTTTATTTTGTTTGGAAATAAAGGGCTTTTTTCTAGCAGTTCGTCCGTGGTAGTTATTCTTCCTTAAAGTGATTCGGATAGTTTCTGCACAACCCTTTTTTCCTAGATAGTTTTCTGCCTCTTGCGCTATTTTAGGAGCACTAATTGCTGGATTCTCTTTGACCTTACGTAATATCCAGCGCTCATCAGCGTCGGTGAAAATCTTTCGAGTGCTTCTTCTAGTTTTATTTAAAGTATTATAACGTTCTTTAAAACGTTTTATAACGTATTGTACTGTACAGTGACTCTGATCGACTATATCTGCGATTTCCCGCAAAGTTTTTCCATGTTTACGGTGCAGAATAATCAAATTTCTGACTTCCAAGGATGTTTGACCACGTTGTCTACCCATTGTAAAATCAAACCTTACTTTGTTACGTGTTGAAATGAAATGAAGGCTATAGGAAGTCTAAAGAATGACAGGACAAATTATCGTAAAGAACCGTTATAGATTTGGATAAAAAATATGGGAAAGAAATATTGTACGAGTTTTATTTTGACTTTGAATTGTTAGTTATACTGTGAGTTCTATTTTTTTTTATTTATTAGTTTCATTGAATTGTATTTTGTGTTATCAGTTAGAAAGGAGAATATTGTTCCTCACAAATAACAAAAAAATTTACTACTGTCTTATGTAAAACTTGAGTTTTTCATGCTTATACATATTCACAGAAGGGTGTACGAGTTTCACTTTGATCCACTGTATGTATGTATTTTTTTATGTTCAAATGTTACACTCGCGACGAGGTGGAGTCGGAATCTTTCCGGCGCGAGGGATTTTTTAATTTTTTTTTTTTTCGTCGCGAGATTTTGCTGTGGTGCATGCAGCGGTGGGACGTATGCATGCGTCGAAGGATAACTCGGCACATCTGATCTCTGTTTCAAAAACCTTTCCGCGTTTGAACATATTGAAAGTTTGATTTGAATACTCAGAGAGAACCAGCTTGTCAAAAGTTTAAAATTTGCAAACACTGAATTGTCTGAGGTCCATCGATACTTGTATGCAACTTTTTAGACGTGGGCTTTCTTCTTCTCTTCTTGTGCAGTATTCCTTTGTCTGGTTCCAATATTCCAAGATTCCTGTTGGTCCTTATTCAACTGCATGTCTTTATAGACTCATCCCCATTTCAGGTACGTCTGTCCAATTCTTTTCATTTGTGGAAACTCCATTCATGCATCATTCCTCATTCTCTGACGCTCGTCGTTTATGTCTCTTCTACGGATTAGAACTCCAGCATCCGCCCAGCTGATCGTCGTCGATTCGTTTTCCATCTTCCATGGCAAGCGAACGAAATTACGTTTACGACTTAATTAACTTGTTACATTTTTACCCGCTGACACATACGCTCACCGATTCGGTGAAGCAGCAGGGCCTTACGAAACCGAAACTTTTCGTGCGGCCGCGACACTGTGCATCACAACGCATCGTGTGGGAAGCGAGCAGCGCGCACAGATCAGTGATGTAATTTATGGACGCGTGTAATCCGCTGCTAATTGGATTACAAAAGCTCATCAAACAGTGCACTGAGGGCGATCGAGCGGGCCCCAATGGAGAGATGTCCAAATACTGCGTTCCACCGTGGGACTGCGGGATAACTTTTCCCACAGAAAGTACAAAGCGCAAACCCATTCGACACCCGCCAACGGCGGCAGTGACGGTGACGGTGACGGTGGGAGTGACCGCAGGTCTTGTGCGGCTTAATTCGTCAAGGAATTTCACAGCTTTCGACTAAATTCAAAGTCTCGACTTTGACGGGGCGGTGAGTGACTGCATTTTCAATGCAAACGAGTGTGGCAACTCGTTGTTTGACATATTCGACAGTGGCTTTGGAAGATTTGGCAGTTGACTCGATAGAGTGGCGACGCTTGACGTGGCGATTGAATAGCAAGCCTTGAGTCCTAATTTTTCGGTGGGGCGGAAAGAGACTCTCTTGACTCTGCAGTATTTGAAGGCAATGGATGCAAAAAGTGTTTTCGGTGTTGCCACTTTTTTGTTTACATTTTGTGGCAACAAAAAAAAAAAAAAAAAAATTTGAAGAAAAACAGTGGATTTGTGTCCTAAGGGGTCCCACTTCTTGTTCCTTTTTAAGAGAAGTATGTGGAAAGAATTGCCCCTTCCAGAGGTGGTCTCTCAACACCATCAAATGTCAAACTTCTGTTAAGTGCAGCCACTTTTTTCGTTTCACTGTTAAATTTGAAGGATAGTGGTAGTGTTACAACGTTTTCGTTTGTTCGAAGAAGGAAGTAAAATCTTCCTGGTCTCTGACCTGAAGGACAGAGTGGTCCTTGACAAGAATAGTGAATGCTGGTCTTCCCTCCTCAAAGCTAGTGCCAACTTTTTTGTCAAATTGCACTTTTTCTTCACCCTCTAGCAGATGACTCAGAATAACGAAATTGCCTCTAGAGTCAAGCACCATCTCTCTACACCTTGACCGTTCAGAAAATGCATGAAGAGGAGGAAATGTGAAAAAAAGAAATATTCCAGAAGTCAAACAAAAATCTTTGCAGCGTCAAACAAACTGGCACTGTATCGTTTGCACGCTCAAATGACACTCGAAGAGCTAATAAAACTGCCCACAGGCCGTTGTCGTTGTCGTCGCCATCGTCCGACCACCACCACTGTAGTCGCCGGCGGTTCACAGCCGCCGCCGTATGCAAATAAAAATCCTCCAATCGGCTCGCATCCGCAAGCAGCTCCGTCGTGCGTACTTCAACGTCATCTCCTTTGTCGCCTCCTTTATTGGCATCATCGTGCGGCTAAGTGGACATAAGTTACCAAAAAATTGTCTCTTCATCTCCGGCCGCCGGAGGACAGATCAAAAAGGGGAAAAAACGCCGCGCTCCGCAAACACCATGGACCACTTGAGATTAATTCTGTTATTTTATGTTCGCTCAAGAGATCAATATTTGACAGATGAAACGAGGGGCTGGGGTTTGTCCGTCTCGTTCTTCTGTCACACAACGACGAAGGCGACAAAGTCCGCAGTACCGCGCAAAGGTAGCGACACCACCGGCAACAGCAGCAGCGGCTGCAGCTGAAGGGAGAGTGCACCGCGCAGAGATGTCATAAATTTCGGGTCTTGTTTGGTGTGCGCAGCCGCGCAGCGTCACATTCTTTCCGATGACCCGACCGCTTCGCTGACGTTGCTTGTGGCCGGCCGACTGTTCACGGACTCTGAATTGGGAGCATCGATGTTTACCCAATATTGGTAGTAGTAGTGAAATGTTAAGTGATTTCGTTGGTTGATTTGTTCTCACACGTCACCTCTCGAGCCCCCTTGTGTCGCAAGAGCTGTGTGCGCAGGGCGGCGCAGTTCAAAGCGTTCTGAGTGTTTTTTTCTCATTTCTTTTCGGTTCTTTTTTTCTTGGCTTTGGAAAACTATTTCGAGTGATTGTAGCGCGGGTTCCGATTCGTTGCCAGTGTCAACGACGGAGGCTGGGTGTAGGCTTCGGCTCCGGACAGAGACTAATCGAACGAGAATTGTGGAAGAGCGCAGCCGCGGCGGCGGCGGCGGTGGTGTGGCTTGATTACGTGCGTTGGATTTATGAATATTTATCACTTGAGGTCGGCTTAATCCCGTCGAAACAAAGAGCCACTTTGACATTTGTTGTCGACTTGAGGGGAGGATGTGCTTGTGTGTGTGCAATTTGTTTACGTTTATCTAAGGCACTTACATGGGAAGGTTTCTGTACATGGCAGGCATTACGAGCGGATTTGCGAAACTAATGCGCGACGTTTGTGATGACAGAGAAAATTGCTTGCTGGTGGTCAACTGCTTGAGAGATTATGAAGACCTTACGCCGCGCAGGTCAGGGGCACCGATTTGTTTGACATTCACCCCTCGCGGGGACTTGAGACGATGTTGCTTAATCGGATTTGGAGCCAAAAGGACGTTGAATTGTGCAGGAGTGGCGGCTGGGGAATTTGTTTCTTTCTTATCTTGGGTATTTGGGCAGTCGGTTTTTTTTCTGTTCAAAAGTTCAAAGACACAAATTTGAATTCTTTTATAACATTTTTGTAACAATTGCAGTGTTGTTAGAAATGTGAAACATGAGGTTTTGCAGAAAAACAAACGTAGCCTTAGAAATGTTTTGATAGGAAGAATGTGGAACTTCCCTTTTCTTTTTGCATATGACGCTGTTCCAAAGCACTGCTGGGCTGAGTAATATTACTTTTATTTGTCTTATCAATTAATTTTTTGTAGCATTCAATGGCAGTATGGTACCCAAGAGATTGTCTTCCGCACTCTGATATTAGCAGCATTTGACAAAATAAATAATGTTTCCGAAGAATTTCGGAAACAAATGCCCAGCAGATAGCTCTGGAATAATAATAATAAAAATAATTGTTGGCGCTACAGTCCAAAGGGCGACCAGGGCCTAGCTTGCTCATCAACTACTCGTGTTGTGCGCGCTACTGTTCTCTCACGAGTAGAAGGGACCTACAGTTTTTTGCCGACTCCGAACGGCGAACGGCTTCCTTAGACAGTTATTACTCTTTGAGTGTTGTCAGCACCTCGAAGGAGGTGGTGCCGTGAAAAATTTGAAAAATTGGTGTTGAGCTGGGAATCGAACCTACGCCCTTTGGCGTGTGAGCGTCGCACTCTACCCACTACGCCACGGCGTGTGCTCTGGAATGCAAAACCTTATATAGAAGCTTCTGCCAATAATATGTCTTGCCAGAAAGGGTACACTGAGAGCTGCATTTTGATTGAACACATTTTAACAAACCTCTTATCGCCATATGGAGTTCTTCTTCTTGTGGCGCTACAGTCAGGGGTGGACCTGGGCCTCAACCAAGATGCCTCTTCAGCCAGCCCGATCTTTCGACAGCTGCCTCCAGTTGCGCACTTCAAGTTGATTGAGGTCCTTCTCCACTTGTGTGCGCCACCTTAGTCTAGGCCGTCCTCTGTTGCGTTGTCCCAATGGCTCGGATTCAAAGACATTTCGGGCCGGAGCAGTGGTGTCCATACGCTCTACATGGCCTAGCCATCTTAAGCGTTGTATTCGTAGACGCTTGACCATGTCGCTGTTTAGCCCATAGAGTTCGTCGTTTAATCTTCTCCTCCAGATGCCATCAACGCAAACAGGACCAAAACTTGCACCCAAAACTTTTATCTCGAAAAGACTAAGAGCTTCCCCATCCGCCTTTGCTAACGTCCAAGATTCCGCGCCATAAAGTAGGACAGGGATGATCGATCTATTATATAAAGCGAGTTTAGTCCTTCGAGAGAGGGCTTTATTACTCAATTGCCTCTTGAGCCCAAAGAAACAGCGATTGGAGAGAGAGAAGAGATTCTGCGTTTGATTTCGGTACTGATAAACATCATGTCTCTATTTACCGCGGAACCGAGGTAGATGAGGTCCTTGACTACCTCAAAGTCTCTGCTGCCTAGTGTGACGCTCTGTCCGAGACATGGATGTTTTTTATCCTTCCTTGATGACAGCATGTACTTCGTTGTGCCCTCATTTACCGCCAGACTCATTTTAGCCGCTTCCGCTTCAATGCCAGCAAACGCCTCATTGACGGCTCGCTGTGTTCGTTCAATCACGTCAATGTCATCAGCGTAAGCTAGCAATTGACTTTTGGAAGATCGTGCCTCTGGTGTTGACTTGTGAGTTACGCACGGTCTTCTCGAGTATGATGTTAAAGAAGTCACGTGACAGTGCGTCGCCCCGTCTAAAACCTTTTTTGACATTGAAGGTTGAGTTCGTTGCCGAACTTGACGGAGCAGCGAGAGTTCTCCATCGTCATCCTACACAATCTGACGAGTTTGGTAGGAATATCAAAACTGGACATGGCACTGTATAGCTCATCTCTGTGCACACTGTCATATGCGGCCTTAAAATCGACGAATAAGTGGTGAGTGTCAATTTGCATTTCTTGGGTCTTTTCCAGGATCTGCCGTAATATGAAGATCTGGTCTATTGTGGACTTCCCGGGCCTGAAACGACACTGATAGGGACCTATCAGGTCATGGACAAACGGTTTCAGATGCTCACACAATACGGCAGAGAGGATCTTGTATGCGATGCTAAGGAGACTTATCCCTCTGTAGTTGGCGCAGTCAAAGGGGTCTCCTTTCTTGTGAACCGGGAAACCGACGCTGAGATTCCACTCATCGGGCATGCTTTCCTCCGACCATATCTAACAGATGGGCTGGTGCATGCTCCCAACCACGTCATCTCAAGCTGCTTTAAATAGTTCTGCGGACAGTCCGTCCGCTCCAGCAGCTTTGTTCGACTTCAGCTTGGATATTGCTACCTTCATCTCGTCTAATTCGGGAGGACGGAATTCATCGTCAAAATTGAGTGGAACATTCTGCCCAACGGCGGTTCTTGGGCCATCATCGCCGTTAAGCAGTCTGCAGAAATGATCCTTCCAGATTCTCAGCACAGACTGCGACTCTACTATGAATTGTCCGTTTTGTTCCCGATGGGCCTTGGTCCGAACCTTGTGTCCTCAGGATAGCTGTTTTACCTATCAGGTCGTTTCATAGAATAATAAAATGGCAACACTTTGGGTCTGCAAAGGACGGACGCCTTTGTACGGAATGGACAAAGCTAATACCCTTAACCACCTTTACCTTCTTCTTCTCTATGTTAAAGCATGGTATGGGCGTGGGTCTTAACCAACATGGCCAGCACAGTTTCTCGCTAGCTCTCTACATTGTGTGTGCCATTTCAGCCTTGGGCATCATTTATTGCGTTCCCCTAATAGTTCGATTTTGAAGAATTCAGATTGGAGCACGGTCTTCAAGGCCTAGCGATCTTAAGCGTTGCATCCGAAGCAACTAGACTAGGCGCATGCCGCCGTACAGCCCATGGAGTGGTTTAATCTTCTCCTGTAAATAACATCAAAGCAAACAGGACCAAAAGTCCCAAGCAAAACTTTAACATCGAGATTAAGGACTTTCTCACTCGCTTTTAAAAACGTTCAAGTTTCTACGACATACAACAGGACTGGGATGATCAACCTACTTAGTCTTTGGATAAGGGGTTCTGTTAATAAATTCCTCCCCGAGCCCAGAGTCTGCGATTGGCAAGGGTGATCCTGAGTTTGATTTCGACAGGGATGTTGTTGTACCTTTTTACCGCGGAGCCGGGGAAGACTCCCGTGAAATTTCCGCTGCCTAGTCTGAGACATCGATTTTGTTTGTCCTTTCTTGTCGCCAGCAAGCACCTTGTTTATGTTCATTTAACGCCAGCCTCATTTGAGCCGTTTCCGCTTCAGTACCAGCAAAAGCCTCACTGGCAACTTACTGTGCTCGTTTTATCGCGTCAATATCATCGCCGTAAGCTAGCAGTCGAATAGACTTTTGAAAGATCGTGCTTCTGGTGTTGGTTGCGAGCTACGCGCGATCTTTTCAAGAATAATATTAAAGAAGTCAGAAGTCTTCAATGCCAATGAAGTCTTAAGCCTTCATTCACATTGAAGGTAGCAGTCATTTCCCACATTGAGAAAACAGCGAAAGATGTCCATCGTTATACCACACAATCTGATGAGTTTGATAGGAATACCAAAACTAGACATAGCACATTTTAGATCGTTGCAATGCACGCTGTCGTGTGTAATCTTGAAATCAACGAAAAGGGAGTGTCCATATGCACTTCTTGGATCATTTACCCAATCCACTGTAAAATGAAAATCCGTGCTTTTGTTGACTTCCCTTGCCCGTCAGTGGCTGGGCAACTGGTTAAGCTCTTCAGATAGTATGGCAGAGAGGATCTTGTAGGCGATGTTGTGGAGGCTGCTCTTTCGATAGTTTGTGCAGACTGTCCCTTCTTAAGGACCGAACCATCGACATTGAAATTTCACTCATCGAGCATGCTTTCCTTCGACCATATCTTACGCTTGAGCATGCGCCTTTCTCTTCGTTCTTATAGAATAAGCATCTCTGTGCTTAATTTGACACATACCCACATCACCTTCTTCTTCGTGTTATTCTTGTGACGCTTCAGTCCGGGGTGGACCTGGGCCTCAACCAGGAGGCTAGCACGATCTTTCTGCCAGCTACCTCCAGTTGCGCACTACAAGTGGTTTACGGTCCTCCTCGACATCGTCCCACATCGCCAACTCTAGGAAATGATCTGCATAAAATTTTAAAAATTTATTTAATTCTTCCAAAAAGCAATGTTTCGGCAAACAAATCACAATTCACTTAAAAAAATATATTTCTCAGCAAATTTCATAAAAATCTAACTTCACTGACCACTGTCTGCACATCGCCGCAGCACGCTCAAACACGCGCAGCTGTCGACAGTCTGACCTTGCAGCGAACCCTGTCGCGGGATAAACTCAACGAACAATAAGAATATTTATTTTCAAATCGAAATCCACTTAGGAAGAATCATCCACCTGCAGCGCGTGTTTGCCTTTCGCACGAATACTTCCAATCCCGTCGCCGTCACTGTCGCCACCACCGCCGCTGCCGTCGTCGTCGTCGCCTGTTGTCGCCGGTTTTTCCGGCGCTGCAAGGTGTACGCGTTCACAAGTCCTTGGATTTTAATCTTTCACCGACTGCACACATAAGCACCGCAGACAATGGGCTGTGCTGCTCACCCCATCAGCACGCCCCTGCAAATGCTACATTGTTTCAAATCCTCTGATTATATGTTTAAAACTTTGAAAATCAATGCACACACAGCCAGAGGGAAAGATGCTAACGCACTGATCTACTCCAGTCAGACACGTACAGGGGCCACTCCTCGAATCGAACGCAAAAAGCGAGGGTGCTGGACAGCACAAAAACAACAATCGAATCAGAATTACAGAACGTACGGAAAATTAAATAAAAACTACCAATCGGCATCCCTCCGGAGCGACGAGTGTGTGGCGGCGAAACTTTAGCGCAACTCCGCAAGGGGATAAGCCGAGCGATGACGGAAGTACTTAGCAAGTGGGGTGGAACGTAATAAAAAATTACGAAACGTAACGCCGGCCAGGGGGTGAAGTTATTTTTCTTCCACTCTCTCGTGTGATATACCGGAGTTTAATGCAACTTTCATTTTTTCTGTGCTGTTCGTGAGGATTTACACCCCCATTGCCCATCGTTCTGGATATTCGGTTTCGAGGATTAAGTCCTGCCCAGGCATCGCTGAGCACCGAAGGCTGGGCGGGTTGAAGTGCGCTACTTAACCTTTTATTGGCATAAGCCGGATGGAAAATCCAGACCATTTGGGTTGGACGGTGCTCTTTTTTTTTGTGTTCTTCATTTCGTCCTGGCTCAGGCAGACTCAATTCATCATCCCCTTCTGGGATTGTCGCCACACTTGCTAAATTATATTCCAATTAGCATATTAGGTGTATGGCGTTGAGGACGCGACAGCGCAGGCATATTTGAGCTTAATGGAGTGTGGAAGAGAATTAATAACTCAAGCTGTGTTTGAAATTGTGCTTGGTACATGCATGTAAATGGTTGGAGTGTGTCACCACTCTCGGGAAGGAAATGTCTTCAAATACTTGGAATGAGACGTCGGCGAGCACAAGGATTCATTTACGAGTGATGCAGCGGACTCTTGTGTGGTGTGAATGAAATTGTCGAGAATTCAGAGCGAAGGAAAGTCAAGTTTTCAGCAACCCAGTAGCTTGCTTTTGGCGGAATTTTCTTTGGTTGTTTGGTGGTCTTTGGAAGGGAATGCTTGCATGTTTGTGAAAAGAGTATTTGTACTCAAAAATTGTTCATCAGGCAACAACCCACATTTGCTCTAGTTTCTGCACATTCCGGAAGAATACAAGAAATCTTTAATAGCTATAATAGCAGAGAAAGTTCTCTTTAGTGTTTTTTCGTCCTCTTTACAAACGTCCTTAAGTCTTGGAACACTCATGCTGGATAGGAAGTGGTTCTTTAATTCATCTACATCTACTCAACCAAGAGGTAACGACAAAGCAGGGTCAAGGGCTGTTGCAATTGAGATTTGCCTACAATAGTGCCATTCCGGATGTGACCTTGGGAGGATCAATGATCGATGGATGTCAGCAATCTTCACACGGGTTGGCTTCCTTGGAAGTCCTCCTTTTTTTGCCATGCATTTTATTTCCTGAAATTCTGTTATGAACCGATCATAAACACGTCAAGTAACACATAACTTAATAAGTCCCGGGACTGACACATACGGGGCGCAATTAACAAAAAGTACAAACATTCAAATGCTACCTGTCAAATTCCCATGAAAATCTAACATTTCGACTTCATTTTTATAGAACGATTTATCTTTGGCCTCAAAATAGACTTAAGTTTTGGCGAATTTCCGAAAGTTTCCAAAATGTTCACGCTTCCATCCGTGTGTTCATTAAAAAACAATTTGCTTGTGAAACATGCAGATTTGGCCGATTGAGCCCCTATAACGAATTGTCCCTCTTTTGAGGTTTGAAAAGAGGTAGAAGTCGCTGGGGATCAGGTCTGGAGAATATTGTGGATGTGAAGGCAATTCAAAGCCCACTTCGTGCACTTTGGCCATGGTAGCCAACGACTTCGAACACAATGCGTTGTCTTGGTGGAAGAGAATTTCTTTCTTCTTTACATGAGACCATTTTTTTTTTGCAATGTGTTCCTTCAAATACACATAAATAATGACATGTAGTATCCCCTATTGTGGCCGCCGTGGCGTAGTGGGTAGAATGCGACGCTCACAAGCCGAAGGGTCTAGGTGCGATTCCCGGCTGAACACCTCGAATTTTTCGCGGCACCACCTCTTTCGAGGTGTTGACAACACTCAAAGACTAACAACTGTCTAAGAAAGCTTCTCAAACTTCGCCGTTCGGAGTCGGCAAAAAATTGTATGTCCCTTCTTCTTCAGTTTTGCCGGTATGAAATGACCGTTTTTTTTTTAAATAAAACACTAATTATTAATGGGAAAGTAAAAACATTTTATTCAAAGTATTGGCCATTGTTTTCTACACATTTTGACCACCTTTCTGGCAATTTGTGAATACCACGCCAAAAAACTTGTTCGTCTTTTAAAGTAAACCAATCAGACACCCAATTTTCGACCTCCTCGTAGGAATCAAAGTGCTGCTCAACCACTGCGTGTCCCATCGATAAAAACAAATGGTAGCCGGAAGGAGCCAAGTCTGGTGAATACGGAGGGTGGGGTAGCTGCTCCCAGCCAAGTGTTTTGATTGTATCCTGAACCGGTCTTGCTTTGTAAGCAGGTGCATTATCATGGAGCAAAATTACCTTGCCGTGTCTTCTGGCCTATTCTGGTGGTGTCTCGATCAATGCATGGTTCAAATTGATCATTTGTTGTCGGTAGCGACCAATGTTAACGGTTTCACCAGGTTTTAGGAGCTCGTGTTACAGCACACCTTTCTGGTCCTACCAAACACACAGCATTGTCTTCTTGCCGAATCGATCTGGTTTTGCAGTCGATGTTGATGGTTGTCCCAGATTAACCCATGATTTTTTCCATTTGGGATTCTTAAAATAAATCTATTTTTCATCGCCAGTAACAATCCGATGCAAAACCGATTTTCTTTCGTTTCTTTGAAGCAAAATTTCACAAGTGTTTCTCTGTCTTTCATTCAATTCATGTGGCACCCGTTTTCCACACTTTTGGATCTTTCCCATAGCTTTTAAATGGTCAGAAATTGTTTGTTGTGCAACACTTAACATTGCTGCCATTTGCTTTTGACTCAAAGTGTCATCTTCATCCAATATCGTTTGCAATTCGTCGTTTTCAAACTTTTTTGGTATTCTTCCACGTTCTTCATTTCTCACATCAAAATCATTATTTCTGAACCGTTGAAACCATCTTTTGCACGTTGCTTCTGATAGAGCATGATGCATGATCACCATATGCCTCGACAAGCATTCGATGCGACTCTGCAGCACTTTTCTTCAAATGAAAACACAAAATTAATGCTTTCCGCAAATCATCACTTTCTGATACAAAATTCGACATTTTTAACATGATGAAAAAAATATGATGATGCCTGTTCAATGACTTGATGTATACTAAATATATTTCACAGATGTCATAGCAAACAAACAAAAAAAAATAAGGGCTTGTTCACAACAAATGTTCCCTATTGAGGCATTTGTATCTTGACGCTCACTTCATACAGGTATACCTGGTACAGGTTTTTGCCAACTCCGAACGGCGAAGTTTGAGAAGCTTTCTTTTTAGACAATGTTTACTCTTCAAGTGTTGTCAACAACTTGAAAGAAATGGTGACGTGAAAAATTTAAGGTGTTCAGCCAGGAATCGAACCTAAACCCTTCGGCGCGTGGACGTCGCACTCTACCCACTACGCCACAAGCACATGAAACGTCTAGGATTAATTTCGAAGCTTGACACAAGGATTCCTCATCTTCCTTTGGACCAGATGATGTGACTGGATTTGTGAATCACTTGATTCAAAATCACATGATTCAAAATCACATGATTCAAAATCACATGATTCAAAATCACATCCGTATCACTATTAATAGTGACAGCGGAAACACTGATGGAGGAAAGACGATTTGTGGCGGGATGGCGGCTAACAGACCCAGGCTTTGAGGGAACCTGACTGGTGGTGACAGCTTGACCAGAGGCTATATTCTGGTGCCACGGGAGATCAGGAGCCCCTGGAACTTCGGTTCCAGCCTGACTGAGTGGTAAGCCCCCTTGTGGGAGTATCGTGGTGGCTGTGGTTTACCACCTAACATAGCGGGTAGAGTCGAGGATAGTGGACTGTGCTGACTTGTTTAGTTGATTGTTCACCCAAAACTAGGCAAGGCGGTTAGGAGACTATCCCTTCTCAGTGTGGAATTGCATTCTCAACCGGGCGCTGCGACCCAGAGAGCGGAAGAGGTTTTACAAAGGCTGGGGAGATTGCCCCTCAAGCATTATCTCAGTTTGGTACTTGGGTAACTAAGGCGTTTAGTCCTGCGTTACTTACTACTCTTGGGAAAATGGACCCCGTGATATAAGCCTTAAAGGCAGGTGATCACGTAAAACGTAATTTGACGTAATTTGAAAAATGAAATGTGCTTGGTCCCATTAACAACTGTTATTATTACTGGCGACGAAAAGTGGGTTGTTTACAACAACGTAAGGCGTAAGAGATCCATTCGAATGCTGATATACACCAAATAACGTTATTTTGTCTGTTTGGTGGAATTTTATTTATTTTGCGCTTTTGTTTGGCAATAATAGTAATAATAATAATTGTTGGCGCTACAGTCCAAAGGGGGACCAGAGCCTAGCTTGCTCATCAACTACTCGTGTTGTGCGCGCTACTGTTCTCTCACGTGTAGAAGGGATCTGCAGTTTGTTGCCGACTCCAAACGGCGAAGTTTGAGAAGCTTTGCTCATCAACTACTCGTGTTGTGCGTACTACTGCTCTCTCACGTGTAGAAGGGATCTGCAGTTTGTTGCCGACTCCAAACGGCGAAGTTTGAGAAGCTTTGCTCATCAACTACTCGCTACTGTTCTCTCACGTCTAGAAGGGATCTGCAGTTTGTTGCCGACTCCGAATAGCGAAGTTTGAGAAGTTTTCTTAGACAGATATTACTCTTTGAGTGTTGTCAGCAGCTCGAAATAGGTGGTGCCATGAAAAATTCGAAAAATTGGTGTTGAGCTGGGAATCGAACCTACACCCTTTGGCGTGTTAGCGTCGCACTCTACCCACTACGCCATGGCGACCACTTTTGTTTGGCAATACCACGATTAATTCTAAAGAGTATTGTGATCAGCTGAACAAAAGAATGGAAGAACCCAAACAGTAAAAGCCGGAATTGACAAATTAAAAAGTCGTAACGGTCCACCCGAGAGAGACTCCATACAAGATTGACAACTTAACTTAAAAACGAAATTCCTTAGTAAACGGCTCTATATACCTCATAGAGAGTTTCTGAGCTGTCATGGAGGTCGATCCGGATAACCAACTCGAGAGTTCACCTTCAGTGCTTTGATGTACAACAAAGCCGACGTAGGTCGAGTCAGTCAATCGTTTGCGAAGAGACAATAGTTAACTGTTGTTGCGAGTGCCATTAATATTCGGTTTTTCTCTCTTATTACCTTAAAATAAAGGTCGCATATTCGTTCATAAAATTTCGATGGGATTCATATCCGTCGATTGAGGAGGCGTGTCTATAACTTTTGGGCAGTTATCGAGGAGTCGTTTGCGAACAATATGGGCTTTGTGGTTGGGAGCATTACCCTGGTATTATTTAAATGTGTCCAAAATACCCAGTTTTTCAGCACTCTGTCGCAGGTTTTGTTTTAACAGGCTTAAATAATGTTCCTTGTTCATGATTCCGTGAACGAAAACTAAATTTCTCATACCTTTGAACGAAATACAGCCCCATATCATTACGTGCCCTCTTCCACGCTTCACGGCTGGCTTCATATTGCATCACCTGAGTTCCTAATTTGGCTTCCTCCATACCATAACACTTCCGTCTGACCTAAACAGATTAAATTTCTTAAAAAAGCAGCAACGACTATCAGCTTGGTTCAGCAATACGTCATTTGATAACGATTACGTCGTTCTTTGGGCGTCCCACAATTAACTCCCGAACTCAAACGACTTCCACTCAGCACTCGATTGTTTTCTGCATTTATTCATTTTGTGGACCGAATGTGCATCCCCTCTCCACACGCCTAATTGCAAATAATTCAACCAACTCCCATGTCTCCTGCAAAATAAAACCTTCATTGTGAACGGGCCCTAAATGTGGCCCCTCCAAAAAAAAAGTGCTCCTTTCAAATATTCATTCATTGCCCCACTCAAACACACCCCACATCCATTCAAGCACAAAACTATGCCAGAATATCCTTAATCACATCCTTAAACCAACAAACTCTCCAAACGAGGTCTACCGTCGCCACCGGGTCCGGGAGTTAGCGACGAAAAACACAAAAAAAAAAAGACACCGAAAGCCAAAAACTACACACTTTTCCTCTTTTCGGTTTTATGGGCCTCAAGTGGCGGCCCTGTTCGAGGGTTTTCTTCTCGCAGGGTTTTCGTCTGCCAAAGGGATATGCCACTTGTAGCCCAGTGTTCGTGTCTTGGCATCCGAGGGAGAGGAACAAAAAAAAAAAAAAAATCAACAAATTCAGAAACAACTCACCGAGAGAGGAAAGTACACATCGCAACTAAATCTTCCCTTGTTAGCATTCTTTATTTTTCACACGAGCACACAGCAGCAGTCCGGGGGAGGATGGGGTTTGCAGAGAGTTGTTCTTGAGCTGCTGCTGCCACTGCTGCTGTTGTTGCCGCAGGGGCAAATATTTTCACAAGTGTCACAGACACACGGTACTTAAACGGTCCTCTTTGTGGCACTCCTTCGCTAAACGAATTAAAACCCGAAAAGGACACTCACACTCGTACACACACACACCCAAACACATATGTGCTGCCGTTTGCAGTGTTTATTGACACAAATGTCCTTTTTCGCAGCTATGCCGTGGCGACAGGTCTCATTGAAATCCTATCCAGACGCTGCATGAAGATCCGTGAGTCAATCGAACAGCACCACAGCGTTGTCCTTTCGCTGCTGTCCACCCTCGGGTTCCTGACGCGCTTCGTCGATGTTTGTCCACCTGGTAAGTAGGACGACACCCGCAACACTGTAACTGTTGCCCCACCTCCCCAATTAATCCATCTCTCTAATTCACAGGCTCGGCGGATTCAACACGTTTCCTAAGCGCGGCTAAGTCAACAGAGCTCTTCGGTTCGATATCAATGCTGTACGCCAGCGTGGTGCCAATTGGTGAGTGTTGCGTGTTGTGTGACTCATCATCGGGGTCACCGGCGGGTCTTCGGAGGGTCTTCCGGTGCTAATTGAGCAATCGTCGCGACTATCGGTGCCCGGAATTGTACCCTACGTGAGACTATCGTCGGCGGTACAATTTATGGGCCTCGTCATTGTGCTCTTCCTCTCTCATTCACAGGTGAATGCATTCCACCGAGAACGATTTCGTTAGCGGCAGCTACCTTCGATTTGCTCGTATCAATGGCTTTCCTAGATATAACGACGTTCCAGGTAAGTTTTCTTTCTTTATTCACTTTGAATGTTTCCTTGCCGTTTTTTTCGGGATGATTGTGTTCCTTTGTTCGGGAATCGTTTGGAGGATTAGCCTTTATGAGTTTGAGTGGTTGGCGGTTGCTTCCTGGTGTGTCCACTTTGCTCTGGTCAGGAAATTTGTAAAATGGAAAGCAAGATGGGAGTCGCAGCAGTGCTGAGTTGTACTGCATTTCTAAGTGGCGATTGACTTTCTTTTTTGAAAAGGTTTATATTGGTCTGCTAATGGTGCATATTTTTAGATAACATGAAACATGCTGGATTTGTAGTAAAGGGTGATTGTGTAACCGGATATAACAGATTGTAGCAAATATTGATCCCACCTGCAAAATTGGACTTTTTGGTTGCCTAAATTGTAGTACCAAGGAAGCAAGTATAAATGAAGATTGTAATGATTGGTGAACGCTTTAACGCTGGCCACGTACAATTCAGAAGAGAATTAAGATGCCTTTCGGAGGTGTCCAACTTCCATAGGAGTCAAATCTTGCTTCACACACTGCATTTCTTGGCGCATGTGCCTTGAAGTAATAACAATTGGATGGCGCGACAGCCAACAGGGCCTTGCTTGCTCATCAACTGCTTGTGTTGTTTACGCTACTGCTCTCACGAGTAGAAGGGACCTACAGTTTTTTGCCGACTCCGAACGTCGAAGTTTGAGCAGCTTTCTTAGACAGTTATTACTCTTTGAGTGTTGTCAGTAGCTCGAAAGAGGTGGTGCTGTGAAAAATTCGAAAAATTGGTGTTGAGCTGGGAATCGAACTTATACCCTTCGGCGAGTGAGCGTCGCACTCTACCCACTACGCCGCGGCGACCACCGACTGTATGCGTGTTTGAAATCGAGCCAAATTCAACAAAAGTTGCTCGCGCACGAAGCACATCCAAGCAAATGGTCGCCAGTTTTTTGCTGACTCCGATCGGAGAAGTTAGAGAAGCTTTTTCTTAGACAGTATCACTCTTTGAGTGTTGTTAGCAGCTGGAAAGAGGTGGTGCCGTGAAAAATTCCGGGTGTTGAGCCAGGAATCGAACCTGAACCTTCGGCGTGTGAGTGTCGCACTTTGCCCACTATGCCACGGCGACCACATAAGGAATTTAAAAACGAATATTATTGGCATTCATTGCATTTTTTCGAAGCAGTTGCCTTTACAATTATTGTTTGCGTTACAGCGAAAAATTTTCTTTGTGAAGTTAACGGTTGTCAAACTCCTTATCTCTTGGTTTTGAAAATTTAGAAGAACATGAAACACGACGACTTCTTCCTTCTTCTTGTTATTCCACGGGCCTGAAGAAAAACTTAAGTACGATCAGTTGTCAATCGATCAAGTTGATATCTAAATCAGCTTCATGTATTTAGAAGCTCTACTGATTTACAAAAGGTGTGGTTGTTACGATTTCCATGAAGCAAATAGTTTTATTTTGAAGTTGGCACTACTACGCCAAATCTGACACCGGATTATTCATAAATGATTGATACTCACGTAATTTTGTAGCCATTTCTTTATATTACTTTGACGCACGCAAAATAAATTAAAATGAATAACAGTCCACAAGGAGACCAGGGCGCGCTACTGGTCTTTAATGAGTAGAACAAACCTACAGTTTTGTCCTGATTCCGATCGGCCAACTTTGCGAAGCTCTTTCATTGTCAGTTATTACTTTTTGAGTATTGTCAACAGGTCGAAAGTAGTGGCGCCCTGAATAAATCCGGGTCGTTCATTCCGGAAATCTAACCTGGGGTCTTTGGCGTGTGAGTATCGCACTCTACCCATTACGTCACGGCGGAATAAATAAGTATTTACTTTTTTCGCCTCCAGTGAGAAATTCACTGCAGGTTTGAATTATTTGGAGGTCCTCAAACCGAACTTCACTTTGTATTGTGTCTGAGAAAACCCAGTCAATTTATGATTTATGATCCATAAAAAATAAAAACCATCCCTCAAATCCAGCATATCGGAATTTTTCAATCTTGAATTCACAAAAGTTAACAAATTTGAAAAGAAAAGAGTAAAGTGCCAGTTTGCATTGTCCCAATTTCATTCATCATGTTCTTTATTTTTTTTTCCTGTTTTAGTTTTAAGTTTATATTTTTCTTCATAAAAAATTCGAGTTATCATCTCCATTCTTCTTGTCTTATGCAACTTTAATAGGCGAAAAACTATAGTGCTGAAAATCGTTGTGCCAGCAGAACTGTTGCGGAAGTCTTTGCCGAAACATTTCTAAATGTGCGACGCACAAGAAGAAACTACGAAGGGCGTTATATCGTCGCACTATGGGGCAGCTTTATGGCAGGGGGGGCGAGAAGTCGATTTATAAAAACGTAACCGATCTCAATGAAAGTTACCTTTCCGGTCCAGGCAGCAATGCACGCTTAACATATGATCTGTATGCTCTCTCTTAAATAGAGGAGTCTTACTGCTTACTCCCAACTTCACGAATTTTATAGTCAGCGGCTTAAGACAATTGAAGTCAATCATTAGTTTGACGCTACATTCCACAAGGACCAGGATCTTCTTCTTTACCAACGTGTCGTGTTGTGCCTGTGACTGTATTCCTGCAGCTTATTACCGACTGCGGTCAGCGAAATTTGGAAGCATTTTCAATCGCAGTTTGCATAAATGCAAGTTGTTCCGTCTCACAAATAAACTTGGCATGTAAAAAAGTGTGTAAGAAAGGAGCTGCACTTTTGCGGCTCTTCATCTTAATATGTAGCAAGTTTCTACAAATAACCAGCCGTGGCAACTAAGATTCCGGAGTTAAAGCGTAAGGACTTGAAAGTTGATGTGACATTTTTCCTAAGTCTGCATCATCTTTACCTTAAAACCGAAGTGAAAACTCTGTCAGAAGCAACGCGTCTCAACCTTCAATTCATCAACAAAATGTACCACTTCTTCAATTCCCCAGAAAGATAACTCCACAAAACTCGACTCCAACATAAGAAAGCAGGCATCCGACACAACAAGCGATTAAAATTTAATACTCTCTGTGTTTCGGGAGAGAATATCAGAAACCCTGTGCCGCGCACATGCCAAATCAATGTCGATTTGAAATCTCTCGTGCAGATACAATATTTGCTAATCCTTTTGGTCCTGCACGTCCTTAAGGGAGAATCCCAAAACTCAATTCAATAATTAATCGCAATAACTCCGGTTCCACAGGGCGGCCCCAAGAAAAGATGCCGTCATTAAATATTGACAGCTGACTTTTCTCTTCATATTTGTCTTTTGCAATCGAACACCGAAACGGAAGCGCCAATATCCAACGGAACCCATCAGACTCCATCCCGGCAGTCAGACAGGCTGGATTTCGCCCATCGAAACACCATGTATCCTTGCTGTGTGTGAGTGTTTTGAAATTTTAATTTGACGAGGGAGGCAAACTCATTATTTACACCGAACCAATGCAGGTAATTAAAGCTGGAAAAAAGCGCAAGGGCGGTGCGTGCACGAGGGGTGAGTCGGATGAGATTTGGCAAAACAAATGTGCACGCAGCCGAGTCAATTGTTTACTTAGATGTCAAATGCTTCCAAACAGCAAAATAAAAACAAAGTCATCATCAATGTTAATCAATTTGCTGGCGGGATGCTGGTGTTTACAGTGTGGTGGACAGGTAGTGGACGTGCGTTGCATGAATTCGGTGTTGTCAGAGAACTTGAGCTGTATATAGTGTTTGACGTTTGATTTGTTGTGGGATGGAAAAGGCATGTGTCAGTCTACTTCAAACCTGTTGAACGTTTTGAAGACAGTGTGCAAACAATAATGCATAATGAATTTCAAGGCCATTTTTGATGGCATTGAAAGTTATTGGTAGTCTGAAAATAAGGTTCGTGTTTCCTGAAATGAAACGTCAAACATGAAATTCGTCAACCTACTCATACAAGTGCGACTGAAGATTTGCCCTTTAGGGCCTGCGCCCAGTTTTTCGTTGTATAAAAAAAATGAACGCTCTACCTCTCATGTAAAAAGAACAAAGCTATGTTAAGAAAAATTTGTCGCAAATGTCTTACAGAATTTGAGACTGACCTGACAATGTCAGCAAGTTTTGTTAATTGATTTTTGTTAATAATTTTTGTTTCTGACAAGTGTAAGACATTTGGGACACTTCTGCAGTGACAGATCTGAAAGCTGTCTGAACATAGTCTTAACCTACTTAACTAAGGGGTGCTTTTTTAGCTATTATCTTTTTGGCAACACTGGTTTAAACAGCTGACGCACGTTTCGTATTTTGTTTCACTGTCAAACATCTTAAGTTTTTGTCTATAATTTAACCATGAATCGTCTTACAAACGAACAGCGCTTGCAAATTATTGAATTTTATTATCAAAATGTGTGCTCTGTTAGGTTCATCGCGCGCTTCTTCCATTTTATGGTCAAAAATGGACGAAGCTCATTTTTGGCTCAATGGGTACGTAAATAGACAGAATAGTCGATTTTAGAGTGAATATCAGCCAGAAGCATTGCAAGAGCTACCAATGTATCCAGAAAAAGTCACAGTTTGGTGCGATTTATGGACTGGTGGCAGCATTGGACCAAACTTCTTCAAAGATGATGCGAATCGTAATGTAACTGTGAATGGTGAGTGCCATGAGATGATATCCAACTTTTTTTGCCCAAAATGCAAGAGCTTGACTTGCATGACATGTGGTTTTAACAAGTCGGTTCCTATCCATCTCTTCCACTATACCTTCGACTCCTGCTGTGACTTAATTCCAGTCTTTAAGGGTATAAATAATCCCTTTAGTGCGCGCCGATTACAAAAAAAAACATACCACACAGTACGCGCAACAATGAACTTATTGAGAGACGAGTTCGGTGAACATTTTATTTCACATGCGGGATCTGTCAATTGGCCTCCTATATCGTGCGATTTAACGCCTTTAGACTACTTTTTGTGGGGCTATGTTAAAGCGCATGTCTACACAGACAAGCCCGCTTTAATTGACGCATTGGAAGACAACATTGAAGCATTTATACCGGCCGAAATGTTGGAAAAAGTATGTCAAAATTGGACTAAGTGGACGGACCATTTGGGGTGCAGTCAAGGTCGACATTTGCATGAAATAATCTTCAAACATTAAATTATATGGACCGTACTATGGATTCAAATAAATATATCATCCATTTTTCAGAATTTTATGTGTTTTTTGTTTTCGAAAAACTTTCCTATAGTTTTTAAAAAATCACGCTTAATAACTTCCGAAGTATAGCATTTTCGACTTAGCAGTTTTATACCCCACACAATTTAAAGTCCCACTCAGTTGCGCCGCAGTATGTCATCCTGTCAAGCACTTGCTTATCTTGATCAGACGTTCCAACTAATAATAAATCAGCGTGACAGTCAACAAGCGACCAGGGTCTAGCTTGCTCATCAACTACTCGTGTTGTGCGACAGTCAACAAGCGACCAGGGTCTAGCTTGCTCATCAACTACTCGTGCTGAGCACGCTACTGTTCTCTCACGAGTAGAAGGAACCTACAGTTTTTTGGCGACTCCGAACGTCGAAATTTAAAAAGCTTTTTCTTGGACAGTTATTATCCCTTGAATGTTGCCAGCAGCTCGAGAGAGGTGGTGCCGTGAAACAAATTCGAGGTGTTCAGCCGGGAATCGAACCTTAACCCTAGGGCGTATGAGCGTCGCACTCTACCCACTACGCCACGTCAGCCACATTTCAACTGACTCTGTTATAAATGCCAGATCGTCCTTTTTGCTATTCTGCAAGACGTCTTCATAAACAAAACAAAAATAAAACTCCTAGAATCGGTCTACTTTTAAGGCCTTCAGCTGAAATGAATCGTTCTTCTTTTTCGTTTTTATTAATTGGCAATACAGTCCAGGGTGGACCATGACCTCACCCAACATGCGTCAACCTCGCACGTGCCTACAATTCCAAGTTGATTGAGATGCTTCTCACCTATGTGCACAATCTCAACTTTCGCTGTCCTCTGTTGCGCTGTTACAATGAGTCGGATTCGAAGACTTTTTGGGCTTGAACAGTAGTACGGTCTACGGTCTACATGGCCTAGCCATCTTAAGCGTTGTTTCCCAAGACCAGGCGCATGCCGCCGTACAACCCATAAGGTTGATAGTTGAATCTCCTCCTTTCACCGCCATCAGCCCATGCAGGGTCAGCATAACTTTTCTCGAAAAAAAAAATACCAGGGGCTCTCGCATCCGCTTTTTGAAACGTTCAAGTTTCCGCCCCATAAAAGAGTACTTCTTCTTGTGGCGCTACAGTCCGGGGTGGACCTGGGCCTCAACCAACATGCCTCTGCAGCCAACACGATCTTCCGCTAGGTGTCTCCAGTTGCGCACTCCAAGTTGGTTGAGGTCCTTCTCCACTTGTGTGCGCCACTTTAGTCTAGGTCGTCCTCTGTTGCGTTGGTCCTATAATACGGATTCAAAGACTTCTCGGGCCGGAGCAGTGGTGTCCATACGCTTTACATGGCCTAGCCATCTTAAGCGTTGTATCAGTAGACGCTTGACCAGGTGCATGTTGCTGTACAGCCCATACAGTTCGTCGTTAAATCCTCTCCTCCAGATGCGATCAACGCAAACAGGACCAAAAATTGCACCCAAAACTTTTCTCTCAAAAAGACTAAGGGCTTCCTCATCCGCCTTTGGTAACGTCCAGGTTTCCGCCCCATAAAGTAGAACTGGAATGATCAAGCTCTTATATAAAGCGAGCTAAGTCCGTCAAAAGAGACTACTAAATTGCCTCTAGAGCCCAAAAAGCAGCGATTGGCAAGAGTTATTCTCCGTTTGATTTCGGTACTGATGTTGTTGTCCCTGTTCACCGCGGAGCTGAGGTAGACGAAGTCCTTGGCTACCTTTCTGCTCTATCCGAGACGTCGATGTTGTATGTGCTTCCTTGATGACAGCATGTACTTAGTTTTGCCCTCATCTACCGCCAGACTCATTTTAGCCACTTCCGCTTCAATGCCACCAAACGCCTCATTGGCAGCTGCTGTGTTCGTCCAATCACGTCAATGTGATCAGCGCAAGCTAGCAATTGAACTGACTTCTGGAAGATCGTGCCTCTGGTGTTGACTTGTGAGTTACGCACGATCTTCTCGAGGATGATGTTGAAGAAGTCACATGACAGTGCGTCGCCTTGTCTAAAACCTTTTTTGACATTGAAGGTCTCGGTGAGTTCAGTACCGACCTTGACGGAGCATAGCGGGAGTTCTCCATCGTCATCCTACACAATCTGACGAGTTTGATAGGAATGCCAAAACTAGACATGGCACTGTAAATATCATCGCAATGCATGCTGCCATATGCGGCCTTAAAATCGGTGGTTGTGAGTTGGCCTTTCCAGGGTCAGCAGTGAAATGAAAGTCATCAACAAGAACAAACTGTGGATTTGCCTTCTCGATCAGGTTATTGAAGAATTGTTTCAGCCATTTGCACAAATGAAATGAATCGTTAGCGGAAGATAATTATTTTCAAAGTCCAAAATCAGTCGCCCCCTTCCTGCAAGTTACACTGTCATTCCATCCCACTCCAGCGATGGGTTTTTCGCGAAAGAGACACAACGAAAAATCCAATTGCTCTTCCAGTGCACCGAACGGGAAATAATATTATTAGGTTTTAATCAGTTGAGCCAACTTCTGCGCTCAAACTAATATTTACAATTGAAAATTAGATTTCGAAATTGTGCCTTAATCATTTGCTTTGCGGTACTCGAACCCGCACCCGGTACCCTCCTGCCGATGGGCAAACAATAAACAGACCACAAACGAAAGATACACACAAACGCACACACACGTTGCTCTTCTCCGGAGCAATGGAGGATGGGGTGTGCGTGCATCATCATAGTCGCTGGCGTCGCCATACCATTCCCAGACCACTTTCATCTTCTCCCTTCACTGCCACAGCCACAGACAGAACTGGGCAACTTTTTCAAGTGAACTTCAACTTTGCAGAACGTAATTTGTTTGTGCTCTCGTCTCTTGTATCTGAACGGTGAATGGAAACGGCGCGGCGGTGGGAGCGGCAAGGCGATTGCAAAGTGTGCGATGAAATCCATTCGGTTGGGAGCAATTGATTTGTTGTATGCATGCGGAGTTGCGGAGTGGAAGCTTCTTGCTCTAAATTGGCTGGCGTTTCAAAACTTTTTCGCAAACAAATGTTCGAGATTTGCCCCTCGAAGTTTAACGCTTTCTTTTCGTTGAATTTGCATAACACATCCTCTTCTCAGACAATAGATTTCTCGCTGAGGACGAGAAAAACTTCCAGAAGCCCCACACCACCACCACCACTCCCCGGTCATGGCCTCGCTGGTCTCGTCCTGGCCTTCCTGTGTCAGACTTTTAATTTAGACGCCGATTTTACGTTCGAAAACCCCCAAGAGAGCTAAGCAAAGATTGGCCTCGACCGAAGTCAATAAGCCCTGCGTCCGCCCAAGACCATCCATCACTTTGCATGTGTGTTTTAAAATTCAATTGCGGGAGCTTATTTGCAAAACGATTGTTTGATAAGTTTCCACATGGGTTATCGCCTCCCCGTCCGTTCACCGCTGGGCGCTTTGGATGTGTCTTCTCCTGCTTCTTTTCTGCCGTTTGTAATTCAAACTTTGCATTGTTTTTGTTGTTCCCCGGACCTTTTCCACCCTCGAGTCGGTCTTCCGCAGAGCTTTGTCGAGCATATGTGTGTTTATACGTTGTCCCTGCGGGAGGAAGGCACTTTGTCCCTGGAAAAATGTTTTTCCAAAAAACGAAAAGCACTTGAAACACTTGAGAAGGGAAAAAGTTTTTGTTTATCACTTTGTGGGACACAATTGAGGGCGTCCACTGTTTGGTGGAGTCCCGAAATGTCAAGTGGAACGCATTAGAAATGAGGTTAAGAGCTGACTTTGACTAACAACGCAAGGGTAACTATTCGGGTTCAGTGTGAAAATGAGGCGGTTTGGGATTGAACCATGTTGTGAACGGTTTGTTGATGAGTAGCCTGCGCATAGATTAAGTAAATCCACAAAATATGGACTTGGGCATCAACTAAGATGCCTCTCTAAGTAACACGGTCTTCTGTTAACCTGTTCTATTTCAAAAATGCAACTTGCACGTGGCGCCATCTTTTGAAAGTGAACCGAATTACTTTATATCCACATGCAGTGTAAATTAAACTGATGAACATTTGACGATGATTGCTTCCTACTAGACCATAAGTCCTGCAAAATGTAAACAAGAGACAAAAATAAAAGTTTTGTATCGCCCTTCTCAATCGTCAAATAAATATAATTGGCCCGGTCAAAATTGAAAAGAATTCATGCAGACTTAAGCATGAGTGTTAAAATCGCGTATTTCGTTTGAAAACCCACCGACTGACGATCCTTTTCAATTAAGTTCCTCAAATTTTAAGGGTATTTGCATTACAAACCAAAATGATACTTAACTCAAACAAATTACCTTCAACCTCTGATGCGATGCGATGGTGTTCGCCCTTCATCCTTCCATCCCTCCATTTTCTCTCACCAAGCCTCGAGTAACGAAGACGAAGAAAAAGGAGTGGAGAAGTAGCCAAGATGGAATGTGTGGGAGAACGAAATGAAACAGAGAACTCAGAAAACAACTCTTTCAGTAGTGCAAACCAAAGTATTGTATTTCCAGCGGTTGTTTACATTGGCTCCTTTGGTTTCTTTCTTCAAACAAATTAAACGAGGATAATTCAATACACCACCATCACCACATCACCCACAGCCCAGTCCGGATGTTCGTCCGAAAGACACTAGACGCGAAGGTTGCGCTCTGCTATGTTCGCCCCTTTTCGTTGCTTGAACGTTTTGGTAGCGGGGCCAAACCCTTTTTTGTCTCTCTTTCTGCGTTCTTTTCTGTTTGCTCTTGCTTAATTAGGACATGGCACCGGAGACGGGTTATTCTTTGCTTCGATTTTGTTGTTTTTCTGCCTCCGTTTTGCAAAGTTAATTGACAAATATACACACGATAATTTTTGTTTTCTTTTTTTTGTACTTCTCTCGTTTCTTTGCAGGATGTCCTCTCGGGGGAGTCCCTTTCAATGAAATTCCTCGATGTTGTGACCATTTTGCTGAAGTACTGTGGCAGTAAATGCTCGGCAAACAAAAATAGTGAAACCCAAGCTGTGATCATCGATTTAATTGCAACAATTGGTTTCTTTTGTGCAAATAACAAAAAGCATCAGGTAAGTGATTTAATTTGATTTTGTTTACGTATGCGCATATTTACGTTGTTTTGGGAGAAAGGGGTTTTTGAAGGGGATCGTGTATTTGGAGCGGCTTATTCGTTTTGCTATGTGGGATACAATTTTTTATAGGTAGGAATACAGATCAGAGTTAAGCTGGCGAAACATTATCTCTCGTAGTACATGCTGCCTGACGTCCACATTCAGTTCATTTCCTACGTCCACGTAGCATAAGAAAGGTCTTCTTCTATTTTAAGCAAGCTTTGATTATGGACTTTTATGCTTCAGACGATGCTGGTGTTCTGCTTGGCTTTGAAAATGCTCTTTCATACTAGAGGTCCAAATAAAAGACCTGCCCTTAAGTGATTCTTTGAGATCAAAGGCAACAGTGATGTCTAAAACAAAGTAGACGCAGTCTTCGAATAATTTGATGCTGTAATTGTCCGTCTGACAGTAAGATTTGTGAGTTCTTTTTCTTTTCGGACTCATTCCTGCGGATTCCTCTCCTGCGATTATCGGAGTACGTTCATGCATACTAGGATTTATTGCCCTTTGATTTTTAGACGACACAGCTAAAAAATTGTTTAAACGAGTTTCGAAATAATTTAAACTTCTTGAGAGATCATGTGACTCTTTCTAAACATGTCAAGATACCTACTCTATTTTCAACAAAAGTTCAATTAATAAATAATTTTAGGGGTTTCAGGTTATGGTGTTCGAGTGTTACCTTTTATATTTCGGGATTAGAGAACAAAAACAAGTATTAATCATCGAAAATAGCTTCATTGTTTTTAAAAATGTTCCCCATTAAGATCTACCAGGTATACCAGTATGAAGTGAGCGTTGAGATACAAATGTCTCGATAGGGAACATTTGTTGTGAACGAGCCCTTATTTTTTTTTGTTTGTTTGCTATGACATCTGTGAAAAATATTTAGTATACAGCTCTGTACAAAAAAATAGCACCACGCTGAGGTCTGCACTTTGGATGCTAATTACTTTTCTCCATGCTCATGTAAAGCCACGATATTTATTATAGGACATCTTTTGGGTATCAGTAATAAAATGCAAAAAACAAGATAAGCGAAGATGCATGTAAAGACAAGAAAATTCCCGTTATACGAAATGAAACCGAAATTTTGGTGTGCAGAATAATAGCACCACAAGTAAAACGTCGTAAATAAAATGCAAAATTTAGTGGAATAGTACGGTTTTTATTTTTTTTTAATTTATACCACTGTTGTAGTACTTCGTCTCATAACCCTTATTTTTGAGCACAGCGGCACAACGTCGTGGCATAGAGTCGATTAGTGCCTGACGTCACCCAACTGGAATATCCCTCCACGCAGCCTGCACAGCTTCCCATAGCTGTAGTGTATTTTTGGTTTCGCTTTAAAAACAGCTTTCTTAACATCTGTGCAAAGATTTTCAATGGGGTTTAGGTCTGGAGATTGCGGCGGCCATTCCATAACTTGAACCCCATTCCTCTCAAAAAATTCCTTGGCCAATGTGCTCGTATGTTTCGGGCCATTGTCTTGCTGCAGGACCCATCTGAGAGGCATATTCCACTCGGCGTAGGGCAACATGGTTCCCCTCATTATGCCAACATAAGCTTCGGCGGTCATTATTGGTTTTATCCAAAATATAGGACCAGTACCGTTGTAGGAGAAGCATCCCCATATGCTAATATTCGCGCCGCCGTGCTTAATGGTTTTTAAAGTATACTCCGGTTTAAAATCTTGGTTTTTTTGCCTGCGAACAAATGTCCTGGTCCCAGGAGTTCCAAATAAAACAATTTTAGACTCATCTGTCCATAATAGATTACGCCATTTGGTTACTTCCCAGTTCAAATGTTCTTGCGCAAATTGTTTTCTTTTATGAAGATGGACCTTTGTCAGCAAGGATACTTTTCTTCGACTTCTGGCAGGTAGTTCCTTCTCTATCGACTTCCTTCTTATGGTTGATGTTGATACGGGCAGATTTAATAATAATAATAATAATTTTTGGCGCTACAGTCCAAAGGGGGACCAGGGCCCAGCTTGCTCATCAACTGCTTGTGTTGTGCGCCCTACTGTTCGACCTACAGTTTTTTGCCGACTCCGAACGGCGAAATTTGAGAAGCTTTCTTAGACAATTATTACTCTTTGAGTGTTGTCAGCAGCTCGAAAGAGGTGGGGCCGTGAAAAATTCGAAAATTTGTTGTTGAGCTGGGAATCGAACCTACATCATTCGGCGTGTGAGCGTCGCACTCTACCCACTACGCCACGGCGGCCACGATGTAGTTCCTCTTTTATTTTATTCGAACAACCAACTGTTTCCCGAATAAATTTGTACGTTTTTCCGTCAGAAATTAATTTTTTTATAAGTTCACGTTTCTTAAGAGTACAATGCACACCGCGACCCATTTTAATTGTTTATAACGTTGTATTTTAAAAATACTAGTTTCAAAATACATTAATATTTTTACTTAAGTCTTTTGACGCATAAAACAAAAACTAACCACCACCAAACACTTCGAAAACACTTTTTAGAATGACATGGTGCTATTATTTTGCACACAAAAATTTCGGTTTCATTTCGTATAACGGGAATTTTCTTGTCTTGAAATGCATCTTCGCTTATCTTGGTTTTTGCATTTTATTACTGATACCTAACAGATGTCCTACAACAAATATCGTGTCTTTACACGAGCATGGAGAAAAGTAATTAGCAGCCAAAGTACAGACCTCAACGTGGTGCTATTTTTTTGCACAGAGCTGTACATGAAGTCATTGAACAGACAACATCATATATTTTCATCGTGTTAAAAATGTCGAATTTCGTACCAGAAAGTATTGATTTGAAGAAAAGTGCTGCAGAGCCGCACTTGTTGTCCGGTATACCTGGTAGACAGGGCACTGTATAGCTCGTCTCTATGCACACTGTCAGATGCGGCTTTAAAATCGACGAATAGCTAGTGAGTTTCGATTTGCACTTCTTGAATCTATTCTAGGATCTGCCGTAAAGTGAAGAGTGAAAGTCTAAAACCACATTGATAGGGGTCCATCAGGTTATGCATAAACGGTTTCAGACGCTCACACAATACGACTGAGAGGATCTTGTAGGCGATGTTAAGGAGACTGATCCCTCGGTAGTTGGCGCAGTCAAAGGGGTCTCCCATCTTGTGGACCGGGCAAACGATGCTGAGTTTCCACTCATCGGGCATGTTTTCCTTCGACATATCTTACAGATTAGTACGTACTTGCGCCCAACCAAGTCATCTCTAGCTGCATTACCATGAAGACAACACCAAAGCAATTATCCATCGCTCTGACAAAAAAGCCTTGGAGGACACGAGCAAAAATATTCTTGATTAAATTTCGTTTTCCGAATGAACTGACTTCCCCAGTATACACAGGCCGACATAATTCATCGTACGACGTTCAAAAACGCTCATTTTCAGCACCAACTGTGTTCGGTAAAATAATGAATTACATTTCAGAATTGTAATGAAAAACAAAGATTATTTATGTATAATAGAAAATCGAGTTTTCAATTTTCGGACTTTATTTGAAAAAGATAACAAATTTATGATTCATTTAAACGACAAAACTCGTCGTATGCCTGCTAAAAAGAATGCGTTATTACGCCGCAGTAGTTTCGTAGTAGCTTGTCGGACCTCCACGGAATTGGAGAACATCTTTCAGTCTACGGGGCATTGAAGAAACCAGCCTCTGGGTGAAATCTCCGGGTACCCTATTCCATTCTATTTGAAGAGATTCCTTGAGTGTTGCCCTTGAAGTTATTGTGTGCCTGTGCAGCTGTTTCTCTCCACAAATGCTCAATGGGGTTTAAATCTGGACTATGTGGAGGAGAATACAACTGCCTCGGAGCATAATACAATAACCACTCTTTGACTTTTCTAGCTGTGTGCTTAGGGTCGTTATCCTGCTGAAATATCCAGGATTCAAACCCAATTTATCCACCGATGACTTTAAGTTCGCCCTCAGTATATCCAGATACATGAGCTGGCCCATATTTCCTTCTATGAATACCAGCCTCCCCACACCGGACCAAGCCATGGACCCCCAAACCATAACACTGCCTTCACCAAGTTTAATCGTTCTTTGGAGATTTTTTATTTCTAATGCTGTACCACTCTTTCGCCATACTTTCGATGGACCATCGTGGCCGAAAATGTTGTATTTACTCTCATCAGTGAACAACACTTTCTTCCAAAACGACAGATCGTCATCTTTGTGTAAATTTGCAAATTCCTTGCGCTTCCTCTGGTTGGCAGCACTTATCGACGGCTTCTTCCGCGGTGTTCCCGCATAGTGTCCATGTTTATTTAGGGTTCTTTCGATCGTGCGCGTGCTGACTTCTTTTCTGCAGGTTTCCGACACTTTGTTTTTTATGATGGTACAATTAGTTTTTGTTTGTTAAAATTGACCAAATCAATTATTATTATGCAGGGGAAACTGTCTTTCCTTCGTCGACTTTTTTGGTCACTGTTGATTTTCAATGAAACTAGGTTGTTTCATTGTTATTATCCCAACGTTTCGGCAGGGATTGCTGCCTTCATCAGGGGATCTTTTTTATTGAAACAATAAAACAAATTATGTTACATACATGCATAGTGACAATGCAATTTAACAAGTGGAAAATAACTTACATTAATTGTGTTGCTTTTACAAACGGATGTGGATGTTAGTCTAAATGTTCTTTAAAATTATCACAAAAAAAAACAAAATATTGAGCACTTCCGTGTGTGAAGATAATATAACTGTAAGGGCAATGACAACGAATCTTGCAACTTATGCTACATAGGTACCACCAAACAGTTTCTTCGTCAAAGACTAGCTGGTCATAAATCAGATATCAACAACAAGAACTCAGTCAAAACAGCATAAGCTAATCACTGCGTCCAGACAAACCATCTACCCGACCTTGATGACGTCAAAATCCTGCAAACGGAAAAACATACTAGCAAAAGGTACACTCTGGAAACCCTGCACATAGTCAAGACCAACAACAATATGAATAGGAAACAGGACATACAGAACATATCTGCCGTATATTCAGCACTTGTAACGGCTTAGACATATTGTATTTAAATCAAATTTTAAATTTCAAATCATTCTTGACTTATCTTCACACACGGAAGTGCTCAATATTTTGTTTCATTGTGAATTTTGTTTTTTTGTGATAATTTTAAAGAACATTTAGACTAACATCCACATCCATTTGTAAAAGCAACACAATTAATGCAAGTTATTTTCCACTTGTTAAATTGCATTGTCACTATGCATGTATGTAACATAATTTGTTTTATTGTTTCAATAAAAAAGATCCCCTGATGAAGGCAGCAACCCCTGCCGAAACATTGGGATAATAACAATGAAACAACCTAGTTTCATTGAAAATCAACAGTGACCAAAGAAGCCGACGAAGGAAAAACAGTTTCCCCTGCATAACAATTAGTTTTTGGCTCTTTGCGAACAGTGTTGATAATGACCCGTTCATCTCTTGCGGTCAATTTGCATGGACGGCCTGATCTTCGCACGTACTCAAACCTTCCTGTTTTTTTTATAGGTTTCTATAATATACTGAATGGTTGATTTACTTTTTTCCAACGCATTCAGCAATTTCTGCCAATGATTTTTTATCATTCAAGTACAAATTCACTACAACTTGTCGAAAATCTACCGAAGTTTCTTTTTTGCGCTGTTTAGCTAACATGATCACTTCTCGGAGCAAAGTAAGCTTATACACCAAACACTGTTTCAAGAATATAATGATTCTTGTGCAAAATAAATAAATAAATTCTTCTTCTTCTTCTTGTGGCGCTACAGTCCGGGGTGGACCTGGACCTCAACCAACATGCCTCTCCAGCCAGCACGATCTTTCGCCAGCTGTCTCCAGTTGCGCACTCCAAGTTGGTTGAGGTCCTTCTCCACTTGTGTGCGCCACTTCAGTCTAGGTCGTCCTCTGTTGCGTTGTCCCAATGGCTCGGATTCAAAGACTTTTCGGGCCGGAGCAGTGGTGTCCATACGCTCTACATGGCCTAGCCATCTTAAGCGTTGTATCCGTAGACGCTTAACCAGGCGCATGTCGCTGTACAGCCTATAGAGTTCGTCATTAAATCTTCTCCTCCAGATGCCATCAACGCAAACAGGACCAAAAATCGCACGCAAACCTTTTTTCTCGAAAAGACTAAGGGCTTCCTCATCCGACTTTGCTAACGTCCAAGATTCCGCGCCATAAAGTAGGACGGGGATGATTAAGCTGTTATATAAAGCGAGCTTCGTCTTTCGAGAGAGGGTTTTATTACTCAATTGCCTCTTGAGCCCAAAGAAACAGCGATTGGCAGGAGTGATTCTGCGTTTGATTTCGGTACTGATGTTGTTGTCCCTGTTTACCGCGGAGCCGAGGTAGACGAAGTCCTTAACTACCTCGAAGTTTCTGCTGCCAAGTGTGACGCTCTGTCCGAGACGTCGATGTTGTGTGTCCTTCCTTGATGACAGCATGTACTTAGTTTTGCCCTCATTTACCACTAGACCCATTTTAGCCGCTTCCGCTTCAATGCCAGCAAACTCCTCATAGACGGCTCGCTGTGTTCGTCCAATCACGTCAATGTCATCAGCGTAAGCTAGCAATTGAACTGACTTCTGGAAGATCGTGCCTCTGGTGTTGACTTGTGAGTTACGCACGATCTTCTCGAGGATGATGTTTAAGAAGTCACATGACACTACGTCGCCTTGTCTAAAAGCTTTTTTGACATTGAAGGTCTCGGTGAGTTCGGTACCGACCTTGACGGAGCAGCGAGAGTTCTCCATCGTCATCCTACACAATCTGACAAGTTTGGTAAGAATGTCAAAACTGGACATGGCACTGTATAGCTCGTCTCTGTGCACACTGTCATATGCAGCCTTGAAATCGACGAATAAGTGGTGAGTGTCAATTTGCATTTCTTGAGTCTTTTTCAGGATCTGCCGTAATGTGAAGATCTGGTCTATTGTGGACTTCCCTGGCCTGAAACCACACTGACAGGGACCTACCAGGTCATGGACATTCTGCCTAACAGCGGGATTTGGGTCGTCATCGCCGTTTAGCAGTCTGCAGAAATGATCCTTCCAGATTCTCAGCACAGACTGCGACTCTACTACTAGTTGTCCATTTTGGTCCCGGCAGGCCTTGGTCCGAACCTTGTATCCTCCGGATAGCTGTTTTACCTTTCGGTAAAACTTTCGGACTTCATTCCTGCCAAAGCACCTTTCCATTTCCTCGACCGCGCGCTTCTCATGCTCCTTCTTTTTCCTTCTGAGAAGCCGGTGCTCTTCCCTTCTTCTCTGTTCGTAGAGTTCGCGAACAGCTCGCGTTGTTCGATGCAGCGTCGCCTTATAGGCGTCTTGTTTAGCTGCGTGCGCTTGCCTGCACTCGTCGTCAAACCATGGGTTCCTTCTGGGTGGTGACGTGAAACCCAGCACATCAGTGGCAGCATCTTTGATGGCTTCTTGACAACGTTTCCATTCTTCTTCTATGCTTAGTGCAGGAAGCGTCGAACTCTGGGCGAGTTTCCGGGAGACTCGGTCGGCAAAGTTCCCAGCAATAAGCTGCGATTGTAGCTTTTCGACGTCAAACCGTTTTGGCCTTTCTCGACTCCGTTGCTCTCTTGATATCCGGGTTCTTACCTTGGCTACAACAAGGTGATGATCCGAGTCAATGTTTGCACCTCGGAAGGTTCGGACATCGAGAATACTGGAGGAGTGTCTGACGTCGATCGCAACGTAATCAATCTGGTTGACGGTTGATTGATCAGGAGATCGCCAGGTTCCTTTGTGAATGTCCAGGTGTGGGAACCGCGTGCTGGCCACAGAGAGGTTTCGCCCCGAGGCGAAGTCCAACAGCCTGAGTCCGTTTCCGGATGTGTTGTCGTGCAGGCTGTGTTTACCGATGACTCCAGCAAAGATGTCCTCCTTTCCCAGCTGAGCGTTGAAATCTACTAGAACGATCTTGGTGTCATAGCTGGGGCATCGATCGTATGTTCTTTCTAGGAGATCATAGAAGTCATCCTTGATGTTGTCATTCTTCTCCTCTGTCGGAGCGTGAGCTCATATTAAGCTGATGTTCCCGAATGTAGCCTTGAAGCGAATTGTCATGAGGCGTTCGCCCACTGGGTCGTAGCTCAAAACTTTTTGCCTAAGTCTGCCTCGAACAACAAATCCGCATCCGAATAAGCGCTGCCTTCTCTCTCTATAGCAATTGCTGTAGTAGATATCGCAGTTCTTCATGCCAGGCCCATGCCATCGCACTTCCTGGATGGCGGTTATGTCAGCTTTGTAGCTGTCAAGGGCCTCCGCAAGTTGTTCGGCTGCACGTGGCCTGTTAAGGGACCTCACATTCCACGTGCAAAACCAAAAATCTTTGTCCTTAAAACGTTTGCTGGGGTCGTCAACAGTTGATCCGTCTTTATCCAAGGCATGTTGTTGTCTCTGAACTTCTTATTTTTAAGTGGTGAGGAAGTTACCCTCACGCACAAACCACAGACTGGTAGGCCAGGCCCATTATTTAAATCCTCGGGCAGAGGGGGTCGCTGCATACATTAGTTCACCATACAACGGGTGTTGTGATGGCTATCCAGGGGGCGCCACGTGGAGGCTGTATGTCAACTTGACCTGTGCACTAACGAGGATTGCCTTGGCAGCTCGCCGTGTTGAGCGCAATCAACGACGTTACCTCGCGTGCATAGGCCCATGCCCACCCAAAAATTTATTATAATAGAAACTGGGGAAATTTAACGGAAACAAGTAGCGTACGATAAATTATGTCGTTTGTTTGCTCCAGTTTTTTATTAATTCTTACGACTTCATGGAGTAATAAGAGCAGAAAGTAAAGCTACACATGGGTGATAAAATGCAATAAGCTATTGAAATTAGGAATGCACATTTATAGAAAATATTTGGATTCTACCTGTCGTACGATGAATTATGTCGGCCTGTGTATCTCTCAATTCAATAGCGTTATGGCAATTTTTAAATTTTTACAACGCCACAACGGACATTTTCTTTAACTTTCTTTATTTTTAATTAATTTTTGTCATTTCTCTCTTTCTCGTTTGCAGGACCTCTTAACCTCGGAACAAAGTTCCATAATCATAAAGAGCTTAATCAAACTACCTGAACATCTCAATGTTGTCATCTATCCATGCCTAGTCACCATAACGTTCCAAAACGAGGACGCACGCAAAGTGATCTCTCGTGACTTTAGTTTAGAGGTAAGTGTTAGCCAGCGCCATCTTATGCCTTACACGACAACCCACTTTCCCGCCTTTCGTTCGTACTTGCTTTCTTTCTGCAGTTTCTGGATGAGTACAGCAAATCGGAGAAGGGCAAGAAGAATCATCTGGTGGCGCTGTTGAAGGAGAAGACATAGATGCGGGCGACCTGCAAACAGACCCTGGAGTGAGATAGTGTACCGCCGTCGACGCGCTCTCTGTCATCCGCCAATAATTGGTTTAACCTATTAACCATGACGTGATACCCACTTACTTAAAAACAGCAACAAGCAAGTTCTTCTCCGCGCCCGGTGCTCGAGACTTGTCCTCAAGATAACTTCATTACTCGTTCACTGTTTTCTTTTGTTTTGTTTTTTCTTCTCATTTTCGACATCACTCTTCGTCCTTATACCGGTTTTGTATTTTTTCTCCCGCCTAGATTAGTTGCGCTACTCGTTGTTTCTATTTAAACCGAGAACTATATCGAATAACTGTAACTTTAACACTTTATTTAATTTTTTTTTTTTTTTTTGAGTAAAATTAAGAATTTTGTGAAAACAGAAGAATGATAAAAATAAAAGATATACAATTTTTTAAATATACACATACGCATACAAGCACGCCAGTGAATGGGTGTTTTTAATTTCGCTCCTTTTCCGTTTGATGTCCTGCGAACAATGGGAGCAGTCGCCCCTCGCCCCCTGTTCGCTGGGCATTCTTTTGCCAGCAACAGAGCGCAGCGTCCTGGGGACAATCGAGGATGGAATGAAAACGCAAAAATTGTGTCACACCAAACGGAAGAGTTTTCTAATCCTGCCATATGGACCTTAATTTGTTGAGTTGAGCTGAAATGAAAGCAGCAGGACTGTGAACGTGTGGGGGCGGCTGTGGCAATGAAGACGACAACGACGACAGCGCGACGCGGACGAACGACAATTGAAGTCACTCAGGACGAATTGAATGCGACATTATTCGACACCGAGTTCATGTTGTCCTTCTGACGATGCGCGAGCTCTGTGTCGGGGGTATTCTTGCTCTCGCTCTATTGTGATTCAACAGAATGGACAAAGTCAAAAATGCTGCTGCGCCCCTTAGTCCTCGCCAAACACACACCCACCCCACCGTTTGCTGGGTGAGCAATTACTTTGGCGTTTGAGGGGACAAGGATAATACAAAATAATAATAATCGCAAATAAATAGACGAGACGCGAGGAAGTGCCGGCACATAATCGTAATCAAAATGTTTAACAGAAGAGAGAGTCCTTGGGGTCGTGCTGCTCAGAGAGACCGGTGGGGGTGTAATTTTTTACCGATTTTTATTGTTTGCCTGACGACTGACTTGACATACGTGCGCAGCAAAGTGTGTACGTTTCAACAAAGAGGGATGCCAAACGGAGACGACGACGAGATGACAATTTCTACACCGATCCGCCCAAGAAGCACGGAACAGGACAATTAGTAATTGAAATGTTGTGTTGTGCTTTAGACTACGTTTTGGGAGTGAACAACAACAATGGCAAAAACGAAGATGAGGAGGGTGCACGCTCACTCTTGACTTCGCCGCAAGTATGCATTCAACGGTGGCTCGTAACGAATGGTGGCATTTTAATTACAGAGAGTTAAATGATTATCCTTGATTGTGCGACGTGATGCGATGACGATGAGGCACCCCACTGTCGTTATTAATTTGATGGATATGCACTTTGGAGGGGAAGATGACCGAAAAAGTTCCGGAGCAAGAGGTCTTGGCTCACGGTCAAAATTTGAACACGTTCCAAAAATTTCAGAAGATATGTCATAAGAAACAGCGTCCAGGGGAAAATCGAGGATGGGATGTTGAGTGATTGATTTTCGATTATCTTTCTTTTGTCAGTTAAAATTATGTCATTCACGGTTGTACCAAAATTTGTTTATTGCTTCAAAGTAGGTCCAAATTTGTTTTTTCGCTGATCAGATATGGACCAAGAACTTCCATTGCTTAGTGTATAATATTTGCTGTATAATATTGGACAAAGTTTTTAACTGCTTCTTGGTTGTACCAAAATCTTTTCGTTGCTTCGAAGTTGACCCAAGAACTTTAATTGTTTCGTGGATAAACAACATTTATTTATTGTATAATGTTGGACTAAATTTTTAACTGCTTCTTGGTTGTACCAAAATCTTTTCGTTGCTTCGAAGTTGACCCAAGAACTTTAATTGTTTCGTGGATAAACAACATTTATTTACTGTATAATATTGGACTAAATTTTTAACTGCTTCTTGTTTGTACCAAAATCTTTTCGTTGCTTCGAAGTTGACCCAAGAACTTTAATTGTTTCGTGGATAAACAACATTTATTTACTGTATAATATTAGACTAAATTTTTAACTGCTTCTTGTTTGTACCAAAATCTTTTCGTTGCTTCGAAGTTGACCCAATTCGTTTTTTTGCCTCGCAAATGGATCAAGAACTTTCATTGTTTCGTGGATAAACAACATTTATTTATTGTATAATATTGGACTAAATTTTTAACTGCTTCTTGGTTGTACCAAAATCTTTTCGTTGCTTAGAAGTTGACCCAATTCGTTTTTTTGCCTCGCAAATGGATCAAGAACTTTTATTGTTTCGTGGATTAACAACATTTATTTAATGTATAATTGGACTAAATTTTTAACTGCTTCTTGGTTGTACCAAAATGTGTCCATTGCTTCAAAGTAGGTCCAAATTTGTTTTTTCCGCTGATCAGATATGGTGCAAGAACTAACATTGTTTAGTGTATGGACAACATTTATTTACTGAATAATATTGAACTACATTTTTAACTGCTTCTTGGCTGTACCAAATACTTATCGTTGCTTCGAAGTTGACCAAATTTGTTTTTTGCTTCGCAAATGGATCAAGAACTTTCATTGTTTCGTGGATAAACAACATTTATTTATTGTATAATGTTGGACTAAATTTTTAACTGCTTCTTGGTTGTACCAAAATCTTTTCGTTGCTTCGAAGTTGACCCAATTCGTTTTTTTGCTTCGCAAATGGATCAAGAACTTTCATTGTTTCGTGGATAAACAACATTTATTTATTGTATAATGTTGGACTAAATTTTTAACTGCTTCTTGGTTGTACCAAAATCTTTTCGTTGCTTCGAAGTTGACCCAAGAACTTTCATTGTTTCGTGGATAAACAACATTTATTTACTGTATTATATTGGACTAAATTTTTAACTGCTTCTTGGTTGTACCAAAATTTGTCCATTGCTTCAAAGTAGGTCCAAATTTGTTTTTTCCGCTGATCAGATATGGAGCAAGAATTTTCATTGTTTAGTGTATGGACAACATTTATTTATTCTATAATATTGGACTACATTTTTAACTGCTTCTTGGCTGTACCAAATACTGTTCGTTGCTTCGAAGTTGACTCAATTTGTTTTTTGCTTCGCAAATGGACCAAGAACGTCAATTGTTTCGTGAATGGACGACATTTATTTACTTTATAATATTGGACTGCTTCTTCGTCGTACCAAAATTTTTCATTGTTCCGTACTTGGACTAATTTGTGGCTTGACCAATTTTCATTTCTTTGCTGCGAAATTGTACCAAATTGTTTCATCGCTTTATGGTCAAATGGAATTTTTAGGTCTTGATTGCTCCTCTCCATGAACCATTTCATTTCATATCGGGTTTGATTTTTTCACTGCCTTGTGGTTGGATCAAATTTGTTCCTCCATTGCTACGCCGTCGTACCAATTTGTTCATAAGTCATTGGAAAGGACTATTTTTTTTTACTACTTCCTTGTTGGGCCATTTTTCCATTGTCCCCTTTTGCCATATTTTCTCAGTGGTGTTCGCATGTGGCTGTACCAAATTTGGTTTTAGTTGTACCAAATTTGACGTATTTGCAATGTAGTTCCAAGTAACCGAACTGAAAATCATCCTGGTGAAACCCTAAACTTCTGTAATTTATGTCTGCACGTTTGCAATATCCTACCAATTTTCGAACTTTTTTGTCAAAGGCAAGTTTCTACAGAGTTTCAGAGAATTAGTTAGCTACCAGACCACGTCAACAGAAAAGCCATAGCACACCTCTCCCTCGGAACACTGCCACAATTCTGTGCACGTCACACACAGACTTCGTACCTAAAGTATCCAACTCAGCACATATCAATTGCAATCAATCATCCTCTCGCCAAGGACACCATCCCTGTCCCACCACGACATACCAGCGCACCCAAAACTCCAAAAGGGAGCGACCGAAAAGAAAAGAACAAAAAACCAAAATGATAACTTACCGCCTATCTCCCCGTGTCAGTACACGATTCACCCTGAGATTTACAACGTCCCACTCAAATCTGTTCATAAACAATCATTAATAACCGTCCGAGCGAGCGGATCGCGGATTGGGGTGATAAAGCTGCCTACATGCTGATTTTCGGTTCCCCGCAGTAAATTTTAATAATCCCCGCGACTCGCGACCTGGCCATATGTCATCCCGAGCAGGGGTTGTTTGCCCGACAGTGATATGAAGTTTACTTGCAAATTCATTGGCATAGGGCTATCTTGATTGGCTTATCGACGAAAGGGCTCAGAGCAATATGTCAATGTTCAGCCGAGCGATGGCCGGAAGAGTCGCAGACGCCACAAGTGGCCGCCGTACGTTATCGGGATGCCTATGTTTGGTTAAATAATAAAATTAATCCCTTGTCGCATGGGTGGCGGGTCTCTTGGAGCGGATGGCCTTTGTTGGGTCCCCGAAAAATTGCCGTTATCATTCGCTGCGAATGCAATTAAATGATGGGATTTCGGGGTTATTTCACAAATTATGCGTTCCTGAACAGAAACTGTGATATAATATATGTACCCTTAGTGGTAATTAATCAGAAATTGGGCTTTAATTAGAATTCGAGTGTTCATATCGTCCTGTGTCGCGGCGATAAGAAATTAATGATTCCACCACACTTCCACTTAAATGTTTGTTTGTGTCTTTTTTCGAGGACACTGAATAAAAGTAACTCGTGGCGCTGGAAGTGTTTTTTGTTTCTGGGTGAAGAAACATTTAGTATCATGCGCTGATCGATATGATCGGGAAATTCCGCTTAAATTTTGAGAATAATTGTTGTTTTGGAGGTCCTACTCCCTACCTAGGAACCTAGAAAAACAAGCGTCTGATTAAGGGCATAATTGCTGGAGAGGATGAGGGGTTGTAACAACGGAAAGCGTGATCAGGATTTTGCAGGATGCCGGAATGCGGATTTGAAAGAGTAGACTCCTCCTTGACTGCCACTTAACAAAAATTCATTTAAAACTTAAATTTAAAGTGAAAGTTTCGAAGTAAACAAGGACGATAGACTGGCCTTCACAATGGGATAACGGAGGGAGTCTTGACAATATTCTGCTTTGGCCAACGTTAAATCACTTCGGTTTCAGTCCTACTGGGGCTTATTTAGGTATACCGGTATAAAATGAGCGTATATTACCAATCAGACACCCAATTTTCGACTTCCTCGTAGGAATCAAAGTGCTGCTCAGCCAATGCGTGTCCCATCGATGAAAACAAATGATAGTCGGAAGGAGCCAAGTCTGGTGAATACGGCGGGTGGGGTAGCTGCTCCCAGCCAAGTGTTTTGATTGTATCCTGAACCGGCTTTGCTTTGTGTTCAGGTGCATTGTCATGGAGCAAAATTACCCTGGCGTGTCTTCTGGCCCATTCTGGTCATTTCTCGATCAATAATAATAATAAATGTGGGCGCTAAAGTCCAAAGGGGGACCAGAGCCTAGGTTGCTCATCAACTACTCGTGTTGTGCGCGCTACTGTTCTCTCGCGAGTAGAAGGGACCTACAGTTTTTTGCCGTCTCCGAACGGTGAAGTTTGAGAAGCTTTCTTAGACAGTTATTACTCTTTGAGTGTTGTCAGCAGCTAGCAAGCGGTGGTGCCGTGAAAAATTCGAAAAATTGGTGTTGAGCTGGGAATCGAACCTACACCCTTCGGCGTGTGAGCGTCGCACCACTACGCCAAGGCGGCCAAAATCGACCAATGCTTGGTAAAAGTTGATCATTTGTTATCGGTAACGATCAGTATTAACGGTTTCACCAGGTTTTAGGAGCTGTTCGTACAGCACACCTTTCTGGTCCCAGCAAACACACAGCATTGTCGTCTTGCCGAATCGATCTGGTTTTGCAGTCGATGTTGATGATTGTCCCAGATTAACCCATTTTTTTCTCGTATAGGATTCTTAAAATAAATCCATTTTTCATCGTCAGTAACAATCCGATGCAAAACCGATTTTCTTTCGTGTCTTTGAAGAAAGTGCGTTTTTTCGGGTTTCCATCTGTCTTTCATTCAATTCATGTGGCACCCATTTTCCGCACTTGTGGATCTTTCCCATAGCTTTTAAACGGTCAGAAATTGTTTGTTGTACAACATTTGACATTGCTGCCATTTGCCTTTGACTCAAAGTGTCATCTCCATCCAATATCGTTTGCAATTCGGCGTCTTAAAACTTTTTTGGTGGCCTTCCACGTTCTTCACTTCTCAGTTGAAAATCATTATTTCTGAGCCGTTGAAACCATCTTTTGCATGTTGTTTCTGATAGAGCATGATGCATGATCACCATATGCCTCGACAAGCATTCGATGCGACTCTGCAGCACTTTTCTTCAAATGAAAACAAAAAATTAATGCTTTCCGCAAATCATCACTTTTTGCTACAAAATTCGACATTCCTAACACGATGCAAAAATATGATGATGCCTGTTCAATGACTTGATGTCTACTAAATATTTTTCACAGATGTCATAGCAAACAAACAAAAAAAAAATAAGGGCTCGTTCAGAACAAATGTTCCCTATCGACACATTTTTATCTTGACGCTCACTTCATACCGGTATACCTGCTAGCCGCCTCTTCAAATTTATTCAGAATTTTGTAAAAAGTCTGAACATGGTGTAGATTGAAAAGAAATCTCAATTAACTCTTGAGAAGCTGTCCAGATGTCTGAGAGATCGGATTGATGTCACTGCCCAATTCGTAGTCATCGCTCTCAAAGCGCTTCCGTCCGTCTAGAGTGTAGACCTAATTCTCTTCTAGTTGATGATTTAGACAACTATAGGACAGACGTAAATTAGATTTAAGCCTTTCTGAGACCCTTTGTTCCCTTTGTTGAGGGCATCTTTGGATTGGATAATTTACGATTTGACTCAATCTTTCAACCACGAAAAAGATATGCTTGTGTGCATCCTTCGGCAAAGATGACAATTAGTTAAAACAAAAAATCATAGGTTAACTTACTTCCAATGGGTCAGAAAGTAAAAAGGACTGTCGTGTGCAAATTAATTGCCATAAATGAAATTTTCAATACATTTTCACCCCTATCATTAAATCTGGTGGATTGACTGCGGCGGGAGAATGTCAAAATTTCCGCGATTTGCTATCATTGAAAACGCAAGTGAACAAAAGTCGGTAAAGAAGTGCAAAAAACTACCGATCATTGAATCCGCGGGCGATTCGCCGTCCATACAAATGCGACATTTCTCATCCGCAACACATTTGATGCGTATCCGCCGGCAAAATGATGAAAATTAAGAAGTAAGTAAAATAATGACAAATTTGCATATATTAAGTGATACTTAAATAAAATAGGCAAACAAATCATCAGCAATTCCGAATGTTGGTCGACTTAATGAAGGAAAATTCGGATATAGCAAAATATTTAAGAAAGAAAGATCCAGAGACCGTCCAATAGTTTTGGCTAAATCTGCAGCAAGAGCTAAACAGTTTGGGGCCCCCTACAAAAGAAATATCTGAACGGGAAAAGTTTAATCTAAACAAATAGATTCTCTTTTCCTTGGGTAATCATTTTGGATACTTTTACTTTAGGTTTGATCGGACCACAAGTCTGCTCTCCGGAAGAAACTGTGCGAAAACAAGAGATAATTGAAGGCAACAGGCGGAGGAGAAAATGTGTGGCACCAATGCACATAACTACTCCCGGTATTCTCGAATTTTCGTAAATAAACCGCTAAGCCTAACGCTTTTCTTCTTCGGACATCGCTAACGTAATCCACTTTGGGCACAGAGTTTCTTCCAGAATATTAAAGACTTTTAACAAACATGTAGATGCAGCTCTAGCCAGAGATCGAGGCGCTTTTGCTCTTACAAAGAGACTGCTTTACAACAGCCACCTCGATGCGGGAGTGAGGGTAATCTGCTACATGGCCCTCTTACGGCCAATGCTCACCTATGGTTGTTACGTGTGGTTCAACGTGAGTGCAAGCTTGATGGAAAAGATTCGGGTGTTCGAGAGGGCTTGTCTTAGGGCTTGCCTTCGCCTCTACAGAACACCAGAGTCCCAGTACATAAAATTCTACTCCAATGAGGTCTTATACAACAGGGCGAACCTGATACGAGTGGACAATTTCGAGGTCACACTGCGAGAGCGATGAACTCGGTTAATAACTTGATCTCTGGGGCGTACTACCCCAATCCACAGTACCACGAAAGGGTACGTTAAACTGGCTTCGTCCCCCCAGAAGCATTTCTCCATTTCGATAGGCATGGTCTTATACAAGACATAAATGGGGTACCGCTCTTCTTTTACATCGCCCGTTCAACTGTGGATGGGCGACTCAACTACGACCGTTCCGTCGCACAACGAGCTGAGAAAGATCTCCTCCGCTTTAGTATGACGGTGTCGAGTCGGGATAAGAGAGATGTTGCGTTACAACATCGAAAGTTTTGGTGGCTGAGAGAGGGAACTCCCTCGTCGAACCCTTTAGACCCGGGGTAGAATGGGTAGCACAGATCTCCTTCAAGGGAGTAGTCGGTCTTGCAGCGGATGTGATCCAGCTACAAATGGCCGACTTACAGACTTAGTGCAAGATAGTTGTAAGTTTTATATATAAATGTACATACAAAAAAGAAACAAAAAATAAATAAATAAATTTAAGTATACACATTTGTACGAGTGTACTTATGTGTATACAAAAGTAGATAGGTTAGGTGCACGCATGTATATATGCGCGTATAGTATTATCCACGCATGTATATACAGCTCTTCGCAAAAAATAGCACCACGTTGAGGTCTGCACTTTGGATGCTAATTACTTTTCTCCATGCTCATGTTAAGACACGATATTTATTGTAGGATATCTGTTGGGTATCAGTAATAAAATGCAAAAAACAAGATAAGCGAAGATGCATTTTAAGACAAGAAAATTCCCATTATACGAAATGAAACCGAAATTTTGGTGTGCAAAATAATAGCACCATGTCATTCTAAAAAGTGTTTTCGAAGTGTTTGGTGGTGTTTAGTTTTTTTTGTGCGTCAAAAGATTTAAGTATTTTGAAACTAGTATTTTTAAAATACAACGTTATAAACAATTAAAATAGGGCGCGGTGTGCATTGTACTCTTAAGAAACGTGAACTTATAAAAAAATTAATTTCTGACGGAAAAACGTACAAATTTATTCGGGAAATCGTTGGTTGTTCGAATAAAATGATTACTAATGCAAAAAACACGTCAAAAAAGAAGAAACAAGAGGTAGAAAATCGAAATTAACCTCTACCGACGAGCGAAAAATGATAAGATTAGTGAAACAAAACCCATTCATCACATCAAACAAAATAAAAGAGGAACTAAATCTGCCCGTATCAACATCAACCATAAGAAGGAATTTGATAGAGAAGGAACTACCTGCCAGAAGTCCCTGAAAAGTTCCCTTGCTGACAAAGGTCCATCTTCATAAAAGAAAACAATTTGCGCAAGAACATTTGAACTGGGAAGTAACCAAATGGCGTATTATGGACAGATGAGTCTAAAATTGTTTTATTTGGAACTCCTGGGACCAGGACATTTGTTCGCAGGCAAAAAAACCAAGAGTTTAAACCGGAGTATACTTTAAAAACCATTAAGCACGGCGGCGCGAAAATTAACATATGAGGATGCTTCTCCTACAACGGTACTGGTCCTATATTTTGGATAAAACCAATGATGACCGTCGAAGCTTATGTTGGCATAATGAGGGAAACCATGTTGCCCTACGCCGAGTGGAATATGCCTCTCAGATGGATCCTGCAGCAAGACAATGACCCGAAACATACGAGCAAATTGTCCAAGGAATTTTTTGCGAGGAATGGGGTTCAAGTTATGGAATGGCCGCCGCAATCTCCAGACCTAAACCCCATTGAAAATCTTTGGAGAGATGTTAAGAAAGCTGTTTTTAAAGCGAAACCAAAAAATACACTACAGCTATGGGAAGCTATGCAGGCTGCGTGGAGGGATATTTCAATTCGGCGACGTAAGGCACCAATCGACTCTATGCCACGACGTTGTGCCGCTGTGCTCAAAAATAAGGGTTATAAGACGAAGGACTAGAACAGTAGTATAAATAAAAAAAAATAAAAACCGTACTATTCCACTAAATTTTGGATTTTATTTACGACGCTTTACTTGTGGTGCTATTATTTTGCACACAAAAATGGAGAAAAGTAATTAGCATCCAAAGTACAGACCTCAACGTGGTGCTATTTTTTGTGCACAGAGCTGTATGTGTGTATGCTTAGTTAAGGTAGTTTTAATTTATTTTAAGGCAGTATGTAAGTTAGCATATAAGTTTTAACTAAAAAAAAAACATTTAGTTATTAAGTTTTTTCTTTAAAATTTTTCTTAATAATACGTAGTAAACATAATGATAATGAACTCCATAAATATATGAAATGTAAAAGGCGAAAGATTTATTCGAAGAGAAGCCAGAGTAAAAGTAAAAGTCCTTCTGGTAGACGGCCAAAGGCCATACCATATTATACATTTTGTTAATTTAAATAATTGTATTAATGTATATGAACTCTTTATAAATAAAGTATATATAACTAACCAACCAAAAAAAAAAAATAGCTATATGAAATGTAAGGTTAGGTCGAAAGATAATAGATTAAGGATAAGTTTAACTTAAAGTGCCCGTTGAGGGCCAGTAAGTTAGATTGTAGGAAAAAGAAAACAATGTACGTCCAACTAGTTTTAAGCATTTTTTTGTTTAGTATGTAAGTCTGCAATGGAAAAAAAAGACTTCTAATGAAAAAAAATTGTTCACCAAGAAAAAAAATGTCCACGCCGATAAAATGATTTGACAAAATTTGATAGGAAATAATAAAAAATGTTTACTAAATTGACACTATTTAAATTAAAAAAAAAATGTAACTAATATTTAATGGACGCTTGATTTTTTTACTACCAAATCCATTCCGGTTCGGTGCCGACAAAATTCTCAGAGTTGTGTGCGTCCTGTCACTTCAATAATATCTGCGTAAGCCAAAGTCTCTGGCAAGATCTGCCCTTGTTTAAAACTTATGAACTTCCTTGCATCTTCTTATCTCAAATCATTTCCGACATTGGATTTCCCAATTTGTTCTTTGCTGTCTTTGACGGAGCGACGAGAGTTTTTCAAGAAGTCATCCTCCATAATCAAATGTGTCCGGCGGAAATGTCACAACAAGACTTAGCACTTTAAACTCCCTTTTTAGGTATTTTGTCCGATGTGCTCTTAAACCCGACCTATAGATAGTGGGTGTTGAATTGTAGTCCCTTTGCCGCAGGGATCAGGTCGGTCACAGATGGAGGGATCTCATCTGAACCTGTATTCAAACTTTTGGGAGACTGACAGAAAGGAAAAAGAAAACAATTCCTGTCTGAGCTTTCGCTTTGTTACAAAGCGCTTGAGGGTACCTAAAAGAATAGTCCGATTAAGGTTCAAAAGCGTCCAGCCCGCATGAAGTGAAGCTTAGTGCAATAAACACATTTTTTTAAATTCTGTTGTCTGAAAGGATGAAAGGATGGAAAACTGATTCCTTAAAAGAACTAGCGTAAAGATGGTTTCAATCCTTCACGCTCAGATTCCACACTTCGCTTCGAGTCCTTGTGCTTTAAGGCTCAGAGATTTTTAGGACAAATTTTTTGAATACTCTTGAAATGTGGTTTCTTGTTTAAAGTCAGGAAGTAGGGATCAGAAATCCTAAAAAAGGTTTGGAAGCCAATCACCACCTCGTCAATCCGATTGACCGCTATCTGATAGAGAGCCTGCAGGGTCTCTGTTTGGATATCGAGACCTGAGTTACACGAATCAATCAAGAAGGGATACTTCACTACACTGATTCCGTTTCTGTATGTTATCTTTGGAATATTAAGCCGCTGTCACTGCCTTCCCCGTTTAAAACGTTGGTGTGAATTAAAATGAAGTTCAACGCGTTGCGAATCAGTACTGCAAATTAGAACTGGAAATCCGCCTTCAAACTGCGTTGCACCTCTCCAAGAAGGAGTACCCACAAATGTTCATCTGTACTTAGCAACCGTGATCTCTCGCGCCTTCTTAGTATCTGTAGTCTATTAATGCTGTTCGGCAATTTGGGTCATCTACGCATTCATCGACATCGTTCTGAATCGAGGATATCACACTCCATGATTTATTTAGCCCTTTCGAACGCTGAATAAAACCTGGAAGTGAGATTAGTGATACAAGTACAAGCAGCCTTGGTATGAGCCAGAGGACCCTCAAAAAGACAACTTTAACTTTCGAATTGGCAACTATTCTCCAACAATTTATACATTCCATTCCCGTCTCACAGTGGTATGTCATCGGCGGCCGCTCTTTGTGCCCAGCAGCTGCATGAGCACTTCGATGTCAATTTACATATTGAATCGTGAGCATTAACAATTAATGCGCCTTCTCTCAGACCCCAGTCCTCCCAATCGCCGTCACCAGTCCAATGGCGTGAGTTTTGCCCGCTTGCGTACGCACTTTGAAATCAATACCATCAGTCATCTGCCTGCCGACGATGTCCACTACAAGCAGTCAGCAGGATTACGTTGTGACATCCCCAGAAGGACATCACTCCGTCGAGGACGTCAACAACACTCCCAACTATGCATAATTCTCTGTGAGACACCGAGCAGCGTCGCTTAAGCTGCGCCGGACATGCAAAGGTGTGAAACGTGCCAACGACAGAGGATTAACACTTCCCAGACGCAGATCTGACCAATCGCCCTGCCCGGCGGCCGAGGGATGAACTAATTCCCAGCGAAGTTGGTCACCGTCACCGTCCGCGCGTCAAATTTGAGAAATTTCCTTCTACCCCTGCGGCGAGGTCTAAGGTCCTTTGTAATTATGAAAAGTGATTTCCACGCAAACGATTCCATCGTGATTCCGGCGACACCTTGCACGGCCTGCGATTGTTCAACCGGAAACAACGACAGCGGCGGCGGCTCTGAGCCCCAACGGTGCCTGCTGCTCGTGCTTTTTAATTTGCCTAATGCGAGTCTCTGTCAATCCCGATAAGCGATGCCGGCTCCGAGGGTTGACTTCAATTTCGATTGAATGCAATTGTCGCCACCACTATCGCCGTCGCATTGGTTCGTCTGTTGGCGTCATTGCCGAGGGGTAGCGAAGTGCCAGTCACCGTCGATTGTTTGTGTTCGATGTCAAAGTTCAATTTCGACAGATGTCAGCATGTGAAAAACGGAAAATCTCATTTCATTGACAAATAATTAAGTATGCATGCATGTGGAGAGGGGTCTGCGTTTTAATAAAATTGATGTCGAACGCAAACACACTCTTCGTTCCACAAACGAAATCCACACACAAAAGTTTTTCCGCCAAGGCAAACAGAGCTCCTTCGGTGGCGGCTCCTTGGATTCTAAATAATGTATGCACATTTCAAAATGGCAAAATTCGACAAACGGCATGTATGTGGGTGTATGATTAAATGTGCGCATGCATTATGAATGGCGGCAGTTGTGGTGGGTTCCTGGTCCCGGCAAGTACCAACAAGTTCAAAATTTTCAAACTTAGTCTGCAGGGGCAAATATTTGCTGTTTTCAAGCGGCGAAAGCGGGGCCACGTCGTCCAAGAGAGGTGCCCGCTGCCGCCCTCTGAGGTTCCTGCGAAAGGATTGAACTTTGAGAATTGTGCCATGTTACGAAGTTGGCGTTTGGCTTAATGTAATTACAGGGATTAATTTCCAGTTCAATTGCGTATTATAATTTGATTTGGTGAATTCGCAAAACAAAGTTGTGCTTCATGTGACTGTGGAAAGGATGAAAAGGGGCATTAAGTCCTTGTACGCATTTTTGCACACACAAACTAGAGAGCTAAAGATTTCGAGGAGCAGTATTGATGGCTGTGCATCTGGTGTACAGGCATCCAATTCTGCGTTGTTCTTTTCATTGGCTTTCAGTCATTAAAGAAGGTCAGCAGCTCTCGATCAGCGTTCTGCCTCTTTGGTGGGTGCTACAGTCCGAGCAGAACTCTTAGCTAACTGAGGGAACTTTCTGACTGCGTTTCGGTTGGTTTTATGCACGTTCCAGAGTTAATATTGCTCAAGATGAAGTTGAATATGAAACTTGGTAAGTTTCTGCTAAGTGTTAACTTCTTCTGAATCAAGAGTGACAAATATTTAATAATGATGTGATAAATATTATACCAGATCTCAACGTAGGTTTTTTTTGTTGTCAAAAAGGAAAATGTTAGAAAAAGGTCTTTCATTTCCTTCTTGTGACGCATAAGAGTCGACGCAGTACGAAGACTGCCTTTTATATTTCGGGATTAGAGAACAAAAAGAAATATTAATCATTGGAAATAGCTTAATTGTTTTTCAAAATATCCCCCATTAAGATCTATATACTTTTGCATGCATTTGAACCAATTATCGAAGCACTTTTGCCACTCTGATTGAGGTGACCTCTCATTTTGTTTTTTACATACGGGAATAAAAAGAAGTCATTCGGTGCCCAGTCAGCCCTATAGGGCAGATGACTCATCAAATCGATGTTTTGAGTGCTCAAAAATGCAGTTTGAGCCGATGTGTGAGAGCTCGCATTGTCGTGGTGAAGAGTGATCCGTCTTCGGCGGTTAATTTTCCTGATTTCTTGGATGACAACTGGCAAACAAAAGGTTGTGTACCACTCGGAATTGACTGTTCTGCGTTGTTCTAGTGGTAATGTTTCTACATGTCCAGTTTTTCCGAGAAAACAGGCGACCATTTGCTTGATGTGCTTCGTGCGCGAGCAACTTTTGTTGAATTTGGCTCGATTTCAAACACCCATACAGCCGGTGGTCGCCGTGGCGTAGTGAAAAGAGTGCGACGACCACACGCCGAGGGGTATAGGTTCGATTCCCAGCTCAACACCAATTTTTCGAATTTTTCACAGCACTACTCTTTCGAGCTGCTGGCAACACTCAAAGAGTAATAACTGTCTAAGAAAGCTTTTCAAATTTCGTCGTTCGGAGTCGGCAAAAAACTGTAGGTCCCTTCTACTCGGGAGAGAACAGTAGCGCGCTCGACACGAGTAGTCGATGAGCAAGCTGGGCCCTGGTCCCACTTTGGACTGCAGCGCCAAAAATTATTATTATTATTATTATTGTACAGTCGACTGCTGTTTACTTTCGTGGTCATAAACATAAACTCACGATTCATGTATACCAGTATGAAGTGAGCGTCAAGATACAAATGTCTCGATAGGGAACATTTGTTGTGAACGACCCCTTATTTTTTTTTTTGTTTGCTATGACATCTGTGAAAAATATTTAGTATACATCAAGTCATTGAACAGACAACATCATATTTTTTCATCGTGTTAAGAATGTTGAATTTTGTACCAGAAAATGATGATTTGCGGAAAGCATTAATTTTTTGTTTTCATTTGAAGAAAAGTGCTGCAGAGTCGCAGCGAATGCTTGTCGAAGCATATGGTGATCATGCTCTATCAGAAGCAACATGCAAAAGATGGTTTCAACGGTTCAGAAATAATGATTTTCAACTGAGAAATGAAGAACTTGGAAGGCCACCAAAAAAGTTTGAAAACGCCGAATTGCAAACGATATTGGATGGAGATGACACTTTGAGTCAAAAGCAAATGGCAGCAATGTTAAATGTTGCACAACAAACACCATTCTGACTATTTAAAAGCTGTGGGAAAGATCCAAAAGTGTGAAAAATGGGTGCCACATGAATTAAATGAAAGACAGATAGAAAACCGAAAAAACACTTGTGAAATTTTGCTTCAAAGACACGAAAGTAAATCGGTTTTGCATCGGATTGTTACTGGCGATGAAAAATGGATTTATTTTAAGAATCCTAAACGGCAAAAATCATGGGTTAATCTGGGACAACCATCAACATCGACTGCAAACCCAGATCGATTCGGCAAGAAGACAATGCTGTGTGTTTGGTAGGACCAGAAAGGTGTGCTGTAACACGAGCTCCTAAAACCTGGTGAAACCGTTAATACTGATCGTTACCGACAACAAATGATCAATTTGAACCATGCATTGATCGAGAAACGACCAGAATGGGCAAAAAGGCACGGCAAGGAAATTTTGTCCATGATAATGCACCTGCACACAAAGCAAAACCGGTTCAGGATACAATCAAAACACTTGGCTGGGAGCAGCTGCCCCACCCGCCGTATTCACCAGACTTGGCTCCTTCCGACTATCATTTGTTTTCATCGATGGGACACGCAGAAGAGGTCGAAAATTGGGTGTCTGATTGGTTTGCTTTAAAAGACGAACAATTTTATTGGCGTGGTATTCACAAATTGCGAGAGGGGTGGTCAAAATGTGTAGAAAACAATGGCCAATACTTTGAATAAAATGTTTTTACTTTCCCGTTAATATTTAGTGTTTTATTTTCAAGAAAAACGGTCATTTCATACCGGCATACCTGGTAAGTGGTCGCCGTGGCGTAGTGGGTATAGTGCTATGCTCACACGCCGAAGGGTCTAGGTTCGACTCCTAGCTCAACACCAATTTTTCGAATTTTTTACGGCACCACCTCTTTCGAGCTGCTGGCAACACTCAAAGAGTAATAACTGTCCAAGAAAACTTCTCAATTCAACATTAATATTAATTAAAAACTCCTATTACTATCAAAAAAAAAGGTAATCCTCAATTAATAAATATTATCATTAGTTTTAATAGTTTAATAAAAACATTGGTCTTGTAAATTAAAAATAAGAAATAAATTCTTTTTAAACTTCAAGAAAAAAGAATATTTTAAATTAAACTATTTCTTGATATCATACAACTTTTATTATATAGTTTAACCTTAATTTTTAGATTCATTTTTTTACAAATAAATCACCCCTTAAGAATAGGTTTAATATTATTAATTCAAACATTAATTATTAAAATTAATAATAAATAATGCCGGTCGGAATCGGCAAAAAACTGTAGGTCCCTTCTACTCGTGAGAGAACAGTAACGCGCACAACACGAGTAGTTGATGAGTAACCTAGGCTCTGGTCCCCCTTTGGACTGTAGCACCAACAATTGTTATTAAACCTGGTAATCCCGTTTTATTGGGCGAGATGAATCTTTTCAGTTACTGTAAACAACACAAATAGCGCTCGTATGTCAACGCGTTCTGAATTTGTACAACCTCAAAAATGTTAAATTTCCCGACAGAGATGGCAGTTGCTAGATTGCAACACTAGGGTTGCCCAATCCCCAAATATAAAAAGCAATCTTCTTAGAACGTTCGCTATGTGGTAGGCTCGACATCAATTTTTTAATTCTTAAATCAGTAGCGTGAAAGAACTATCAGTGTGGATTCCGTGAAAAATTGTTTTGCTTAAATCGGTCACAGCGTGGGCCAGGGGCGGGTAAATTTGGTTCGCTTTATTATTCGATTAACTATAAACGTAAACATTTGTTTCGTAAAAAGAAGTTAAAAAGTAAGAAATTAGTTAGAAGTTAAAAACCAGAAAACAACTTATTTTCCCACAAGTCTAAGTAAAACCAGGATGACAAAAGTCTACACACACTTGAATATTACAAGGTGAAATGAAAAAGTAGAATAATTGTTAATAAGGCGTTGAATTTTCTTTTGAGAACGCTCTAATCGTTTTCAGCATCAATTGGACCAAATTTTTGGGTAACTGAGGGATCAATATTGGCCCATTCTTCCTTAAGACACTTCTTTAAACCATTCTTGTTTGTAATGTTTCTATTCTTGATGCCCCACTTTCATTTGTTCCATAAATGCTTTATAGGGTTCCTGCTGCAATTCAGCTTTTGTTTCCGATGCGGTAATTTTAGGATTTTTGCACACTTTCGCCCAGATCGGCGCTTAGGATTAAACGATCCTGTTGTTTTATAATTATTTACTGTAGAGTGTGGTCTTCCAACAAGTTTTGCTATCTCCCGTCATGACTTTCCTCCAGAACTATGTTTTATTATCAGTTTTCGCAGTTCAGTAGAAACGTCCCTGAGTTTTGCGTCCATTTTATACACAACTCAGTAAATATTTGTTAAAAAAAAAACACGCACAGTTCTACACTGACTTATGAGAAGAACACAACTGATTAAAATGCAAACAAAAGAAAAATAATTACAGAACTTTACCACACAATAAGTACAGCTGCAGCCTTTGTGCGTAGACTGTTGTCACTAAGTGTAGGTTCATGGATTCATCTATACACCATACTTAGTTTGTGTGTAAGAGATCTACAAATTAGACGTGTTTTGTGTGTGCTTTGAACAGACCTCATATAAAAGGTTGTGAAATATCTCCCATCCGCGTTTTTGCTCTTCTTTCAATGATTCATAAAAAGTGTTACAGTGATCGAATTTAGTCGAAATATTCGCCGTTTTGTTCGATAATCTGTTTCCATCTAGACGGCAACTTCGTAATACCCTCTCGTAAAAGCCCCCTCCTTATTTGCGAAGAACTCGGGCAGCCACTTTTCACAAGCCTCTTTTGAGTTCAACTTCACACCACCAAGGGGGTTTGCCATGGACAGGAACAGGCGGTAATCAGTTGGCGCTTTGTCCGGACTATATGGTGAATGCGATAAAACCACACATTTTTTTGTATCTCAACTTGATAGTAGAAAACCCAAAACGAAATGTACGGTGTTGACGGGTAAAAATAAAAAAGTCGCTAAAAGTGTCTTTAAGTAAAAAAAAAGTTAATTGGCGCTTTCCTAACATGATCTCCTTTTATGCCTCAACTTGACACAGAGATTGAAGTTTGCACTCTAACCCCTAGGCTAAACGGCTACCTTTATCTTCTTAGAAAGAAAGGAACAATTTTGACAGCCCTATTGGTTTGTGTGATCGCCGTGGCGTAGTGGGTAGAGTGCGACGCTCACACGCTGAAGGGTCTAGGTTCGATTTCCAGCTCAACACCAATTTTTCGAATTTTTCACGGCACCACCTCTTTCGAGCTGCTGGCAACACTCAAAGAGTAATAACTGTCCAAGAAAACTTCTCAAATTTCGCCGTTCGGAGTCGGCAAAAAACTGTAGGTCCCTTCTACTCGTGAGAGAACAGTAGCGCGCACAACACGAGTAGTTGATGAGCAAGCTAGGCCCTGGTCCCCCTATGGACTGTAGTGCCAACAATTATTATTATTGGTTTGTGTGCAGACTCGATGTTTATGAATTTTCAGGTTCAGAAGTTACAAAATAACGAAGCATTGGATTGTAATGCCGACAAGGTGACACTGCCAAGTCAAGTAGTAAAATAGCTTGGTCCGATTTCGGCGAAGGTTTAATTGTTAAGTGCCATCGATCACTGCTTTTCAAGTTTATAAAGCCATTCATATCATATAAAGCCTCTCGATTCCAACCCAGCACACAAGTGTTACGCACAAGCCGACAAGCAATGAAAGTCGATTTCATAGAAAAATTCTAATTATCCCACGTCCTCGTAAATCACACGGAATTACTCGAAATTATTCCATTCCACTCATCCCCTTTCCCCCAGCCCAAAACAGTCCAGACACGAAAACCTGATGGTCATCGTCATCATTCGAGGTCATCCCTGCACGCGAATTGCTCCTTGCCTGCCTGTCTCGACGCGCAGTTCTTGCGCCCAGTCACTTCCTGACTTACAGCCCACACCATCTGCTTATCAACCGTTCATCTTGAATACGAGCTGTTGTTTGTGTCCGTCGCTCATTAATGTTGCCACGGCACGCGGTGACCGGCCACCCACCCACAGCCAAGCACACACACGACGAAGCAGCGAAAGCGAACACCATCCTTGATGTCCTTCCGGACATCAATTGAGCAATATGACGTCAGTATAAATTAAATTCCCTGTGCAACCGTGCGCCGGGTCGGTCGCAGTCATTCGCAGTCGGTCGCAGTCGTTCGCCTCAGGCCGGAAGGAAAGAAGCAGCAGCAAGAAGCCTCACCCAGATCTATCAAGGTGAATCATTTTCCGGTCGTGCATCGTGCCATCGTCGTCGTCGAGCCCTCCTGCTGCTGTCCGCGCGCTGCAGGGAGGATCTAACAGCAATGTTAAGAAGGGCCGCGTGTACCCACCAGGGAAGGGTTGTTCGACTTTTCAATGAAACGGAACTGACGCCCAAACTAAAGCGACCGCCGCACGCGATATATAATTACGAACCCATGGAGGTTTTTTTCTCTGTTGTCCTTTCTACTTTTTGAGTCCTTTTTGTTTTTTGTTTTGTTTAGGACGAAAAGCTAACGACAACAAAGTTGAGAAGTCATTTGAGCGCGCTCACACACAGCCACTCACCGTGTCCAGGGGTGTGATATGATTCCAGAGACACAAAAAACGTCTGTTCCGCCCAGTTTATTGCTTTGTAATTACCGTTATTACAGCCGCAGTCGGTCACTGCTGCTGTGACTGATGTTGGAATTTATTGGATGCGGAGTTTGGGAAATAGCAATTGAAATGCAATATCGATAAGGTGGGGCGTAGGCAGCGGTGCTGGTGTAATGATCTGAAGGGGGTGGAGGAGATTGAGGAGGAGGAACCCGTAATGATAGTAAATTGACACAAGTTGACCTTAATGATCCTGTAGGTGGACACATGGAACTAAGGTGTTGACATGGAACACCACAGTTCGAATAAGGGAACAAGTTTTTTATATTTTTATTTTTGGTAAGTGCTCCTGTATCCGACTTATGACGTCTGAATTTGATCCGTCTGTTCAACTGGACTATCATCATCTTCGAAAGCAACTTCTGGCTCTTGATGTGGATAAATGCAGCTACTTCTACGACTTGAATTGGATAAATTTAGAATTCTGTCCTGACTGGCATCGCATTTCCTGCATTACCGACGACATTCAAGACCTTACTTGCATACGAGTGTCCCAAATTTTGTTCTTCGAATTCGATATAAAAGTGGAGGTCCGCTCGATTTGGGCAGAGTTATGTTCGTTTGAAGGAGATGGACCCCAGAATCATAAAGAAAGTCCATGATATGTCATTCGCAAATCTAGATCGCCATTGCCGTCAATCAACCTTTCTTGAGCGATGCTCAGGCGGCATTCCTTTTAGTCGAAATTTTCTGCCACACTTTTCATGCCCAAAATTTCCGAAAAAATTGAATGACATGAGCCAACCGATATGTCGACATCTTCAGTAACTTCTCTAATACCAACAACAACAACCATTTTCTTTACTTTCTCAACATTTTCTTCGGTGGCCGATGTGTTGGGGCGTCCAAGCCTAACGTCGTCACTCTCATCTTCTCGTTGTTCTTTGAAAAGCTTATAAAAATTGTAAAAATCTCTTTGACTCAGAGTACACTCACCGCATTCTACTGTCAGCATTTGAAATGTTTTTGAGCACTTAATTCCATTTTTCAGACAACATTGAATGCGAATTCTGTTTTATTCTGTTTAATTTAAAACAACAAAATAGGAAAAAATATTTTATCCATTTTGACAGCAGAAAATCGTTATATACGCAGAACATGTCTAACTGTTTAGCCCCTTGCAAACAAAACAAATATGCTATGTAGCTGAATCCGAACACATACGTTCGAGACGAGTGTACCAACATACCAAAAAAAAAAATCGATAATCGAATGTACGTAGTCCACGAATATTAAATCTCACCTTACTTCTTGAACAGGCTTTTTATTGTAACGCAATTTAGTAATCTCTTATTAAACTCTCAAGGAATCAAGGATTTCGAAGTAGCCGGTCCCGTGCTGTGAAGAACGTAACAACGAACTCTTTAAGCTTTTAAGAAGTGAGAGGCATGAGGCATGTTACTTTAAGAATCTTCAACGCAACGAGGAACTTCGTCTACGTTCAGTTGCCTGAAAACGGGGGACAAGCATGACCACCGTGAACAATCTCAATTGCTGTTTATTCGCCCTTTCATTTGACACTAAGAGGTTTGAAAACATTCTGATTGAGATTCGACTGGGATAGTCGTGGTTTATAAATTAAGAATGGGGGCAGTTTTAAACGCGGATGCAGAAGTCCTTGCATGTCTCCTTATGAAAGTAGTATTTCGATAAGAAATCTCTGTTTTTGAATGAAAGGATTATTTATTATTTTATTTATTCGAATAAAGCGAACAAGGTGTGGCCGCCGTGGCGCAGTGGGTAGAGTGCGACGCTCACACGCCGAAGGGTCTAGGTTCGACTCCCAGATCAACACCAATTTTTCGAATATTTCACGACACCACCTCTTTCGAGCTGCTGACAACACTCAAAGAGTAATAAGTATCTAAGAAAGCTTCTCAAACTTCACCGTTCGGAGTCGGCAAAAAACTGTAGGTCCTTCTACTCGTGAGAGAACAGTAGCGCGCACAACACGAGTAGTTGATGAGAAACCTAGGCCCTGGTCCCACTCTGGACTGTAGCGCCAACAATTTTTTTTATTATTATTATTAAAGCGAATAAAGTGCGAGGAAAGAAGAAAAGACTTGCACCCAAAATTCTAGAAAAGAAAAGAAAAATACACAACTTGATATAATAAATTTAATTTTAATGTAACCAATATTCAATAGAAACGAGAGAAAAATAAACACGTTGCGGCAGGATTCGCGCCAAACTCCCAAGTGATCGTCTCATCCATCAGAAAATCATAGCCCACCATCAGTATCCAAATCGAAATCCCTACGATCCACAGGTATCCACAATTCTTCCAATATTCACCCGTCAGAGCGTGATGCATTCCCACTTTGTAATCCCATATGCGTGCGTGGGTGCATGTGGGTGTATATCCTTGCTGGGTAGTTGAGTGGGCGATCATACGATGCGGGAGCACCTGGCTTGGTGGTGACTTTCTGATGGGCTTGATGAAGCGTGCCGTGATGACGCTTGATGTTGTGGTTGAGTAGAAGCAGCAGAAGGTCTGATGTTAGCCTTGAGGTTGGTTTTTTTTTATCTCTAGACAAATTGCGATTTTATGTACAGCGACTACAGAGATATCTATACAATATTTGAATACTAATAATACAAGAAATTTAACTCATACAAAGATTAATCAAAAACATTATTCAACAATGTCTATTTGGGAATTTTCAAAATTTAAGTTTTTTTTTATATAATTGGCGCGCACTAAAGGGATTGTTTATACCCTTAAATAACTGGAATTTAGTCACAGCACGTGCCGAAGGTATAGAGGAAGACAGGGAATGGAGGTACCGATGCACATTGGTTTTAAATGCCTGTGGATTGTAATGGGGGGGAAAACTGGGCTGGGAAGAACATTCCATATTCGTTTGGTGCAGCTGAAGAACGAGTCTCTAAACTCAACTGTACGCCCGAAAATGGGCTTGAGGGTGAACGGGAGAGCGTTCCTAGCAAGGCGGGTATTGCGGGTGAATTCTTGAAGGGGAGGAATGCAGCTGGCCAACTCGTTAGAGCATTTTTTAGTGAATTGGCGATAAAATAGTGATAGAGACGCAACATTTCGTCGATGTTCAAGCGATTCTATTGACTCGCAGCATTATTATCACCAATAAGTTTTATCGCACGCTGTTGGACTCTATCTAAAAGATGCAGAGAGGTCTTAGGAGCACCGGAACAGATAGGAGTGTTGTACTCAAGCTTAGGGCGGATTTTTATTACCTACTGCGTAAAAATATCAAATGTCATAAACATTATTTCAACTGTAAATAGTCTATTTATGCATATATTGTAAACTATGTACGCCTTATATATTGCTGCCAGCTCAGAAGGGGTGAAATATTTCTTGCATCGCTTTAAGAAACCTAGACATTGCCGATTGCGAATATGTAATCGTTCTAACTTAATGTTGAGTTGATACACGTACCGAGGATGGAAAGTCGTTCAGTTTCAACAATGTAAGAGTCATTCATAGATAAAGGCAGGTTGTTTTGAGAACGCTTGAATGACAGTAGACACCACTGAGTTTTAGAAGCATTGAAATCCACTCTATTCTTTTTACCCCAATCAATTATGCTGTCAAGATCGGAATTAAATGAATACGCTGCCGTTCCAAGTCAATGGCCGAAGAGGAAGGACGAGAGCCGAGGAACGAATATGAAAAGCTGAGGTCATCAGCGAAGGAGTAAATTGGATTAGAAGTGACAGACAGGAGATCATTTATAAAAATGAGTTCGAGTGTCGGAGACAAACGGAAGCCCTGGGGAACACCACCATTAATATGGTGAATATCAGACTTGAACCCATCCAATACAACTTGTCTTGAACGGTTCGAAAGGTAATTTCTAGTCCATTGAAGAAGAGACTCATCGATGCCAAAAGCACTCATTTTCGACAAGAGATGGCAGACTTTGTCAAATGCTTTTGAAATATCAAGTGCAACGATCTTGCTTTATCATACATTGTGCAAAGATTGGTTCCATTTTTGGGTGAGAAGCCGTATTGCCGGTCATTAAGAAGCTTCTGAGTTTCAAGATATTTCATAAGCTGACGATTTATCAGCGTTTCCATGACGTTGGAAAGTAGGTTTGTAGGCAGAACAAGGGTTGCCTTTTATATTTCGAAATTAGAGAAAAAAAAAACAAATATTAATCATCGAAAATAGCTTTATTGTTTTTCAAAATATTCCCTATTATGGTCTATACACCTTTGCATGCGTTCGAATCAATTGTCGAAGCACTTATGCCACTCTGATTGAGGTGTCTCCAAAACATGCAATCTGAACGCATCGACCGCTTCTTCAGGTGTCGAAAAACGTTGACCTCTCATTGTATGGTATTTTTTACGTACGGGAATAAAAAGTCAGTCATTCGGTGCTAAGTCAGGACTATACGGCGGATGACTCATCAAATGGATGTTTTGAGTGCTCAAAAATGCAAGTTAACACTTCGATCCAATCCTTAAATACACTGGACAATAAATACAATCTGGAATTCATAAACGTTATGGTTTATGACCCAAGCGATACCGAAATCTGAGAAACCACTTGAATATCGGAATGATTTTCGAACATGTGCATCGGTTCACATTTCAACCCATCCACAACACATCAGATTAACAATACCGAGGTGACTTACGCCGAGCAGCATCCTTCAAAAGTACTCGAGATCCAGACGTCGAACGGTCCAGTCCTTGGACGGCCCAGTCCTTGGACGGCCCAGTCTTTGGACGGCCCAGTGCTTGGACGGCCCAGACCTTGGACGGCCCAGTCCTTGGACGGGCCAGTCCTTGGACGGCCCAGTCCTTGGACGGCCCAGTCCTTGGACGGCCCAGTCCTTGGTCGGCCCAGTCCTTGGACGGCCCAGTCCTTGGACGGCCCAGTCCTTGGACGGCCCAGTCCTTGGACGGCCCAGTCCTTGGACGGGCCAGTCCTTGGACGGCCCAGTCTTTGGACGGCCCAGTCCTTGGTCGGCCCAGTCCTTGGACGGCCCAGTTCTTGTACGGCCCAGTCCTTGAACGGCCCAGTCCTTGGACGGCCCAGTCCTTGGACGGCCCAGTGCTTGGACGGCCCAGACCTTGGACGGCCCAGTCCTTGGACGGCCCAGTCCTTGGACGGCCCAGTCCTTGGACGGCCCAGTCCTTGGACGGCCCAGCCCTTGGACGGCCCAGTCCTTGGACGGCCCAGCAGTAGAGTAGAAGGGACCTACAGTTTGTTGCCGACTCCGAACGGCGAAATTTGAGAAGCTGTCTTAGACAGTTATTACTCTTTGAGTGTTGTCAGCAGCTCGAAAGAGGTAGTGCCGTGTAAAATTCGAAAAAATGATGTTGAGTCGGGAATCGAACCTAGACCCTTCGGCATGTGCGCGTCGCACTCTACCCACTACGCCACGGCGCCCACATATATTTTATTTAGTGCCATATTATATATATTTCATTTACTTTACTTAAGCCTTAGGTAAAGTGTTTCACTCAACTTATAAATTAATTTTCTTTATACACGAACCAGCACCAAGAAGAAATATATTTAAATGTTCAATCTTCAAATTAATTCTAAAAACTGTGGGGTCCAACCTGCGATCCCACGTATCCTTTTTGCTTCCTTTTGCTAAAAATGTCTTCTAGTTGTTCACCCACTCAAGCGCACACATCGGCCCAAAAAGCTGTAAGCACTCGTCGAGTCCTAAACGCTGTTGTGTCCTTTGAAGGCGGAACGTATCTAACAACTCGTCCAAAATCGGTCCTCAAATATGATTTTGCCTCTCCCCTCGCCCACTCCTTCGTCACAAGGATCTGTTTTTTTCACCAACATCGACAGCCCAGTAGTCGTAGATGATGTCACTGAAGTAGATCAGGATGTGCACACATCCTAAGATTTTCTTTTCACTTTGTTTTGCTTTGTAACAAAGTTGAGAGACTCTGCGTCAAGGATTCTCTTTTTATATGCATAAGTGTGGCCATTACGCACTCGAATGGGGAGATGTTCCCGTTATTTCGTATATATGTACATTTGTGTGTTCGTGTATTTCTGTCCCTCTTGTTGCTGCTCATTGAATTTTCCCTTTTCGGAAGGGTGGCCTGCAAAAGTGTTGCACGGAGAGAGCAACTACAAAGGATACACCGAGTATCCTATAAAAGGATTTACAGACACATATTACACATGGGCATTCATTTCGACTCCATCGGGGGTTGTTGCCGTAAATGAGATGGAGGGGGCGACGACGACGAAAAAAATGGTTGAAAACCGTCTACAAGCGTGCCAGCAGGAAGCTCATAGCGCCCCCCTCTCAATGACAGGGTGATATCGCGTGTTACGCCACCATGAACGTGGAATAGGAAGTGGGAATATAAGAGACTGGAGAAAAATCTGGCAAAAAAAGGCAGAAAGGAAACGACTGAACCACAGTCAATAGGAAGACCAGATTTTCTGATAGAATAAGTTTTCCCTCAAATTTCTTCTCCTTCCCTGCCATTAGGGGAGTTGTGAAGGCATTTGTGCCTCCAGCCACCACCCATGGATACAAAATGAAGGTGCATTGATTTTTTTTCCGAGCAGCTAGACTTTGCGAAAGAAAAAGGACCAGTGGGTGGGTTGGTAGTAGTGACGGTGTCAAGGGAACAACTGAAAACACAACAACTCCCATGAGTTGACGTTAAACTTTTCGAGATGATGAAGTTTGCGCGCTCAAGTTGCCCCAAACTCGGAAGATGCGGATAATGGCTTGGAGCGCGAAATAGGTTTATTTGTTGCTCGTGCAGAACTGCAGTTTCATCCACAATCTTTGTCCAACTGAAAATTTGTCGATTTATGAATGAGTTCGAGTTGAGAGGAGGTTTTGTGGTATCATCTGTTGTTGCATGAATGCATTCTTATTCGACTTTGGGACACCTTTTCTCTTCACCGCGCTGATGGGGATTTTCGGTCGAAAATAGTCGTGATAAAACTTTTGAGTGCTCGTAAATTTGTCTTTAAGTTTTCAAATCAAAAAGGAGGGAAACCAAGTTTTATCATTCTTCAGTATTTTTACTCAACGAGCTGAATCTGTTCATGTCCTCATAGTAGCCGCCATCGTGTCTGCCATAGAACTGCTAGCTGAACTCATTTCGTAGATGACATACTTAAGCCAAGCACACGCACTTTTTAATTAAGTGTCACTTACTCACACACGATTTACGGACTTCTCAGCAGCCTCTGTAGGAGCCTTATATGAAATTCTGTGTCATCTGCGCATTGCCTACATTGGCCGCTGACATTCCGTTAGATTGCATTTCCAAACGTTGTCACGGCAAAGTCAGAAGACATCACCATAACTATCGATTTGCTCGTCAAGCGCCCCCTCATTCAGCTTGCGGCTCACTTGTCGCCGCAATGAAAGCTTGTAAACTGAAAAGTTTACGACCATAAGATCCTTATCAACCGCCTCGTCTGACTCGACGATGCATCTCATCGACCAATCATTATCACGCACTCCACCACCACCACCACAATCGGGGGACCGCTGCATAAATTAGCTTTAAACTTAATGAGAAATGGGTTGCACATGAAAAGGTGCACGCGCAAGCCACCATCAGCGGACGCGGACCGCATCATCTTTTTTTAATGGACGAGCGACTTTGTATGACGACTGCAGGCGGAGATCCCTCCGCACACATAAGCCTGTCTAATCAAATCATAATAAGTTGGGCCGTGTGAATAAATAAGAGATAAGCGGCTCGTGAGGACGCGCCCGTATAAAGTCGAAAAGTTATGAACGCACGAGTTGCGTGGATGGCCGACTCTAGATGGCCTATAAACAACACATGTTATGGTCAAACAAAGTGTAAATCATCCGATAACAAGAGCTAACTCAAGTCGGCAGCATGGAACACACGCAAGGTTGTGTTGAGAGACCGGCTTTTGCGATAGAGTTAAGAGAGGGAGAGACTTTGATTGTTTTTCCAAACTGACAGAGAATTGATGTTCGGTGGGGTCTGAGTTCAGAATGGGATAGAGGTGGATTGTCTTTCGATTAGAGGACTTTCAGATTTTGAGTTCATTTTTATGACGGAAGCCAAAGATCTGATCATTAGACTATTATATTGCGTGACAATTCACAGAGGACCATGGCATTGCTAGTTCATCAACTATTCATGTTGGCGCACTGCTGTTCTCTCACGAGTAGAGGGGACCCACATTTTTTTGCCGATTGAACCTTGATTCATTGCAACTTTCTCAAAACCAACAGAATTACCGACGCAAACTCTGTTCGCTGATACATTTTCGAATTGGTTGATTTTCCTCAGTAGCTTAGGCCTTTGAAATTTTTTAGATTACTACGATCTCCTTGCGATTTTAAAAAGCAATTAAATTATCGTTATATGGTTCATAAGCTATAATGTATTTACGTTTCATTATTTTTCTTCTTGTTTATTCAGTCTGTGCGGCACTCAAACGCCGAAGGTCCAGATTCAATTCTCAACTCAACACCTCAAATTTTTCACGGCACCAACGCTGCTGAATTACTAACTTCGCCGTTCGGAGTCGGCAGAAAACTGTAGGTCCCTTCTACTCGTGAGAGAACAGTAGCGCGCACAACACGAGTAGTTGATGAGCAAGCTAGGCCCTGGTCCCCCTTTGGACTGTAGCGCCAACAATTATTATTATTATTAATCCCTCGTGGTCTTTACCCAATTTTGTACAACCTACATACGCTGTCTCAACAAATTGTTCACACACCCTTGACTTTTTGGCCAAAACAATACAACTTTGAAAGTTCTTATCCAATTTCAACAATTGAAGAAAAGCAAAAGCAACAAGCAATCCGCGCATTGGCACGAAAATAAAACAATATACAATAAATAACAAAAACTTGTGGCGCTTCACGTTGGGCGCCAGTTGTGGCGGAAAGAAAAAAATCGTTGATAGCAATTAAACTATTTTAATTTTTCTTTTAATAAAAAAAAATATTTTACTGTCCAAACTGGCAGCGGTTGTGCCTCTTAACAACTACCGCACAAATTGAATAATCTTAATAATAATAATAATAATAATTGTTGGCGCTACAGTCCAGAGGGGGACCAGGGCCTAGCTTGCTCATCAACTACGCGTGTCGTGCGCGCTACTGTTCTCTCACGAGTAGAAGGGACCTACAGTTTTTTGTTGACTCCGAACAGCGGTGGTTGAGATGCTTTCTTAGACAGTTATTACTCTTTGAGTGTTGCCAGCAGCTCGAAAGAGGTGGTGCCGAGAAATATTCGAAAAATTGGTGTTGAGCTGGGAATCGAACCTAGACTTCGGCGTGTGAGCGTCGCACTCTACCCACTACGCCACGGCGGCCACAAATTGAAAAATTTAAAAAAAATAAAAAAAAATTGAATAATCTTACATTACCTTAAATACCTAATTACTGCTGACACTGCAAATCGGCAACACGATGTGAGCAGCATGTTGACTCTCGTTGTCGATAAACTTGTGGTTAAGATACTCCTTTTCATATTTACATATTTGTTATGCGAATATAAGGACGTATTCGTATACGGATAAAGCATTTGAAAAAATACTTCTTGATCAAATAGTGAAACAAGCTGGCAGTCTGGTTCCCGTTCAACAGCTGCGCATAATTTGTAATAAAAGTATTAACTCATTTCAGGTTACCTCTGTTGAAAGTTTTAGTTTTACTTGATTTTTCAATCGACAATTCTTTATTAATTTTAAAACTCAACCAGAACTATAATTTTTCATTATCTCAAATGAATTTGTACAACCGTGTTCAAACCGTGGTAACTGCAGGAATGGTTTCTGATTTATTTACTACTAATATTGGTGCTCCACAAGAATCAGTATTGGGACCCATTCTTTTCTCTCTTTGTAAAAATGATCTCTTCCAGGTAATTTAAAGCTGCAAAGTTCATATGTATGTTAATGATGTCCAGTCTCACCCTATAGATTTAAATGGGAACTGTGTCATAAGAATTAATGAGGATCTCGGTAACATTGTAGAATGATCTGATTACTGCTGACACTGCAATTCGGCAGCAGCATGTTGATCGTGGGAACGCTGCTGACGTTGCGACTCGATGATCGGTGCTCAGGTTAGTAATCTGCTGACGCAATGTCTCCAATGCGACGGCTTTGCCTGCATGTGGTGGCATATTATGTTGAAAGGCATACTATGTTGCATTAACTTGTCTTTACGGAAACAAGCGCTTTATTTACATTAAAGAATTTATTTGCAAGAATTTTCAAAAATACAGACGGCCAAATGATCGATTGCTCGTTTAATTTGTCCATTCTATACACTAGCGTCGCAGCTCCTAAATTAATTGTGTGCATACGACCTACTTAGTCAGACAGCAAATTGTGGTGCCCCTTTGTGCGGACAACTGTAACGGTTAATACTTCAGTTTATTTTCATATTCTTTGTTTTCTTTTTCAATTATTTCGACGATATTCAATTGTGCGTTTGAATAAGCAGCACGGTACATTCGTGTAGCACATTTTAAATTTGTTTTTATATAATATGTGCTTAATTTAATAATGTATAAAGATAATATACAATAAATCTGTGGCAAATCAAGTATTTTATAACTAATCACGTAATTTAGTTTAAAAAAAAAACAAGTTTATTTTATTGTAAAAAGGATGGCTGCTACAAACTTAAGGTTATTCATATTCTACGATCAAAAGTTTGTCCGTACAATTACAACTGCATGCAAAAATATTAAATATGGATTTATCTCAGAATATGACATGTTTCCAAGCCTCAGGAGGGTTAACAGCCAAGATTTTAGTGTACTCTAACCTTCTATGGCCGCCGTGGAGTCATGGATAGAGTGCGACGCCAACACGGCGAAGGTCTAGGTTTGATTCCCAGCCTAACACAAATTTTTCGAATTTTTCACGGTAAGAGTAAAAGTGTCTAGGAAAGTTTCTCAAACTTCGCCGTTCGGAGTCGGCATAAAACTGTAGGTCCCTTCTTTTCGTCAGAGAACAGTAGCACGCACAATGCCAGTAGCTTATGAGCAAGTTTGGCCCTAGTCTCTCTGTGGACTGACGCAACTATTAATAATTATTAATTATTAAAGGCATTATTTTGTGTCATTAAGTTACAGGGATTAGGTCGCAGCATTGGTCGAAGGTTTATGAGCTGGAAGAAGCATTTCATTTTCGTGTGGTGGGGCTAAAGAACGAGTCTCAAAACGTAACTCTGCGTCTGAAGGTGCGACTTCCTATAGAGGCGAGTATCGCTTGTAATTTCTTGAAGGGAAGGAATGCAACTGGCACACTTTTTCGAAATTTTTTTGCTGAAATAGTAATAAAAGAATGATAAAGCCGCAACATTACGTCGATATTCTAGAGAGTCAATTTCGTAGCATTCCTATTATCAATACGTTGCTCGCTGTTGAATTCTATCCAGTAGGTGCAGAAAGGTCTTACGAGCCTTAGACCAGACTGAAGCGTTAAACACAAGCTTTTGGGCGAATAAACGCCTACATATTGTAGCCAGACCAAAAGGGGTGAAATACTATTCGCATTGCTTTGGGAAACTTAGACATTTCCTTGAGTTTTGACGATCTAAAATGAGCGAAATGGAAAGTCATTTGGTTTTAGCAGCGCAAGAACCTTTCAGGGATAATGACTGATTATTTTGGAATCGATTAAGTGACAATAGGAAGCACTGGGTCTTGGAAGCATTAAACTCTAGTTCTTTTTCTTTTTTCCTATCGGTTATGATGTCAAGGCCAAAATTTATTGTGCTTAAGCTAAGCCCATTATGGCGGAAAAGGAGGGACGAGAGCAAAGGAACGATTTTGAATGAACTGGATTTGAAATGACATTAAAAAGATCATTCAGAAAAATATCGGACGCAAAACGGAGTCTTGAGGATCTTCGAGAAGTCAGTTCAATTGCTAGCTTACGCTGTTAGTTAAGGCCCAGGTCCACCCCAGACTGTAGAAGAAAAAGAAGAAGTGAGATCATACAATTCCATGACAAACTGAAGTTTCACCTTGTAAAATCTGCCATTATTTGTCCAAACTTGTATTCCTCCATTTAAAAGACTCGATTTCGGAGATTAAATCATTGTTATGTATGTTAAAGTGCACATAGCTCCTGATAAACATGACATTCAAGCAACACACCATCAAATGACTGCAAAACAAACTGGCTTGTCTAAATCCTTACCGCCACCACCGCGGAAGATAGACAATTCGAAGCGAATGGCACAGCAGTGTGAGAGCCTCTATTGAAAGAATCTAACACGTCATCAACTGGCCGCCGGCACTGTCGGTTGACCTCAGAATTCATCACTCCTAATGGAATCTCCCTCTAATACTGTCCTCGCTCTGACAACGGGCTGCACGGCCGCCCAATATCTTTGTTGGTTGGCAAACAGATTCCGATGTTTTATTCTTTTTCACCGATTTGAGAATATTTATTTAAAAACCAACGTCAACACCGAATGCGCATTCTTCTCCAGAGCCCAACAGAGGGGCGCATCACAGCGCATCACGGGGTATCGGAGCGCGCCTAGCCGCGTCATGCCGCATCAACCTATTTCGGTCCAATTCCATTAGCTGTCTAAATTTAGGAATCATGCGTTGCGGTGTTTTAGGATTTCGACAACAAACCATCAACATCATCATCGGGATGCAATCTGGGGAGCAGACCTCGCTCTCTCTCTCTCTCTCTCTCTGTCTCTGCTTGGCGCGTCATTTTCGGTGTCGTCACCGTTGCCATTGGCGTTGTCGTCGAAAATTTATAAGCACACGCGGCGCAAGTGTTGGTCGGAATGACAAGTTCATATGCACGTCAGACGATGCAGCGACTGCATCTCGAAATCCCGAGTGGTTGATAATGGATTCGGAGGGTTGGTCGAAAGGCGGGGAGAGGTGGAGGATAAATCATATTTCCAATTCGATTTTCGTTGGCGAATCGATGGGGCGCGGGTGAGGGAGGTGGAGGCAGCGAGTGGAGCAGCCAGCCATCGACCCCTTTTACTGCAGCCCGCGATGGTGCGCGCCTGTCAAAGGGAAATATTCATCGAGCGGATATTGATGGCGGATATAATGGAACTGTATGTTGTTATAAATTCCATACGGCAAATGGAAATCGAGACGCGTTGCGGCGGTGGTAGATGCAGAGCACGGTACTGCGGCGATGCGCGGCAGATGATGATGGCAGGAACGGTGGTAGCGGCATTGGATCCCTTGCCACACGGTCGATGCGTCGTCGTGGAAAATTCTAAACTTAATGGATTTCCGTTAAATAACAGAAACAATGCGAGGCGAGAAGTATCCTTTTCAGCGTTCACATTGCGGGTGTGTGATTTTGTTTTGTTTGCGGTCTTTGTTGTTGCGGTTGTGCTCAATTTTTTTTTCTGCTCCTGCATTCAAGGGAAACAACACTTTGCTCGTACACTTCACTGTTATGGCTGCAGAGGGCGGAGATTGAACTGGAAGGACCTGTTCGCGTTTTTACAAAGGCGGGGTGCCATGGAATCACTATAAATCTTCAGTCGTACACCATGAATTATGCATATGCTTCCGCCGCGGCAAAAAAATGAATTTATGAGGACCCTCGTAGAGGTGGGGCTGCATAATGGTGGTACAAGAACTAGCCGAATGTAAAGGAATAAGGAATTATCGATAACGCGTACGGCAAAAATTCTTCCAAGCACTGCAAAGAGGTGGCAGTTGAGAGGGGGGAGTTATTCCAGGAAAATAAATACTTTTGCCTTGAACATGCTTAATTTTTGAATGGAAGCTATACGTGACGGTTGGAAAGGCAAAAGGGTTCCAAAGGCTTATAGTATCGGGTTTGTGTGTATGTACAGGAAATTTTTTTCTTGGTAAACACAGAAATGAAACAGTTGCGAGAGAGAAAACTTAACTTTTGTGAAGTTAAGTCATCTAAGGGGCTTGTCGCATTAGCATTTTGCCCAAGAAAAGTCTGGAACTTTCTCCAGCTGTTTCTTCTGGACCAAGCTATGAAGCTTTTACCACTTGATAAAAATGTTTTCCGGAGTTCTTCAAAGCTTCTATACACCGGCGATAACACCTTCACTCCATTCCAGTTTCTGGGAGCCAGTTGACTTTGCCAAATTTGGTAACAAACATAAATTGCACTGTGTCCATTCATTAACGTTTCATACTAACTATAAGTGAATAAGGATTTTGGAACAACACCAGATTCCAAGTTGTCCATAATGCGTTTATTTATTTCGTGTTTATAACTTAATTCGTGCGGTGTGCCAAAAGATGGCGTAAATTGTGTTATTCCATTGGAAAATGCGTTGGAAAGCTACTGTCATTGTAAATGTTATTCATTTCAAGTGTAAGCAAAAGTATTTTTTTTTTACCCAAATATGGCCGTTGCGTAGTGGTTAGAGTGCGACACTCACATGCCGAAGGCCTAGGTTCAATTACCGGCTTTAGCACCTCGAATTCTACGCGGCACCACCTCTTTCGAACGGCAGACAACGCTCGAAGAGTAACAAATTGTCTAAGAAAAAGCTTCTCAGTCGGCAAAAAACTGTAGGTTCCTTCTACTCGTGAAAGAACAGTAGCGCGCACAACACGAATAGTTGATGGGAAGCTAGGAGTCATCTAATTACTACGAGGGTTGCCGCTTATATTTTGGGATTAGAGAACAAAACCAAATATTGGTCATCGAAATAAGCTTTATTGTTTTTAAAAATATTCCCCTTTAAGATCTATTTTTGCATGCGTTTGAACCAATTGTCGAAGCACTTTTGCCACTCTGATTGAGGTGTCTCCAAAACGTGCATTCTGAACGCATCAACCACGTTCAGAATGCATGTTTCTTCAGGTGTCGTAAAACGTTGACCTCTCCTTTTATTTTTTACGTACGGAAATAAAAAGGAAACATTTGGTGCCAAGTCAGGACTATACGGCGGATAACTCATCAAAGCGATGTTTCGAGTGCTCAAAAATGCAGTTGTTTGAGCCGATGTGTGAGAGCTCGCATTGAAGAAGAGTGATCCGTCTTCGGCGGTTGGTTTTCCTGATTTCTTGGAAGACAACTGGCAAACAAATAGTTGTGTACCGCTCAGAATTGACTGTTCTAGTGATACGGTTGCGACATGCCCAGTTTTTCCGGAAAAACAGGCGACCATTTGCTTGGAAGTGCTTCGTGCGCGAACAACTTTTGTTGAATTTGGCTCGATTTCAAACACCCATTCAGTCGGTGGTCGCCGTGGCGTAGTGGATAGAGTGCAACGCTCACACGCCGAAGGGTATAGGTTCGATTCCCAGCTCAACACCACTTTTTAGAATTTTTTCACAGCACTACTCTTTCGAGCTGCTGGCAACACTCAAAGAGTAATAACTGTCTAAGAAAGCTTCTCAAATTTCGCCGTACGGAGTCGGCAAAAAACTGTAGGTCCCTTCTACTTGTGAGCGAACAGTAGCGCGCAGAACACGAGCAGTTTATGAGCAAGCTAGGCACTGGTCCCCCTTTGGACTGTAAGGCCAAGAATAATTATTATTATTAGTATACAGTCGACTGCTGTTTACTCTCGGGCTCATACGCGTAAATCCACGATTCGTCACTTGTCACGATGTCATAGACGTCTTTCGGAGTACCGCAATCGTATTTTTGGAGCTTTTTGTGTAGGATCCAACGCGAACAAATTTTTTCGACGGTCAAATGTTCATGCAATACTGAATGTATGCTGGTCATACGAAATGTCACATGACGCGCACAGCATCAATGGTTTCCGGAACAACAACTGATTTTGGACGACCTTCACGAAATTCGTCTTGGAGTGAACTACGACCTCGGTTAAATTCACCGACCCATCGATAAACACTGGTCCTTGATGGAGCTTCATCCCCAAAAACTGAATTAAGAACATCGATGCACTGTTGTTGAGTTAAACCACGTCGAAAGTTGTAAAAAATAATCGCACGAAAATTTTCACGATTTAATTCCATTTTTGGGGCGAGATGAATCTTTTAAATTACTGTAAACAACACAAATAGTGCTCGTATGTCAAAACGTTCTGAGCGTCTATTACCTCAAAAATGTAAAACTTTATGATAGAGCTGGCAGTTGCCAGATTGCAACACTAGGGTTGCCCAATCAAGAAATATAAAAGGCAACCTTCGCATTTCGAACTGGAAAGTGTTTTTGCGGTGAGTTTGACTTCATTACATAAATTTGAAGAAAACTCCTGCCGAAAGTCTTCGAATGTGGTGAAAGTATAATAGTAATAAATTCCCGGGAACAAATAAATTCCCGGGAAAAATTATTGCTGATAGGGCCGATTGTGAACATGTTTTTTTTTTGTATTGCAATTTTGTTTTGATGAAAATTCAGGGTTATACGTATATACTAGATAAATTTTCTTACACTAGCTTAACATATTCTTTTCTGATATCTATCTTACTGCCCCTATGCGGATGCTCTAAGTTAATCTAAACATAGTTGATATTACTGCCTTTCGGCATCTTTGTTTTTTTATTTTTTAATCTCAATCCAAAGTTAAATTAAATTATGCTAAGAAAACTATTAAAAACTTAGCTGCATTTCGTTGTTTTTTTTTTTCTTACATACTAATACTTAACATACTATACACTAACTATGTCCGGCGTAAGGACGCGTACACCAGGGCGAATCAGTTATTTATATGCCTAACATATAGAGAGTTAACATGCTCTAGCTGAGCCAACATGCCAAAAGTTGTTTGCACTATTTAGAAGTGATGATTTTGACTGGGAAGACAATGAACGTCATGGACAGCCAAAAAAGTTGGAATATGAAGAAATGGGAGCATTACTCTATGAAAATTGTTGCTTAACACAGGAAGAACTTTCAGAATCTTTAGGTGGCACGCAAGCAGTCATTTCAAACTGTTAAAAGCAGGTAAATGTATGCATGGAAATTGGGTTTCACATGAACTCAAACCGAGAGACGTCAAAAGGTGGTTTTTCCTGCTAGAACGCCACAAACGGGAATCATTTTCGCATCGGATTGTTACTCGTGATTTCAAATGAATCCATTACGACAGACACAGTACAAATATTCAAACGTGAAACCCGGCCAATCCGCAATATCAACTGCAAAGCCGAATATCCATGACGCGAAGGTAATGTTCTGTATTTGGTGGGCTCAGAAGGGTTTGCTGTATTATGAGCTGTAAACACGGGATAAAAATATCAATGGACAACGCTACCGAACAAAATTAACTCGTTTGAAGAGAGCAGTAGCCGAAAAACGCCCGAAATATGCGACCAGGCACAAATTTTATATAAATTTATATAACAGACCCAATAATAAGTCCCGGGACATATAGGGGCGCCACTTAAAAAAGTTATTAATTTAATATTAATTTTATTGTTAGTGGCGCCACCTATACGGACCGGAACTTACTGAGAGATGTGTTATTATAATTTATATACCCACTGTGTAAAACAATTTCATTTACAGAAACACTGGTCATCATTGAAGTGGACGCATTCCATAAGTTCCCAACTAAGGAAAGAGTTTATCAACCCTGCATTGATGGCTTGAAATGGTGTGAAGCAAGTCTCATACGAATGTAACGTCGGTTCGATTCTTTCAAATCGGATTGTGGCTTTTTGGAGTTGTGATGAAAATATAATCATGCTAAAATCACAATAAATAGATACAAGCAAATGCAAGGACAAGACGTTTAGTCAATATTCACCGCTGGAATTGAAGATCAGAATTGACGATCAAAAATTTTATACTGCAATGGGTGATTTTTTAGTGGTCGCCGTGGCGTAGTAGGTAGAGTGCGACGCTCACACGCCGAAAGGTCTAGGTTCGACTCCCAGTTCAACACCAATTTTTCTAATATTTCACGGCACCACCTCTTTCGAGCTGCTGACAACACTCAAAGAGTAATAACTGTCTAAGAAAGCTTCTCAAATTTCGCCGTTCGGAGTAGGCAAAAAACTGTAGGTCCCTTCTACTTGTGAGAGAACAGTAGCGCGCACAACACGAGTAGTTGATGAGCAAGCTCGGCCCTGGTCCCCCTTTAGACTGTAGCGCCAACAATTATTATTATTATTACTATGGGTGATTTTTTAGCTATTATCTTTTTGGCAACACTGGTTAAAGCCGCTAACGCACGTTTCGTGTTTTGTTTCACTGTCAAACATCTTCAGTTTGGTCTATAATTTAACTATGAATCGTCTTACAAACGAACAACGCTTGCAAATTATTGAATTTTAATATCAAAATGCGTACTCTGAAAGTTCATCTCGGGCTTCTTCCAAAAATGGACGAAGCTCATGTTTGGCTCAATAGGTACGTAAATGAGCAGGATTGTCGATTTTGGATTGAATATCAGCCAGAAGCATTGCAAGAGCTACCAATGCATCCAGAAAAAGTCACAGTTGGGTGGGGTTTATGGGCTGGTGGCAACATTTGACCATACTTCTTCAAACATGATGCGAATCGTAACGTAACTGGGAATGGTGAGCGCTACCGTGAGATGATATTCAACTTTTTTTGCCCAAAATGCAAGAGCTTGACTTGCATGACATGTGGTTTCAATAAGGCGGTTCGTATCTTTCTCTTTCACTATACCTTCGGCCCGTGCTGTGACTTAATTCCAGTCATTTAAAGGTATACACAATTCCTTTAGTGCACAAAAAACATGCCACACAGCAGGCTCAACAATGGACTTGTTGAGAAGCGAGTTCAGCGAACATTTTATTTCACGTTCGAGACCGGTCAATTGGCCGCCTATATCATGGGATTTAACGCCTTTAGACTATTTTTTGTGGGGCTATGTTAAAGCGCATGTCTAAACAGACAAGCCCGCTTCAATTGACGCATTGGAAGACAACATTGAAGCATTTATTCGTGAGATATCGGCCGAAATGTTGGAAAGAGTATGCCAAAATTGAACTAAACGGATGAACCATTCGAGGCGCAGTCAAGGTCGATATTTGCATGAAATAATCTTCAAACATCAAATTATGTGGACCGTACTATGGATTCAAATAAAGATTTCAAGCATTTTTCTGAATTTTATGTGTTTTTTATTTTTGAAAAACTTTCCTATAGCTCTTAAAAAATCACACTTTATTTGTTAACTGTTGTTCTAAATTAAGTCACATAAGCCCTTAGCCAGTCCTGGCAGATCTTTCTACCCAACCCACCTGTACAACAGTCCTGGCATCGAGCAGTTGTCTGCACTGTGTTCAAGCACATGTGTGAGTTGATCTCATAAGAGACATCACAATCAAGGTCTTCTACTTCTTCTTGAGGCGCTTCAGTCCGTGATGGGCCTGGGCCTCAACCAACATGCCTCTCCAGCCAGCCCGATCTTTCGCCAGCTGTCTTAAATCTTTTTTGACATTGAAGGTCGCGGTGAGTTTGTTATCGTCCTTGACGGAGCAGCTAGAGTTCTCCATCGTCATCCTACACAATCTGACGAGTTTGCTAGGAATGACAAAATTAGACATGGAACTGTATAACTCGTCTCTATGCACAGTGTCATATGCGGCCTTAAAATCGACGAATAGGTGGTGAGTGTCGATTTGCACTTCTTGAGACTTTTTCAGGATCTGACGTAATGTGAAGATCTGGTCTATCTAGTGGACTTCCCTGGACTGAAACCACACCGATTTGGACCTATCAGGTCATGGACAACGGGTTTCAGACACTCACATAATATGGCAGAGAGAATCTTGTATGCGATGTAAGGAAGGCTAATCCCTCGATAATTGAGGCAGTCAAACGGATCTGCTTTCTTATAAACTGGGCAACCGACGCTGGGATTTTACTCATCGGGCATGCTTTCCTCCGACCATATCTTACAAATGAGCTAGTGCATACGCTCAACCAACTCATTTCCAGCTGCTTTAAATAGTTCTGCGGGTAGTCCGTTTGCTCCAGCAGCTTTGTTTGACTTCAGCGAGGTGATATCTTCACCTCGTCTAAGTCGGGGGGACGGAATCATTGTCCAAATTGAGCCGAACATTCTGCCTAACAGCGGAATTTTGGCCGTCAGAGTCTACAGAAATGATCCTTCCAGATTCTCAGCACAGACTGCGACTCTAGCACAATTTGTTCATTTTAGTCCCGGCAGGCTGCGGTCCGAACCTTGTATCCTCCGAATAGCTGTTCTACCCTACGGGTAAACTTTCGGACTTCATTCCTGCCATTTCCTTTCCATTTCCTCGACCGCGTGCTTCTCATGCTCCTTCTTTTTTCTTCTGAGAAGCCGGCGCTCTTCCCTTCTTCGCTGTTAGTTGACCTCATGAACGGAACAACCAAGGTCACTGTCCTATTACTATTTATAGTGACAACGGAAACACTCATGGGGAAAAGACCATCTGTGGCGGGATGGCGGGTAACAGACCCAGGCTTTGAGGGAACCTCACTGGTAGTGATAGCTTGATCAGTGGCTATATTCTGGCGCCACGGGAGGCCAGAAGCCCCTGGAACTTCGGTTCCCGCATGACCGTGCGGTAGGCCTTGTGGGAGTATCGTGGTGGCTGTGGTTTACCACCTAACATCGCGGGCAGAGTCGAGGATAGTGTACTGTGACTGATTGACTTGTGACTAGTCAGTCTAGTCTGACTAGACTTGTGTAGTTGCTTGTTTACCCGAAAACAGGGCAAGGCGGTTAGGGGACTATCCCGGCTCAGTGTAGAGTTGCATTCTCGACTTGGCGCTGCCAAAGAAAAGGGGAAGAGGTTTTATAAAGGCTTCGCATCAAACCAAGGTGGGGTGATTGCCTCTCAAGCATGATCTCAGTTTGGTACTTGGGTAACTAAGGCTTTTAGTCTTGCGTTACTTACGACACTTGGGAAAATGGACCCCGTGATATATGCCGTAAGGGCAGGTGATCAAGTAAAACCAAATCCCACTCCAATCACTCAGATGATGTGACTCGCATGATTCAAAATAACATTCGTAGGGCTTCAATGGAACCAAACATCATTCAACGAGATGGACTTCGGTGTCGATGGAACCTGACTATGAGTGACAGCCTTACCAGAGCCCAAATTCTGCTCTGGTGGCTAAGGATGCTTTCTTCTAGAAACATCGTAGTAGCTGTGCCTTAACATAGAAACTCTCGAGCAGAAGCAGGCTTGCTGTGCCATGCTTATCGAATTGTCCTTTCCTCTTAGTTGAAATGAAATCACGGAAACATGAACCTTCCACCGCGGTGTGGAGAATAAAATGTTGCTGTGAAACAAAGATCTGGAAAAGAAAGACCTCGCTTCTTATCTCAAATTAAGGTGATTGTCTCCAAACATGAACTCAGTTTAGAGCTTGAGTCACTAAAGCGTCTTTGCTTACCTATGACTCTTAACAAAATGTTCCAAAAATCGTTATAGGTCTGCCAGCAATATCTTCTCCAGCGGTCCTCCCTTCCACTTACACAAAAACGTTCACCTCATTAGTTTAAGCTTCCTCGGAGAATCCGCAATTGATTGCACATTCAAACCGCATTCGCTGTGTTTTTCCTCGGCCAACACTCAGTTGCAATACCCTACGAGGCGGCACATAACGAATTAATCTCTAAGACACTATAAATCATACGTAAAGGCACCGAGCACCGACTGGCCTATTGCCAAAGACCACCGCATCTAGTCTGCAGAAACTCATGAAATATGTGAAACGTCCAAGAGGCAAACAATAAATTACGCCAAAAAATGCGGGAGAGCCACAAAAACGAGAAACTGTGTAAATTTCCTTCCGGAAATCGGAAAATAATATCCCCCCAGTAATTGACACGTGTGCGGCGTACACCCGACGAACAAGTCATAGACGACGCGGCTAATAGGACCAAGGACTCCGACTCCGTTGCGAGGGAGAAAGATTTATGGCAAGAGAAGGAGATTGACTGGGGTTTGGCTGACAGCCAACAAGTCACCCCTTTCGCATTCACTCCTCAGCATCCGAATGGAATTGCGCTTTTGTCAAGCCATTTGATATTGTACGGCGCACCCATCCCCGATTCTGTGTTTGATTAGAGACGGAGTGTCTGTCGTTCATCATTACCGCTAATTAAGAGCACTTTATCTAGCTGAAGGTGTTTTTGTGTTGTTCCTTTGGCGCACGGCGCGCAGATAGGATTGAATGTTGCGCCCTATTGTGCGTCGTCGATGAGGGCGTCAATATCAAGGACTCTCTGGAGAAAGTATCGATTACCGTTGTTGAGACCGAGGTTGAGACTGCCTGGGGGCTGTGCGGTATGGCAGAGAGTTCAACGGTTTCAAGGGTTACCTGATTGAAGTACACTTCCACTGAATGTTGGGATGATGGCATAGAAGTGGCGAGGTCCCCACTTCTATCTAACCTCAGGGCACTTTTTCTCTGGACTGAATTTAATGTTGGCGTGAGCTGACAGAGTTGGGTATGTGTTGAATTGGCTCTGCCGGCATTCGGCGCGGGCTTCCGTTTGAAGCAGAGTTTTGGATAGCACAAAAACCTCATCACCACAAGACGGACAAAGCAGAAGGTCATCCATTGTCATCCACCGACGCCACGCAACCCACCTCTAAGTCGTTAATTAAAAGCGAACCCAAACGGTCTCGGACTCGCTCCCCTTGCATCCAATCAACTCAATCCGCGATGTTAATGGACCGCAATGGAGGGATTCGATCAAAGTCGGCGCTAATTTTGCGCACCACCGCAACGCAGACCACGTCGTCGTTGCCGCCGCCGCGGAAGACCCGCAGGATTGCTTCACAAATTACCTGTGCACCTGCTGGTCCACACTGCACCCTAAATTAACGAGAGACCCCTTCGCTGTCGGCGCTGCTTTAGCGCGGCGCATTAGGAGTTCTTAAGCGGCTCGAATGTCTGGTGATTTAACACCTTGTAACGGCCGATCCATTGGCGGTCGACCTGCATGCCAACGACAGTCGAATCCGCGAGCTGAGGTGACACGAGAGGTACTCATCTGGAAACTGGTGGCGGCGTGTTGCCCTGGATATGGGAATGATTTCACCAGCAACTCAAACTGCACAAATGCCAACCTCAGTGGACTTCTTTCCCACAGTTCTTGAGCTGAAGTGGGGTTCGGTTTCCAAAGCTTGACAAGTGCGTTAAACGGGGACTTTCCCACGTTGTCGACACTTGGGAGCTTAGCCCGCACTCACCCCCTCTATGACGACACACGGCCTGAGTTTCAATTGTAGCGGCGCGCTCGTCGCCAGCAACACTTCCCATTCCTATTTCATAACTCAATCGCCGCCCTGAGTGCGTCAGCCACTTAAGGACTTATAAATCTTCCGGCCGCGCGGTGCCGCTGTTTGGATCTGACACGCATCCATATTTTATAAATATGCGCGCTAAGAGATTTTTATTTTACGATAGCTGATCTTCGCGTCGACTCCCTCTCGAGAGCCGGCGCGCATCCATCTGTCGAAATGCACTTAGGAAGTCGGGTGCATCGAAATTTACTTCCCGCGCCTGCTACGCTCTAATTCAGTGCCGTACCGATGCAATCCTACAACACAGCATGCCCTGTTCGGTGTTCAGAGATCTATCAGCAGGCTAATGGATGAGCCGATGGGGGGAAAACAAATGGATTAGCCACCTTTTCTCCAGCGTCAATGGAGGCGTTGGAGGCGGTGGCAGCGGCAGTCTTATTTATAGTGTCACTCAGAGGGCGCATGTAGCGTTGATGAGAGAAGGTCGTCCGACGCGCAGTGTTTTAGGGCTGAACCTTGATGCGCTTTTTAATTGATGCGAACAATGATGCGTGCGTGCATTTGTGCGGAATGTGTTCCAAGTGATTGCGGAGATAAAAGGCCGCATCCATCATGTGGTTTTATGAGGCGCTGGGCCGGGGTGCCCAAAGAGTGCCGCTTGTTGTAGAAGTGTCACCTTAAACTGTCTGCATTTTGTCAGAGCACTAAGGTTAAATTGAACGGAGTTTTATGACACATTTCGTCTTTGAATTGGGGGCGGTAGTGAGTAGCGGCAACGTTGACAAAGAACAGCTGATTGAGGTTGTGGTTTGAGGAATTTTTTTTTTTTTGTGTTTATTGAGTTCTTGTGCTTGACTAGATCAGTGATCGTTGGGTGGAAAGGGATAATCGTTTTGATTTTTTTGATGCAGAAGGGGATCTTCGGTTTCTGCGCTTTGAGCTGATTTAGTTTAGATCACAATCGTACTTCAAATGGCAACGAAATGTCGTGCGTTCTACAGTTGTTAAGCGTGATCAATGCGGAAGGTAGCTAGGGCATGTAGAGCGTTTGGACATCACTGTTCACGCCCGAAATATCCTCGAATCCAAGCCAGCAGATGACGACCTAGGCTAAGATGGCGCACACAATTGAAGAAGGAGCTCGATCAATTTGTGTGCATTTCGAGGCGTGCTGGCTGGAGAGACACGTCCAGGTTCACTCTACACTGTAGCGCCACACAAATCGGAAGAAAAAACGACAACATTTTGCAACCCCATGGGGCATGTTAAAGATTAATCGATTTCCAAATACAAATCCCAAAATGTTACAAGGACTCGACGGTGTGAGAAATCCACCAGAGAAAGTTCAACAATCCATTTGTCACACAGCAGGACAAAAAAGAACTTGCGTGTCATATTCTGAATGTCACAAAAATTCTCACAATCATTCCAGAGTCTGTGTCTTCATTTCCGGAAATGAGCAGGTATCCTTCATACCGATCAATGGCTTCTCCCCTCCCACCCCACCATTTCCACATTCCAATTCATCTGCTTAATGGTCGGTCTCCCCCTCTCGTCCGGCCCACGGCCATCAGCCCGACCGTTTGACCACAATCATCTTCATTGCGCCGCACAACAATCTCACCCAGCAAACTATTCCGCCGGAACACAATGATATCCGCCATCCATAAATCAATCTCCTTCGAATGGAACTTAGACTTGAAATATTGGCGGCACCCTCGCAGTGTCATCCCAGGCAGGGCATCCACTCCGATGTGCTGCTAGTGCTTTTGACAACAAATACGACTGCGGAAAGGACCGGAAGATAAATTAGTCGTTAGAGAAACTGTGAATCTGGAAAACCCTGGTCGCACACACAAGCTCCAATGAAATCATCGTTTTATGCATGAATGAAATTTATTAACGGATGTTCCAGGCGAAATGTATCCGTGTCCGAGGACAGGGTGGAATTTATTCGTATCTGAATGTTTTTGAAATTTGTGTTTTCTCGAATCGCGTCGTTCGCTGGGGGAGAAATGAAGCCGGCTCGTTTGATTTGTGGTCTCTAATCGGGTGAGCTTTGCCGCATCGGACTTGGTAACTTGGTTCTGAGTGGGACACGATGATGTAAGCGGATTTTGTGCTGGATGTGCTGGGACTGTGTGACCAAAGGATAAGGCGATCACTGAATGTGTGCAAAGAGAGCCACTTAGGAAGGGGAATGAATGAAACTGTGCTTTATAAAAAAAAAAAATTGCGCCTCTCACGTGCGTTAATCTCTATGCCACCAAGACCAGGCAGCCACCGCAAATCTCAACCTCCATCCGAAAACATTCTCCAAACTATTAATAAGTGATTATCAAAACCCCACAATTCTTTCATTGTCAATAATTCGCATTTCGATCAACAAACAGATTTATGACCTCTCATTCCTTTGAACACAGTTCAGCAACGGAAATGATTTCTTTCTTCTCAACTGCGCGATTCATCATTGTGTCAATCTGACAGGGCGTGGGCGTCGAATTTTTGGATTCCCTTAAACATGCCTCATTTGTTTGGGACGATATAAATAAATTTGAAATAAATGTTTGACAATTTGTCTTGAAATTCCTGGCGACGTTTGTGCTTGACAAAGGAATTATTTACTGCGACAAATTTTTCGAAAGCAAACAACGAAATTTTTGCATATTTTTGAGAAATATGTTTTCTCATACGTCAATGGTTTTAGAAATAAATAAAAAAAAAGTGTCGATCTGGAAGAAGCTGTATTTGATGCCAAGCTTGTGAGGTAGTGGGACTGGAGGCGTTTAGGTTTCAAAGGTCTTAAATCTGACATGGTCACGTAAGGTGTATAGGGGTAGAGTTTTCCAGTAGAGACTTAACGACTTTGAATTTTATTTGTATAGTCACTCTTTCCTTAGTCATCAAATACTTATCATCTTGGTCGTGGCAACGGGAAGCAGCGTGCCCGGGACGGCAATGATTGGAAGGCAGCTAGGTTTCAGGCTCAGACTCTTCATGGGTCGTAGGCCTGATAAACGAATAAACTTACAAGTACACAAACAAGAATGGTCTGAAAATTATAAACAAAATATGTGCCGGAATTTGGAATCGCTCAAGATTTTTGCTCATAACACAAAACTCAATAAGTCTCGGAACTGACTTGTAGATGTCGCCACTAACAAAAAATCTGTAGCTCGCTGCCACAAGTATGTCCTACTTGGAGTTAATTAGAAGGCGAGGAGTCGATTTATGTATACAATATTTTATTTAGATAAGTTATCATCGGCGATTTCAATGTAAGTATTGATCAGTGTCACTATCCCACTGCTAGTTATGATCCGTGTGACTTTCTAATTGCGAGTGTCTTTTGTGTGATCCAACCCATTCCTTTTATTGCTCCGTAGGCACATGCCCACGTTGCATCCCTCGGCGTTGGTGGGATGCGAAGGATATCCTCTTGTGCGTTGCGGGCACCGTTGGGTTCGTTGGGTTGTTTACCCAACGACGTACGGACCGCGATCGCAGATGTTATTTTGCGTGGAAGGATATCCTCGCGTGGGTTATGTGCCGTTGGGTTAGTTCACGTACTGCGATGTGCTGCTGAGTGTGCCGTTGCGTAGTCCGTTCAGTATGCTCAGCTGCACTGGTTGGCCGGACCGTTGGTGTGGTTGTCTGCCACAAATCCATATTATTTTTATGAAGTACAAACCAGAGACCAATAGGGAGACAGTCAACTTACCCGTCTCCTGCCCTTGAATTCATTTTGACAGCGTTTTTTATAACATTTCTCCTCCTGAACAGCTGAGTCACAGACAGAATTTCTTTTGTTTTAAAATGAGAAAACGTGTGAACTGCCTATACGGTATATCTCCTCTGTAATGTATTTTCAATAAAAACGTCCGTTTTGTTTGGAGTTCGATCGCCGACTGCACTGTTTTCATCATTCATTTCATTTTCAATCAAGGCTTGTCAAAATGCAGGGTAAGCATAATCGATGAATGCGTGCACACTGCCAAACTCCTGAGAATTACTGATAACAATAGTTCCCAAGCGTTCATACAGTGAGACTAAGATTACGTCTGGGAATTGTGGCCAGACGTAATATGACGCATATCAAGTTTGCTACACCTTCCCCTTTTGGAAGTATGATTTACCAAATCATATATTTGAAAACAACGCGCTAGCTTTCTGATTTATTATAATGATCATAATATTTAAAAAAAAAAAAATACAATTGCTTTTTATTCTTAATAATAACACATGTGTATCCATATGTTTAAGTTTTTTCTTATCTATAATATAACAATTATTTTAAATATAGTAAATGTTAAGAAAAATGTTTATTCCTAAACTTAACTAACAGTAAGATTATTTTTATTTTGTAGTTCTTATTTTATTCTTATAAATAATTATTTTTTTATTATTCTTATCTAAAAGTACACAATTTGGATTTTGTAAACCTACCACTCTTAAGGGACCCTTAAAAATTGGGTCAAACTTATGTCTAGGTTCATTTTTAATTAAAACCACATCATCAATGGACAATTTTTGTGGCTTAGCATATTTGTCATGTGTTGCCTTCCTGATAAGTTTGCTGTTTTTAACAAATTCACTTGCCCTCAGATTAGCAAGTTGAAGGCGATACTGCAATTCTTTGCTATACTCATCAATGTTATTAAGTGGATCTACTTTGTTTTCATCAATGAAATCGAACAACTCTGGTAATTTACCAAAAATAAGTTCATAAGGACAGTAGCCGTGAACAGTAGATGGACTCGTATTGTAACAATAAACAAAGAAACAAAGCCATTCGTCCCAATCTGACTTGTCATTGTTTATATACGATCTAATATACTCGTTCAAAGATCTATGGGATCTCTCCACAGTTCCTAGGGACTCGTGGTGATATGCTGTGAATAGCTTATGGGTGACATTTAGCAATTTGAGAACCTCTTCGAAGGTTTTATTTTTATACTCTGTTCCTAGATCCGTACGTACTTCTGTCATTCGACCATAAACAAGAATAAACTGTTCAAAAATAGCCTTTGCGATTGTAGTTGCCTTCTTATCAGGAATAGGAATTGCTACTAGGTACTCGCTTAGCTCGCAAATTATGGTAACTATATATTCATTACCCTTATGTGATTTTGGCAAAGGTCCTAGAGCATCTATTAATACAATGTGAAAAGTTTGCTACACCTCACTCTTAAAACTGTTGGAAGGAGAGGGCATATAAAACAAAAAATTGAAAGAGAGAAGGTATAGTTTTCTCCAACACAAAGTAATGGTTGCTGCCTTACAAACATAATTTCTGATGCGTTCAGAAATTATGTTTGTAAGGCAGTAGTTGCATCAGGGAAAAAATATTTTTAAAACTTTTTAACTAATTCAAGAACAAAATGAGGAAATGAACTCAGTTTAAGCACAATAATTTACTAAATGAATTAATAAACATTACAAAACACTGCACAACAGCTATTTATTTTAAATTCTATAACTCGGTTTAAATAAATGTATTAATTTTATAAATGTTGCTAATAAATATTATGTCTGATATTATTTTTGTTCTTATTGAAATAGTACTCAAAAGGTATCTTAAATTTGTAAAAACGTTCTCATTGCGAACCAACTTAATTGTTTTAAGTATATTTAAAGTATTACAAATGTCTTACATCTTCGTTCTGAGTTTTTATTACTATTGTTTTTATTTTGATTGCACGAAACATGTTTATTATTTGTTTTGTGGGTTAGGTTTCATTATTTTTATTGATAACAACACCTTTCATATTGAATTGATGGCATTTGGACAATGAAAATAAAATTTTGTAATAATAATATGTAACGCCAAATATTTATTTTAATTATAATACGCTTAACTCGAAATATCAATTGATAATAAGTCTTTTCCAAATGTGCGACTTTTCAGCACGCGTTACTATCCTGCTTTTCTACATATTTCATAAGTTATTATAAATATAAATGCTATCAAATTATGCATTTATTAGAAATAAAACCTGTTTAAGGTTTCGGTTACACTTTTGTAAACAATTTGCAGTAGATTTTCCGAACGCGTTGTGTTGAATGTACACAAAATGGCTGACGAATTCACGAACAGTTGACAATTTACGAGTGTTTGACACTATTGAAGGCAAAAATTGACGTATTAGCCGCCATCTTCCAATTTTGGAGGGGAAATGTATAGATGTGTGAGTAAAATGAGACAATGTTCGATGTTAACACGTTCCCTGCAGCGTGTACCGAAAACAGTAAACGCTTAGCTTCATTTCTACGCCAACGTGTTTTTTTTTCAAATTAAATTTTTTTTTTCTAAATTTTAATTCTCGTTATGATTGTTTTATGTTATTTAGTGATGTTTAGAGGAATTTCTGCATCGTGTACTGATAACGGTACACGTGGCGTGGTGATTAGTCATGATAGCAAAGCAAAGCAAAGCAATAAGAATTTATACAAAATTATTAAAGCGCTTACCGTGTACTGTTTTCGGTACACGCGGCGTAGAAACGACACCTAGTGAAAAACAGCTTGGCAGGGAACGTGTTAAGTAAATAACTTTCAGAAATTGGGGGTTTTTCCTACAAGAACACTTAAATAACAGTCAAACGGCCGATAGACAAAGGGGAAATCAGCTGTTTGATCAGCTGTTCAGTTGACCATCTCCTTCCTTAATGGTTTTTGGTACAAACATTCAAATGATACCTGTCAAATTTTCATGACAATGTGATTTTTAGGTTACAAGTTAAAGTGCTTCAAAAGGTGCTACTTTTGCAATAATTAAAACAATTGAAGAAACAGAATTTCGTGAGTTGATTAAACAAAGCAAACAGTGGAAGCTCAGCAATAGCTTGAGAAGTGTTACAGGGACTCTGCTCTATCAAAACCAACTATTTGTCGGTGGTATGCTGACTTTAAACGTCGTCGTACATACACAAACAATGCTAAAAGCTCTAAGAGGTGCTTACAACAGAAAACGTCAGAAAGTACACAAAGTCGCTTTGGAAACCGGAAAGTGAAATTGCGTGAGACAGCTGACACCTTAAAGATATCAGAAGACAGTGTGTACACTATTTTGCATGAACCTCCATGAGGAAGCTATTTTCGAAATGGGTGCCGCGTTTGCTCACAATGGACCAAAAACAAAAACGTATCGATGATTCTGAAAGCTGTTTGGAGCTGTTTCGCCATAATGATAACGACTTTTTGCGTCAGTATGTTACAATGAATGAAATATGGATCCAGCACTACACTCCAGAGTCAAATCGGCAGTCAGCGGAGTGGATAGCAGCCTGGGAACCACGCCCAAAGCGTCCAAAAACACAAAGGTCGGCTAGCAAGGTTATGACTTTAGTACTTTGGTATGCGCACGGAATTTGGCTCATCGACTGTTTTGAGAACTGCAAACGGATCAACAGCGCATTTGAAGCTGGTGCATTTGAAGGAAGAATATACCAAAAACGGTTCAGTATGAAAAAGGAAAATATTCACTTCCACAAAGACAATGCTCCGTGCACAAGTCATTAGCGGAATTGCACGAACCAGCCTTTTAATTGCTTCCGCATCCACTGTATTCTCCAGACTTGGCCACAGCGGCTTCTACCTCTTTTCAGACATCAAAAAGATGCTCGCCCGAAAAAAATATGGCTCCAATGAGGAGGCGATCGCCGAATCTGAAGCCTTTTTTGAGGTCAAAGATAAATCGTTCTATTAAAAAGGTATCGAATTGTTAGAGCGGCGTTGGACTGATTATATCACTCTTCAAGAAAACTATGTTGATGAATAAAGTCGAATTTTGCCTAAAAAATGTGTTTTTATAAATGAGTCCCTGAACTTATTAAGCGATGTGTTACTTCTTACCCCAAAAGACGGACAATAACATGTTCAGTGCAAAAATTTGGGTGTACATATTCGTTGTGTCATGTTGCAGTATGAGTGAGGTAATGGGTTGCTCGATGTGTCAAATAAATCGCTGGTGGGCATGTGGTCATAGCATCCACAACCTTCTCAAGAAGTGGGCTTCACCCAGACCAAATAATGGCCGTATTTTATGTAAGGACAACAAGACCAACCTTACTTAAGACTTGAAGCCATTGGACAATTCGAGGCAACTTAACATCTTCGAATTAATTCTGAAGATAATGCGACAAGTGAGTATATAAGTCATCCCTCAATACATCCCAGATCAAATAGGGGGCGCCACTATCAAAAATGTCCCCGGAATTATTGAGTGATCTATTATCAACATCACCATACTTCATCGTCACCATCTTCAATGACGAATCTTATTTGTGGCTCAAAGAGTTCACCAGTTAGCTAAGTTTGCATTATTTGTTGCTTAAGTGTTCATGTGTTCATTAACCGCATCTGTTTGGAGTGGTTTACATGAGGGCAGCGTTATTATGACCCAATGACACTGCCCTCATGTTTTCGCCACTTTACTGTGAATGGTCGCTATTGCGCCATAATAGGCGAATTTGAGTATATGAACTAGGACAGCATATGGCTTCAAAACGATAATTATTCCAATTATTCCAATTCCATCATTCCAAAAAGATGACAACGTTGAAAGACCCTGCGTTAGAATTGAACGCTAGAATTGCGACCGAAATGTGTGAACGAGTCGCTGAAAATTTGCTCCAAAGAATAGACTGTTGCAATTTTGTAACCGCGTCGGCCATTTGAAGAAAAATTGACTTCCATCCATAAATGTTTTGATTGTCCTCCAAGCCAATGAAAAAGTTTTCAAATATCTTACATGGCTTGAGTTTCATAAAATAAAACTAAAAGGAGAACCCTTTACTTGTTTCACTCTTTATTCATTTTAATTTACATTGTATCTAATAATTAATAATTGTATGCAGCGACAGTTCAATGTAGACCAGGGCCTGGCTTGCCCATCAACTACTCGTGTTGTTCGCACTACTGTTCTCTCACAAGTAGAAGGGACCTACAATTTCTTGCCGATTCCGAACGGCGAAGTCCGCTTCCTTTTTATTTGATTATATAAAAAATTAATTTTTGTAACACATCCAACAACCAGGGGCAAAATAAGACTAAAAAGCTTGAAGAGCTTATGTTCTTAATGACATTGAAACACTTTATAATGTTATTTCGATTTGTTTTCAAAAGATGGCGCCACCTACAAATTGTGTCTACTTCACTGGAAAGGTGTGACATGTGTCAGCAATAATTAGTGTGCACCAGCATCTGTTTTAGATAACGACATTGTTTTGTGCCTCATTGAAAATGTCCGGACTTGATTAAATTAAACAGAATTTTCGGGAAGTTTAGATTTTCTTTTCCAGTTTCAGTTCAGAAATTCACAGTGTATCTGCATCCAATTAAGCACGCAGCAAGTGGTTTCGAGGTTTCAAAAATTCCACGACACGCTTATTGCCTTTGTCTCTAAAATCGAAATCTTCGCCAGCCTGAAAAGATTAAATGTGGGGAATCGGAGTCTTTACTGGATCAAGATCCTAACCAAACGCAAAGTGAACTTACAGAATAGTTATAAGAACCTCAGAAAATAATTTCCGTTCGGTTGAAGAAATTTGAATTTATTCTAAAGTAAGGAAATCGGATTTCGCAATCGAGAGTTGTCGAAAGTCGAATTCTCACCTCGGAACTGCTTCTTGCAGAAGGAGAGGACATTTGAACCGGATAGTGGCTAGAAATAAAAAATGGATATACAACGATAGCCTCAAGGGAAGAAACAATACTATGCAGGCTTGGTGAACTCGTCCCATCATCGTTTACTTAAACTCCAAAGGAGAACGGACCGAAATATTATCCCCTCAATAAAAAACGTTTCGTTAAACAGTTTATCCTTTAAACAAATTTCATTCATTTTGCTGTCCCATCCCATGCTTCGGAGACAAGGACCAATGGTAAATATATGTATTTCCAAAAAATGGGTCAACAGAAATTTGGTCCCTCATTTTTCGAAGTATGCATCAAATTCACACTAGATCAGCAAATCACAATCGTCAAGACGTCTTTGCGTTAAGTTTTATATTCTCTCCCCCTTCCTTTTTCTCTTCCCGTTCTTGAGTTTCCATCGCAGAACCCGGTTTTGTTATACTATTGTGATTAGAACTCTTAAAAGCTATGAGGATCGATATTGAAAATTTACCGTCGTGGCATTAGATAGTAAATCTCGTTTAACTTGCAAATCGATCAGTTTTGAAAATTGGTGATCGTAAGTGATCCGGTGGACAAGTACTGATTGCAGACATCAAGGAAGTAGGACTATTATATTCTAGCCGGAGATTTGAACGCTAAGCACGGTGAATGGGGTAACAGTGCCCCAAATGAAAGAGGAAACGCTCTCTTAGGTTGGATGGATCAAAACAATATCGAGTTTAGGCTAGATTTGCTTGCAACCGATAGACCATCTTTTCCCAGAAGCGGGTCTTATCTCGATGTGATGCTTTTTGACAGACGACTAACTGTACTTAACGTGGAAAGACACATAAGAAACTGTTTAACTTCGGTCGAGTACGATAGTGACCTCTGTGGTCTCGCCGCGGTTATACAGCTTCCGAACGAGCTGAAGGAGCTGGAGGAATATGTCCAATCGTATCCGTATAATTATAATAAGGCGCGTTGGCCACGTTTTACCAGAGCCCTTGCCAGAGAAATAAATTCGAGTGCGATTAATCCTCCTACGAACAGAAACCTTATAAACGAAGAGGTTGACGGGTACCTCAGACGGATGGACGACGTCATTAAACGTACAATGGACAGGACAATCTCAAAAGTGGTGCAAACCGAAGATGGCGACATCTATCGGAACGCTACCATCGATGCACTTCACGTGCAAAAGAGTAGACTGCTGTTAAGGTTAAAACTCCTATACTGGCGGTTTTCCGATCCTCAAAATGCGGAGGTCCGTTCGCTGAAGTCGCAGATCAAAGTACTCCAGCAGTCGATCCGCCAAAATTACAGTACAGTTGTTAGCTTGCACTGGGGCAATAAGATTCGGGCTATAAGATCCAATAACCCGAGCATCTTCCCGCAAGTAAATAAAATTTTTCGGAGGAAAGATCATAACGACATTCAAATCGTTCGACTGGACAGAACAACAGACAACGCAAGCCTACTGACGTCAGTTGGCATCGATCCAGATGGGGCTATGCTTGACAACAACTTCTTCGTAGTTGAGGATCCCCAGGAAAAGGTCAAAGCAATTGGTGCTGTCATCGCCGATGACGGAAGTAATTCCATCCTTATTTCGAGAGATGAACTCCAGGGTACCTTCAACTCACTAAAGAAGAAGAAGTCAGTGGGAATTGATGGGATACCGTGGCAAAGGCCACGGTTCACTACAAACTGTAGAAGAACAGAAAAACCTTAAAAGACTCTTATTGTCTCTCATACGAATGTCAATCTGCTATCTTCGACTTAATCAATTGTTTTCTTGCACGTCGATTCTTTGGAACCCACTCGATGTATGTCTCTTCCAGATCGCCGTCAAAACATAGACAACACCAAATTAAAACATATTACCCAAAATGAGCCTAATTATGCGCCAAAGACGCAGTGAAATTCGTCAAGTTTCACAACACCGACCGGAGGCGGTACAAATCCTCCAGCCAATGACTGCAACTTTCAAACACTTATCTCGATGCCCCGATCAAATATGTGGTTTCCGACACGAACAACATCTCAATCCGGAGTCATTCCCAGCGAACGCCCATCATTTGGCCGTCAGCGTGCACACAATCGATCGAAGCCACCGATAAGCTGCGCTCTTCGATTCGCTTCACCTTAATTTCGCCATGATTGGGCAGAATTTTCCGGCAATTCCTGTCTGCGGCAGGCAGCGCCAGCTTTTCAAATGGAAACCCTAATCCGGTGTGGAACAGTGTGCCGATGCTGCCACTGCCGTCTCCGTTGCGCAGTCGCATCACTGTGCCCTTAAGTGGTCTGGAATTATTCTAAAGTGGTTTTGTTCGGTGATATCAGGCACCGCCATCTCGTCTCCTCCGCCATGCTCGTGTGGCAAGTGTTTGATTATAACCACACACCGCTACACGCCGCCGCGGCTAATTCACTTCAAGATGTCGACCTAATTTCCACATTTCGTCCATTAGATCGGGCAGGACTCTCTCGGGTTCGATATCACCCCACAGACAATGGGCTGGATCTCGAGCGAGTGTATCTTGATGCGCCAGAGACAAATTGAATACAATCTTTTCAGATGACGCTGACTGCGCGGAGGCAGAGATCAAAGTGGCCGTCAGAGGTGTGTGGAACGAGTTCCGACCGGGCAGATGGATTCCGAAAGTGTTCTCGAGTAGTTCGTGGGTTTGTAATGAGTATAATAGACGTCTTGGAATGGGAGGGCAGAGGGAATGTGAGCGCTTTCATTTCGAGATCTCCAATTAGGTGCAGTGAGTTTGTCTGGGGAGGTTTAGTGATGGCGCCTATCGCATTGGTTAGACGAGTACAACGGCGAGCAAGACATTTCTTGCGATTCCTTATTCTTGGGCAATTGCAGTGCTCAATGTTGATCATGCGCCATATCCGCATTGCAGGAACACTGAGGATCTTTGTTTTTAGAAGATAATTCCAAATTATCGGGGTGGTCGAATATTTTGGAGCGTGATCGTTTTGATTGACGGCAATTGTCGATCGTTGTTGCGATCGACAATGAGAAAGACCATCGTGGTGATCGATGATGATGATTGAGAATAGAAGCCGATGTTGATCGAAGCGATCGCCGTCTCGACAATCAACGATGATGTTCCACGAAGATGATGAATCAACTTGATAATCGACCATCGTTTTGATCGAGATGATCGACACTTCGTATCAGTTGGCATAGCGGCCACATTACCCCCTGAACTCGTTCTGCCCCCTCTTTAGAGCTTGACCTCGCCTACATCCGGAGGCTCACATAACCGAAAAGCCTAAGCTCTTTAGAGCTTGACGTCGCCAACATCCGGAGGCTCACATACCCGTAAAGCCTAAGCTTGGTACGACAGCTTCAACACTCACCCACTGGGAATCCCATGGGTGGAGTAAAGCCCCGTCACAATCGCACGCCTCTCCACGACAAACACTGCCATATGATTGCTAATTGAAGCTAATTTCCTTTCGCGCTAAACGTCTAAATGCTTATGACGGATCTAGCACCACAGACGGCATCCCAAAGCGCCATGCGTGCGATGAGCCGCTTCCATTGGCCCACCATCCACCACTGTTGACGACTTCGTACACGAATCGCAAATCATTCCAATCAAAACGGGACTCTGCTCAAGATTGTGTTCCCGTCCACCGCTAATTGCATAAATTTTTGCCTCCGCACGAAACGGCTTCGCTCGAGCTGTCGTCGCACGGCATATGCGTGACACCGTTAAACGAACTAATTAAGGCTTTGACGCCACCACCAGAAAATAACGACAACAATTAGCAGGCACTCGCCTAGCTGTGCCTGGAGAAAGCCCGCTTCTGCAGAGCCGAAGAATGCGGATGAACCCACACGAATACTCCGACGAGCAATCTCTGTCGGCACGGCCGCCCCTTTGACACTCTCCAGGTCGCAGCGCACTCAAACGCATTTCCATATCACATGCACAGACCATGCGTTAAGTCGCCCTGTCAGATGACACACCGAACTGACATAATGTGGCGTTAAACACAAAAGCGATGCACATCCATCACAGTGCCCGCAGCCGAACGAGGAGAGGTACAAGGCACAAAGGGAAGCGGATTAAGGCGACCGAAGACACTGCGAGACACGGGCACTGTGCCGCAACAACGAAAAGATCAACCGATAAGATGCCTCCACCTTCGCTGCGTTGCCGCTGCCGGGCGGCATGGTCAAAACACCTTCGCCGGCGCAACCACATACGGAACGGGAGGGCGCGCGGAGGGAATTAGGCTAATCAGGTAAATAGCATCAAGATACATCGCTCTGTGTGTCAGGCCCAACGGACACACGGGCCGGGCATAGAATGAAGAGATCATCGCGATAGACCTATTAAGCGCTTCGAGCGCTCGAAAGATGGAGGGAAGGATGACACTGAATGGCAGTTAATCTCCTTTTGTGGCATTGTGCTTGCTCTTTTCTCTTCCGCCGACCGGTGATTATCCTCGAAGATCCTGCAGATTATCCTGCGAAGTGTAAACTCACGCATATGGAGTGTCACTTCAATTTGTGTCTCATTTCAATGTCCTTTGTTTGGCTCTCCATGTGGATAAGGATCAAGAAGGTGTCGTTGTTGCGCAATGATCGGTCGTGCGTTGAAGATACTAGAATGGAGATTAGTCCCCAAAAAGTAACATAATCCTCCGAAAGGGAATTAACTGCTTCTGTGTGAAATGTGAATCATGCAACGGTGACGATGACTGACCTGGGATCGATTTTCCTCTAAGGGAGAGTCCTTGGAATGTTAGGCTGATCAGTATTTCTTACAGGAACGGTGTGTTGTGCTTTTTGGGAGCCACTTCAAGGCAGGGTGTATGCGTAAATATTTTTGATTTCCTCTAATTTCCTCTAAAGGAGAGTCCTTGGAATGTTAGGCTGATCAGTATTTCTTACAGGAACGGTGTGTTGTGCTTTTTGGGAGCCACTTCAAGGCAGGGTGTATGCGTAAATATTTTTGATTTCCTCTAATTTCCTCTAAGGGAGAGTCCTTGGAATGTTAGGCTGATCAGTATTTCTTACAGGAACGGTGTGTTGTGCTTTTTGGGAGCCACTTCAAGGCAGGGTGTATGCGTAAATATTTTTGTTTTCCTCTAAGGGAGAGTCCTTGGAATGTTAGGCTGATCAGTATTTCTTACAGGAACGGTGTGCTGTGCTTTTTGGGAGCCACTTCAAGGCAGGGTGTATGCCAAAACATTTTTGTTTAAGGAATGGTGATGATTTTCGTAAGGAGTAAAATCCTGGATGGTTGTGTCGATGAAACTAAACAACGCTTTGATTATTGTCCAACAACAAGAAAGTCGTTCATTATACATTTTTGTTGCAAAAATTAAAAACAATTTGTCGTGACCTTAACGTGGTGGAGCAGTCGAATTTACACTTACTCTCTCAAATAGATGTTATTCAAGACTGCTTTCATGTTATTCCAAATTTTGGACGGACTCTTCCCTGCATTTTCTTACTTATATTGATACAACAACCAGTCTTTCAAATTTTATTGCAAATTTATTTTCCTTGATGCATTACAGCCCGCGATGATTGTTTGAATATTTTGATAAGAAATGGGAAATCACAATTGGTTGGTCGAATGTGGAGACATACGGTCTGTTTCAATTCATTTGTGTACAGAAATTCGTAGTTGAGTAGTTTGGGTAAAAACCAAAAGAGTAACCAAAAATTGTGAAACGACTTTTCGTAGAAATTCGTAAACAGCTATCGGATGTATAAAATGTCAGAGGTTTTTTTTTGGTTTTCACTTTGACAGCCATCTGCTGCCGTGCTGCTGTCCACTGATTTTTCTTCGGCTGAAATTCGTAGCGAGAGATCTCTCATGAGATCTCTCTTTTACGAAAAAATCAGCTAATGGAACGCTTTTTCGTAGTTTTTCGTGCAAATTCGTAGACATTCGTATCAATTCAGAGCAATTGGAACGGACCTACAGTTTCAGTGTGTCCATCCGCCCGCCAATTCAGACAAATGTCTTCCGTGATTGCGGATTTCACTCATAGTTGGCTTTGGTTGAATTTTTAGGTTTGCTGGCGTAATCGAAACGTCAAAGACATTTTGTTTTTTGTTAGTTGGTACTTCAACTGTCAAAAAATTGTTTAATCGGTTTTGTAGTTTTTGTTTTTCGACTTGTGAAAAATGAAATCTCAAAACGAACATTTTCGCCACATTTTGTTTTTTTTTTGTCTATTTCCGGAAAAGAAAAAAACAAAGGTTATGTGCTGTTGTTGTTGGTGACGAAGTTTTTAAAGAACGACAGTGTAAAAATTGGTTTGCCAAATTTCGTTCTTGTGAATTTTCACTCAAAAATGAAGAACGCTCTAGTCGTCTAGTTGAAGTTGACGACGACCAAATCAAAGCACTGATCGATTTCGATCGTCACAGTACAATACGTGAATATCCAGAGAAGCATCTTGTATCACATGCATGCATTGCAAATCGCCTAAAACAACTTTGCTATGTACGAAAACTCGATATATGGGTTCCTTATGAACCAAAAAAAAAATCAATTCACACAACGCATTAACATCTACGGTTTGATAAAGAAGCGTAATGAAAATGATGCATTTCTGAAACGATTGATAACTAGTGATGAAAAATGTGTTGCTTAAACAATGTCAATCGGACAAGATCGTGGCGCAAGCCAGGTTAACCAGCTCAAACAACATCAAAAGCTGATATTCATCAAAATAAAGTTATCAGTTTGGTGGGATTAAAACGGAATGGGCTACTTTGAACTTTTATAATCCAACCGAACGATCAATTCGAATCCCTACATTGAAAGATCAACAAAATTGACCAATGCGGTTGAAGAAAACCGGACAGAATTGACAAATCGAGAAGGTGTTATATTGCAAAGTCACACAAATCTTTCGTCGCTCTGCAAAAATTATTGGAGCTTGGTTTGGGATTTTTGTCAACAACATCAAAAGCTGATATTCATCAAAAGAAAGTTATACTATCAGTTTGGTGGGATTAAAAAGGAATGGGCTTTGAACTTTTATCAACCAACCGAACGATCAATTCGAATCCCTACATTGAAAGATCAACAAAATTGACCAATGCAGTTGAAGAAAAACTGCCAGATTTGACAAATCGAGAAGATGTTATATTGCAAAGTCACACAAATCTTTCGTCACTCTGCAAAAATTATTGGAGCTTGGTTTGGGATGTTTTGTCACATCCACCATATCTTGTACCATCTGATTACTCTTGATTTCCTGTATGAAATGAGCGTTGTTTTTGAAATTAAAACACGAATTATAATTGGGAAGGTAAAAACATTTTATTCAAAGTATTGGCCATTGTTTTCTACACATTTTGACCACCTTTCTGGCAATTTGTGAATACCACGCCAATAAATCCAAATCCAAACCAATCAGACACCCAACCCAACGACCTCGTCGTAGGAATCAAAGTGCTGCTCAGTTAATGCGTGTCCCATCGACGAAACCAAATGGTAGTCGGAAGGAGCCAAGTCTGGTGAATACGGCGGGTGGGGTAGCTTTTGATTGTATCCTGAACCGGTTTTGCTTTGTGTGCAGGTGCATTGTCATGGAGCAAAATTACCTTGCCGTGTCTTCTGGCCCATTCTGATCGTTTCTCGATCAATAATAATAATAAATTTTGGCGCTGAAGTCCAAAGGGAGACCAGAGCCTAGCTTGCTCATCGACTACTCGTCTCTCACAAGCAGAAGGGACCTAAAGTTTTTTGCCGACTCCGTACGGCGAAATTCGACAAGTTTTCTTAGACAGTTATTACTCTTTGAGTGTTGTCAGCAGCTCGCAAGAGGTGGTGCCGTGAAAAATTCGAAAAATTGGTGTTGAGCTGGGAATCGAACATACACCCTTCGGCGTGTGAGCGTCGCACTCTACCCACTACGCCACGGCGGCCAAAATCGATCGATGCAAGGTACAAATCGATCATTTGTTGTCGGTAACGATGAGTAATAACGGTTTCACGAGGTCTTAGGAACTCGCGGTACAGCACACCTTTCTGGTCCCACAAACACACAGCATTGTCTTCTTGCCGAATCGATCTGGTTTTGCAGTCGATGTTGATGGTTGTCCCAGATTAACCCATGTTTTTTCCGTTTAGGATTCTTAAAATATGGTAAATCCATTTTTCATCGCCAGTAACAATCCGAGGCAAAACCGATTTTCTTTTGTGTCTTTGAAGCAAAATTTCACAAGTGTTTTTTCGTTTTTCCATCTGTCTTTCATTCAATTCATGTGGCACCCATTTTCCACACTTTTGGATCTTTCCCATAGCCTTTAAACGGTCGGAAATTGTTTGTTGTGCAACATTTAACATTGCTGCTATTTGCTTTTGACTCAAAGTGTCATCTCCATCCAATATCGTTTGCGATTCGGCGTCTTCAAACTTTTTGGTGGTCTTCCACGTTCTTCATTGCTCACATCAAAATCATTATTTCTGAACCGTTGAAACCATCTTTGGCATGTTGCTTCTGATAGAGCATGATCACCATACGCCTCGACAAGCATTCGATGCGACTCTGCAGCACTTTTCTTCAAATGAAAACAAAAATTGAATGCTTTCCGCAAATCATCACTTTCTGGTACAAAATTCAACATTTTCAACACGATGGAAAAATATGATGTTGTCTGTTCAATGACTTGATATATACTAAATATTTTTCACAGATGTCATAGCAACCAAACAAACAAAAAAATAAGGGCTCGTTCACAACAAATGTAACCTATCGAGACATTTGTATCTTAACGCTCACTTCATACGGGTATACCTGGTAGATCTTTGCAAAACTCACTGAATGTGGCCGCCGTGGCGTAGTGCGTATAGTGCGACGCTTACACTCCGATGGGTCTAGGTTCGATTCCCAGCTGAACACCTCCAATTTTTCACGGCACCACCTCTTTAGAGATGCTGAGAATACTCAAAAAGTAATAAGTGTCTAAGTAAGCTTCTCAAACTTCACCGTTCGGAGTCGGCAAAAAGTAGTAGGTCCCTTCTACGTGTGAGGGAGCAGCAGCGCGCACAAGTTGTTGAAGCAAGCTAGGTTGAGCAAGCTAGGACCAAGGTTACTGTGGACTGCGCCATACAACTGTTATTATTAATTATTATTGCTTAAAAATAGTTTATAACAACTTTTGCCTTTTCACGGGAAGGGAAAGAGCATTCGATGAATCACTAAGCATCCTTCGTATTTGCAATAGTCCGACAGAACTTTTACTTTCTTCGTTATCTGAAAAAAAACAACACATTGTAATGCCTATGCATTCTTTGCGATTTTTAGTAACAATTTCAAAAACAAAACTTAACAACAATCACCCACAAGTAGAAAACAATTGTGAAATAGCAATCGTTCAATCACAATCGCTCAATCGTCAGTATTTGGCAGTGCAATGAGTTGTACGAAGTATTATTGAATCGTCCAAAACGACATCGTCCAAACGATTGAAAAAGTTTAGTGTTACATGAAGCAATTTAATCGTCAAAATGACGTCGACAGACGATTGTCGTCTTACGCGATGAGAACCTTGAATTCGCTTTTAAGGGAAGCCTCGAAAGCGAAGTTATTCGTTAGACAAGACCAAGCTATAGAAGTTCGCATATTTCCTTTCCATTTGAAGAGTCAACTGCTTAATAACTTGGTCTGAATGGTGTGTTTGGAACCCAATGCCTCAACGTAACGACGAAATATACTCTTGACATCAACTGTTTCGCATTCGTTGAATCATAACGCAATTTTCACCCTCACGTTGGATTAGAATTGGAATTTCTTCTAGTTTGTTTGCCAAGCTTTCAGGTAGACTCAACATTTGCCCCTCATAGGGAAACTAATACAATACAAATACAATACAAATACAATACAAATACAATACAAATACAATACAAATACAATACAAATACAATACAAATACAATACAAATACAATACAAATACAATACAAATACAATACAAATACAATACAAATACAATACAAATACAATACAAATACAATACAAATACAATACAAATACAATACAAATACAATACAAATACAATACAAATACAATACAAATACAATACAAATACAATACAAATACAATACAAATACAATACAAATACAATACAAATACAATACAAATACAATACAAATACAATACAAATACAATACAAATACAATACAAATACAATACAAATACAATACAAATACAATACAAATACAATACAAATACAATACAAATACAATACAAATACAATACAAATACAATACAAATACAATACAAATACAATACAAATACAATACAAATACAATACAAATACAATACAAATACAATACAAATACAATACAAATACAATACAAATACAATACAAATACAATACAAATACAATACAAATACAATACAAATACAATACAAATACAATACAAATACAATACAAATACAATACAAATACAATACAAATACAATACAAATACAATACAAATACAATACAAATACAATACAAATACAATACAAATACAATACAAATACAATACAAATACAATACAAATACAATACAAATACAATACAAATACAATACAAATACAATACAAATACAATACAAATACAATACAAATACAATACAAATACAATACAAATACAATACAAATACAATACAAATACAATACAAATACAATACAAATACAATACAAATACAATACAAATACAATACAAATACAATACAAATACAATACAAATACAATACAAATACAATACAAATACAATACAAATACAATACAAATACAATACAAATACAATACAAATACAATACAAATACAATACAAATACAATACAAATACAATACAAATACAATACAAATACAATACAAATACAATACAAATACAATACAAATACAATACAAATACAATACAAATACAATACAAATACAATACAAATACAATACAAATACAATACAAATACAATACAAATACAATACAAATACAATACAAATATAATACAAATACAAATACAATACTGAAATAAAACATCTCCATTTGCTACAATGGAACTGCATGCTTGATTAACGGAAGCAAATTAAAGGTTTGCAGTGTGCTACGTGACTAAGCCACATCAACAACTGAGTTTCAAGTTTCAAGAGTTGACTTCCAAATGTATACAGAAGTTGAATGCATTGGACCCCTTCTCTATTGTGATAAAACTTAATAAAATAAATAAATTACTAATGAAAGAAAAGCTTTGGGCGGCCTAGTACGCATGAGTCTGTTGAGAAGTGTTGCCGTTGATTTGCAAACCGAAGGAAGTCCCCAACCTTTGTTGACGCTTTAATTCTGTGCTACGCTCCTTCTCCACTAATTCACTCACTCACAGATATGTTAAATTTGTCCATTCTAACAAAGAAAAATGTATTCAAATTCATGGCTGTTCTTATTTGATTACTCCTGCCCAATTTTTTTTTACGTTTCAGACTTTAGTCTTTTTCATTGTTGGCATTTACGGATCTGCAAGAAAGTTACCCCCCATATCCTTTGAATTCATTACCTTTGTTCCAACCGAATTCTCAAAATGATTGTATTTTGGTCGAGTCATGTCCTTTTCCGGTTTCAAATCGGTTCTATAATCCAGCCAGCTATTCCTTTCGGCCGGAGACGCAGCATATTGCGAGTTGATCCATGGGTTTCGGTCGAGGAGTGAGGAGACATTCTGATAGTATTCGTTTCCTTACTTATTGCAGCAGTCATGAACACCAGGTTTAGGGTCATCAGCTCTGCAGTTTGATAGGAAGTTAAATTGATAGTTTGTACGAGTGGAGGCCTTTGCACGCCTATAAAGCTGCATAAATAGCTTTAGAATGCCGCCATTTTCTTTCACAATTTCTGAAACTTCATCAGTTTACCGAAGGCGAAGTATTTGCACAATTTCGACATTTGTGCAGGGCTCTTTTAAAATTTATGTGAAATTTGAAATTTGTCGATGGTAAATGTCAACAGTGGCCGCCGTAGTGTAGTGGGTAAAGTGCGACGCTCACACGCCGAAGGGCCTAGGTTCGATTCCAATTTTTCGAATTTTTCACGGCACCACCTTTTTCGAGCTGCTGACAACACTCAAAGAGTAATAACTGTCTATGAAAGCTTCTCAAATTTCGCCGTTCGGAGTCGACAAAAACCTGTAGGTCCCTTCTACTCGTGAGAGAAGAGCAGCGCGAACAACACGAGTAGTTGATGAGCAAGCTAGGCCCTGGCCCCCCTTTGGACTGAAGCGCCAACAATTATTATTATTATTAAATAACGTTTATTTTCTCTCACCGCATTTTCACCATGAATTCTTCTCAAATGGCTAATATAATTGGACGATGAACTCGAATGTCCCTTTATTTCAGCTCTTCTGGGTAGGCATTTTATACACAATGCAAGAATATGATCAGCACCGCTCTTTTCTTTTAAGAGCTGAACAAATTTTCCATGAACAATAGAAGATATTTTAATGTTTAAAGTAGGACCAGTTAAAAATAATATTGAATATCTTCACAGTGAATATGAACTATATACTTACTGTTTCCTGATAGCAAGGAACATGAAGTCTCCATATCAGCTTAGATTTAGATACAGCCGGATAATTTGATATTTTTCAATCGCGGGACAATACTAAAGTATAGCCAGAAAAGTATGATATAATACAATAGTGACGTTATGTGATTCTTTGTGCAGACGCAATGAACTCTACTATTTTCATTTATAGATTAAAGGCATTTGAAGTTTAGCCGCGTAAATATGTACAGAACTGTGCAAAATAATAGCACCATATCCGACTTTATGCTAATTCCTTTTGCCTATGGCCCTCATTTATTGCACAACATCTATTACATCAGTCATAAAACCCATAAACAAGACATTTAAAACGTCATCTTGTCATTAAAAAAGTTCTCGTTACCGGAAATCCAAATATATGCGTTAATTCCGACATGCCAGAGTTTGTCATGACTACACATTAATCATGAATAACCGTCAATCATTTGTGTGAATAACGATTTTTTTTATGTTATCTCTTTTCTATGCTTCTAAAAGATATATATATATATATTGTAGCATTATGTTAAAAATATAACTTAATAAATGAAATAAAATGAAAAGTTTAGTCACATTTCTTTAGTCATTAGTTATTATGTTATTTTATGCCCAGCTCTGCTTATCGTAAACAACTTCGAAAACGGAAAAAATATTCCCCTGGAGAAAAGTTGTTATCGGGAATATATTTTCCGGGGAATATATCATGACATTTCTCCAAAAAAATTTCTCCTGTATTTGTTTGGAAAAATTCCTTTGTTTTGTTCGTGTTTTGGAGAAATTTAAAAATGTAGGTTTGTTTTTTTAGTTTTGTCAATTTGAATTTACTGACAGATATTCAGAATTAGGTACAGTACGTCTAACAATCAACAAATAAATAAAATGATAGATATAATGGAACATAATTCCGACATACCAATGGGATACCACAAGGGAGACAAAGAAGATCTAAAACTATTCTGGAAGGAGTTAGAGGCTGAACTTAATTCTTTAAGACCACCTATAAAATCTGTTGTTCAGTGAAAAATGTTTTTTTAGCACGTTATTTTGATGGTAAATAATTATAAAAAACTTTTTCAACTTAGGTCTGGAACGACAAGAAGAAATATAAAAGAAAAAAACTGGCCACCAATCTCAAGAACCAAAATGCAACCGGAGGTGGTCCTAGTGAAGATGAGTATGAGATGATAATGAAGAAGAGTCTAAGCTAAAGAAAACACTAAGAAGCCATTAATGCACTGGTTGCAACAAAAGAGGCAGTTCAGGGCATTCCGAACTGCTCAGTTTTTGGTTTGCCAAGTACTTTAGCATCTACAATGGTTAGAGAGATAGACTTTGAAAAGGAAATAGAGTTTGCCTTACTATCAGAGCGTGAAACAAGTTTTGAGCTACCAACACCAACACCAAGTCGATGCAACCCACATGGCACTGCTTCTACTAAGCCAAAAGCACAAATCAACACATCAGAAGTTCTTGAAAAAGAACTGTTACTACAAGAAGAAATGTGTCGAAATTTAGCTGAGGTCAATCACACTATTAAATTAAGTAAAAATCACACTATTCAATTCAAATATATAATTTTCCACGATTGCATTAAACCAATAACGGATAAACGTTGACGTTTAAGTCATTTCACGAAAAATACCTCTCAAAATATTACGAAATTCATTCGAAGTTGATTCGGAGGAAATTTATTTCCCGGGAAATCGCCGATTGGAGGAATCGTTTCCCGGGAAAAGTATAATTCCCGGGGGATTGGATTTCCCCCGGAATCGCCGATAAGGCTGAATGTCAATATACCGCCAATATTTCAATTCAATAATTTGGCATCAGTGGCCGCCATGGCGTAGTGCGTAGAGTGCGACGCTCACACACCGAAGCGTGTAGGTTCGATTCCCGGCTGAACACCTCGAATTTTTCACGGCACCACCTCTTTCTAGCTGCTGACAACACTCAAAGAGCAATAATTATCTAAGAAAGCTTCTCAAATTTCGCCGTTCGGAGTCGGCAAAAAACTGTAGGTCCCTTCTATTCGAGAACAGTAGCGCGCACAACACGTGTAGTTGATGAGCAAGCTAGGCCCTGGTCCCCCTTTGCACTGTAGCGGCAACAATTATTATTTTTATTATTTTGGGATCAAGTGGCGACTGTTATGTGCTGATATGGCTGGAGCTGAAACTCTAGACTTTTTACCACTGAAGTGCTTGTTGGTAATCCTCTAAATGACCAAGAAATCGCATTAAATGTAGGTTGCAGCCTGGTAGCACAATGGACCCGTTTTCGAGTCTAAAGTGTCCTGCCTCCAACAAAAAAACTCTTCGTGAGGATTCTACAAATTGTCAAACACTCATGCAACTTTTTAAACATTCTTATTTCTCGAATTCCGGTGTACACTTTCCAAAAATTGACACCTTTCACTAGAAAGTCTGCAACTTACAACATTCTTTCGTCCGCCAACTGACCGAAAGCGCTTACTCCAATTAATCTCGGTTCAGATAACTTACACACTTTTGTCAGGAACGTCAAGGAAGCATACTATTGGCCATCACCATTTGATTTAATCGAAAACTCGATGAAAAAAATTAATTTATTGTCAGTCCATTTAAGTTGACATTTAAGGTAACAACTTCTGAGGAATTTCGCCACTAATTTCGCATCCACGTTTCTGATACGCATCGGCGACTCGTCAATTTAACATTTTTTCTTTAATATATAAATGTCGGATGACGTTAGAAAACTGAGCCGGAGTTGGTTGGACGACATCTTTTTCTGGGTATCTTCAATCTGCTTATGGTTTTATGGCGACTACTAAATTCCAATTTTGAAAGCCTCTTTAGGTCATGTTTCTGGTGTCGTCATTGGCAACGTATGTCACTTTTGGACAACTTTTAGCTTATCATTTCGATTCGGCAGCAAAGTAGAAGGTTACACTTGGAATCCGAAAATACCGTCAAAATGGACGTTGACGTAGAATACGTCGTCATCGGCAACGGGTGTCACTTTTGGGCAACTTTTAACTTATCATTTCGTTTTTACAGCAAAGTAGAAGGTTGACTTGGAATTCCTTTTTGCAAGTTGTAGTGGAATTGTACTGACCTCGAATGTCCATTTCTACACAATACGGTGGCTTCGTTCGATGAATTGATTCAATTAGCAAGGAAGACAAGGAACTGTCAAAATAGAATTTGAAAAGACAAGTTGCCTTATAGTTGGACCGCCATCACACAAGAGAACGCCATAGTGTAAGACTCACTTTGGAAAAACTTAAGTCTACCGCCATCTCGAGTTTCATTGCAACATGTAAATTAACACAGTGAAAAATGTGGACGGCGCAGCTTTTTGTATTTAGCACCATCTGACGACATCAAAAAACAAATGTTGCTTTATCGGGCTGCGCTTTGCTCAAAATTACATTTTGAAGAAAAACAAAAAATTTTGCGAAAAATGTACACATCAATATCGTGCTGTTTCTGTTGTACCGTCATTTTACACCGCCAGATGAGCCGCCGGTGGTCCACTTCGTCCTCAACGTGCTAAATGCATTTATGGAGCATTCAACTTTTAAAGAAATTCAAAATCACAAGAATAACTTATAGTCGGTCGATTTCGAAGTTGCTTAGTAATTTCATACAACTGAAAGAAGAAAATTTCGGTGATAACAAACAAAGAACTGTACTGTGAGCATATGTCATACTTCACACGAGTCTGCGAAGGCCGCGGTGAGTTCAATTTTCATTTTTTAATCGTATTTTGTAAGTTTGTTACAGATTGAGTGCAAATTATATAAGACGTCACTCAATTAGTAAGACTTACCAATAAAACCACATTTCCTAGACTAAATTTTACTTTATTCATCAACATAGTTTCCTCCAAGAGTGATATTATCAGTCCGACGCCGCTCTAACAGTCCCATTCCTTTCGATTTATCTTTGGCCTTAAAATAGGCTTCGGTTTCGGGGATCGCCTGCTCATTCGAGCCATATTTTTTCCGACGAGCACCTTTCTGAGTTCTAAAAAGAGGGAGAAGTTGTTGCGGGCCAGATCTGAAGAATACGGTGGATGCGGATGCAATTCAAAGCCCAATTCGTGCAGTTTGGCCATTTTAGCCCACGCATTGTGACACGGTGCAATGTCTTGGTGGAAGACATATTTTGCTTCTTCATTAGGACCATTTTCCGTTAATTTCTTTTTTCAAATGCACCACTAATTCCATTCGCTGTTGATCCTTTTGCCTTTTTTCTTAAGATAGTCGATGAATTAAATTCCGTTTGCATCCCAAAATACAGATGCCATAACCTTGCTAGCCGACATTCGTATTTTTGGACGCTTTGGGCATGGTTCACACTCCGCTGACTGCCGATTTGACTCTGGAGTGTCCATGTTTCATCCATTGTGACATACCGATGCAAAAAGCCTGGTGAAACAGCTCCAAACAGATCCAAACAGCTCCAAACAGCTTCAAGCAGCTCTCAGAATCATCGATGCCTAATTCTCTTTTGTCCAATGTGAGCAAACGCAGCACCCATTATGAAAACAGCTTTTTCGTGGACAAATGTTCATGCCAAATAGTGTACACACTGCCTTCTGATATCTTTAAGGTGTCAGCTATCTCACGCAATTTCACTTGGCCGTTTTCCTAAACAATTTTTTTGACGTTTTCAGTTGTAACCATATTAATTGGCCTTCCAAAGCGTACAGCATCGTTGATGTCTGTACGGCTACGTTTAAAGTCAGCATACCACCGACAAATGGTTGTTTTTGGTTGAGAAGAGTCCCTGCAACGCTTTGCAAGCCATTGTTAAACTTGCACGGTATTTTTTTTCCATCAAAAAGCAGTGTTTAAGCAGCACACGAAATTCTGTTTTTTTTCATTGTTTTAAAAATCGCTTTAGTTGCGTTAGCATTGAGTTGTCATGAAACAAGTATAATATGTTTATGCTTCCTAAAAATAACATGGATTTTTTGTTAGCGGCGCCCTCTATATTCCAGTCCTTATAATAATAATAATAATAATAATGATAATAATAATAATAATAATAATAATAATAATAATAATAATAATAATAATAGTAATAATTGTTGGCGCTACAGTCCATAGAGGGACCAGCGCCTACTGCGCTACTGTTCTCTCACGAGTGGAAGGGACCTACAGTTCTTTGCCGACTCCGAACGGCGAAATTTGAGAAGCTTTTTTCTATATGTCAGTCCTTATGTATAACTAATTGAGTGATGTGTTACATGCAATCATTCTTTCATCACTCTCATTAAAAGTAATTTTCAAATTCCAATTTGTTTTATAAAAAATAGAATTGGCCAAACACAATCATGTTACTCGATCTTATTGATCTTGCGTCTCGGCAAACGCTATATGTAGCATTCAATTTGTTAAAACTTTTTAGGGTGTCGTTTTTAGGTTTTATGAAATAATTAAAAAACATGACTTTTTTTAATTATCATGAATTTTTCTTTGTTCGAGATAATCTCCTGAAATTATAATTCAATTATGATTTCCAGCATATGGCCGCCACTGCTGACTTATCTTGAGTTTCAATTTTGGATAGGTGGTCACGACTAACGACTCCATATATTCTTACAGGAAATTGTCAACTGGACCGTGATCCAATGATGTGACAAGGTGTGATTTTTTCAGGTTTATAATCTTAAAATAATACAAAGAACAGATGATTATCTCGAATTGACATGAAGTTAACTTTTTCGATACATATATTACTGGCACGATTGTAACAGAAGACCACCACGGATAGTTTGGATATTTTCCGAACTTTTTGTTGACATTTACAAAGATTTGTGGTCGTATGTCGGCAAAAAAGCGACGGATGTTGTCCACGAAGTGGTCATACCGAGCTTAATGTTGTAGTCTAGCGACTTCACATGTCGCCCCCAGGTATGAATCAAGGGGTGCTAAGATGCAGAGTCTTGTGGACCAACCCATCGGATCGTACAACTAGACGCTAACAGTTTTGGCACTAGCGTTATGACCTAAAGAGTTGACTTCGTGAAAAAAGAGATCCTGCACATTATGGTTGTTCATTTGAAGAAAAAAACCTTAGTCATCATGACTCTTAAGCGGTCACCATTGACTGTAAGATTCAGTTGAAAGGAAGTACATGCCAATTAATCCACCAACACTAAGTAGTACATATAAGAGTCATTTTGTAGATGTTACAATACGAAGGTTGCCTTTTATATTTCGGGATTGGGCAACCCTAATGTTGCAATCTGGCAACTGCCAGCTCTGTCGTAAAGTTTGATATTTTTGATGTTATACGTACTCATAACGTTTTGACATACGAGCGCTATTTGTGTTGTTTATAGTAACTTAAAAGATTCATCTCGCCCAAAAAATGGTATTAAATCGTGAAAATTTTCGTGCGACTATTTTTTTACAATTATCGACTTGGATTAACTCAACAACAGTGCATTGATGAACTGAATTCAATATTTGTCGATGAAGCCCCATCAAGGACCAGTGTTTATCGATGGTATGGTGAATTAAACCGAGGTCGTAGTTCACTCCAAGACGAATTTCGAAAAGGTCGTCCAGAATCAGTTGTTGTTCTGGAAACCATTGATGCTGTCCGCCAACTGATATTGCAAGATCGTCATGTGACCTATCGTGAGATTGAGACAACCTTAGGCATTTGTGGGACCAGGATACATTCAATATTGCATGAACATTTGACAGTCAAAAAAATTTGTTCGCCTTGGACCCCACACAATTTGTCAATCGCTCAAAAAGAGGCTCGCGTCGATTGGTCGCAAGAAATGCTCCAAAAATATGATCGCGGTGCCTCGAAACACGTCTATGATATCGTGACAGGTGATGAATCGTGGATTTATGCATATGAGCCCGAAATTAAACAGCAGTCGACTGCATGGGTGTTTCAAATTGAGCCGAATTTAACAAAAGTTGCTCGCGCACGAAGCACTTCCAAGCAAATTGTCGCCTGTTTTTTTGGAAAAACTGGAAAAACCATTAGAATAACGCAGAACAGTCAATTCTGAGTGGTACGCAACCATTTGTTTCCCAGTTGTCTTCCAAGAAATCAGGAAAACCAACCGCCGAAGACGGATCACTCTTCAGCACGACGAGCTGCGAGCTCTCACACATCGGCTTAAACAACTGCATTTTTGAGAACTCAAAACATCGATTTGATGAGTCATGCGCCGTATAGTCCTGACTTGGCACCGAATGACTTATTTTTATTCCCGTACGTAAAAAATATAATTAGACACCTGAAGAAGCGGTTGATGCGTTCAGAATGCATGTTTTGAAGATACTTCAATTAGAGTGGCAAAAGTGCTTCGACAATTGGTTCAAACGCATGCAAAAGTGTATCGATCTTAATAGGGAATATTTTGAAAAACAATAAAGCTATTTTCGATGATTAATATTTTTTTTTATTCCCTAATCCCGAAATATAAAAGGCAAACTATAAAAACTGTAGGGAACGTTTCTGAGTACCCGATGTCAATGCTTACTTCTTCTAATTCTTCTTCTTTTTGTGGCGCTACAGTCCGGGGTCGACCTGAGCCTCAAACAACATGCCTCTCCAGGCAGTACGATTTTTCGCCAGCTGTATTCAGTTGCGCACTTCAAGTTGGTTAAGGTCTTTCTCCACTTGTGTGCGCCAGCTTAGCCTAGGCCGTCCTCTGTTGCGTTGTCCCAATGGATTGGATTCGAAGACTTTTCGGGCCGGAGCAGTGGTGTCCATACTTTCTACATGGTCTAGCCATCTTAAGCGTTGTATCCGTAGACGCTTGACCAGGCGCATGGCGCTATACAGCCTATAGAGTTCGTCGTTAAATCTTCTCTTCCAGATGTCATCAACGCAAACAGGACCAAAAATCGCACGCAAGACTTTTCTTTCGAAAAGACTAAGGGTTTCCTCATTCGCGTTTTCTAACGTCCAAGTCTCCGCACCACTGACGCTTACTTCTTAGCGAAAGAAGTTATTTTTGAGCATGGTTTCTTTTTTCTTTCCCGTTGACGAAATCACTGGAACACACCAGAGCATTTATTTTCCTTCTCTTCCTTCATTTCAAGCCACTGCCCAAAGTCATCGCTTGATTATTCCCTTTTATCAAAACCCCAAAGATCGTAAGATGTCTCAGTTTTGTTCAAATCAAAGTCAGCTACAAATGTTTCCTTTTCAACCACTCATCGCCTAGAAATTCCAACCACCTCTTGTGGGCTGCGTGAAATTATAATTTCAAGCCTGGACGTGTCTTTAAGATTTTCTGTGCCTTCTTTGACTGTTACATTCCCTTGGTGCTGTCAGTGACTTAAAATATGTGGTGCCTTAAAAATTAAAAGTGTCCGTCTCCGAAATCGAACCATGGACATACGGCAAAGATGGCCAACTATAACTTGAGATGAACAAACAAATTGGTTGCCGGTGCTCAAGATCCAACCAAACTCCAATTACAACGCCATCCTACTGCTTGCCCACTAGCCATCTGAGATGTCAGGTCCTCTAATTGACCTCTCTGTGAGCGCACTGATTGTCGAGTGTTTGCACAGCCACTTACCCAGTCCCAGTCGTGTTTGAGCCTGAAATGAAGATCCACTTATGTACGTCTTACCTTCGATATTGATTGAGGAATTATCAAGGCTAATCAGCTCTAATGAAGACGAACTTGTGGGGTGACGAGCCACGGGATGAATCTTTCACAGTTTTTCCCGTACGACCCACTAGAAGCTGATTAGAAGTGTAAACTAGGTCTAGCATGTCTTCCATAAACTTCGGAGTGCGGATTAATGAAAACCGACTTGGCCGTCAATTCGAACAGACGTGATTTGGTGGAGTCAGTTAATCCGACAGTTCTTGGCGTCACACATTCCCTGCCACCCGCTGCGAAAAAAAATACACACAGCTCCTAAGCTCCAACATGCGTGCCCTGGCACGGTAGCTGCGATGTGCACATCTCTGATGGACCCCATCCACCGTGACCGTCACCGTATCGCGGCAATCATTCGCATGAGCGAAACCCGCCACTGAGCGTGGATAGGATCAAATGTCAACGCGGATCGGCGCGGCGTACCTGGCGCATATTTCAAATCGGATCTTCCCGGGGACAGGCTACAGCTTCGGCGAGGTTTCACTTCACTATGCTCTGTAAATTATAAGGCAGGCGTTGTGCGCCTGAGGCCGCGTTGTTGTTCTGGGTAAACAGCGGGCGGCGTCAATGGTTCAATTCGTCGTCGTGCTGGTCGTTAGTTCTCCGTTTGCCATTGTAGGATGCAACCGGAGGCAACTACTGCGACTTGCAGTCGGTAAATATGCCGCTACCTGTCAGCGATGCCGATAATACCTCAGGACGAGAGCCAACGTCGTCGGGATGGTTGGCGGCACAGAAGCGACCCACCGCCGTAATCCAATCAAATACTCGCGACGCGAATTCCTTTCTGCCACATTTGCGGCGGCGGCGTCTAGATGCTGGAGTCTCGCAGGAGAGCTTTGTCGCTCGCTGTTACCATCACTCTGTGCTTTCGGCTTCCCCTGGGGATAAGAAAGATATACCTGGAGGCGCAGCCTGCGTGCAGGTAAATTCCAAATCCACCCGATGACTCCTTTATCGCAGTCATAATGTGGACAAACATTGAGTAGAATGCCTGGAATGCGGCGTTATCACGGCAGACGCAGACCGAGGGCTCATAAAGTGGAGAGGCCACGGAACGGAGCGAAGGCTCGCCGGACGCACGGCGATGATGGCGATGATGATGATGATTCGTTCGCCGGTTTATGACCGGTGGACAGGTTTTTCTCGCTCCCTAATGAGTGTGTGGCCAGGGGTTGGATAGATCGGGACGTCTACAAAGAAGGTACGAACAGACAGCGATGGGCTAATGGCAGGCAGCGCCCGGTCGCCGCGGGAGTGAGCGGAGGCGCGCACAATAAACTCAGCGCCGTCGTCTTGGTTGATTTCGGTATCCTACTCCACGCTCGATCGCTCATTTGTAGTGTTTACTCACTACAGGTCGCAATAACTCATCGAGCGGACTACCATTATCACCGTGTGGAAGATTTACGCTCTTCGCAATCTTACCGGGCTCGGGTTTGGCGTCGAAATGGGTGCGCCTGTGCCATGCGCAACTCGGCAACGTGGGACTTGGTATAGCAGACCTCAGAGCCATGACTAATCAAAATGTCGGTGTCAATGGCTTAATCCAATTTCCCGCAAAACATTCCCACGGAATTCACTTGTTCCCGCCACGCTCCTTCCATCAATAATGGACGCCCAAGTCAACCTGCAACAATTGAGGACGCAACACCCTTGCGCTCATCAAAAAATCAACCGCCCGAGGGTGTGAAGGGTATTATCCTCGCGTCACATGCGCCACGGCTAAAGGAAACATTAACCGACATATTACCCAAGAAGGACGCTTAAAAAAGTTCCAGCGCCCCGCAGCTGAGAAATCGCCCAGCCACCACCACCACCATGACCGTGACTGTCTCCGGCTTCCAGCTGCCACACGGAACGCACACAAAAAAGTGTCGATTTGGTGGTTTCCCGCCTGGTGTCACTTAAAAAAGTCACACACAGACGACCACGGGCGTCGTCGCTTCCGTCATTGGGAGATTGAAAAACTTCCACAATTTGCCGACGAAAATCGCAGTCACGTGGCCGGAGGAACGCCAATATGCGGCCGGCACGTGGCCGAACAATCGAAACAATTTGGTTAAATTTCGGAGACTTCCTCAGCGGCGAGTGCCGTCGCCGTCCCAGAGGGGGAGGCGCAAGCGCTCAACTCCTGCCGGAATGACTTCTGAAGCACAATAACTAATAAATAGTGTCCTTCCGCTGGCTGGCACAACCCATACCCACGACAGCAAATTGATAGAGTAAACACAGCCGTTCGCAAGTGGTTTCTGGCGCATCCTTGAGGGGGGTGGAATGTCATGGGCCGCCGGGAATCTGTGTCATCTTCATAATCATTCATCAAGCGGACTGCCGCGGAACACCCCGGATGATTTTCGGCTTGGACTCTGTCCTCCCTGGATCCGGTCACGTGCAGCTGGAGCGCGGCACGTCGAGGACTCTCGAGGACCGAGACATTGTTGATTTTAGTGGAAATTGCTGTTGCCATGGATAATTCGGAACACACGCGAGTGAGATGCAATGAAATGTCAACAGTTGCGAATGACGGTGCCCACAGATGTCAATATGTTTTGGTTGATCATTTGATAGAGAGGGGACGCCTGCCGATGAAAAGATCTCAGGACATAGCTACCTGTCATAAGAGTAAAAGAGATAGAATCAGTTTTCTTCAAACTTTTGAACAGGTACTGCTTTCAGACAGTCCTCTCACGAAGTCCTAATGGTGAATCTTTGTTTATTGCATTGTCCAGCTACATGGGCTACTGGTTTGAGGGAAGTGTGTGAATTCTGAGCTCTTCAGTGACAGCAAGTTGATTTTAATTCAGTACGCGGCGAGTTTTCTCTGCGATAATAATAATTGTTGGCGCGACAGTCCACAGAGGGACCAGGGCCTAGCTTGCTCATCAACCACTCGTGTTGTGCGCGCTACTGTTCTCTCACGAGTAGAAGGGACCTACAGTTTGTTGCCGACTCCGAACGGCGAAGTTTGAGAAGCTTTCTTGGACAGTTTTTACTCTTTGAGTGTTGACAGCAGATCGAAAGAGTTGGTGCAGTGAAAAATTGGTGTTGAGCTGGGAGTCGAACCTAGACCCTTCCTCGTGGGAGCGTCGCACAGTGGGACAGAAATGGCCGTTTGACGGCGATAATTATAAGCCCTTTAGTTGAGTTAACCAAAATATATTTTTCTAAAGGATTTGGTTGTGCTGAATTCAAATAACTGTAACTGCTCAGGTTTCCGAAAGAACCGTTATAACATTTTAAAAATGATACTTGTTTGGTAGTTTTTGCGAAGTAAGGGGTTGGATTTAAAAAGTAAAGTAAACAATCATGAACTTATTATTTTTATTTATTCTGCAGCCAATTTAAAATAAAATTATATAACAAAATTAACAGTTTATTTACTTTTTAAATTAAAATTTTGGAAGAACAGTATAACTTTACTTTGAGACTATTTACAAAGTTCGAAAATCTGAAAATAAAATATTTTGTGTATCTGGGTTTTAAATAAAAGTAAAACATTTTATTTACATTTTCAAGATTTAATTTACAAATTATTCTGAGTCCGAAAAGTAATCGCAGTCAATTTGAGGTTGTTTGTCTAAATCGGCTTAAAAGAACATATCAATAGCTTCAGTATCAAATGGAACTTCTTATGCAGACTTCCTTACTCTCTGGTTTGTAATAAATAGATCTGAAGGTAATATATCATATCATAATATCTGTAAGGGTCTTGTCTAGATGTTTTTCGACTAAAATTCTCTCTATACTTTTTAAAATCCTTATTGCTTGCTTCTAATGCTTCCTCACTTAATTCACCAATTGGTAACGCACTCTGAGAAACTATTTCATGCCCATGTATCAATATCTTGTGAACTGAAGTACTCATATAATACCAAGGATACGGCGATACAAACAATCTCGCAGTTTCAAGGCAATAATTTTTAAATTTTGGCACATCTATATTAAATCCGCTGGATAAGCACTGCACTGTGGTCGCCGTGGCGTAGTGGGTAGAGTGCGACGCTAACACGCCGAAGGGTCTAGGTTCGACTCCCAGTTCAACACCAATTTTTCTAATACTTCACGGCACCAACTCTTTCGAGCTGCTGACAACACTCGAAGAGTAATAACTGTCTAAGAAAGCTTCTCAAATCTCGCCGTTCGGAGTCGGCAAAAAACTGTAGGTCCCTTCTACTCGTGAGAGAACAGTAGCGCGCACAACACGAGTAGTTGATGAGCAAGTTAGGCCCTGGTCCCCCTTTGGACTGTAGGGCCAAGGATTATTATTATTAAGCACTGCAAAATTATGTGAAATTTTTTTATCAGATTTACGTCTATACCTGTTATTTCGCTTGATTTGAATGCGTTTTTAAAAAAGCGCCTGGCCACATTTCCAGTGTTCGTATTGCCATAGCCTGGCTTTGGTCGATCAATTTTCAATCCCAATTCCGTTTCGAAAGCTTCTTGAATGCAAAACTTGTTTTGGGTCACACAATCTTCTGTAGCTTAAGATGTACGCCATTATTTAACAGGCAACTTATAAGCAACGTGGAGCAAGCATTCAAACATTTTTATCCACGCGTGAAGAATGGATATTCCAAATGATAAAAATTGTTCTCAAAAGTCCTAAATTTACTATTCAAAAATATTTCAAAGGGCTCCTGTCTTTAGCAAGAAAAAAAATTAATTTTGACATCTTGAATATAATAAAAATGGTTCAATATTTTCGACACTTACACTGTGCACTTGTACTTGCACTTGCATTTTTGGAATTGTATCTATATATAATAATATGTGTAAAATAAATAGGCTACGAGAAGGCTCTTCAGCATAACGTGCCGATATTATTTTGCGCAACTTAAAATAGGTTGCATTTCCGGTATTCGGATGTTTTTTTTATGACAAGATGCATTTTTATTATTATGTTGTTTATTACTTTTATGACTAATGCAATAAAGATGTTGTGCAATGAATATGAAGCGCCTACCTGACCATGGGAAGAAGTTATTAGCAAAATCAATAATGTTACCATTATTCTAAACAGGGCTGTATATACACAAAAAAATTAAAAAAAAATAGTTTAGGCAAACATCGGTGACTTTTGACTTCGGTAAAGAAATGATTAAGCTAAAAAAAATAAATTCAAATTTAGCTCGATGTTTGCCTATTCAAAAAGTACCGTTATTTAAAAACAACTTTTAAGTTCTTGTAATCCGCCATTTTTTTGGGCTAACGGTACTTAATAACGGAGTGAAAACTAATTGTATTCAAAGAACATATTCTTTTTGATAAATTCAATCCAAAACATTTGTTACAAACACTTGTTTTTTAATGTACCAACTGAACAAAGTTGCGTCAAGTACTTTTGAATGAACGCAATGGTGTAACTTTCCAAAACGCAGCTATGCGAAACTGGAACCCATCCAAACCCAATCGTCAGGAACGTAGGGAGCTCCTACGAGAAGGTCGAAAATTGGCTGTATGATTGGTTTGCTTTAAGAGACGAACAATTTTACTGTCGTGGTATTCACAAATTGCCAGAAAGGTGGTCAAAATGTGTAAAAAAAAAATTACGGTCAAATATTCATGCAATATTGAATGGTCCCACTAATGCCTAAGGTTGTCTTAATCTCACGATAGGTCACATGATGATCTTGCAACATCAGGTGGCGCACAACATCAATGGTTTCCAGAACAACAACTGATTTTGGACGACCTTCACGAAATTTGTCTTGGAGTGAACTGCAACCTCGGTTGAATTCACCATACCGTCGATAAATACCAAAAATTTAATTAAGTTCATCGATGCACTATTGTTGAGTTAATCCACGTCGAAAGTTGTAAAAAATAATCGTACGAAAATGTTCAAAATTTAATTCCATTTTCTGGGCGAGATGAAACTTTTAAGTTACTGTAAACAACACAAATAGCGCTTATATGTCAAACCGTTCTGAGTACGTATAACCTCAAAAATGTCAAACTTTATGATAGAGCTGGCAGTTGCCAGATTGCAACACTAGGGTTGCCGAATCCCGAAATATAAAAGGCAGCCTTCGTACATCATCCATAGGGATGTGAGGTTCAGTGGCATATTTAATTTTGGTGTTCCTATAAAAACAAACAGAAGGTACAGAATAAAACTGCAAGACTCTCGCTTCTCCTTTGGTGTTGGTACCGCACTTTATGCAATCTTATTCTAAAACAAAGGTTAAGCCAATATAAGTCTTTTTCGTGTTACCTTCTGAACACAATTCCTAAGAAGAAAGTGTGAAACTCTAGAGTCAATATCAAACTCACAATCTTTCAAAACTTCTTCCTAACATTAAATAAGTCAAGCGTGAACTAGGCCTTTCCTCGCATTAAAACAGGGATGGCTTTAAAAAGTGAAGCGGTTATCTAGGGCACAAAAATTGATAAATACACGTTTGCCACAGTCAAGAGTGGATACACCGAATGGGTCTGAGGCAGATGACAACAGTAACTTTGGACGGAGCCAAGTCTGCTGAATACGGCGGGTGAGGTAGCTGCTTCCAGCCAAGTGTTTTGATTGTATCCTGAACCGGTTTTGCTTTGTGTGCAGGTGCATTGTCATGGAGAAAAATTACCTTGCCTTGTCTTCTGGCCCATTCTGGTCGTTTCTCGATCAATAATAATAATAAATTTTGGCGCTGAAGTCCAAAGGGAGACCAGAGCCTAGCTTGCTCATCGACTTCTCGTGTTGAGCGCGCTACTGTTCTCTCACAAGTAGAAGGGACTTACCGTTTTTTGCCGACTCCGTACGGCGAAATTCGACAAGTTTTCTTAGACAGTTATTACTCTTTGAGTGTTGTCAGCATCTCGCAAGAGGTGGTGCCGTGAAAAATTCGAAAAATTAGTGTTGAGCTGGAAATCGAACCTATACCCTTCGGCGTGTGAGCATGGCACTCTACCCACTACGCCACGGCGGCCAAAATCGATCAATGCAAGGTACAAATCGATCATTTGTTGTCGGTAGCGATAAGTAATAACGGTTTCACCAGGTCTTAGGAACTCGTGGTACAGCACACCTTTCTGGTCCCGCCAAACACACAGCATTGTCTTCTTGCCGAATCGATCAGGTTTTGCAGTCGATGTTGATGGTTGTCCCAGATTAACCCATGATTTTTCCGTTCAGGATTCTTGAAATAAATCCATTTTTCATCGCCAGTAACAATCCGATGCAAAACCGATTTTCTTTCGTGTCTTTGAAGAAAGTGCGTTTTTTCGGGTTTCCATCTGTCTTTCATTCAATTCATGTGGCACCCATTTTCCGCACTTGTGGATCTTTCCCATAGCTTTTAAACGGTCACAAATTGTTTGTTGTACAACATTCGACATTGCTGCCATTTGCTTTTGACTCAAAGTGTCATCTCCATCCAATATCGTTTGCGATTCGGCGTCTTCAAACTTTTTGGTGGTCTTCCACGTTCTTCATTTCTCACATCAAAATCATTATTTCTGAACCGTTGAAACCATCTTTTGCATGTTTCTTCTGATAGAGCATGATCACCATACGCCTCGACAAGCATTCGATGCGACTCTGCAGCACTTTTCTTCAAATGAAAACAAAAAAATAATGTTTTCCGCAAGTCATCACTTTCTGGTACAAAATTCGACATTTTTAACACGATGAAAAAATATGACGTATGTATGATCAGTTTAGTATATATGGTTAGTCAGTATGATCATTTTAATTAAGCTGTACATGATGTTTAAATCTAACATAAATGGAAATGCACTGTATAGCGAAGCGTCGATAATATTTTTATTCATCAAATCTTTTCAGAGGGGGCTTGGGTCTGTCCACACAAGGTAACCTCGTTAAACGCGCTCAACAAGACGAGCTGCTTTTTTCGTAAGTGCACAGGTCAAGATGACATACAGCCTTCCCTATCGAGACATTTGTATCTTGACGCTCACTATATATAAAAACAACAACTCTCTTCTAAAATGTTCGGCTTTTTTCTCAAGCTCAGATTTGCATTTTTGTTTGAAAGCAAATTACAGCTGAAGCCCGTCGAATGTGACCAGCATTTGTTTATAGCGATTATGCACCGATGGATAAATCATACAGAGATTGGTTTCCACGATTCCGAGAGATTTGGGGATCACTGATTCGGGTCTTTTGAAGAAAACGAAGAGTGGCTTTAAGAAAGAAGAGTCACCAAATCGTTGAATTTCGAGTATTTTGAACTTTTTTCCTCAATTCGACTTCTGACTTCTGATGGACATTTGTTGAAAGTAAACATAAAAACAGAACATCGAATTTATTATACACAAAAGCAGGTGTTGGTCTTGTTTAGACTTGAATTTGAATTTTGAAATAGATTAAATAATGCTGCTGGTGTTCAAATATTGTTTCCAACATTCGTTTCTAGTAACCTTTCAAAAGACAAAAGACACCTTGCGTTAGTGATTTGGAAACAGTAATGGGTAAAAACCGTCTTCTTCTTAATGTAGCGATACAGTCCGGGGTCGACCTGGCCTTCAACCAGAATGCCTCTCCAGCTATCACAACCCCTCGCCAGCTATCTCCAATTACGCACTCAAAGTTGGTTGAGGTTCTTCTCCGCAAGCGTGTGCCATCTCCAACTATGCCGTCCTCTATTGCGTTGTCTCAAAGGCACGGATTCGAAGACTTTTCAGGCCGAAACAGTGATGTCCATACGCTCTACTTAGTCCAGCCGTCTTTAGCGTTGTTTCTGAAGACCCTTGACCAAACGCATGCCGCCGTACAGCCCATAAGGTTCGTCGTTTGCATTTTCTCTTCTAAATGCCATCAACGCACACTGAACCGAAAATCACATGCAAAACTTTTCTCTCGCAAAGACTTTTAGTAACGCGAGTAGATGGATGGGAAGGAATCCCAAAAGGAAGAAATCCCAAAATGTTTTCAACAATTCAACCTATTCGGGATGTGGCAACTCCAAACATTTTTCTGAAATTGTAAAAATTTGAGACTTTCAAATTTTCATGTCTCTTCAGACTTTCTTTATATTCTTCACTGTTAGCGGCTCTTGGAGATTTTATAAATTTCGGGACTTGGTACTGAATTCCCAGCCTTGGGAATAAGCAAACAGTTGCGAACTTGCGACTCCAGCAAATCAAGCTCTTACTTGAAAATTTCCCTGTCCCTGTGAGACACACATTGCAAGACAGTGTCGACAAATTTACAACTCTAACAAGTCTCTCGCTCACATTAAACACATCCCTCACTTAGAGAAGCCCTTTCGAAAATTGGTTACACAACAAGCAACCAAGTAAAACCCCTTTAACCTCCAAAAATTCAACCATATGTCCTTACACATCCCGAATCTCATAGGTGCCGAAAAAAACCCAACACATAAACTCACACTTCTGCTAAATTGACTGGAATCGAATTAAGTCCTGTAAAATGTGAAAATTGATGTCCCAGTCGAGCGCGGTGCCTCCCTTGCCAATTAAACTCTTTATCACAGGAACCAAAGTAATTGTAGTCTTCCGTGTGGAACTCAGGCGAGCGGAATAAATGTTGCCACACTCCTCCAGACGCCAGACACACCCCGAATGCGCCAAATCAACTGGAAGACGTGACTTTCAATTGGGACCGGAGGTGCCGTTGCCGCCATTTCATTCCACACACAAACGCTCCGCCACCCATTATCCTCTATTTACACTGCAGAAGTAATAAAATGAAAAAAAAAAAAAAACAAAAATATTATTGTCCTTCGCGCACAACAGGCCGAGTGCCCTACCGCCGCGTATGTTATGATTCGTGCCTAATCGGTCAGCAAAAATCTGCCAGTTCGAGTGTGAATAGAGGCGAAGACGCTACACCACGGATGCGCCCAGCGCCAGCGACAGCGGCATTCGTGTAGCATTGGCCAACCAACAGCGGATGCGATTGCTTTTGAGATCCATGCTCGATGATAAGTTACACTCGGCCGCACAGCCATTGTGCGTGCGAAGTCAAACGATTGGCGAACGACACACCCCCTTTTTGAGGTGGAATTAAGGAAGCCCAGGATTATGGGATGAATGAATTGCCGGCGTAATTGGCGACGCGTGCGCTTCATTGGGAATGCATTCTTTTTTTGTTTTGGCTGCGTTGCGACAATGCGGCCCACTTGCTGTGTTGATTCGATTTGATGTGCTTAGGGCACAAGTGAGCGAGCGCGTCTGTGGAGTGGAGTGTTTTGCCAGCGGCAGTTACGAGTGTTTGCAAACGTCGTTATGCACTTTTGGTCAATTGGAGGTTGGTTTTAAATTTAGGAAGGGAATGGCTATAGACAAGAGGATAATCGATTGAAGTGTGTGACGTCAGCTTCTACTTGACTTACCATTCACCTCTTGTCCGCAAAACACGCTCATCCATAACTGACGCTTGAGAAAACGCATCAATCAAACGCAATGTTTCCTATCCTTGACCGCTCCTCGCACTCATCATACAACGCCCCCCAGATGACGGACCGCAACGCCAATAAAAGTAATCACGGACGCAAGGATAACAGTAATTTCGTGGAGTAAATCAAATCTCAACCGAAGATTATGGGTTTCCCAAATCGCGTTTGCTCCGCAAACACCACCCACTGTCGCCCAGACCGACAGGCCATTAATCAAACTATTAACAGTAGTCACGTCCTGGACCGTAGTCGGAGATGATATCCGTCCGTTATTACTTTGCGCAATAAATTTATTTACCCCCGGCACACAGGCTCACAGGCACATCAAACAGAAGAACAATCTGAAGGATTCGAACACCCGATAATCATGATGTGTCCTGTAATCAACTAATAACGTCCTGGCTCTCTGCTTCCCCTCGCGATCCTTGGACCGATAGCGGGGTGAGTGCTCGCCCTCGTGCCGCAGTATGCATCGCCACTTCATCCCCCATTGTGTGCGGTGCGATTGAATAAACAACACATGTCGCGAAAAAAAAACCAACGCATCACCATCATCCGGAAGACTGCCGAGCCTTAAGTGAATTGAATGCACGGGCGTTGGCGGCGGCGTCAGTGGCCGTGGGTGGGGTGTGCATACACTCGTCCTCGTTGTCGGATGAGGAGGGCAAAGGAGGGAATATCAATCAATTCTTATTAGTTGCATACCCATGACGCGGTGGATTCGCAGGATGACTGCGAGGAAACACAAAGTGCGAGGGTGGTTTCTCGGTGTCTTACTCCGTCTCTCTAAGAGCAACAGTCCTCCAGACAAGCGACAGTCGTCTCCGAAGAGACGGGGAAAGCGCACGGAAAAGTGAACCATATGGCGAAAATGTTTCCCTGTGTGTCTGTGTCCGCATAATTTATTCATATGCGATTACATCCTGTAATGTCCCTGGCCACGGTGCGCTCTGAAGGACCTTTGTAGGATTAAATTAGAGACACGGGATCAGCGAGTGTGCGTGTGGGCATGTGTGAAGTGCCGCCTCGCTGAATGCGCTTTTCGTCCGTAGTCACGGTTAATTATTGTTATTATCCTTGAGCCATAGGGGTGGCGGGTATTAGGCACTAACACTATTCCCGACATCCCCCAGATTACGAGTTTCTATTGATGTCTGTTTGTAGTAAATTGATTTGGTGTTTGCAAATGGTCAGGGGGCAGAGGGATTAGATTTGGGCCGGTTCAGAGCTGCGGCGCTGGATTAAGCGGGATCCATTCCGCAAATTTGTGTCAAATTCGAGTAATTGATGACTGGTCACTGCAGAATTTACATAATTTGCTGCCAGTCGGAGTGCTGGTGCGTCCCTAAATGTGGTGTGCGCCAGTTGCCTGTGGAAGTGGTATGGACAACACGCGCTCATTATGCCTGAGTGTCAGGTTGTTTGGAGTGATTGGAAAATTTCATCATGGACAGGAGTTCATCTCTGTCCAATGGATTTGAGGTTGTGGGTGGATATCATCAACAAAACAGCTGACAGGTTAAGAAGAGTATCAGATGCTTGAGCGGGAAGCATCGACAGTTACATAATGGATGCAATCGTATATCATATGAAATTGGGGACTGAAAGCCGGTAAATAAAGCCCTTTTTGTAACTGCCCACAACTCGAAAGAAGGATCAGTTTCTGACGCAAACTCTCAATGTCTTGGACAGGGGATTAAACTGGCCGATACAAGCGGAAGAATTACAGCATCAGTAAACAAGGGTCCAATAATAGCCCGTAATAAAGATGGGGTGTGAATTGCAATTCGGTTTTGAGTAGCACATTTCAAGTGACAGTGGAAGCCGTGGCGTAGTGGGTAGTGTGCGACGCTCAGATGCCGAAGGTTCTAGGTTCGCTTCCCGGCTGAACACCTCGAATTTGTTCGTCATTATATATAACTGAATTCGGAGTACCCCAAGGTTCCGTTCTCGGTCCTATTCTGTTCAATATCTTTATGTCCGATATACCAATACCTACTGGAAACACTTTTCTTGCTTTGTTTGCTGATGATACAGCCCTGTTCTCATCCAACATCTTAGCTCAGGACACTATAATTTCGTTACAGAATTCACTTGACATTTTTCAAAACTTTTGTAGTAAATGGAAAATAAAGCTAAATGCTGACAAGTCTCAGGCTATGTGGTTCACTAGACGCAGAAAACATCAGTTTCTACCCCAATCAAAACTGCAATTGAACTCTATCAGTATTGAATGGTCTGAAAACTGCAAGTACTTAGGAGTAACTTTTGACAGAAAACTTACTTTTGAAAAACATATTTCAAACACAGTACACAAAGTAAACCTCATGGTTAAGATACTCTACCCCTTTATCAATCGAGAGTCAACGCTTAGTATTGAAAACAAATTATTAATTTTTAAAACCATCTTCCAACCAGTTCTAACTTATGCTTCACCTGTATGGGCAGATTGTGCCAGTACTCACATTAGGAAGCTACAAACTTGTCAAAACAAGGTACTAAAACTAATGTTGAACTTGCCTTGGCTTTTCTCAACTGCAAGAATTCATGAAAGAGCTAATGTTGACACCATTGTATGTCTCATTCATAAATTAAAATACAACTTTCTTATTAAATGTACCCTCTCTGAGAGCGAACTTATCCGCAATCTTCTGATCTAACTAGCCTTATCATAATGTTGGGTTTAGGTGCAATTTAGTTATAAGAATCTGTAGCTGTAAGACTTATAATAAGGGTTTTTGCTTGTAGTTTTTTCCCTTACCTTAATTTTCTTTTCTACTGTTATTATGTTATTATATTATCTGTATCCTCATAGTTGTAAAGAACTGTTGTTCTATATCTCTAAAATACGGTATGCTAATATGTAAATACTTACGAGTTAAACTACAAATAAACTGAACTGAAACTGAACTGAACCTCGAATTTGTTTCACGGCACCATTTCTTTCGAGCTGCTGACAACACTCAAAGAGTATTATCTGTCTAAGAAAGCTTCTCAAACTTCGCCGTTCGGAGTCGGCAAGAAACTGTAGGTCCCTTTTACTCGTGAGAGAACAGTAGCGCGCACAACACGAGTAGTTGTTGAGCAAGATAGGCCTTGGTCCCCCTATGGACTGTCGCGCCAACAATTATTATTATTTCAAATGACAACATTTGTTGAAGAACACATGGGAAAAGAGAATACTATCTGCATAGCCAATGTGTACCACAAAACTCGGACCGGCAATTCTTGCTTTTAACTTACGACTTCTCTCCGTTGTTTGAACAAAGTGGTTTTGAAACTATTCTTTTTTTTATTGTTGTAATGTGCTTACCTTGTTCTTTACTACTTTACTTTTTAACAACGAATCGTTGTAGTGTTCTAAAATTAATGTAGTGGGCAATAGTTCTCTTAGTGGTCACCGTGGCGTAGTGGGTAGAGCGCTACGCTCACACGCCGAAGGGTCTAGGTCCGATTCTCGACTGAACATCAATTTTTCGAATTTTACACGGCACCACCTATTTCGAGCTGCTGACAACACTCAAAGAGTAATAACTGTCTAAGAAAGCTTCTCAAATTTCACCGTTCGGAGTCAGCAAAAAACTGTAGGTCCCTTCCACTCGTGAGAGAACAGTAGCGGGCACAACAGGAGTAGTTGATGAGCAGGCTAGGCCCTGGTCCCCCTTTGGACTGTAGCGCCAACAATTTATTACAATTTATAGTTCCTTAAAGACGGCAGTAGTTTAGTATGACAGTAACACGTCGAAGGTCCCAGATTCAATTTGTGGACTCAACACCTCACATTCATTTGCTGCATCACCCCGTTCAAATTGTTGACATCGATAAAAGAGTACCGTTTGTCGATGAAAAGCTTCATAAGCTTTCCAGTTCGGAGTCTTCAAAAAATCGATCGTCTCTTCTGCTCCAATCCTTCATCGCTTTTTTATTTAATTTAATGTTGTCTCCTAAAAATGTCTTAACTGAACTTAAATGCTAAATCAAAACTGTTTATTTTAATGTTTGTAACAAATCGCATATTTCATTTATTATTATTTCTGTATAAGACAAATAAAAGGTGTCCTTCCATCGCAAATTTAAATTATTTCAAATTAATAAAGGGTGATATTTTATCTATTATCTCTTTGGCAGCACTGGTTTAAATAGCTGACGCACGTTTCGTGTTTTGTTTCACTGTCAAACATCTTCAGTTTGGTCTATAATTTAACCATGAAAATCTTACAAACGAACAGCGCTTGCAAGTTATTGAATGTTATTATCAAACTGCGTGCTCTATTAAGAAAGTTCATCGCACGCTTCTTCCATTTTATGGTCAACAATAGACGAAACTCATTTTTGGCTCAATGAGTAAATAAGCAGAATTGTCGATTTTGGAGTGAATATCAGCCAGAAGCATTGCAAGAGCTACCAATGCATCCAGAAAAAGACACAGTTTTGTGCGGTTTATGGGCTGGTTGCATCATTGGACCGTACTTTTTCAAAGATGATGCGAATCGTAACGTAACTGTGAATGGTGAGCGCTACCGTGAGATGATATTCAACTTTTTTTGTCCAAAATGCAAGAGCTTGACTTGCATGACATGTGGTTTCAACAAGACGGTTCCCATCGTCTCTTCCACTATACCTTCGGCCCGTGCTCTGACTTAATTCCAGTCATTTAAAGGTATAAACAATCCCTTTAGTGTACGCCAATTATAACAAAAAAAACATGCCACACGGCAAACGCAACAATGGACTTGTTGAGAAGGGAGTTTAGCGAAAATTTTATTTCACGTTCGGGACCTGTCAATTGGCCGCCTATATCGTGCGATTTAACGCCTTTAGACTATTTTTTGTGGGGCTATGTTAAAGCGCATGTCTATACAGACAAGCCCGCTTCAATTGACGCATTGGAAGACAACATTGAAGCATTTATTCGTGAGATATCGGCCGAAATTTTGGAAAGAGTATGCCGAAATTGGACTAAGCGAATGGACCATTTGAAGCGCAGTCAAGGTCAACATTTGCATGAAATAATCTTCAAACATTAAATTATAATATATGGACCGTACTATCGATTCAAATAAAGATTACATGCATTTTTCTGAATTTTATGTGTTTTTTTTTCAAGAACTTTCCTATAGCTTTTAAAGAATCACCCTTTATAAACCCATTTGATGTGAGGACCGCCAAGAAGTATACAGGAAAACTTTGGGCAATCCTAAAGGTACTTCTCTGCCCCTGTGTTTACGATGTTATAAAGTAAAGCGTTCTCATTTATAAACACTTCCTCTACCAAAACTTCTTAACGTAAGCTGATTAAGCTCAACTAAACGAGAACAATTCCATAATGTTTATGGCAATTTCCATGCCAAACATACTCGAAACAAGCTTTTTCAAGGCTCTTCTCATCTGCGGTAATATGCAATTGGCATAATTTTTGAACGAATACAGTAAGTCGTTACTGAAGCATTTATTGCCAAACAATGCAAAAAAAGAACACAGAAATGGCCTTCTCCTACGATAGGATAGCTAAAAGTGGAGCAAAAGTAGAATAAGTTTATTGAATATTTTGTTTAGTACGACAGTTGATTTTTATATTTCGGGATGCGAGAAAATAAACAAATACTAATCATCAAAAATAGCTTTATTGTTTTTTAAAATATTCCCCATCAAGATCTATACACTTTTGCATGCGTTTGAACCAATTGTCGAAACACTTTTGCCACTCTGATTAAGGTATCTCCAAAACATGCTTTCTGAACGCATCAACCGCTTCTTCAGGTGTGTCAAACATCTTCATTCGAAAAGCCTTGACGTCTAATTTTATTTGTTACGTACGGGAATAAAAAGAAGTCGTTCGGTGCCAAGTCAGGACTATACGGCGGATGACTCATCAAATCGATGTTTTGAGTCCTTAAAAATGAAGTTGTTTTAGCCGATGTGTGAGAGCTCGCATTGAAGAAGAGTGATCCGTGAAGAGTTATCCGTCTTAGGCGGTTGGTTTTCCTGATTTCTTAAAAGACAACTGGCAAGCAGATGGTTGTGTACCACTCAGAATTGACTGCTCTGCGTTGTTCTAGTAGCACGGTTGGGACATGTCCAGTTCTTCCGAAAAAACAGGCGACCATTTGCTTGGAAGTGCTTCGTGAGCGAGCAACTTTTGTTGGATTCGGCTCAATTTGAAACACCCATACAGTCAACTGCTGTTTACTTTCAGGCTCATACGCATAAATCCACGATTAGTAACCTGTCACGATGTCACAGACGTATTTCGAAGCACCGCGATCGTATTTTTGGAGCATTTCTTTCGACCAATCGACACGAGCCTTTTTTGAGCGATTGACAAATTGTGTGGGATCCAACGCGAACAAATTTTTTTGACGGTCAAATATTCATGTAATATTGAACGTATGCTGGTCCCACTAATGCCTAAAATTGTCTCAATCTCACGATATGTCACATGACGATCTTGTAATATTAGTTAGCGCACAAAGTCAATGGTTTCCAGAACAACTGATTTTGGACAACCTTCATGAAATTCGTCTAGGAGTAAACTACGACCTCGGTTGAATTCAGCATACCATCGAAAAACACTGGTCCTTAATGGAGCTTCATCGCCAAAAATTGCATTAAGTTCACCGATGCACTGTTGTTGAGTTAATCCACATCGAAATTTGTAAAAAATAATCACACGAAAATTTTCATGATTTAATTCCATTTTTTGGGCGAGATGACTCTTTTAAGTTATGGTAAACAACACAAATAGCGCTCGTATGTCAAAACGTTCTGAGTACGTATAACCTCAAAAATGTCAAACTTTACGACAGAGCTGGCAGTTGCCAGATTGCAACACTAGGGTTGCCCAATCCCGAAATATAAAAGGCAACGCTCGTAATTTCACCTTTGTACAAAGTTGAAAGAGATTTTTAAAGAAAACTTTTTGAAAACAAAATATATGCTGTCTTTACAGAACTTTTCGTCACAGGCCACATGGAAAAAAAAAACGAACGAACGTAAGCGATTTATTCTTAAAAGAGTTTTTTCAAATTTGACTGCTTCCAGTCGGTAAACAATTGTTACCCCTTTGTCCTTGTTAGAGAGAATTATAACACGCACGAATCTAAGATCGGTCTGATTTGTCTTGCATCAGCATTTCATTTTTTTGTTGTTTCAACATCAAAACTCAGTGCTTAAATGACATTGTATTGGATATTCCAAGCAGAATTGCTTCCGACTCGTAGAGCTAAAATTATGCTCTACCTGAACTCTTCTTTCGTTAATCCTGCTGTTGGTGCTAAAAGGCGAACGCTTAGCAACCCTGTAGAGCTTACGTTTGTCACCATCGAAGGCTCCGTGATATGTTTGTAATTCGAAAGACAAAAAAATGTATAGTGGTCCAGCCACAATAAGCAGATATACCTGCGAACACTAATATAGAGGTTTCTTGAATCTGAGCTTCCCATTTCGCATAGGATAGGAAGAAGACAGAATATAGATGTTAAGAACTGCATTATTCCAATTTATTGTAACAGCCCCGACAGAAGCGTACGATCACCAACAAAGTGATCTGCCATATGCACCACATAAAGCCGTGCATTTTTAATTCGTCCACTTTTTGAAATTTTGAATCTACCGCTTCGCCACGGGTCTTTAAAACAGTGTTTAAACAGTTTAAAACAGCTGAAAACAGTGAGCTGAGATTGTATAAAAATAATGTGTTGGAAAAAAACTGCAACCCTGTAACGTTATATATAACAGCAACAAGCTTTTTTCATCCGAAGTAAGAAATAAAAAAGCTGTTAAGAACAATTTTTTTTTGCTATTAAACGTAAACTTTTCTTTTTTTGTCTGTACTTCTATTAAGAATTTTAGTTTATGAAAAAAAAATTATTTTGTTTTAAATATAATGGGTGATCACACACAATTCGGAGTCTTGTAAGGGAAGCTTTTTTACAATTAAAATTTTACGTCTCTGACACTACAAAACTTCTTTACAAAACAAAACATCCTTACAGCGTAATTTGTGTCTATAATAATAATAATTGTGGCGCTACAGTCCAAAGGGGGACCAGGGCGTAGTTTGCTCATCAACTGCTCGTGTTGTGCGCGCTACTGTTCTCTCACGAGTGGAAGGGACCTACAGTTTTTTGCCGACTCCGAACGGCGAAGTTTGAGAAGTTTTATTAGACAGTTATTACTCTTTGGTGATGAGCTGGGAATCGAACCTACCCCCTTCGGCGTGTGAGCGTCGCACTCTACCCACTACGCCACGGCGTCTATTCGGCTATACCGAATTCTATTTTGTGTCCCCTTTAAAAATATCCCTTTTCAATTAGATTCTCTAAAATGAAATTCTCTATAGTTCCCTTCAGAAGGATCTCATTTTTCGAATGCAACATTAGTTGTATATAACAAATGTAAAAATAAATTTAACTGTAATAATTTTTCCTAAAATAAAAAATATGACTCCGATTTTGACAAAAATTATTTGCACGTGTGGATAAAAATTGTGCCTATCCAATAACAGCTTTGGGCATACCAACAACAGAAGTGTGTTCAAACAAAAATCTCGAATTGGTAATTTATTTTACTTTTAGAACAATTGTCAATCATTGAAGAAAATAAAACAAAAACAAAAATAAAATTAAAAAATATGTAAAATACGTTTTTAAGACATTCCTTTCTTTGAAATGAAACACACCTTACTAGTCTATAATTTGAAAGAAAGCAAAATCAAACAGAACTTAAAAAACATCCATTCAGTGTTCAGGGCCAGTGTTTGTCGATGGTATGGTGAATTCAACAGAGGTCGTAGTTCACTCCAAGATGAATTTCATGAAGGTCGTCCAAGATCAGTTGTTGTTTCGGAAACCATTGATGCTGTGCGCTAACTAAAATTGCAAGATCGTCATGTGACCTATCGTGGGATTGAGACAACCTAAGGCATTAGTGGGACCAACATACATTCAATATTGCATGAACATTTGACCGTCAAAAAATTTGTTCGCGTTGGATCGCACACAATTGGCAATCGCTCAAAAAAAGGCTGGTGCCGATTGATCGAAAAAAATTGCTCCAAAATGACATCGTGACAGATGATGAATCGTGGATTTATGCGAATGAGTCCGAAAGTAAACAGCAGTCGAATGCATGGGTGTTTGAAATCGAGCCAAATCCAACAAAAGTTGCTCGCTCACGAAGCACTTCCAAGCAAATGGTCGCCTGTTTTTTTGGAAAAACTGGACATGCCGCAACTGTACCACTGAGTGGCATACAACCATTTGTTTCCCAGTTGTCTTCCAAGAAATCAGGAAAACCAACCGCCGAAGACGGATCACTCTTCACAACGACAATGCGAGCTCTCACACATCGCCTCAAACAACTGCATTTTTGAGCACTCAAAACATCGATTTGATGAGTCATCCGCTGTATAGTCCTGACTTGGCACCGAATGATTTCTTTTTATTCCCGCACTTAAAAAAAAAATGAGAGGTCAACGTTATTCGACACCTGAAGATGCGGTTGATGTGTTCAGAATGCATGTTTTGAAGATACCTCAATCAGAGTGGCAGAAGTGCTTCGACAATAGGTTCAAACGCATGCAAAAGTGTATAGATCTTAATAGGGAATATTTTGAAAAACAATTAAGCTATTTTCGACGATTAGTATTTGTTTTTGTTCCCTTATCCCGAAATATAAAAGGCAACCCTCACCACGTGGTCGCCGTGGCGTAGCGGTTAGAGTGCTAGGTTTCGACTCCCAGCTTAACATAATTTTTTCGAATTTTACACGGCACCGCCTCTTTCGAGCTGCTGACAACATTCAAAGAGTGCTAACTGGCCAAGAAAGCTTCTCAAATTTTGCCGTTCGGAGTCGGCAAAAAACTGTAGGTCCATTCTACTCGTGAGAGAACAGTAGCGCTCACAACACGTGTAGTTGATGAGCAAGCTAGGCCCTGGACTGCAATTATTATTATTATCAACCCTCGTATCGCAAATGGAAATGAAGACAGAGTTGCTGAGGGTTTTTGAAATTTTGCTCCTCTTTTTTTACCTATTTCCCATTAAATTTCAGCAATTTATAATAACATCAATATTTTTTACCAGAAACCAAGTTAGAATGTTTTTTGCTGTGTGCTTTAAATCATTATCTTGCTGAAATCTGCAAATACATGCCTTTTCGTTTGCAGATTTCAGCAAGATAATGATCCAAGGACAAACGGCAACATTGTCTCTTTCAAAATATTTTTAGAAGAGATAATGTTGTCTCTTTTTTTTGGAGAAGAATGGAATGAAAAAGATCCCCACACCATTCTGCTGACCATCCATGCTTCAGAGTTTTGTAACAGTAGCGTGAATCGAGTCTATTTCCAACTAGTCGTCTTACGCAAAGCAAAGTTCTCAAACATTTAAACAAAAAAAATATTAGCAAAGCATTTATTCTAATTTGTTAATTTTTTTTAGTGAAAACATTTGTTTCGAAAACATCTGAGAGACCATCTCGTATCGCACCCCTTTAGCGATTTAAATTCTAATAGCACAAATGTGTTAAGTCAAATCAATTTCTGGTTAAACGGCTGTTTAAGTTGACAAAGAAAAATGTCTCCGATTTTCGAGTGTTATCGGAACACAAATCTAACTTAATTTGGCACCACTCGGACGGGGTTTATAATAAAATAATTTGAATAATCATCGTCTATTCACGGAGCGTAGCTGCTTAGTTTCAAACATTTCATTCACCGTCTGGAGACGATTTTCTGTATTCCAAATTTAACCAAATGAAGCTTGAAATTTGAAGTTTATTATGCGACCGCATAAAGTTCAACAAGTTCAACAGTCGCCATATTTGATTTATTCTTTAGCTTTCCTTGATGGGCAACGCGAACAGACGCGACTCTTTCCTCTGGTGAAATGATAAATCGACTATTGTTAAATAATTTCATTCGTTAAAAATTGGGAAACACAAAAACTGCAAAAATCATTTGATAAGATCAACACTCGAACAGGCCCTTGGCTGCAGAAAGTTGCGCCCAAATTCGAATAGCTTTGTCTGCCATTTTACTTTCCCACTCCCAAACGTGGCACATAGGCCTCCCTATCAGATGTACACACCTTCTTAGACATGGGTTATCACAGTCGAGCTGTCACATAAATCACAAAGCATTTTCGGATCGAATTAGAATTTCAAATTCGCTCCTCGTTCCCATTGGTTGCCCGCTCGGAGCGGTGTGCTTTGAGCTAAACCCGGCATCCCACTCGTAATGGCCACCCTTGCGGCAGATAGCTATCTGTCAAATTTGAATTTGAAATTCAGCGCGGCGGTGGCGGTGGCGTTGATTGGACGATGAATTCCGGGCCAATTAGCCAGCACTCGTCAACTGGTCCCAATTAAGAGGCGATAAGCAACTGTCCCGCACACTCGGCTTTCGATTGAGATCTTGTTTAAAAATAGTCCGGTGCCGCGTCAATCCTTCTCTCCAGCCGCAGATCCACCTCAGCTGACTTCCATCAGTCAACCGTGTGAAAGACGATGCCGAAGAAACGCATCGACTCGAGGGCGGGGAGAAGCAATTTTTCGGCTACCCTTCCTGCTTCCTAATTGCTCCTACTCAAATTCACTCCCAGGCCGCATTGTAATTCGACGACAACACGACACAGCGGAGGTCATCTGTTTGGCATTCATTTCAAGCACTCAGGGCTCTCGTCCGCGAAACCGAATGCTCTCGCTCTCAAGTGGTTGCCCACCTTCGGCAGACGAGTGACGACAACAATTCGTCGATTGAGCATTTGCCAAATCGTCACTGGCACCCGGGGTTTTGGGGTAATTTGAGACGGTAGCGCCAGCTGGACGATTCCGAAACCGCTGTTCTGTCGCCTGCAAGGACCCCGAGTTCAAGTGTTGTCCTTGCGGTCCAAAAATACAAGCCCGTCGAGTGCCCTTCAGCAGGAGTGTATTAAAATTGTATTTTTATTGCGCTCAAGAGCCGATCAAGCACTCTTGCGACGTCGATCGAAGGGGTTGCAGATGCTCCGAGCACTGGAAACGCAGCTGGATCTGTGAGCCCTACTCTCGCACGGTTAATGTTCGCCTTATCAGCAAAGATACGCATGGAGATTTCGTGGAGAAATTTATGTTCGCTTATCGAGCGGATTCGTTAATGAAATTTGTCTCGGTAAATTGGTTAATCGTATTCGAGGGGAATTAATGTTCGGATAAGGCGGTCGATGATTGGGTGTCTCGACAAGTCTGTGACTCACGGAAATCCTACACTCACCTGATAAGTGATGATGGGTATTTGTTGTTGGTTGGGTTTCGGAAATCTACAGCATGCCTTTTTTGGGTGGGCAGAATTCTCTGCTGCGCGATGACCAGCTGTGGAAATAAAAGTTTGGGAAGTGCGTAGGATCTATGCACATAAGGGAGGACGAGCTGATGTGGTGGCGTTAAGTCCATAATTTAGGGAATTTTCTGTACACTTTGAGAAAGCGTTTTGAAACATAGGCGAGGTCGATTCAATTGTTGGGTAGGAAAGAACTTAATAACTTCGGGACATATAGGGGGCGTCACCATAGTCGACTATGGATTTTTTTTTTAGTGGCTTAGTGGCTTAGTGGCTTAGTGGCTACTAAGTGGCCGCCATGGCGTAGTGGGTAGAGTGTGACGCTCACACGTAGAAGGTCGGGGTTCGATTTCCGTCTGAACACCTCGAATTTTTCAGGGCACTACCTCTTTCAATTTACTGACGACACTCAGTCAGCTATACAGTGTGTTCATAAAAATAGCAGTGCTTCTCAAAACAGACAAGTAATTTTCTATTTATTCAAATTGTTTTATTAATTTTTCAAAAAACGTATACAAATGAAATCAACAATATGAAATCATTATTATTTGCAGCTTACCATTAGTACTTTGTAGCAAAGCCTTTGTCTTTTATCACTGCGCTACATCTTTGTGGCATTGAGTCCACCAGACTCCAACATCTCTTAACTGGTATAGCTTCCCATGAGTCCTGCACTACCTCCCACAATTCCTTGGCGTCTTTTGGTTTATCCTCATGGACATAATAATAATTGTTGGCGCTACAGTCCAGAGGGGGACCAGGGCCTAACTTGCTCATCAACTACTCGTGTCGTGCGCGCTACTGTTCTCTCACGAATAGAAGGGACCTACAGTTTTTTGCCGACTCCGAACGGCGAAATTTGAGAAGCTTTCTTAGACAGTTATTACTCTTTGAGTGTTGTCAGCAGCTCGAAAGAGGTGGTGCCGTGAAATATTCAAAAAATTGGTGTTGAGCTGGGAATCGAACCTAGACATGGACAGAATTTTTAAAATCGCCCCACAAGTTCTCAATGGGGTTTAGGTCAAGGGATTGTGCTGGCCACTCCATAACGGTTATTCTTTTTTCATCAAACCAAGATTTTGCCCGTTTTGACGTATGTTTTGGGTCACTATCTTGTTGATATACCCAAACTAGTGGCATTTTCTCCTCGGCACATGGCAGCAAAATTTTAAAGTACTCAGCACCGTCCATTCGGTAACGAACTCACCGACACCGGGACCTTCGATTAAAAAAAAGGTTTTACACAAGGCGACGCACTGTCATGTGACTTCTTTAACATCATCCTCGAGAAGATCGTGCGTAACTCACAAGTCAACACCAGAGGCACGATCTTCCAGAAGTCAGTTCAACTGCTAGCATACGCTGATGACATTGACGTGATTGGACGAACACAGCGAGCCGTCAATGAGGCGTTTGCTGGCATTGAAGCGGAAGCGGCTAAAATGGGTCTGGCGGTAAATGAGGGCAAAACTAAGTACATGCTGTCATCAAGAAAGGACATACAACATCGACGTCTCGGACGGAGCGTCACACTAGGCAGCAGAAACTTCGGGGTAGTTAAGGACTTCACCTACCTCGGCTCCGCGGTAAATAGGGACAAGTACCAAAATCAAACGCAGAATCTCTTGCCAATCGCTGTTTCTTTGGGCTCAAGAGGCAATTGAGTAATAAAGCCCTCTCTCGAAAGACGAAGCTCGCTTTATATAACAGCATGATCATCCCCGTCCTACTTTATGGCGCGGAATCTTGGACGTTAGCAAAGGCGGATGAGGAAGCCCTTAGTCATTTCGAGAGAATAGTTTTGGGTGCGTTTTGTGGTCCTGTTTGCGTTGATTGCATCTGGAGGAGAAGATTTAACGATGAACTCTATGGGCTGTACAGCAGAATGCGCCTGTTCAAGCGTCCAGGGATACAACGATTATGATGGCGAGGCCATGTAGGGCGTATGGACACCACTGCTCCGGCCCGAAAAGTCTTTGAATCCGAGCTATTGGGACAACGCAAGAGAGGACGACCTAGACTAAAGTGGCGCACACAAGTAGAGAAGCACCTCAACCAACTTAGAGTGCGCAACTGGAGGCAGTGAAAGATCGTGCTGGCTGGAGAGGCATGTTGGTTGAGGCCCAGGTCCACCCCGGACTGTAGCGCCACAAGAAGAAGAAGAAGAAGCACCGTCCATTATACCCTTGATAGAATATATATAGGCCCAACCCCATTATACATATGAGAAACTGACTCAAATCATTAATTTTGCTCCTCCGTGCTTAACAGTTTTTACAGTATAACGGGGATTATTATCTTCATTCTTTGGTCTTCTTACACATTCCCGACGACCCTTGAACAAAATAAGACTATTTTTCTTTTCTCGCTCCACAGAATATTCCTCAATTTCTCCTTAGGCCAATCTTTGTGAAACTTTGCAAATGCCAATCTTTTTTGCACATGCTTTTTTGTCAAAAGCGGTACATTTCGCGGGCTTCGAGCTAGTAGTTTAGCCTCTAAAAGAGGTCTTCTAACCGTCACAGCACTCACTGGAGTTCATCTCTTTCCAGTCTGGAGCTTGTTGAAGGGTTCTCCTTTGCATGTTGATAATTTTTCGGTCAGTATCATCTAAGTCGTAAAACTATTGCTATTTTTATGAACACAACTGTACAAACAAAAATCTGATTATTCATAATACCTGGAGAAGATTCAAAAATGCAAATTATGCAATCTGGCACCGATAGCAAATTTGTCCATTTTTAAAAAGCGGCACAAGCTTCTTATTAATTCACCGTTCAAACCAAATTCAAGGGATGATAATGGGGGCCTTCCGCGACTTTATCAAAAATAGGACCGATCTCATCGAGGGCTTGAATTTCAAAACAAAGTTCTAAAGTTCTTTCAGTATCAGCCTCTAGAAAAGCGTGCGAGAGTCACAAGTCAGTATGAGACTTAAAAGTCCGTCCCGACTTGATTTAGTAAACAAAGCGAGCTATCAATAAAGCATTTGGTACTGTCACAAAGGAGGCTGAAATGGCTCTGGCGCAAGCCATCCACGCATTGAATGGAGAAGCATAATAGATTGGAACAATTGTGAGGACCTTGTCTACATGGGCTCAGAAGTAAAAGGAGTCATAAGAACGACATCAGTACTGCCATCAAGCCTAATGAGGCACTTACTTAATCCTGCTACTTGGTGTTCCAAACGCAGTTATGTTATGGCGTCCTCTTCAAGATGGACAAGCTGACTCTGTAAAACCCTTAAATTCTCCTAGTCCTGCTCTTCTTTGGTAAAGTCTGAGGTTTTTTAAAGCTGATCAATAAGTCCCTTGAAAACATCGTTGATGGAATTCGGAGAAGGAGATTCAAGGACGAACTCCTTCTATACAACGCCTAAGAGACAGGGCTGTGAAGAGCGTGGGAAACACACTCAGTTGCCTTCTGAAAAATTGAATCCAAAACGTTGGGAAAAGGAAATTGTGGACATCCGCTTTTAATTTGACGTTTTAAGTTCACGTTAAGGACTTCTTGGTAAACAAGGTAATTTAAAGAATCGGAAGCGGTATGAGACATTTATTTGAGACAAATACACCGGTGGGAGCCAAGTTGATTTCTTCTTCTTCTTCTTGTGGAGCTATAGTCCGGAGTGAACCAACATACCTCTCTAGCCAGCACGATCTTTCGCTGTCTCCAGTTGCGCACTCCAAGTTGGTTGAGGTCCTTCTCCACTTGTGTGCGCCACTTTAGTCTAGGTCGTCCTCTGTTGTGTTGTCCCAATGGCACGGATTCAAAGACTTTTCGGGCCGGAGCAGTGGTGTTCATACGCTCTACATGGCCTAACCATCTTAAGCGTTGTATCCGTAGACGCTTGACCAGGTGCATGTCGCTGTACAGCCCATAGAGTTCATCGTTAAATCTTCTCCTCCAGATGCCATCAACGCAAACAGGACCAAAAATCGCAAAACTTTTTTCTCGAAAAGACTAAGGGCTTCTTCATCCGCCTTTGCTAACGTCCAAGATTTCGCACCATGAAGCAGGACGGGGATGATCAAGTTGTTATATAAAGCGAGCTTAGTCCTTCGAGAGAGGGCTTTGTTACTTAATTGCCTCTTGAGCCCAAAGAAACAGCGATTGGCAGGAGTGATTCTGCGTTTGATTTCGGTACTGATGTTGTTGTCCCTGTTTACCGCGGAGCCGAGGTAGATGAAGTCCTTAACTACCTCGAAGTTTCTGCTGCCTAGTGTGACGCTCCGTCCGAGACGTCGATGTTGTGTGTCCTTCCTTGATAACAGCATGTACTTAGTGTTGCCCTCATTTACCGCCAGACCGCTTCAATGTCAGCAAACGCCTCAACCCCACCAAACACACAGCAAAATCTTCCTGGCCGTCAATTCCGGCTTGGCCACTGTTTGGGGCGATTCACCGGCCTTCAACCACCACCGTTTTCGCTTGATATTGTCGTATGTGATCCATTTTTCGTCGCCAGTCACCATCCGCTTCAAAAATGAGCCGAGTTCGTTCCGTTTCAGCAGCAGTTCGCAGGCGTTGATTCGGTCCAGAAGGTTTTTTTGCGTCAAATCATTGCGGTACCCAAACATCAAGTTGTCTTTGTATCCAGCTTCTGCAGATGGTTTAAAATGGTTTAGTGACTAACTCCCATCTCCTGGGCGATGTCACGAGATGCCACATGCCGGTCTAACTCGATGATTTCCACGATTCGATCGGTATTCGTCGTCACAGGTCTTCCGCGGGCTGGCTTATCCATGGTGTCGTTTAAACCATTCCTCCGCGGTTCGAAGTGATAGAGTACCATCCCCGAAAACACCATTCATCTCACGGAACGTTTCTCTAGCGGATTTGCCTTTAACGAAGGAAATCTTTAAAATAGCGCGAATTTTGGCGGTACTGAACTCCATGTTTACACGTTTATAACTGTTGAACGCAATATCCAACATAGCAATAACCAATTGTCTTGCATAGCGTCGTTTTATAGGTTATGTCGAGGCCATTCAAATGATGTATAGTGTTGCCAGACACGAGCTCTGTAGCGCTTTGTACATAGCCGGAAAATTCAAAACACAAAAAGGCGGATATTTGACAACCTTATATATTAATGTGGTCGTGGTGCAACGTTTAGAAAGGCAATAAGTGACGTTTCCCCACCGGAATGCCTTTTCTTCATCTCGTCCAATAAAACTTCTCTTGAAATCTGTCAAACATGTGTATCCCACATTCGCTGCATTTTTCGCGGAATTTAAGTTATTTTCCGAACAGAAAGTCAGCGAATCCAAGCCTGCACAACTGAATGAAGACCCCTTTAGATTTTCAAAGGACCTGACGTTCATGAAAGAAAATTTCTCGAGAGGCATGCCCAGAAGCTAAGCTGTCATTGGGTGTGTCATCACTCTTCGATTTCGATACAGAATTTGTCCTCGATTCGGATCGTCCCTCTTTTGTTCATCCAAGAATCTGCCTGATTTCTTACCTTAAAGCCCACCTTGTACCCTACTTGATCTGATTGGAGCCTGGATATTTAATGTTCAGTTTGGTAGAGTCTTGCTTTCTGTGAATTCGCTGGTGTTGGCATACATCCTTTCGGATTTTTCCAGTTTTCTAAGTTTCCTAGGGTTGACCGTGAAGCACATTGTCCACCCACTGAAGTTTAGAGGGCCAATAGACTGAATAAAATATGTTTAACGCTAAGGGGAGAAAGCGATACGGGAGTGGACGCAATGCAGTGAAAAACATCAAAAGTTGAAGTTGACTTATATGCAGCTGTAGGCTTGGTGTCATCTAGAGAGTTTGAAAGCAGACATTCCGTAGCGGTTACGCATCTCCTGCCCTCCTCAGCTATCTGCCGCAAAGATTAAAAACTACGAAAAATCGTCTCCGGTACCTGGGGTAAAAGCTTTTCGTAATTTAGCCCCAACGAAAGTAAGTCACCGGCCACACGTCGGAAAGATGTGGGCAACATCTAATTAGATGAAAACAAATCAAAAGTTTCCGTCGATGACGCCACCACTTGAAGTCTATTAACGTTTCACTTAAAGACATCACAGCACCACTGAGCTACTATCGTAGACCAACTGAGGCGGCGAGGCTCAATCAACACCTCTACTGCCATCGGTCAGCGCTAGAGGCGCAGCCCACAGCTAAACCGGAAATCTCATCTTAATACTCACTAACCGCGACTAATTTAGATTGCCCCTCAAACGCGCCCCAATTATTGTTTCGCTTTTCGAAAGAAAGCAACAAAATCATGTCCGAGGGCAGCAGATACTTTTTCATCGCCATAAAACAAATGATCGACCCTCGCAGGCCGTTCTCACAGAGCTGAAGGTCCGCCGCGCCTGTGAGAAGTGCCCGCTTATCAACAAATGAATACAAATGAACGACGAATAAAATAAGCATAACACTGGCAGAGCCAAGAACCACAAGCAGCGTCGCAGCGTCCACAACTAAGCATCCGTCCGAAGGAGACGGAGCGGAGAACGCGACGAAAAAAAAACGACAACAAAGGGAAAGAGGAAAATGTCAACCAAAAGACGATTACATTGGCGCCAGTTTTATCTAATTTGGGGGACATTATGCATGGCATTCTTCCAGCGGGTCAGCGGAGTGGTGAGTGCGACGTACCTGCAGGCCAGAGGGAGACGGTGTCAGTCCTTGGCGCGGCCTAAAGCCGAAGAAAGACCACGCCACGCCACGGTATCGTATCGTAGCGCCGCCGCGCGCATTCCCGCAGCGGACAATGGGAAACTTTATTGCACTCATTGGCTCCACGAAGGGAACCCCACGAGAAGTATCTCGAGCCGAAACCCCATCTTATCTGCCACAACGAAGACGACGGCGACGACGATGACGAGAAGGAGGAGTTGGTTAGGGTGGTATTTCGGATCAATCTTTCGTAGCAGGCCTCGCGTGTGAGCGCTGCTCTCCTCTCGTGCAGAACGCGCACATCACACACATCATGCACGTTATTTACTGGAACCCCGGAGATTAACCTTAATTGAGCTCTTTTTGGGGCGCAAAATTAATGGCGGCCAGCCACCAGGCACCAGCCACAGTCCTTAGCGATCAGGGGAGCTTATATTAATTTTTCAATCGAACTAGTATCGCGGAGCTGCCAGTTAAACGTGTTCCCGGAACGAGGGTGGAGCCCCACTCCGCGACCGGTCGATCAGGCGTGCCCTGGCGTCATGCCTCTACCCACACGCAGCCCGGAGCCTTAACCGATCACTTACTTATTGCGAAATTGGATCATTAACATGGCATTAAGAATGTATCTTAATAAATTAATTAAGCAGCAACAGGCGGGAGGGTGGTTGGGCCAGTGAACGAGTATGTGTGTGTATCTTTGTTTTCGTCGGGCGAGCAAAAAAATGCCTTAATTAATGCAAAGCAGTTAAAGATTCATTGCGGTTTTCGCTGAACGAGATACAAAGATATCTGCTGGCTGCTCTTTGACGACTGGCTGGGATCCAGTTTGCCATTTTGCAAGTTTGCCAGTTTGCCAGCTCGCCAGATCGCCACTTCGCCAAACGAGACCAATAAAAGCACATACAGGCACTCTTTGTTCCCGAACTGTGTATTTAGTGTGTATTCCGAGAGCAGTAACACGATAACAAGTCGCGATAATAACTGAACTCCGACTTTAATTTATCGGTACAATTTATGGTGCAATAATTTACACGAACATTTAATGTCAAATAAAAGCCAGCCAGCCAGCGGGCATGGGAAATGCCTTTGACTTATGGTCGAGTGAGCTGAGTGAGCGATTCTTTGGATTGCAATCGGGCTCTAGCAAGGTTAGCTGACGAATTGAGACTTTTTCTTTGTGGCAGCTGTGTGGATGGTGACTGTCATGGAGGACGGGCATGGCGGAGCCTTGATCAAGGATCTGAAATGAGTCGCCCTCTTTCGATGTTGTAAAAGAGCGCTTGAAAGAGTTCAAGGACACTTGCTCAATAAAATGCTTCACAGTATGGCGAACTCAACAACAACAACTCAACAAACTTTATTTAATTAAGGAATGCTTTCAAAAGCGATCCCCAAAAGTTAATTATAATAATTGTTGGCGCAACAGTCAACAGGGGGGCCAGGGCCTAGCTTGCTCATCAACTACTGGTTTTGTGCGCGCTACTGTTCTCTCGCGAATAGAAGGGACCTACAGTTTTTTGCCGCCTCCGAATGGCGAAGTTTGAGAGGCTTTCTTTGACAGCTATTACTCTTTGAGTGTTGTCAGCAGCTCGAAAGAGGTGGTGCAGTGAAAAACTCGAGGTGTTCAGTTGGGAATCGAACCTGGACTTTCGGCGTGTATGTGTCGCTTTGTACTCACTACGCCACGGCAACCACAGGATCCATATAACAAAACTGTGAACAGTAGTCCTGCAAGGCATGATTTTAGTTCTTAGTGTCAGGGATTTTAAATCTTCACTTAGCAGTCGCTTGCAATGTTTCAAGTTCTGCACTCCCTTGAACTTGTAACTGATGTGATGCTCAGCAAACGGACCAAAAGTTGTCGAAGTCTAGGACAATTTCAAGAAGAACAACGGCAGACCTTGTTGATGATATCTTTGAGTTTATTGATTTTTCTTTGATTACATTCTGATTCAGCTGAAGATGATTTTGCAAAGAATTAAATCGAAGAAATTTGTTTTAAGGACTGTTCACGAACGCACTACACAAGACTTTCAAGACTTACCCAGCAAAGTACAAGAAGGACATGGGGAAGGAAATCTTCTCAAACGTCGTGTATAGGCCGAGTTTAGGTGTTGCACCATAATCCAAAGCTTGACCGAACCTAAGTTACTTTGCAGGTCCGTCGCGTTCTCGTCGTTGCGGAAAAGCCTTAAGAGATTGAAAGAGATTTTATTGAGTAACCAACGGGTTACCAATTTCTCTCGCACTCAATAACAATCTGCTATTGGAGAAGGACCTCAACCAACCTGGAGTGCGCAATTGGAGGCAGCTAGTGAAAGATCGTGCTGGCTGTAGAGGCATGTTGGTTGAGGCCAAGGTCCACCCCGGACGGTAGCACCAAAAGAAGAAGAAGAAGCGCTCCAGAACTGCAAAATGTTTTTGCACTGCTATGCCTCGTCAAGCGTAAAAAATTAAGCATGACTAGTTTCCTTGATACAAATGTCTGCGGGTTATGATTCAGGAGATGAACTCGCGATTAAAATAGGTTCCGAATCAAACTGTCATCGCAACTACAAGCCAGCACAACACCGTTTTTCGAAAGGCACACAAAGAATAATAATAATAATTTTTTGGCGCGACAGTGCACATGGGAACCAGGGCCTAGCTTGCTCACCAACTACTCGTGCTGTGCGCGCTACAGTTCTTTCACGAGTAGAAGGGACCTACAGTTTTTTGCCGACTCCGAACGACGAAATTTGAGAAGCTTTTTCCTTGGACAGTCATTACTCTTTGAGTGTTGTCAGCAGCTCGAAAGAGGTGGTGCCGTCAAAAATTCGAAAAATTCGTATTAAGCTGGGAATCGAACCTAGACCCTTCGGCGTATGAGCGTGAGAGGCACACAAAGTTCACCGCAAATAACCCTTCATTCAAACAAGGATGCTTACCGACGGGCATTCCTACTGTCCGCAGTGGCCTTAAGCCCGTCTCAGCAGGTCATGATCGAGTCAATGCCAAGACAATGACGTTCAGTTACGTGTGTAAGAATGTCGTTGCCGAAGCGGCTGCGTTGTACAAGAGGAATATCAATTCATCTCTGCAACATCTCTGCTCTCTGATGACTTAATTTGAACCAAAAAGAAATAAAACATTTTTTCCCACCGAATGGAACTTTTCTCAATATCCCACTTTATAAGGCAGATCCCAACTGCATCAAGTGCCGTTTGTGCTACCTTAATTGATTACCAATTAGTGCAAAGATTTCTAGCCTTATGAACGCGAATGACTTGTAAGTGTGATAATTCCTGACTTAAAGACGCCTAGGAGGTCAGCTTAAGTAATTTTTCCTTTTTTGCAAGCGTGTCACGATATTCACGGCGATAAATGTCAACGTTTTCTCTATGAGATGTTAAATATTTGCAATTAAATCAATGAGGTGACCAGTAATAACTAGTGGAGTTTCTTTTTTTTTTCTCAATTGATAACTACTTAAATAGGGATTTAATTGATCTGATGTCAGTAGACGTAATTGAATGAAATCGCAATTTATGTTTTTTGCTTAGCAGGCAGCAGCAGATCAGTGTGCATTGTGAGTGCCTTCCTTTCGTTGTGACCGTCTTTCATTTTGAAGCGTGTTTGAAAATTAGGAAAGTGCACATTATCAATTTGGTGAGCTTTCAGTCAGACGGTGGAAATATCACGTTTCGAGAAATCAGTCGGTGGTCATTTGTGAAGGCTGTCCTAAACTTCTTCCTTTACAAGTGAATACCGACCCCAAATAATCAAACTTTGTAAGTAGCAGCAGGTTGAGACAAATGAAAGTTAAATATGGGATTTAAACCAACTACTCTTCATGTAGAGGCGTCAGGGATTAATGTAATCATCAAAGGTCTGAAACACAACGCCGTCTCAAGAAGGAGAGAAGAAACTACTAGAACAATTTCACTTAAACAATTGCGAACCACACACCTCCACGTCGAATTTAAATTAAAATTCACATGTACAATATATATATATATATATATATATATATGTGGCCGCCGTGGCGTAGTGGATAGAGTGCGACGTTCACACGCCGAAGGGTCTAGGTTCGATTCCCAGCTCAACACCAATTTTGAGAATTTTTCACGGCACCACCTCCTTCGAGGTGCTGACAACACTCAAAGAGTAATAACTGTCTAAGAAAGCTTCTCAAATTTCGCCGTTCGGAGTCGGCAAAAAACTGTAGGTCCCTTCTACTCGTGTGAGAACAGTAGCGCGCACAACACGAGTACTTGATGAGCAAGCTAGGCCCTGGTCCCCCTCTGGACTGTAGCGCCAACAATTATTATTACAATATATACAGTTCGGTGCAAAATGAGTCGGTTTCCTAGGTAATGCTCTCAGGAGGAACTGTTACAAGTTCCAAAGCAGTAAAACTATGACGGCCACAGTCAACAGGATATTGCGCAAGCACAACGTGATACTCATCGAAAAGAAAAAGAAACCAGTCATTTCACTGAAGAACGTAAAGGCAAGACTAACGTCCACAAAAAGTATGACTTAGTCCGCAAATTATTGGGGTAGGGTATTATGGGCTGAATGGCCGCCGGGGGTAGTGGATATAGTGGAACGGGCACACGCTGAAGGTCAGGGCTGAAAACCTCTAATTTTTCACGGCATCGCCCCTTTCAAGCTGCTAACAACACTCAAAGAGTAATAACTGTCTAAGAAAGCTTATCATACTTCGCCGTTCTGAGTCGGCAAAAAACTGAAGGTTGCTTACACTCGTTAGAGAAGAGTAGTGGGCCAAACACGAGTAGTTGATGAGCTACTCCTACTACTCCTGTAGACTATCGCGCCATCCAATTATTATTATTATGGTCCGGCGAAACAAAATATATACCGTAACCGTACAGACAAAGGATCAAAGGCTTGGAAAAAAATCCTGGCGAATCGTAAAAAACTCATCGTGTTGCACAAACGGTGAAACACAGGAGTTCGGTTAGTAATGTTGTTGGGCTGCATGAGCTCTTTTGCTATTGGAATTTTGCACCTCAAAGATTGTAGAATTTGGTAGCTGTGGCGTAGTGGGTAGAGTGCAACGCTCACACGCCGAAGGGGATAGGTTCGACTCCCAGCTCAACACCAATTTTTTGAATTTTTCACGGCACCACCTCCTTCGAGCTGCTGACAACACTCAAAGAGTAATAACTGTCTAAGAAAGCTTCTCAAATTTCGCCGTTCGGAATCGGCAAAAAACTGTAGGTCCCTTCTACTCGTGAGAGAACAGTAGCGCGCACAACACGAGTAGTTGATGAGCAACCTAGGCACTGGTCCCTCTGTGGACTGTAGCGCCAACAAAAAAGTATTATTATTTTAGAAAGTAGAATGTACCAACAAATATACGTTACCTGAACGTTCTTAGACAAACTTTAAGTCAGCAGGGATTAACATGCCCCATTCTCCATGTGAAGTTGTTTTTCAATATGATAGAGATTCGAGCACACGGCCAAGACTGACTGACTGACTGAAGAATGACTTCAAATGCAGCCGTTTGATGTGCTTGACAAGGCAGTTTAAAGCTCAAATCTTAACTACTTTTTATATTTTTTAGCCTTTCTCAAAAAAGCTCCTGTCAAGAACTAGAAAATAAAATAGACACAGAATGGGTACAAGAATAAAAGCAAAACACATCTACTTACTGTACTCGACTGTCCAAACAGCCTCCTAGAACGAAAAGGTCTGAGAACAAAATACAAGCAACTTATTTCAACCTGTAGCAAAAGTGAGAAATGACACATTTTGTAATAGCGTAATTATGTGAATTGTTGTGAAAGTAACACTTCATTAAATTTATAGGGATTTAATAAAATTATGGGTTAATTGTGGTCGCCGTGGTATAGTGGGTAGAGTGCGACGCTCACACGCCGAAGGGTCTAGATTCGACTCCCAACTCAACACCAATTTTTAGAATTTTTAGGGGCACCACCTCCTTCGATCTGCTGTCAACACTCAAAGAGTTATAACTGTCTAAGAAAGCTTACCATACTTCGCCTTTCTGAGTCGGCAAAAAACTGTAGGTCCCTTCTACTCGTGAGAGAGCTACAGCGCGCACTACACGAGTAGTTGATGAGCAAGCTAGGCCCGGGTCCCCTGTGAACTGTCACGCCAACAATTATTATTAATTCCATTTTTTGGGAGAGATGAATCTTTTAAGTTACTGTAAACAACACAAATATAGCTGGTATGTCAAAACGTTCTGAGTTCGTACAACCTCAAAAATGTCAAACTTCATGATAGAGCTGGCAGTTGCCAGATTGCAACACTTGGGTTGCCCAATCCCGCCTTATAATGCAACCTTCGTAAGAGCACGCTCGATTACTTGTTGCGTTGGATCTGATTTGCTCTTTTGCACAAAGCAGAACGGCTCAGGATACAATCAAAACACTTGGCTGGGAGCAGCTACCCCACCCGCCATATTCACCAGACTTGGCTCCTTCCGACTACCATTTGCTTTCGTCGATGGGACACGCATTGGCTGATCAGCACTTTGATTCCTACGAGGAGGTCGAAAATTGGGTGTCTGCTTGGTTTGCTTTAAAAGACGAACAATTTTATTGGCGTGGTATTCACAAATTGCCAGAAAGGTAGTCAAAATGTGTAGAAAGCAATGGCCAATACCCTGAATAAAATTTTTTTACTTTCCCAATAATAATTAGTGTTTTATTTTCAAAAAAAATGCTCATTGCATACTGGTATACCTGGTATGTCACATTTTATTGAATTTTTAAAGAGTCCCTGGTGACATTCTTGGATGAGGTCAGTCTTCTTCTATACCCACTTGTGAATCTGTAAAAAAATAAAAAACAGATCTACTGGCTGTAGGAATTTTTTTGGTCTCCTGTGTAAAGAGGTGTCCAGATCAGTGTTAGGTAACTGGCTGGAGCTGGGTTTTCTGGTTCCACTTGCATTGTCCTTCTTTCTAGACATGGTACCGTCGTTATGGCTTCTGATTGAAAATACTTAAAAGATTTCTAAATGGGCCTCTCAATCGGGCGAGAGTCTGTTACCAGAACATTCCCTTTAAACTACATGTAAACAGAAACCAGTTCGTTCAAACACATGGAACACAACTAAATGGAAATGGCCACGAAAATTAAGTTGCAATAAATTAAAAAATTCAAAAGTTATCCATCAAGCAGTAGTAATAAATCGACGATCTCGAGGTGCGTTTGTCTTCCTTCCCTATATTCGCATCTACATAAGCAAATTTAAAACTCATAAAATTTGCCGAAAACTGCAAAAATATCAGCAGACTATTACGCTTTTCTTTTTCTCCTTATTTTGGCGCTACAGTCCGTGTGCTTAGTGAGAAATTCAATTATAGCGCGATGCTCAATTTCCACTATCATCGTCTCAGTTGCCATTATGAACTTGTTTCTTTCACTTCTTGTGGCGCTACAGTCCCGGGTGAACCTGGGCCTCAACTAACACGCCTCTCCTGCCAGCACGATCTTTTGTCTGCTGCTTCCAGTTGTGCGTTCCAAGTTGGTTGAGGTCCTTCTCCACTTGTGTGCGGAACCTTAGCCTAGAGCCTCCTCTGTTGCTTTGTCCCATTGGCTCAGGCTCGAACAGTTTTCGGGCTAGAGCAGTGGTGACCATACGCTCTCCATCTTAAGCTTTGTATCCGAGGTACATGTCGCTTGACTAGGCACATGTCGCTTGACCAGGCACATGTCGCTTGACTAGGCACATGTCGCTTGACCAGGCACATGTCGCTTGACTAGGCACATGTCGCTTGACCAGGCACATGTCGCTTGACTAGGCACATGTCGCTTGACCAGGCACATGTCGCTTGACTAGGCACATGTCGCTTGACCAGGCGCATGTCGCTTGACCAGGCACATGTCGCTTGACCACGCACATGTCGCTGTACAGCCTATAGAGTACATTCATCCCATTACGCTCTTGCTACCCTGTTTATCTGACTACATTTAAACAACTGGCAATACTGTAGTTTGTACGAATGGTACAAATCGTTGTTGAAAAAAGGAAGTAAACTCTGTACCATATGTCTTTTCTAAAAGTCGCTGTTCATTGGAATAAAATGGTCAAATCATGAAGCCAAACTCAAATGTGAGCAGCGACCCCCTCCTCAGTCGATAACGCGGCTTTGAAAGAAGATGTTCCACCCATAGTATGCAGTACATAAATAAGCCTTTCACTGAAAAGTCCCACATTAAGAAACGAAAATCATACCCACACCAATCGCAAAACCTAGTAAATGCTTCCTCCCTCCGTAGATCGCAGCCTGCAAAAAGCTTCTCCTCTCCCCACACCATCGCTTGACGGATGAAACAAAATTAATTGCCAATTACAGCCATAAGTTGCGACACTCAAAAATATCTTCGCAGCAAGATGCGTGGACATTCCTGGAATAGTTCGTCTGTAAATCACGTGAGTGGCAAATTTGATTTGTCTTGATTAACACACCAAACGGAACGGAATCTAATTGAAATTGGATAAACCCAGAGGCGATGAGTCACCGCCGCGCCACCACCGCGTACAATATCCGAGTCCAATCAAAATTCCAATTAGCGCGCACAACGCTGGTGATTCGTTACTTGTCACACTTTGATTCCGATTCGATTTTACTCCCAGTCGTCGGGACCACCCATTACTTATAGTTCTAATAAAGTGCAATAAAAGCGCACGCACACCTCCAGACGCACTCGTGTGATTTTATTAATTTTATGTCGCTGCTTGTCAAATTTGAAATTGTGAAAGGGGACCTCCCCCCTCCAAAGTGTGACCCATCTTCTGGGGAATGGGTGGCGGGGGCCACTCTTGACACTTTATATTGACATCTGGAGACGGAGACGTCGAAGCGGATTTCGCCCCTCGTGCGGGATGACACATGCCGATGGAGTGCCGAGTGCGTGGGTACCACAGTGGCTCATTTACACCGTAAGTAAGTGTGAATTTATTGAAACCTTCCGGATTGCACATATTAAGTCATAAAGGCGGGCGAAGAACGGGCGTAGGCACGACTTTTGATGAATCTATGACGTGACAAGCGCAACCGAAGCAAAAGCAATACACTCTGCGTTCGCTAATTGAAGTGACGCAGAGGCGCTAAAAGACCACCACAGGTTGGGTCAATACGAGCGCTGTCGCTATTTAATATTCATATGGCGCTACCGCCAATGTGGGCTGGCGCTGGACGAGGGGAAGTGTTGACAGCGTAGATCTGTCACTCTGATGGCAGGCGGTGAGGCGAAATTTAGTCGAGGAATTCCATTAAACGCGCGATTATCTGCGCGGGTTTATAGAACCGCATTCTCGAGTCGCCCGCCAAGGGGACACCTGGCCACCTGTCAGAAGTCGACGGCACTTTATGAATATTCAATCCGGGTCTATGCAGGCAGCTAATTTGTGTGCTAACAAGAAGTTAAGGAGCCATTAGTCGGAGTTCGGTTTGCTGATTTGCGGCGGCATGTCGAGGCGGGTTTTCTGGTTTGATCCCTTGGGAAACTTGCGCTTTGCGTCATTTTATTGCCATCGCTCGTGCAACTGCTTCGGGCGCCATACTTCTGTTCTTATCTCCACACTCCTCCGCGATCTGACGAATGGATTTCGGCAAGTGTAGCTTTGATTTCGGCTCGGAACCTTGATCGGTTAAGTAATCGAATTCGAGCAGGTAACCTGGTACTGGGTTTGTGTTGCTCGACGCCAATCGGCTGCTTGATAATTGGAATCTGTCTAGACAGGTCGTCGATGTGGAGAAATTGGAATTGCTTCTGTGCGAAATTAAAAAGTTGAACATCAAGCTCTTCACCGAGTCTTGTGTAATACGGTTGTAGGGTCTTGTGTTTAGTTTGGTTAAGGGCCTTAAGTTGGATCAGAAAAACTTCAGCTTTGTCAAATCGATGGTTTTATAGTCACGATTGAGTGCGCGTCGACGCATAACATGGATTGGATATGGAAGGAAGGAAACACCACTGCTCCGGCTCGAAAAGTTTTCGAATCCGAACCACTGACGCAACGCAATAATGGACAGCCTAGGTTAAGGTAGCGAACACAAGTGGGAAAGAACCTCAATCAACTTGGAGGGCGCAATCGGAGCCAGCTAGCGAGAGATCCTGCTGGCTGAAGAGGCATGTTGGTTGAGGCGCAGGCCAATCCCGGACTGCAGAGCCATACAAAACAGAAGAAGAAGTGTGGCTCGTTTTAAGAAACAAAACTTTTCTGTTGTTGGCACGTCTATTATACTGTCACTTGATTGCGAAACTGTAAAGCTGACTGGTTTTGAAGAATTAAATGATATTCCAGCCATCAAATGAAAGGATGGAATGAACTAGTTACAGATCAGTAAGCAGCCTTACCGAAGGGCAAATGTCCCGAAATTCTGATATTTCAGAAAAGCCAAAAATAATAATAATAATAATTGTTGGCGCTACAATCCAAAGGGGGACTAGGGCCTATCTTGCTCATCAACTACTCGTGTTGTTCGCGCTACTGTTCTCTCATAAGTAGAAGGGACCTACAGTTTTTTGCCGACTCCAAACGGCGAAGTTTGAGAAGCTTTGCTCATCAACTACTCGCTACTGTTCACTCACGTCTAGAAGGGATCTGCAGTTTGTTGCAAGAAGCTTTCTTAGACAGATATTACTCTTTGAGTGTTGTCAGCAGTTCGAAAGAAGTGGTGCCGTGAAAAATTCGAAAAATTGGTGTTGAGCCGGGAATCGAACCTAGACCCTTCGGCGTGTGAGCGTCGCACTCTACCCACTACGCCACGGCGACCACAAAAAATGCCAAAAATTACGAAGAGTAAAATTTCAGAAAACTAGGGCTGTAACAAATACACGGGTACAGTACTTCTTAACAAAAATCATGCATGGAAATGATGCGGAAGACCAAGATCACAGGTTTGGAAAGATATTTTAGTGGAGCATAAATAGTTCTCTCTTGCAATAACCACGCTAAATTCGAATACGCTTACTTCTACCCTTCATTTCTTTCGGTTTATGCAGTTTCATGATTTCAGACCTGGATCATTTCAGAAGTGGAGCGTTTTGTGAGCTGTGTCCCTGTTTTGCTGAAACGACGCAAACTGAAAAAAAAACCTCTTTAAATCGATCCACTGCGTCTTGTAAAACAATGTCCTCTACAACAACTGTTAGTTACAAATCAACTTGAGTAAGTTTTCATAATAAAATAACAATGTCAAAAATCATATTATAGAAGCTACATTTTGAAAGCCATCTCTATTACGTAACGCGTGCAAAATCTTTATCTTATTTGCTAAACTGGTAAATTTGGTATTGAATTTAAGATTCTTGACTTTACAAATATTATTTCATAGATCATTTAAGAAATATCTTCAAAGTAAAGTAAGGACGATTTTTGCATAATTTTTTGACACAATTAACCCAGCACACACCACTTAATAAGTCCCTGTGCATAAAGGGGGCACCACTAACAAAAGAATTAATATTAAATTAATAATTTTTGTTAGTGGCGCCCACTATATGTACAGGGACTTACTGAGTGATCTGTTAGTAGGATAAAAGAAGGTATTATTTAATCAATCAGGTTGTAAGAAGGTATTATTTAATTTGTCTTGCTCCGTAAAAAGTTTTATAAGCTTAAAAATAGAAGAACATTCGAGACATTCTGATTATAGTTTGACTTTCTTTAAAAGTGGCCGCCGTGGCGTTGTGGATAGATTCTGACGCTCACACGCCGAAGGATTTAGGTTCGATTCCCGGCTGAAAATCTCGAAATTTTTTTTACGACACCACCTCTTACAACACTCAAAGAGTAATGACTGTCTAAGAAAGCTTCTCAAACTTCGCCTTTCCGAGTCGCCAAAAAACTGTTGGTTCCTTCTACTCGTGACAGAACAGTAGAGCGCACAGCACGAGTAGTTGATGAGCAAGCTACGCCTTGGTCTCCCTGCGGACTGTCGCGCCAACCATTATTATTTCTTTAAAAGACTTGCTAGAAAGCGTTGCTGAATAATTATGAAGTCAAATTATTAAATTCGATTTGAAAGAGTTACATTTCATCTGTCTAGACTTGTTTCTTTTAAATTTATGTAACATACAAACATTGAGCCCCTTTTGGTGTTCTACTTTATCCATGATTTTGGGATTGATCGACCAATTCAAGATGCAGTTTTTGTAGAAAATGTAAATTAATAATAATAATGATTATATGGCGCGACAGTCCACAGTGGGGAACCAGGGTCCTTAACTCCTCCTTAACTTCTAGTGTTGTGCGCGCTACTGTTCTCATACGAGTAGAAAGGACCTATGTAGTTTGAAAAGCTATTCCTTAGACAATTTTCATTCTTTGAGAGTTGTTAGCAGCTCAAAAGAGGTAAATCACGGCGTTGTAACACCGCTTCGCCAACGCCAACGTCACACCGTCTCATCAACGCCAATTGTATTGCTGTTACTCCTTAATGTTTGATAGTTTTAAATTTTTTTTTTACGAAAAATGGTCTGTTTAGAAGTGACCCTACAATAATAGAACACTGTGTTTTAAATGCCCAGAACGTGAACACAGTTTGCATCCACAGTGCTGTCTGCATTGGGTAAACTAATTATTGCACAGGCCGTGCACGCAAGCAAGATTTTTAAAGTGTATGAACACTACTGCTCCTGCCCGAAATGTCTTCGAATCCGAGCCACTGACACAACGCAGTATAGGACGGCCTAGGCTAAAGTGGATCACACAATTGGAGTAGAACCTCAACCAACTTCGAGTGCGCAATTGGGGGCAGCTGGCGAGAAACACTGCTGGCTAGAGGGACATGTTTGTGATTTCTTACCCGTAAAATACTCAGACAGACAGTTGTTCTGTTGACATTTAATGAAACTTAATTTCATTCTTTTACTTAGTTAAGAAATATCCTTTATGCCTTTTTTTTCAAAACTATCACGAGTTTGTTAGAATACTTCGCGGTATGAGCTTCAACCAATTCTATTACTTTATCAGAAATTTGAAGCCCACGTCTTACATTCTTAAAATTATATTTGAATGGCGCAACTGCTTCACCATTCGATGAAAGTTTTGCCTCAACGTCGTTTAATAGTCGCATGCCATAAGGTGACTTGAGTCGAGTAAGCCAACCAGAACTGGCATTAAAAGCCCCTTCTTCCTCCATTAGCTGAGTATGCAATAATTTTGCTTTTTCTGGCCGCCGTGGCGTAGTGGATAGAGTTCGACGCTCACACGCCAAAGGGTCTAGGTTCGATTCCCAGCTGAACACCTCGAACGTTTTTTCACGGCACCACCTCTTTCGAGACAATGAAAAAGCTTCTCAAACTTCGCCGTTCGGAGTTGGCAAAAAAATGTAGGTTCCTTCTACTTGTAAGAGAACAGTAGCAGGCACAACATGAATAGTTGATGAGCAAGCTAGGCCCTGGTGACCCTGTGGACTGTCGCGCCAACAATTCTTATTATATTATTATTCAATATTTCTCAACCATCTGGTTGATTTTCACCGCGCTGCCTCAAAAACCATTTATGTAATCTTCGTACCATATGCGAATATTCGCCTCGATTTAAAGTTTTTCGTTTTTTTTAATGAAATTATTTGGCTAGTGGTCACTTTTTTAAATTAAAACTAAAATTTTCGACTTGGCGTCACTGTACTGCCGGGACAAACACGACACGCCTTCACCCCTTTCAAATGTCTTAATGTTCGCGTTTTCCTTTCAATGATAAGAATTTCGACTTTTTAAGAGACCTTTTTGAAAGTAAATACGACAAAGTAAGACCGATTAATTTGAAACAAAATGCCGGAAAACTAGCCCCAAATATAAAAGCAATTATAGATCAATTATAATTATTATAAATCAAAGCCTAAGCCAGTGTCACGTTCCAACTTTGCTTAAAACATCGCTTACGAGTATAAGTCCAATTTACAAAAAAGGCAGAAAAAGCAAATACCAAAACCTATTGCAATACTACCTGCCATTGAAAACTGTTTAAAAGAAATTGTTGTGCGCCGATTAAACAAATTTATTGCAAAACACAATTTATTACACACAAATAAATACGGCTGCCAAAATGGAAAAACACAAGAAGACTGTTGGCGGAATTTACAAACACAGTGAACATGAGTTTGAACAAGAACCATCACGTACTCGAAATGGTTATCGATTTAAGCAAAGACTCTGATGCAATATGTCACATGAAACTCTCATAGGCACTCGATAAATTGGGAGTGAGAGGCTCACTAGGTAAGTGAATGGACCTACATAACAGGAAGGACAACGAAGGTTAAAATCTTAAATAATACTAGCGATGAAAAGAAAAGTGTCTATGGAGTGCCGCAAGGCTAAAAACTGGGACGAGTTCTATTTATTATTTTCACAAATGAGCTTCTTCGCGTATTTGGACGAGCAAAACCGTTTTCTTTTGCGGACGACATACGAGTGGCGGGTGAAGCTGTGGTTATATATATATAAATAGACTTATTTATTAATTGTTATTGTTTTAGTGCATTCATGTAAAATTTCATATAAATGTGGTTATTAATTATCGTTTTATCTCTAGTTAAACAGAATCACAATGGCATCTGAGGCAATGATGGTAAAAATTGAGCATCGCGCTGTAATTGAATTTCTCACTAAGCAAGAAAAAAGTCAAAAAACTGTTCATGAAAAGATGATGGCTGTTTACCAGGGTTCCGCACCTTCATTATCAACTGTGCAAAAGTGGTCAAGTGAGTTCAAGAGAGGCAGAGGGAGCATTGAAGACGACCCCCGCTCCGACGACCTCGGCTACTGTTTGTACAAGAGAATGCATCAAAGAAATCGAAAAACTTGTTCTTAAGAATGCCCAAATAAAGGTGAAAATAGTGGCAGAGTTCACCAAGCTTTCAACTGGTATCATTCTTCATGACCATCTTAACCTTTTAAAGGTCAGTGCAAGGTGGGTGCCACTAATGCTCACAGCGCCTCAGAAAAAAGTGAAAATCGCATGTTGTAGAGAGCTTTTGGAGAGTTTTGTAGTGAGAACGCGGACGATGTTATGGATCGAATTGTTACTGGGGGCAAAACATGGGTTCACCACTATGACCCTGAAAGCAAACCAGAATCCATGCAGTGGCATAGAAAAGAAACAGACTCCCCGAAGAAATTCCAAGTCACTCCGTCTGCCGGGAAGGTCATGGCCACAGTTCTTTGGTACTCAAAGGGAATCTTGCTCATTGAGTAAAAAACAAAAGGTGAAGCCATCAACGCCACATCCTACGCTTCCACTTTGCATAATTTGCGGGAGGAAATTAAAAAGAAAAGACGGGGTAAACCCTCAGCAGCGGGTGTGTTGCTTCTTCAGGACAACGCTCCTGTTCACACAGCGCGAGTTTCCAAGGCTGCTGCGCGAGATTGTAGTTTCGAAGAAATCTGACACCCACCCTATAGTCCAGACCTTGCCACTAGTGATTTTTTCCTGTTTTCGGATTTGAAAAAATGTCTTCGTGGGAAAAGATTTTCGGATGATGAAGAACTCAAGTCGGCAACAAATGAGTATTTTGAAGAGAAAGAGGAAATTTATTTTTTGAGGATTTAAAAAAGCTTATCTCGAGATGTAACAAATGCATTAATGTTTGGGGAGATTATATTGAAAAATAAAAACAATTTAAATTGTTTGTTTTTAATTGTAAATTGATACCGAGAATATATTGAACGCCCCTCTTATGTAGCTATCTTCGTTAGACACATTTGTCTTGCAACCCCAACAACGATAATGCGTAAAGAGGAGTTTAGCAAACCAACTGGATGGTGTTATCACAACGACTTGGTAATGAATGCTGCGAAATCTGAATAAATGTCTATTCTTGCTCCACGTTAGCCACAGTCGTCCATTAACTAATACTTCCAAAACAATGTTTGCCAAACTTCCAAAAGGGGTGACTGAATTGAGATGGTAAAGACGATACGATGCCTGGGGATCACGATGCATGACCACTTCTAATGGCAGGAACATATTAACAGGCTCATATCACAGGTAAAAAGCGCAATGTTTGCTCATGATCTTTGAGATAGCTTAAACTTAAATTGTGACTTTTTGAGATAAAATAAAGAAATGAAGAAATCGCATTCAATCCCTTTAAAAATTCAAACAAATCCTGAACAGTCCTGACACAGTTATTGCAGACTTACTAAAGCCAAAACCTGTCTAATTGAGTTTCCTTCTGCCAACAAAAAAATTAATTGAAGCGATGCATATTGAAGGTCTCATGAGATCGAAAACAAGCTAAAAAGAGCACATCAAGCCTTTACCAACCAACTAGTAGCTGTGTAGAGTTCCCAAGACTCATTCCTTTGAACCGAGCCAAAGGCAAACAAGAAAAAAAATCGCATACGCGCAAAAGTAACTACCCATTCGTAAAACCAACATTTTGTGTCTCAGTCCGCCGCCATAACTTGAACAAAAACAAACTCCTTTAATCTTTCATCAATGCCCGACGACAAAATGGAGCGCGACCCCATGCTTGTCAGTTGACGCAACAACCCTCCAGTCAAACAGCAGTCTCCAAAGCAACAACCCCCATCACAGAATCGAAAAGCCATTGCCGCACTCGTATCCTCATAAATCCTTCCATTCTGAACTTCATTTTAATAAATACTAAATCATCATCTCCAGTCAGTCCCGAGCCTCGTGGCCCCATATCCTGGGGTCACATCCCTTTCGAATTCTTAAGCTTTCATTAAGAGGTCACAGCTCGCAAATAAATCCTGCAACAAAACAAAACCAGCATAAATTTATTCACCTCACTCGAGTCCTCCGTATTCGCACACACACACACACAATCTGGATAAAATCCTTCCCCACAAGCATTCACTTCAAACTTTACTCCCCACCACTTTATTCCACACAGCAGCAGCGTAAGCCGGCTCCGGCTCGCAGTGCCCTGCTTGTGCTCTCAATGCGAGCATAGTCAAAGCAGTAAAAGGGTTTAAATTCACAAAGAAATTCGTTTCCCCAAAAAAGGGATAATACGCTACCATTCAAAGGACATTAAGTCGGCGACACGACGATGGTTATGATGACACACAGTATTCTTGCCGCGGCCGACACCACCCGTCCGCCCCACATCATAATCAGAAGGGAAGCAACCACTGTCCTGGTTCGCTGCATGCTGTCATTTACTGTGCATCGTTGTATGCGTGTATCTATGCCATTTTACACACATTCGTGGCGTCGTGTCGCATACAAAAGCCGAAGAGTGAGACGACCGAACTGAAAGCAAAACCAAGAAAAAACACGGAATATACGAAGGGATCGATATCCATTAGGAAAATTAAAATGTGGCAGGACACGGACTCTCGTGTTCCCTTTTCAACTCATTGGGGACACGTGTTTACCTGTCCGTCGTAGCATAAAACAACACCAAGTCTCGCTCACTCCTTCTCTAACTCCGGCATCGGACGGGCTGTCTTTCATTTTTAGCCCCCAAACAAAAGGCAAAAAGGACATTGCCAAAGAAGCAACTATCCGTGCACAAATACACCAGCAACAGCAGCAAATAATGGCTACAGCCCAAGATAATGAGAATTTCGGTTCGAATTAAAATTTAGATCTCGGCTAGCCTGTCGTTGTGATGTTCGGGCGGCAGCACAATGGCAGGAAACAGAAAACAAATGCGGAACTTACAGGACACCAACAGCACAGTTTTGGTAATAAAAAGCAGCAGCCGCACTATCAGCCTAATGGATGGATGGATGCATTGTACTTCTAATTTCTGTGCGGTAAGAGATAGACCTGCACACAACCGGTGTGCGTCTACAAATTTCCTGTTTCCTTGAAGATAACTCTCCCATTCCACTTCGTTCACAAAATTGAAGAAATTTCGTTTTAGAGACGCAAGAAAACGCATCTCTCCCAATGATGACGACGGCCATGCAGAGCTTGCTAATTGCCTTCGGGCTGATAAGCAGAGAACTCGTTTTACGTCATATGACTTTGAATGCTGTCGCTTGCAGCGTTTACGACAAATGGCCGCCTTTTGTCTTTTGTTTTCCCGTTTATTTATAAATAATAATATCGGATTGTTAGGGTAAATGTTTTTTATTGAATTTTATTGCCGCCCGGAATGGGACGTGAATGCAAATGAGAGACGCTCCGCGGTGCCGTGACATAAATTGTTTATGGTCGCAACGACTTTTCGAAGAATGAGTTTAAAAGTTTATTGCATGGCTTGTAACTGCTTTGGAAAGATGCTGCGTTATCGATTGTGTTCCTCGTTACCAAATGCACGCAGGAATTATGGGAATGCCTTAAGGTGGAATTTATTTTGCAACTTCGTATGCAAATGACACGAAATGTAGTCGGCTAAAGGCGTTCGTTGTGAAAACGAGATTTATGTGGGAGTGGGGTGGTTGTGTGAGAAACTATTTGTGGATTTTAATTTTCAATGGATTTTCAATTGCAAATAAAAATACTTCGAAAGACAAAGCGATTGTTCAGACAAAACCGGCAACACTCTATTGTAGCGGAGTCAATAGCCCCGATACCCAAAACTAAAACAGTAGCCAGCACTCAAACCGGCGGTAAACATAATCAATTCGAGCAGCTGTCAACTCCCCAACTCCGTAATGTACCGACTCGATCTCGGCTCAAGCCCGGCTCCCGTTCTTTCCCTCTGGAGCCGTCTTGGAGAGCAACAGAAACAAAGGAGCAACAACTAAGTGAAGAAGTATTTTAAAAAAGAAATAAACATTGATTCTCTGCTGTGGTCGCCGTGGCGTATTGGGTAGGGTGCGACGCACACACGCCGAAGGGTGTAGGTTCGATTCCCAGCTCAACACCAATTTTTCGTATTTTTCACGGCACCACCTCTTTCGAGCTGCTGCAACACTCAAAGAGTAATAATTGTCTTAGAAAGCGTCTCAAACCTCGCTGTTCGGAGTCGGCAAAAAACTGTAGGTCCCTTCTACTCGTGAGAGAACAGTAGCGCGAACAACACGAGCAGTTGATGAGCAAGCTAGGCCCTGGTCCCCCTTAGGACTGTAGCGCCAACAATTATTATTATTATTAATTTTCTGCATCGTAACGCTGGCAGGTTTTTCAAATAAATGAATCAACATTTCAATACTTTTCGTTAAATTACAATGATTGCTTTATGTCATGTACGTTTCCGCTGACTGAACAGAGCTTGCTTTGAGCTAAAGGTTTGTTAAATTCAGTAACGTCTGTAACACAAGATACCTTACTAGTCTAACCTTTTGATCTTAAATTTAACTTCCTGATGATTTTTTACCTTCGCTGATTTCGTATTCTTTTCTTTGCCTTTCTGCCTATTTTCCATTTTCCTAAGCCTATACAGATTTTCCCTTAAGAAGTTCTTAAACTTAATTCTAATAGTATACAACAGATGAAAGTTCTTCACCCGAATTTCGCTAAGCCGACTTGAAATCATTCGCAGGGAAACATATAGCAACGTAGTAGAAGTTGTAGTAGAAATAGCAACAATTTGTGTGAAATATTTTGCTCTAGTGCCGTAGAGCTCATTGCACCAGGTTATTGTAGCTTTATTTTTTTAACCGTAAGACTCCTCGGATACAAACCTGACGAATGAAGAAATTTGGTTGTTACTTACCATAAATATTACATATTACTTAAAGCAATAGTTATGTCTTGACTAATTGTGTTAAGTCCGGGGTTAAGAAACGTCATGTCCCCAGGGACCAAATACGAATTCTGCCCAAATTCTGAGTTAAAATTTAAGGAATGCCTTGGAACCTTGAGGTAAACGGACGATTGGAGATTATTAAGCGTCTCTGACAACTTGCCCTGTCTCAGCGTCAAGCGCTGTTGAGTTTTCAGGCGTGCTCGTTGGATAACGAAAAATGAAATTACCAACAAATTTGCTACGCACAAATCAGAAGACTTTCTTTTGTAACCTGAGATTTTACCTCAATTGTTAGACGTCGATGGTTAGGCATCGATTATTGAGCGTCGATAGTTGGGCGTCGATGGTTGGGCGTCGATGGTTGGGCTTCGATGGTTGGGCGTCGATGGTTGGGCGTCGATGGTTGGGCATCAATGGTTGGGCATCAGTGTGTGGGCGTCGGTGGTTAGGCGTCTACTGTTAGGCGTCGAAAGTTGGACGTCGATATTTGGTCCTCTTAATCAAACAACCGAGGTTGGCGGGTTTTTCTATATTTCATGACAAAAGAAACTGCAAGTGATGATAATGGTCAATTTCAGTAATCCAATTGTATATTGAAACCCTCTGCGGTCCTTGTGCAGAGGCTTCTCAATTTCCCCTCTGCTACTATCAAGCCTTTGCTTAAATCATTAAACAGATATTTGACCCTTGTGTGATGAGTCTTGATAACATAGGCTTCCCTTGTGTTATGAGTCCTGAAGATATAGGCTCTACCAACCTATGCCCTATTCCTCTTTGTATGCATTGCCACTGGTGTCCTATTTGAGTTGGAGCCTTAATTGTATTACTCACACTCAATGACGCAATAGTCTCAGGGGATCAGTGCCTAGCATCATCAGCTACTATTCATGTTGTGCGTGCTATTGCTCTCTCACGAGCTTTGTGTTATCACTTACTTGAGAAGATTTTTTTAAGAACTCTTTGAGTATTGTTAGCAACTTGAAAAGGGTGGTGCTGTGAACAATTGCGACGAGCTTAGGCCTGGACTCGAACCTAGGGCTCTTGGCGTATGAGTATTGCATGTTGAAACGTTTAATGGGCGGTTGTTCGATATACGTAGGCATTATTTTCGTGATATTGGGCAATTTAAAGTTTAATCATTTTGAAAATTGGATTTTTTTGAATCTCGTAGCCAAAAACGAATGTTGAAGAAGCTTAGCTTTTTCTGACCTTGACATTTACAGCGATTAATATAGAAAAACAGTATGCCTTGAGCCCTACTTTCTCACGTACAGTATATTACTTTCCATTTTTCACACAAAAGTCCCTACTACTTCTGAAGGCTTGTTCATCTTCTTCTTCTTTTTGTGTCGCTACAGTCCGGGTGGACTTGGGCCTCAAACAACATGCCTCTCCAGCCAGCAGGATCTTTCGCCAGCTGCCTCCAGTTGCACACTCCAAGTTGGTTGAGGTCCTTCTCCATTTGTGTGTGCCATCTTAGTCTAGGCCGTCCTCTGTTGCCTTGTCCCAATGGCTCTGATTCAAAGACTTTTCGGGCCGGAGCAGTGGTGTCCATACGCCCTACATGGCCTCGCCATCTTAATCGTTGTATCCCTGGACGCTTGAACAGGCGCATTCTGCTGTACAGCCCATAGAGTTCATCGTTAAATCTTCTCCTCCAGATGCCATCAACGCAAACAGGACCACAAAACGCACCCAAAACTATTCTCTCGAAATGACTAAGGGCTTACTCATCCGCTTTTGCTAACGTTCAAGATTCCGCGCCATAAAGTAGGACGGAGATGATCTAGCTGTTATATAAAGCGAGTTTCGTCTTTCGAGAGAGGGCTTTATTACTCAATTGCCTCTTGAGCCCAAAAGAACAGCGATTGGCAGGAGTGATTCTGCGTTTGATTTCGGTACTGATGTTGTTGTCCCTGTTTACCGCGGAACCGAGGTAGACGAAGTCTTAGACTACCTCGAAGTTTCTGCTGCCTAGTGTGACGCTCTGTCCGAAACGTCAAAATTGTGTATCCTTTCTTGATGACAGCATGTACTTAGTTTTGCCCTCATTTACCGCCAGACCCATTTTAGCCGCTTCCGCTTCAATGCCAGCAAACGCCTCATTGACGGCTCGCTGTGTTCGCCCAATCACGTCAATGTCATCAGCGCATGCTAGCAACTGAACTGACTTCTGAAAGATAGTGCCTCTGTTGTTGACTTGTGAGTTACACACGATCTTCTCGAGGATGATCTTAAAAAAGTTACATGACAGTGCGTCGCCTTGTCTAAAACCTTTTTTGACATTGAAGGTCTCGGTGTTTTCGTTACCGACCTTGACGGAGCACCGAGAGTTCTCCATCGTCAGCCTACACGGTCTGACTAGTTTGGTAGGAATGCCAAAGTAAGACATGGCACTGTATAGCTCGTCTCCATGCGCTCTGTCATATGTGGCCTTAAAATCGACGAATAGGTGGTGGGTGTCGATTTGCACTTCTTGGGTCTTTTACAGGATCTGCCGTAATGTGAAGATCTGGTCTATAGTGGACTTCCCTGGTCTGAAACCACACTGATACAGACCTATCAGGTCATGGACAAACGGTTTCAGACGCTCACACAATACGACAGAGAGGATCTTGTTTGCGATGTTAAGGAGACTTATCCCTCGATAATTCCTTGTTCATATTATTGTTAAATTGATTAATTATTGTGATTTATTAAGTTTTATGATTTGGAGATCTTTGGTTTTCAACGTTAAGTATTGCGGGTGTCTATCATGCTGGTAAATAAATAAATGATTTTTTTTTTTAAACATGCAGCTCTGTACATATTCCTATGTAAATAAAGATCCTGCCAATCCAGTTATAAAAGCAAATTCAATGTTTGAGCATCTCATGGTAACTCTAAAAACCCGTTGTTTTCCACGTACAACTTTCATCGTTTGATACACAGATCTGTCCCATTTTAGTTTGTACGAAATTGTTTATAGTAGCAAATTATTTCCAATTTTACAGGTTGCCGTTTGAATAAACAAACATATACGAATATGCGAAGAGTAATAATAATGTTTACCAACTCCGAACGGCGACGTTTTGAGTACCTTTTTTTATTTGAGAAGAGTACTCACTCTAAAATTCTGGCCACAGTGACGCAGCACTGGCCACGCTGATAATTCTAGGTTGTTGTTGAACACTTTCTGCCACCACTTCTTTGAAGTTGTTGACTTAAACTTGTATTTCCGCCACTTTGTAAGAGTCTTCGAAACAAGCTTTAGGTCCAGAATATTCGCGAAGGAACAGTAGCTCGCAAAGGAACAGAAACTCTCGAAGAAACAGTAATTCCCGAAGGAACAGAGAAGTTTCATGTATCACATGCATGCATTGAAACTCGCTTAAAACAACTTTGCAATATACGAAAACTTGATATATGGGCTTGTAATGAAAAGAAAGAAAGTCATTTAATACAACGCTGAAAAATTCGAAAAATTGGTATTGAGCTGGGAGTTTTTATCTTCCGAGTTGTAATAACTGTTCGGAGTTGTCCAAGAACCTCGCATGAAACGAGTAGCTGATAAAAGGCTGTAGTCCCCTTGCCGACTGCCACGCCATCCAATTTATTCATGTAGATATGAAATTTGGTGCCAACGCCTCTGTCATTTGTATCAAAAATCGAACCTTTACTGCTTCGCATTAGTGATCGCCTCTAAAAACGTCATAGAAACGGCGTGTAGCTTCATCAGGAACCGACCGAAACGGAAAATGGTGAAAAAATAAAGTGGATGAAAATTGAACATTATTTGTGATTTCAGTCAAAAAAGATTTAAGTGCAGGGAATATAATCCATCGACACAATGTTTTGCATTCCCGCAATTTTCACATCCGTTCAGTGAATCAAAAGTCACTATTCCTTTTAAGTCTGAAACGTTTGTGTCAACGAACTGTAAAGGCCCGCAAAATTTACTAAACTAACATACCTATTGAAAAGCTTTAAAACAGTGCTGCTAAGTAGAGCAATTGTAACTGTTCTCTTATTTTACGCGTCAAAACAATTTTCGAAGTTATCATGCAAATTGTACACTGAACCCAGATTGCGTCCATTCACCGCAGATTTAATGCTCTTAACAGTTGTCTTATCTAAAACTATTCACAAACATTTTTCCAAAAACGCCGAACGCTTTTCTGCTTTAAATTTCACCGCCAAATTATCCACTAGCTCCCCCCATTAAATGTGTGACCTTATTAACCAAACCGAGTCCGCAAAGTAATTTTCTTAATTTCTAGAAAATGACGAAATGTCAACACTCCTTATCCTCAGTCATTTGTCACAGCTCCACAGCTACCGCAGAAACTATCCCTAATTAGAACCAAAACAGTTATGCCAACCCAGAAGAAGGCATTTCAAATTTTCCCCGATCTGTCGCACTCCGGTAGTTACGCATGTCATCTAGCCGACGTCCCGCAACATGTCAGCGTTGATTGTCAAAGTCGATTGCCGCCTCGTTCAATTGAATTCCGCCGTGCGGTATCTTTGTCAATTTATTTCAGTTCTTCAAACCTGAACCTACGATAAATGAAGGCAGATAACTAAGTTTTCCCTACCGACGACGACATGCCAAAACAAACCTACACAATAAATTTTTCAAACGAAATTGTCCAAAAACTGGGAATGAATGGGAGAGAGAGAACAAAAAAAAAGAAACAAATTTGTCTACCTACCTAATGCCAGAGCGCTTAAAGCTGTTCATCTGGAATTTAAATCCCAAATACCACCAACAGTAGCCAGTAAATAGCAGCGAAATTCCACCCAATCCTCCCGGCTCCCGTGAAAGCCACATCAGCGACCCCCGCGCCCGATCCGACGCGCAGAAATACAGCAAAAGAACGAAAGGAAACGTTCTTCTAGGCAATAATCAACCAACAACGATTTTCATGCAAGACAATAAATATTTTCATTGCATCACAAACCTCCTCCCGAACGGGCAAACACAAACTCCCCCCTATCCATGCACACACACGTGCACACGTACCCACCACACACTCGTAAAACCTTTGATCACCCTCCGAGCTACACCTTATATTCCATCGTTACATAGCCCAGTCGCCCGCTCGAACTCACACTCCCGCCCCAAAAGGAAACAAAAAACGCAAGAAGCACAAATCCAGAAGAAAGAACGTTCACACAAGCAGTCAACGCCAACCATTTTGTTTGGGAGCGAAACTTGGAAAAATCTTCTCCGAAACTATCCGCCAAACTCACCACGCACACAGCCAAGCGACTCCAATCTTCGAAAAGTAAGCAGCTCACATCAAAAATGCACAATCCTTCCCGAAAAGAAGGGGCCTCTCCACACACACACACACACACACACTCCAGCGTCTGCCATCGATTCCTCCGCCCAATCAGACCAACCTGCCGATGGCAGCACTCTGACGCATGCGGACTGCCGTCTCCCGATTGGCCGCGCGACAAAAATACACGCGCGCACGCGAGCAACAAGGACGCACGTCGTCGCTGACAGCATAGGTAGAAAAACCGGTTCGCCAGAAATCAATGGGTGGTGTTTGCCTATTGCTCACTCTCTTACCCACCTGAAGGCAGGCAGTCGCCGTGCAGTACATAAGTCATGTGACAGCCGGACCACTCACACTGGCGAATCTCCCGTCCGCCAACACACACGCACACACCGAAAGGGGTGGCCTCTATGACGGAGCGCCGTCACCGCTCTGGTGTGGCCGTAGCACCTTTTCGCCCGTATACCGGTTTAGTCGTTCGAGAAACGCTGATGTTGTATGTTGTGTGCATAAAGTTGTTGCTGCCACTGTGACACAGAGTGAAGTATCGTGTGACAGTTCGGTTCGTTTTATTTTTGTTTTTTGCTTTCTGACATTTGCACGCATCGGTCGGTCGGAATTCACGCACCGCTCGCGACGTGCAGGGTGGTGGCTTCCGCTGAAAAGAGATTCCCGTCGAATTGTGCGACATAAAATTTGAGTTCTGGTGACATAATTAAAATAATCGCCGTTTCATTTGTGGTTTTTGCCTTTTTTTTGCCATCGTCCGTTGGTGTCCTGTCGGGAGTTCTGTTCGTCCACCCGTTGACGTGTCTGTGAGAGTGCCTTAGGAATACACACGTAAGCGCGGAGTAAATGAATACCTATGCATGCAACATACAAAAGGATACAACCATCAATAAAGTGAGCTAATCGATTTTTGTTTGCGTGAAAAGCGGAAAATAGGAGGATTGCACTGTGAAATCCAGTGTGTGGCTAAACGGAGAGGCAACGAAGAAGGATAAAAGTGCCGCGAAAGAATAACACAATAAATAGAGAAGAAGGACGACGTCCAGGCGGGCAAACGGGGAGAAAGGGAAAGAGAGAGAAAGAGTGAGAGAAACACGAGTGAAAAGTTGTTAGTTCTTTTTTATTAATTTCGGTAACATTGTTCAAATAAACATAATATATGGTAATGGCAGAGATTGGTGGCCATTTGGCACACCAGCTACCCTTGCATAATCATCAAAGTGGATTACAACCATCGCTGGTGATGAACCATCACCTGGATTTGGATTGTCATGGCCATGAGGTTTTAACGAGTAAGTTTCTAGTTCTCTTTCTACTTTTATTGCTTGATTCGCTTTGAAATGTTCCTAATTTGCTTATGCCGTCGGAATGTCAGTGACGACGGCTTGTCACCATCGCTGTGATCCCTCCGTCGCTTGAGGAGGGATTGTGCTGTGAAGGGCCCGTGAATGATTTATTTCCAAGAGCGTTGCAAGGCACAGATTTGTATTTGTTTGAATTTGAGACAAACTGCAAACTTGTTTGATAAATGGCGAATATCAGTTTGAAATTAGCCAATGAGCGCTAGTTTCATGTGCAAACTGTTAAAAAGTTTGTAAGTTCAGTTCAGTTTTCGCTTTTCAATTAGGTCTTGATCTTTTTTTTAAATTTGTTTATCTTATGCTTAAAGCCTTATTTCTGTAAGATCTTCTGAATGTCTGTCAGAAATGGTCTTATTTTAGACGATACACGTTTATTTTTGACACTATTTGTCAAATTTGATAGATTTGTGGCAAATTAAGAAACTTGACGCATTGTTACATTTGAAATGTCACATGCATGTCACATCCACTACTATATAAACTTTTCCAAAAATTAGGTATGTGCATAGCCTATGTTTCGTATTTGACAGCACTCGTGAAAGTGTGTCAAAATATCAATTGTCAATTATTTTTCAATTTTAACCCCTTAAATATGACTTTTTCATGTTTGGAAGCATCAAATCTGTTTGTGCTCCTCTCACAGACATCCTTTACGACCAGTTCAAGTAAAGCAAATGTACAAAAATCTGAAACAAAACGCACACTTTTTGCAGAACGAAACGGAATTTTAGGCTTCTGCCCTGTCTTGTGTTCCTTGTGACATGTCGGGAAGGGATCTCAAATGTTTTATAAACTATCATAAATAATAAGTTCCATGTGGTAGCCGTTATCTTTGACAGTGCATTAGTAGTTTTGTTAAAACTGTCTTAATGTGTCAAACAAAATGTCAAACACAACGTCTCATCCTTCAAATATGATTTGCTATCAAACAACATTTGACAACAAACATCTGATTTTCATAAAAACTATGTCTGAAGAAATGTTCCTTATGTTTCCTAAAAGAATAATTAGAAGACGCCATTTTAATTTGAAGCATTGACGGAATATGTCAAATTATGTCAAAGAAAAGATTTAACGTAGCGTTCTCAAAATCGTTACTCCGGCAGCTTACGGAGATCACTTTATTTTGCAAAATGTACTTTCGTTGTTAAAGGAGGTGGAAGTCATCTGAAGTTTCATATTAGTTTTGACAGGTGATCTAATGACAGGAAATTTTGCCAGTTCGACTCAACTTTTACTCACCGGCTTTCAGTGTCTCATTTCCGAGTTCTCCAAGTCTGATTGAGCATTCAAAACAAAACTTGGCAACGAAATAAACCAGAAATGTATTGCAATGTCGAAAATTCCGGCAACAAACTGTCAAGAACGCCTTTACTTAAGACCTGTATTCGTACAAGCTGATATCCCGCTGAAAATCAGACAAAAAATCCTCCTCCAACTGAGGTATGCAGTTAAACTTCATACACACCACGTCTTTGCACGTCTTTAAATACCAAAAGTTTGACGTTTGAAATTCAGTCATGTACACTCTGCTAGTTTCAGTAATTAAAAGAACTTCTTGTGTGTGTGGCGAGTCACTAAGCTCTGCTTCCTCTTCAAATGCAGACTATGCCCCGTTGAACACACTCTCAGTGACTTTCAACGTCATTCTTGGAAAGTTTCTTCCATCTGCATTCTTTAACGTAAGTTGCTGTCGTTCAAATCCGAAGCTCACACTCGAATTAAACATTTGAATCCTTTGAAAGTTGTTATGCATGACAGACATTTTCGTAAATTTGTCAAACATTTCATAGATTTGGCTTCTTCTAAGAGAGGAAAGTAAAGGGTGTAAAAGCACACCAGAAGCACAGAAAGAAAACAAGGTCTCCAAAATCGGATTTTTCAAGATTGGATTTTCTGCAAGATTGGATTGTTGCGTTTTATTTTGCTTCGTGCAAATCACAAGCAATTAATATCAAATATTTACCTTTCTGTACAAAAGCTGCAACAAGAAGTTTTGGATTTTACATATGCATTAAAGAAAATTGAGAATTTTCCAAGGAAATCAAAACAAATTCAAATGCATCAGTTCTCGCAGTCTCAAATTGCAAAACGAGCACATGTTCCGCGCATGTGCAACCATTACAAGATGCATAGGTACCCATATCCTCAAGTGGGGCCTCCTCCCTCCCCCTGTCATTATTCAAGAATTGGCCAGAGATGAAGTGTTGAATGGCTTCCTCGTGTGAACACTATCACTCATCGTGACAGATGATGTTTGACTATTGGACAGTGCGGTTGTGTGAAATTCCGTTCAGAAGCTTGCCAACTTAAGTGGTCGCGTAGTCTAGTCTGTCCAGATGACAAATTACACAGCAATCAAAGTGAATCGATTACGTACAGTGATGAGCAGCTAAATGACATTTATTGATTCAAATTGAGATAAGTCAACTACATTTTGAACATTCTGGAGAAACTGAACCCTAGTTCGACGAATGGTAAGGCAGGTTTTTGAGATTTTTTACAATTTTTTCACTGTATGTGAGAATGAAATTGCTTGAATTGAATTGTTTTTGTAAATTTTTAATAAGCTCTGTTCTTCAAGGCTTATATTGAACTTATCGAAAATTTGGGGTGCCTTAAAAAAGTCTTTTAGGAATTGTGGAAATTTAGATTAAATTCAAATATTCAATTTGTACGACAACGCCTTTTTCGAATTGTTGACAACATTCCAAAGTTTCAGTCTTTAAGAAGCTTTCTTCAATTTTGAAGGCCGAGATCGGCATTGAACTGTGGGTCCAATTTACTTCTAAGAGATACCTGAAAAAAAACGACTCCCTGGTGCTTTCTGGACTACACGGTTTGGCCTAAATATAAATTTACAGGCTCTATCAGCAGCACAGTCTTTGACTCCTTCGTTACTTATGTGCGCAATCTCAATCAACAACGTCCTCTCTTGCATTGATCCAAGGTCCCCATTCGAGACAGTAAATGACTGTATTTAAAATCATATATCGCTTCAAATCCAAAATAAATCCACAAATCGCAAGATTTGTCTAATTTAGAGGTCTTCTATGGTAAGATTATCACCAGCATCAAGCTTACACCTAATCGGGATTGCGTGTTGTTTACTCGTTCAGTGGTGTTCAATTGTTAGCAGTTCACGTGCGATTTCTGACATGTGTGAGAATCAAACAAGCCCAATTAGCATTTCAATGATGCTAGTCTTAAATTCGAGCACATCTCACAGATTTGAAAGTTGAACTTAGTTTAGAACTAACGAATAATCTTCATTTTTTTTATTGAGAGACTGATTTCATGAATTGCCGTTTTTGAGGTTATAACCATGGAAAACAAAGTTGTGGCCTTGTGGCCACTTGAAGTTCTACCTGAATCCTGCCCAGATACACTAGTAAAATGCGGCGCATAACGCTCCCAGCATTAGTGGTTTCAGGATCTATCTCTAACAATAATTGAGTGGCGCTACAGTCCACAGGGGAACCAGAGCCTAGCTAGGGACTTAGGCCTAGAGGTGTCTAGTCGGGAATCGAACCTAGACCTTCTGCGTGTGAGCGTCGCACTTTACCCACTACGTCACGGCGGGCACATGCTTTATCTCTGTGCAGTCTATTTAAAAAATTGATTTGTCTCGTCACCTGCAAAACATAGTTTAGCAGCTTTTCCATCGTTTTTGGAGTTTTGATTTTTACCAGCTTTTCAGCAGTCCCCAGTTCGAACTACGTTACGTTGTGCTGCAGCTGGACTTATTTGTTTACTAATGCATGGTGACGTGGTCGCCGTGGCGTAGTGGGTAGAGTGCGACGCATACACGTCGAAGGGTCTAGGTTCGACTTCCGGCTTACCACCAATTTTTCACGGCACCAACTCTTTCGAGCTGCTGACAACACTCTAAGAGTAAGAAAGCTTCTCAAATTTCGCCGTTCGGAGTCGGCAAAAAGCTGTAGGTCTCTTCTACTCGTGAGAGAACAGCAGCGCGCAGTCCCTCTTTGGACTGTAGCGCCAAAAATTATTGTAATGGTGACATGGTGACAACTGCCATGATTTTCAACTGTAGGTTTGGTTACTTGTATGAAGCTTTACATCAAGATTTGACTGCTTGCAATTTTTAGTTCTGAATTTGTCGGACTTCTAATTAATTTTCCACACGGTTTGACGGGTTGTCGAATAGTCTTCACACTCCACTCGTGATTCATGAGGTTAAGAGACGGCGAGTCATGCTCCGAAACAAGAAAGACTATTTGTTCTTTTAACAGATGTCCCAATATTCACGACGGAGGCGTTTCAAAAGTAGATCTTTTAACTTTTACCACTTTTATGTAGCCTGTCAAATTGAAGTCTGATTAATTTTCGTTGTAACTTGCTTCCTCTGAAGTTTGGCACTGAATAAATATCCAGGCAGCACATCCATTTGTTTAATTTTTGCAGGTGGTCGGCCTTAAAACGTCTGGCTTTTAGACTAAAAAAACAGAGTGTTGCAAATCTTTCAGAAATATGACAAACTGAATATGATTCTGATCACTTAAGCACTTTACATCAAAGAACACAACACTTTGATGTTGAACAGCGCACACGACTTAGTCACAATTGAACATTTTATGTCAGCATAAACATGCTTAAGCTGATTAAATACAAATTTTAAAAAATGCACTCCCCCGCATACTTTCACAATGCATTCACATCCAATTTGTCATGACGAAGCCATCTCAAAATTACCCCATTCGTTCATTTTAATGACACCACATCCAAACTGTCAACCGACCACAATGGCTACCGCAACCACAAACAACAAAACCGAAAACAGATCGTTCACAGTGCATTGACTTCACAAAAATCTATCTATGCAATAAATCATGATTGATAACAATGAGCCGTGTAAAATTGCGCAGCAGTTAAATTTATTACCGAAAATTAAGTGTCAAAACAATGGCATGTCCCCAAATAAATTAGCTTTGCATAAATGACAAACGAACACAGCAAAAAAAATTAGATATGTAATTAAATTTTATGAAGCATCAACCTGGAAGAAGTTCGAGTTTGAGTTCGAGTTCGACACGCAAATATAAAAAATGATTTTTATTTGCACTCGGTGTGACATAAATGCCACAGACATGTCCACAATAATAATGTCAGCAGGTGATGCGCGAAGTTTTTCAAAAGTGCAAGACCCGCGCAGTCGACCAGACGGCACTCGGTCTCGTATCAACATTTTGTTTTGATTTGAATTTAACGTGTTTTGGCGTTGCCTGCTTCGTTTCTCAGGTTTGTTTGTTTAAGAGCGGAGATTTCTGAGGTCGACGGTTTACTGAAATTATGGCGAAATTTTATGATTTATTAAAGTCGGTTTCACGCCACTAGACGACACGTTGCGGTGCGATGACTGTCGGTGACGGTAAACTGGAAGTTTTGCTGTTTTTCGATTTTTTTGTTAGTAACACATCATGGGTCAGTTGAACAGCGTTTCGCTTCAAGGACACTTGTTTGGAGGGTTGTTAGGTTGAGTGTTTCTAAATGCATTCCTTTGAAATGAAGCCGCAGCAAGAGCTGTGAGGTTTTTTTTTTTATATGATTAGCTGTAACTCCAGTTTTTTTTCTGGACATGTTCGACTTTGATTAGCTGAAGTATTTCCAAAACAAGTCTTCGCGTATACGTTTGAAATTATTTTTTATTTTTTCTTTAAGCTGAAGATTAAACCTTTTATTGTTTTATTATTGTACCCCAAGTACAAATCAATACAGTTCAATTTCAAAAGATGGCGCCACTTACACATTGTGGGTGATCTTGGAAGTGACTGACTACTTCATTGGAAAGCTGTTTTCTTTGCCAGCAGTCTGTTTGAGGCAAAAACATTTTTTTCTCTCTCTTGAAAAATGTCCGGGCTTGTATTAAATAAACAGAATTTGCGGGAAATTTTGACTTTCTTTATAAATTGGCAAAAATCTTCAGTCCATTGAATGATTGCAGAAGTGGCAAATCAGCTTGGCACGAACTAAACTCATTATAGTGTCGAGACCTTACAAATTGTCATTGTAAGCATCGAAAGCAAAGAGGGTCTTGGCCAAACACAAAAGTTTGAACATAAGGAATTTGAGGCTTAGTTTCGCATATTGAGTAGTCTCCTGCTCACAAACTTCGTTGCAAAATGGAAACAATGTGCTTAAGCAGTTTTTGCCAGTGAACTTAGTTCGATTTTAAGAGTATACGCCAACTTATCGGAACTATTCTCCAGATGACAGTTTTCTGTGTCTCAACGTATGACATTTGGTACGCTGTTGTTGCAACATAAAGCATTCAATTAACAAGTTTGTTGTTTTTATGAGTGATAATATTTTCATTAAAAAGGTTATAAGTCTAAGAACAAGTCAGTAAATGAAGTTGTTAATGGAATGTTTTATGTTGCAGCAACAGCGTCATTTGTTGGGACATAGAATACTGTCATCTAGAGAATAGATCCGATAGGTTGGCGTATATTTCTGCAATCGAAGTGGTCGCCGTGGCGTAGTGGGTAGAGTGCGACGCTCACACGCCGAAGGGTGTCGCTTCGATTCCCAGCTCAACAGCAATTTTTCGAATTTTTCACGGCACCACCTCTTTCGAGCTGCTGACAACACTCAAAGAGTAATAACTGTCTAAGAAAGCTTCTCAAATTTCGTCGTTCGGAGTCGGCAAAAAACTGTAGGTCCCTTCTACTCGTGAGAGAACAGTAGCGCGCACAACACGAGTAGTTGATGAGCAAGCTAGGCCCTGTTTCCCCTTTGGACTGTAGCACAAACAATTATTATTATTATTAAGAACTGCTTAAGCACATTGTTTCTATAAGGCAAAATGTCGAAATAAGATTCCAATTCTTAATCTTAAAACAAACTGACTGGCCGAGATCCTCTTTGACTTCGATGCTTAAAATCACAATTTTTAAGGTCCCAACGCCACACTCTTTCAGATTTATCGTTGGAAGCAGATTCGCACATCTGCAAGCATTCAATGGGCTATAGCTGAAGTTTTCTTCCATTTAATGAGGAAAGTCAAAACTTCCTGCAAATTCTATTTATTTAAAACAAAGCCGGATGTTTTCCGGGTGAAGGGTGATTACTGTGAAATTTGAATCCCACCTTATTTTTTGAACAGACTTCACATTGAGAGGCTTACCAATCGTTTTGAGAGTGATTTGACAAATTTTCTGTTTGAACCTTTTCGGCAAATTTGTAATTCGACAGCAAATGACAGCTTTTAGCTTTTGAACGAATTTTAAAAGTGTCAGAGATGCACTTTGCCTTTCATCCAAACAAATGGAATCCATTGCTCTGATTTGAACAGAAGGTGAAATTAGTATATAACACTGGAACCCATTTTTTAGCCATACATGTGTTTTAACCAAAAGCATTTCATAAAGTCATCGGACTCCATACAGAAATCAGTAAACCGACGCAATTCGCGTTCGAAAGAGAATACAGCGCTTATTGTAAAAATTATTGAAGGTGAAGGGTAAACTCACAGAAACGGTAGTGTTTTAGAACTTTAGTCAAACTGTAAGCTCAAGTTAAAATGTTACTTACTTGTTTGTTAATCTCTTTTGCCACATTCTTTCCCTGAATATAGTGGTCACGAATGTGGCATCGTGCAAAGATGTCAGACATAAAGGCAAAATAGAGCATTGTGGTTTTTGGTTCGCTATCAACTATCAAAGTCTCCATGTAACATATTCTTCTTCATTGTCGATGATTTAAAATCGCTCTGCTGTTCTTTGAAATTAACCTTAAAATATAAATAAAATAAAATATAAATAAAATAAAAAATAAATAAATATAATATAAATAAATAAATAAAAAATAAATATGTCCCAACAAGAACGCAAGATTTAAATTTGGCGCCATTCGAATTGTCATTGTTTGACATTTGAAGGTTTTGTTTGTTAGCAGAAGGCTTAAGGTTAATAAAAATGTAGCGCTACATGAATGAAGGACTCATTCTCATTGTGAAATTGTTTTACAAAAATGGTGAAAGTTTTGCGGCTACAGTTCGCAAATTGCGATCAATTTGTGGTTACAATAGTGCTCCAAAAAGGTCAACTGTAAAGCAATTAATGGAAAAATTTGCTGAAACTGGATCTGTAACTGATGTAAAGACAACAAAGCGCCTTCGACCAGGTCGACCGACCGAAAATATCATAGCAGTACGTGATGATGTCGCTCAAACTCCATCCACCTCAATTCGAAACAAAGCTCAGCAAATTGGTGTTTCCGAATCCACTATGCCAATTTTTTCGTGCCTAGAATTGAAGAAATGAATCTGCAGGGGATGTGGTTTCAACAAGACGTCGCCACATCTCATACAGCCAGAGAAACAACTCAATTGCTGCATCAGTCATTTCCCGGTCGTGTTATTTCGCGTTTTGGAGACCAGAATTGGCCGCCTAGATCGTGCGACTTAACACCATTGGACTTGTTTCTTTGTGGTTTTTTTGTAGTCGATGGTTTATGTGAATAAGCCGACGACGACTCAAGCCTTAAAAGAGGAAATTGGAGGCTGCATTAAGGAAATACCGCAGCATTTATGCAAAATGGTCATTGAAAATTTCATTTAAAGATCGCGTATGTGCCAGCAAAGCCGCGGCGTCCATCTGGCCGATGTGTTATTCCACACATAGCCTCATCCTGTCTACTTTACGATATAATAAAGAATTCATGATTTTTTTAAATATCTGCGTTTTATTTAAAATTTAAATCTTGCGTTCTTGTTGGGACACCCTTTATTTGATTACCTGTGAAGCAAACAAAACTTCGTTTCTTTTCATCAACCCATCAAGCCTCTGTTCAGAAATAGTCAGTTCATCGTGTGTCGCCAACAGAAAAACTTCATGATACCACTTCAAACATTGACGGAAAGCAAGAACAAGTCAATGAAAGGTTGAAAACTTTACGAAAGTTAAGTTCTTCTTGAAACGCAGCCTCACATCAATGTCCACCAAATCAAATGTGTCCAACAAGGCACTGTTTATTTTGATCACACCGCCAAACCATGTTTAACACCAAATTTTTCACGGCTAGGTTGACTTCTACAAACACGCTGCTTGCATTTCCTTAATGCCCCATTCAGGCGCATCGAATTCCCATCAACGCCGCCGTGATTTGAACAGCCTCAAAAAATGGATTATCCACAGCTTGTTCCAATTCGAGATGCACGCGATGACAGTTCCTTAATGTGACCGTCAAGCATACCAAATCGCACCGTTGACCAGCCTAAAAAGATGGATTATTCACAGCTTGTTCCAATTCGAAATACACGCAATGACAATCTTACGCCTATCCGTAGCGAATTCCTTAGCCAGCTCCACCGGTCAGTCACAACACACTCTAATTATCTGTCTTTAAGATGACCGTAAATCAATTGATAAATCTAGAACAAGGCGAACCCTATTCCCTAATCGACAACACACGACTCAACTGCATCTCTCCTCTCTCTGTTTGTCCATGCATTCGTTTCACCACCGCCACCGCTAGAACCCAGCACCCGAAGAATTTTAACCAGTATCGCGCCTTGATTAACAGTTCAATTTCTAACTTCAAAAACAAATCTCGACATTCCTAGTCCAATTTCGGATACAATTCAAAAACTCTCGGTCCCGAAATTCCTGCCCGTACTTTGGATCCACATGTAAATTGATCAAAGAAGGCATTCCGAGACCCAATTCACTGCGTCGGACGGGAATCCCTCAAATGGATGTGGACCTGCTTGATTAGCCCATTACATTATGATCACCATAAAATAACAAATATGCTGTCCGCAGTCGTGTACGCAGCGCATCATCTGTGAGCGAAGAAAATTTAGAGCGGTCGTTAATAACTTTGTCTTCACTTCATTTCGGTCGTGTCTCCCCGTCGATAAATTATGCACAACGTCTTCGTCGTCGTAGTCGTCGTCGGACAACCGCAAACTTGTCGAACTTGTCTCCCTCGGGCCAGGGTCTTCTCGAAAACCACCCGCTACGTAGTACTCGTATAGTTGTCAAACGATTCTAACCTGAACTTTGATAGCTCGTAAAACTAGCGAAAAATTAAATCGACGAATGGCTAATATAAAATGTCATTTGCATATGTCGTTGTTTTTGTCCAAGTTGATATTTCTTCTATTCTGCTGTCATGTTGCTCAATTTCAATTTTATTGTTCAGCATAAAACGGAATGTCAGAATTATTGTCTAATCGGAATAAACACGCACGAAGGTTGCGCGTTGGCTGCGTCCGCTGACAGGTGACAGGTGAAGATGCACTGCTTGACAAATTGATGCTGTGCAATGCGGGTCGCTTCTATTTTATGTACCTTCTATGGTCAAGTTACACCACATCAAACTGAAATGCAAATTTTTGCTGCTTCAGCTCCCCATCTCCAAGCCCAGTGTGGGGCTGCCTTAATTAGCATAAAATTCTGATGAATGTTTGATGACGTAAGGTGGGCGCTTTTCGGTGAACTAATGACGGCTTATGCGCTGCAAAATGTGTGCATGCACCGTGTGGGGTGGTGTGATGCCAAAGTAAATAGCGGTATTATTCAACACTTCTCGCAGCGGAGAAGTGTTGTGTGTGTACGTTAGTTTTGCACCGGCGATGTGGGCCCTGTGGAGTTTTGTAAGACTTTGTTGCAAAGCAAAGTTTTTACGAGTGAAATGCGAAATGTAGGCTTTTTTTGCGCACTGGGCGTTTAAAAGTTGACGTAATTGCGCGGACGATGATAGTCTTGCTTTCAACGTGATGACTGAAGAAATTTATTTTGTAGGAACACATAAAATTCAAGGAAAAACCTGCGCGTAGAGTACTTGTGAAGTCGGTAAGTTTTTAGATGATTAAATTTTCCAGCTTTTGAATAAAGGGATGCGGTCCATAGCGGTCCAAAACGGAAAAATTTTACGATTTTCACAAATATAGTCAGTTTTTTAGATGACACATTTAATAATAATTGTCGGCGCGACAATCCACAGGGGGACCAGGGCCTAGCTTGCTTATTAACTACTGTTCTCTGACGAGTAGAAGGGACCTACAGTTTTTTGCCAACTCCGAACGGGGAAGTTTGAGAAGCTTTCTTAGACAGTTATTACTCTTTGGGTGTTGTCGGCAGCTCGAAAGAGGTGGTGCCGTGAAAAATTCGAAAAATTGGTGTTGAGCTGGGAATCGAACCTAGACCCTTCGGCGTGTGGGCGTCGCACTCTATCCACTACGCCACGGCGACTACAAATGGCAAAAAAAAAAACAACCTTACAATTGGGAAAATACAAAAGGAGACAGCTTTAATTGAAGTGGAGTACTCAAGTGCAGTGCGAAATTAGAAGCATCTATGGATGTTTGTTTTCCTTGAAATCACCGCTGAAACTTTATTTATTTTTTAGTTTACTTCCTGTAAGTTCACCCAATACGCCACGGCGACCACAGAGAGATGACACATATATCCAGTGCTAAAAAGCCTATGAACAAAGCGAAGCGCTTTCGAGTAACTTTTTCAATTCTGTTCTTGAAAGCATCGTACGAGACTCACAGGTCGACAACAAAGGGACAAGCAAACATTCAATTATCCAGCTTGTCAATTACACCACAATCTGCATATTTTTATAAGTTGAATCAACTAGACAAAAGTTTTGTCGGAGAATTTTGGCCCCTTTTGCGTTGCTGATGGAATTTTTGAGCTCAACGATGCGGCTTGCCAAACGTCAACAAATGCATCGCTAAGACCGAACAGACCACTTGAATCACTTGAATTAAGCAACTTCGGACATAGGAGTGCTTGAAGCTGACTAATTAAGACAACGAAACAGAATATGTGCAGAATACACTTCAATCAAGCTATTTTTAGACCCTTTTTTTAAATATTGATCCGAGTGTAATGTTTGCCTTTAGCACAAAACAACCACATCAGCTGGTGTTGCAATAAGCAATTCGACCTTAACAAAACGACAATAAGGAACCTTGTATTTATTTTCCTTACTCTTCAAGTAGAAGACTTTAGAAAGATGTGCATTTACGTGTCTTCTGAAGTCCTAATCCACTTTCTCTGCCTTGGTGTCTATTCCCAGCAGAAAATTGTTTGTAACAAGTCTTTTGCTTACCATTTGCCATTCATTTTTATTCCTTAGGATTAAACTCTTGTATTTGAGGCACAATTCGATTCGGTTTGGTTTCAATAGATGGCGCTACCGGCGCATTGTGGGTGATCTTGGAAGAGATTACTTACTTTATTGACACTTGTCCAATGTGCACCAGGGTTTGTTTTAGACAATTATATTATTTCTTGCACCTTGTCCAGATTTGTCCTAAATAAACAGCATTTGTGAAAAGTTTTGATCTTCGTTTTTAATTAAAACAGAACTTCAGCCGAAGCCCATCGAATGCTGGCAGAAGTGGCGAATCTGTTTCGACCGATAAATCATATGGAGAGTGGTGGTGAGGCTTCAAAAGTGTTGATTTCGGAGTTGTTGACAATAAGCATCTTGGCCAACCCAAAAAGTTTTGAGATAAGGAATTGGAGGCTTCTCGGCAAGTAGATGTCTTGAGCTTACAAACTTCATTGGAACTACATGGACTACATTTGTAATAATATTCTTAAAACGTTGAGGGCGATGTTTACCACCGGTGGCTAACACGTGAAAGTTTTATCTGGCGGCGTGCGTGAAGAAATAACGCAACAACAGAAGCAGCACGATGTTAAGGTGGTCATTTTTCGCAAAAATTAAGGTTTTTATTTTCAAAATTTGCATATTTTTTACAAAGCCCTGCCAGATAAGGCTAAGATTTTTGATGCCGTCAAATGATGCTGAATACAAAAAACCTGTGCGGTCCTCAACGAGTTAAGCAGCCTGTGCGGTCCTCAACGAGTTAAGCAGCCATTGTCGATTGCCACTGATATCAAGAATATACGCGACTATATCGGAACTATTCTCCAGATGACGGTTTTCTATGTTCTTTGCTATTTGTCCATTTTTGTCCATGATACGTTTCAAGTTCTTGAAATATTATGAAAAACGATTCGACATCCTTTGTAAATTGTGGACATTTATATTCTCTCTTTTTTATGACATTTACGGAATGTGAGGTTAGGTCACAAATAAATATTTGAGCATTAACAAAAAGTTTACTCAAGTATGGTTGACTCTTCTTTGTTCTGTATTTCGTAGCGTCAACTTGCCAAGTTTTGGATCAAGATTATGCAAAATGAAGAAGAAAATAGCCCAAGGTTTAATTTTGTATCAAACATAATAGAGTGAAGAGTAAATTGACTTTGCTTGAGCTTGTTGGAACTCTTGGGTCAAGGTATGGTGCAACATTCATCCGATCCCGATAGCCACAACAAATTAACCCAACAAATACGGTCCACTGTGCTTTGTTCGGAATTCAACACTTCACAGACACTTAGTGTATACTGTCTAAGAAAATTCTTTAAGAGAAGCTGAACGATATTCTAAATTTGAAACTATATTTTCCCATTTTGGGTTAATGACTTATAAGAACTTAAAACGACTAACTAAGAATTAAAGACTGAACTAGAACAAGTTACTAACGTTGTCCGTTTTAGGCTTAGACAGAGCAACAATATTAAGACAGCATTGTGTTTTTATTTCTTCTCTTTACAATTAATGTTGTTGGGTTTCTGTTCCTTGATATACAGCTCTGTGCAAAAAAATAGCACCACGTTGAGTTCTGCACTTTGGATGCTAATTACTTTTCTCCATACTCATGTAAAGGCACGATATTCATTGTAGGACATCTGTAGGGTATCAGTAATAAAATGCAAAAAAACAAGATAAGCGAAGATGCATTTTAAGACAAGAAAATTCCCGTTATACGAAATGAAACCGAAATTTTGGTGTAAAAAAAAGAAATTAGCATCCAAAGTGCAATGCACTCAATGTGGTGCTATTTTTTTGCACAGAGCTGTATTTCTGTCCAGATTTGACCCTTTAGTTCGGTTTTAATTCACCACCACAATCACTATCAGAGCAACAATGGGAATGTGGACTTGGATCCTCTTTGCATTGGTAGAGCGTATCTTGCATTGTTGAAACTGAACGACTTTCCATTTTTGGTACGTGTATCAACTCAACACTTAGTTGGAATGATCACATATTCGAGATCGCCAAAAATGCAGCAAAATATCTAGGTTTCTTAAAGCGAAATACTTCACCCCTTCTGACCTGGCAATAATATATTAGGCATACATCCGCCCAAAGCTTGAGTACATCGCTTCTATCTGGTCCGGTGCTCCAAAGACCTCTCTGCACCTATTAGATAGAATCCAACAGCGAACGATAAAACTTATTGGTGACAATAATGCTGCGAAGTTTGAGTTTGAGTTTGTAACGCATTTTTATTAATACTTTCCAATTCGTTAACTTAGTTGCTAGACAAAAATGCTTAAAACTAGCTTAAATATCTAATCTGAAATATTAATCTTATATTTAACTTACTGACTCTAAACAAGTACTCTAGGCTAATCTATGTTCGTTTTTTCTGCTTTTCGACATCTTTTGTATTCGTATTGAATCTTAAGTATAGTGTTTTTGTTTTTCATTGCCCAAGAAAATTAAAAAAAAACTTGGACGTTCCTTAGTCAATGTTTTTAACTTACTTGCTAACTTAACTTACTTATCCTAAATCAAACTTAAATATATTTACAGATATCTTACAACTATATCCGTAAGCAATACGGACGCGTGCACCAGGGAGTATATGCTCTTTATATGCTTGACATATATATCGAATACTCCGTGGTGCACCTTTTTTTGTGGTTTTTTGTTTTGTTATTTTTTTTTTTTTTTTTTTGCTGCGAAGTCAATCGAATCGCTTGAACATCGACGAAATGTTGCGTCTCTATCACTATTGTATCGCTATTTCAACAAAAAATGCTCTAACGAGTTGGCCAGCTGCATTCCTCCCCTTCGAGAATTCACCCGCAATATCCTCCTCGCTAGGAATACTCACCCGTTTACCCTTAAGCCCACCTTCGGACGTACAGTTAAGTTTAGAGACTCGTTCTTCAGCCGCACCACACGAATATGGAATGCTCTTCCCAGCACAATTCCCCCCCCCCCATTACAATCCACAAGCATTTAAAACCAATGTGCATCGGTAGCTTCTTTCATTCTCGTCCTCCTTACCTTCGGCCCGTGCTACGACTTAATTCCAGTCATTTAAGGGTATAAGCAATCCCTTTAGTGCGCGCAAATTATAAAACAAAATCTTGTGTAGCTTCGAGGTTCACAATGCTCCTAAAATGTTTCTCTCGAACGCGTCCAACAGATCACAGTGTCCTGTCCTATCCATCTATGTAAATCTCAGACCAATATGTGAGTACTGGCAGAACAATTATCCTGAGCAGCCTCAGCTGGAGGAGTATTGACTGGTTTCCGCTTTTAAAAAATCTTATTGGTGGAAACTCAAATTCGATGCAATAAATTCTGAGAATGATGCTTATCTCTTCAGTTATAAAAAACAGACAATTTGAACGAATTGAAATGAAATTGATGCAACACAAACAGCATTTGGAGTTGACACCAACGCAACGGGATTTTGTGAGACATAAACGACCTCAATACCCTTCTGTCTTACCCACGATATGCAGATCAGTCAAAACAACATATCCAACCAGCTAACCCATCATGTCCTGTCAACACACACCGGATTTTAATATTCGTTAATTTGATTTATGCCTCGCCACTCAACAACTCCTGCATCCCATTTTCCAACCGATCCTTGATGAAATCTCTTACGTCTTGTCAACGCTCATAAATCACTGACTTCACATGTCCAAACCTCCTTATCTACCTCAGACCATCCCTCCACGTCCCGATAGACACCGACTGCAACAGTCATTACACAAGCCTTATCGAACAACGTAAATTTATTGCCAACAATCCACCTCCAGGTAAACCCTATCGCATTGTGCTCTCGTCGACGAGCATTTAATGACATATTTAGTCGATTTCCGGATGTCGCCACTTGTCTGTCTAATTATCTGATCCAAGACAAATGAAGGGAAAGAACAACACTCGCACACAAAACGGAGACGGGCGAGAAACCCAAAATCTGTGACTTTTGGGTTGACGCAGAGCGTGCTCGACTGGCGTCAGACTGCTCCTAGGTCATATGGGCAATAAACCGAGGGAAGTACTCGTCGAGCGGCCAAGGATTAGAGGCGGGATCGAAGTTGCACTTGGCATATTATGAATGAAATTCCCCGCTGCGCCATGTTGTGCAGCCCGTTCGGATAACAACAAGTGATAACAAAAGTCATTAGGTGAAGGACGGAATTGGCTGGAGACTGAGTCGGGATACCTGGCTTAGTCTAGTGTGTTGTTTTTCCTTTTCCTTTTTTTTTTTGTTTTCCTTGCCCGAGACGAGATCCTGCGTAGTTTTGAATGGCAATTTTTTTTTCTCGGGATGTTGTCTGTCGCCACAAGGAAATTACTCGGTTTAAGATGGAAAAGGTCAGTTTGGCACAAACATGTGACAGGGAAGAGTTTCTATTTGATTTGGCGTTTTCCAAAATAGGTGTCCGTTCTGGCACTCCGTTTGTCGATGAAACTGTTTCAATGAACAACCGCCTAAGGATGTACGAATTACGACTTTCGCTCGCTTTTTCAAACAAATTTTGAATTTACTTGTCATTTCGCCTTGTGCTGATAAACGTAGTTGGCGACGTCACAAATTTTCAGTCAGCTTCAGGCAAATGAATCCTGGTTAATGCAGGGAACATAAAGAAATCCTCGCCTCAAATGTCAACGCCCTAAACACGTGCATCCACCGCACAAGCCCCACATCCCATACGTACACTCAGCTAACTCATTAACTCACAGCCGGCTGCACGTTGTTCTTTGTCAATTTGTGATAAGAAAAGCTATAATTTGTGATAAAATAGAAAAGAAAACCTGTCTCTCCATTACGGCCCTATCGGGGTTCGATCTTTCAAGGCACCATATGAGCTTCGAGATTCCAAGTCCCTTATCAGATGCCGGCCGCAAAGAGGTAAAACATCAAACCCTTTTTCAATTTGTTGCTGGAAAACAAAGAAAGAGTTCACCAAAAACTATCCGCTCATTACACGATGTGCAGCAGCGCGGCACCTTTGTGTGTCGCGCCTTCGCCGTGTTCACTCTCAGCTCATTACCACATCTCTCCGTGTGGACCACAATAAAACCGACCTACCAACGACGAACTGACCAACAAGGTAAACCTCATTTGCGCAATAAAACAAAAGAGTTCCATTTGACGTTATCACCGAGCTTGGCGCAATAGAGCCACACGCACACTCGTGGAAGGCCGACCCTATCCTTCGCGTCTAACGCAACGTTAATGTTGGTAAAGTGCAATAAAACAGAGAAGTACCAGCTCCTAGGATTGTCATCGGCATCACTAGCATTGGCAGCGCACCGTCAACTGGCTGCTCGGAGGGTCAACATGCAGCTAGGCGTTCGAATGAAAAGAAGCAAAGAGCGGTCAAAGCCGGAGGAACTCGAAAGAAAATGAAAAGAACCACGAAGAGGGAAACAAAAAGAAGTGTCGCGCCAGTGAAGAGATAAGGACTGGGCGCGCACACATCCCACAGGTAAAGGCGCCATAAGGTGACGAAAGCAGGAGAAGACAGACCAGAAAAAAGGTGCAGCTACAGCAGCCTAGTCGCTGTGATTCATGGGGGACATGTGCGCCCATTCTGGCACAACGAGACAAGAAACGAAGACAACGACGAAAACAGACGAAGAAACAAAAGAAAACTGCCGGATGATGTATGTTTTCAGCGGTCCAACACAGCGCTGGTCAGTCTTTCATATTTCCGCAGAGACAGAGTGTCCCTCGAAACGAGGGCAGCCGCACAGCTAAGATGGTAGATGCTGCTGGGGCACTGGCTGGCTTTTGATTTGTTGGTGCCCCGGTGTATCCCCAACTCCGAGGTGTAAGATCACAGCGGGTGATAGTATCATCAACTCCACAGGTATTCCAAAGCCGCACCGATGAAGATGAAAGATTGTGTGGCGATGGCGCAGCCATTCTCCCGATCCCTGGTGACTTCATATTCATTCACGAGACTGTGCCCTGTGACAACGTCAGTTTCGAGCCTCTAATGAGTGGTAATTTATTTGTTGAGGAAATTAATTTGTCGGCGAAAATGAAGACGAAGATGATGATGATTTCTGCAGTAGCTGTGGGGTGGATGTGTGGACGTTTTCGTGTCATAATTAGGCGACCACCTGCCGCGAAGATAAATATCGCCCCAACGTGAAAGGTTGTGCAGTGCGAGATGAATGACATGCGTCGGGGGCGACAGGTGACAAGATGAGTTACGAGTTTGTCACTTCCAGCGAGCGCCATCTGTTCGCCGGATGGACTTTTGATGACTCAGACGTCCGAATGAACGCAGTTCACTCGCAAACTATTTACAGCCTCGTTTAACAGTCTCTCATAAATCTATAGCGAGCCCAATGGGGGGAATGCCGTTCTAATGAGAGGACAACGATGCCCCGCGTCACCTTGGAACAATACAAATGCCATTCCGCAGCCAAAAGGATTGCCTGCTAATTTTATCACCGCCATAGAACACCCATGAAGTGTCCTCGCCGCCGACTCGTTCCCAGCGAATGCACGCCACACAAATCTTTCCTACCTGACCCGGCTGGCTAACTGGATGCTGCTGCTTCCACGGCACCCTCAATGAGAAACGTCTCAATAACACGAGAGGTCCAGCTCAAAAGTGGTCGTCTCTGCGCTATGTGATAAAACTTAAAATAACCGCAGTTCCGCGGAGCGTCCAGAGGCCAGCCGCTGGCCGCCGGCCATTTCAAGCACAACTCTGTCAAGTCGCACAACTCGTGGACTATTTATGCTTTTATGCGCCATCAAATGCCCATACACCGACGCTAGGACCGCGCTCGCCACCCCAATAAAAGCCAACAGTGTCTCATCTCTTTTCCTCTCTTGCAAAAGGAACGCCGGCATTGCGGCTATCCCTCTTCGAAGCCGCCGAATCAAAAGACTCAGGTGGCGGCGTTTCTCTCTTAAATTCAAATTTTATGGATCTCATTAAATATAAATTTGTCGACAAAAAAATAAAACAAAACCCCAAACGAACCTCTCTCGGTCAGACGGCACGCAAGCGCGGCCGCCTAAATGCATCGCCGCGCCGCTGCAGAGACCCAGTCCCATCACACACGGAGAAATACCAAATAAAAATATAATATAAATTAATTAACAAAACGAATTTCTAATTTGCATGCGGTAACAGACCGATTCTTCGGTTTGTTTTGTTTCGTCAATTTATTGTGGTCAGCGGCGAAGGGAGGAGGGCTTCGATTGGAATTTCTGTTTTTATTGCGGAGAGGCGCAGTGTTGGTGGCAGAAAATAAAGGATATCTCTGTGCTTGCCGGCGATGATAAAATGCAAATTTATTTTTCAATACTTTTGTCATTGATGCTGAATTGTGTGGTTTGCGAATTCAGATTCAGATACCGGTTTATCAGTTTGACGGTTGACAGCGACAGTTGTGACAGCGCTATCCACGGGCAAGCAGTCTGCGGCGATTGAAGCTTATTGGCCGTCAAGAAATTGAGTCAATTTTATGAGTTCAATGGTGGCGATGACTAATGTCAATCAGCACGTTGGGGAATATGAGTATTCATGGCTCACAAGTTTTGGACTTGAATCAAATGAATAGCTCACGTGGAGCCTGGGCACCCTTCTATCCCGCGCTAAGATACTGAAACATGAGGTTTTCAGTCTGAAACGAAACAAGAAGTTGTTTTGCGTCTTTCTTATTTCGGTCCTGTGTGTCTTCAATAATAATTGTTGGCGCTACAGTCCAAAGGGGGATCAGGGCCTAGCTTGCTCATCCACTGCTCGTGTTGTGCGCGCTACTCTTCTCTCACGAGTAGAAGGGACCTACAGTTTTTTGCCGACTCCGAACGGCTAAATTTGAGAAGCTTTCTTAGACAGTTATTACTCTTTGAGTGTTGTCAGCAGCTCGAAAGAGGTGGTGCCGTCAAATATTAGAAAAATTGGTATTGAACTGGGAGTCGAACCTAGACCCTTCGGCGTGTGAACGTCGCACTCTACCCACTACGCCACGGCGACCTGTGTGTCTACAGAAAATCGTAAAAATGTTGTCATCCTTAATATTGTTCGTTGGAAGCGACTTCTTTTCCCTTCTCTCTGGTGATTTCCGAATCATTTTCTTCCTACTTCCTGTTCGTAGCACGATTCCTCTTCTTCTTCTTGTGGCGCTTCAGTCCGGGGTGGACCTGGGCCTCAACCAACATGCCTCTCCAGCCAGCACGATCTTTCGCCAGTTGCCTCCAATCGCGCACTACAAGTTGTTTGAGGTTCTTCTCCACTTGTGTGCGCCACCTTAGTCTAGGTCGTCCTCTGTTGCGTTGTCCCAATTGCTCTGCTTCGAAGACTTTTCGGGCCGGAGCAGTGGTGACCATACGCTCTACATTGCCTAGCCATCTTAAGCGTTGTACCAGAAAACGCTTGACCAGGCGCATGTCGCTATACAGCCCGTAGAGTTCGTCATTATATCTTCTCATCCAGATACCATCCATGGCAAACAGGACCAAAAATCGCAAAACTTGGTGATTTTCGAATACCATCTCCAAAAAAGTAGTCCTCTCTGGCATCGATCCAATCATTAACCCATATTTAGATTTCTTCAAAAACACCCAACAGGTGACCTGGCGTTTTGCATCCTTCGAAATAGACAGTAATCGAAAGGATCAATGTCTGGAGAATACGGCAGGTGGGATAAGACCTTCCACTTCAGAGTTTCGAGGAAGTTTGTGACAGCTACAGCCACGTTGTTCCGAAAGTAGCCATGTTTCAAAGTCCCCTTGTCATGACTCTCGGTCGTTTCTGGTCAAATTTCACCCATTGAACAGCTTATACGCAATAGTTGTAGTCGATAAGGTTTCCCATCACCGATTTCGACTGGTTTTGGCAACTCATAGAACACCACATCCGCTCGGTGTAATTATCTGCAGAGCATCACCATTAAACCGTGAATATTTTTCCTCGACGTCGTAGACGTTGACAATTTTTTCGACGATGCTGGAAGGAGTTCCTCGAACAGACTCTGCATCGTTATCGTCGTATATCCACCTTTCGCCTCCAGTTACGAACCGGTGCAAAAATCTCTTCCATTGATGTCTTTCAGGAAACAGTTCCGAGGTACAGGAAGCAGTTCCGAACATTTTGAGCACTTTTCGACTTCAACTTGTAAGTCAAAGTTTCTTTAACCGAAATAAAATTGCTAACTAAGTCACTTCCTACGATTCTGCTAGTTCACTTTGCTCTCACTCACATTCTGCGAGTTCACTTTGCTCTCACTCACATTCTGCGAGTTCACTTTGCTCTCACTCACATTCTGCGAGTTCACTTTGTTTACTCCAGTACGGCCGTAAATTTCTCATTTTCAAATTTTTCGGACTTTTAAAGACATTCTCGAATCACCACATTTGAAGCGTCGAAACCAGTCTCTTCATGATTTCATTTACTTATTTATTTTATTTATTATTTATTTTATATATTATTTTATTTATTTATTTATTGTTCGGAGTAGAATCACCATAATCTTCTTAAAACATTCGATGCGCTTCAATTGAAGTATTCTTCCTATTAAAAAACAAAACCAAACCGTTCCGCAAATGCTGGTTATTTACGAACAACACAAATCCGGAGAGGCTAAAAACAATATTTCCATCTAAAACAAATGCTAATGCACATTAATTATCTCTGATAAATGTCACACTCTTCCAATGAAGTAGATGATCGCTTCCAAGAACAGTTCCAGCTTGCAGGAAGCGCCATCTTTTGAACAAAATTCTTACTCCCAATACTTGCGAAACCTGAAACTGTTGCTCATAAATCTTCATCTGTCACTTGCTGCTCTTCATTCGATCAATTTGCTTAGCCTACTGCTGTCATATTATTTTTGAATAACTGACTTAATAATTGACATCTTCTCAAAGCTTGTAGACTCCTTTCTAGTTTTCTATTTTATTCCAATCAGTTGTCGTTTCTGACCAAAATGTACTCGTAGCCTAAAATTAAAAAAAAACTGAATGATTTGCCACTCGACCATTTGGTTGTTTGATTTTTTTTTCTGTGTTCTCTATCAGTTGCTATTGAATTTCACTTGTGCCTGTTAAATTGAATTGCAAAGTTCACAACCCAAGGGAAAATTCTAAGAAAGGGTTCAGAAACAACTTTCTGAGTATTCCCCAACTTGAACAAGTGTTACAAAGTCGCCAAAAATAAAATCTAACACTGACTCTCTATGGCACAATTTTGCAGTCTCTTGCGCCTACCCCTATGCCCGGCACACAGTTTTCCAAAATTCTTCAAACCTCTCAAACAAGATACCGAACGCAACCATTTGCGGCAAACAAATCGAACACAAGACACAGCAAATCCACTGAACACATTTTTGCATCCACTCTCACAGCAAATGTTCTCAAAAAAATGTCAACCCGCGTGTCACAGCAAACTGTCAAACAATTGGAACACCATTTTGCTTCGTTTGTCCCATTCAGTGATCGTCGCGTCGTGCCGATTGCCGTCTGTGAACGCTTTCATTTGCTTCATTGTTGCCACAGTGTCTGCGATTTTGTACCGTGTGTACAGAGAGTCCGTTAAGAAAGCATGGGGACGGGGTTGGGGAGAGAGGCTTTCTGCGCGCTCGCGCAAACATGTGCACACAAGAAGAATGTCCATCTGGCCATATGGTTATAACATCAAAGCCGAAACCTTTTGAACCTTCTCTGTTCCTACCCCACCACCCCCATTCACCTCACAAGCGACCCTCTGTCGGTTGGCAATTGCACAGGTCTGGTGCGAGCACAGAAACGAACGGGGTGATGCGGGGAAAGAATGTGTTTTTGCCGCGCTCTAACAATTCCCAAACATGGATTTCGCGGAGCTGGGACGCGTGAGTTTTCATTCTCTGTTTGCGCGCACAGCATACTGTGACGGCACAGCTTGGCGAAACGGAATGTTGTACACCATGGAGCTTGTATCGGACTGAGCACCACATGTCCAAGGTCCAAGGAGACGTCGCACGCAGTTGGCCAACGGCGACCACGACGACGACGATGACGCCAACGAATGAGTCGCTTTTCAAACACTAGTCGATCTAGATTGTGAGGCGGTCGCACTGAAATGGGATTAAGACCGCGCGCCCAGTGTACCTGCCACACTGTGACAGCGCACACAACAGCCCGACTGACATGTGAAGTGCAAATATTGACGGATAAATGCACGTCAGACGTCAATATTGTTGCGTGCGCAGATTATGCTTGCCTTAGCGATTGACATTTGCACAGACTTCACACCTCGGAGCGCACCAGCGACTTACACCGCCACCAAGGGCGGACAGGCCGAAACCCAAATCCCTTGAACTTGCAACATTTTATTCGCTTTCGCAATGTCTTTCATGTTTACTCTGACATAACGGGGCTCTGTCATAATCTCTGCAGTTTTTTTTCTCTTTCACAAGAGCAGCAGCGCTAGCGTCTTTTCATCTCCCCAGATCTGCCGAGTTTTTATTAGCCTAGGTTGTGACCCAGAGCGGTCAAATTTGTGCGGTCCCCGGAGGTTGAGACGTGTGTCTGCGTTTGAACAAACGCCGCGAGAGTTCTGCGATGACGGGAGTCATGAGAACGGGCACGGGACGAGGATGAAGCGTGTACACGGTTGGAAATCCTAAGCCGATTGTGGATTGAAGGTGATTAGCATTACAAGCTGACAGAAGATCAAACGGCAACCGCGACACGGGTGCTCCCTTCTTCGGTGGGTCGCTCGGTTAAATCAGGTTGACGGTACCGGTCGTGGGCAGTGGCTGTCAAGTGGAGAAAGGTGCGACCGCCGCCGTCGGGGGATGGATTGGAATCCCACTCAGGAATGCTGCTAATCTCCCAAGGAGCTGACCCGATTCGATCGATCATCACGGCGGCGTATTCATGCGACAAACGGTGACGAGTGAAATGGAATGGAATGCGTGGGGACTGGAACTAGCCCGCTCAAACTCCGGCCGGTGATGAGTCACTGTCATCTGCCGAGACATCATAGCGACGTGAACGGCTTTTATTGCCGCGACTTCTGACTAAATCCGGTGGACCATGTCGTAAAATGTCACCTCGCTCTTGAAGCGGAGCTCTAGAGCGCGGTGTCGTTGAGCTAATAAAACCGATTACTGGTAAAAACGGTGATTCGATCCGGCGCTCTCTTGAATCGAGACCACAAATGACTCTCTTCTTTATCGGCTTTTCTTTTCGGTAAAATTCCTTTCCTTCCATTTAGACAAATTTGCAGACACAAACATTGCCATCGCACCATGCCAGGGCATCATTATCACCTCAAATCTCATCGCATCGTCGCACATAGACCCGTGTGTCGTCCGCAACACACCTCGTCAGCATATCATGCTGGACCCAAAAGAGGGTGACGCAGCGGAGTAAGAAAAACAAACTTAACAAGGATCCAAGGAGGAATACAACCATCAATGACCTATGGTCACACATCGTCAAAGGAAATCGCCCGCGGTCCCTTTGAGTCCCGCTGGATGTAATTAATTAAAGAATTTTATTCCTGTGTGCGTTCCGATGTCCTCCGCCTCCTCTGGCTTTGAGGTTTTTATAGATCCGCAAATGCGGTGCGTGGTGGACTTATTCGGTTTTCGGATTCTGGTCAACCCGCACTTTTGCGCGCACTCGGCGAAGATGGAAATCCTGTTCGGCAACCCTTGCGCGGGCCAATTAAATGCGAGGCAGCGACGACGGCCAGGAGACGGTAGGAAACATCTCAGCCGCACGCTGTGCGGTGAGTTATAAGCAGCAATTATCCCAACATCGAATGTCCTATCTGATCTATATATCTGCGCGCAAGCGTTAACGCTGCAGCTGAGATGTCACATGGTCACGAAGAAGACGTCGTCGTCGTCGTCGTGGTTGTCGTTTTCATTGCTGAATGCATTCCGCCACTGACAGAGTGCACGTATGTCTATCTCGCCCTGTCCGTAAGTAGATCGGCGAAGCGACGGTGTGCTCTGTGCAGGTAGAAGCGTAACGAAAGAGTTATGAGTCTTGGAAGCAGGCTAATAGGTGCGCGCTGCCGTTATTAACGCTGCTGGGCGCCCCACACAGGGGCGAATGCATACACTGACAGGCTGCCGTTTTGTACTTAAAGAATATCTCATTATGTCAAATTGAAATGTTGCCGCGAATATACGCGAGTATTCACTTGCTCCGCTGCTGGGCCGGCTGAATGGGCTGACGTTTCGTTGTTGTCGCGCTTATTTGTGGAACGCGGAACGCGAAAAACGTTTTGTCCATCTAAATGTGATGTCATTTGTCTTGAGCTACATTTGCACATCGATGCTAGTGCGGCGGTCTGAACGGGGGAAATGCATAATTGCAGAGGTATGAAATTCTCTAGTGCCGGTGGAATGAAGTAATTTCGTTTGCATATCCAAAGACCTCCTTAGGACACGAGGCGAGCGCCTCTAATGGAGAGAGAATGATTTAGAATTGAGGATAGATGCTAACGAAGGAGCGGAAGCACTTAACTGATTCGTTTGCATAAATTGTTGGCGAGATGCTTCTGAAATGTTGAATTAACGAAGTTAAGGCTTAAAAGGGTCTTAATCATGTTGTCGATGAAAAAATGGTAGAAGAGTGAATCTTAAGAAGGTTTAACCAGGACAATGTCCTGAACAATGGGGTTTGGCTTGAAAAATTAGTTTGGCGTCCCATAACTCATACGATTCATTATTTCCAACGAGAGTGAAGAACTAGGACTTTAATAGTGGCAAGTTAAGTAATGGCCTTTCTTGTTCAACTACAGATGTGGCATTCGGTTTTACGTGATCAACTGCTTCTTCGGCTTATATCACGGAGTCCGTTTTCCCAAGAGTCCCAAGAGTTGCCAAGAGTTCCCAAGAGAGAGCTCTCTGCGTCGTAGTGCCCGGTTGAGAATGCAACTTCACACTGAGCCGGGATAGTCCTCTAAAAGCCCTGCCTAGTTTTTGGGTAAAAAGCAACTAGATAAGTCAGCACAGTACACTATCCTCGACTCCACCCGCAATGTTAAGTGGTAAACCACAGCCACCACGATACTCCCACAAGGGGGCTTACCACTCAGTCAGGCTGGAACCGAAGTTCCAGGGGCTCCTGACCTCTCGTGGCACCAGTATATAGCCTCTGGTCAAGCTGTAACTACCAGTCAGGTTCCCTCAAAGGGAACTGTTGGGTCTGTTAGCCGCCACCCCGCCACAGATGGTGTTTTCTCCATCAGTGTTTCCATTGTCACTTTAAATAGTGATTTTGATGTGATTTTTGAATCACCTGAAGGTTATTCAATTACAGCCAACAGTTTAAATGCAAAACTGAACTACCCAATAATGTCCACAAGGGACCAAAGTTTCTTCAATCAAGCTCGTGCCAAGCGTGTTAGTGAACAAATTTGGACCCCGATACCGAACTGTGAAAATGAAGAAAATTTTCATAGACATTAGTTGTGCCTGAGAATGAAAGGAAGGCTAGATTGGGACAAGAAATTAGACCTCTCGGTTAGGTTTTTATGCAATTATTGAAGACTACTCGTGAATGCAAGCTTAATTATAATAACTGAGCTCAAGACGTTTAATCATGAGAGGCAAATTATAAACCCTCGTCGTCGATAAACTTCTGGTTAAGATACTCCTTTTCATGTTTACATATTTGTTATACGAATATAACGACAAAGTTGAACATACGTATTCGTATACGGATAAAGCATTTGAAAAATAATTCTTGATCAAATAGTGAAACAAGCTGCCAGTCTGGTTCTCGATCAACAGCTGCGCATAATTTGTAATAAAAATATTAACTGATTTCAGGTTATCGCTAAGTGATGAAAGTTTTGGTTTTACTTGATTCTTCAATTGACAATTCTTTATTATTTTCAAAATTCAAACAGAACTATAATTTTTCACTATCTCAAATGAATTTGTACAACCGTGTTCAATCCGTGGTAACTGCAGGAATGGATTCTGATTCATTTACTACTAATATTGGTGCTCCACACGAATCAGTATTGGGACCCATTCTTTTCTCTCTTTTTAAAAATGATCTCCTCCAGGTAATTTAAAGCTGCAAAGTTCATATGTATGTTGATGATGTCTAGTCTCACCCCATAGGCTTAAATGGGAACTGTGTCATGAGAATCTCGGTAACATTGTGGAATGGTCATCGCTCAACACACTTAACTTAACGGACAATTTGTTTTTGAAAGAAAATTAAAATTAAGTAATGTGTCTGATTTCTTGACCTGGATTGCTCTAACAGTCAGACAGCTTTTAAGCCAGCTTGCCAGCAATCCTCTCAATCCCAAGTTTTCAACACTTTCGACAAGATTTTCGGGTGTCAAGGTATGAAAGGCTTTGCTGAAGTTTATACAAAAAACAAGTACGTGCTGATTTTTATTTAGCCCTGCATTGACCACATTGGCAAACTCTCCTAGTGAATCACTCTGTGTTTCAACATAAAATGATTAACACGTCTTATGACAGTCTCATTTTTGACATTTTTCGACCGCTGACAGAATTGAAATTGGTCCATAGTTTGCAGTGTGTTATTATTTTATACCTCCCCTGCATATGTGATATATGTGGCCGCCGTGGCGTAGTGAGTAGAGTGCGACGCTCACACGTTTAAGGGTCTGGGTTCGATTCCCGCCTGAACACCTCTAATTTTTCACGGCACCACCTCTTTCGAGCTGCTGACAACACTCGAACTGACTGACTGTCTAAGAAAGCTTCTCAAAATTTGGCCTTCGGAGTCGGCAAAAAACTGTAGGTCCTTTCTACTCGTACTCGTGAGACAACAATAGCGCGTACTACATGAGTAGTTGATGATCAAGCTAGGGCCTGGTCCCTCTGTGGACTGTCGCGCCATACAATTATTATTAATAATATATGTCGCAGGACATATTGAGTGATGTGTTACTATGCCTTTTATCCGAATAAATAAAATGAAATGAAACTCTTCTCCTTCTTGGAACAAACAAGGTATTTTGATGGGCTCTGAACTGCTTCAAACTTCAATCTTCTGTGAACACATTAAAGCTTGTTCAAATTGTCTAATAAAAGATATTAGTTTTGGCTTAATCTCGATTCACTGCCCAAAATTCTCCTCTTTTATTCTTCGAGTTGCCTACCATCCGGGGAGGCATTTCTTCTCCTTTTTCTTCTTCTTTTTTGGGCGCTACAGTCAGAGGTGAGCCAAGGCCTCAACCAATATGCCTCTCCAGCCAGCACGATCTCTTGCTTCTGCCTTAAGTTGCTCACTCCAATTTGGTTCGCCTTTCTCCACTTGAGTGCGCCACTTCCGCCTAAGTCGTCCTCTGGAGCATTGTCCCAATGGCTCAAAAACTTTTCGGGCCGGAGCGGCGATTTCTATGTCCTCTACATGGTGGTGAGTGTCGATCTGCATTTCTTGGTCTTTTCCGAGAACTGCCGTAAAGTGAAGATCTGATCTACCGTGGACTTCCCTGGTCTAAAATCACACTGATAGACCCCTGTCAGGTTGTGGACGGTTTCAAACGCTCACACAATCCGGCAAATGGGATTTTGTAGACGATGTTGAGGAGGCTGATCCCTCGATAGTTGGCGCTGTCAAAGGGATCTTCTTTTTTGTGAACCGGACACAAACGACAGTGAGATTCCTTTCATCGGGCATGTTATCTATCCTCGGAACATAGCCTACAGATAAGCTGTTGAATGCGCTCAACCAGGTCATCTCTAACTGCTGTAAATAGTTCTGCGGGCAGTCAGTACGCCTCAACAGCTTCGTTCGATGTTGTTATATTGACTTCATCTAAGTCGCGGGGAAAGGATTCTTGTCTATCATCGTCCAAATTTGAGTAGAACTGCGGAATTTGGGCCGGCATCACGGTCTGCAGAAATTATCCTTTTTAAGATTTTAAGCACGGACTTGGACTATACTACAAGTTGTCTATTTTGATCCCGGCGGGCTTCGGCCCGAACTTTGTCTCCTCCAACAACTATTGTTTTACTTTTCAGTAAAGTCTTTGGTAAAACTTTCCGACTTTAGTCTTGCCATAATAAATTTCCATTTTCTCACCAGCGCACTTCTCATGGTCCTTGTTTTTCTTTTTGAGAAGCCGCTGCTCTTCCCTTCTTCACTGTTCGTAGAGCTCACGATCAGCTCTCGTTGTTCCATGCAGCGTTGCCTTCTAGGCGTCTTGTTTGGCTGTATGTGCTTGCCTGCACTCCTCGTCAAACCATAAGTTCCTTTTGGGTGGTAACGTGAAAGGGGTCAACTGTTAATAATAATAGTAATTGTTGGTGCGACAGTCCACAGGGGGGCCAGGGCCTAGCTTGCTCATCAACTACTCGTGTTGTGCGCGCTACTGTTCTCTCACGAGTAGTAGCGACCTACAGTTTTTTGAAGACTCAGAGAGGCTAAATTTGAGAAGCTTTCGTAGACAGTTGTCACTCTTTGAGTGTTGTCAGCAGCTCGAAAGAGGTGGTGCCGTGAAAAATTCCAGGTGTTTAGCCGGGAATTTATCTTAGACCCTTCGGCGTGTGAGCGTGGCACTCTAAACACTACGCCACGGCGGTCAACTGTTATGCTCTTTAAATTTCCATGCGAAAGTGCAATAGGATCTCGATGTTCAAAGTTCCCACAAGGAAAAAAATTTGTAAAAATCCAAATCTCGCTTTATGGAATTTTAAAATTTTACTTCCTAGCAATCATACACTGATGTTGCCCAAACGTCCATTTGAAGACCAATCCGAATTTCGATAAAATGGAACTTTTTAAACAAGTGGCCGCTACCTTAACAATGCATCTTCATTCAATTCAATCTGTCCTCCTTTAGTGGTACAACGTCCAATGCTCCCCGTTCTGAGGGCAAGAAATCGACGTCCACGCACTGAAATGTATGGATGAATATTTTTTTTTAATTTGTTCTGAATTTGAAATACATATTTTCTTTTAACTTTGATGACTAGAGGTCACTAGCAGCTGTAAGAAGTACTCATACATTAGGTCCGTTCCAGTTGCTCTGAATTGCTACGAAGTCTACGAATTTTCCCGAAAAACTACGAAAAAGCGTTCCAATAGCTGATTTTTTTGTAGAAGAGAAAGCTCATGAGAGAGCAAAATATTTCCCCTCTCTACAATTTTTTGATGAAGAAAAAACTGTGGACAACAGCACGGCAGCAGATGACTGTCAAATCGAAAATAAAAAATCCTCTGACATTTCATATGTCTGATAGCTGTGTACGAATTTCTACGTAGAGTCGTTTCACATTTTTAGTTAGTGTTACTCTCTGCAAGAGAGATATTTACCCAAACTACTCAACTACGAATTTCTGTACACAAATCAATTTGAACAGACCTATTGGTTTAGCTGCTTTTCAAGTTTACATAAAAATTCATACCCTAAAATTCATTTCGTCACAATGACTTGCAGCATCGAAAACTTGACGCATCACAACGCAGATTGAAGGAATGCTTGTTCTCAAAATTTGACTGCCACTATTCCCCGAAATTTTCTCATTCATGGAAAAGTGTAGCTTGCTTAAGACGCCAAGAAAATAATTCAGATGAGCCAGCGTTGCAGAATTTGCGTCAAATTACTTATGAATCAATCTCCTCACACATTCACGTCGTCCAACATCACGATACCGCACCCAATCAACTGAACGTCAATATAATCAAAAGGCAAAAAAAAACTCAAGTCAACAGAATGCATTTAAGTGTAAATATTTGAAAACAAAAACCCCGCGATGCAACTGAAATTCACACGCAGAGTCAAGTGCACTTCAAGTGAATTCGTTTAATATCTCGAGATTGTGGGGAAAATAAAAAACTGAATCACTCTGACAGGCAGTGTGAGTCTTCCTCAGGCGGCGCACCAAATCAAAAGATTACAAAACTGTTTGCAGTTCCGAAAGTTATTACCGCCACAAGGTCGTCGTAGCTGTCGTCAGGTAGCTCACACCTTCCAGTCCATCTACTGTCCAGACTAGCACAACAAGCAGCAGCACTGAAGCAGTGCGAAGTGTTTGTATTTTTACCGACGGTGAATGGGTCATAAAACCAACCGAATATTGCGCACTGACTAAGTCTGTCTGAAATGAGTTACATAATCGTCTTACAGTCTGATTGTGGTAGGTTAGTCGTCTAGATTGGAGGAGTGAGCTTGCCCTGGATGGGATTTCTGAGAATTGCGGCATCTATTCTAGGTATCTCGGGGATGGCGCTCGCTCAAATCTCGTACCGACTCGTGCCGTTCTCTGACAGACTCAGAGCAGTTCCCTTGCCCGAGGGGACTTTGTTCGGAATGCTGATTAATTCACAGGGTAACGATGCTTGGACAACACAGCGGGACTGGTGAAAAATATATTACTAAAATATATTTCTTCGTCCTCCCTGAGAGACCTTCTGACAGCGATTCGCGGACGGAGAAATTTATTTGCGGTCGCAAATCGCCATCCGGGGTGAGACTTTGGTGATTCCATTCGTAGCTTCTTCTTTAAGCGAACTGATTGATCGGGGAAGGGACTCGGGAATGATTTCGATGACTGTTGACCGCTTCTGTAGAAGTTGAGTGGGTTGTATTTTTGGAATGTGATTAAGCTGTGAAATTGTTGGTCTGAAAGATTGCATCAATTGTCGTGGCGTTTGGTACTGAATGAGAGCTGAAATCATTTGCTACAGTCTCCCGTTTAAGATATTGGCATTTATCCTCCAAGCAAGCAAGCATCCTAACAATAAAGAATTGAATAAAGGACTGGAGTGGATTTCATACAACGCATCATTTTGAAAGACGAAGTGATTCAAGCATTTCTGAAGTCTGTTCAAGTCTTCAACTCCGTGGTTTAGACAGATCCATGGCTTTGTCTAAACCAACTCCGTAGACGACTGAAGCAGCGAATTAGTATTTCTTGTCACCTTCTTTTGTTAAGATCTGATTTCTATTTGTTATTGCTCCGCTGCTGTCCTTAGCACCTGATTTCCGCTAGGGAATGTCTTGTCTCCGAATGTTCTGGGGACCAAATAGCCAGAAACTTTTTCATCAAATGCAAATGAACTCGGAGATATGTGTACCCGTTTAACCCTCCTTTAGAAAATTCTGCTGACTGGGGATGCTTCCTAGAATGCAGTCTTCTTCTCACATCCAATTCCGAATTCATTGCTTCCTTCGTCTATATCAAAATTTAATCACATTTCATTCAAAATGGAATAAACGTGGTTTAACTATTCGACAACTACAATCTCCTAGAAATATTTATTGGTGCCAATAACATCTTTCATTCCAAACAGATGAAAAGTTCCCTGAACCGCTGAAAGAGTTTCAGACCCCCACCTCTGAATCCAGAAATTCAGCTCAAATAAATTGTAAGCAACTCAATTTCAACTAAGTAAATTATCCACTCATTGGACGCGATCTCTGCATCAGGACACGAAGCGAATCGACACTTTTTATCATTTCCCGTGACACTTGCTGGCATAAACTTGGCTTTTTATGTCATACCTTATAACTGGCTTCAACACCTTCACGCGTGACAACAACCGCTACGTGGGCGTCTCGAATGGCTGCGGTCCGGGTTTCTGTCACTCACTCAGCGAGTCTCCTCTAAACATGACAGTCACGACCGTTGCGAGACATTTGACATTTACGAATGGTTTCTGAATTAATTTCTCGTCTGCCCTGGTAAAATTTTCAGCAAATTCAGCAACTTCCTTCGACGAGCACGTTCTGCATCAGCCGGCGGGTGCAGTCCGTGAGTTGGTATGAGTGGCTTGTCGCTCTTTCTTATCCACAATGGAATTCAACAACAACGGCAATAACAATAAAATTCTCCCCAAAATGGCCCCAAAAGAGCATGTAGCGCGTCATTCCGCCAGCAGATGCAGCAGCAGCATCCATCCTTCCTTCCCATTACCGTGAGGAAAGCAGACATCTTAAAGGCGCCCAAAATAAAAGAACACAACCGCTCCATAAAACTGAAACAAAACAGAGACCCATGGAAGGTGCGCAGCAACCGGCAACAACTCCTCTCTCTCGCGCGCTGGAATCCAAGTGAAAACCTGCTGCAATGGTTGCTCCTGCCTCAAGTCTCCCTCTGCCCATCGGCAGCATCATCTTCAGCATCGTCATCACGACATGACGTCCTTATCTCGTCGGATATCTATCAAAGAGTTCTCGCTTTGTTCGCTCTGTCCCCCATTCGCTGGGACGGTGTACCACCATTACTCTCGAAGGAGGTGGTGGCACACAGTCCACTACTGCCGACTCGAGTATGTATCCCCTGCGGCTGCATGTAGCCACGGTTGCTGTGCTGCTTGGTTGCTCTGTGGCATCATCCTTTTTGCCAAATGCTAAATTCGATAAGATACATTAAGCACGGCACAGCCATGTGCGATTCCCGAATAACTACTGTGCGGAGACGGGTGCCTCAGGTGCGGACGAAGGCGAAGCATACGACAACGACGATGATCTCCTCGCTCCATGTTACTCCGCTCGCAGTTGGTGTTTCTCATTTTGATGTTGGGATTTGTAGCTATTTTAGATAGGAACTTGGCAAAGAGTTAACTAACCACCCAACTACTGGCACCACCACCACTACCGCCACCACGACTACTACAAACTGGCTCCATCGTTGGCACAAGAACAACCAAAACGCAGCAGTTGTACCTGCATGTGGCAGTGTTGGTGTATAGTCAACCGCGCCAGTCCTTCTCGCACGCCGAGGCTTTGATTTACGAAATTACCATTGCACTATGGCTGCTGCTGTGTTGTTGCTGCCGGTTCTGTGTGTGCTGCAGATAATTTATCTGAAAATGCAGGATTACAAACGTGTAACGGGCGACGTTAGTTTATCCGAACGGATATGCATATTAGTCTCGGAGTCGTTCCACATAGATAACACTTTCCTGGTGGTAAGTTATACGTGCGCTGGTTGGTGTCTGTTCGCCGGCCTTACGTGCTGACCCGTGAGTTGGTCTTACGCTTGTGGGGTGAGCCAAGATCTCTTTTCTCTTCTTTTTTGCCGTTTTTCTTTCTTTTCATATTGGCTTGAGCTTATGAGTGAGAAAAGATAAATGGCTCTATTCAATTAGTACCGAAAAGTACAGAGTGTATCAGTGGAATGGAGATACTGTACATTCATTTGAATTTTTTTTTCTTTTTTCGCCTTCGTTTTTGGAAGGACGGGTGATCAAGTTTTTTGAGTAATTTGAACTAATTTTGTTTGTTCTGCTTCTGGGAGATTTATGAGGAATTTGGTAAAAGATGTTTGCATTTAAATGACCACAGAATTTGGCACATAAATGTGAAAGCAGCGCGGAACACGCAACACAGCAAATGCGTTTCGCGTGTTCAATTTTTGATTTATTTTTTGGCATATTTCTATTGAATTTATTCTGGAAGATGTCTTAATTCTAGAAAAATACTAAAGGCTAGCTTAATTTACCTTAGCAATAGCTCTTCAATCTAACTGATTTAACAAATATGGGTGTGTCACAATTCTTCCTTAATTCCTTTGGGGACGCCTGTCAAACACCTTATGATTTTGGCGAATCCGAGAATGAGCCAATATACCTTCCAAGTTTAAATAAGGAATTTTTATACAGTTCAAATTTTACAAACAATGCCGAGGTAGTAAAGCTGAACATAGTGGAGCTCAATGTTTCCAGATGGGATCTCAACGTAGCCTTAGAAAGCAATCTTCTTCCACCAATCTTCTTGCGTAGTTGTTCAATTATTCAGACGTGGAACAGAACAAATATGACATGGCCTCGAATAATAATGGCGCTGCGCCATTCCTGGAGATTTATAAGGTTGGCAACTGAGTAATTGGTGGCCGCCGTGGCGTAGTCGGTAGAGTGCGACGCTCTTGCAAAACAATAATATCACGAAGCTGAAAAGCAATAGAAATTAAAAACATATAACCTTAGAGTGCCCGTCCAGGGCCAGAAAGATAGATTTGTAAGTTTTAAATAAATTTTAAACTAGTTTAGTATTTGGTCTAGATTTAAGAAAATTAACTGATAAATAAAAAAAAAACATTTTTAAACTTAAAAAAAAAACTTAAACTTAAAGAGTGCGACGCTCACACGCCGAAGAATCTAGGTTCGATTCCCGGTTGAACACCTCAAAGTTTTCAAGGCACCACCTCTTTCGAGCTACTGACAACACTCAAAGTGTAATAACTGTTTAAGGAAACTTCTCAAACTTCGCCGTTCGGAGTCGGTAAAAAACTGTAAATTCCCTCTGCTCGTGAGAGAACATTGGCGCGCACAACACGAGTAGCTGATGAGCAAGCTAGGCCCTGGTCCCCCTGTGGACAGTTGCGCCACACAATTATTGTTAACTGATTAATTGCGAATTTGTGTAAGTAATTAAAAGGCAATTTTTCATAGAACGAAATAAATATATTTAATGTAATGTATTGCCAATTTAGAGCAATGAAAAATCGCAGATTTTAACGCGTTGTATTAAATGACTTTCTTTCTTTTCATTACAAGCCCATATATCAAGTTTTCGTGCATTGCAAAGTTATTTTAAGGGAGTTTCAATGCATGCATGTGATACATGAAACTTCTCTAGAATCTCACGTATTGCACTGTGACGCTCCGAATCGATTATTGGCTTGATTTGGTCGTTATCGACTTCAACTAGACGAACAGAGCGCTTTTCATCTTTGCGTAAAAAATCACCAGAACGAAATTTGGCAAGCAAATTTTGTCACTGTCGTTCTTTTAAAGCTTCGTCGCTATAATCAGCACATAACTTTTTGTGAGATTGCGATGCGAGTTTTCCTTTCCGGAAATAAAAAGTAAAATATGACGAAAATGTTCGTTTTGATTTCCCATTTTTCAGCAAACAAAAGCTACACAAGTGTGAAAACAAATTGTTACTTGTTGACAGTTGAAGTACCAACTATCAAATAACAAAATGTATACGACACTTCGAGCATGTCAGCAAAACTAAAAATTCAACTAAAGTCATCGATGAGTGAACTCCTCTTGTCAACTTACTTGCCAACACAATATCTGGTTGTCTTTGTAATTTGACGCCTAATTTTCAAAAACACTCCTGAAATAATGTTACAGTTGTGGAAATGGAAATGCAATGATAATAATAATAATAATTGCTGGCGCGACAGTCCACAGAGGGACCAGTGCCTAGCTTGCGCATCAACTACTCGTGTTGTGCGCGCTACTGTTCTCTCACGAATAGAAGGGACCTACAATTTTTTGCCGACTCCGAACGGCGAAGTTTGAGAAGCTTTCTTAGACAATTATCACTCTTTGAGTGTTGTCAGCAGCTCGAAAGAAGTGGTGCCGTGAAAAAATCGAGGTGTTCAGCTGGGAGACCCTTCGGCGTATGAGCGTCGCACTCTACCCACTACGCCACGGCTACTTTAGTTATATTAAAAAAAAAAAAAGATTTTGAAATATTTAGCAATTTAACAGTGCCACGCGCCTCACGTTTATGTTAGAAAAAAAAAAATTTTGTTTGTTAATGGCACACAAAGAAGATGTTCTAATAAATAATGTAGAATTAAACACACCAATAATGCGAACAAAACCCTTAATCAGTGGTTCAAAAATGTCTATGAAATGACTGCTGTTGAATGAAAGTATATCATTTTGTTTAAGCTGTGTTGCTTATGATAAGCCTCTGATCTTACTTACACTATATACGCTTAAGGTGTTTTCTACAAGTCAATGAAGTGATTTGAAACCCTTAAGGTGTTTTCTACAAGTCAATGAAGTGATTTGAAACCCTTAACGTGTTTTCTACAAGTCAATGAAGTGGCTTGAAACCCTTACTCCCGAGGTATTGTCACAAGTATTGTTTTTAATAATTTTCAGCGGTAAAGAAACTCTATATGCGTGATTTCATGCGTGATTCAAGTTAATATTTTCTAAGAAAACCACTTGTTGTTGCGTTCTCTTCAGCATGGAATCAACTTTAAAGGGTTCCCCGATTTTTGCACACACAGAAAAAGAAGCACCTTGAAACTTGGCCATTTTCAAACTATATACTGATTTTTAAAACCTACGTCCTTGCTTTTTTCTCAATATTTCTTACGTCAAAGTACATTTTTGGAATAAAAAAAACAGAAAGAATAAGCCCGTGACATCCTAGGTGGAATCATATTTTAAATTTAATATTTTATGAACACAGAAGTTGATTAAACTAAAATGTTTTAATTAAACTTTTACGGCAACTTGCAAAGAATTAATTTCGCACAAATGACACCTCTCAATTCCTAGCATTCCTCAGTGCATACCTCCATATCGTTCCTTAACCGAAATAGACCACGTCGGACGAAGAACGGTGTGAACCAACAGTCTTTAAATCCTATCTGCTATCAACACAGCCATCCACCATCAATTAAAGTCAAAGTAATAAAGACTAAAATTATTCGGCTACAATTACGGCCAGATCTCGCATTAAATTCGTTCAAGGATGTTCACTACTCCGTTTCGTTTGCCAGAAATAAACAAATACTTGGAATTTGATTGCTATTCACAATGAATATTGAGAGTAGATGATTCTCAAAATTCTTGCGGGATTTTTCGCTTTCACATGAATCTAACCCGTATCAGGTGATAGAAATCGTTTTGTTTTCCCTTCTGTGCGATACCTACGAAAATGCACAGATACATGCAGAAACAGCGAAAAAAAAATAAAATTGCGTGCCAAATGAAAGAAAATGAAAAAAAAGCCACACAATTACTTCATTTCCCCTCAAATGTATTCAGTTGTTGTAGCGCCCAATCTTCCATAATGAAACAGAGGCGGGTCTGCGCAGGATCCACTCATTCTCGATTTCAAACATACTCGCGACACCAACGACGACGCCGACGAAGACGACGGGGTGCAATCAAAATTCCATTCGTATTGGACGGTCCATGAGGAGAGCTCCGCTTCAAAAATGATATCCATCCCCCGGTCACAATGAACACAGTCATACGAAAGCAACAAAAAGAAAAAAAAACGACGTATAAAAACAAAAATGGAGTCCAAAGAGGGCTTAAGAGATACAAAGAACCCAAACAAAAGGCACACAAGACTTGCCAAGAATACGTACATATATGAGAAGCTCAGAATATCACCAAAAATGGATAAAAAAGAGGAAATAAATACAAAAACGCACACTAGCTCGCGTAGTCCCCACGACCGTAGAGAGAGAGCACGAGAAGGAAAACGAAAGATGTCTGCTGCTCCGCCTTTATAAATTATTCATGACACGAATGAGATGCTCTCTCGAAGTCGATTTTTTTGTCTTGTTTTTGCTTGCCCATGCTTTTTGTTCTTTGTGTACATAAGAGACGGCACATAGGCCGTCATTTATTTTTATTACACTTACTCGTACGTTCGTGAGGCGTATCTATTTTCACATGTATTTTATCTATTCAATCTCTTTTTGTCTCTTTATAGAAAAACAACGGTTATCCCTCTGCGTGGGCTGTGGTGGCCAAATCCACGACCAGTACATCCTGCGTGTCGCTCCCGATCTAGAATGGCATGCAGCGTGCCTCAAATGTCAGGAGTGTCGGCAATTTCTCGACGAGAGCTGTACGTGTTTCGTGCGCGATGGCAAAACGTACTGCAAACGTGATTATGTTAGGTAAGCTTTTGAAAGAGACCGGACCAGACATTCGACCACATAGATCGAAACTGAAAACATTTTCTTTCCTCCACTGAGATGAATGTACAATTATTCAAAAGTGTATTTCATGCTTGAATGACAGGTGTTTGAGGGGGTGAAAAGTTGACTGTGAAACGTATGCGTGCGCCCACTTTGAAATAATGCCGCCAACGCTGCTGTCAAAGATCTACCGCCGTCAGAATTCCGACTGGCAACCGGCCGCACTACATTTGTATCAAAGCGCACTAAGTAGATATTTATGCTAAGACTTAACCAATTTATGCTAATTGCTTGAGTAAACGGTTTTCAACTGACTCTGTGCATAATGTGACAGCGCGAACAGCGATTGACTTTTTCGGTGTCAATAAAGAGCCGCCGCGCATTGCGCCACCAGCTGCTGTGTAAACTGTCTTCCACGTGTTCCCATCGGAGTGGTGGGTGGTAAAGTAAAGACTAGCAACTTCGTGGGAGCCACAAACGTGCAAATACGAAAATAATAAAAACAAAATAAAAACAAAAACGTGATAAACAAAAAAGTTGTTTAAGCTTTCGCACCTTTTAATTCGAAAACAAACAGTGCGACGGCAAGGTTTTCTTTTGAAATTATTAAGTGTCACTTGTGAGTGAAATGCGCTAATAACGGTGGGAAATGACAGATGACAGTTGACGTCCTGCGAGTGAATTCATACGAAAATTTATTTTCATGTTAATCAATGCAAAATATCACGTTGATGCGAGCACCGTGGTAGCGAAAGTGAGAGCGAACAATTTAAGCATATACACATACATATGTAGGCTACTAAAAAAATTTATGGGATGAGGTTAGTCTGGTGGGTCATTTGCCATTGATCAGTTTTACTGCTGAATAGCAGAAGAGCAATATTAACGGTTAGGAACTATGAATTAAATATCGATGACACAGCTTTAAAGATCGGCAGCTGCTGGGGAGAGTTCGAAAAGCGACGAACAAAATTTACAACAGCCGTAAACTTTAAATGCCCTCATAAAATCCACAACGGGAATTATTATTCAGATATTTGCCAATATGATTTATTTAGGCATCGATTAGATGGACTACGGTTAGGAGGACAATGTCAGCGTAAATAAGGACTTATGTATTCAGCGGTTTTACGTTCATTTTGATTTTGTGTATCTTATGGCACAATTTTGAACTGAGTCCTTGTATATTTTTTTTAAGAACATTAACGCAACAAACTTAAGTTTATTGATTATACTGAATATAAACAAACTTTAAAGAGCTTTGGTATTTGATAGAAATTTGGCAGCACTTTTCATCCGTTTGTTGACTGACAATGCTGCTGAAAAGTCACAAAAGGGAAAAAATGTATTGTTTTAAATTGTGAATCATCGTTTACTTTAAATTAGGATTTTTTAAACCTTCATTTGAGAGTCAGCTTAAGTCCCCAAACGCGCGCAACGTGAGCAATGCCACATGTCACTACAACACATTGCGCAGTGAGAGGCATTTGCGTTTGGAATTATTTTGATTCTTCAACATCAGTCTAAATATATCCTTCTTGCTCAAAAAAAAATATTTTATCCATGGTCATGTCAGTGGGTTTAACAACACAACACAAATTGAACTGTCAGCAAACAAAATCAAGTATCTTTGTGATTTAGATCACACAAAATGCCAACTTTTTGCAAACGTTATCCGATGGAAGTAGAAAAATAAAGTAAAACGCTTTGATTTCTAACACAAATTAACACATATTCTTCATTCACAGTCGCATGTCCGAAGATCAAATTTGAATTCACAATTATCCGTGAAAGAAAAAAAATACAACACCGCCAAGTCAAATGACACCATGTAACGCCAAGACATGCTAATCAATTGAATGCTACCATAAAGCTCTACTTCCATACAAAATCCTCAGTAGAACATAACAGAGGACAACAAAGACCGAGCGAACAGCTCGTAACCCATCGAAACGTCAAAACGTTAAAGTTTATAGATTTGTTATTGATGTTGACCCTAAGGCGGTGAGCAAACAACAAGATTCTCAATATTGAATGCACGCAGCAGTGTACTTAGGCAATTCACACATTTCACAGTCACAAGTAAATGCTTGATTAGCACCCACAAAATAGTATACCGTTCTTGTTTGTACAACACAGAGGGCGCCACACCCAAATCGCCAGTGCACGTGAATTCTATATGAATTTTCTTTTTCTATTATCATGAATTCTAAAGTTAGTTAGGTGTTAATTCAAATTATTGAACTTTTGCCCTTGAAATTGACACTCAACAAAATTGTAAATATTTATTGCATTTGAAATCTATTTTGAACTTTGCTTTTCAAAAAACAAATTTCAGATTATTTGGTACAAAATGTGATAAGTGCGGAAGCTCTTTTAGTAAAAATGACTTTGTGATGCGAGCGAAGACGAAAATTTTCCACATAGAGTGCTTTCGATGTTCAGCGTGTGCGCGGCAGTTAATTCCAGGTAAGTTGACAGTATTCCGAAACATGATCATGATCCTGTCCACACAAATGACAAGCAATGACTAAATTAAATATATATATATTTTTTTCATATTCGCAGGTGATGAATTTGCGCTGAGAGACGGTGGTGCCCTCTATTGCAAAGAAGATCACGATGTCCTAGAGAAAACCTCACAAATTAGTCTTACATCATCATTAGAAAGTAACAATAACAATACCAACAATAACAACAATACAAATTTAAGCAATAACAATCATTCCAGCGAATTAGGATCAATGTCAGGTAAGTTCCAACTGCCCAACCCAACTGTCAAACTGTTACAACTAAAAAGAAATATCCTCTCATTCTGAAGTGCACAAATAAAATCCGTTTAATGTCAGTCTGTGTCCATCATTGAATGAAACACGCGTAATTAGGTCTTGTTCACATCACAATTACAACTTGTTATCTAATTGATTTTTAATTCTTTATTTCAACATTGTTCACTTGTCGTTCTCCTATATCTATTTCCTCATGGTGTACGAAACATTTTGTCTTTCATTTCCATCCATGCGCGCGCACGTAAATGTATGTGCGTTGGTTTTTTATCTTTTGAAATCGAAAAAATTGTCGGAACCTTCACACAATACAAACACAGCTCATTGCCTGTGTGAGAATAGAACAAAACGACCCGAACCGTTTGACAACAACTTCGATAGCATATCAAACATCAGCAAATGTCAAAAGAATTTGTTTTTTGTTATGTCGTTTTAGTTTCTAAGTGTGGCGGTGCCTTTAATGTGTAGATATTTTGTTCGATCCCAAGCATTCTTTTTTTCACCTTGTTTTGCTTTTCTCTTGTTTGTAAATTAATTTCAAGAGTATTCGATTTTAATTCTCCCATAAAATGTTCGAACAGTACTACAGCGTCGATGGACAGACACACAGGGCGGCATTAGATTTTTTCCATATCGTATTCACAATCATTTCATTCTCTCTTTCATTTTTTGGTTGCCCCATTCGCCTAACACCCACATGGCAAATATCGCAAGTGCAATTTTCTTTGCGTCTTGTCAAGAGTGGCGTAAGTTGTGTGGGTGTGGGGAAATTTTACAGACAAACGCCGGAGCAAGATCAAGAACTTTGCCGCCATTTGATTATGACATGTGACACTATCGATTCTGGTTGTTTTTTTTTTTTTGTTTTGATTTGACTCAGTTCCATTGGTTTTGTCTGTCCTCATAATTGTAGTGCAATGAGATAATTATTTGAGTCTCGAACACTCGTATCTAGAAGGAAGGTAAGCACTAGAGTTGTTTACTTTGATCTTGAAGATGTAAGTGGGCCCTTATACGTTAGTTTATTTTAAGAACTCTCATCGGGTACGGGGAGTCATAGTTAGGGGCCATGATTTTCTATATACAGAAGTGCCATTCAAGATGGCAATTAACGAAATTGATAGAAACAATTAAAGGATAGTCAACGAATTTGTTTCATGGAACATTGATGTTGAGGCGTTATAATAATATAATGGATTGTGTTTCTTAATGCATGGAAACTTTGATACGATACATTTCTGCGGAAGAAGTCGAGAGGACTTAGAGGTAATCTGTCTGCATTATATATATATCAAATCCTTTGATTGGCCAGCTTTTACAAAAGACAGACAAAGTATCAACGATAGTTTCCAAGAAGACATTCCGTACCAATGGATTATAAACCTTAGTTGTTTCGACGACTCACTTTAAGATATCTGTCATCGATATAAGTCCTCTTAAAATGAGCAGGAATCTACAAAGTCAATCTCATTATATACAAATCTGACTATAAAATTAATTTTCACTCACTGTACATTTTAACAATTCTCTATTTGCCATCGCCTAGCCGTCTAGTGTCTAGTGCACTATGGATTCACAAAAATGTTCACCTTACAATGGTCCGACTGACACACACACACACACAAACACGCAAGAAGGTATGCAAACAGAGAAAAAAAAGGAATGCAATGGCAAGGTGTGCCACAGTTAAGGTGCAAACGGAATTCTCGCATCATGTGCACTTCCAACAGCGTGTACACCCATAGATACAGATCTGTCCACTTGACGGCTGCCATTTGGCACGGTTGAGTCGTCGATCAAGAGAAGACATACGTATTCATCCCAAAGTTCTGTCCTATTGACCCCCTCTTCATCCCCGTCACAACCACCACTGCAAGACTGAATGGCGTGCAGTGGAGAGTGCTTGCAGTTTACGTGCGAATTCCTAATGCGTCAAGAGCTGCGGTGACATTCTTAACATGATTTGAAACTCAGACGCTTTGTATGCGCGCTTATCGCTGCTAACAATCGGATTTATGATCACAAGCGTGGCTGTGCTATACGCGATAACATTGCGAATGGCATGACATATTTTACGAGCGAAAAAGAAACTTGTGTTCAATTGGGTAGAGTGACAGATTGGTGAATTCTAAGGCGAGAAGCCTTTGATCATGCCAGACAGATTGTTGTTGAGTGTTATTTATGGCACGAGAGTTGCATTACATGAGTAGTTGTCTTGTTCGGGACGTGTACTCTAAATCCGTATTTGGTTGCATTTGTTCCTTTTTTCAGACACTGCAGCATTGACAGTTTGTCTGTGTGTGAACGAGGTGAATTTAAAAACAAATTTCTCGACGCAATGTACATCAGAAGAAAAATCAATCTGTCATCAAATTTATATTCCCTCAACTCTCTTTTTATCTGTCATTCACAGAGTTCCTTTAAGACTGCGCATTTGCACTTGTCACCCTCAAACATTAAAGTCATTTTGTATAAGCCACCACACACAATAAGCCTTATTTACAATAAACCACAACAAAACAAAAAACATCAAACCTGCCGAAAGAGAAAAGAAAAGAAAGAAAAAGACAACTGAACCGCAACACACCTAATCTACTCCTTTGAATAAATAATAACCACGATAACAGCGAACAACGTCTGGAGATTCGAGAGAGAATCACACAAAAAAAAGAGAACACCGCTTCTGGCTCCCTCTCATCATCACACACAAAAAAAAATCGAGAAGAAACCAAAAAAATCGATTGTGATTGATTAACATTTTGAATTCATCGAACGAACTCCCGAGTGTACCTTGAATGCCCAAACCGCACAACGCCCCTCAAACGTCGTCATCACCAGCGCAAAAGCTGAAATCGTCAGTGTAGTGCGCTTGCGCGACATTGATTGCGGCTACCTTTTGATGGCTGTGTTCGACCACTTTTGGTTGTTCGGTGTTTGGCCCGGCTTTTCTGTGGTGTGCGGTCGGTGTTTGATTCCGATGCGTTTTTGATGTTTTTCTGTGTTTGAGCGTTGGATGATGTTTTGACGTGCCGCATAATACTATGCCTGTCAAAAAGACGACACATGACAATTAATTTTTCTCCTTAGACTTGAATGGCATTTCATCTGTGCGTTTGCTTATTTTTTATATTGTTTAAATTTTTTTTTTTCAGATTCTGGTAGCGAATCGGGATCACATAAAAGTATTAGAGAGAAGCGACCATCGGGGCCATCTGACGGTAAACCGACACGAGTGCGAACAGTGCTCAATGAAAAACAATTGCATACGTTAAGGTGAGTTCACTTTGATTTTGACAAGTTTGTCGTAGAATATGTAACAAGAGGGGTTTTCTGGTCTTCTTGTTTTTTTTTTTTACTGCTAAATTAGTGAGTGGAATTATATATAAAATAGATAAAATGGCAGGAAAATGACATTCGTCACCTAATGACAAGTTGTTTCAATACAAAGAAGGCAATAAGTTAAATCGCATATCAAGTCCTTTTATACAACCAATTAAAAATAATGGATCAAAATGAATTAGGCATAAAAGGCAATGGTTGTCAATCTTAAAAGCCTTGAATTGACACAGTTTGTTGTGTAATTTCTTCACTTGTCAATTGACGGTGTCTACATCTCTTTTTGGCAAAAAATAAGAACGAAATCGTGCCTTAAAATACAAAAGATTCCAAAACTCCGCGCTTCGAAGTTCTTCTTCTTCTTCTTCGGATGGCTCTACAGTCCGGTGTGGACCTGGGCCTCAACCAACATGCCTCTCCAGCTAGCCCGATCTCTTACCAGCTGCCTCCAATTGCGCACTCTAAGTTGGTTGAGGTCCTTTTCCACTTGTGTGCGCCATCTCAGTCTAGGAAGTCCTCTGTTGCGTTGTCCCTGTGGTTCGGATTCGAAGATGAAGTTACAAGTTCAAATTAAACATGTTGCCATTCCGTACAATTGGCACAAGGTGCTGTGCGTGATTTTTCATATCTACAGCATGTTGCAATGACAAAACGCTACACAGGGAGACCTTATATAAAGATATTTGTCGTCTCAAATTGCCAGGATTAGGACCCACATAAAACTTTTTAATACATAGCACATCATTCAATAAGTCGCGGGATATAGGGGGCGCCACCTACAAAAGAATTAGTTGGTCTGTTCCAATTGCTCTGAATTGCTACGAATGCTTTCGAATTTCGCCGAAAAACTACCAAAGGGTGTTCCATTTGCTGATTTTTTCGTAGAAGAGAGAGCTCATGAGATAGTAAAATATTTCCCTTCCCTACAAATTTCCACCGAAGAAAAGTTCTGTGGGCAGCAGATGATTGTCAAAGTGAAAATAAAAAAACCTCTGACATTTTAAATATTTCCTGTTTACATTTAATTCTGCGAATTTCTGCGAAAAGTCGTTCATAAGTTTGGGCAGAGTTACTTTCTCTAAGAAAAATTGTAACCCAAGCTACTCAACTACGAATTCCGTACTATAATGTGTAGAAATCCGTAGTTGAGTACTATAATGTACATAAATCCGTAGTAAACTTTTGTTAGTGCATATGCTTCGGGATTTATTGAGTGATCTGTTAATAAAATAGGGATTCAGCTTTCCAGTTGTCTACTTGAAATTCGCAATAAAGACAAAGACAAGAATGTGCAATATAAATAAAGTTCCTCTAAAGTAAAGCCAAACTTCATGCATATCCATGTTTAAGCATAATTAGAATAAAACTGACCTCACTCGTTTTAATTTCAGAACCTGCTACAATGCAAATCCACGACCGGATGCCCTGATGAAGGAGCAGCTTGTCGAAATGACTGGCCTTTCGCCACGTGTCATTCGGGTGTGGTTTCAAAACAAGCGGTGTAAGGACAAAAAGAAAACCATTCAAATGAAATTGCAAATGCAGCAAGAAAAGGTTAGAATAACAATCTCACATCCATCATCACATAATTTTGTAAAAACATCACTTATCCCATAGGAAGGCAGAAAATTGGGTTACGGTGCAATGCAGGGAATTCCCATGGTCGCCAGTTCACCGGTACGACATGACTCTCCATTAAATCTGCACGGCATTGATGTACAAACATATCAACCCCCATGGAAGGCGTTATCCGATTTCGCGCTGCATGCAGATCTCGATAACAATGGCGCCATCAATACACATACGCCCGCCTTCCAACAACTGGTGAACCAGGTGAGTTGAGTTTTTTGTTTTTCTTTTCCCACATGACAAACGCAAAAGAAACAGAAAAAAAACCCAACACTCATTTTCACCAAAACAAACAAACAAACAAAACACAACACAATTGAAATTATTGCAACAAAACAAAAACCAACTTCCGACTCCTTCAGATGCATGGCTACGATTTGAATGGCATGCCACCGGTACCGCTGCAGGGACCACCGCCGCCGGGACAAATGGGTGGACCACCGCCTATGGACAATACCGGGCTACATCATCATCCTGATAGTACAGACTCATATGTCACATACCTGGAGAGCGATGACAGTATGCAAGGCAGTCCATAGAAAATCGAAATCGATTCATAAATGCATTTAATTTGCTTTTTACCAAACAGAGTCCAAAATAGCTTCGCTTCTCAATGTCTTGAATAAATTCACACCAAATGCCGTAATGTGAAAGTTACTACCGCAACAGCAGCGCCAGCAGCTCGTGGTCTCGTGGTCGGCGTGGACAACAAGCATAATCCTCGCGTGATTGAGTTCTTGTTGTTTGGCCTGTTGGCGTTGTTGTGTTATTCTTGTCGGCCCATTGTGTATTGTGTTGTTGGATGTCACGGGGCCCGAAACTTCATAAAAATTCTTCTTCCTTTCTTCTTTTAATTTTCTTTTTCTATCAGCATGAACACATATATGTAATTTGTTAACTTAATTTAAGAGTCATCTTCTTTAACGGATAGCACGCATGCAATTAATTTCTTTAATTCAGACAAACAAATGAAAAAAAAATACCAAATACTCATGAGGATGTTGTATTTAAGCGCAATGAAATAACAATCACACGAAAAACCTTGTATAAAGCGCAGTTCTTTGTTGTTTTTTTGGTTATGTTCCAAAATTTTGTTGTTGACCAGTTTAATTTTCTTTAAAGTATTTATTTTTTTTATTTAAAATTGAACAAGAAAATATTTCGTTTCCTGTAAAAAGTGTATAAATTCCCATCATAGAGGTAAATAATTAAAATATAAAACATAGAAAATTAGATAACTAAAAAGAAACACAAAATTCACGAAAATAATAAAAACTTTGCTACCAAAAAAAAAAAATGAAATATTAAACAAATTGTTGGACAAATTGCTTGAGAAAAAAAATGAAAATGAAAATAAAAAACAACGCAAAAAAGAGAGAAACTAATTCCACTTGGGACAGACACATTTTCTAACCTATTTGCGTGAAAGAATTAAACAATTTGCTAGGTGTAAACGATAAAATTGAAAATTTGTATAGATAATAATACCGAGGATTAAATAGAAATAAAATCAAGAAAAAGTAAAATATATACATATTTAAAACTATACATATATAAATATATAAATAAAAACAAAATAGTTATAATGTTATTAGTAATTGTGTAATATACATGAACAGGTAAAATTAAACAATTGAATGTATTATGTAAAGAAAAGAAAAAAAAGAATGAATTATATTTAAAGAAAAATTATATATAATGATTATGAAACGATTTTCAATATTTAAAAGTACATAAATAAATTGAAAAACAAGTAATAAGAAATTTGAGTTGGGTGGTTTTATTTATCTTTCCAGCAATTGTTTGAATATGTTTGAATATGTTTGAATATGTTTCTTGGTGTGGCGCTACAGTCCGAGGTGGACCTGGGCCTCAACCAACATGCCTCTCCAGCCAACACGATCTTCCGCCAGCTGCCTCCAGTTGCGCACTCCAAGTTGGTTAAGGTCCTTCTCCACTTGTGTCCGCCACCTTAGACTAGGTCGTCCTCTGTTGCGTTGTCCCAATGGCTCGGATTCAATGACTTTTTGGGTCGGAGCAGTAGTGTCCATATGCTCTACATGACCTTGCCATCTTAAGCGTTTTATCCATAGACGCTTGACCAGGCACATGTCGCTGTACAGCCCATGGATTTCATCGTTAAATCTTCTTTTCCAGGTGCCATTACCGCAAACAGGACCACAAAACGCACGCAAAACTTTTCTCTCGAAAAGACTAAGGGCTTCCTCATCCGCCTTTGCTAACCTCCAAGTTTCTGCGCCATAAAGTAGGACTGGGATGATTAAGCTGTTATATTAAGCGAGCTTAGTCCTTCTAGAGAGGGCTTTATTACTCAATTGCCTCTTGAGCCCAAAGAAACAGCGATTGGCAAGAGTGATTCTGCGTTTGACTTTGGTACTGATGTTGTTGTCCCTGTTTACCGCAGAGCCGAGGTAGACGAAGTTCTTGACTATCTTGAAGTCTCTGCTGCCTAGTATGACGCTCCGTCCGAGACATCGATGTTGTGTGTCCTTCCTCGATGACAGCATGTACTTAGTTTTGCCCTCATTTACCGCCAGACCCATTTTAGCCGCTTCCGCTTCAATGCCAGCATAATCCTCAATGTCGTTAATGTCAACAGCGTAGGCTAGCAATCGAACTGACTTATGGAGGATCGTGTCTCTGGTGTTGACTTGTGAGTTACGCACGATCTTCTCGAGGATGATGTTAAAGAAGTCACATGACAGTGCGTCGCTTTGTCTAAAACCTTTTTTGACATTGAAGGTCTCGGTGAGTTCGTACCGACCTTGACGGAGCACCGAGAGTTCTCCATCGTCATCCTACACAGTCTGCCGAGTTTGGTGGGAATGCCAAAGTTAGACATGGCACACAGCGGCCTTAAAATCGACGAATAACTGGTGGGTGTCGATTTGCACTTCTTGGGTCTTTTCCAGGATCTGGCGTAATGTGAAGATCTGGTCTATTGTGGACTTCCCTGGCCTGAAACCACACTGATAGGGACCTATCAGGTCATGGACAAATGGTTTCAGACGCTCACACAATACGGCAGAGAGGATCTTGTATGCGATGTTCAGGAGACTAATCCCTCTGTAGTTGGCGCAGTAAAAGAGGTCTGCTTTCTTGTGGATGGCGCAGTCAAAGAGGTCCACTTTCTTGTGAACCGGGCAAACGACGCTGAGATTCCACTCATCGGGCGTGCTTTCCTCCGACCATATCTTACGGATGAGCTGGTGCATGCGCCCAACTCATCTCCAGATGCTTTAAATATCTCTGTGGGCAGTCCATCCGCTCCAGCAGCTTTGTTCTACTTCAGCTTGGATATTGCTATCTTCACCTCGTCTAAGTCGGGAGGACGGAATTCTTGTCTATCACCGTCCAAATCGAGTGGAACATCCTGCCTAACAGCGGGATTTGGGCCGTCATCGCCGTTAAGGAGCCTGCAAAAATGATCCTTCCAGATTCTCAGCACAGACTGCGACTCTACCACGAGTTATTCATTTTGATCCCGTCAGACTTCGGTCCGAACTTTGTATCCTCCGGATAGTTGTTTTACCTTTCGATAAAACTATCGGACTTCATTCCTGCCATAACACCTTTCCATTTCCTCGACCGCGCGCTTCTCATGAGAAGCTGGTGCTCTTCCCTTCTTCTCTGTTCGTAAAGCTCACGAACAGCCTTCGTTGTTCGATGCAGCGTCGCCTTATAGGCGTCTTGTTTGGCTGCATGCGCTTGCCTGCACTCGTCGTCAAACCATGGGCTCCTTCTGGGTGGTGACGTGAAACTCAGCACATCAGTGGCAGAATCTTTGATGGCTTCTTGAAAACGTTTCCAGTCTTCTTCTATGCTTAGTGCAGGAAGCGTCGAACTCTGAGCGAATTTCAGGGAGACTCGGGCGGCAAAGTTCCCAGCAAACGGCTGCGATTGTAGCTTTTCGACGTCAAACCGTTTTGGCTTTTCTCGACTCCGTTGCTCTCTCGATATCCGGGTTCTTACCTTGGCTACAACAAGGTGATGATTCGAGTCGATGTTTGTACCTCGGAAGGTTCGAACATCAAACAGTGTCTGACGTCGATCGCAATGTGATCAATCTGGTTTACGGTTGATTGATCAGGAGATCGCCAGGTTCCTTTGTGAATGTCCAGGTGTGGGAACCGCGTGCTAGCCACAGAGAGGTTCCGCCCCGAGGCGAAGTCCAACAGCCTGAGTCCGTTTCCGGATGTGGTCTCGTGCATGCTGTGTTTTCTGATAACTCCAGCAAAGATGTCCTCCTTTCCCAGCTGAGCGATGAAGTCTCCTAGAACGATCTTGGTGTCGTAGCTGGGGCATCGATCGTATGTTCTTTCTAGGAAATCATAGAAGTCATCCTTGATGCTGTCATACTTCTCCTCTGTCGGGGCGTGAGCGCAAATTAGTCTGATGTTCCCGGATTTAGCCTTGATGCGGATTGTCATGAAGCGTTCGCTGACTATAAAAACATAAAACTTTAAAATATCGATATGTCACTGATATCACGACACGTTGCCCGCTTAAGGATCCAGAGATTTGCCACCATTTTGATCGAAATTTGAGAGTTTATTTTTTAAATCTTTGACTGAGTCGAAGGCTTCAGAAATATTTCTTCAACTCCTTCGTCTCTGATGTCCACTGAGTAAAGATTTTGCGCCATCTTTGCTTGACATAGAAGCAGCTTATGGTACACTAGAAATCTGACAGTCCCGAAAGTAAAACCCAGACAAACACTACAGAGAAGAAGAACTTGTCGTGATAGACTTCTGCAAGCATTAGGCTTTGGTTCGCTAAAATGTATGATAGGACGACATGATTTTTAGACGAATTCAAACAGAAGACTCAGGAAGATAAATGAAAACTGTTGATTGAGATTTTATACTCTGTGAATACAGAAAGTTGGACGTTAGCAAAGGCGGATGAAAAAGCCCTTAGTCTTTGCGAGAGAAAAGTTTAGCGTTCAATTTTTGTCCTATTTGCGTTGATGGCATCTGGAGGAGAAGATTTAACGACAAAATGTATGGGCTGTACAGCGACATGCGGCTAGTCAAGCTTCTTCGAATACAATGCTTAAGATGGCTAGGCCATATAGAGCATATGGACATCACTGCTCCGATTCTGAGCCATTGGGACAACGCAACAGAGGAGGGCCTAGGCTGAGGTGGGCACACAAGTGGAGAAGGACCTCAACTAACTTGGAGTGCGCAACTGGAGGCAGCTGGCGAAAGATCGTGCTGGCTTGAGAGGCATGTTGGTTGAGGCCCAGGTTCAGCGCCACAAGAAGAAGAAGAATACTACAGCTTGGAGGTTCCTCGAAGCACAACTTCTAGATTTGAGGAAGAGAGGTACAGAACAGAACCTTTGATATGACGACTAATTGTTCCCAGACATTAGCAAGCTTGGTTTTATCGACTTCAAGTAGTAAGCTCGGGACGGTTAACCATGAAAGCTTTAATTAACTCAGGTTCATGCTAAGGATAATTAAGTAAATGCAATGCCAACAAAGGAGACCCTTTTGACTGCGTCAACTATCGACGAATCGGCCTCCCCAATATCCTCTACAAAATCCTCTCTGTCGTTTTGTGTGAGCGTCTGGGATCCTTTGTGTAAAACCTGATATATTCTCATCAGTGTAGTTTGAGGCCAGGAAAGTGAACAATAGACGAGATCTTCAATCTACGGAGGATCTTGAGAAAGACCCACACTCATAACCTGTTCGTCAATTTTAAGGCCCCATATGACAATGTGCGGAGGGACGAGCTATACACGGACATCTCTAGTTTTGGCCTTCCTAGCAATCTCCTCAGATTGTGTCGGATGACTATGGGTAACCCTCGCTGCTCCTTCGAGGGCGGTAACAAACTCAACGAGACCTTCAATGTCAAAAAATGTCTTAGACAACGTGACCCGCTGTCATACGACGTTTGAAACATCATTTTAAAGATCGTTCATCACTCACAAGTCAACACCAGAGGGACGATCTTCGAAAAATTCGCTCAACTGCTAGCTTACGCAGACGATAACTACTGACATGATTGGTCGAACACAGAGAGCGGTTAGTGAGGCTTTTCCTGGCATTGAAGCGGAAGCGTCTAAAAAAGGTCTGTCAGTAGATGAGGACAAAAAGAAGTACATGATGTTGTCAGGAAAGAACACACAACGTCTACTTCGACAGAGCGTCGCACTAGGGTTCAGAAAATTCGAGGTCGCAAAGGTCTTCGTCTACCCCGGCTCATCAACAACATCTGTACTGAAATCAAACGCAGAATTCAGTCTTTTTATCCAAGCCAAAAGGTGCCCTAAGCTGCATTATGCTCATAATTGGAGAGGCAAGTGTGTGCCTGTGGCGGGAGATCGTCCTGGCTTAACATAAGAGTTCTTCTTTCTCTCACTAATATTATATTATTTGATAAAACATGCCGTCTTTTTTAAAATAGAATGAAAGACCCTTGAGAAAAGTTGAACAGCTCTCATTTTTTATCTCGTCTCGTCTTCGCTTCGTAATTCGAAGTTGGGAAAAAAAAGTAGCACGCATAACCACAGCATCGGTAGTTATTAAGGAATCCATACCATAGACCGCTTACGAAAGTTTGCATTGTATATAAAAGTTTCTGTCCTGTCTGCATTTACAAAATTTTAAAATTTATACATGGAATTTCTACCAATCGGAAATCCATACTCGCGTACTTAGTACATTCATCTGCCTTAATCTGGTACATCTTTATTTGACAGCTGATTATCTCCATCCTCTTTCATCTGTCATTTTGACACATATGTCGAGGAGGTGCCGAAAATGTGCAGAAGCTTAAGTCTCGCAGTATTTGATTAATTTCTATATTTTATTAAATAGATTTTTTTTTAAGAAAAATGTCTATCGCAAAGCGAGTGCAGGTAATGTAAACGAAAGCAATTCCTCTTTTTGAAATGCAAATATCAAAAGTGACATCTTTGCAGCAATGGGCAACATTTGCTCGAACATGGCACATTTACGATTGCACCTGGCAAAATCCTTTCGACTCAGCCAAAGTGATTAAAACCCATCTAATGGGCCTGCATAAACCCATTTATCATCCCATGAGTAAGTCATCTTTTAATTTTTAATACGAAATCCTAAACATTTTTTGTCACATTTCGCTACGCCATGAACGCGATTTTGTTATGTAAACAGTTGTGTTAGAGTCAAAAGTTCCGGGAAAGTGATGAAAATATGAATAAAAAATTAACCACAAATTAAATTCAATGGAATTATCTCAAAAAACAAAAAATCTCAGTTAGGTTAGCCTATAAACGAATGCAGATTGTAATTTCAAAATTTACATATTTAATTATTTGCAGACGACTGTGGGGATCATGTGGTAGTCATCAACACAAAGGAAATCGCATTGCCAGGCGATGAATGGATTAAGCGTGTATACTTCCATCACACTGGATATCCTGGCGGTGCATCTTGGACACTTGCATGGCAGTTGCACGAGAAGGACAAGACTATGATCATGAAGAAGGCGGTTTACAATTCGATGGATGGTAATCTTCAACGCCGCTACACAATGCAAAGGTTACATCTTTTCGCTGACGACAAAGTCCCAGACGATATAATGGCAAATGTTACAAGTCAAATACGACAATTGCGAGAAGTGCCTCAGAGATTGGATCTTATCGACAAGGAAACACTGGAGAACTTTCCATCGATTATGGACTTTCCTAAGGATTACGTTCTGCGGTAATGCTGTAAACGATAGATAAGTTAATTTTAATTCTTTCTGAGGTTAAGCAATGCAAATAAAGTGTTTCCCAAGCAATTTCCTGTTGTTTTTGTATGAAAGTTAGATTTTCTTTAGAAGTTGGTGATATTTCAAGAAGACTTATAAAATAAAACGCCAGTAATTTGGCATCACTGGGATGAATGTTTCGATGACTATTTCAGAGTTGCCGTATGTCAGCATTTGCCGGTGCCATTCTTATTTGTTTATGTCATCACGCCTCCGCTGTTGTTCCCCGTCAGCTGAATTCGTCAATATTCAAGGAAATTTATTGTTTTTATTCTCCAACGTAGAATAAAAGCACAAGGCAAAATACACCTGTTTTTCACATTTCAATTCGACTGTGTTATATCTCTGTAATTATACATTCATCTACTATTATCTTTCGGCACATCGCAGTTATCATACTTAACACATTTATTATCCCATAATCACTGTTCAGCAATCAAACTGTGGATAAGATACGCTAGTAACTGTTTTCCTATACATATTCGAAAATTCACTTTTAGTTTCTACCCGAGCGCTGAGTGATCAAGCTTCCAAAATGGGACGTTTAGGAAAAGTTGACCCCAATTCATATTCAGAGCCTGGTAAGTACCATGGAAAGCGTTGCGGATTAAAGCTTATCTCAATGATTACTGCCTCTTGCAGAGAAAATCGAAACCATTCATAGCTCATTGACATGGGCAGTTGATTTTAAGAACACCAAAATATCAGGCAGTGTCGTGCACAAGTTCAAGATCCTTGAGAAGGAATTGCCAGCAATTGTATGAACACTAAGTTTGTTCTAAGATATTCCATTAAACTGTAAATTTACAGCTTCTGGATGTTCGTGATATAAAAATCTCTGACGTTTCCATTATCAATGGATCTACTTCGTTCCCAATCAATTACTTTGTCAGTGATGATGTGGAAGATATTGGTGCTAAGTTGACGTTGGAGCTGCCACAAGGGACTGCAGAGGGGGAGTAAGTGCTTAAAGTTTATGAAGTAAAATAAATCAAATGGCGGTAGCAAGTATTTGATATCAATATAATCTTGATAACACTGCGGATAAGCCCTGAACAAATATGCGGCGTGCGCATATTTGTATTATTTGGAATAATAGCTGATTTTGAACCATTTCAGATTGAACGTCCGCATCGACTACGAAACGTCGTCGTCAGCCAGTGGATTGCAATGGTTGACGCCCGAGCAGACTCTGGGCAAAAAGCATCCGTACATGTTCAGTCAATGTCAAGCGATTCACGCACGTTCCGTGGTTCCTTGCCAGGACACTCCCGCTGTTAAATTCACCTACGACGCCACCGTGTCCCATCCAAAAGAATTGAAGGCTCTGATGAGTGCAATCATTGACAAGAAAGATGAAGGAGTAACAACATTAAAGCAAGAAGTCCCAATCCCGGCATACCTACTGGCAATCGCTGTTGGTGATCTAGTATCGCTTCCTCTTGGACCGAACTCAAATGTGTGGGGTGAAGAGGGAGTCATTAAAGCTAGTGCCGAGGAGTTTTCGCAAACAGCGGAAATGTTAAAGACTGCTTCGGATATTTGCGGCCCCTATGTATGGAAACAGTACGATCTCTTGGTCATGCCACCAAGCTTCCCCTTCGGTGGAATGGAAAATCCTTGTCTGACATTTGTGACCCCCACGTTGTTGGCTGGTGACAAATCACTGGCAGACGTTGTGGCTCATGAAATTGCACACAGCTGGACTGGAAATTTGGTCACAAACAAGAACTTCGAGCACTTTTGGATGAACGAAGGTTTTACCGTATTTGTTGAGGCCAAAATCGTTGGTCGCATGAGGAGCGACAAGGAGCGTGACTTCCACATGATGAGGAATCTGACAGAGTTGGCGGAATGTGTAAGAAATTGATTCCCTCATTCACACCCAATCAAACATTAAGTTTCATCCTTCTACAGATAAGAACTCAGTTAGCCAACAGCCCCGAACTTACCAAACTTGTAGTGGACTTGAGTAATCTAGGACCTGACGATGCCTTCTCCAGCGTTCCGTACGTCAAGGGTTCAACCTTCTTGCGTTACATCGAAGATCTGATGGGAGGGCCAGCTGTATTTGAGCCATTCTTTAGGTCATACCTAAAGAAATTCTCGTACAAGTCCGTGGTGACTGATGATTTCAAGGGTGCCCTCTACGATTATTTTATAGACACCGATAAAGCAGACAAATTAAACGAAATCGATTGGGATCTATGGCTCAATGGAGAGGGCATGCCACCAATTATCCCCAAGTAATTCCCGAATTAAGTTGTTTCTCCAGGAAATTTGCTACATCCATCTATTTTAAGGTTTGACGAGTCATTGGCAAATGTATGCAAGCAACTCTGCACACTTTGGAGCACTAAAACAACCGAGGAGCTGGCGGACAATAAGGAGATCAAACAACCCATATCGTGTCATCAGCTCATTGATTTCCTCGGCAAACTCATCGAGAACAAGCAGATCGTCGACTTGTCGGACGCAAAAATTAAGCTCCTCGAAAGCGTCTATAATTTGAATGGCACCAAGAATGCTGAACTGCGTTTCCGCTTTCTCCGATTGTGCATTATGGCCAGGTTGATGAACCGCATGGACGAAATAATTGCCTTTGCCAATAGCAACTTCCGCATGAAGTTCGTGCGTCCAATTTACCGCGATCTCGGACTGTGGCCAGAGGCTAAACCAATCGCAATCGAGAACTTCAATAAGGTTAAGAACCAGATGATGAAGGTTTGTGCGAATGGAGTTGAGAAGGATCTGGGATTGAAATGCTAACCGGTCACATATGTATGTCTGCGAACAAATTTCGACAAAACGGCGCATTTATTAACCACATTTAAATCAAACATATTTTTTACAGTAACTAATAAAACTTAAAGTAAAATTTAACTAAATGTTGCGTGTTTTGCTGTCACACCATTATTGATTTTCTGTAGATGTTCGATTGCTGGTCGTTGATTTCAGTTGTTAATGCTACGTCACTTCTTTCTCGGCTTTGTGCGAACCACACGGCTGAACTGGTGGCAAGAAAAATTGCTCCGATTACTCCCATTGGCTGGAAAAAAGGAAATTGATACAAATAAAATATGAACACCGCAGTATAAAACAGTTAATAAATTAAATTTGTGTTGGCGGCAATGCAGGCCAAAATAGAGAAGGTGCTGTCTTCAAGGATGTTCAACATCTACGCCGTGGGAGGCTCACTATTACTTTATCACCTGGGTTACGCAGTAAATGACAGATTAACTCATGCTATTTGAATTTTTGTTTACTCAAGGGGCAATAGAGTAATCTATCGAGAGATCTTATTGCCATTCGTTTTGTGAAATGGCATAGAGACATGGGCTCTAATTAATGCGAAAATTCCTACTTTTCGAGGGGAAAGTTCCTTTTCTTCTTCGGATGGCGCTACAGTCCGGGGTGGACCTGGGGAAAGTTCTGCGCGCCCTTTAATGCTGGTGATGTTGGTGGTATTTAAAAAATATGTAACGACGGACCTGAACGGGCAAAGTTTAATAATGGCGTTCAGGCGTTAAAAACTGAAAATGAGGCCAAGTCGGTTGTGAGATACATAAAAAATGCAAGAACCACTCAATTAGCAGCAGAGATTTCCGAACAATTCGCCAAGACGGTTTCAAGCAAAACCGTAAGAAACATCATTCACAGTGCAGTGAATAAAATGAAGCATATGGAGTTCGCAACTAACTTTGTTAATAAGGAAATTGACTTTTGGGATAATGTAATTTTCTCTGATGAGAGCAAATTTAACATTTTTCAAAATGATGGACGAGAATTAATGTGGGGTAAACCGAATACTGCTCTTAAAAAAGAAAATTTGTTTCCGACCGTTAAACATGCAGGTGGTGAAGTCATGGTATGGGGGCGTCTGGAGTAGGGAACTTAGTATTCATTGATGGTATTATGGACAAAATGATCTATTTAAATATCCTAAAATAAAATCTTAAAAACAGTGCAAAAGAATTGGGCATTGGTGAGGATTTTTATTTCCAGCAACATAATGACTCGAAACATACTGCTCTTGTGGTAAGAGAATGGATAATCGACAACACTCCTCATACTTTGAAGACTCCGCCACAGTCTTCTGATATGAATCCGATTGAGCATCTATGGGACCTGTTGGATAGACGCATAAGAAAACACGATATTACCAGCAAGGCACATTTAAAAATGGTTATTCTCGATGAATGGACCAAAATTGACCAACAGACTACTAAAAAACTAGTAAATTCCATGCAAAGGAGGTTAAGGGAAGTGATAAATAATAAGGGAATGCCAACCCGTTATTAATTTAGTTTTAGTTTTGTTATTAATTAAATTAAAATCATAAGTATTTTGCTTGTGTCAATACTTTTCCATGAGAAACTGAGGTTTTGTCCTATATTTATTTTTTTTTGTTAATGAAAAAACTTTTTTTATGTTATATCATTTTTAAATGATATAACATAAATGAATAAACACTACAGATTATTAAAAAATTTTCTGAAAATTATTTCTTGCTTTAATGTTGTACCAGATATACCGGTATGAAATGGGGTCGTTTTTTAAAGTAAAACACGAATTATTAATGAGAAAGTAAAAGCATTTGATTCAAAGTATTGGCCATTGTTTTCTACACATTTTGACCACCTTTCTGGCAATTTATGAATACCACGCCAATAAAATTGTTCGTTTTTTAAAACAAACCAATCAGACACCCAATTTTCGACCTCCTCGTAGGAATCAAAGTGCTGCTCAGCCAATGCGTGTCCCATCGATGAAAACAAATGGTAGTCGGAAGGAGCCACGTCTGGTGAATACGGCGCGTGGGGTAGCTGCTCCCAGCCAAGTGTTTTGATTGTATCCTGAACCGGTTTTGCTTTGTGTGCAGGTGCATTATCATGGACAACATTACCTTGCCGTGCCTTCTCGCCCATTCTGGTCGTTTCTCGATCAGTGCATGGTTCAAATTGATCATTTGTTGTCGGTAGCGATCAGTATTAACGGTTTCACCAGGTTTTAGGAGCTCGTGGTACAGCACACCTTTCTGGTCCCACCAAACACACAGCATTGTTTTCTGGTTTTGCAGCCGATGTTGATGGTTGTCCCAGATTAACAAATGTGTTTTTCCGTTTAGGATTCTTTAAATAAATCCATTTTTCATCGCCAGTAACAATCCGATGCAAAACAGAATTTCTTTCGTTTCTTTGAAGCAAAATTTCACAAGTGTTTTTTCGGTTTTCCATCTGTCTTTCATTCAATTCATGTGGCACAAATTTTCCACACTCTTGGATCTTTACCATAGTTTAAACGTTCAGAAATTGTTTGTTGTGCAACATTTAACATTGCTGCCATTTGCTTTTGACTCAAAGTGTCATCTCCATCCAATATCTTCAAACTTTTTTGGTGGTCTTCCACGTTCTTCATTTCTCACATCAAAATCATTATTTATTAACCGTTGCAACCATCTTTTGCATGTTGCTTCTGATAGAGCATGATCACCATATGTCTCGACAAGTATTTGATGCGACTCTGCGGCACTTTTCTTCAAATGAAAACAAAAAATTAATGCTTTCCGCAAATCATCACTTTCTGGTACAAAATTCGACATTTTTAACACGATGAAAAAATATGATGTTTCTGTTCAATGACCCGTATGTATGATCAGTTTAGTATATATGATCAGTCAGTATGATCATTTTAATTAAGCTGTACATGATGTTTAAATCTAACATAAATGGAAATGCACTGTATAGCGAAACGTCGATAATATTTTTATTCAACAAATCTTTTCAGAGGGGGCATGGGTCTGTCCACACAAGGTAACCTCGTTAAACGCGCTCAACAAGACGAGCTGCTTTTTTCGTAAGTGCACAGGTCAAGATGACATACAGCCTTCTCGCGGCGCCGCCTGGATATCCATCACAACACCCATTGCGTGGTGAACCAATGTATGCAGCAAACCCCTCTGTCCGAGGGTTTAAATACTATCAGTCTGTGGGTTGAGCGTGAGGGTAACTTCCTCACCACGTAAAAGATACGTAGTATAGAGACAAGAACATGCCTCGGATCTGATAGGTCCATATCAATGTGGTTTCAGAGCAGGGAAGTCCACAATAGACCAGATCTTCACATCACGGCGGATCCTGGAAAAGACCCAAGAAATGCAAATTGACACTCACCACCTATTCGTCGATTTCAAGGCTGCATATGACAGTGTGCATAGAGACGAGCTATACAGTGCCATGTCTAGTTTTGGCATTCCTACCAAACTCGTCAGATTGTGTAGGATGACGATGGAGAACTCTCGCTGCTCCGTCAAGGTCGGTACCGAACTCACCGAGACCTTCAATGTCAATAAAGGTTTTAGACAAGGCGACGCACTGTCATGTGACTTCTTTAACATCATCCTCGAGAAGATCGTGCGTAACTCACAAGTCAACACCAGACACACGCTCCTCCAGAAGCCAGTTCGATTGCTAGCCTACGCTGTTGACATTGACGACATTGAGGAGTATGCTGGCATTGAAGCGGAAGCGGCTAAAATTGGTCTGGCAGTAAATGAGGGCAAAACGAAGTAAATGCTATCATCAAGAAAGGACACACAACAACAACTAGGCAGCAGAAAGTTCGAGGCAGTCAAGGACTTCGTCTACCTCGGCTCTGCTGTAAACAGGGACAACAACATCAGTACCGAAATCAAACGCAGAATCACTCTTGCCAATCGCTGTTTCTTTGAGCTAAAGAGGTAATTGATAATAAAGCCCTCTCTAGAAGGACTAAGCTCGCTTTATATAACAGCTTAATCATCCCAATCCTACTTTATGGCGCAGAAACTTGGACGTTAGTAAAGGCGGATGAGGAAGCCCTTAGTCTTTTCGAGAGAAAAGTTTTGCGTGCGATTTTTGGTCCTGTTTGCGTTGATGGCATCTGGAGGAGAAGATTTAACGACAAACTGTATGGGCTGTACAGCGACATGCGACTGGTCAAGCGTCTTCGCATACAACGCTTTAGATGGCTAGGCCATGTAGAGCATATGAACACCACTGCTCCGGCCCGAAAAGTCTTTGAATCCTTGCCATTGGGGCAACGCAACAGAGGACGACCTAGACTAAGGTGGCGCACACAAGTGGAGAAGGACCTCAACCAACTTGGATTGTGCAACTGGAGGCAGCTAGCGAAAGGTCGTGCTGGCTGAAGAGGCATGGTGGTTGAGGCCGAGGTCCACCGCGGACTGTAGCGCCACAACAAGACAAAAAGGAATGAATCGAGCCCTTTGAAGGTCATTCTCAGAATAAGAACTCTAAGCATTATGAGATCATCCATGTCCGAGAAGTTCCGTGTTGGAAATCCATAAATAATTATAATTGTTGGCGCGACAGTCTACAGAGAGACCAATGACTAGTTTGCTCATCAACTACTCATGTTGTGCGCGCTACCTTCACGAGTAGAAGGGACATACAGTTTTTTGCCGACTCCGAACGGCGAAATGTGAGAAACTTTCTTAGACAGTTATTACTCTTTGAGTGTTGTCAGCAGCTCTAAAGGGGTAGTACCGTGAAAAATTCGAGTTGTTCAGCCGGGAATCGAACCTAAACCCTCCGGCGTGTGAGCGTCACACTCTACCCACTACGCCACGGCGACCACCAAATTATGCTGGGCAGAGAAATTGTCTCGATTCTAATTGAAAGCACGCCTTTCATGGAAGCTGAACTGGCAATAAATAGAATCAACATTCAAGCGAATCTTATCTGTCAACTGCGACATGGAATTTCAAGTGTGGTAGGTTTTGCAAAATTCTCGAAATTCACAAAATGTTTCAATCAGGTGCGAAATGTTCCACAGAGCGAGTAATTGATGAGTTTGTTGTCAAAATCATCAGACAAATCAGATAAACGCTGCTAGATAAAGAAAAAAAAACACTTACTGCTGGTACAATTCGCAGCGCTGATTCAGATTCAGAACAATGCGACAATATGACTATGGAGGCAATCAGCATCAAGGTAAAAATCATCATGTTCAGGATCAAATCGATTAGGATCCACGCTTCGTAATTGCACTTCGCGAACCCAGCAGCAAACACCACGTACATAATGACGATTGCAATTCCACTCACTGCTCCTGAAATCGGGTACAGCTTTCCGGGCCAGATGGATGATTCGTTACAAATAGGCGTTACGAGAAAAATACCAGAACTGGCCAGGAAGAGACTCTGAAATGTATTAAAAATTGTGAAAACTAAATTCTTCACGTGCTTTAACTTTGTCACAACTGTACCGCAGCGGTTATCTTGAGGAAACCGGAAATGGAAATGACAAAATCTGTTCCGGAGTATGTTGGCTTATGAGGCATGATTTGGAGCGTCTTTTGATATTTTTATGGTTTTATAAAAACACACCGATTCAAACGAGAGAAAACCACGACGGTCGAAACATGTCTGGAAACATAAAAATGCTCAACTCGGTTGAGTACTTTTTGATGTCGGATCTTGCAGCATTTTAAACATTCTTGAGAAAAATGTGCTTCCATCGAAAATATTGAAAATAAGCTTGTGTAACAGAATGGAAGCTGAAACGAGACCTGCTCGATTCCGGGAGGGAAAATTCAAAATCTGCCTCTTGTTTTCATGCATTGGAGAACCTACAAGGCACTAGGTTCTCTACGTGTAGGCTCCCTATGCCGCTTTTGTATTAAGATAGCAGGTGTTTGATCATCTTCTGATTTTGCATGTTAACTGAACACTGGAAGTGTTGAAATACGATTTTAGGCATGTACCATTAAAGTCAAATTCGTACAAAATTTGCATAAATTAGTACAGATAGACAAATTCATTATAGGAATTGTGTTCCTATGTCTTTTCCGTGTCTCCTATCAGTACAGCCTCAGAACATCTATGGAGGATGGATGTCAGTCGTTGGTGGGTAAAAAAGATTAAAAGAACATTTTAACAATTTTCCATTGCTTTATGAATCGTTTTACATTTTTTGTCCTCTTGAAAAAATAGAGTTTCTGACTAGTTTTCAGTGGATAAAATTCAGTGTTAAAAAATGAAGGTTACTGAAAACACAGCTTTTTTCTGATATCTCCTATTGGCTTGTATCAACATGGAAACTAGCGCACCCTGATGGATTACTTTTAACGAAAATGAAGACACAAAACTTTGACATTTTCAGCAGTTGTATGGAGAATTGTATGTAAGCAATAGTTATCCAAAGTTTAATTAATAAAAAAACAAATCAATTGAATCCAAAAATAAAAATATAACAGCACAATTGGCAAAAGAAAAAGGCAGAAGTGAAGCTGAATCAATTTCTGTGAGTATGAATTCAATGCAAACATCATTTTAAGGGCATTTGAATTTGCAGTCGAGTGGACCATCTGTGTAAGACAACGGTCAGGAGATGAATCCGAGTGGAAGGAAGACTGCTCATTGTGGACTCCAACAGTGCGACTCCTATGTTACAGACACAATGCACAGGATTCCTAAAATAGATTTAAACAATAAAAGGAAACCTCTCAAATAGAAGCATGTGCTGAAACTGGGAAAACCTTTCTCGAAACATTTCCGCATGTGCAGTCTTCAAGTTCAGCCACAGGCACATTAAAACTTCTCTCGGACACTGGATAGTTTTATTTACTGCCCAAAAAAGGATAAAATCGAGCAGGGTAACCAAAATATTCCGCAAATTCCCAAACATGTGAGTATGAATTCAATTGATAAACGCACTCTATGGCATTTTGGTTTGCAGGCGATTGGATTTCGTTTTCATTTGATGGACATGGATGCGTCAAAGAATGAATAGTTCTCATTGTGGAATTCATATGATAGTATTGGGCAATCCAAGGAAAGAAAAGAAAGAGTTGGAATTTTGCTGAAGATAAAATCCCTGCCCCTAAGGAATTTGCATAAAATATATGACAATATCTTGCGGTCCATGTATAGAGGCATAATTGTAAGACAACGTACTGCACAACTAAACCAAGCAATTGAAAGAGTACATGTACATATATTTACAAAGATAAAGATGACGATTAATCTTAATTTTTACTTTTAGTTTATGTCTTGTTCTGGATGTTGATCATTGTTGGGGATAATTCTTCGCTCAGAGAACGTCTTAATATAGATCAATTATTGGTCGAACAAGTCAATCAAGGTCAACACAAAAGATGTGGAATTCCAATCCCAACACTGGAATATTCGTCTCAAGGAGACTAGTTCACAAAATTTGGTAAACAGATGAAAAGTGTACGAACTTTATGGCACAATGAACATCATTAAGACATCAGCTTATGTTCCCGGTTAGACCAAACAAAACGCCTACAACGATCGTTCAACGAAACTAGCTATAGCAATAAATTTTGTACTGTTGATTCAAAACAAAAGAAAAAATTAAAACGTTAAGCTTTGCTCACATATAAATATTTTATTTATAATAATAAGATCTAAAATTATCTTTCATTTACACGTATTACCCAGTAGTTTGTTTACAGTTTTTAAACCTCAACAGCCTCCAATGATATGATAGCAATTTTATAACATAATTACTCATTTTCCAGAGACACTCTGATATCAAATGAAAATATTAAGGTTCGCTAACAATTTTATTTTCTTAATTTACTTTGTATCTAATTTCCCATACAAATGTATTCCCGCGCGCGAACTGTCAAAATTTTGTGTACTTATTTTAGTTCCAAGAAATTCCGATAGAAAAATGGTGATACAAGTCAATCCTTTAACGCAAATTCACCTAAGTATAAAAAACCCAAAATTAGAAAAACGTTAACATTTAAGAATTATCTTTGAAACTCATTTCAGCACTAAAAGCTCATCCGCATTCAATCCTTATCTAAAATAGTTAACAACAATAATTGTTGGTGCGACAGTCCACAGGGGGGCCAGGGCTTAGCTTGCTCATCAACTACTCGTGTTGTGCGCGCAACTGTTCTCTCACGAGTAGAAGGGACCTACAGTTTTTTGCCGACTCCGAACGGCGAAGTTTTAGAAGTTTTCTTAGACAGTTGTTACTCTTTGAGTGTTGTCAGCAGCTCGAAAGAGGTGGTGACGTGAAAAGTTCGAGGTATTCAGCCGGAAATCGAACCTAGACCCACTACGCCACGGTGGCCACAAAAAAAATAGTTAACCGTCATATTCAAGTCGACGCTTCTATTGATGGAGGTAAAATTTTGCAGGATGAACGTAATTTGCCGCGATGAATACTTTATGTCGTAGCTCTAACTCATCAGGAACTTTTACGCAGTTATTCATGATCAGAGCACATTGTTCCAATCATGTTAAACTAAGGTTAGTCACCTAAGTAGCATAAAGTCAAAAAAAAACTTTGCCTTATCTGGCGAGGCTTTGTCCCAACCATTTTTTTTTCCAGAAGAAAGTCAAAACATTTTGCTAAAATTGCACACATCAAAATCGTACTGCTTGTGTTGTACCGTCATTTCATCACACTTATGCCGTAATTTTATGAAACGGCCACACGGTACACGCCGTCAAATAAGACATTGGTGTGTGAGGTGGCGCACGCCGTCCTCAACGTGTTAAAATTCGTTTCAATCGTGTCAAAAATTTTGCGCAGTTAAAATTAATTCTAAACACCCTTTTAGCATAAAGATCTGTTGGAACATTCGCCTTCTTCACATGTTTGGAACGAATGAAAATTAAAAAACATTATGACATCCATTGGAATCTGATATCAATGGAATCAGCAAAAACGTTTGTGTTTTGCAGCCAAAATCTCAATATCTAGTCATAATAGAATTTTCGTGAACTGGCCTCACTTTGAAACTAAAATGTGCTCTAACCATTCCACCAAATACAAAACGCGCACGCCACTCACGGGAATATTTACCATGTTTTCACTAAGAGTTAAAGGTACAAGGCGTAATTAAAGCGTAGAATTGCGATACTCACTCCTATCAGTTTGATTTTCTTCAAAAGAAACCGAGGCTTACATGATACTTGACAAAATGCTTGAAACGTACTCGATAACATTGGAACGGGTTGAGGTGAACAGTTAAAATTAAAAACATAATTATTTCTGAAATCGTTATAATGCCTAAAGCATGTGCTCGTATGAGACAAAACGCATGTTCTCGCTGCATGCGTAAAAGCAGCTGGAAATACCTGAGAATTACATTTTTTCAACTGTCTCACTGAAAGAGACCGCCCTGGTGATTAGAAAAATACAAAAAGATAATACCCTGAACCGTGGACCGACTTTTATTAACGATTTTCGCAATATCTCTCATAGATTTTCCGTTTTCTAAGTGTTTTATAATTACTAGAGTTGTCTTTTATATTTCGGGTTTAGAGAACAAAAACAAATATCAATCAGCGAAAATAGCTTTATTGTTTTTCAAAATATTCCCCATTAAGATCTATACACTTTTGCATGCGTTTGAACCAATTGTCGAAGCACTTTTGCCACTCTGATTGAGGTATCTCCAAAAGATGCATTCTAAACGCATCAACCGCTTTTTCAGGTGTCGAAAAACGTTGACCTCTCATTTTATTTTTTACGCACGGGAATAAAAAGAAGTCATTCGATGTTGATGTGTGAGAGTTCGCATTGTCGTGGTGAAGAGTCTTCCGTTTTCGGCGGTTGGTTTTCCTGATTTCTTGGAAGACAACTGTCAAACTAATGGGTGTACCAATCAGAATTGACTATTCTGCGTTGTTCTAGCGGCACGGTTGCGACAAGACCAGTTTTTTCCGAAAAAGCAGGCGACCATTTGCTGGAAAGTGCTTCGTGCGTGAGCAACTTTTGTTGGACTTGGCTCGTTTTGAAACACCCATACAGTCGACTACTGTAATCGTAAATCGCGTAAATCCACGATTCATCACCTGGCACGATGTCATAGACGTGTTTCGAAGCACCCCGATCGTATTTTTCGAGCATTTCTTTTGACAAATCGACACGAGTCTTTTTTTTAACGATTGACAAATTGTGTGGGATCCAACGCGAACAAATTTTTTTGACGGTCAAATGTTCGTGCAATGTTGAATGTATGCTGGTCCCACTAATGCCTAAGGTTGTCTCAATTTCACGATAGGTCACATGACGATCTTGCAATATCAGTTGGCGCACAGCATCAATGGTTTCCGGGACAACAACTGATTTTGGGCGACCTTCACGAAATTCGTCTTGAAGTGAACTACGACCTCGGTTGAATTTACCATACCATCAATAACAACACTGGTCCTTGATGGAGCTTCATCGCTAAAAATTGGATTGAGTTCATCAATGCACTGTTGTTGAGTTAATCTACGTTGAAAGTTGTAAAAAATAATCGCATGAAATATTTTAAGATTTAATTCCATTTTTTGTGCGAGATGAATCTTTTAAGATAATGTTAACAACACAAATAGTGCTCGTGTGTCAAAACGTTCTGAGTACGTATAGTCTGAAAAATGTCAAACTTTACGATAGAGCTGGCAGTTGCCAGATTGCAACATGGTTGCCCAATCCCGAAATATAAAAGGCAACCTTCGTAATTCTCTCACTTTTAGGGAAGATTGAGCATTTTGTCTTCCATTTTGTGTTTGATCTCAAAACTATACTGACTTCCGATTTACTGAAGAACAAGTTACAGTGACAGAAAAATAAAATTTGAAACATTTTCAACTCGCCCGAGTTTGGCTTTTTGTTTTCGTTTTTTTTTTAAACCCAGCGATTTTTTAAATAATTAAATGTGTTTATAAAATTAAATAACAAATGCATATATGTTTTATTTAAAACTAGTTCTGAATTTAGTCTATTTCTTTTTCTTGGTTAATTATTAGCCCTTAATCGTGTTATTAATTAGGTATACGAGTTTCTACATACAGTACCTCACAAAATTGAGCATACACTCACAGCTTACCCAATTTTGTCCATAGTATTTTCTATAAATGCGAACTTTCCACAACCATTTGGATCCTTCCCCGTGTTTTTTGGTTGACTTTATATTTTTAGCTTTGAGAGCTGTATTTGGTTCCCTACAAACAAGTTGTTTGCCTTCAGACCCAAATAAGTTTATTTTCGTTTCATCTGAAAACAAAACACCTTCCCAAAAGCTTTCCGTGTGGTTTACATATTGTCTAGCAAACTCCAATCTTTTCTTCTTATTAACTAGGGAAATGTACGGCTTTCGTCGGGCGATCCTACCATTTAAATTATTCTTTCTCAAGACTCTGCGAACGGTTTCCACTGAAAGAGGCTTATTAATTACGGATGACACCTCAGCCGTCAACTTTGGAACGCTAGATTTTGGATTGGACTTAATTGTCCGAACAATATACCGCTCGTTTTGTTCTGAGAGCAATTTTGTTCTTCCCGTTCCAGGTCTGTTTTTTTAGTGTTCCTTCATATCTATAATTGTTTATTATTTTTTGTACCGTTGCATGCGATCGCCTTACAGTTTCTCCTATTTTTCGCATCGATTTCCGATCGCAAAATAGCTTAATTATCAGCATTCTCTTTGACAAAGTAGTCTGTTTGCGCATGTTTTCCATATTTTCGCACAAAGAAGAGAATATCGGTCTTTTCAGTTCAAAAGCGTGTACAGAAATGATCATCAGGGACATTTGTTGCTTCATTCCTGAATAAATTTGCCTGTATCGATTCTGCGAAGCTTGTGTTTAACGCACACATGACATCCGTATGCTCAATTTTTCGATTTCAGGGGTTGTTTCCTTTTTCATGCGAAAAGTGCCGGTAGGAATTCGCCTGTCTGTGAATTTGGCATATACTCTTGTTTAAGATATGTATTCAGTTATGATTGTATACGAAAAAATCGGCCTTAAAACAGCACGAATATGAAGTAATGATGGGTGTATCCTCAATTTTGTGAGGTACTGTATATACGCGCAGGCTTGGAGCCACTTCTTCTTCTTCTTGTAGCGCTACAGTCAGGGGTGGACCTGGGCCTCAACCAACATGCCTCTCCATCCAGCACGATCTTTTGCCAGCTGTCTCCAGTTGCGCACTCCAAGTTGGTTGAGGTCCTTCTCCACTTGTGTGCGCCACTTTAGTCTAGGTTGTCCTCTGTTGCGTTGTCCCAATGGCTCGGATTCAAAGACTTTTCGGGCCGGAGCAGTGGTGTCCATACGCTCTACATGGCCTAGCCATCTTAAGCGTTGTATCCGTAGACGCTTGACCAGGCGCATGTCGCTGTGCAGCCTATAGAGTTCGTCATTAAATCTTCTCCTCCAGATGCCATCAACGCAAACAGGACCAAAAATCGCACGCAAAACTTTTCTCTCGAAAAGACTAAGGGCTTCCTCATCCGCCTTTGCTACCGTCCAAGATTCTGCGCCATATAGTAGGACGGGGATGATCAAGCTGTAATATAAAGCGAGCTTAGTCCTTCGAGAGAGGGCTTTATTACTCAAGAGTTATTCTGCGTTTGATTTCGGCGCTGATGTTGTTGTCCCTATTTACCGCGGAGCCGAGGTATATGAAGTCCTTAACTACCTCGAAGTTTCTGCTGCCTAGTGTGACGCTCCGTCCGAGACGTCGATGTTGTGTGTCCTTCCTTGATGACAGCATGTACTTCGTTTTGCCCTCATTTACCACTAGACCCATTTTAGCCGCTTCCGCTTCAATGCCAGCAAACGCCTCATTGACGGCTCGCTGTGTTCGTCCAATCACGTCAATGTCATCAGTGTAAGCTAGCAATTGAACTGGCTTCTGGAAGATCGTGCCTCTGGTGTTGACTTGTGAGTTACGCACGATCTTCTCGAGGATGATGTTAAAGAAGTCACATGACAGTGCGTCGCCTTGTCTAAAACCTTTATTGACATTGAAGGTCTCGGTGAGTTCGGTACCGACCTTGACGGAGCAGCGAGAGTTCTCCATCGTCATCCTACACAATCCGACGAGTTTGGTAGGAATGCCAAAACTAGACATGGCACTGTATAGCTCGTCTCTATGCACACTGTCATATGCAGCCTTGAAATCGACGAATAGGTGGTGAGTGTCAATTTGCATTTCTTGGGTCTTTTCCAGGATCTGCCGTAATGTGAAGATCTGGTCTATTGTGGACTTCCCTGGCCTGAAACCACACTGATAGGGACCTATCAGGTCATGGACAAATGGTTTCAGACGCTCACACAATACGGCAGAGAGGATCTTGTATGAGATGTTCAGGAGACTAATCCCTCTGTAGTTGGCGCAGTCAAAGGGGTCTCCTTTCTTGTGGACCGGGCAAACGACGCTGAGATTCCACACATCATAATCAAAAGACTGCGGTCGCAAAACAAATAATTGTTTGCTGCGTTAAGATGCACAAATGATGAAATATTTCTTAATTTCAATAACGCACAATCAGAAAATATAAAAAGAAGTACTCATAACAACAATTTCATTATATTACTATAAACCCGTGTCAAGTTTTTTTTCCCCAATGTATGTACCTTGTGGGATAAGCAGAAGATAACCTTCGTCCACTTCCGTTTACCATTATTAAGAAATCTTACACCACCCCTGAGCGGTTACTGTGTTTGGTTAGTTTGTTTGTGTGAATACATCAAATCATTGTTACAGTTTTTATTTTCATCCGTTTTAGCAGAGAAGTTCGATGCACGATGTTCTTTGTTTGTTTTGAAAACTTTTATAGTTTTCAGACGTTGCTCGTTTGTGTACTTCATCGTGATAAAAATGTGGAGTTTATTGAATAAATTAACAGAAACAGTTTAATAAAAAGTGAAACACAGCATTCACAAATAAAATTCAAAATTTTTAAGTCTCCATTGGAAAACCCATTATTAACTCGTGTAAAATGTGTCTTTGATCAAATCTGATTCCGAGCCGCTTTGAGTGGAATATTTGTGTCTTAAGCGTATGAAGCTGTCATCACCAATAACTTAAGTCATCTACCTTCGTCGTATTTCCTTATGGCAAGGATGTTCAATCCTAGTTCAGATCCTGATGCTGAAGAAAAATATTTAAGAACCTATGTTAGTTGCAATTTCTGTACAAATATTATTGATTACCAGCTTCGTACCACTAGCGTACCTGAAGCGAGTTCTAACGTTGCGATGTACATTGACGATTTGCCAATTCAAAGTGTGATACACAATTTCTTTTTTCAAATCTATAACAGAAGCAAATATGCTGAATTTCAACCTCCGTTGTAATGAACAAAAATAAAACACAAATGAATTATGTTTTTTATTAAAAATAAGCAAAACTACGTTTATATAACAAGACCTTTTTTCATTTTCTTAATCTTTTTTTTCTTCATCATTTATTTGGTTTTTATTGTTTCAATGAAATTATCATTTAGTTTTCTGTTCTGCGTATTCCTTTCCAGTTGTTCTTGTGGTTGATTCAGAATTGCCTAATATTCCCCTTTTTGCTCTGTCTTACAATGTTACATTTGTTATGTCTACGATTACTCCAAATATATTCTTTACATAATCATATGTATATATATATATATCATCTCTTTTCTGGTGTATACATATATATATTGTTTGTTTCGTTTTTTTGTTTTCAGTATTAAATTAAAGGATACATTGATTTGTTTTATCTGTCTAGTGACCTAATATTGATTTTGACCTGTTCGGCTCCGTACTTATAGGACTTTGTTTGTCTTCACTAAACAACTGCAATTTCGGTAATGTTTTTACTTTTTTTTCGCTTTGCCTCTAACTTCTCGATTATTTGAAATACTTCAAGAAAAATAAAATGAAAACTCAGTGACTGATATTGAAAATAAAAAAATTTGAAATCAGTTCTGTTCTGTCGGGAGTCGAGAACCACTTTTTGCAAATTTTCTTCTCATATTTTTATTAATTATTATTAAAATTGTTTTATTTTTTTTTTAAGTTTACAAATGCTTATATACGACACGACGATTTTTTGTGTTTCTTCATCTATTCAATTTACATACATTTGGTTTATATTATCTATAGTATTTTTTATTATATAAAATTTTACATTGTATATGATGATTTCACTTAATTTGTTTTGTTTGTTTTCTTTTAAATTTTCATTAAGCTACAACATTTTCGATTATACCGTAAGTCATCAAAAATATTTTTTTTTTCATTCTAATATTGTTTTGTTTTTACTTAAATAAAACTTAGTTTAGCTTTAAATCGAAAGGAGAATGAATTAAATTGAAAATTGCATTTTTAGGAAGTGTACAAAATATTTGAAAATCTTCTCGGAATGAAGAATATAACTAAAAAAAAATAACATAAAGAGAAAGTTGATTTTTAGTTGATTTATTTGTCAAAAGGACGAATTCATTGAATTAAAATATGGATATGTTAATTTGGTGTCGTTTACAAATTGTTTACAATATATCAACATGTTCTAACTGAGGCGCAAATCAATTCTAAAAGTATTACAAAACAAAGTTGTTTTAAAATTTGATATCTCCTAGTGTTTTTATTTTTAGAAGAACATTCAAAGGCCTTGTGGTATATGACTTAACCTAATTTATTGTTAGATCAAGTGACCAAGTGAAGGGTCCTTTTTTATGAAAAAATAAAAGTTAAGTTTTTATATGAACTAATGTAAATTAATAGGAACAAATACAAACGACATAGGATTTCGCAAGATCACTTTAGAGAAAAATTGTCTCTTACAAGTACACTACCTTATCGACGCACAACTTCTGTCAAGGGAATTTTAAACTGTTTCTTAAACAAATAAAATGTGGTATATTTGAAAATTTAAAAAAAAGCTTGTCCAAGCCCTGCGAAGGTACCTGTTATGTAATAACTCTTTCAACCTTGGATTAGGTCGAGTACGCAGGCTTATCGAATTTTGTGTATAAGAATACAGGTTTGTCTGTTCAGTTCAGAATTTAAGCTATGAAAAGCTATGTTTGTCGGTTCGTTAACAAGTAATTCGTAAAAGTTTTCCCGTATTTACCCAAACTGTCATTCAACGAATAACCTTGGTTAAATTAAATTACGAATGTTGAAAAACAATTACAAATTCTCACGAAGAGCAGTTAGTGGTGAATATTCATTTAATGATTGTTCCCAATGATTGAAAAAATTTTTCCAGCTATAGCCAACGAAATGCAAAATAAAAAGGTTAAAATTTAATAATAATAATAACTGCATGGCGCGACACAAGGGGACTAGGGCCTAGCTTGCTCATCAACTACTCATGTTGTGCGCGCTGCTGTTTTCTCACGAGTTTTTTGCCGACTCCGAACGGCGGTAATTGAGAAGCATTTTCTAAGGCAGTTATTACTCTTTGAGAGTTGTCAGCAGCTCGAAAGTGGTGGTGCCGTGAAAAATTCGAGGTGTTCAACCGGGAATCGAACCGGCGGCCATATTATAATATTTTAAAGTTATCTTAATGTGAAGACTATGAAATTATTTTATATGAAATGTGGATAGAATAACGTCACAGATGTCAGAGGGTTGCCACTCTGCTTAGGATACACTGACTGTTGTATCGAGTAAATTAACTGATAGGAGGCAAGACGGTCCTCAAATCCCAATCTCAGACTCTACACTTCCTCTATAAGTAGTGGACCAAAACCAAACATTTATAAAGAAATATACTATGTCACGATAGGTGGACATTAAGGAGTTTAGAAAGTTGTCCAGTTCAGTTCACTCTTCCGACAAGTGAGCAAATAAAGTTTGATAAAAAGATATGACCTAAAAGTGTAGCTCTAAAACTTTATAGAAATTCAAAATACGTATTTTCTAACAGACCACATGTTTTTTACATTTAAGACTAAGAATTTTCCCCTAGCAAGCTGCAATATGCTCATCAAAGCTTCGCCGTGGCATTTTCTAAATCAAAATTCGAATTTTCTAAGTGATCCTTGCATGTTTTTCCCCGCTTAAAATGGCGTATTAAATAAATTCACATGGAACACATTAAGTACAAAAATAAACACAAACAGTAACGAGAAGTTCATAAGAGTATGCACAATCTATGAATATATATGAAAATAAATGTATTGTTTAAAATAACATTTCATTACATTGCGTGAAAAATCTTGATTTTTCTTTTAATAAGTGTTTGAGTTTGTTTCTTAAACAATCGTATATACATACATTAATCATCGACAGCCCTTTCCATCGGGCTTGCTTCACTGAAAAATAGAAACAAAATAACAATAGTACACCGTTTACATACACTATGCGTTTCTTTTTTTTCTGAATTTTCATTATGTCTTCCTTTTATACATATAATCAAAATGGAGGGAAATTAAATTTTATTTACGTTTCAAAATATTTTTATTTTTATTCATTAATTAATGTATATTATTGTTGTTCATTTCATTCACGTACTCTTGTTGTTTTTTTTTTAACTAATGATTTACAAATACATATACATATACCATATGTGTGTTGTCTATACGTTTCATATTGTTGTTGTTGGTTGTCAGATTTTTATTTTTATATTTTGTTTGTTATTCCAGTTTTGAGTATTAATTAATAAATACATTTATGTTGTATACAAATATACTTGTTATAGTAATTAATAAAAAAATGCAAAATATTTTCTTTTTCGTATATATTTTTTTTTTTTGATTTCTTTGGGTTTTTTTTTTTGGTATGTTTTGTGTGTCTGGATAACCAAAAGGAGAGGACGAAAAAATTTACATTGCACACACATACACGCATGTGTGCACTCTGATGGAATAATCATACAATAATAATAACATAGTGATAATTATTTGTTTTTTTCTTTTTCATATATATAATGTATACATATAATGTATATAATACTTATAATAATTGTTTTTTTTTCTCCTTTTCTCTTTTCCTTTTCTTTATTCTATTTACCCAATACACAATTTAATTTTTTTACTCACTTTTATTTTACCATTCTTTTATTTATTTTTGTTTTGTTATATATTGTTACTATTCACTATATAAACTAATTACGAAATTGTATAAATATGTTCTTGCTGTTGTTTTTTTTATTGATTTTATCTGTGTGTGATTTCATTTGGTGAAGGTTTCCGGTTTATCATAATTTAATGATTTGTATGCATTTAAATTTTTGTCGGATTATTTGTTTGTTTCTCAAATTTTGTGGTTTTGTTTTTTGTTTTTAGAAACTCGTTTTGAAATTCATTTTGTTATGCTTTCTTAGTTTTTGGAAATAAAATACGAATGAACAGATTCAAATGAAAACAAAGGACCAAATAATGAATTTAGTGTCATTTATTGAATTTTTGACTTTTATTTTATAATTATTATTTTATGTGTCCTGTGAATGTTTTTGGAAAGAAATAAATACTATCACGAACTAGAGTTATCTATGGATCGGGATGTGGATGGACCGGCTTGAATGTGTTCTTCGAGGACGAATGTTGGACTCTGGCGGGACGTTGACGCAATGGGTTGATAATGATAGCCTTCACGGTAACGATGATTTGATTTTCGCGTTTGTGATTGACCTAATGTTGGTCTCTTATTATTTGCTTGATCGGGTCGTTTGGCTGGAAATGAAAAAAAAAGAGTAAAATGGAATTTATTGAGCATTTCACCGATTTTTTTTTTATATCCATCACAGAGTAACACAAAACACTACGTTCTCTAAGTGTTATCTCTCAGTATCGCTTTACACAGCAGATGTTTGCTGAGCGACTTAGGATCATCTACCGACTCTTATCGTCTTACAGATTACTTCAATAAATAATGTTAATTCAAATACGATGCAATAATCATGTTTTTAAATTCTAACCGTGGCAAACTAAAATCAAATTCGTTGCAAAGATCATTAAATGTATTTATACACCTTGTAATAGGTTCATTGCGACCATAATTGGTTCTGTGCCTTTGGTCAAAAAGTAAGTTTCTCACCCGTACAAATCTTTGGGGAGCATATATATTTATGAGAAAAAGTAATTCTGGTGAATTTAATTGATAATTAACAATATCACGAATAAACATGGCTGACGTTGCCTTACGCCTGAAACTTAAGGTTTGAAAGCCAATTGTTCTGCATCTTTCAACATAATTAGGAAGATCTTCAAAGGAATACAACTTTCGGAAAGCATATCTCGTGAAATTCTTTTGAACTCGTTCGAGTCTAAGTTCTTGATTATCGTAAGGTGAGTCGCAGACAATGGATGCATATTCCAAATAGGGTCTTACTAACAAAACAAAGATGGTCTTTAAACTGGATATATCGCGAAAATCTTTACTATTTCGTTTTAAAGATCCTAACATAGAATTCGACTTCGCAATGGTGTAATCATAATGTAGTGAGAAATCCAACTTGGGGTCGAATATTACTCCAAGGTCTTTAACTTCTTCTAGGCGATCCAGTTTATGATTATTGATAAAATAATCATAAACAATTGGAGATGTTATTCTATGTGCCGTAAAAATTTTACATTTTGAAATGTTTAGATCTAGAGCATTATGTTTACACCATTCCGCTAGGTTATGTATATCCGACTGAAACTTAATGCAATCAGCTATACTGTTAATCGACAAAAATAATTTAAAGTCATCCGCGAATGTTAGAATTTCGCAGAATCTAAATATTTCGTGAACATCGTTTATAAATAAAAGAAATAGTAATGGGCCCAAGTGGCTACCCTGTGGCACGCCCGATGTTACCTTTATTACGCGAGAAATATAACTATCGACCTTAACTATTTGCTTCCTCTCCTTTAAATAATTTGAAAACCATTCTAGCATTGCTGAATGAATTCCCATGGATTTAAGTTTGTTTAAAAGCAAAGTGTGATGCACTTTATCAAAGGCTTTCGAAAAGTCAGTATAAAGTACATCAACTTGTAGGCGATGTTCTAAATTTGTAAATATATAATTTGTAAATAAAGATAAGTTAGTAGAACATGACCTACCTCGCATGAAGCCATGTTGCCTATTTGAAATAAGGTCTTTTACTAGAAAATATTTTTTTTTTTACTTACGAGGCTCTCAAACAATTTTTAATGGAAGAAAGCTTTGATATAGGCCGTTAGTTTTCTACTTTTCGTTTCAACCCGCTTTTATAAAGTGGTGTTAAATAGGAATACTTCCATTCATTTGAATTGATTATGCTTGTGCGTCACTGTAATCAATTGTCAAACTTAAATATAGGGTGACAAAAATAGGCTGTTGGAGAAAATTTGGTTCGTAAATTTTGTTTTCTCGTTTTAACAACATTTTATGTAATGTTTGAAAGAAATCGAAAAAGCAACTAAGTTACAACCACTTTGTTATCATGAAGAAAAAGGTAAAATGCGGAGAGTTATATGTTTTATTGTTTCCCCATTTGTAAATTTGAAAAGCGTAGGACATGATCTTTGAACAACATCGTATTTCACATTTAAGCATTTGTAAAGGATGGGTTAAGGGTCTGTTGAAGATTCAGGATACGTTTACGGTGTGATTAACTGAGTTCTTCTACCTGGATTTCTAAAAGTAACATTTTCCTAGAATCCTCAATGAATCGTCCTATACATTGCATGCATTCTGTCTGTCATAGTGTGTAAGTGCCTAAATCCGTTTGCCACCGACGTGATAGGTTCCTATGATTGTGGTTTCAAGCCCTTGTTTTCAGGACACAAATGGCTAGTAGCTTGTTCATCAACTACTCGTGTCGTGCACGCTACTGTTCTCTCACGAGTAGAAGGGACCTACAGTTTTTTGCCGACTCCGAACGGCGATGTTTGAGAAGCTTTCTTAGACAGTTATTGCTTTTTGAGTATTGTCAGCAGCTCGAAAGAGGTGGTGCCGTGAAAAATTCGAGGCGTTCAGCCGGGAATCGAACCTAGACCCTTCAGCGTGTGAGCGTCGCACTCTACAAACTACGCCACATCGGGATTCAATTTAATAAAAGCAAGTTAATAGGAAGGAAGCAAGACAAGGCGTTTCAATGATAGTCCAGGAATACAAGTCTTCCCTTAATTAAATCGGCAGACTCAATTCGCTAAGATTTGACTGGTTCCTGGGACACCACCAGTTCATGGGAAACGAGATTGCCGATGAACTTGCTCTGCAAGGGTCAAAGCGGCATTCTTAGGGTCCAAACTTACATTGAAACTACCCGCGTATTTGGTTAGGGCATCCGGCGATGGTTGAGAATCCCAACATCACAACCAGGAGGGCATGACTCTCCAAGATGAAAGCTGAACAAGTGCAGGCTCCCGAAGGTCAGCAAGAAATCCGCGGCTTTTCTGTTATCTCTAGATAGGAAAGACTGCAGATAACTTGTCGGCGTTCAGACGGGACAAATGAGCATCTAAGTCTGCTTGGGCTTAGTGATGGTACCCTATGCAATATCTGTGGAGAAGAGAAAGACATTTCAGAGAATTTCCTCTGTCAATGTCTCCCCTTTGCTTGTATCAGGTGCTAGCTGTTTGGTTGTAACGTGGTGGGAGCTTGAAACTTAAACTCTTTATCACAGAAGCGCTTGATAGGTTTCCTTCGGAAGACAGAGAAACTTTAAATGTAGGTCACTGGACCAGTGTTTGAGTCTGTGCGCCCTTTGCAGTGTTTCCCAATCTCCAACAAAAAACAAAAATTACAATGCGTTGAAATCATCATTTAACTGACGCACATGTTCAGAGAAAAATTAAAATTGAATACTTTTTGAATTTTTAATGTTCACTTCTGTATATTCATAAATATCTCCTTCTTCTTCTTCTTGTGGCGCTACAGTCCGGGGTGGAACTGGGCCTCAACCAACATGCCTCTCCAGCCAGCACAATCTTTCGCTAGCTGTCTCCAGTTGCGCATTCCAAGTTGGTTGAGGTCCTTCTCCACTTGTGTGCGTTCATAAATATACGATATTATAAAAATAATAATTGGATGGCGCGACAGTCCACTAAGGGACCAGGGCCTAGCTTGCTCATCAACTACTCGTGTTGCACGCGCTACTGTCCTCTCACGAGTAGAAGGGGCTCTGAGGTGTTCAGCCTGGAATCGAACCTAGACTTGCGGCGTGTGAGCGTCGCACACTACCCACTACGGCGGCCACGATATACGATATCCTTTTATAATTGAAGGCGATATAGTATATGGACCGGCATGTACAACTTGCAATGTTTCATTTGTGCAAATCTCACTGCAAACAGCTCATCAAGACTTTTATGAAGGTTATCCTCTTCAATATATCCAAGAAGTAGATCTAAAATAAGTACGCCGAAATTGAACAACAACAAGCAGAATCATGCAATTGATTGGCGTCACACTTTCAAATAAGTTCTGTTACTTCTCACTTAATGCCGTTATATTAGTCATGTCTTGATGTTCAAATGAAGAGGACTAACCTAGCTTTGACCGGCATCGAGTTTATATTGTCAAAATCCTACGCTTGTTGACTAAAACCACCGAAGGATAAAGATACGATCGAAAGTTAATACTTTGGTGTGATATCAAAGACTTAAAGCAGCCGGAGATGACAGCAGCTCATCTGTAAGATGTGGTCGGATAAAGACATGTCCAATGAGTGGAATATCAGCGTCGTTTCCCCGATGCGTAAGAGAGGAGACCCTTTGAGTGCGTCAGTGGGATCCTATACATTGCATGCATCCTGTCTGTCATAATGTGTGAGTGCCTAAATCCGTTTGCCAAGGACGTTATCGGTTCCTATGAGTGTGGTTTCAAGCCCTTGTTTTCAGGACACAAATGGCAAGATCTTCACATTTTGGCAGATCCTGAAAAAAATCCAAGAAATACAAATCGATATTCACCAGCTATTTGACGATTTTAACGGCGTACAAATGATAGTGTGCATTGGGACGAGGTGTACAGTGCCATGTTTAGATTTGGCTTCTTTAACAAACTCGTCAGATTGTGTAGGACGACAATGGAGAACTTTCGCTCATTCAATAAGGTCGGTAAGAAATTCACTGAGACCTTCAAAAACGTTTTCAGACGAAGCGACGCACTGTCATGTGACTCCTTCAACATCATTCTTAAGAAAATCATGCATAACTCAGAAGTCTACACCAGAGGTACGATTTTTTAAAAGTTAGCTCACCTGTCAGCTTACGTGGACGACATTAACGTCAATGTTAGCGAGCCGCCAATGAGGCGATTGCTGGCATTCGAGCGGTAGGGTCCGGCGGTAAGTGAGAACAAATCGGAGTACACACTGTTGTCAATGAACGCAAAACATCAACTTCTCTAATGGAGCGTCACACTAGGCAGCAGAAACTTAGAGACTGTCAAGGAATTCTTGTACCTCGGTTCGGCGGTGAATAGGTACAGCAATATCTGTACAGAAATCAAACGAATAATTACTCTTGCCAACGCTAATTCGTTGGGCTCGGGAGGCTATGGAATTATAGAACCCTCTCTCAAAAGATAAGGCTGGCTTTGCACAACAACTTGATCATTCCAAGCCTGCTTTATAGCGTTGAAGCTTAGACTTAGTTAAAGTGTATAAAAAAGATCTAAACCTTTCTAGAAAAAAGCTCTGCATACAATTTCTGATCCTGTTTGCTTTGATGGAATTTGTAAGAAAAGATTCAACTATGAACTTTATGGGCCGTACGACGGCACGTGCATGATCAAGCGTCTTTAGAAACAGCGATTGAGATGGCTAGGCCCTGTAAACACCACTGCTCCGGCCCGAAAAGTCTTCGAATCTGAGCCATTAAGTCAAAGCAACAGAGGACTGTCTAGGCTGAGATGGCGCACACAAGTGGAGAAGGGGCTCAACCAATTTCGAGTGTTTCGCTCTGGCTGGAAGGGCATGTTGGTTAAGACCCAGGTCTATCCCGAACTGTTGTACCGCACAAAGAAGATGTAACTTATTATAAATATTCTTCTTCTTCTTGTTGTGGCACTACAGTCCGGGTGAACCTGGGCCTCAACCTACATGCCTCTCCATTGTAAAAATTATACATTGAAAAAATTTGCAAAAAAAAACATCCTTCCTGGCAAAAAGGAAAGCATATACAATTTTAATTTCTTCACAATAAATGTCACGGAGTCCTCTTCAAATATAGTCAATTGTAAGCACATAACAAGGGAGGCAGAGAACGCACCAAATTACAGTAACTTTCATTTCGGCCCATCCGCATATCAAGTGCTTTCAAAATCACATTTTATCTTAAGATCATTGCGAAATCAAGGACATCCCTACGGTTCAACGGGCGCTAATAGCCAATTTTTGAGGACTCCTTTGACACGATTTCAAAGCGACTTGGGATACACTTACAAAATATAAACACGTCCTCCTCCAGGCCATCGATTGCCGGCATCACACTTAATAGAAAATCCGTGTCCCTAAAGACAGATTTTCGGGAATAATATTGACCGTGACACGTGTCCCCGGTCTTGTCCAGTTTCATCGGTACAAGCACTTTGACATTCAACCCTCGCTTGTGTACCCCAATCACGTCCAGCAGACCTGAAGTCTGCTCGTTTCACTGGGACTAATCGAAGCATAATAACGCTGCGTTAATTTTATGAGTGCCATTGAATTCCTTGTGAAGCATGCTACCCTCTGTATTCATTCAATATTCCATCAAATTCCTTATGTTTCTTGGCAAATTGCCGCCGCCCCCCGACCTTATGGGAAACCATCACCCCGTCAAGTGCTGTGTAAACAAATTATTTTCTAAATACACATCTCTAATGACTTCCGCAGGGTGCCTGCCCAGAGCTTTCTCCACGGCTGTCCTTGCTGAGGCTTGCACTTCAGTTAATTTTTCCATTAAGTCGGGGGCTCCCCCTTTTTATAATTGATTCAATTACACCGCATACACAGACATGCAAGTTGTTTGTTCGCCCAGGCCCAACGGGGTGAGTTCTCGATGTGCGCACTTGACGTCAAACAATGACACAGTCACTTCAGTTCATTAAAATATTTTAAGTTCCCTAACGGTTGGCTTGTTTCCTTTATGCTCGCTCTCAGACGGGTATCCCTCATTCATAGCCTCTTTGTCGTGCTCTTCCTTCGATGACATTCCGAAGAAAAAACAAACTTGATTGCCCGTAAACACATAATAGAAATGGATTCAGGCTTTGTTGTGTGCTGAAATCAGATAGCTCCGCCAAGCTTGCCGGTCTGCTGCACGAGCACGAGCACGAGCATCCACTTGTCGGTCAGCATGATGACACTCTGCAAGCCCCATCAATCTCAAGCCCTCTCCCCTTCAATAAAGATGCAAAAGAGGAGACTACGGAATGACATGTAAACATATTAAAGCACGTCCAGCCGGCTATGGACGCAGGCAAAGGATTAGACAGCTGCGACGGCGGTTGATAGATTCTTGTATATGAGTTCTTCTCGATGGAAGTGCATTTATTGATTAAATCACTCTTCAAATAAAAATAGAGAGTGATATAATATTCTCTGTGAAGCGACGTCCTTCGTGGGCACACTCATGATACGCGACACAGTCATGTGGAGGATGCAAATGTCCTTTGCGGCAATGCCATGGCGCAGCAGATGATGGGGCCGTGACTGTGTTCGCTCTCATTAATGGAGGTTTTAGCATTAATTATTGAGGGCATTCAATAAAGGGATGGAATTTAATTATATCACCGGTATTTTCCCTCTAAGAAATATGTCTGGCTGTCGATGGCGACGGCACAGAGTGATCTATTACGCAAATTGCATTCTTTTAAACGATGGAAAGGTTTTACTGCTATTTGACGGTTTAATTCATTTATATGTTTCAATTGTATTGCTGGTTCACCTAAATGGTTTTTAAAAGATTAATCATTTGTAGGAACCAACTAAATAAGTATCAAGAAATGTCCTTGAATCCATTGCCGTCTTAGTGGGTATTCTCCTTCGTGAGGGTTTCTTTGAATGGAATCCAATTTCCTTGCTTTTGAATATAACCAACTGTTTTTGAACGTTTTGAAATGGCTGCTTGAGTGACACACAAATATTCGATGAGTTCTTTCTGTGCTTGGCAACAACCTTCATGGAGTAATGATTCCACTTCTTCATCTTTAAACATTTTTGGATGCCCAGGCGTTCACCGTCTTTCAAGCCATAACCACCACTTTTAAATCGTGCAAACCACTTTTGGCACGTTCGCTCAGCTGGCGCATGTTCACCATAAACTTCCACTAACTTACGGTGACTTCGGTATTCATCAGTATTCACTCCAGCGCTCATTTGAAATGACATTTCAGCTGTCAGCTCTTTGGATAAAGCAAATCTGTTAGCTGCACATTTTGCAGCCGGCTCAACACTTCCAGATTGCGCTCTGTCCGCGCCTGTACTCGAGAGCGTAAATTTTTCCATGGGACAAGTCTATTTTCGCACTCATACAGTTGCAAGAGTACTTAAAGATCTAAACGTGCACAAATCCCCTGCCCGGTATGGTATCCCGGTTCTTCTGAAGAGGTGTTCTTCTACGCTGGCAAAACCACTGCGTAACCTTTTCCATCTGTCCTACTCTTTAGGGCTCTTTCCGAGTAAGTGGAAAACAGCATTTGTCCAGCCCGTCCCTACGAAATGCGAACCGTCTTCACCCACCTCCTACCGACCCATAGCACTTACGTCCCTGCTTTCCAAGGTCATGGAAACGCTGATAAATCGTCAGTTTATGAAAGATCTTGAAACTCGGAAGCTTCTTAATGACCGGCAATACGGCTTCCTCAGCAACAAGTCTACTGGTGATTTGATGGTTTATCTCAACGAAAAATGGAACCAATCTTTGCACAATGTAGGAGAAAGCAAGATCCTTGCACTTGATATTTCAAAAGCATTTGGCAGAGTCTGGCATCAGGCTCTCTTATCGAAAATGCGTGCTTTTGACGTCGAAAAGTTTCTTCTTCAATGGATTAGGAAACACCTTTCGAGCCGTTCAATACAAGTTGTATTGGATGGGTTCAAGTCTGCTATTCACCATATTAATGCTGGTGTTCCCCAGGGCTCCGTTTTGTCTCCCATACTCTTCCCCATTTTCATAAATGATCTCCTGTCTGTCACTTTTAATCCAATTCACTCCTTAGCTGATGACAGTACCTTCAGCTTTTCATATTCGTTCCTCGGCTCTCGTCCCTCCTCTTCGGACATTGAAAGGGCAGCGTATGTTAAGCTCATTAATTCCGATCTTGACAGCATAATTAATTGAGGTAAAAAGAATAGAGTGGAATTTATTGCTTCCAAAACTTAGTGCTGTCTACTGACACTCAAGTGTTCTCAAAACCACCTGCAATTATCTTTGAATGGCTCTTACATTGTTGAAACTGAACAACTTTCCATCAACTCAACACTAAGTTGGAACGATCACATATTCGAGATCGCCAAAAATGCAGCGAAATGTCTAGGTTTCTTAAAGCGATGCAAGAAATACTTTACCCCTTCTGACCTGGCAACAGTATATAAGGCGTACATCCGCCCAAAGCTTGAGTACAACGCTCCTATCTGGTTCGGTGCTCCTAAGACCTCTCTGCACCTATTAGATATAATCCAATAGCGAGCGATAAATTTTATTGGCGATAATAGTGCTGCCAATTTTGCGAATTTTTCACGGCACCACCTCTTTCGAGCTGCTGACAACACTCAAAGAGTAAAAAACTGTCTAAGAAAAAGCTTCTCAAATTTCACCGTTCGGAGACGGCAAAAATTGTAGGTCCCTTCTACTCGTGAGAGAACAGTAGCGCGCACAACACGGGTAGTTGATGAGCAAGCTAGGCCCTGGTCCCCCTTTGGACTGTAGCGCCAACAATTATTATTATTAACAGTGCTGCGAAGTCAATCGACTCGCTTGAACATCGACGAAATGTTGCGTCTCTATCACTATTTTATCGCTATTTCAACAAAAAATGCTCTAACGAGCTGGCCAGTTGCATTCCGCCCCTTCAAGAATTCACCCGCAATACCCGCCTCGCTAGGAATGCTCACCCGTTTACCCTTAAGCCCACCTTCGGACGTAGAGTTAAGTTTAGAGACTCGTTCTTCAGCCGCACCACACGAATATGGAATGCTCTTCCCAGCCCAATTTTTTCCTCCCATTACAATCCATAGCCATTTAAAACCAATGTCCATTGGTACCTCCTTTCCCTCTCGTCCTCTTTAAGGGTATAAGCAATGCCTTTAATGCGCGCCAATTATAAAAAAAATTAAAGTAATGAAGAAGAACTCCTCACGAAGACACTTTTTAAGGCACAAGTTCGACACATTTTAGTGAAAAAAAAAAATTATTGTTGTTTAGGCTTTAAATGAATAACATACAATAAAATGATTTAGAATGACAGTAGCTTTCCAATCCATGTTCCAATGGAATAAAACAAGTTACGCCATCTCTTAGCAAGCCGCAGTATATGTTGAAAATTGATATAATCAACGTGCGACTCTGATCTTCTACCCAAAAATGATGTTTTCTTCTGAGTAAATGCTAAAACTAATCCATAAGATATGGTCGTATGAATCGACGCCCAACGAGGAGTACAATTATTGAGCGTTAAAATCAGAGATCAGCATCTAACAACATATACGATTGAATCGATCGACAACTCAGTTTTGATCTGAAGTACGTGTTTATCGTTTGATGTATTAGTCCAGAGCTTTGATTCAAAGTGTTGACCCACAAGTCCTATATCATTATCCGTTCTTATAATTTTTATTTGTCTTTTATCAATTTTCGAAGAATAAACATATCGAGTGCAACAACGATTGACGGATACGATTCCTTCACGTGGTTAATAAGATCACCTTAAAATCATGGGTCAAGCCTAAGCGTAGAAAGCTCTCAATGGACAAGATCTTTACATTGCGTCAGATCTTGGAAAAAATCGACACATACCACCTATCCATTTCCAGGCTGCATAGACACAGACTGTACAAAGCCGTGGTCAATTTTATGTTCAGTTTTTTAGACTATACAAAGCCGTGACCAGTTTTATGTTCCCATTAACTCATTGGATGGTGAGTATGGAAAGTTACAACAGCAACAACCCGACGATAAATGAGTGTATAATAAAATCTGTGCACAACAGTAAATCCCACACAGAGCCTCAAATGAGAAATTTAAAATATAAGTTGGTCAAGGATTCTTTAAATAGTCGGTTTTAATTTAGCTTAAGTTACTGCACTGTATTAGACCCAAAATGACCTTGACCCAGCTTCACAGTACAGGATGGGTAAGCACATTCCCTTTTCCAAAAATTGTTTGTCCGTTTGCATTAGAGATAAATGGAGAAGAACTTCCAAAGACGAATTGTAAGGACTTTATGCTCCAATCCGTCTGAACATATTCTTTCTGACACAAGCGGAAGCCTGACTTTAGACACATATAAGGAATATGTGTCTAACGAACCTATAGCTCGAAAGATGAGCCATTAAGAGCACACCAAAACATCATCTGTAGACTGCTTGAACAAAAGCAGAGAAAAGACCGAAGGTAAGTTAACTTAGAGCGATTGGCTATTGACCGTACTTGGCAATTGACCGTACTGGCAATTGACCGTACTTGGCAATTGACTGTACTGGCAATTGACCGTACAGAAGCATGTTGGTTGTGACGCAGGTTCAAAACGGTGTTGTATTTTTTAATCATGGACTTTACACAAATAACACATTTAATTCTCAAACAAAGGAAGGTTTCAAGCACCAACATTCTAAAGTTGCCGCTGAATTGACTATCGATTGCTTAAAAGTCAACAAACCCAAAAACATTTACACAAATTAAATCCCAATCGGAGACCAATCTCAATCAGAATTCCACTGATTGAGATTAATGTTCATCTTGAACCTGCAACATTCACATGAAGTCCCCGTTAAGAGGCCAGCAATCAGAGGCAACTCCAAGCGGCCTCTTTCAATAAACTTCCCCAAGCGATGGAGATTTATGAATCAACTCTAGAGCGCCCATCATTCGATTTACCACTCATGAAAATCGATCGGAAAAGGTTGAAGTACACCAACCTCGTCCCTTTTCGCTGCACACTCGCTCGAAGAAAGATGACTTGTGGGAGCTCTGCTGACAACGGTCATATTTATCCTTCACCCAAATTTGCCGGTTTTAATATTTAATAACCCCCCGTGTCCAGAAATCATATGTCAGCAGTTCACCCACATGTCCTCATAAAATCCTGACACGAGTACATTCATTTCTCAGAGATTCCAGCACTCACTTGCCGCAAGCGGAAGGAGGCGACATGTTTTAGATGTTGTGTAGCGGTAGCACTCACCAGGTATATAAGGCTTTTGATTACACGACGACGATGATGATATTCGATTGCATTGATTATGATGGTTGGTTTCACTATGTGGCGTGCTGTTATGATTCGGCACTTCAGTACTTTCAGCTGTGCTAAGTAGGATCATTTCGCGATCCTCGATATACATTTCGCTGCCATCGTCTGGCACCTGACGATAGTGTTTCGGCCATTTGGCCAGTCCTGAGAGAATGAAAGCCTCAACAGCGCAAACATAACCTATGATCTGCAAAGAGACACAATATGACTTTAAAAATCTTCAAAGGGAAAGCAGAAGAGCATCAACTTACCGCCGACGCAAAAAGGGTTTCTTTTGTGTGCTTCGGCACCCACGAAAATTCCTCGGCAAAAATGACCATGTGCAGTAACAGGGTGGAACCCAAAATGAAAAACAAACCAATACTCAGGTACATCCATGTGTTCTGCAGGGGATAAGAAAATTAGAAACATATCCGGGCTACGGCGCGCGCCAAAACCACACTCACCACTTTAGTCCAATTGAATGGAAACATCAGTGCTATGTGCGAAATATCGAGAAACAACATTACACAGGTTATGAGGAGGGAGAACACTGCACAGAATATCATCAATCTTAAACGTCCTATAAGTGGCAGTAAAAAAAGACCAACTTGCACGGTGCCGGCTGAGCATTCGCATGCAAGACAAGCGGCCGAAGATAACTGCGAATGAGAGTAACCCGTTAGAGACGCAGGCAAAACACGTTAAAACACTTACCACCAAAAGAATTCGTACAATCCCTGTTGGCGTCTTTAAATGTTGAGAATCACAGTGCAATACAACACCCCAAGCCAATGGCGATTGACCACTGCTCTGTCTGTAGTTGGCGTGCGAGTCCCACGATGTGCAAGTACCGAGTGGCGACTCCAAGGATAATGATAGCTCTCCGGCTCTGCTGCCAGCTATTTCAAAATCCTGCACGTCGTCCAGCTGACAGCAGACCGGCTCTAAATCACGTATTTCGTCCAGGAGGAATTCTATCTCATCCGTACCATATAAATCAGATTCAGTTGGCGTTTGAAGTTGGGGCTGTTGCATTTCCCGCTGCGGGGGCTGTCCCACATCACCGGATCTTGTGGAAAATTATTTGTCGAATCCAAATAAACGATTGTGAAGAAACTGAAAATTAAATTAGAAATTATTAAACTTGAGTGACACGGTAATACATGAATGTTGATTTTTAATTAAAGTAATAAGCGACTGACACTGTTTTAAATTGAGAATAAGTAGTAAGTTTCTTTTTCCATCACTGAACACGTCCGGAATGCGATCTGGCACGCCCCTATTGGTAAATGTGGAATATCTGACATTGATTTGAAAACAAAAGGTCTGCTTGAGTACTTTGATTTCCTTCTATGCTTTTGGGAAAAGTGGAAGAAAATGGTTTTAAAAGACCGCAAAAATTGCACGAAAGTCAACTCGTCTCAAAACAACATGATTTTAAATTGATTTTGGGACAAACAGTTTTTGAGTTTTTGAAGTTAACATTTTATTAATATTTTCTAAAACAGTAATCCTAAATGGTAAAAACAATTTTGTTGCAATTTTTGCAATATTTGGTCCTACAGATGTAAAAATGGAACCGATCGCCAGAAAAACTGCGAATAGTAATTGTCAAATAAGTCCAAGAGGAAAAATCAACCCGATACTAGCTACAAGAATTCAATTATTTACATATTTATAGTCAGCTTTGCGGGCTAAGGAATAAGAGCTATAACTGACACACAAAATATACAAGAAGGCAGTCTCGAGAAACTCACTGCTCTGGATAAGCGAGGTTGGGAAGCTTATGTTCTAAGGAAGGACGATCCCAATGGGATGGAATTCGGTGCACGGTTAAGAGGATATTATGCAACCACAATGCGACACCTTTCGAAATTAAATAAAAGTCATCTCTTAAAGAGAAGAATAATAAGGCAAGAGAGCTTTACAAACATGTATACGAATCGGTCTACAGATGGTTAGAATGAGGTAATATGGTCGAATAAAAGAAAAATAAACCGTTACTGTACAGACGGAAGATCATGTGTTGGAAAAGGCAAGGCGATACGTTAAAGTCCCAAAGCCGCTGTTTGCAACGAAATACCTCAACAATGCTGTGAATTTCGATGTTGGAAATTTTCACCTCACAGAGGGTAGAGTGGACCAACACATGAATTTTGACATTCACAGGTGAAACTTCACAACAGCAGTGAAACATGTCCCATCCACCCTGTGCAGTTTCTTTTCAACGTGATAGGGATTCAGATATGACCAAGCCCAGGAATGATTTCAAGCGAAGCCAGCTTAAAGCCCAGATCTTAGCCCAATCGGAAATCATTTGGTCTATCTCAAAAATTGTATTTACCAAGGACTACAACACACCTTTGTAGCACAGCGAACTATTGCATTCGAATGTCCAATAGCCTGCCAAAGCGAATCAATCATATTTAAAAAGCTAAATGTCTGTGGACAAAGTATTTGGACTCTAAGTAGCAGATCACTCAATAAGTCCCCAGACATATAGGGGGCGCCACTAATAAAATGATGAGTTTATTATTAATTTCTTTGATGTACACAGGTAGATGTTATTTCGCATAATAGTGATTACATTAGTATCATTTCCGCACAGTCTACAATTTAGAGATATGATATTATAATATCTTCCTTCTGCAACATTTTACAACTAACTATGCACAATTCTGTTTATTGAAAATGGGTAAATTTCTTTCTGTTGGAGGAAAATATGAAAAATAAATAAAAAAAATGCATAAATATACATTGCCGGTAAAAAAAATAGCACCAAGGGAAAAACTTTCATTTTTAGTCGCCCAATTAAAAAAGAGCAAATATTTCTAGGCCCTACTCCCTTTTATTGTGGCTGCCGTGGCGTAGTGGGTAGAGTGCGACGCTCACACGCCGAAGGGTGTAGGTTCGATTCCCAGCTCAACACCAATTTTTCGAATTTTTCACAGCACTACTCTTTCGAGCTGCTGGCAACACTCAAAGAGTAATAACTGTCTAAGAAAGCTTCTCAAATTTCGCTGTTCGGAGTCGGCAGAAAACTGTAGGTCCCTTCTACTTGTGAGAGAACAGTAGCGCGCACAACACGAGTAGTTGATGAGCAAGCTAGGCCCTGGTCCCCCTCTGGACTGTAGCGCCAACAATTATTATTATTATTATTACTCCCTTTTATTATTGCTTGAAGTGTCAGCCATTTGTTTGGTATAAGTCTGGCACTCAACTGGTGACGGTTATTTCTTTGCGGGGCCATATTGCGACAAAACCCTTTTGCGCGACGGTAAAAATAATAGCACTGATTGCAGTTTTCATTAAAAAAAAGTATTTTTTTTGTGTAATATATCAATGTGAGTTAATGAATTGTTAAGATTCGTTTATTTTTTAACTAATTTTTAGTATATAAAACACACAATTCACAGTTTTAAAAAAATGGGTCGTGGAACGCATTGCACAAGCGAAAAACGGGAAATTATAAAAAAAAATTATAGCAGAAGGAAAAACTTACAAAGTTCGACTTTTTGTTGGCTGCTCCAACAAAATGATTCGTAATGCAATACTATACGCATGACGACAAATTTTATCAGAAGCCTAGCCCGAGAAACCCAAAAGAATCCTTTCAAACCAGTAACTGAGCTCAAAAAAGATTTGAATATTTCAGCCTGTGTCGAAACGGTTCGTCACACATTAACAGCGTATAATCCAAAAAAGGTTCCTCTTGACAGCAAAACATGCAAAGAAGCGTTTAATGTTTGCGCATCAGCATTTAAATTGGCCAGCAACTAAATGGCGCAACGTGTTATGGACTGACAAAAGTAAAATCGTATTGTTTGGCGGTAAGGGATCTCGTTCCTATGTTAGAAGACCTCCAAACGCTGAATATAACATATATATAATATATAATCCCAAATATACAAATAAAGCGGTTAAGCATGGGGGTTTAAGTATAATGGTGTGGGCTTGTATTTCCTACTATGGAGTTAAGTCCATTTACTGGATCAAACCCATTATGGATCAACACGTCTACGTGAATATTCTCGAAAATGTTATGCGCCAGTACGCGGAGGAGGAAATGCCGCTTTTGTGGGTCTTCCAACAGGATAATCACCCCAAGCACATCAGTAGAAAGGCAAAGAAATGGTTTGAGGATCATGCAGTGAATGTGATGGAGTGGCCAGCACAATCGCCTGACCTCAATCCCATTGAAAATCTGTGAGCCGATGTAAAAAAGCAGTGTCAGACATAAAACCGACAAGCAACGAAGTACTTTGGGCTGCTGTTGAATCTTCTTGGGAGAGAATTTCAGTTGAAAGGTGTCAGTGCTTGGTTAACTCAATGACCAGACGTTGCGAAGCCGTTATAGCCAATAAAGGCCATGCAACGAAATATTAATTTTAATAGAAAGCATTAATACCACATCATGGCCGCCGTGGCATAGTGGGTAGAGTGCGACGCTCACGCGCCAAAGGGTCTAGTTTCCATTCCCGGCTGAACACCTCGAATTTTTCACGGCATCACCTCTTTCAAGCTGTCAGCAGCTGTCACACTCAAAGAGTAATAACTGTCTAAGAAAGCTTCTCAAACTTCGCCGTTCGGAGTCGGCAAAAAACTGTAGGTCCCTTCTACTTGTGAGAGAACAGTAGCGCGCACAACACGAGTAGTTGACGAGCAAGCTAGGCCCTGGTCCCCCTGTGGACTGTCGCGCCAACAATTATTATTATTAGAAAGCATCAAAGCAATAACATCGTGCAAAAAGATTTTCTATTTCTGTGGTGGATTAGTTTTAAGTTGAACAATGAAGCAATGGTGCTATTTTTTTCCCCGCTGATTTACTGGATTTGTTAAAGAAATTTTGTTATTTTTTTCTTGAGCTTATGGATACAAATTTTAAATTGTTTAATGTTTTTGTTTTAATTCAATATTATGTTCTTAAATAGTTGAACTTTCGTTGGATACATCTGAAAAAATTTTATTTTACAACGAAAGCTGAGTCTCGTAATGGTGCTATTTTTTTACAGCAGCATATATAATATAAAACGATTAATTAATAAATTAATAAATAGTCGGTTTATAAATAAATATATAAGGTTGCCAAATATCTGAATTTTCCGGGTATGTACAAAGCGCTAGATAGTTTGTATCTTTCAATACTATATTTTACATTATTACATTATTTGAAAGGTCTGGACATAACCTACAAAATGGTATGCATGATTAGTTTGGATATTCCATTCAACAGTCATAGACGTGTAAAAATGGAGTTCACGAACGCCAGAAATCGAGCTATTTTAAAGTTTTCCTTCGTTAAAGGCAAATCCCCTAGAGAAACGTTCCGTGAGATTAATGGTGTTTTTGGGGATGGTACTCTATCATCTATCTTCGAAAAACGGAGGAATGGTTTCGACGATTCATAGCCGGTGAAAACGACACCATGGATAAGCCATCCGGCGGAAGACTTGCGACGACGAATACCTATCGAACCATGGAAATCATCGAGTTAGACCGGCATGTGGCATCTCGTGACATCTTCTAGGAGATGTGAGTTAGTCATCGAATCATTTTAAGCCATCTGCAGAAGGCTGAATATAAAAAAAGCTTGATATTTGGGTGCCGCATGATTTGCCCCAAAAAAAACCTTCTGGACCGAATCAACGCCTGCGATATGCTGCTGAAACGGAATGAACTGGACCCCTTTTTGAAGCGGATGGTCACTGGCGACGAAAAATAGATCACATACGACAATATCAAGCAAAAACGGTCGTGGTTGAAGGCCGGCGAATCGTCCTTAACAGTGGCAAAGCCGGGATTGACGGGCAGGAAGGTTTTGCTGTGTGTTTGGTGGGATTGGAAGGGAATCATCCACTATGAACTGCTTCCATATGGCCAGACGCTTAATTCTACCATCTACTGCGAACAACTGGACAGCTTGAAGCAGGCGATCGACCAGAAGCGTTCAGAATTGGCCAACAGGAAGGGTGTAGTGTTCCACCACGACAACGCCAGACTACACACTTTGTTGATGACTCTCCAGAAGCTACGGGAGCTCGGATGGGAGGTTTTATCGCATACACCGTATAGCCCGGACATACCGCCACGTGATTACCACCTGTTATGTCCATGGCGAAAGCCCTTTGTGGTGTGAAGTTGAACTCAAAAGAGACATGTGAAAAGAGGGGGCTTCTATGACGGCGGTATTATGAAGTTGCCGTCTAGATGGAAACAGATTATCGAACAAAACGGCGCATATTTGAACTGAATTCAATTACTGTAACACTTCTTATGAAGCTTTGAATGAAGAGCAAAAAAGTGGAGGGGAGATATTTGATAACCTTATATATATACAAATAAATAAATAACTAAATAAATAGGTATAATAGTGAGAAAATAAACAAAAAAATAAAAAGTTAGATAATATAATAAATTTACACAAGGAATATTACAGTATGACTAACAAATAAGTAAATGATGGACTAATTACTAATTAAATAATAAAGATTATTTATCACTTAGACTATTAATAAGAGTACGCAAAACTACAGCGTTCATGGAAGTTTAGTTTCAATTTCTGTATCCTATTAAATATCATTAACATTCGCTTTTTGTGTGCGTCTGACGTAGAGTGATGCCATGTCAAATTTAACATCGATTTGAGTAGTTTGTTTTAAAATATTTTTAATATTTTTATATGCCATTTCAAGCAATTACAATTATTAACAGACTTGGCACCCGTAAATTTCTTTGTTTTAATATATTATCATCATGAAATATCTTGTTGTTTTGGTCAAAATTTCAATCCAAATAAAGTACCCATTTTTTGGACAAACGTTTATCATTTTTGAACAAGTTCAAAACAACTCATTTTGCACCCAATTGTATATGCATGCAGACATTTTTAAAGTCTTATTTAACCCTAATGGTTGTCTTTTAAATATGAACAAATACGTTTTGAATAACTAAATTAAAATTAAAGTGTATGATTAATAGTTACATATAAACGGAATTTTTGCTTTTGGTGGAGGAGGAACGAGGCAAAAATTGAAAAAAAAACAGACTCAGGTCGAACAAAGGACGATTCAGAGTTATCTTAATTGTACCCTGATGCTGATGATTTACGGAGTAGATGGATTACATTTTATTAACAGAGTAAAAATTGTTCAAATGAAAAGAATCACTTCGCGAATTCTTCCTTTATACCTCTCTTTTTTTTTCTTTTTTTCTTTTTTTGGCCAATTTAATTATTTTATTAAATATCTAATGTTATCTTATTTACATTTACTTATCGGACAGCATCACACATTCGTTAAATTTCATCAAGATTAAAACTAGTTACCAGCATCCCCTGACTACCCGAATTTCCTAAATTTCTGCTCATTGAAGAAGGAAATACACAAAATGCAGAACTCCAACTTCCCGCCGTCGCAAACTGGTTGATTTTCTTGAAGTCACGCTGCAAGAAGATATTCATGACCTCAAACTGCGGCGCTGTTCTGTACGTAATACGTAATACGTCAGCGTAAAGATCAGTTACTGCATGGAGCCAATTGTTCACTGATAAACAATAAAAACAACTGGCGAGTTCACATCACCCTGCTGGAGCTCTTGTTGCCACTTTTATTAAAACTTTCTACTCGTGACCATATTGTAAATCGTATAAAGTAGTACTTTGTTAATACCTAACCTCGTCAACTTAAGGAAGAGTCCTTCTAGCAGGACGGTGTTAAATGCTTTTCCAACAAGGCAAGCCGCTGTGCACTAAGTCTTATGTTTTTTCCTTTGTATGTTCGAAGCCAATTTTCAGAAGTATCAGGCCCCGCTCTAAATCAAACTCGGATTAAGTAAAATTTGTCCTCAGTCCACTGTACCAAGATTGCATGGACAACCTTTTCAAAATCCGTACAAGGAAGGAGACATTTTTCGGAAGCGAGAAATATTTTTCTCTTTTGGGGATGAATTGCATTACGGTTGTCTTCTAATGCTCTGGGTAATGTGCATTGCTCAGTGCATTGTTGAACAGGAGTGTGTGTATCTTTTCGGTATTCCGTTCATTTCTATGGACTTTTTGTTCTTTAAACTGTTGAAAATGCTTTTGAGATCCTCCTTCAAAATGAGTATTACACTAGAGCCATCTTGGGTGACGGCTTATCTGCTTATCTGCTTTATTTTCGTTATTGAATCTGGTAAAACCATGACTTTATGAGCTCTATAGTTGTATTTCATTTTGGAGGTAGAAACGCAAGACTTTTTTTCAACGAGAGTGTTGACCGAATATTCTTCCTAGAAAATCGTTTCTATTGCTTTTACCTCAACAATGAAGAACTCATTTTTCAGCATGGCCCCATCCGGATTGATCCCAACTGAAGTCGGTATGTTTGCGTTGTGTGTCAAGTCGGGCAGCCTCCAAGTCATTGTCGTCCCTTCAGTTCATCCCTGATTCAGTTGATTGTGAGGACCGAACCTGACAGCTGGAAAGCGCAGCCCGAATCTTGTCTCCTCAATACAAATTGATGGCAATTCTATAGCTCACTCGAATTAAGCCCTGGAGATTTTTCAGCTTCGACTTAAATGACCTTAGTTTTTGGTCATCTTAGTCTGTGCCTTTATTGCACTTTATTAAAATAAATAGCAAAATAAAATTGGAAAAAAATAAAAAGGATCAATTTGCCCATTCTCATGCCTTCATGATGAACATCTATCTAAAGCTGTTTTTCAAAGGTTTTCCTATCGGTCTACATAAAACATTCGTCACAAAATTTGTCAAGGACAAATCCAATTGTCAGTTTTCTCCACTTTTCATATGAATTTCTGCTCATTTAAGTAGGGAATGTACAAAATGCATGAATCTAAGTGAACACAATTATAATCTTCTCTCCCGTTTGACATGAAAGGTTCACATTCCCAAGACCCGTATAATAAATGCAATTCTGCCTAATTTATCGGATCTGCACATGTATAATGGTGGTTGAAGACATAATGCTGTTCACTTGCAGCCCAGAAGACAAGTCAAACCCAGCCCTGTCCCCATAAACTCTGAAGGGGAATAAATGCAATCCAAGCCCATTCTGCTTGCAAACAATTCCACCTCTGCTTGGTATGTTGACTCTCATACGAGAACATGTATGTTGGAACTAATTCAATCCTTTGATGCCTTAAGTCACTTCGAAATGAATGCATGCATTCAGCATCGAGTATACACTTTACAAAAGGCACAGTTCCCCCTTCACCGGTCAGTCGAATTCTCTTTCACATTCTGGTCATTTGTACAGTCCTCATATTCCCTGATTTTCAGAAATGAAATGCAACCCCTTGCAAAGACATCAAGTCCCGGCACAGACCCTGCCGCAAATAAATAACCTAATGTGATTAATTTTAGTTTTTTCCTCCTCCTTGCAATCCCATTAATCTAAAACATTGTCGACAAGGAGCTGCCGAGAGTATAAGCAGGCGGCTTCATACGTACTCCATTCTGCTGGCTCCACTCGTGTTTCAACAGCACCCTTCGCAGGAAAAGAGCCAGAATCTATTCTGTTCTCTCCTCTTGTGCATCAGCTCCTATCTCTGTATGAGGTCAAGATGTTTACAATTAACACGACCTGCAAGGGTGCATGCCTGTGTGTTATAATTTTAAAGTGCAACCTGCTTCAATGCGGGCGCAACGGAGCCCAACAACGGAGCTCTAAGCTGCTGCTGCTGCTGCTGCTGCTTCTGCAGGCTGTGGGGTTGGTGCTAGGATCAATTATTCGAATTTACATACAAAGTAAAAGGCTCTTTGCCACTACTGTTTTGTTGTTGCCGTCGCCGACGACGTCGGGCCACTACCCATCATCATCGTCATCATCATCATCGAAAACTACCGCCGCCATCCAATATATGCAAATTTATTGTCAACAGGGAGCATAACGTTGTAACAACCACCATCGTCAGGAGTGGAAGTGAAGAGGCAGAAACAGGGGACAGAGACAGCCAAGGCATCAGCAGTAGTGAAGCAATGACAGCAGCAGGGCGGACGTCGGGGTATATTCGTATGAAAGGTTCTCTGCCTCACACACAAGCCCACTGCCCGGCGCACAAACTCCCACATATGGCCTACTCGTTGGGTTATAAATTAAAAATAGTGCAATTCAATTCATTGACCTAGTTCGTCCGGCACGACCACCCTTGCGCCCGTTGGTTCGATGAGGATATAAGAAGTGGGCGACCAGGGTGGCTAGAAAGGATAATTCATGCAGTACGTGTATCGTGCTCGCACAACGGCTAAGGAAATGTTAGAAATGCTAGCTGGCATTGCAAGAGACTTGGAGCGGCGGCCGGAAGTTTAGTGTTTCACTGGAGTAGACAGCGTGGCAATTATAACTCGTCGATAGCCAGGAGAAGAATGAACCGTTTAATGCTCCTGACACATTCCACTCTCTCACAAAAACAAAGTGCCGTGTCGGTTGTGCCCACAAAATGAATTTGAGTGGAAAAAATTTTTCTGCGAAGACGACGACGACAAAAATGCACATGTGTGTACACACACTCATACGTGAAGTGCACCTTAGATTGTTGGCTGATGGCAGTTCCCGCGCCTTCAAAATGCGCCCTCCTTAAGTCCTCTTCCAAGCCCTCAACTAACGTGAATGTAATTTTATTTGAACTGGAAGTTGTAAGTTTTTATGTGCAGACAAAAAAGGATGTGCAAAGAGAAGGGTGAATGATTGCAGTATTCGTCGATACATCAAAAAGGAGTTTTTGAATTTTGTTTTTGTTGGTGACTCCCTTTTCTCTGTTCATCAGTCGCTGCTGTTATCTTGCCAGAAGACCCAGAAATGGGGGACAAAAACGCGCGCTCTCGGCTCGGAGCTGTGTGGAAGTGCAGCATCCTCTCTTTGTGTGCCTGCATCTTTTCGACGAAAGTTGACTTGTGAATGCTTTCTTTTTTTTCAAAGCTTCTGTTGGACCAATTGGAAAATGAAATCAATGGATGAACGTATTCAAACTAAAGGAGAAGAACAAATGTTTGTGTTTGTGGATGCAAAGTGAAGCCGCAAATTGAAATGGTGTCGATACACGTTGTCGGTATGGTAGTGCAGATTTCTCAACTTCACTTCATCATTCGTTTTGTATTGAGTGGAATTGCGTTGTTTGCGGAAAGTGATTGACGGAAATAAATTGTTGAATTCCTAAAAAGAGTGAAATGGCGACTGTTGAATGGGCGTGCTTTTTCGATCGGTTTTTGGCAGTTAAGCAAGTATTATATTTCCACCATTGCTCCTCGTAGCTCTGTTTCTGAATCTTAGCCAATTGACAAGAATGCGACGTGTAAGCACATTTTTTTTAATTTTTCCAAAAAAAAAAAACATAAATTCGAGCCAGTTCCAAAGGAACACCAGAAACTTTTATATAATGATGAACAACTAATGTTTTCCTTTACATCAACATAAAGTTTACAATGCGACGACCAACAAACTACTGATGAAAACCTGTTTATAGTCATGTAATACCCAGCAAATTTGCCTTAGATATTATCTCCAGATATCACAAACTTGACAGCGTTGATAAAATTAACAAATCGGGTTCTGTTGACAATGGCTTGTCAGAGTTTTTGTTTGCAGACGGTCCTCAGTAAACAATGTTTGTCATTTACGAGTTTCGACACCTAATTTGCTATATGTTCAGTACATGGAGTGAAACATTTTATGTTTAAAAGGATATAAAAACCCGTACGCATGGGACATTCACGAGACATTAACTGAGGCAAATTTCAACAGTGATTTCACCTGGTGGATAAGGTGAAACATGAAAACTGTCACAATTATACTTGATTTTGTTGCCAGAACCTCTGGTGGCGCCAACATTTACGAAGGATCTTAAGCAAACAAGCACCCGAAATATAAGAGGGGAGTTCGATGAGATTTAAATAGGAGTTGAACTTTCACTTTTACAACTTTTCTTCACGCCTTCATATATTCATAGTTTTTGCAAACAACTGAGACTGGCCAACTCATTAAAGCTTTTTCATTGGAGTAGCGATAAAAGAGCGAAAAATATGCAAAATTACAAGTTCGTCGGCGATTTAACTAGTCAGTTGACTTCGCAGCATTATTATTAATAAAAATAATAATTGTTGGCGTGAAAATTCACAGGGGGATTAGGGCTTAGCTTGCTCGTCAACTACTCGTGTTGTGCGCGCTACTGTTCTCTCACGAGTAAAAGGGACCTACAGTTTTTTCCCGACTCCAAACGGCGAATTTTGAGAAGCTTTCCTAGACAGTTATTACTCTTTGATTGTTGTCAGCAGCTCGAAAGAGGTGGTGCCGTGAAAAATTCGAGGTGTTCAGCCGGGAATCAAACCTAGATGCTTCGGCTTGTGATCGTCTTACTCTACCCACTACGCCACGGCGGCCACAGAATTATTATTACCACTATCGCTCACTGTAGAATACTATCTAGAATGTTCAGAAATGTCTCAGGAGTTTCAGACCAGATAGGACCTTAATTCTCAATCTTTAGGCAAATAAACGCCTTATATAAGATTGTGAAATATCTCCCTTCCACTTTTTTGCTCTTCATTCGAAGCTTCGATAATCTGCTTCCATTTTGTTCGATAATCTGTTTCCATCTAGACGGCAACTTCATAATACCCCCATCATAGAAGCCCCCTCCTTATTTGTGAAGAACTCGGACAGCCACTTTCCACAAGCCTCTTTTGAGTTCAACTTCACACCACCAAGGGCTTTCGCCATGGATAGGAACAGGTGGTAATCACTTGGCGCTATGTCCGGGCTATATGATGGATGCGATAAAACCACCCATCCGAGCTCCCGTAGCTTCTAACGAGTTATCAACGAAGTGTGTGGTCTGGCGTTGTCCTGGTAGAACACTACACCCTTCCTGTTGGCCAATTCTGGACGCTTCTGGTCGATCGCCTGCTTCAAGCGGTCCAGTTGTTCGCAGTAGATGGTAGAATTAAGCGTCTGGCCATATGGGAGCAGCTCATAATGGATGATTCCCTTCCAACCCCACCAAACACACATCAAAACCTTCCTGGCCGTCAATCCCGGCCTTGCCACTGTTTGGGACAATTCACCGGCCTTCAACCACCACCGTTTTCGCTTGATATTGTCGTATGTGATCCATTTTTAGTCGCCAGTCACCATCCCGAAAATGGGTCGAAGTCATTCCGTTTCAGCAGCATATCGCAGGCGTTGATTCGGTCCAAAAGTCAATCATGCGTCAGTCATGCGGTTTTTTTTATGTCCAGTCTTCTGCAGATAGTTTAAAATGGCTTGGTGACTAGCTCCCATCTCCGGTCCAACTCGATGATTTCCATGATTCGATCGGTATTCGTCGTCACAGGTCTTCCGCCGGATGGCTTATCCATGGTGTCGTTTTCACCGGCTCTGGATCGTTGAAACCATTCCTCCGCTGTTCGAAGTGATAGAGTACATTTCCCCAAGAAACACCATTAATCTCATTAAAGATTTCTCTAGCGGATTTGCCTTTAACGAAGGAAAACTTTAAAATAACGCGAATTTTGGCGTTCTATTACTGTTGAACACAATATCCAAACTAATCATGCACAGCGTCATTTTTGTAGGTTATGCAAAGACCTTTCAAATTATGTATAGTATTGCCACATACAAGCCCTGTAGCGCTTTGTACATAGCCAGAAAATTCGAAAGACAAAAATTCGTGCGGTTTTCTTTTTCGTGGAACCCAATTTCCTTGCTCTTATATATATGTATATCCAATTGCTTTTAAATGGTTTGAAATGGCTGCTTGAGTGACTTGAGCTCTTCTCGTGTGTACCAACAATCTTCATAGATTAATGCTTCTATTTCATCATCTTCCAAATCGTTTGCCTGACCAGGACGTTCATCGTCTTCTAATTCAAGATCACCCAAGTTTGTACCTCGACTAGACGGATTTAAGTAAAAAAAATAAATAATATACAATATTGAAATAATAAACAATAACACTAGCTTTCCAACGCATGTTTCAATGGGATAATAACAATGGAATGTGGCGGACAACCACACCAACGGTCCGGCCAACCAGTGCAGCTGAGCATACTGAACGGACTACGCAACGGCACACTCAGCAGCACATCGCAGTACGTGACCTAACCCAACGGCACATAACCCACGCGAGGATATCCTTCCACGCAAAATAACATCTGCGATCGCGGTCCGTACGTCGTTGGGTAAACAACCCAACAAACCCAACGGTGCCCGCGACGCACAAGAGGATATCCTTCGCATCCCACCAACGCCGAGGGATGCAACGTGGGCATGTGCCTACGGAGCAATAAAAGGAATGGGTTGGGTCACACAAAAGAGACTCGCAATTAGAAAGTCACACGGATCATAACTCGCAATTAGAAAGTCACACGGATCATACTTACATAGAAATCGCCGACGATAACTTATCTAAATAAAATATTGTATACCTAAATCGACTCCTCGCCTTTGAATTAACTCCAAGTAGGACATACTTGTGGCAACGAGCTACAGGAATAAAACAAGTTACGCCATCTCTTATCAACCGCTTTAAGTTATAGACCCAATATCATTGACAGGACAAAAAGGATAAAATATTTCTTGCATGGCCCTAAGAAACCTAGACATTTCCCTCCGTTTTATACGATCGGTCCAACTTAGTGTTGAGTTGATACACATACCGTGGATGGAAAGTCGTTCGGTATCAACAACGCAAGAGCCATTCGTGGATAATGGCTGGTTATCGGATTAGTGACAGTAGACAGCATTGGGTTTCAAATTACACGCGGTTTTTTTTAACCCAAATCAAGTATTCTGTCAAGATCCGAATTTGGAGGAATGAAGGAGCTTGACATACGCTTCCGTTCCAAGCGTTCGCCCGTTTAGGGCCAAAGAGAAAGGGGCGACAGTCATGAATATGAAGAGTTGAGGGTTTTGCCATCAGCAAGGGATTGAATTGGATTGGAAGTGAGAGATTGGACATCATTTATGAAACTGAGAAAGAGTGTCAGAGCAAAATGGAGCCCTGTGGTACATTAACATTAATGTGATGAATACCAGACTTTAGTCCATCCAATACAACTTGAATTGAATGTTTCGAATGGAAATTTATAAACTACTTCTGCAAATACACAAAGATTTAAGCTGGCTTAACTTGTGGGAGTACTGAAGAAACTAGATTAGTACTGTTTTAAGAAAAAAAAGAAGTGATTGTATAAGTAATATGCACTTTAATGAAATATTGATTCGATTCCTTCTTTTATGATTTTTGATAATTTTTAAAAATATGAAGCAGCAGCATGAAGCAGTAGAATTTAACTACAAATGACAATTCTGTTAGACTAATAATACAAATATAAACTAAGCCAGGAAAGTATTCACCATTCAAAGAATGTCAATTAAATGTCCTTTTGATACTTTACCTAATCGTTTTTGTACGTGACTATGTAAACACAGAAGCATTTAATTGGGCGGATATCATTCTACATCAATACCATAATAAACACAAGTTTTAATGAACTGAAACTTTGATCGCACATCTTGAAGGAGCAAAGCCCAAACTGAGATATTTATAATCATGACGTCCATTTCATGAAGTAGTCAAACATTTCCTTTTCTAAAGCTCCTATTTATGATGGTTAGCCCAATCAACTCAACCCATTTAGCGACAAATCAACAGTCGTCGTCATTAGGGTCTTCAATTGAAACAAAAATCCATGAAATAAAATTGGATAATTGTGATGGGAAACCTGACAACACAGTTAACCATTTTCCTTAGAGTGTATGATATTAAGTTCGTTTTTAGATTTGAATAATTTAAGGCGTTAATTTGACATTATAAAAGAGAAAGTAAATTACAGCCCTTGAAAGTTTGGTCTATTCTATTAATTGTTTTAAACGGCTTCTCAATCTAAAATTTCTTTGAAATGAAATTTTAAATTTTAAACATAAATAGGAAAGCCCCGAGAACTTTGTAAACACAACAAGGACAAAAACAATTCAGTGTGTAAGTAAGTTAGTAAATTATACAAATTACGAAGGTTGACTTTTAAATTTCGGGATTGGTCAACCCTAGTGTTGCAACTGCCATTTTTATCGTAATGATTGACATTTTTGAGGTTATACGTATTCAATTCAACCGAGGTCGTAGTTCACTCCAAGACGAATTTTCTGAAAGTCGTCCAAAATCAGTTGTTGTTTCGGAAATCATTGGTGCTGTGCGCCAACTGATATTGCAAGATCGTCATGTCGTTAGATTGAGACAACAATGTGACCTACCGTGAGATTGAGACAACCTTAGGCATTAGTGGCATACAGCATACATTCAATATTGCACGAACATTTGACCGTCAAAAAAATTTTGTTCGCGTTGGAACCCACACAATTTGTCAACCGCTCAAAAAAAGCCTCGTGTCGATTGGTCAAAAGAAAAATACGATTGCGACATGTCCAATTTTCCCGAAAAACAGGCGACCATTTGCTTAGAAGTGCTTCGTGCGCTAGCGATTTTTGTTGGATTTGGCTCCATTTAAAACACCCATACAGTCGACTGCTGTTTGCTTTCGGGCTCATACGCGTAAACCCACGATTCATCACCTGGCACGATGTCATAGACGTATTTCGAAGCACCGCGACACGAGCCTTTTTTTGAGCGATTGACGAATTGTGTGGGATTCAACGCGAACAAACTTTTTTGACATTCAAATGTTCGTGCAATATTGAATGTATGCTGTATGCCACTAATGCCTAAAGTTGTCTCAATCTCACGGTAGGTCACATTTTGGACGACATTCACGAAATTCGTCTTAAAGTGAACTATGGCCTCGGTTGAATTCACCATACCATCGATGAACACTGGTCCTTGATGGAGCTTCATAGCCAAAAATTGAATTAAGTCCACCGATGCACTGTTATTGAGTTAATCCATGTCTTAAGTTGTAAAATATAATCGCACGAAAATGTTCACGATTTAATTCCATTTTTTGGGCGAGGTGAATCTTTTAAGTTACTGGAAACGACACAAATAACGCTCGTATGTCAAAACGTTCTGAGTACGTAAATCTGAAAAATGTCAAACTTTACGATAGAGCTGGCAGTTGTAAGACTGCAGCACTAGGGTTGCCCAATTCCGAAAAGCAACCTTCGTAGTCACATAGCTTATTAGCACAAATCGGTTTAAGGCATAGTTTCATCCAGCCAGTTGTTTTTTTTTCAGACAGATGACAGGTGATAATGATATAATCATTAGTGTCACATTATTGTATTGGCGACGTGACTGTTGGCGGGTTTGACTGTACATGTTGCACAATTTGATGGGCGTGTAACCAGATTTAAGTACATTCGGGCCTATATCGTTCGTGCAACTATTTGTGCTGTAGTGGTTCCAAGTGTTTTTTCACATTCGGAATTGATGCCTTCTACAGCTGTATGGCGCAACATATTTTACACAAACGTGTAACAAATATAACTACTTAGTTCCGCGTAAGTTAGGCGCCTTCAATATTAGCATGTGGATGAAACTAAAAAGTTCCTCGAAACTATTCTCAGAAAGGAACTTCCAATAAAGGAGCCATTCAAAGTTGAGTCCAGCAGGGGAATACAGAACCCAGCTTCTTTGGCAAGTACTCGCGTTGAGCTTGTTTTCGTTCCCTCGAGAAAAGAAGGGACCTACAGATTTTTCCCATCTCCGAGCAGCGAATTTTGAGAAGCTTCATAGACAGTTCGTACTCTTTGAGTGTGGTTAGCAGCGGCAGAGGCGGTGCTGTGAAAAAATGCGAGATGTTCAGTCGTGGAATCGAGCCTTGCATCTTCGGCGTGTGAATTTTACGCTTTGCTTAATAAGCCACGGCCCCACGCTCAGGGTGAATTATTGTTGAAAATAAATAGAACATTCTTTCATATTTGAAATCACTTTTTTTTGACATTGCTTTTCTAAAGAAACTGTTGCTAAGAAGACAGTAAATCAGTCTTCAATCAACTGTCTATTTTGGTGTCAAATGTGAAATGTCAAATAGGAACCCTAAATGTTATGCACAATTTAAAGCAATGGTAGAACTTCAAAAGAAAATTGTTGGGTATGATCTTCAGTTCCCATTCAGCTAAATAAACCAATTTTGTCCGTTTTCAAACAATATATTCTTCAAAGATGGCAAGTTTTGTATATATTGTATAAGCTTTCTGAAAAAATAATACTTCCCTTTATAGTTTTTTGACGAGAATGTAAAGAACATGAGGTGTATTCAAACCCCCAAACAATACTTTAACTTTAGACTAGAATACAAAATTCGCAAAAGCAAATGTAATTTGTGATCCACCCATGTGCTGACACAACCACCACACTCAACGACAATATTAACGAATACCATTGGTTTTCAGTTCAAAAAATATTACCAAAAACCCATCGAAAAATAACCGCGCAAAGGTATTTACCCCGACCAAAGTTAAATTTCAAACTATTTAATTATAGCATACAGTTATGCCTACAGGGTGTTGTTCGTACTCCATCCTCAAACACACAGAAAACGAATTCTAGAAGGGTGCACAGCAAGAGGGTACTCACAGAATTCCACCTGATACCCCAAAATCGTTCAGCGCTGAGCATTGAAAAGTTTGCTTTCCTCTCCTCTTTTTTTGAAGAATGACTGCGGGTAACTGCAGGAAATTGTCTCGTGCTCTATCTCATTCTGGCTCGCACGTGTGTGTGTGCCTACAAGACTCAGTCTTCCTATTAAATTTACCTTTAGCATTTTAATGAGTCCTGCAGAAGTTTCCCCGCGTTTACTGCTGGTATTCCTGCTTCCCTCTGGATTTCAAGTGAACGGACATACGACGTGAATAGGGCAGCACGAAAGCAGACAATGTAAAATCTGATTTCCTCCTGCTTCTGCTGCCGCCTCCCCTTTTGTTTTTTCTCCTGCTGGACAAGCCACAAACGATGGTAATGAACCTCTCTCAATAACTATCATCGAACGGCATGGCAGCAACACAGCGAGACGATTTCATTGACCAGACTCGGTGAAGGTTTTTAGCCTTGAGAGCGCGCATAAAGCGAAAAAAATGCCCACCACGAGCACTGAAGAGACACTCCTTCGTTGTGTCGTGTATTTACATTATGTTTTACTGTTCCGTTAAATATAGCAATGATTTAACTGTGTGGGAGGATAACCCTGCACCCTTGAGGTTGAAGCGACGAAGCGATGAAAAGGGTCACGTAAAGAGGCTAATACCCCGGCATTGCCGGCGCGGGCTAGACCAGCTTCAATTATGGGAGAAAAAAATCGATACCGCACACAGATTGGTGCGGTACACGCAATGATTTAAAAAAAAATAAAATGAACAAAACTGAAAAGAACCCCAGAGGCCTTGCGTTTCTTTAATAAGCGGCCGCCACACACGAGTACGATGTAGGAAAGTTTCGACGCTGATTTCTGGACCAACAAAGACAGAACTCTCTTTTAATGGAATATAGAATATTTTCCTCCCTGTCCGAAGAAATGCAAATGAAAAAAGCGAAAAACGAGAACATAAAGGGAAATGGATTTTGCACAAGGCTTTAGAAAAGTCCAACAACACTACCGCATATATCCTGTCGGATGCGATATGGGCGAGTGTGTGCACGCTAGAAGGGACGACAACGACAATTTCGAAAGATGACATCTCCAAGTCTATAGATTGTCTGTACGTGTGTACGCTAGTGGTTGGGAGGATTTGGTAAGTATGCGAAGGAATATGGGACAATCATAGACTGCAGATGATTTAGTTTCCCATTTAATGTGGCGCAATGTGGCCATTACTCCGCTATTGATCGCCCTCCGACGACATACAATAATGTTGATGATGATGATTCTTTCTTTGAGGCGTCTTTGTACTTGTATGTGTGACTATGGACGGAGTCCTTTTTGAGAAAACAAACGAGGCTCATTTCATTGAATTTCTTAACCAATTCTATGTATGTACAAATGCATCAGTCTGGTGTGTGTTTCTGAAACACAGACACAGGAGTCTATTTATTCGGAATTATACGCGAAAGTAATTGACAAGGAGAATTATTATTTTCAAAATGAGAACATCCTATTTGGTGGAGATACAAAAAGAAAAACAAAACCACACAACATGCTTAGAATATTTCAACCAACACACAAGCACGCTTTTCTCGACAACTATGCCCATTATAATGTGCTATTTATGGAAGAACATGACAGCCTTGACAGTTTTTTGACAAATGAAAAATAAAAAGTGTCAGCACTTAGGGCCTTGTTTACAACAAGAGAAAACTGTCTAAATGCAGTGGAAAAAAATGGAAATGTTAGCTTTTCCTACAGATTAAACTTGGAAACGTTGTAGACGCAGTTGATTAAAGAAAGCTGTTTATGCTCAGAAAATAGAAACTGTTTTTTGCGCTTTGTTAACTAAAGTACATTTGGTGATAGCAACAAACTGAGACAAAGTTTCTTTCGTGTTAATTCGAAATTGGGCTACGGTTATGAGTTAGTTATGATAGTTAACGCAAAAAAGGAATTACGTTTAAGTTTTAAAAAAAAGTGTAAAATAGTAAACAATTTTGTTTGTTTATTTTTAAAATCCAGTGATGCAAGCACTGCACTGCAAGTTTCATCTCCAAGAAAAATAGGCACGGCAAGAAATGAATAATAGTTGGCGAAAGGCGAATAAGATAAGAGGCACGCCAAGAAATAAATAATAGTTGGCGGTAAGATAAAACGAACGGCGAATACGAGCTCGGTGTGCCTTTACCGTTTGTTGGGGCTTGGAGATTGAATTGTCAAGAGGCATTGTCAAAAAAGAAAAAAACGTTGTTACTACTAAGCAAACCAAAAATCAACCAATAACCGCTATACTACGCTCAGGGTTCTCCCAAAATATTCCAGTGATTGAGACTACAAATGGGAGATAATGCATACAAATACAATCACTTTATGCTAATAATTAGACTTTGAGGCTTTTATTTCCTTAGGAAGTAGACAGACATTATCAAATTAAACTTTCACACAACTAAGCGTCTCGCTTTATCCGTTTATCAATACTTCCTTAATGGCCTTTTTGAAATTAGCACAATAGCATAGAAAAGCTAAAAAAAACGAAGAAAATGTAAATTCCTGCACACAAGTATACAAATGTATGAATAAGCGGAACTTTAAAACTCACCACACCTTATACCACCTTCAATAAGAATTAAACATTTTTAAGAAATTTAAGATTGTTTACGAATGAAGTATAATTTAGAGCAAAATATCAGTTTTGGAAAATTATAGTTTTCACCAAATTTATCTTGGTATTTATGCCTATTGTTAAAAAATATGTTCAGATGCTATACAGCGCGTTTGGTGCTCTCGATCATAAAATATAATTAATAAGCAATGTAATTTTTTGTTGTTTTCGTCATTAGTGATCTAACATGAGCTTTATATATCGCCCTTTCTTCTTGTGGAAATAAACCGAAGTTAACAATCGTTTGAACATAATATATAATTAAATATTATTAAAGAGTGAACGGTTGAATAACAAGTCACTGAAACATTATGTCAACTCCACGATTTCTCGTCGCCTCGATCTTACGTCGGGCTTTGTTGTCCACACCTGTACTGAACATTCACGGCGTACTTGGAAAAAAAAAACAAAAACATTTCCGATATCAAATGAAGTTATCTTTTATTGTACTGGACAGTTCGCTTAAAGCGTATCCAGTGAAGCCAAAACTTTAGAGTGACGCGCTGTTTATCATCAAGAATAGTATCACACGTCGCAGGGAACAAGTTTGTGTGAAAAAAAAAATGAATAAACATCAAATATAGTTCCTTGAAGCACATTTAGAACTTTTCGTACATGTTGTGTGTTTGTTCTTTTTGTGGCAAAAGTTATTTAGACACGGTCATAGAGTTGAACTGTCATAAACATATGTATACACAATACGAAAATAAGTTTAAAAAAATGGATTTTAGTATCCAGATGCATTTATAAACAAGATAAAAACTACATAAGAAAAAGAAAATTAATTTTGCTGCATAAATTGCACATCAAATTATGCTACACGCTAAAAAAAAACTTGAAAACATCAATCTTTATTTTAATTTTTAAATCGTCTAATGTATAGCTTTTCTGTCAATGATTTTATCAGATTTTTAATTTAGTCCCCTTGAATAGCACTCGATAAACAAAAAAAAATGTCTTACGGTCAAGTGATGTTACTCCCATCCTCCGCCTAAACGAAGTCTCACCCAAATAGGCACTAAAACCCTCCATAAAGACATGATGTAACCCAGTGGGCTTAGGTTAGGCAATCATTGAGGGCATAACAATTTTTAGAAGCTCTCTCCATCCCCCGCACTCAATCCGTAAAACAACCGACCCACATCCACTTTTCTAAGTTCTTTCTTATTCAACTTTTAAAACTTCAACGCAGCACATCAATGAATAATGTCAAAGTTGCGGTTTAAAAATGGGAAAACAGGGTCACTCGAATGCATGACACAAATCAAACGAATGTCAATCATGTCATGTCTACCGAAAACATAAAAAGGCCGATCAACAAAAAAAAAAAAACACAGCTTCCTCCTTTTCAGAAGGCCTCTCAGTTTCGTTTCTTTTCCAACGTGCAGCACATCAACTTGACATACTTCACGGAGGCGTAGGGTGCACCTTATCTAGTGACAGAACAGAGCAGAGAAAAGATAAAAATTGAAGAAAGAAAGCACACATCGTCGTCGTCGTAGTCGTCGACTTCACGACACGTGAACCACTTCACAGACTTTGCAGAACGTGAATTTGCTCCACAAACTACAAGGAAAGCGAAAAAACAGCAAACACACACGTACACAAACATACACACATTTATTTATACATATATGAAATGCTTAAGCCAATGGGTGAATCTAGGACTTTTGATTCTCAATGACCTTGTACTCATTAAACATTTTTCAACTCGTTCCAGTCGCTCTCAAACCGATGTTACCCATGAAAACAAAACACATTGCATGCGGGGCTCCTGTCGGTTGCCACCAATCTCACTCGAATTACTGTAATTGGCAGGCACCAAGCGCGACGTTCCGAACCGAACTTATGCTCCGCACTTCCCGTACATAATTCACACTCTATATACACAGGCTATGTACGACGTGACACGGTGTGCTTTTGCAATTGTTGACTTGCTTCGAATGCAAAATTGATTAAGAGCCACTTCGCTCTGTTTATGGCACACTCACAGACATACCACGATTCGACCAAGACTCCTTGACGTGTGCCTTACCGCGGGGGTGCATTTCACAAGGTACCATGCAATCGACATGTGCACAAGATACTCACGACACTCGCGCACATAAACATTCCATGGCACGCGCGGGTGTTATTCTTTGTAATTAAGTGTAATAATTTTATTTTCGTAACTCAAACCGTTTGCTGACCTAGAAATCTACTTGAGAATGCTAAAAACGTCTTTAGTCTGCGAACCCACAGGCACACGCAATTGTACTGAGGAGTCCTTACTCGCTCACTGCTTCATGGCTAGAGAAAGAGAGCAACTGATGGTGTATGAGTGTGTGTATCGAAAAGCGATCCCTGCTTCCGTTTAAATTGTGTACAAATATGAAAATAAATGTGAAGAGTCTGTTTTAGAAAGCGCTCCTTCTGCAATCGTTAGATGCGATTTATAGCTAAGCCAAGGGAGCTGGCGAAGAAAAAGGCCACGACGAGAGCAACTGAGCAAATGAGAGACAAGGAAAGAAAGAGTGAACTGAGCAGTAAGCAGCCAGTTTCTGCTCATCCACTGCCACCCTTACTTTGCAACCCCCATTCCGGCAAGCAGACTAACCCAACATAATTGAACCCTGTTCTCATTCTATAAAGCCGAAAAAACGAGGAAGCATCGGATACTCTCTCACGCGCCGCGGCCTCATGTTGAACATAGAATCCAGCAAAATGGCAATCAGAAGAGCAATGAAATCACAAAAAACATCGCATCGCAATTTGAGAGGGGAAGGAAGGAGTGAAAACGCGCAAAGAAGACAGAGAGAGAGAGAAAAGAGGGTGAGATTTCTGGGAACGAAAAATGTTTAAAAAAAACAACACCCGCACACAAAACGCAAAAAGCGAAATAAATTCAGGTCTTATCCGGACGACAAGTGTTGCCGTCGTCTTTCTTTAGGAGAATTTAAGCAATTTATTGCACACAAGCACATGCATGAATATTGTTATCTTTAAATTAAAATATACAGAAATAAATTATGTGGCCAAGCAAGTTGTTTATGCGATAAAGTTACTGCTGTTGGCTCATACATAAATAAAACCTTATTTAGTAAATTAGTTAGGAAGTACGTTGACTTGGTTTGAAAATGCAAATACCTTTAAATTATATATCAAACGAAGGAAATACACATTTAAGGTCCTAGAAAATGATAACCAGGTCATTGGAAACATGTTGCTCGCTCCAGATATCGAATTAAGGACCTGTGGGAACCGCCAAATCCAAAATTTTCTTTATTCATTCGATTCGAGAACAACATTTTGGTACATAAAAAAAAAACCTTATTTGGAGAGGTCTTTACGCGAAGAAATAAATCGGCTTACACGCCAGAGGTCCAGAGTTCAGTGACTTAAATGATCGCTTTTTAGAGTTGCAAATAACACAGTACTACTTCTCCGTAGAAAGCTTTTCAAAATTTTAACTTTTTTAACATTTTTCAAATTGTCATAAAGAAAAAAGCAGACTAAAAGGAACAGCCACCGAAGGCGGTAAGGCCCGCATTTTCTTGCGTATTCAGTCAATTGAATTCTATTTAAAACTCACTTCACTTTAAAATTTTTAATGTTTATACATTTAATGGGCATTTCCATTAAAATTGAAAATCCTCATTAGTCTTACAGGAAAAAATAAAAATATGTGTGAAATAATTGACTCTGTCTATGCAAATCTTAAAGTTTTAAGAAAAAATAATTTTTTATCATAACTCATATTTAGTAAGATATTTAATAATAATACCAATAATTAGGTGGCGCTACAGTCCACAAGGGGACCAAGGACTAGCTCGCTCATCGACTACTTGTGTTGTGGTCGCTATTGTTCTCTCACGAGTAGAAGGGACTTACAGTTTTTTGCCGACCCCGAACGGCAAAGTCAGAGAAGCTTTTTCTTAGGCATTTATTACTCTTCGAGTGTTGTCATCAGCTCGAGAAAGGTGGTGCCGTGAAAATTCGAGATGTTCAGCGCGAAACATAACTTTGTTAAATGATTAAACTGAAAAAACTGAAAAATTAAAAAAAAAAATTGAAAATTAAAATTTTTTAGGTTTCAAACGATGTTCTTAATTTTAAAAACTTTGAAGCACTTCATAAACGTTTGGTCTCGTATCAAAATGGATTCGAAGTTTGACCTTCTCTCTTCTTTTTTTAATAAACCACCATTTCAGTGTTTGCAAAGTTTTTCTAATTGATTGTATTCTTTTAATGAAAACGTATTTCATTTCGAAGGACTTTTCCCGATTTATATTCTCCCACTATAGAAGTTTATTTGTAAAAACAGCTACTTCTTTTCGACTTTTTGCTAAATTTCGATGGTGTCTGACGTGGGAATAAAATTTTTGTGAATGCAAAAGTTTTTTTTATTTGAAACGTTGTAAATCGTTTGTGATTTTGATTGGCGCCTACTTCATTAACTTAGCTCTCCGGCTCAGTGATAAATGTATAGGAATTCCTGGGTCTTCATAGCCCATAAGAACAAATATTTGCAAAGGCTGATAGTTCAATTGCTTGCCAAACCCAATGCAGTCAAATTGGGCTGGTGTCTGGTCGTTTGCGTGTTAAGCTGCTCACACGCAAACGACCAGACACCAGCCCAATTTGACTGCCTAATGCACATCTTAATATTGCATACGTCCTGAAACAAATTGATGTTTTATAGAATTAGCGGTTTGAGCCCTAAACCTGAATTATAACATTTTGTTTAAAAATTTTTTTGTTACGGCGTAAGACTTACTTCTTGATTGTACAATCTATATCTTTCCAAGTACTGTTTTGGTTAAATACAGGCTTTAACCAAATTGCATATTTATTTTCAATTATTTAATTGGGTTCTATCTTTAACAATCTTAGTAATTAAACGCCTATAAAGAATGCAACTAAGGATTCAAGAGACTTGTGTGAAAGGCCTTTAATACCGGAAAATAACAAAAGTACACAGGAAATTTTATTTCTTGGTTACAAGGTTCAAAACAGGCTAAATAAAAGTGTAACCCAATCTTTTCCCCTAAATCAATTCAAATTCAAGTTCAATGAACAACAAGTAACTACAGCGTAAAGATGGTTTAATCATTACATTGATGTTTTGATGACCAGCCCATAACGGTGCGAAAGGAAAAATAAGGATTCCATAAAATGCAACTGGTTCGTACATCCAAACCTGACCCAAATTCTACAGCGTTTCATAAGCTTATTCCGCCCCGCACGAGACAGTGCTTGAACAGCTTAAAATAAGAGATCTAAATTTTCAGGACACATTGCACAAACCAATCTACGTGACTGTACGGCTTTTGACATTTGAGCTAAATGACACTTGAAACTCATGGTACTTGTAGATTAAGACAACAAACAAACAACATATCCTTTAGAGGGCGCAACACTGGCAACACTTTTCCCCCTCAAAGAATTATGTGTGTGTGTGTGTGTATGTACATTTTTTGATGTATTATACTTATGAGAAGAGCGCTTTTGCCACCCCCTCTCTGTCACTCACCCACAGCATTGCTGGCTGTTGGTTCACATCGTCTTAGCTCACTTTTTTACTGATTTTACACATTGACACAATTCTTTTCTTCTATGCCTTTGCTTTTGTGGGTGCACGTAAATATGACATGAGAATGGAAAGCGGACGAAATAAGAATAAAAAAAGAAAAATGTTGTGAAAAAGGTACACACGGCCAAACGCTAAGGGACTAGCTCTGACTGCCGACCGACGGTGAACGGTTTTTTCAGTGCTTTTGATTTTCTTGACTACAAAATTGTATGAGCCGAGGCTTAGTGTATGAAGGAGGGATTTGGGTGGGTGGAAATGATGGAAAGTGGAGTGAAGATAATGACAGTGATGTTGATTATGATGGAAATTAACAACATGACACAAAGGATACAATTACATTTCTCATTCCTGCGCGACGAATTTCTCTCAATTACTCTCTCTCCCCCACTCTCTGTGCAGAAGATAATTCTCTTTCTCTATGATTCTCTCTATCTGTGTTGCATACGAAGCCAACAACAACAAAAATACACGATTTTTCTTTTCAGTTTTGTTTGATTTCCTTTTTTTTGTATGTGTCTTCTTTTCTTTCTTTCTCATCGTATTTGTTTCCACTTCAACCTCCCAAAATATGATACCTGTAAGAGCTTTTCACCTAAAGGGGCTTTTTTCCTATCAATTCCAAAAGGACATTTACTTCCTACTTATTGCTTAGGGCATCTATACGTACCGATATATATGGAGATGGCAAATTTAAATAAAATATATCTCGTGGCAGGAATGCAAACAGAAAAACAAAAAATATGTAGATACTCCTTTCAAGCCTGCTGAGATGTGAAAATATTTTAAAATGCTCCCTCCAACGATAAGCAGACAGCGCAAAAAATTCACATAATATCACACACATCTCAGAAACAGCAAAAAAAAAATGAGGACAACTAACCTTCTTGGACGAATTTCAACTATTTACAAGATTCTATACGTATGTATGTATGTTCACCACACGGGCACCCACTCAAAATCTCACTGTGCCGTGTGTGGGGTTGGCGGAGGGAATGGATTTTGCTCAGCAATAGTCTGTAGCCATTAGTGGAGCGTTTAAATCACTTTTTTCCGTTTTCTTTAATCTCCACGATTTTTTTATTCTTCAATTCGCATACAAAACTTTCACTTCTCGCAATTCGTATTCATGAATACCGCAAACGAACAAATAATAATACACGAACAAACAGAGGAAAATTTATGTACAATTATATATGTATGCTTTAATATTTATTAGGAGGTTTCAAATTGGACGACGAGGACGAGGACACCGACGACGACGTGGACGCCATGTTTTCGAATTAAATGTATATTCCTTATACTTCTATGTGCTCTATGTGTGTAAAATTTAACAAAAAATAACTACACTACAGTGGGCAGTGAGCGCACACGTTTAACGCGTTAATCCCTAAAACACTCTTAGAAAGATCAAACTTGTCTTTCGGTTTTTTTTTTTTGTTTTCTTGCTCTTTTGTTGGTTGTGTGGAAAGAAAATCTTTCTGTATATTTTTTTTCCGCCCCTTTGCTGTAACAACTCTGCTTTCGCGAGAGCACAACCACTGCAGGGCGAACTGAAGACCACCAGCCAGCAAAGAGTTATTCCCAACAAACTAGTAACTCTCTACCAACCGACAACCGACCGACGACTAGTGCGGCAATCCCAACAAAATACAACATCACCGAGAAGAAGTACACCACGAAGAGGGGATGAACTTCCGTGGCGAAGCATATTACACCCGAAGGACGAGGCCGAAGGATCAGAACTCATCACACGAACCCCCAAAAGCAAAAAAATTCGAACGCACATACACCCCTCTCACAGTGAAACTTAGCTTCAGCATTTGATTTTGTTTGAGAAAGTTTTTGAGCAAACAAATGCGTAAACACACACACTGCTCACTCGAATAAATTATTATTTTGCAGAAAGGCTTTTGAATTGGTCGTCGCTTATATTTTGTTATGTAGTGCAAGTTGTTTTTTTATGCGAGTTGATTTTGAAACTAACACATCGAGAGCGGGCCATGTGCCAAATTGAGCTTAGCGCAAAAAGCTAAGGATGCGTGCGATGTTATGCTGTGCTCATGCAAAAGCTTTGAGTGACAGCGCTTTCAGTTTGGATAAGAATTGAAAGTAGGTCAAATTATCGCATTCCAGTGCGGTTCTCCTCTCTTTGAAAGGTGAAATTGGTACTTGACTGAGAGCCGAACAGAGCGTGAGTGCTTATTGAGGGAGAGAAAACAGCAAGTGATTTGAGAGCTTTTACGCGACATCAAGAGTGCGATAAGGTGAAAAGGAAAGGGAAACTTTAAGAATGGATTTGAGTTGTCTGAAGCTTCCCACTTATTGAGATATCCGAAAAGCGGTTAGAAACCAATTCAGAACTGGTTACTGGAAAAAGGTGAAGAGATTTTTTTCGCCATAGCAGACACAAGTTTCACAAGTAGATGAAAAATCGGCACGTTTATCTTCTTGAACAAAAATATGTTAAATTTATTAACGTTATTTTAATCAAAACTGGGCATAAGTTTGAACTGATGATTGGCTCCGAAATTTGTGATCCACTGCACACGGGAAAGGTGCCTTGCTTTTCAGTGAGAGTGTGCAGAATATTTTAATGCTGCTGTTCGTTATGCATAAAGTATAGAACAGCAGGCAAATTGCAGGTGCAGTCTATAAATACAATACACATTGCTTTGCATTGACCAATATTGCAGCTTGAGTCAATCGAAATACTGGAAGTATAAAAAGACTTTTAAACCGTATCAACTTACTGACCTTTATTTCGAATTAAAAGCGGAATCAAAAAAGGATACTTGTAGTTCCCCACTTTGTTCCATCTCGAATAAGCAATCTTGTCTTGACCGTTTAAATTGAAGATGTGGTTTCAGCTGCAGTCCAGCCAGTTTCTTATAATTTTATAAATTTTAAAACTTTTTTAGTTACAGAAAAGCTGCTTCTTCAGAGTCTCTTCTATTAAAGTGAACCACTATACACTATTGAAAGTTTTGACAGGCTATTCGTCAAAGAAAGATCATTCACACAATGTATGACGGAAGAAGAACGTCTGTATATAGTTAAAATTCGTTAAATTTGGGCCCCCAAAATAACTTTGCCGCTTAATAATAAAACTCAAAACTATCGTGCAGGAAGTCTTTGAATCTAAGTCCTTATTACAACGCAATAGATTATGTGCAAACTGAAGGACTTAGTTCCATATTTCATGTGTACAACATCAAATGCACACGGTTCAATTAAATTAAGATGGAGGAAACTATTGCATTTTGATCTATAATTAAGTTAATCTCTGGAATATTCAAAGGCGAATGCAACGAGCTGATCTTCCGATGCGGGAATATTTATTATTTAATAATTTTAATAATTGTTGGCGCTACAGTCCAAAGGGGGACCAGGGCCTAGCTTGCTCATCAACTACTCGTGTTGTGCGCGCTACTGTTCTCTCACGAGTAGAAGGGACCTACAGTTTTTTGCCGACTCCGAACGGCGAAATTTGAGAAGCTTTTTTAGACAGTTATTACTCTTTGAGTGTTGTCAGCAGCTCGAAAGAGGTGGTACCGTAAAAAATTCGAAAATTTGATGTTGAGCCGGGAATCGAACCTGGACCCTTCGGCGTGTGAGCATCGCACTCTACCCACACGCCACGGCGACCACATATTTATTATTTGGTTCCGGAATATCTATAAGCCAAGTATGTTTTAGCACAGATTCGTATTTTGCTTCCGACCTGATCAGGTTCAGTGTACTTCACGTAAGCTCAACAAAACATACACTCTGTTCTTGCCTTCTTCACCAAAGTAAAGTTGTTTAAATAATTTACGAAATATGACTAAATTATACGTGTTCAATTTTCTAATAAATCGAATATTTCAGAATATATTTAATTATGATTAATATACATTGATTTCTTAATAAGCATCAACTCTTGGGCTCTTAGCATATAGATCTTCCCGTTTACGTTCACCAGTCAAATATTGCCTCCAACGTTCGTTCCTCATGGCCTGCAAAACAAATTTACTTAGAAAAAGTATGGTAAAGATGTCCAAAATCTTACAAAGAAGCGGTGGATCTGCTTGTTCATGCCAACACACTCCTGGAAATCAGCGATCAAGTCCGCGCACTTCGTCTTACCACGCTCTACACCATATGCTTCCAAGCAGTCCATCATATTTATCTCGAATTCACCGCATTTATCATAATACTGGTGATTTATTAAACAACCAGTTAAATCGGTGAATGGTGTACGTACGGCTGGGCCCAAAGACATTCTGAAAAGAGTTCCAGTTACATTTGAGCCGATTGGTTTATTCAATGACGTAACATTTGTTTTGGTAGTTAATTAGATTGTTTACATGCTAACATTATTTTGAAAATTAATTGTTTCTAAAAATCGCTTATTTCTTCGACTAGAAAATATTCTGTTTATTTGTAAGTAAATACCTCAAAATTCAAGTATTTAAGATGAACCTTTTAACCAATTTGATTTTTCCTGCAAATTGATGGCTGACTGTCAGGAATCAAATTTTGACAGTAGACGGAATTCTGCTTAAAAACAAATAGGGTGACACATGTTAGTACATAGAACTATGTTTTTATTTCCTTATATAAAGCTGTATTAAACAAAGATTCAAATATATAATAATTCAATAATAGTTAAAAGTAATATAAAATATTTTAAATAAATATACATTCTCTCAGAAAAAAGATTCTATTCTAATTATTTTGTCTAGTTAAAGAAATGTTATGAAACCACTTTTCAAAAAACTCTGATATATATTAAAATTAATCGCCAGAAACCAATAATCTGAATAGCATTCAGGTTATAAATCTATTTATATATAGCTTTTTCATCTTGTGGCAGCATTTCAATTTTACTCCCCAAAATAACGAGATAAGTACGCGAACACATCTAGTAAAGATAAAATCCCGGCATATATGAATTTGACATTTTCAAATTTTGTTTTTACCGGGAAGTCAGTGTCAAAATATCACGCGTTTAGCGTTAAATTTAAGAAACTAATTCTTAATAAATTATTTGCAATTCATAATAAAATGAGCAATCAGGAAATAACTGATTACCTTAAAGAATCCGGTGTTTGTATGGTATGTCAGTTGCGCTATTTGAAAGCCAGAGGCTCTGAATATCAGGATATGAAGGACTCCTTTCAAAAAGTAAGTGTGAACCTCACCAGACAATATTTATAAACTTATAATACTTTTTTCAGTTAAATGTACAATTTGAGTGCAATGACAACTCGTTACCAAAAAAGACACGATCCAACACATGCAGTGCATGTCTCGGTCTCTTCTCTGCCGAATTCCAAGAGGAAATAATTAAGAAAATCATAAGTTGTAAGATCGACCAATTCGACTGCCAGCAAATCGGGATTGCTCTTTCATTGCCGATGATTTTGCAAATCCGTCAGCTGTCTATGTGGTATGCCCTTATGAGAAAATTTGGAACTAAAGTGGACAAGGAACGCTCACCCGATGTGCCTTTGAAAGAAGCTATAAAGCTTATTTTGAATCCCATCATATGTGAGAAGCTTAACAAAACTTACAACAGTGAGGGAATATTGATAAATATATTTTTGGATCATGCAGACGAGGAAGAAGATGTGGCAAAGTTGCTCAAAGTTAACGATTCAATATTTTCCACAAGAAACTCCAGGGGAAAGAAGCAGCAGATTACCAGAGGTTACATTGAGAAAATGTTCATACCAACGAAGCTTCCAGCTGATATTTTTGAAAAAGAGTTTCAAATTCCACCAACGATTCCAACGACAAGTCTCACTTTGAAAGACATCACTTTGACGGGACCTTGCGTCTTTGTCGCAGGGCGCTACCGAAAACTCCCGCGAAAGCTTTCCCATTCACCATGGGTGCTGCAAGGGAAACGTGTCATGGAGGACAGCATTCAAGAGATCATAATACGCAGTATAGCGCCTCACTTTGGAGTTGAGGAGGACAAAATTATATTTTCCTCCAGCGGTCGCGAAGATGTGGATGTACGTTGCTTGGGACAGGGACGTCCATTTGTCCTAGAGATTCCCAATTCCAAACGCATTGCTATGCCGAAGTTGTTAGCCCGAGATGTGGAGTTAGAGATTGAGAAATCTTCTAAAGTTTCCGTTCGAAATTTTCAGATGGTGACACGGGACGATTTGGTGCACATAAAGACGGGCGAAGAAAAAAAGAAAAAATTCTACCGTGCCCTTTGTGTGTTGGAAAAACCAGTAACTTTAGACGTCTTAAAAAAACTTAACTGCGAGGAAGGCTTTGAAATTGAACAGATTACTCCAATAAGAGTTCTCCATCGGAGACCATTGCACACAAGACCAAGAAGTATATACCGAACTAAAGCGTGGATCGACAAAACGAATCCTAGAGTGCTGGTCATCGATATTGTGAGTCAGGCTGGAACCTACATAAAGGAACTAGTACACGGCGATTTTGGCAGAACTACCCCTAGCTTCGCCTCAATAATTGGGCAGCCTATAGATATTATTGCATTGGATGTCGTGGCAATTGACTTGGACTGGCCGGCGAATGTGGACAATCGAAATATAAGCAACTAATAAATGAGTTTTAAGTGTAGTGTGGTGTCTGAATTTTTAGAGGAACAAAATAAAACTTGTTTTGCATTTATAAGAGAAGTTTTTGCTTTCCCACTAAAACCTTCAGAATAAGTTAACCAAAACTGAGGGATTAATCGTCCGAGAGCCGAAACAAATGCAAAGGAAAAAAGATCTTATAAGAACAGTGGCAGCAAACAGCAGATACAAAATATTGTTTTTATTTTCGATTTACCAAATACCAACTTTTATTTCACATCTCTACAAGGAATCAATTTAAATGCAGCTTATGGTGTGTATCCCACCAGGCTTTGTGCAGTAATTTGCTCCAGATCTCGAATACCGTTGTTATCCACTACAGATACGTTGAATGACGGGAGATTGATGATGAGACGCTTTTGAATCTCACAAACACACTTCTTTAACACATCATATGCCTCCTCCTGGGTAATCCTATCATGGTGGTAACGATCGAAGATACTGGCACAAAACATGCCACCGTACCCCTGTCCACCATACTTAAGGGATTTGGCGTTTGCCAAATAGTCAATGTATTGCAACTCGGGACCCTCTGATTTGTCATACCTACAATTAAATTGTACACAATTAAATTATTTATGCGTTTGCTTTCAATTCTTACCCAGCAACAAACATGTTCACCTGATATGGTGTACGACTTCTCAAGTAGTCTGCAAGATTTTTGCGTGTAAAATGAGCGGCTGCCTTTGGTGAAAGGTCATAGCCATTTCGCATCTTATACAAAGCAATATTTTTTGCGATAAATTCCGTAAATTGAACGGTATCTCCCGCCTCACCAATTGCAGCTATCATTACCTTGTCCGAGATTTTGTGAATTTTTGGTTGGTCTAATAAAAAGCAATGTATTAATAAAGTTCCTTTGTAAGCTTATATGAATTTAAGTTTACCATCTTTCATCACAATCACAGAACGAGCATGTGTTGTATCGGCAGCGACCATAACAAAGTCAGGTCCTCTTATTCCAAGTATAGTCTCCATAACTCAAAAATTGATATCGGTGAAAAACTATTTCAAAATTTGCAAAATCAGAAAACAACCTAGTTGCCGCAAGTGGAGAATGACAAATCAAGAAATCTTTGTCGGCCTAAATGTTTTGTAGCCGTTTTGAGTGAAGCTGGCTGTGATTAAAATTTGCTGGTAAGGTAGTAATAGTACTTCATAGCCGCTGTAATCTAAAATTTGAGAATATTTCATTGATTTACAGCAGAAATCAATAAGATCCCTGATTTACAGGCTTGGTTTCGAATACCAGAACAAACCGTTTTTATTTTCGTAATATAAGTTGTGAAGCTTATTTTTTACGAAATAATAATAATAATGCAGACATATTAAACGTAAAGCTATCATATATAACAAAAATTTGTGTAAATGACATTTTTAAATTTTGTTGTAACTTCAATAGCAATAAAACAAACGTTGTGTCCATGTAACAAAACTTATTGATTACATGCTAACGAATCTTATAAACACATAGGCTACAGTTACACTGTTTTGTTTATAAGATTTGCTTCCAGACCATGATCGGCTGAGACGTAAATGAATTATAATTATACATATATAAAACCTTTGAATGCAAATAAGATGTCATGCAACATTCTATCATGTCCTCAAGATGTCGATAAGGTGGTTAAGGCAAAAACAAACACGCCAATCTTGGTGCTTGACAATTGCTGTCATTACTGTGAAATTAATTTCGTTTAATCCGGCGTAAACAGTCCAGAAGGAAAAATATTATCATAAAATTATTCCTAAGCATTATATCCACTAAATTGAAAAAACAATGGCTTCTGCAGTACATTGTCAACTATGGATGGGAAGTGTAAGTAATAAAATAAATAAGGTGCAGTCTGCTTCTTATAACATTTTCATATTTAGTTGGAATCGTATATGACGGAAAACTTTATAATAGCGGCGTTTCGTAAAATGGGAGAAGATCCCACAACGGTAAGACTTATGAGGAATAAATACACGGGTGAACCGGCAGGATACTGCTTCGTCAATTTTGCAACGGACGATCTAGCCATGGACGCAATGCACAAACTGAATGGGAAACCCATACCCGGAACGAATCCAATTGTGCGATTTAGGTTAAACTCTGCGAGTAACTCGTATAAAATGCCTGGAAATGATCGTGAATTTAGTGTCTGGGTAGGAGATCTTAGCTCTGACGTTGATGATTATTCCTTGTACAAAGTTTTTTCATCGAAATACACTTCAATAAAAACTGCTAAGGTGATTCTAGACAGCTCTGGATTCTCAAAGGGATACGGATTCGTACGCTTTGGTATTGAAGATGAACAGAAATCTGCGCTGTATGAGATGAACGGATACATTGGTCTCGGTTGTAAACCACTGAAAATTTGCAATGCTGTACCAAAACCAAAATCTGATGCCGCAACTACAGAATATATGACAGGCTATAGCACAACAACATCAACCACAACCCCAGCTACATCTGCCACAAATTATTCGCAGTATTATGATCCTTCAACTTATTGGCAAGGGTATAACGCTTGGCAGGGATACTATGATCAGCAGAGTACATCAACAACGGATGCTACAGCGTATTACCAGCAAGCCATGCAACACCAGCCTCATGCTGACCCACAAACTTTGGCTCAACATGCTGAGGCGTGGAGTGCCCAAAGAAATAGCGTCAACTATGAACAGCAACACGTGCAACACCATCAGGAGCATGATGATGACTTGGCGCTGGTGGATCATAAGTTCACCTTGGATGTGGACAAAATGAACCGAGAATCAATTGATAATGATAGGAATTTGTATGATGCTCTGGAGAGTTCAAAGTGGCTACCAATTGAACAGTTGGAGGTTTTCTAATGAAACAATTTGTTTAGTATATGAAATAAAAGCAATTAAGAAAATTCGGATTGTTTTTAATAAAGCAGCAAATAACACGGTCGGTTCGAAAGCAAAAGTCGTTTAGATTAGATTTTGTGTCTTGCCACATACACCTATATTCTTAAAGCAGCAAGATCTAATACAAAACTAGAAACACAAAAAGTACGCTCTTCAATAGGAAAAGTATTTTTATTCATATCCTCATCAAAAGATACACTTAGAGAATAAATAAAAAAACATTCTAAATAAATTTACTTATCATACCGCTTGGACATAACCTTTCCTAGATACGAAATAAAGTGACGAATTTATTTATCAAAAGATACGACTCATAAATGGAAAAATGTAAGATTCCTGTAAAATTTTAAGCGTTCATCGTTTTCAAAAAGTCGCTTAATATACACTTCTCTGCCGTCGTGCGCGTTAGAAAATGCAAAATAGGATTCAACCGGAAAAAATAAAAAAGAAGTAAATGAACATCAGTAAAATATGTTTCCCATTATTGAAAGTTTTTCTTCTTTCTGCTGTGTGTGCATTTGTCTTCAACCAATGAATTTTAAACTTGTAAAAAATGAAACTAGCATACGTATAGTATATACAAAATTAGCGCTTGTGTGCATTGGCAATCTTGTCTATTTGGATTTCTTGGAGTCCTTCTTTTTGCTGTCCTTGAGTTCCTTCTTCTCTTTTTCCTTTTCCTCTGGGTGATCTTCATAGCTGCGGATTTAATTGATAATGTGAATGAGACGGTAAAATCCTGTCGTTTTCAAAGCAAACTTACGCAAACAGAGTCTTAATTTCTCCCCTTATAAGTGCAACCAAGAGAGGGGTGCCCATGCAGGCGGGCACCAGGTACAGCAGTGCTGGTTGTGCGTGTTTGAACACATGCATAACGAAGATGGTGGCCATCAGTCCCATGAAGTAGGCCGTCAACGTGGAGTAGAAGTAAATGCGACTCTTCCTCTTCAAGCTGTGATCGAAGCGAAGCAGCAATGCAATAAAGATTCCAGGAATGACAATATCTCCAAGACCCAACATGGCAAAATTTGATGCATTCAAGCCGTTTGTAATTAGGTCCTGAGGGAAGACTAGCTTGATGGGTGCCTCGAAACTTTTGGCAACTGTGACCATGACATTTGTTCCAAACACCCAGAAGATATCGTAGAAGAACAATCCACTTAAGAGAATGCACCCAGTCACAATGTTGTTCAAGTGGAGCAACTCAACCCCATTTACAGCAAATGCCAAACCAAACAGATTATTGGCAATCCAGTGCTTCTTAAGGAGGTACCACACACCAATCACCGAGGATATAAGCAAGCAAACAATGTCATGGGTGGAAAACTTGTAATTAATGATGTCTTCCTTTTGCTTGCCCTCTCCCCGTGTGAAGAGGATATGGAATGGAATTTTTGGTATAGCTGTTGGGATCAATGAACCTACAATCGGGCTGAGAAGATGGGCTAAGGCTACCACTCCAAGGAAGAAGAAATATCCAGTAATCAGAAGATTAATGTCATCCTTTGAGAAGATTTTAAAGAACATGTACAAGCCGAAGAGTGTGCAAGACGCAATGATTGGGAAAAACATTGCATCTTTGTTGGACATTGTGTCAGCTTTCTCCCCTGATTCCTGCAAAAGAAATAACATGTTTACTCTAATTAAAAAACGTCAAGCCTGAAGGAAACTTCTTATCACAATGTCCAATGAAACATGGCGCCTTGAAATAGGAAACTGTTTCACTTGATTACGTGTTCCAATGACTTGTCATGTGTTAACATACTCTTAAATGTAATTGTGTTTATCACACAAAATCAGATATTTCATTCAATCCGGAAACAGTTTCTTATGCAGCTCACGACAAGTAATCCCCACTAGGGGATTCCCCATTGATTTGCATACGTTTTAAAACTTACTTTTTTCATTTTATGATGTTTTACAGATCGAATTGATCCGAATACTATTGGTAGCATAGCCATTATAACCAGACTTCCATAAGCAACAGCCATGCCCTCCGGAGTCGATGGTGTTTTTGCATTTGTAATGGTTTCTGTAGCATTTTCAACCGCTTCTTTAATATTTTCAACAACTTCTTCCACTTTTTCCGACATAACAAATTAATTTACTTTTCACTTAACACAAGAGTAAAGTTATTTTCTTATGACTAATTAGGCTTATTCTACAATTTGCAAGTGGGTATCAACAGAAATTGACACGCACTCAAAATTGTTACGCTGAAAGTGAACCGAAATTCGTGTTTGTCAAAGCTGTCCTCTTTCAGGTGGAAACGTTGGTAGCGGTGCGCAGTAGTACGTGTCAAATAATTTACGGTATAAGTGAAAGAGGTTTAATTTTACGACATTTTCAAAAAGATCGGTAACGTAGTGTCGAGAAATTATCTTATTGTAGGTCTTTTCCAATTACTCTGAATTGCTACGAATACCTCCGAATTTCTTCGAGGAATATTTGCTGATTTTTTCGTAGAAGAGAGAGCTCATGAGAGAGTAAAATGTTACCCCTGCCTACGAATTTCTGCTGAAGAAAAATCTGTGTTCAGCAAAAAGCTGTCAAAGTGAAAATAGAAAAACCTCTGACATTTCATATATCTGAAAGCTATTTACGAATTTCTACGAAGAAACGTTTCACAATTTTCGGTAGAGTTACTCTCTGCAAGAGAGATATTTACTCAAACCACGAAATGTACTGTACACAAATGAATTGGAACAGACCTAATATAAAACTGTTTTAGCTATTTTTTACAATTAGTGTTTCCCATGTCATTTCATTTTTACTCGCAATAATATCATACAATCATTTCTAACAGGCTTTTATATTATGCATTAAGACTATACAACAACTTACGAAAATTTCAAATACACTGAACCCAAAATTAAAATTTTCCCATCATCACTGGGGCAAACTTTTATGGCCATAACACAAATATCAACCCTGGAAGTCTACTATTGAACACACCCCAAATATCCGTCAGCAAATACAGGGAGAACAAGAAAACCAAAATGCGACCACTTGACAATTTTTGACAGTTCTTGTACGACATTTTCTCCCGATTTCTTCTGATAAAGTGAAGTTGCTATAAGGAGTGAGTAAAAGACGGGATTGTTATGCAGTTTTAATAAAATAATCCACTAGATAAATAATGGCATTCAAAAAAGACATTAAAATTTTAGTTAAACCCTATTACTGGGTTAATATCTTATTAAGTTTCTCATATCTGATAGGCAAACGAATGCCATTTGTGTGTAATTATCTATTTAAACACAAGGAGGAGACTTGTGAATTGGACAGCCGTGAGACTGAAATTCTATTCTTTCTGTTAATTGTTATAATGATACGTTCGCGCAAGACTGGAAGTGTAACAATGATTAATTACTTAACCTCATCATTCATATACACAAAAGTAGCTAATTTGATCTTGTGGGCGTACGGCGACTTCCGCTATGGTATTGTGTTCTTATTAGTATTCATTCTGGTCGGTCTCGTTTGTCCCGAGCCCACGTACAAAGGACCCGAACATGTTACCTACTTCCGTAGTGTACAAGCGTTTGAAGAGGAACTGGCCAGAGATAAACGGATCGTCTGGGTGGTTTGTTTCTACACCGTTTGGAAGCCAACCTGTGTTAATTTCGCCACTATATTCTCTGAGCTTTCAGCTGAATATCATTTGGATAATTTGAAATTTGGGAAAATCGATGTTGGACGATTCCCGGACGTTGCGAAAAAGTTTCACATATCCGACAGTAGTTTCTCAAGACAATTGCCCACGGTGATTTTGTTCAAGAACGGAAAAGAAGCTGATCGTCGCCCGACTGTTGACTCTAGTGGAAAGTTGCAGAAGTTCTTCTTTTCCGGTGATAACGTTAGAGCTGCCCTAGGATTAAACGATGTCTACAAGCATTGCGTTGAGAATCCAATTAAACCACCCAAATCAATCGAGAAAAAAACGAACTAAGTATATGAAGTTGTAAACTTGTCCGTTTCGGATGTATAGATTTAAGAGAGTTCTGTTAGTTTCAATTAATGCCATTTAGCGGTGTGACTTCCACTAAGACCAGTATAGCCATGTTAGTCAACGCAATTATCTAGTTTGCATTTAGAAATTTTATTTAAATATTTGTTTTGTCTTTCTATTTTGACACGAAATGTTTTGTTGTTTTTCTGATTGTTTATTTATTTTTAAATGATAATAAATTTGAACTGTAGTCAAAAAAAGATAAAATTGTTTTAACTCTGGTATAGACCTTAGTCCTATACTCACTTTTTAGGATACTGCCATATTATTTATTTATTTTATTGTATGCGCCAAAATTAGCTTCATTTCTTATCCATCTTCCATGAAGTTTTATATTTCAGACTGGCCAAGTTTCAAATAGTTATTCACCCCTATCATTGAATCCGCCGGATCGACCGCGGTGGGAGAATGTCAATATTTCCGCGATTTACTATCATTGAAAACGCAAGTGAATAAAAGTCGGTAAAAAAAGTGCAAAAAAATAGCTAGGCATGATTACTGATCTTCCGAAACAAAGCAAGTAATGCCTGTTAACATGTTACATCAATGGGAATCAATCACACATCCACTGAAGCATTCTCAATGCTAGAATTCGAATTGAAAAGCGACGGTTGCTAGTTATCCTTAGCAAGTTATAAAAAAGCCAGTAAATGTGCGATCTGGACATCGTGACACTGAGGCTTTATTTCACACAATTACGTAAAATTTGCAACAGTATAAAAGGAAGTCCAACTCAAGTCTTATCTCCTGCACTTAATCAGAATGTATTTCTCTTCGAAAATTCAAATACCATCGCGAGAAAAAAATGACCTCTCGCTGTGTGTCCCATTGTTATAGTCGCCGAAAAAACAAATAAAAACGCAAAATATTATGTTAAATTATCGCTCTACTCTTTATTAAAACTAAGTTTAATGTTCTTACGAAATTTGCAAAGAGAAACCGACGAATGAAAGATTGGACACAGAAAAATGTCAGTAAAGGAACCTGAAAGAGAAGAAAGAAGTTTTATTAGATTGATGTTAGATGGATATCGCGGTATAGAAATAAATGCATATGTTATCAGATTAATTAGGTTTAGAAAGATCAGTTTTCAGCAATTGTGTTTATGAAGACCGTCATGATTTTTTCATCATATAGATCAAATTAAGCTTTCGATCGGTTTAACACTCACCTCTCAATACACAAACATTTCCATTCGTCAAAAAACACGCGTCACTGTAAATAAGTAACCAAATAAAATTCACAAATAAAATAAATTTAGTTTTCATCTTACCTCCAGTAACACAATCCCAACGAAAACCTAGAATTGTTTGAACACCCTTTTTAACATAAAATAAAAAAATTATTAGTTGTCCTTTTTTTCAAATTTTATTTCATAAAATGATTCTTATTTTAGAACTTCTTAAAGCTCTTCTTGGCACCCTGTCCCTTTGAGCACTTCAATACGTTGAAACGCACAGTCTTAGACAGTGGTCGGCATTCACCAATTGTCACGATGTCACCAGCTTCAACGTCCCTGAAAAGACAAAATGATTCGATCACTAATTGTAGGCATTTAATGTCGGTCATGGGACAGGAAACCACTGTATTTTGTTCAGAATTATTTGTTTAGTTGATGATATTATCAGCAATTGTGTTTATGAAGACCGTCATGATTTTTTCATCACATTTACATTATGTATGAATGCATTGGATAAAAGTCTGAAATTCTTACCTAAAGGCGGGAGAACAGTGCACACTCATGTTTCTGTGTCGCTTTTCGAAACGACTGTATTTCCTAACGAAATGCAAATAATCCCTACGGATGACGATGGTCCTCTGCATTTTGTATTTTCGGACAACCCCAGTCAGGATACGGCCTCGAATCCTAACGTTGCCTGTGAAGGGGCACTTCTTGTCAATGTAGGTTCCATCAATGGCCTATTATCAGAAAAAAAAAAATATCATGTCACCGATTAAATAATAACCACTCAGTTGATTGTTAAATATGACACATAACGTCAGCAGCAAGATGCAAGGCTTGTGGTAAATGCAAACAAAAACTTACCTCACGAGGAGTCTTAAAACCCAAACCGATTTCTCGGCTGCGACGGAGAGTCTTCTTTTTAGCCAAGCCAGGCTTGTTTTTGCGGTTTAGGTTAATACCAAACTGTTTTTGGAAAGCTTTCTCGTTCTGTTACATCGAGTTTTTTTTTGGGTGTTTGGTTAGTGGGTATTAATAGGTTGTGGTAGCATTCATATGTGGCACATACGCAGGAAAACAATTTTTCGGGGAGAGCAAAAACCATGCAAAGAAAAACACAAAAACTTATTAGTCTCGTTCGCACTGCTTTTACCTCAGCAGGAGTTTTAAATCCCAGCCCAACAGTTCTGTAGAAACGCAATTTGCGCTTACTAGCGATGGACTTCTTTCGCACGACAGGAATCGTGAATTGCTTTCTAAACGAACGCTCAGTTTGCTGAGTATGAGAAAAGTATAATTTTTTAATTGGTACAACACGATATTAAAAACTTATTTTGCAATATCACAAAGTTGCCTTCACTTAGGAATTGGAATTACAATTTCTGTTCAATACCGCGTGTGCAACTGTCAAAGTTTACTTTTTCGCTTCTCTCTCGAATTCATTACGAAATGTACACGATTTTTATACCGATCGAACGGAAATTGTTTGAAGATGGTTTAGAGATGAAATTACTTTCAAGAAACAACTTTCTAAAAAGATATTAATGAATTTTAATGCATAGAATCGCGGCTTACCTGGTCAGCCATATTGATGAAAAAGAAAAGAAAGAGAACATGAGAAGGAAGTTGAAGCAATAAGCTTGGAAATTCGGAACGATGAAATATTGTCGAACTGAAGTTGGAACTGGTTGATAATTGGAACTGGAACATGTGCATTCAGCACGTCATAGAGAATACATAGTTTTAAACGATTTTTATGTAAAATAGATTCCTTTGATTTGTTTGACGTCGTAGAAGGAAATCAAAAATAAGATATAAAGTTCATTTATCAAAAAAAGAAATATTTCATGACAAATCAATCGACATGTAGCATTGTGGTGAAAACATTTCGTTTATAAGGCTCCTTTGGATACTCTCATTTCTTGTAAGGATCGTGTAAGACGACGAAAACAGCATTAACAGTCAGATCTGTCACGAATGGTGAAAACTTAATACAAATATTTGGAAAATGGAAGCACAATCTGAGGTGAGCCTTTAGGATGCAGACAAACCAATCGCATGATTTCTAAATATCCTTGGTGTGTGTGTTATTTATATAATTCATCACCAATACCTTATTCAATTAGCTTTGTTGTTGAGCATTACTTACCACAAGGCAAAATGATTTTGTTTTTCACAAAATGATTTATCAATTCAATAAATTCGCTCTTTACATTAGGTGCATGTTTAATGAATCGCCTTGAATGCGTTATTATATTTTTAGTTGATACTGCTGCCAGCTATTTTTGAAGACAAGAACCTTCAGTCTCCCTCACATCACAGCTGATTGTGACATTTCCTTTTCCAATCAAAATACATGGTTAGCTAATCGCAAGAACTACCTTAGTTGAATTTTTAAAGAAATAAATATAACAAATACCAATGGTGTCTCAAAGTGAAACAAAGTCAAGTGAAATTAGTGAAGCCACTGTGTCTCCAGAAGACTGTGAAAAATCGGAGACAACTAAAGATAGCAAAGCATGGGGGTATGATTTGTACCCAGAACGCAAAGGAGAGACTTTCAAACCAAAATGGTCCAGAATTCTGATGGGTCTTGAAGGAACAGAAGGAATTGATAAGATAAAATGTGAACGCAATGTATACTGGTGTGTCAAAAATAGTCCATTGGTGAAGTTAATGATGGGAGCACTTCGTTCATCCGGCTGTCCCATTGACATTCGTCGTCATATATCGTGTGAAGTATGTGATCCAAGTGTAACAGGAGGATACGACCCGGTTACGAATCAGATAGTCGTGTGCCAAAACATGGCTCGCAAAGAGGGTATGGTGCAAGGTGTCCTTACACACGAAATGATTCACATGTTTGATTACTGCAATAATGAGTTGGATTTTAAGAACGTTGATCATTTGGCCTGCACTGAAGTTCGAGCGGCGAATTTAGCTCATTGTTCATTTTTAAGTGCCTGGGCTCAGGGTGATGCGTCTCCATTTAAAATTAAACAAGCTCACATGGTGAGGATTTTGAGAATGAAACATTAAGTGCGATTGTAAGAAATATTCTTTTAACAGGACTGTGTTAAGTCGAAGGCGTTGGCATCGGTGCTGGCGGTACGCAATATCAGTAGAGAAGATGCAATAGAGGCTGTCGAGCGTGTGTTCCCTAAGTGTTACGCAGATTTGGAGCCCATTGGTCGAAGGATCCGTAGAAATTCGACGGACCAGCAGAGGGCGTACATGGAGGGTCCAATGTATGGATATGATGTTTATTAAATTAAGACGACTCTTAAATGGTTTTTAAAAAAAATGTATAGTTTTTCTTTAAAGTGGCATTCTGTTGCAAAGTCGTGGTTTGATGCTTCTAGGAAGCCTTTCCGAAATCCTAGATCGTATACAAAAACTTTACCATGTTTTTTTTCTTTTTAATAAAAATATAGGTAAACGAATGAATAAAATACATATACACTAACATAAGAAAACACTGTCAACTCATACTTGCTCCCTCTCTCTCCTCTATCACACCTGCCTACGATTTACCATTCACTTTGAGTGAGGAGCTATTTTCTGTTGGGGCATGTCCGAGTTCTTGAAGCATTGCTATGAGACTTCGATTTTGCTTCAGAATCGCCACGACATCCATTTGTTGTTCTTGGATAAACTAAAAACAAAGGCCAACCTGAAACCCGTCATCAACAACAGCAACATAACAAATCTTGCGTTACCCTCATGATATTCTTCTGTTTGGTCTTTGACAGTTGATTGACATGATCGTTCTCCTTGTCGTCCTTCTGCTGGGATTTAAGGTTGCATTTGATTTCGTTCAGACCGGCACGTATCGAATGCAATTTCTTGTCACAGTCGCGTACGTCTTTTTCCAGTATTTGTGATTTCAAATACACTGTTTGTGCCAATTTGTACCAATCAGCGAGGCTTTCAGCCATATGTGCCACGGAGGGTTTCACATCATCCAGAAGTAGCGACTTTATGCGTTTTCCATTGCGATCAACCTTAAAAGTAAATTCCATGAAAGAAAACTGTACGTGGGATTTCTTTAATTATGATTACTTTAATTTTCTCCAGTGCATGGAACTGTTCGTCATTGTAAGTTAATGTCCGGGTGGCTCTGTCTCGAAGCAAATGCTGCCACGAATCTCTCAGTCGATCTATCAAGTACTTCGCCTTTGCACTTGAACGTGCTTTGCATGCGCATATTTTACCGTGCATTGATGAACGCCATTCTTCACTAGAGAATTCAACAAATTATATATTGAGTGTGAAATCTCTATTTCTCGTTGGTACCTTAAAGTGTCGTCTTCGACGAAATGTTTGTAAAGCTGTGATATAACATCTGCAGCTCGGTCAAAACTGGCCTTCACTTCCTCCAAAGAGTTTGCATCCTCTTCGGGTTTGCTCTGCGAATAAAATTATTAACAAGTCGTCGACTATGACTCTGGAAACTTACACCTTTATTTACATGTGCCACAACTTCCGCATACTCAATTACCGTTGAGAGTAAGACCTCGAAGCTTTTTGTTTTTCTAGAAGAAACAACTTTTATACGATGATGGATAGCGAATTTCATATGACTTACTTTTGAAGCAGTTTCATTGTGGTTGTAAGCGTTTCAATGAACTGCTGCACACCCTTTTTAATCAAGATATCAATGCTGGTCAAATTTTCAATTCTTCTTTTGCACTCGTGACCCACGCTGCATGCAGCCTGACAACACGGAAAATAAATTATGCAGAAAAGAGACTATCAACGAATCTAACATACCTTTGCTAAACTGGCATCATTTTCTACAGAAACGTTACTTGGAAATATTGGAAACTTTGGTAAGTCCAGTTGGGTTGGTAATTGAACATTATTGTCCTCGTTGCTGTACAGGAAAATCGGGTTTTCACGCTCGGTTTGTGGAAAGGCACTAGCTGAAATGGAAATAAAATTAAAAATGAAAATAAGAAAATTTAATTTATTGTACCGTGTAATGTCCCAATCCTTGATTCCAGGTGTTCATTACAAAAGAGCAAAATTTGCTTTTCACACGGAACCTCAGTCTGAATAAAAACATGCTCTTTAAGCTCTTCGATCTGGTCCTCGGGTTCGAGAAAGACTTCAATACTGGTAGTTCGATTGATGAAGAAAACATGGAAGACTTTTTTTCTAAGAATCAATGTAACCTGTTGGAAAAATGTGTCAAAAGACCAGGTTTTTGTTCGATCTTCTTCCAGAAGACCAGCTAAAAGTGGCGTGACCAAAGTTTTAAGTCCAGCAGTAAGGTGGCAATGAGGTGGCAGCGTTGTGGACCACTCAATTGGGCCGTTTTCTGAAAGCTGTGTGCCAGATATTACGCCCGATGCTTTGCGTGTTGTAATTTGGTGCATTGTCTCACGGTTTTTCCGACCTCCGTAGGGCCGGAACGGTAGATTTCCCGTAGCAACATGATACAGTGTGACGCCAATAGACCACAGATCAACATTCGCTGTAAATGACCGATTCACTGACCTCCGGAGTACTGCTCGTTCATATAAATCCGGATGCAGGTATTCCTCTGTTCCATATAATGATGCAAATGGTTGATTTTCTTCAAGTTCTCTGGCAGCACCGAAATCCGTAAGTTTGTATATGGTCTGGCCATCTTCTGAGATAAATTTCATTATATTTCCGGGCTTAAGGTCTCGATGCACAAGGTTATTATCGCGAAGGTGCTTCATGCCAGCGCATAAATGCTCAAGCACTAAAAGAAATTCCTTCTCCGGTAAACCGTATGTATTCTCTGGGTCATCTAGAATATTAAACAAGCTCCCTCCGGTGCACAGTTCCATCACAATCACTTTGCCACGTCCCTCTTGATCGTCTTCAATAGCCAGTAGTTTAACGATGTTTTCATGATTTACTTTTTTAAGTACTTCAAACTCTCGCATTTGCACTTCTTGTGGGCGCATATGACTGTATGGGTTAAATGTCTTTACCGCCACTGAATCGCCAGTGTTTTTATTTACACCCTGAAAAAGGCCATAATAATTTCAAACACTAATCAAAAGTTTACTAGTAACTAGTTTGGGATTTTCAAACACTTCACACTGATAAGAATAGTAGAGTACAAATAAACACGAATGACTAAGACATTTTTGAAGCTTAGAATGTGGGATTCTTACCTGAAATACAGATCCGGTGGCACCTTTTCCCAATACACTTGTAGTACACCAAACATAATTTAGTGATCCTCGCAAAAACGACATGCTGATAAGTAATAAATTAGCTAATTAGAATTTTAAATAAAAATTTCTAATTTATTTCACAACTCCCAGTATTAATGTGCCCCGGAACAACTTTCACTTTTAATTAAAAAGACTTTATATGCCGATTCTTTGATATTGTCTTTTAAATTGAACGTAAAATATTTTTTTCTTAATTTTTCTTCACATAGTTGGCTTGATAATGTTTAAAAAAAATGTTAATCCCCTGCTAAATATTTTGGATAGGAGGACAACGTAAACTTTGTTTCTAACTTATGTCAATTATGACAGATTTTCGATGGTACAGTACGAATAAAAATGTTGCTGATATACAAAATGAATTGAGAATATTGAAATCGGATAATGCTACTATAACACTAACAATATAAAAAACGAATAAATCCAATATTGTTTTAGTTTTTACCTAGTATACATCTAAACAAAAATGCATATCTAACAATACCATTAACATTTATTTTCAATATAGTATTTTATATTTTATATTTTTTATCCGGATAAAATTCAGGGCATTCATTTCTAGCAAGTCGACTATTCGTTACTTTATAGTCGGATTCACTTGTAAGATCATCGTTAAAAGTGTCGTAGAACCTCTGTCTCTGCTCTTCAGTACAGAAAGGTGGCATTTGTTGTCCTTCCGGATTACATTTAAATAGATAGTCTGCTAAGAAGTCAACTGGATCATCGGGCTTTAGCTCAGCGATTTTCAAAATTCCCTCAGTAAGCGTTGGCAGTACATATTTATCAAGATATTGACGCAATGGTAATGTTTTTACTTCACGCATCTCCTCTTCATGTTTTCGAAGTTCTTCATACTTAGCACTCTATTGACATTTTATATATTTTATTGTGTAATTTAAACTACTACTACCATTGATGAACTCACCCAATCCAAAATTTTGCGTTCACGTTCAAGTTTAAGCGTTTGAATAAATTCTTCTTTCTTGCGACGTTGCTCCTCTTCTTCTCGCCGTCTGGCCTCTGCCGCAAGGTCATTTAGTACCTTTTGCTGCCTTTTAGTTAGTGGGTATGTAAACGGATGTCCAATCTTGGCTCTTAAAATTTGGAGAGTATCGGCAGCAACCGTGTTGCTATCGACGGAGACGTGTATTGGGATCAAATCATTGTCATAAAATAAGTCAGTCAAACAAAGAGATTCATCATTTCTTTCTCGATATGCATCCAATCGGGGCAGCATTTGATGTCGGAGGCATCTACGCATAATCGATTCCGTTTCAGTAAAACCCATTGCACGATTGCATAATACCTCATCTGTTGCATCAAAAATAATAACGTGGGTTGGTTTCAAAGAATGAGACATTTCAGATTGTGCAGATTCATTCATTTTTCTTGTATTGAAAAATATTTCATTCGCTTCCTCATATTTGAAGGGGAATCCATCAATAACGTACCCTTGGCTTTTATCGTAATGTTTTGTAGAAATCAAAGCAATTAAACAGCTAACATGAAATATGTGTTAGATCTTCTGTTCTCTACATACATGTATGATTATAAACAAGTTACGCCATCTTTTACGTCGCTTCTTAGTCGTATTCCAAATAATAAAAAAAATGATGTAAAAAAACGTACATTAACACACAAAGTCATAGGTCAATTTTAATGTCTAAAAACTAACATAAAAGATGGCGTACTCTGTAATCGTACTTGGATACTTGTTCAAAGTCCTGATCTTCAAATGTCTTGTGTGATGCAACGTACACCTTATGTCCAAATAGCTCTTTGGACCATTTTTCCATGGCATCCTTCAAATGTAAAATAATTTGTCCATCTTCTTCGTCAAACTTTTGCAACGGCCCTTCAGCAATCGACGCATTCTGATCATTTTGGGACTCTTGCTCTAGACATTCCAGCTCCTTCACAAAATTTGTACAATCACTTATTTTGTCCTCCTGCGCCATGATAAATTAAAATCAGAACGAAATATATGGTTTCGAACGCTTACCAAATACTTTATGTATTCATAAATAATTTCTCTTATGTCAACGTAGAGCAAATAATAATATTCTGTGAGTTTGTGCGCCATTTCTGTTTTTCCCACTAACGGTGGGCCATCAATTACAATTTTGAGTGGATGAAGATTTCTAGCATCACGAAACTCTTGTGCAAGCTCATCCCAGAAACTGTCTGTCAGTTCACTAAATGGAAAGTTTTTTAGGTACGTAGGTGCCATTTTGATATCCAGTGCCAGAGAATCGATGACGATTTGCTTTTAGAAACAAATTAGACATTAAACATTTATTTTTATAAAATATTTTCTACCGGAAATAGGTCCTTCTCCATGGCAAGCATCTCGACTTCGCGCACAAATCGTACCTTGCTACAATCACCGTTAAAAGCCTTGCACATGTTGTAGGTGAAGGTTTTGAGTGATATTATCTGGGGTTGCACTGCAAATATGTACCGATGTTTAGCTTCTGGAAAATCATCAATAATCTGCTTTATTATCCTGCAAATAATATTTTCTCTGATTTGGTGAAAACAAAAATATATTATGACCCACTTAGCGTAATCCTGTACGTAAATCATTGGAATTTTTTGCGAGCCTGGCAAAAGGACGGGCACAGTTTTATTATAAAATCCTAGCTTAAATATATAGTGAAACACTTCGTTCTCGCCACCATAGATAACTCCAGGACACACTACCAGAGTTCTGATGAAATGTTTGCATTTCTTTTGCATCCAAATGATATCACGTTCCAGGAGCTTGTGCCTGCAATATGCACTGTGCGTTTTACGTCGTCTATAATCATCTTCATATAGAAAATTTTCATTGGGTTCTCCATCTTCCTCTTCACCCAGAACGTTTTTCGTCAATGCCCACGTCATGGGTGTTGAAATAAGGATAATGTATTTCTTTTTTTCTGGAGGCTTATCTGATTTGCTTTGTTCGACGGCAGTCCACTCTTCTAAAGCCGCCATTACCTGCCGCATGTGAGTACAAACGTCTTCGAAGTTAGGAGAAGCAGCATTGAAAATCATAACATCAGATTCAATTATTCTTTGAATGAAGTTATCCGTTGTTGGATTAATTACATTTAGCGGGTGACGGCTGTGCATTATTTTGCACATGTGTTCCTGCTGGTCTACAGTTCCAAGGATTTCGTAAGTGAAGGAGTTTCGAACTAAATTTTCTTCCATTATAAACTTCCGGATCGCATTGATTTCGAAAGTGTCCAAATGATGCATAAAGATTCTTTTGATTTCATTGGTGGCGGCTGCCATTTTAACGTATTTCTTCTCCTTTTTGATTGTGTTTGAAAATTTTAAAGTTTTCAATTAAATGCAAAATTCAAAGCTTTAGAGACTGCCATATGACAATCGCAAGTGTTTTATTTTCATCTTGCTAAGGCTGTCTCTTTGGTGGTCAGTACCAGCTTTCGAAATAAGTTACTGTATGTACAATTCTTTTATCACTTTTCTTACCCTTCAAAAACAATTAATAATAATATTAATAATAATTGTCTAGCTTGCTCATCAACTAATCGTGTTGTGCGCGCTACTGTTCTATCACGAGTAGAAGGGACCTACAGTTTTCTGCCGACTCCAAACGACGAAGTTTGAGAAGCTTTTCTTTGAGTGTTGTCAGAAGCTCGAAAGAGGTGGTGCAAAAAATCGAGGTGTTCAGCTGGGAATCGAACGTGGACCTTCTGCGTGTGAGCGTCGCACTCTACCCACAGCGACGAAAAACAATTACTGCACACAAGTCCCTCTGACTATAGATTGTGTCTTGCAGAAGACTGGAATGCAGGGTATCATGATTTTCTGAGTACAAAAATAAATCAAAACAAACCCCATTATGTGGAGCAAAATCTTCTACCATAAATGTGATGGACATTCTGCGTAACTATTGAATAGCGATATTTTTTCATAAAAACCAGCCCGATCGGTAGTATGAACAACAATGCTCCAGTAAGGAGTGTCTTCTTATCCGAACATCCTAATTCGAGAAGGAGAGGAGAACCAAATCTCTGGTAAAAACAAGTCGGGTTATCACGGACGTAAGTCAGCTTAGTCCTGATGGCTGAAAGCAGCGGGCTCAGGATCATTAACGATGAAAGCAGCATTATCTTAAGTTAGAAACCTCTATGGGTCGATGATCTGTTGTGCATCTAATTGACGTTCAACTTGGTTAGCAGGAACCTACTTTTTCCGATTGGGAACATTTTAAACACATTGAAAATAGGATCCATCCATAAATGCCAAAATGTTTGGCTGTAGAAAAAGACTCCATGAGATCACAAATGTCAAGGACCTTTCACCAAACCAGTCCTTTTATACACTTATATCCATGCTTGTGTTACACTCATACATGTTTACGCATGACTGATTGGAATAAGGGTAGGTACATAAATCAGACGGATTAACTCGGTATCTGAGTCCGATGTTTCTGCTTTCCATCGGAAAACTGCTATGAATTGTTTGTTACATAAATATTTCCGATTAGAAATAAGGAAATCGCTTGACTTACCTGAATTTCCTTATTTACGAGAATGTTCCTCCAATAACAAATAATATATTAGAATGGCGGGAAAATTGAAAGGTTTTCTTTTAGTTGCAGTCATTCTCAAATGGAAGGGAGCACAGATGTTCAAAATAAATTCTATGGGTTAAGGTATGCGTGTATGTACGTACATATACATCTAGTTTTCAGTTATGTGCTGAAAAGAATGAAGTCTCGGTTTCGAGACTTTCATTGACTGGATTTTATTCAAGTTGGAATTTTGTTGCAAAATTTTCATCGAACTTGGATTGAACAGATGGACTTTTATCCAGGAGCATGTTACTTCTGGACGAGACAACAAGTTAAATTAAAATTAAAATTGACGGTTAAGAAAAATCCAACTTAAGAACAGTAAGGCTATGATTTTTGGAGATGTTTCGCCTCAGGCTTAATATACTTGCTAAAAAGTAACTCTTACACATGGCATTTCTAGAAAACCGATTTTTGTAACAGACTATGGAAAGCCTTATAAATTAACATCTGAAGCAATTGTATAGAACAGGTTTTGATAAATTAAGTATTCTTTCTAGTATCATAGATATATGCAATATTTGGAATCGTTTGCAATGGCATAGAAAGTAAATTTGTATACTTTTCGAGAATAAAATATTTTAGTCATAAGTTTTCAAGGCCAAAAGGCTATTTATCTTTTGATTAAAAGAATGTAAATATGTGGCCGAGCACAAATATATAAAATTCAAATTTAAGAACCAACTCCAATCCGGCATTGCGTATTATAAGTTCAAAGTCTAAAATTTTGTGACATACCAATCATGTACAAGTCATATATTGTTTTCTTAGCATTTGTTACTTTTGTTTCCTTGTACTTATGTTTATAACTCTGTTCATGGTTCAATTTTAAGATCAATTTCGCCGGTAGACATTTGTGTACCTGCACAAAATTAAAGGTGGTGCAATAAAAACATAAAATCATCTAAATTCGGATTTTGTTAAATGTAATTCCTCATACACATATTTTATGAATTGTCATTTGGAATACCTGTGTTTTTTTGAACCAAAAAGATTCACCAGAATACGAACAATAAACACATCTTCTGTTGCTCGAATAGATAGAGACAAATATTTATGAGTTAATAAGGATTCCATAGAATTGTAGAGCAGTCATTAACAGTACATACTATTTTATAGATCCGATTCCTTTTTATCTTAGAAATTAAACAATACTTGCAACTTTGTCCAAAAAATAAATGATGGAAAGTAATTCATTTCATTTATAACTTATATCAATGTATTTATCGATTCGACAAGCTTTGAGTGCAAGACGTCAGTCGACATAATATTTGGCTGTGAATTTTTTTGTTGATATTCCTTTTTTGTCTTTTTGAACATAACACGTCTTCGAAGATTTTTCCTTGAAAGACGCTAGAATCAAAGATTTTCAGAACTTTAACAGATAACACTATCTATCAAGGGTTATATGGTAAAGCATTAATTGTGCAATTCAATATACGTCCTCTATATTCAAATAGTGTCTTAGTGTGAAGCAGAACAACTCGTGAACCAATCCCGACGTTCGCACAATTTTCTGTATTTTATTTTGTCGACAAAATGAAATCTATCTATTATTTCTCTGTATGCAAAGAACATCTGTTGTCTAACTCCCATTTATAGCAAGTCCCGTCGTAGTCTTTTCCTTCTCAATAGTTACAATTATCTCAACTTGTGTGCCTTTGCCTCAAAGTTGGCGAATGCGTGGATTATGCACTATAAATGATATTGAATAAAACTACTTGACTCTCCACGCCTTTCTAATTAAAATTTCTTATCAGCATTTTTACAAGCATTTTACAAGTGCATTCAAATAATATTCACCGATGTTTATCACATTGTATTTAAATTACTAAGGCGGTAAGAACAGACTGCTCTAACAAAACTAATTTCCATGCAATGCGACTAAAAATTTAAATTAGCCTTTCCTTACATAACGCCAAATATTTATTATATGCATGTGTGAATTCCTGTGTGTTTGTGAGTTTGTTGGGATTTTCGTAAATAACACCTTTCCCGGTAGCCTTGCATTATTCTATGCCATGCACCCTCCATAGTTATTACATCGAACACTATCACATTCATATAAGTAATCCACATTCAACCCTCCAAAACTGCCCCTTCCTTAATCTAGCACAATGATCTTATTGGTAGGGACACACCGGGCAGTTGGTCTCACTCGGTAACAAAAAAAAATTCCCATACAAGAGACGCATCGATGTACAGCCGCACATCGCAGCCGGTATAGGTGTGGGTTGAAATATCAGCCCACATTTTTACATCAAAAGACCTTGAAATCGTTCTTCTACTATTTTCTCTTGTGTTTGAATGTGTTGGGTTCTGTGATGGCAGAATAAAGCATCAAGCAGGCATCAAAATCCAGTTTTCCGACGTCAGGCCTGCAATTGAATCCTATACCTGAGAGCAATTTGTGTATTTACTTCGTCCTTTTTCTTTGCTTTCTCTGCACAATGCTGGCATGGGACCAACAAAAATGATGAGCATTCTTGTTGTTGTTGGCTTCTCATTCCTTTTCATATGAATTCAATTTGCCAGAAGGGAAGTGCACAAGGGCTCGCGCGCAAAATACCAGTGGTGAGTGTAGTAGGTAGATATCAAACACAAGGGGTAGGTAGGAATTGTGAACATGATCCCAGTCAGACGAAGCGTCAGTTCGAAAAGATCGCTCAGACGGAACGGTTTTAGCTCTAAATAAGTGTACGTGTGAAATTATCGAGGATAATTTTAAAATATTCAGTCCTGCTTGAAATTAAAATAGAAAAACGCATAAATTTCGTATTCGAATTGCAAATATTGAGAAAGTTTATAAAATGGAACAGACTCAAGTAAGTAGAATATTTCAGTGCAGTGAGACCACTTAAAACATTTAAAGAGAAAGAATCTTATAAGAACTTTCTTTTGTTAATATTCTGGTTGTCGTGAAAGCCTTTGATGTGCATTTTGTAAAAAAAAGGAAATGGAAATTAGGTTTTTTGATTAGTCTTTTCAAAACTCTAAAATATGCAAAATTAGAAAAAGAGAAAATCTTTTTATGGACGCCATGAGTAATTTTTATATATTTTTTTTTAAATTTAGCCATTGAAGAAACGTATCATTGAAGTTCCAACTACTGCTACAGAGCAAAAAGAAACTCAAAGAACATCCCGCATTAGACAGTATTGTCAATATGTGCCAGTAGCTGAAGTAAGAGGCCAACCACTCGATACGATTCAACCACAAACTCTACGACATAAACAACAGCCGAGACAATCTGCTTTACAAAAACAACAACAGAGAGACCAGCACATTCAACAACAAAGGGAACAACAAATTCAACAACAAAGGGAGCAGCAACAAACGCAACAAGAAAAGGAGCAACAGAGACAAGCTCCGAGACAACCTCCCACACAAACCCAAACACAACCTCAAAAGCAGCCGCAACCACAAACGCAGAGGCAGTCACTAACCATAAGCCAACATATTCAAAATCAACTCGCAGCACAGCCCCAAACACAACCACAGCCGGTACAGTCGCAAACACAGCAACAACCGCAAACAAAGCCCCAGTCACGACCTCAATCACATCCCCATTCCCGACCCCAAACGCAAGCGCAACCCCAAACACAGTCCCAGCCCCAGCCACAATCCCAATCACGATCCCAGTCCCCATCACAGTTCCAATCGCAGACCCAATCACAACCCCAATCACAACCCCGATCAAAACTCCAACCACAGTCCTCATCGAAGCCCTCTTCACAGTCTCCAGCACAGCCCCAAATGCAATTTAGAACGCCACCTTCGGCTCATCTCCAGGCACAAATTCAAGAACACATTCAAAATATATCTCAGTCCCAAAACCAAGTGCCGCAGACTTCCCAGCAAACAGCAATCGGCACGTTGATTGAAATGCCCAATCGACAGGAGCAACAGCCAATGGAGACTGGCATTCAAATCATTGAGCACATCTACAAGGAACCACCGATGATGCTAAATGCATGGACACAAACAACAATCGAAGATCTGCAGAATGCAGAAAATCTAATCGGCGACTTGAGAACTGCTGTTCTTCTGGCAAAAATCGAGAACCTTCAAGAATCTCTGAAAGAGAGCTACGATTATATAAACGCGAACTTAAACGTCACCATAAGTCCTGTCTCAGAGCAGGAGGAAGAAGATCCGTTGCCAATGTCACCACCACCTGCAGTCAAAACTGAAGTCCAAACATACCGCATACTGTCCCAGGGAAATGACGACAACAACGACATTGAAATTGAGCTCAGCATGGAGCCCGATGACGTAAACGATGAGAATGAAGCACCGACATCACCAAATGTCTACAAAATCCGTACAGCACAATCGGTCGAAGTCCCGAAAGCTGTTAAAAAGCAATCATTGGCAATAGGTTGCGGCGGAAGTCCAAAACCCTTGCCTGAGGGCGAACCCTATGTTGAAATTGGGCCAAACAGGACCAGAGTTGGCGAAGGCGAATTCAAAAAAATTGCTTGGACTTCGGCTTCGATCGCAACCAGAAAGTTGTTAACTATTATATTCGATCGGGAGACTCTAGCCACACATTCAATGACGGGTAAGGCGTCGCCTGCGTTCAAGGATCTAGACAAACCGGTCAAAGGTCGGCTTGATGCTGCCGCTGTAGAGGACATCATTCACATTGTGTCCGACAAATGTGCAGTGTCGGCAAAGGAGGTGCGATCGGCGATCACTACCAAATGCGCTGACGAAAACAAGATGTTAAAATTAAAAGAAATGAAACGCCTGAGTGGAGAGGCAAAGCGTCCAATTCTTGGCGAACTTCGGCCTAGAAACGCACAAGCAAGAAAAAGTAATGACAACTAAATTCGAACGCATACTTTTTCTGTATGATTTCAACTCTAACAAAAGACGAATTAATAAAAAAGAAGAAAATTGTAGACTTAAGGATAAACTTAGCAAAGAGCTCAATTATCGCCTACCTTCGGCCATGGAACGCACAAGAACGAACGCAAACGTCTTCTGAATAATTTAAATTAGAAAGAATGATAAATTAACAGAAAAAAGAAACAAATTGTAGACTTAAGGATTTGTTTTTTGTACATAACTCAGTGAATACAGAATTAAGGTCTAGCAATTTAAAGAAAAAAGAAAACAAACAAAAATAATATAAAAAAATAACAATTTAAACATTGGGTGAGGTTTGACAATTAGGTCCGAAATACGTATCCTGATTTCATGTCAAGTGTCATGTAGTCTGTAAGTTGCAAAGTAGATATATTTCGTAATAATATACAAACATGTACATACTTGTATATAACACTTAAAATGTTTGTTTTTATTTTTCATTATATACATTGAATGCGCTCATCAAGTTCCCAGGGGGATTAGAGTCTAGGTTGGCGCGCCACTATTGACAACTGTTGGTGTTGTGCGCGCACTCTTTTGTCACGTGTAGAAAGGCCCTACAGTTTTGTGCCAACTCCGAACGGCAAAGCTTAAGAAACTTTTTCTTAGACAGTTATTACACTAAAAAGTTGGTGTCGTGAAAAATTCGAGGTGTTCAACCGGGAATCGAACCTGGACCTTCATCGTGTGAGTATATATACCCACTACGCCGCGGCGGCAAGGAATTATCCAATAGTTTGATTAAATCAGCTGGAACTTCTATTTGATGTATACATCTGTATATGTATACATCTGGAGGTGGAACAAGTTCTGAAAACCCTTTATCCCGAAAATCAAAACAAAAAAAAAAATGTCTAAGAAATATTCAGTAAAAGACGTTTCGATCCACTTTAAACCGTATAGCAACCCCAAGTGAAGTGGTGTCCGAAGTTTAAAATTCTTTCCTTTTTGGCACTTCGTTCACACTTCACATCTGGACTGCGGTTCCAAAAACTCGAATTTGGCACAGAATCCTATCTTACAAATTTCAGACAACTGTTTCTAGTTCTAATTGTCTATTGAAAGCTTCTTCATGTTTTGCGGTTTGGAAGAACAAGTTCTCAGAAAGGAAACTCGAGAAAGTGTAGATACAGTTATTGTAGAAGCTGGTGTGTGGTTTTTCGAGAACAAGTGCGTCCCTCAATTATCGATTTGTCGTTAATTTAGGTTTCAATTTACTTAAAGAATTGTCGTTGCATGATTTACTTATGAATCCACCAAAATTTACCGTGCAGTTTTCAAAAAGAAGTACATTTTTTCGCACTTTGACCAGTATGAGAACTTGAATTAATCCATTTGCTTCGTCATACAATTTCAAATGGACATAAAAATAAGATCAAAATAGTTCTGCCACATTTAGCCGTTGTGGATTTATTAATTTTTTTCTTGTATCATTCTGTCGTCATCAACATACATCACACTCTTAACTACTTTCCTCCCCTTTTTAGTCTGGAGTTTCAATTTCTTGCACTGCGGTTCAAATTAAGTTGATACAGTTTCCACTTCAGATGAATCTGGATCATTATTAGAACCTACAACATGAACGATCTTTAATTTTCCACAGCTCACTTCTTACACACTTCTTATTGAGTTTGTACGCATACTTACTTGGTAAGAAAATGTCAATGATAAAATTCAAAATTCCCATCAGAAGATCCCAAAACATGTCGATCATACTTGTACAAAAATCCGACTAGCAAGCTCACGCGCAGACGAATGCGCCGTGTGCTTCAAGCGCGGAAACACTTGATCCATAAAAAGATAATCGTTCGGGTAGAATTTATTTACAATTTCATAGATTTCCTATCAAAGTAATTACATATAAATAGTTTGTTTTTGAAGAGCTTCACCAGTCATCATCGTCATCGTCGTCATCATCAGTATCAAATTCATCGTCATCGTCCTCTTCACTTTCTGTAAGTCAAAAAAAAAAAAGCGATCGATTTTTCATGGGTCAGATCATGGAAAATAAGCATTAACTTACTTTTCTTAAAAAACACATCGGCGAGAAAGGCAAAAGCCATAGACAGAAACTCACAGTCCTCCATAGACAGCGGGTATGATGGGTGTATGAGCGCACTTCCAGTGCCAATGATGAATGCAGAATTTCCATTCGTATCAATCACCCAAAGTTACTTTACCGGACTTATTCAATGAAATAACTCTAATTTAGTTGAAATGATATGCAATGCAAGTTTAATGAACTGCAATGGAACCTATTATATGGGTAAGTATTTTAAATGAATTATGTTTCACTCTATTTGCCGTGAAATGATGTGTTCGATTACGTGGTAGATTATCTCTTGATCAAACAAAGCTCTCGTTGGTTGATTTTGTTTTTCTCGAATCTACTTCCAAGCGCTCGCAAATGGTATTGAGTTAATTCTAAATGTTAAGTTCATGGCATACAGTCGTGTTTATCGGCTTATCCCGATTTATAACTCTTATGGAACGAAATTGTCATTCGCTTGTAGTCGCAAACTTGTTTTTTTTTCTTTCTTTTCAATTAATATAATTTCGTAACTATACTTTAACTTCGCTTATACAACAATTTAGAAATATTTTCGTTAAAAGATCCTAAGGTACATGAACTTCAAAGAATCCATCCATTAACATATCCAATGTTTTCGATAGGCATTTTGGAAATAACCAGAGTCCCCAATTGTTGTATACTTACCATTAAACTCTACCATTCACTTACCTTTCAGTCTCTTCTGAATTTGAGTTAAACAAATTAAGCGCAATTTATTCGACATTTCCCAACTTTTAAACATTTTTACTGGACATTCCAATTTGATCACAAATTCTAAAGTAAAACGAGTTTGTCATGATTGCGAATTGTCCAATTGATGTTTCCTTTTATTTTTTGGGATTAGAGAACAATCCCATTTTGTTTTTCAAAATATTCCCCATTAAGATCTATACACTTTTGCATGCGTTGGAACCAATTGTCGAAGCCCTTTTGCCACTCTGATTGAGGTATCTCCAAAACATGCATTCTGAATGCATCAACCGTTTCTTCAGGTGTCGCAAAACGTTGACATCTCATTTTATTTTTTACGTAGGGGAATAAAAAGATGTCATTCGGTGCCAAGTCAGGACTATACGGCGGATGACGCATCATATCGATGTTTTGAGTGCTCAAAAATGCAGTTGTTTGAGCCGATGTGTGAGAGCTCGCATTGTCGTGGTGAAGAGTGATCCGTTTTCGGCGGTTGGTTTTCCTAATTTCTTGGAAGACAACTGGCAAACAAATGGTTGTGTACCACTGAGAATCGACTGTTCTGCGTTTTTCTAGTGGTACGGTTGCGACATGTCCAGTTTGTCCGAAGAAACAGGCGACCATTTGCTTGGAAGTGCTTCGTGCGCAAGCAACTTTTGTTGGATTTGGCTCAATTTGAAACACCCATACAGTCGACTGCTGTTTACTTTCGGGCTCATAAGCAAAAATCCACGATTCACCACCTGTCACGATGTCATAAAGGTGTTTCGAAGCACCGTGATCGTATTTTTGGAGCAATTCTTTCGACTAATCGATACGAGCCTTTTTTTGAGCGATTGACAAATTGTGTGGGATCCAACGCGAACAAATTTTTTTGACGATCAAATGTTCATGCAATATTGAACGTATGCTTGTCTCACTGATGACTAGGGTTGTCTTAATCTCACGATAGGTCACATGACGATCTTGCAACATCAGTTGGCGCACAGCATCAATGGTTTCCGGAATAACAACTGATTTTGGACGACCTTCACGATATTCGTCTTGGAGTGAACTACGATATCGGTTGAATTCACCATACCAAAAATTGCCAGCTACATCGCCAAAAATTGAATTAGGTTCATCGATGCACTGTTGTTGAGTTAATCCACGTCGAAAGTTGTAAAAAATAATCGCACGAAAATTTTCAAGACTTAATTCCCTTTTTGGCCGAGGTGAATCTTTTAAGTTACTGTAAACAACACAAATAGCGCTGGTATGACAAAACGTTCGGAGTACGTATAATCTCAAAAATTTCGAACTTTATGATAGAGCTGGCAATTGCCAGATTGCAACACTAGGGTTGCCCAATCCCGAAATATAAAAGGCAACCTTCGTATACTAACCATTAAACTCTACCATATCACCTTTTAGTCTCTTCTGAATTTGAGTAAAACAAATTAAGAGTAATTTATTCGACATTTCCCAACTTTTAAACATTTTTACTGGACATTCCAATTTGATCACAAATCCTAAAATAAAACGAGTTTGTCATGATTCCGAATTGTCCAATCAATGTTATACACTCAACTAATTTTGATACCAACAGCGTATCATGGGTTATGGTCTAGAAAATCCTGATTAATACATATTTTTTTCCCGAATTTAACGATTTCTACAGCTCCTAAAAAATATATAGTTTCATTTGAATTTGACTTTCAATGACATAAACAACTTAAATAAGAACTTAACTTAAAAACTCCGTAATCAGTGTTCGTTTTTAATGCTGCAAATGTTACCGACTCGAATTGCTGAGTTTTGAAATTAATCTTGTGTTTAAGACTTATTAGAAAACGACACCTTTTTTATATCTTATAAGAAACCAACCATATTTCAAAAGGTTGATTGGAATTGCTTACGATGTACATATATTGAAATATGAAAAGGCTTAGGGACGATTTTTTCATGTTTTCTAATTCAAGAAGTACTCTTAATATTTTCTTATTGATTACGCCAATATCATACATTTTTGCATGCAGACAGCAAATTCTGGTTGAGGAGGTTTTGAAGATTCAAATTGTTTATCCGAACAGAATTTATCTGCTTAGAATGTATTGACATGATTTTATCAACAATGTACATTGTTGAAGTAGTGTATTGATGTATTGATAACCGATCCGAGGTTGTCAAATCAAACAGCGATTTTTGCGCTTTTGATTTTTGTTTAGTTAAAAGCTTCTGAAAGCGGTACAAATTTGATAACGAAAATAGAAGGGGCAAAAATAGAAAAACTAAACTAACTAACTGTTTACACTGTTTATGCCTTAGGTCAATTTTAATAGATCGTTGTTGCCTAACAACAACTACAACATATCAAGCCAATACTGCTCCTGTTTGTATTTTAATATTTAAACACGAATGTCACTGACATTTTGTTAATATTTTTTCAAACTGGATAAGCGGGTTGGTTTTTGATGCACTGTTATATTATTTTAGAGGGATTTTTTCGGAACGAACTTCGAGAATAGGAATAAATTATTGAGACACCTAATTGAACATAAAAATAAAAACTATATGATAATATATATATAATTTTTGTAGAAGCCTGACTGAGTATTATGCTTTAAAAGATTTAGATTTCAGTACATTTTTACTATTCTTCATTCATTTGGTTCGTTAACAAAAACAACTCAAAACTAGCTAACCAAGAAAATCTACTGATCTTATGGTAATTCTTACTTACTGACTCTCCACGACTGCTCTAAGCTAATGTAGGAAATTTTTGTTTCATGCCTTTCGGCTTCATTCAAAATTTAGTACTTAAACCAATATACATTTTTTAACTTTATCCAAGAGAATTAAAAAAATTAAAAATTAAAATTTGGATTATGCTTTATTCATGGCAACAATATGGACATACACGAATCTATGATGGATAGTAAATAACTAATAACTATTAACTCTTGTGTAGAGATTATGTGTACATGCTGTTAAATGAAATTAACCGTTTCTAGACACTTTATTAAAATTCATAGTTACAATTTTATAAAATATTTCGGAACAGACGCAGCTTGTACAAAGATTTGATACATAATTTATATCTTACAACTGAAAAATTATATTTTACGATTTGGAAACAACATTTTGTAAAATCATTTTTTAACTATTTTGAAGGAAAAACTTTGATTAAAAACCTTCATTAAATATGAAATTGACCATTCCCTTCAAGAATTGCAATGTATTTTTTTATAAATCTGATTTTAATATCTTAGTTTAGCCTGTAAGTCACTTAATTCTCTTGCAAATTTATCAGCTAGTTGATAAATCCATGACTTCGCAAGTATGAGATAGTGGCATATATATATATACACCTATTTTAAACCGTGATTCCTTTTTTTTATTGATTTATTGCATTTTATTTTAAAATATTCTTAAAGGCAATAAAATACCTACGACGCACTACTTTAAAATTTTAATCCTTTCATCAAAATATATGAGAGCAAATCCTTGCATATATTTTTGGGATTTCCTTATAGACTGATGGTCACACATACAAGTTGATTTTGCGTAAGCATTCAGCAAACTTGGTCGGCTATGTACCTAAAGCAGAGTTTGTAAGTGTGTACACGGTATCCTTTTATGACACTCTAGTCAATCGGGAAATAACCCAAATGAAATACAATCTCTGTGCAAACTGAAATATTTTACCTGCACATATTTGTGTTTTTGCACCATCAGTGTTTTATGATAAGATAGTCTTTTCTCTGAAGAAACATTGTTGTTAGGGTTTTCCCTTCCATTGGTAATTTTTGCTTTATTCGAATTCGTCATAAACCACATGAAGGTTCATGCGTTACGCCTATTGAAGGAAAATGAAAAACATTATCCAGACATTTTAGTCAATTGTTCAGGTAAAAAAATTAAACAAGAAAGTTGAATAAGAACTTAAAAGAACAATTTTTATATTTAAAAGTGTTGGTATCATATAAAAAAAAACAATTATTAATGGATTCTTCTTCTTCTTGTGGCGCTACAGTCCAGGGTGGACCTGGGCCTCAACCAACATGCCTCTCCTGCCAACACGATCTTTTGCCAGCCGTCTCCAAGTTGGTTGAGGTCCTTCTCCACTTGTGTGCACCACCTTAGTCTAGGTCGTCCAATGGCTCGGATTCAAAAACTGTTCGGGGCGGAGCAGTGGGTTAAATACGCTCTACATGGCCCAGCCACCTTAAGCGTTGTATCCGTAGACGCTTGACCAGACGCATGTCGCTGTAAGTCCATAGAGTTCGTGGTTAAATCTTCTTCTTCAGATGCAATCAACGCAAACAGAACCAAAACTCGCACGCAAAAATTTTCTCCCGAAAAGCCTAAGGGCTTCCTTAGCCGCCTTTAATAACGTCCAAGTTCCCGCGCCATAAAGTAGGATGATCAAGCTGTTATATACGAGGGGCGTTCAATATATTCTCGATATCGATATGAAGGAAAATGCGAATTAAATTTAAATTGTTTTTATTTTTCAATATAATCTCTTCTAACATCAATGCATTTCTTACATCTTGAGATAAGCTTTTTTAAACCCTCAAAAAAATAAATTTCCTCTTTCTCTGAAAAACACTCATTTGTTGCCAACTTGAGTCCTTCATCATCCGAAAATCGTTTTCCACGAAGACATTTTTTCAAATCTGGAAACAGGAAATAATTACTAGGGGCAAGGTCTGGACTATAGGGTGGGTGCTGAATTTCTTCGAAACCACAATCTCGCGCAGCAGCCTTGGAAACTCGCGCGGTGTGAACATGTTGCGTTGTCATGAAGAAGCAACACACCCGCTGCGAGTTTACTCCGTCTCTTCTTTTTAATTTCTCCCCGCAAATTATGCAAAGTGGAAGCGTAAGATGTGGCGTTGATGGTTTCACCTTTTATGTGTACCCAATGAGCCAGATTCCCTTTGAGTCCCAAAAAACTGTGGCCATGAGCTTCTCGGCAGACGGAGTCACTTTGAACTTCTTCGGAGGTCCCGTTCCTTTTTTATGTCACTTCATGGACTCTTGTTTGCTTTCAGAGTCATAGTGGTGAACCCATGTTTCGTCCCCAGTAACAATTCGATCCAGAACACCGTCCGCGTTCTCACTACACATCTCCAAAAGCTCTCTACAGCATGCGGTTCTCACTTTTTTCTGAGGCGCTGTGAGCATTCCTGGCACCCACCTTGCACTGACCTTTGAAAGGTTAAGATGGTCATGAAGAATGGTGTGAATGGTTCCAGTTGAAAGCTTGGTGATCTCTGCCATAATTTTTACCTTTATTCGGGCATCCTCAAGAACAAGTTTTTCGACTTCTTTGATGCTTACTCCCGTACAAGCAGTAGCCGAGGTCGTCGGAGCGGGGGTCGTCTATAATGCTCTCTCTGCCTCTCTTGAACTCACTTGACCACTTTTGCATAGTTGATAATGAAGGTGCGGAACCCTTGTAAACAGCCACCATCTATTCATGAATAGTTTTTTGACTGTTTCTTAGTGAGAAATTTAATTTCAGCGCGATGCTCAATTTTCACCATTATCGTCTCAGTTGGCATTATGATTTTGTTTAACTAGATTTGAAACGCGAATTAATAATTACATTTATATGATATTTTACATGAATGCACTAAAAAAATAGAATTATTTGATAAATAAGTCAATTTATATATATCTATATATTTTATTATTTATATATATATATATATATATATATATATATATATATATATATATATATATGGTATAACCACAGCTTCACCCCGATACCGGGAGAGAACATATTGAACGCCCCTCGTAAAGCGAGCTTAGTCCTTTGAGAGAGGGCTTTATTACTCAATTACTGCTTGAAAGCAATTGAGTAATAAATAGCAAAGAAACAGCGATTGGCAAGAATGATTCTGCGTTTGATTTCGGTACTGATGTTATTGTCCCTGTTTACCGCAGAGCCGAGGTAGACAAAGTCCTTGACTACCTCGAACTTTCTGCTGCCTAGTGTGACGCTCCGTCCGAGATGTCGATGTTGTGAGTCCTTCCTAGATGACAGCATGTACTTTGTTTTTCCCTCATTAATCACCCGACCCATTTAAGCCGCTTCCGCTTCAATGCCAGCAAACGCCGCCTCATTGACGACTCATTGTGTTCGTCCAATCACGTCAATGTTCTCAGCGTAAGCTAGCAATTGAACTGACTTCTGGAAGATCGTGCCTCTGGTGTTGACTTGTGAGTTACGCACGATCTTCTCGAGGATGATGTTAAAGAACTCACATGACAGAGCATCGCTTTGTCTAAAACCTTTTTTTCACACTGAAGGTCTCGGTGAATTCGCCCTTGACGGAGCAGCGACAGTTCTCCATCGTCATCCTTTACAATCTGACGAGTTTGACGAGGAATGCTAAAACTAGACATGGCACTGTGTAGCTCGTCTCCATGCATACTGTCATATGCGGCCTTAAAATCGACGAATAGGTGGTGAGTGTTGATTTGCACTTCTTGAGTCTTTTCCAGGATCTGCCGTAGAGTGAAAATCTGGTCTATCGTGGACTTCCCTGGCCTGAAACTACACTGATAGGGAGCTATCAGGTTACGGACGGTGTCAGACGCTCACACAATACGGCAGAGAGCATCTTGTGTGCGATGTTAAGGCGACTAATCCCTCTGTAGTTGGCGCAGTCAAAGGGATCTCCTTTCTTGGGAACCGGGCGAACGACGCTTAGATTCCACTCATCGGGCATGCTTTCCTCCGACCATATCTTACAGATGAGCTGGTGCATGCCTCAACCAGGTCATCTCCAGCTGCTTTAAATAGTTCTGCGCGCAGCCCGTTAGCTCCAGCAGCTTTGTTCGACTAATTTTATTTATGGATATCAAATTTATTATTAGCATTAGATGTTTGAATATCTTATGTGACGGCATTTCTAAATCATTGTCCAGAAATATTTTGTGCTGTTTTTTCTTTTGCCCAATAAAGTTCAAATGCCATCTAAACAGGTATTAGCCAAAGATAAATTTTTTTATAAAATGTTTTTGTTTCGTTTCGTTACACCTATAGATTTGACAACGTTTCGAATGCAATAGAACAGCGGAAAAGAACTTTCGTTTCCACTAGGAACTAGACAAATTTGAATTTTTACTGTCAATATATTCAATTTTATCATGGTGTATACGAACAACGTCTGCAAATTGTACAAATATAAGTCTGTAAAATATAGGGTTGCTGCTTGTTGAAATAGAAATAGTTTTGTCACGGATGATTTTTTTTTATTTACTTGGTGTAATTTATTTAGTAACCTTCATTCAGATTTTAAAATGTAATATCAAAACTGCTTTCAATTTCAAAATAATGTGTGAAAAAGTAAGTCTACGAAAATGTACGTTTGCAACACAACGAATATACTTGTGACAAATCGGAATGGCAAACTGAAATGCCTAACTAAGCTGCTGTTTTTATTTTTCATTTCAATTCGTAATTTTTTTTTAAATCCATAAAGCCAAATCGATTCTCAATGTTCACTAATTTTATGTATAAAAGATTATTTGTTAAGTCACATTCAACTACAGTGAATTGCTTAAACTTATGTAAGGAACCGATTAATTTGATGTTTATAAGACGGAAGCAGCTTGCAAAATTTACCTTTACTAGCTTAATATTTTCTACGCTTGGAATTTTAAGAAGGTTGCACAAAGAAGACAATGAATGCAATTAACTTTTGGTTGTTTTTTTAGTCGTAGCTAGTCATCAAGTTATATAGAATTATAAGCTGACATAAAACTGCAAAAACTACATACTTTTAAGTTCTCTTGCAAGTGCTGTACTTTTAACTCTAAAGATTCCTACGGCTGAATGGGTGGCACCCTACCAGCTGTGAATTTTGACATGTAAAACGTGTTTGTTGGGCGTTAAACCTAGATTCCAAAATTGTTACTTTTCGCGAATGCGTCGAAAATTTTTAATTGTTTGGGGGCGATTAGTTAGAAGTTAGAATATACTTCTCCGCCGAATTATCCTACTGAGCCCTTTCCACGACTTGTGTACACCACACAGCGACAACAATTCTCAAACAATACATACTTTTTAGTACTGTATATATTTAAAACATCAAGTAAGCGTAAATTTTAAACTTATAGGATCTCGTTTTTGGAATTGAATTCAACGAGCCTTTATTCGTCCGGAGATAACCATGAATTCCTTCATCACTGTCTCAGTCATTTCTGAGGACAATAATATAATAATAATTATTGGCTCTACAGTCAACAGGGGGACCAGGGCCTAGCTTTCTCATGCGCGCTACTGTTCTCTCTATTACTCTTTGAGTGTTGTCAGCAGCTGGAAAGAGGTGGTGCCATGAAAAATTCGAAAAATATGTCTTCATCTGGGAATTGAACCAAGTGAGCGTCGCACTATACCCACTACGCCACGGGACTGCGGGACAAAGTAATGGATTATCTCTAAGGCAGACTGGGACTAGAACTCAACATTTTTATAGTAAAAGTAAAAATAAAACTTACTGGTAAGTGTGGGAACAGCCTTGATACTTCAGTTACACAGTTAATACAAAATATATTTCGTTCCTATCATTTTTTCATAGAAGATGATATAAACGAATATCCAGCCGGTTTGCTAAAGCATTCTGAAGAAATAACTGGATCCAGGAATCCATCAAACAAGATTTTAGTACAATGTGTTCATGTGTGCAATCAGAAGCAATTTCGTCCCGAAATCGTCATATATTTTTTGTATCAATAAAGTAGTGAAATCAGTACATTAGGATTCTATTGTTAACAGCTAAGAAAACTTAAAAAATGATTCACAGATCCTTTCTTCAAATAAACATTTATGACTTTTAATACTTCTTAGTTTAAAAATTAATTCAACGAATTTCCTATCGGAAACATGGAATAAAAACTAGAAATTTTGATTTCCTTCATCTTGAGGGCGTCAGAATTCAGTTGTGTTTTAGTAATGCACCCTTCTCTAGGCCCTGTTTGTATCCGATAATACTCGAACTATGCAACCAACTCCACCTTTGGCAAATGCCTTCTCGTGCCACTGCAACAGATGGCCACTGGAACCTTCGGATGGTATCTCGAAACCACGATAAATATATTTCATCAATATGTCTAATAAGTCGTTTTGTTCTAAAGAATCAATAGCAGAGTCCATTTGGGAGGCCTTAATGGACAGTAGAACCCTGAGTGTAACGTTTAAGGCGTGGTCCTAAAACACAGACAACATTTTTAATTTACAAATGTTTATAAAAAATGCTAATTACTTTAATGTGCTGTTGTTTACAACGAAGTGGTGCGCTCTGAAGTACACTTAATAAAGCCTCTATGTGTTTCCCTTGGGTAAGCAGGTTAGTGATTTCATTTTCATCCGGCCCCATAGAGATCGCTGAGTCGGCCGCTTCATCCTCTTTGAAGTTATCTTCGTTGTATTGATCAACATCGATTTTTCGAAATGCATAACTAGAAGTGTTCTTAGCCATATTAGGTGGCGATTTGGAATATTCTACAATATACTGAGCAAATTTGGTACAAAAAATATGAAAAATATAAGGAGTTGAAATCAAAGTGATTCACAAAATTGACAAGTGTCAAACTTGATAAGAGTTTTTTTTTTAATGTTTTGTACTGTAGGTGTCAGAATGACACTTATGATTTTAGCTCTGTTTGAGTGTATGTAAAGGATGGATTCTTGTTTTTTTTAATATAAGATTTACCTCTTGATATGAGTATATTTTTGTAAAAAATGTTTTAAAATATTTTATTCACACAGACAAGAATGCATACTGACGTGTTGAACGAATTGAACTCTTATTCGGACAAATTTGTTTCTTCCACACATTATCTATAATACGTTATTAATATGTGTTTATTTTTTTGTAAAGCACAAGAGAAAATGGGTTAAGGGCATTCATTAAAGGTTGTCAAAGTATTAGTAGATGAGGCAATCGAATGACGGCTACCTAAAAGTATAGATGACGACAAAAATGACACTCAAATGGTCATTCACCATATGTCCGGAATAAATTTTACCCCATTTGACCCGCGACCTCAACATAACAAACGTGGTCACCCTATCAAAATGTGTCTTGTTGACAGGAATAACCGAAAATGTCATCGGTTGACAATTCTCTAATAAAAATAGTTGTCAATCTGTCGATTAATCGGTAAAGTTCTGTGGCATAATTTTCATTTTAAAATGGTTCACATAAAAAATTTATTAATTTGCAGTTTTTCGAAATGGCCAAATTTCTAGGGCTCAGTCGCCTGGGTAAACTTTACGACATTGTTCGTCAGAACGGCGGTGTTATTAATACCTACTTGAAACTCTTCAGGTTCTTATATAATTTAATTTTCTCCCTGTGTAAGTGATATTTATACTTTTTGCGTTTGTTTTCTATAGAACTGATGAGTTGAAACTCGGCACCCTCGTTGGAACCGATAAATACGGCAACAAATACTACGAAAACCCCTATTACTTCTACGGTCGTAATCGGTGGGTCGAGTTTGCTGAACACAAAGGTTTTGAGTATGATGGTTCTCAAATTCCCGCTGAATGGTTTGGATGGATGCATTATAAAGTAAGTTAAAAAGACTTTAAGTTTAGTTTGCACTCAATTTATCTTGTTTTTTGTATAGACCGATCTTCCCCCAATTCGTGATGGAAGTCGTCCTAAGTACAAGTGGATGGCTGACCATTCTGAAAACTTATCTGGAACTAAAGGTATAAAAAAGACTTGTTTTTTGTTTAATGTCTTGTTCACGTTTGGCATTTGCAGATCAATATATGCCGTACACTACTACACGCCCGAAAGTAGAAGCATGGGACCCCAACCGATCAAAGTAATATAAATTCGTTTGTCGTTGAAATGCTAGTGTTACTCACAAAATGTAATATAAATGATAAAAACTGAAATTGCTCTTTGTAAAATGCATATTTATTGAAACAATTCTTCATGAACGCAGAACTGAAGAAGAACTGCGTTTTTGTAACCAAGGATGGGCCCCACAAAGGTTCGGGATAAGGGTCTTACCAATAATTTGATTTTGAGATATCTTTCGCAAGTTGGGAAAACCTCCAGTTTAATATCAGCACTGAGCGAAACAATTTGATAAGATTTTTTAAGACCAACAATCGCAGACCACCTACTTGTCTTCTTTAGGTGGTATGTGCCAAAAATGCTGCTTGATAGTTTGTGACTAGTGATGCTAGTCTTATTCAAAGTTCGAACCTATGAGACAATGAAACTGCAGGTTAGATTATGCATAATAACTGAATAGATATCGAAGGACCTCAAGAATAAGTCAAACATTTTCCTACAAAATACCTGCAGCATGATGAGCTTTTAAGCTATTAGTGACGATTCCCTCTACAAGAAATTACTTCATTGTTGTGCAAACAAACAAAATTTTACACATACTTAAGGCATGGGTATTCATGTACCCGTTTGATTATTTCCGAAAGGAAGATTTTAATTGTAATTAAGTAGTAGTAATGAAAATTCATATCTTTGGGTTCAGGACATCAATGCATATTCATTCTCTCACACAAATCTCTTTATTCTTTTAAGTACAAAATAGCCTTCACTCAGGTTTAACAGTCCCCAGTATGCTTTTGAGGTAGGTTGCCTTAAAATTATATTTGATTTCATAAAACATCCCTGGCGAAGTGAAATTAAAAATTTGACAACTGTCTTGGTAACAAACAAAAACCCTCCCTGGTTTCAATTTAGAAGCCAAAAACTAATTCTTTATCGCGTTTAAAGTTTGTTTATCAATTTAAGGAATTTTCTTAGTGAACACATCTCGTTGATCAAATAGAAAAATATTAATAATTCAAGACTTCAACATGGGAGACCGATACAATATTCACAGTCAGCTTGAGCACTTGCAAAGTAAATACATTGGAACTGGGCACGCTGACACGACTAAGTACGAATGGCTTACCAATCAACACCGGGATTCATTGGCCAGCTACCTGGGACACTATGACATGCTAAATTACTTCGCAATCGCTGAGAACGAGTCCAAGGCCCGTATACGTTTCAACATAATGGAGAGGATGCTCCAGCCATGTGGACCGCCTCCCGAAAAGGCGGAAGACTAATAAATATCGCATACTTGAATTCCTATGTTTTATTTTAATACAACTAATGTCTTTTTTATTTATTTGCTTGGGGCAAATTGACCGAGTATACTAAATGAAGCGGATAATATTTGTTCTGTGGATTTTGCAAAATATTCCATTAAAGTCTTGTCTCGTTCCTGCTGTAAACTGTGTTCGTACTCCATCAAGGCCTTCTGTCGACTTGAGAATTCTCTTTGCAGTGCTTTTTGTACACTTTTAAGGCGGTTTGTAAGTTTAGTTAACTTCTGATCGTTAGAAGTTTGATCTAAAATAAGATGTATTTAGTTATATGAATTTCAGAGGACACATTGTCTAGACTACCTTCTGTTTGGCTGTCTTTTCTTTTCCGTTTTTGTTTCTCCACTTTCGGTTGTTCAACTTTAACCTTTTGCACAGACGGTTTGGGTGCTGGTGAAAGTACTGGCTTGGTCTCTGTAACAGATAACTCGAACTTTTTGATTGGCATTATAGGCTCTAGTTCGGGTATTTCAGGTGGGGGGCTTTTGATTCCATGGTACTCTGCATCAACAAAATTCGCTATTACTTCTCGAAATTTTTCTGGAATAAGAAGTATTCGATCTTTGTTGCCCCGCTTGTAGCATAGGTATGCGGATTTCATTTGAAACCATTTTCTACGAATCTGAGTGGGACTTTTGTTGGGAAAACCGAACGATCTCATTTGATTTGCAATCTCCACAAATGTGTAATGTGTTGTAGTAGTTGTTCCTTGTCTTGCGTGCATTTGTCTGACAAGATTAAGCATACAGCCAATTTCGCTGTTTAGCCAAAAATTTCGTTTTTCCTTTTTTCTTCTCATAATAAACAAACAAAACAATTTTCAACAACCACTTGCTGTAAATACCAATTTTTATGCGTACGTCACAATTTATACTTGAGTGATGCCAAGTCTTTGATATTAGGCCAAATTTAGTCGTGTTTACTCTTCATTGACAGCAGCTGTTTATAATTTTTTTTAGATGCCATGTTGTTTTTGGAATGACGTATTAAAATGTTGTAGCCGTAAATGAACTTTTCCATCCATTCTTGGGTTATCGCTATGTCTGCTATTCAAAATATCTACGTGCGAATCGTTGTTTTATATGTCCTGAATATAACTTTATAGTCTTAAATCTTTCAGCATACGCACCTAGGTCGTCATAAAATATTTCTTTCAAAATACCGTTATATAAAATATACTCAAAGGATGAGTGAGTTAGTTCGGGCTTGAGTAGACCAAGAGCTTTTCTTTGGATTTTCATTTGGATGTTTTTCAAGTTATGTATGTAGAAACGAAAATGTATCCTTCCTTTTTTTTGAGTTTATTGAAATGTTTCAAGCTAATATTCATAAACGCCGACGACGACGAAAAAACATTAGACATGATCATACGTTAAGAAGACTTCTCACTTTCCATAATAGGATAACTTCTTGACTGTTTCGGCGTTATGTTCTTCTTCCAAACGATTGCTCCCAGAGAAAAGAGAAGACTTTAAATAATCATTTTACTTTGTAATTCGTTTATTTAACCTCAAAGACTATCAAAAGAACAATTTCAGACTAGCGGCGTTTGTCATACACTCTTCGTGTCACAATATTGTTTAGTTCCTTATTAGGTTCATTATGTCTGTTTTTGTTTACCTTTAGTTTATCGGGAATGATATCTTATATCTAAAAGTGTTCCGACCCAATTTAAGTAAGCTAAGGTTTGGTTATCTACGTATGCAGTGATACACAATTCTATGCAATTAGTGAGTACATGCTCTGCGGTAATAAGTTTATTAATTTTTTTTTTAAGTTTTCCGAACTAACATGTGATCCTTTTGGCCTTAACATCTTAGATTCTATGTTGAGGGGGAACACGCATTTGGACAGAGATAAATACACATTTTTATATGAAAGGAAAAATAGAAATCAAAGAGAATAAACATTTAATAGAATTACAATAGCAGTAACAAGTGCGGTTGAAAACTCTCCTACAAACATACACAAAAAGAGAAAAAAGAAAAGAACTCAAACCAAATACAATGAAAACTAATTTGCAGTTCCCTCATGAACATCAAACTCCTAAACACACTTAGCCTGTCAATATTATGCTTTGCTTCTTGAAAAGTAAATATCTAAGTAGTACAATGTTTATATATTCACTCATATATGTATGTATATGCATATATAAAAAAAAAATTAATTGATTGACTATCAGGAGTAGGCCTCTCGAGCACTGCACTGCCAATGACTGTTCCAACATGAAAGCCAATCGATTAATCCTGCAAATAAATACGTTCTGGTGTGGTCTTTGAAGATTTACCACATGTGAGTTTCCCGGATTTCACTGATTATATGATTCGCCCGTGTGAGTGCCTAAACAGGAAAGGATCAAGTGAAGTAACTTTTAAAGGGATTGGAGACAAAGCCAGGTTTACCTTTAACATATCGGCAGCCTCTTTCCTTCTAACTGCAATGTGATCAGATTCATTGAGTAGAGTCTCGGCTCGCTCAGACTTGTAAAGATGTGTCACAAGCTCACTTTGTAGATTATCCTTAACATAATTAACTAAGAAATGCATAATCGCCTTTGGTACTGAATCTTGAATTGACTTTCGAATAATGTAGAAATACGATTTGATGAGGCGCTCTTAAGAACAGAAAAACAGATAGGAATTAGAATCATTGAAAGTTTAACGCATTTTTTTAAATTCTCACCAATAACATCGCAATCTTTCTGCTCCTTGTCGGTGAGCCTTCTTGTGGAATTGTGACTTGGAACGTCTGGGAGTAGGTTGACAGCTTTCACGGGACTTGCTATGTTGTTGTGAACTGGGGTATTGCTAGCAGAGTTCTCTATGCTCTCTAAGCGCATCTGAGCCGGGGGCAGCATGCTTGAGAGCCAATTGGTTGGTGTTTGGTGTTCACCATTTTGTTGGATTTGATTTTGTTGATGCGGTTGATTCTATTGATAACAAGTGGAAAGTGCAAAGTTTAGATTGATTGATTTGATGGCTAAATCCTTCAGAATAACAATCCAAAAACAATTTTATTTGACTTCCCTACCCTCCATTAGTGTCATTAGTGATATCTGTTTAAAATATTGTGCTTCGGAGTCAAAGGCTAATGTGTATGATTTTTGCGAATGACTGCTGCTTTGATGGCTAAATCCTTCAGAATAACAATTCAAAAACAATTTTACTTGACTTTCCTACCCTCCATGAGTGTCATTAGTGACATCTGTATAAAATATTGTGCTTCGGAGTTAAAGGCTAATGTGTATGCATTTTCAAGAGAGAATAACAAGAATCAAAGTATGCTGGTTGGCTGCGACGTCTGCGTTGATTTAGGATTCCGGAAGCAAAATATTTTCGGTAAGTGATCATACGGATATATAATTACTCAATATGAAACATTATAACGTAACTAAATACATATTTGGACATAACATCGGAAATCTGCACACATAAAAAAAAAACCTAAATGACAATGTTTTGTTGTTCCTGCCTCGTATTTCAAAAATTTGTTTTTAATATTTTTAATATGATATTGTAAAGTAATTCAACGTCTGTAGCCAACAGATGTCAGTTGCCTTGCCCTTTTGAAACTAGTCGCTTTTAAATTAAAACTGTCAGAGTGTGACAGACAGACAGAAACAGATTAACAGGTTGCGTTGTTTGTTGCGAGATCAAATTTTCAATTTTCTGTCCTTCGCTTTACATTATATTTTTAAGACCTTGTTTACAGCGATAATCAAGGAACTAGTGTGAGTAACTTTTCAAATTAGGTATTTTCTGTTATCTGCTCGAAAATTGAAGGACTGGACCCAAGTTAGAGGTTTATTTTTCCAATTATTACTGAAAAGTAATGTTGCATATGCAACAACTCGATCTCTACACCGAAGACCATATTATCTGAAGCATCGTCGTCCATCCACTTGATGTGACCGAGGTAGGCTCCTTAACCTATGTAAAAATGTTTGTGTTTTAAAAAGACTAGCGAGGAGGCTATGTGGTTTTTATGTGATTGTAAGTTGGGCTAATTGGTTTTTATAAGAATACTTCGCATGTTCAATAGGTGTCTTATTTGCACAATGAAATAGAACACATTCAACTGCTCGTTTCTTTTGTCACATTCAGTTTTCAAATGACAATTTACAGGTGTGAAACGATTCACTTTCGCTGTTGCTTTGAGTAGATTCACTCGAAAGCGAAAATAAAGGAACGGCATGCAAGCATGTAAAACATGCGATTGGCAGTTGTGAACTACGTCACACACTTGAATCAAAACAAAGGAATTAAATCACGCTCTGAAATGTAATTTTTTCTATTCAACTATTTCGAAATACGAATGGATGCTACGCAAAAATAAACGTAAATTAATGATCGGTTAACTGCTCTTTTCATTTCGTCCGCCTACTTGGGCGGACAAACATACCTTCATACTTAATAGTCAAATGACGTTGCACATTTATTTTTGGACGATCGCGTGTGTCGTTGGACACGTAGCAATTCTCATCGCAGACATTGCGACAACAGCCTTAAGCGTTAAGCGAAAGAATTTCACACTTCCTTATCTTGCGCACATGCTTTTGTTTGATTAGTATCTAGCTATGCATGACGTGTTAAAAGCGCTTATTGAAGCGTGATGATTTTTTTTAGGTTATCATGGATAGAGGCTTACTTTTCGTGGACCAACCTGTGCATTGTCTTGTCGATCTGAAATTTCTTGATGTTGTTGACTTGTGACTTGTGGCGATGAAGTTGTTGTTCTCGGCACATTCTGCCTTCTCTGCATGGCCATTTGGGCAAATGGTTCGGTGATTGCGTCTGCCTTCAGTAGACTGGGAACTAAAGCTGCATCTTTGTGAAAATCTGGATGTTTAGTGTTGATGTAGGCCAGTTCTATTGCGACAAGATTCTCCACCATATTGTTGGTTGTTGGTAGACGACGTCTCAGAAGTTGTGTCACAACATCCACAATTTTCTCATGCAGCTTGGGGAATCTAAAATCAAATGGTCATCAAATGTCCTGACATTAAAGATTCCTATCACCTTAGCATCTCCTGCTGAACCTCATTGCCGCAGTGTTGAATGATGCGTTGCATTTCTTCATGAATAAGTTCGACGCAGCGCAGCGAAGGTTCTTCTAAGCGACGAATTTGACGCTTGACCAACAGTTCGAAGGATACCTCCGGAACGAATAGAGCTGGTCTTGGACCTGTTGCATTTCGAATGGCAGTGAGTATGTCCATCTTTGTGAGACCCGAAAGGGGGTGAATCGAGTCAAGGGTACGACCAAAAGTCTCATGGAAAATGTAACAAATCCGAGCGCCACCGCATAGTTCAGTGGTTTCTATGTTTCTTGCAGTTCCTTCGATGGTACTGCAATAGGCACTGGCGAACTTTGTGATGATCTGAAGCAAAGTCTGACTCTTATCAGTTACATCTTCTCCATACGAATGCAGGAGGGACTGAAATTGCGACGACATTACGTTGACACGTGTCTGAAAATGGATACATTCATTTTTTTTGTGAGAGAGAAAAAAAGATTATTCAGTGCTCACCTTGAGATCAGGCAGACAGTCCCGAATGTGATGCATCAAGAGACGATTGAGTGTCTTAGCCAAGTATGGTGTTCCGTTCCTGGTCGCCAATGTGGGATATTTCCTTTGCAGGAAGGCAGCTTCATCTTTTAGTTGGTCATCGATGTTCTTTTTATCGATGATGTCCTGCTGCGATCGGTTCATCACACCTATAATGCCCAACTTAACTGGGATAACACGCCCGCACAAAATATCAATAGCATCCGTGCCAGCGTCCATGAGATCAAGTTTTGTGACAACAGCAAGTGTACGCCTTCCATCCGGATCAACATTTTTCGCTAGTTTAAGGGCTTCGCTCGTCGCCATATCTGTGTTGGCCGCGGTCACAGCCAGTATAATCGAATTCGGATTTTCTATGTATTTCACAACCAAATCTTTGATTTGCGCCTCAATGTCTTCGGGTTGGTCGCCTACGGGTACTTTTGTAATGCCCGGCAAGTCCACAAGTGTTAGATTTACCACCCGCGTGGAGTAGATCTTCAGATTGATGGGCTCTGGACATATTCCTTTGTTGCTCCCTGCCGCGCGTTCTGTCTCGTTTTCGATTTCCTCGCGGATCTCATTAAAGTCCGTGAATATTTTTTTGGTATGCAGGAATTTTCCCCATTCCTCCGTATTGACTGTGCCTGTACGAGCAAATGGGTTACGGAAGATTCCAGTAATTGTATTTGACATACCATTTTCCGCTGAGCGATGTTCTTTGTCATCGATGGGGGAATATATGAGTTGAAGAATTAAAGGGCGTCGCGTAACAATGCCTGTGCCGCGTGGTAAAAAAGATCGTCCGACTAAACTTTCAATAACGGAACTTTTACCAGAGCTCTACAAAGAAACAATGAAACTTATTAGAATACAATGAAGTGCAGATTTATGCAAAAATAAAATGGAAGCAAAATAATACTGTTATGGGGACTATAAGCAAGAATATCTAAAGAGAAACTATAACAAAAGGAAACAAATGGAAGTAAGGTAATCGAATTGAACTTACTTGCTTTAATGAATTGATATTGATGAAAGAGAAAGTCAGCAATATAGGTCTGCCAAAGTCATGAATAGAAAATCCACTGTTGACTTATATTGGGCTTTTGGGGTTAAGATTTGACACACTTTCCTTGCATTCTAAGATGCTTATACAAGATTTTGAATTGAATTTGTGGTAATGAGTCTTAGATCCTGAATTTGTTGCATACACAAAAATAAAAAAGATCCTTAGCGTAAACAGAACGGACGTGTATGAAGAAAGAAATGTTCGTATGACACCAGATTTATTTCTTAACAAGTGTTACAAACTATAGTAATTGTATCCACCTCTCGGATTACAGCCATTTACAAGTAGTTGTTCCACCTTTAATTGGAGAACTTATTATCATATGACTCTTGGAAGAGAGGCTTTAATTAATGTAGGTCACGCAAAGAAGGCAAAGGTAGGCAATTTTGAGATAAAGGTTAAATACCTTAGTTGTATCACCATTTTGCGCGCTATACCTTTCACTTAAAAATTATAAAACAGTATATAACTATTTCACATTTAATAGGTGTACGGAACAAGCATTAAAAAACATACACTCAATCCTTAGCAATAGCATTTTAAAAAGTTTGGTTTAAGATTTTCGGCTGTTGGACTTTAGAACATGGATTTTACTATTATTTTATTATTATCTGAGGGGATCGCGCTTAACCTTCATTATGCTACTTCAACCTGGGCGGGACAATTCACTCACACAATTCTAACGAAAGCACTTGGGTATACTACATAGCCAGTCTGGCCACATTGTGGTTTGGTCTCCTTTTTAAAATTCTCACATTAAAAACTTTCTTTTAGCCACAAATATTCATCCTGATACCAAAATGATAATAGAAACAGCAATAGAAACAACATAAAAGTTCTAAGCATGAGACGCTTGTGTTGTGTAACCCTTAAACCGGCTCCTATTTATAGAAATCGTTTTGCTCTAATTGATGGAGAAAACAACAGTCGAAAAAAGCAAAAGGTTGAACAAAATTAACACAAAGAACAGAAAAATTGACTCACTTAAAATTGCAACAAAACATTGAACCGCGCAATCAATAACAACGACAAACCTGTGCCAATTGGATTTTTTTTTTTTCAAAACCAACAAAAGAAACAACGCAATGATCGACAAATTTAGATGTTTTCTGCTGGAAAATGCAGACCACTGCACTGTACCGGCAAATAAGATTATGTAATTCATATACAGGAATATAATTTTGATTCTTTCTCACTGGGGCATTGTCTCAAAAATGCCATACAAATGATAAATCAATTCGGTTTTTCGTTTTTCAGCACATAAGTAAAGGAATTTGGGTTTTCTGGTTTCTATATATTTCTAATTTACCTGACTGCCGAGCACAACGATTTGTGGCAGTTGAATCGAGTCTGATCCAACTGTATTAAATACATCTTGAAGTTTATTGATAACCGGAATTAATGCTTCCATTATTTTCAAAAATATCACACAGAAAATTAAATAAAATGCTACAGAAATTCCAGTTAAAATTTTCCTTTGCAATTCCGTCTATAGCACCAGTGCTGACAAGTTGTAGATTTATGTCAAAAAATCAGGCTGAGCAAACTGATGAAGCAAAATTCGCAATATGTACAGTACGAATAAAAAAAATATTTCTTATTATTGAATTATTCTGAATATGAAACTGATACTTTGAATTTCAACGAATATCAAATAATTACATTTGAAATAAAAAAATATATATAATGGTTGATGCATATTCACATTTCTGTCAAAGTCGTAATCTCTCTCTATATATGCACATTCTTGTATTCTTCACGAAAGTATATTATGGGCTTAAAGCCTGTAGAAGTAGAATGTTCTTTATGTGTTATTGTTATTACAAGAAATTAGTTCTTATTAACAATAATAAATAATAAAATAATAAATTAATTAGTTATTTCCTAGTTTCGTAGAATAAGTTCATACATAGTGAGCTTGAATGATGTATCTATCACACGAAAAATGTGGTTTAAATTATTTGATCAGCATATTTCTCGTCTTAGAAATGCAACTTGTCATCAAAAGAATATATTAATCAGTTGACGCTGAACAAACAAATAGTAATCATTTGGAAGCCAACTTTTGAACCTAAACCATTCAAAACCAAACCTAAACCATAGTAATCATTTGTAAGCTAACTTCTGAACCTAAACCATTCGTTTGCAGTTGTGAACGTCACGAGAGCGAATGTCAATTATTTCTTCGATTACTTTCAATTGAATATTCAAGACTTCATGCTCAATCTTTTTTAATTACCTCGATCTTTCGCCAGTTAATTTCACGTGCTCATAAAGATACTTCACGTGAGATAAATTTAAGTTAAAAAAACAGACTATTCATACATTTGTAGGGTAAAACAATTAGAGATCACTTTTACGGGATCAGAGTGTCCACAGCAACTTCCGAAAGTACACATTCAGACCGCCTTTGGAGACATTCTGAAAATAAGTTCGTGTATATGACGAATATGTGCAGCATTCATTAGATGAGCGCGAGATGAACCGGCAATGACACATAATTTGAAGGAAATTACGTGACTGAGCAATTCTGGGAGCGTTTGAAAAAAGTATTTTAAGTGTAAAGCGGCGGTGGCGTTGTTCTATTGGACGTGACTATTTATCTCCACGCTAAGATGTCCTCGCTTATTAGAAGTTGTATGCATACGCAATAAACAATTCTGTAAAGTATCTTGTGGAATAAAGAATGCAATTATGTATGAAACGCAATTATGTATTATCATATGAACGAAAATTCTATCAAAATAAAGACATGTGCCTAAGTGTGCCGCCACCAGTGAACAGTTAAAATAACTGTTTAAGGCTTGGACGACTGGTTTGGAACTGCTAGCATTTATAAAACTCATTCCAATCTATTGTCTCTCTGGATTGATAAAAAATTGGAGATATCAATCTCCATACAAAAATGTTTTCGGCAAATAATCTTAGAAATGTGATATGTAGACAGTATGAATTAATAATTTACTTTTTTTTTCAGTAATAATAGGTGTGTTCCAGTACTTTCCATACTAAATTCTGAAGTATGTCATTTATTAAGGAGTGCGGATACAAATCTTTTTAAGAAAGGCAAAGTACGGGAACGCATCTAAACTAAATGTGTAAAATATGTCATTAAGAAATGTCAAATTCACTTTCTAATACAGAATACAAAGGTAACAATAAAATTCAAGACACGTACACAGAGATAATGGGTCAAAGCTTATTTATCTCTGTACGCACACCAATTAATTTGACAGAAAACCAACAACCTCCCACAAAAATATGTCCGTTCCAATTGCTGTGAATTGCTACGAATGTCTACGAATTTGCCCGAAAAACTACGAGAAAGCGTTCCATTAGTTGATTTTTTCGTAGAAGAGAGAGCTCATAAGAGAGCAAAATATTTCCCCTTCATATGAATTGCTGCCGAAGAAAAATCTGTGGGCAGCAGATGGCTGTCAAAGTGAAAACCAAAAAAGCCTCTGACATTTCATACATCCGATAACTGTTTACGAACTTCTACGAAAAGTCGTTTCACAAGTTTCGTAGAGTCACTTTCTGCAAAAGGGATTTTTACCCCAACTATCCAACTACGAATTTCTGTACACAAATGAGTTGGACATAACACATATCACATAACTCAAATAGTAATAATTGTTTATAAAACAGCTTCTCAAACTTAGCGGAAATCGGGAAAAAACTAAGTCTGTGTCAACTCATTTGTGTACAGAAATTCGTAGTTGGGTAGTTGGGGTAAAAATCTCTCTTGCAAAGAGTAACTCTACCGATACTTGTGAAACGACTTTTCGTAGAAATTTGTTAACAGCTATCAGACGTATGAAATGTCAGAGGTTCTTTATTTTCGATTTGACAGCCAAAAGTTGCCCACAGAGTTTTCTTCGGTAGCAATTCAGAGGGAGGGGAAATATTTTGCTCTCTCATGAGCTCTCCCTTCTACGAAAAAATCAGTTAATGAAACGCCTTTTGGGAGTTTTTCGGGAAAATTCGTAGACATTCGTAGCAATTCAGAGCAATTCAAACGGACCTATTGGCTCGAAGTGGTGGTGGTGTTCAATCTGGGAATCGAACCTGAAACCGTTGACATGTGACTACTGACTACGCCACGGTGGCCACATATCTTTGAATCTCATTAAATATAGGGAAAGAAAGTTTGTTATTATGATACAAGAAGACGGCCTATGTGGGAAAGCGTTGTAATAATTTGCTCAAAAGCACATTTGTTGACAACATTTGGTGATTTAACCTAGCCCCAGGAATTTTTCTTTCTGATGACTTAATAAATATTGTTGGAAACTTTTTTAGCATCATGCAAAAATTTATTCAATTATTTTACTCGTGAAAATTATATATATAAATTAACGGATAAGTGTAAGTTATTTGACCAGCGTATAAATGTCTAAAAATAATATTTTATCTGTTTATCGTCACGATAAATCTTGATGTTCATGTTCTAAGGTTGGGTTTCGTTTCGTAAGTGTTAGAATTTTACTTTAGTAAACAACGCAAAGAGGCCGCCGTGACGTAGTGGGTAGAGTGCGACGCTCATACGCCGAAGGGTCTAGGTTCGATTCCCGGCTGAACACCTCGAATTTTTCATGGCACTACCTCTTTCGAGCTGCTGACAACACTCAAAGAGTAATAACTGTCTAAAAAAGCTTTTTAAATTTCGCCGTTCGGAGTCTGCAAAAAACTGTAGATCCCTTCTGCTCGTGAGAGAATAGTAGCGCGCACAACACCAGTACTTGATGAGCAAGCTAGGCCCTGGTTCCCCTGTGGACTGTCGCTCCAGCAATTATTAAAAATTATTATTAAACAACGCAATAGTATATGTTTAAGACCTATTTTCCATAATTTGACATGACAGTCAGTACATGACATTTATGCCCTCTTTGACGCTTATTACTGTATTATTTGCGCTTTACTTGTCCAGCCTCAACACGGCGTATGTTGTCGGGACAATTGATCTCAACCAGTTTTTTTTTCGCAATTTCGTATAAGTGCACAGTTTATTTTTAAATTACTCCAAGTTTTTCTAATTGTTGTCCATTATTCTACATCTAAGCACGTAGGAAAAAAACAGCGCGATTCGGTGTCCTTGAATTTTGTCGAGCTCTAAAAAATAAAATTATTTTTATGCTTTTAGAGTAAGAAGTTTAAGTTCAGAAAAAGATTTAAGTAGCTGGTAAAATTCTTAAAATTCCTGTGGAAAATTCCAGTCTTATTTTTGAGAATATGACAAAAAACTAAAAGTATGCTTTGAGACGCAAATTTAATAAAAGCATTTTTTAAATTAATTTGATTTTAGTTTTTTCTTCGTACAGTGAAATGTTAGCCGAAATAAATTAAATATTTATTTTATTATTATATTATTTATTAAGTTTTTTATAATTCTAGCAATTGAACGTAAGTACTCTAAAAAAATTTAATTCGACAACACTCCGCATCTGAGGAGTTTTTCCAACGTTATTTAAACACATTCCATTCATCTCTCTTAATGTTATTGAATAGTATTCAAAAATGTTGTGTTTAAAGAGTTATAGACTCAAAATTCCTAACATAAGTGTTCACTTCAAAGTTTCCAAAAATGTTGCTGCATTCTTAATAACCCTGTACTCTTATAACTGATGCATGAAGATAATATTTAATAGATGTCGTAAAGTTGCAGTTTAATAAAGAATTATCATTAAAAGGCAATCTTATTTTTTTAAGAAAACGATGACTTGGTGTTACAATTTCGATAATAAAAGTAGAAAATTGCTTTAAATTAGCAATTTTAAGTAGTTCAATTAAATTTTACTATTCTGCAGTTAGTTAGCATACTTTAATGCAAAATTGACTTATGAATGACCAAAAGTCGTTGACTTTTCTGCTTTTGTTATTAACTGAAATATTTCATCGTTCCCGTGCTTGCAAAAGAAATAAATATTCTGTACTTGTTGACAAGTAAAACCAAGTCAAATTTTAATGCAAAATAAGTTGTAGAATAAGTAAATTTTGACCATTTTTTTTAAAGTTAAAACGTAATTCTATCAATACGATGAAAAAATGTGAAGGATGTAAAGGATATGCACAAATAAGAGAAGGAGCAAATTCCAGAAATGTAAACAGGTTTTCGAAGTCCTTTTGATTAAAAAAAATTTTTACTAACTACGTTTTTTTCAAAGGATTTTCATTTACTCAAAGAATATTTATTTATTGATCAATTTCTATTTTAATAATAATAATAATAATTGTTGGCGCGACAGTCCACGGGTGGATCAGGGCCTAGCTTGCTCATCAACTGCTCGTGTTGTGCGCGCTACTGTTCTTTCACGAGTGGATGGAACCTACAGTTTTTTCCCGACTCCGAATTTCGAAATTTGAGAAGCTTTTTCTTAGACAGTTATTACTCTTTGAGTGTTGTCAGCTGCTCGAAACCTATTTGGTGCCGTGAAAAATTCGAAAAATTCGTATTGAGCTGGGAATTGAACCTTCGGCGTCTGAACGTCGCACTCTACCTACTATGGCCACAAATTTCTACTTTGTTCCCCTCAAATAAATACACTTGTGTTTCCCTTTAATCCCGGGAGAAGCTCTGTTCTTCACTTTTTGGTATACCCTAGAGCTCTCTCAGGCATTCGGTATGTTTCTCCTCAATCGTCGCAAAAAGTTATCCTTTCATGAGTTTATCCAATCTTGAGAACAGGGAAAAATAACAGGAAACCAAATCTGGTGAATACATTGGCTGAGGTATGATCACGGTGTTGTTTTTGGAAAAAATATAACGAACAAGCAATGAAGAGTGAGCAGGTGCATTATCGTTATGAATTGTTTTTCCACAATTCTGCATGTTTTTTGTTACTCGCAAGCGGCACAAAATTTCAATATAATACTCCTTATTGACAGTTGATTGACACTTCGCCACGGTAATCAATAAATAATAGTCAACAAAACCATACCATTTGATTGAACTTGGCACGCTCTTGTTGGCCTTAGCTTTTCCATGGGAAAAGGTTTAAATGTCATAACCATATGCCCATGAGTCATAACACTTGCTTGCAAATCTGACCTGCCGTTGACGGCTTCTACAATTCCTAAGCGATGCTCATGCCACATTTTTTTGTCAAAACTCTGCAATTTTGGAATGAACTTAGATGCCACATGCTTAAGTCCCAAAATTTGTGAAAAAGTGGACATGAGCCGACTGATATGCTTACATCTTCAGCAACTTCAGCAACTCCATAACAATTTTCTTCTCTTTCTCAAAATTTTCATCGCTTGTTGATGTGCTGAGGCGTCCAGGGTGAGCGTCGTCATTCACATCTTCTTGATCTTCTTTGAAAAGCTTGTACCCCTTGTATCCATGCATCTGTTTGCCACAGTCAACATTTCAAGTGTTTTTGAGTACAATTTCATTTTTCACAAATTTGAAAATTCTACTTATTCCTTGCAGAGACCTGGTAATTATGTCATTTTTTTATTTCAACAGCTTTTCTATTTTTGACAGCTTTGCCAGTTTTTAAAGCGGTTTTGCTGAATTTAGTAGATTTACCAGCACTGACATAAACCCAGACAGATATGAGTTATGATTAAAAATTGACAAATTTTTTTGAAGAATACCAATTTGTAAATTTTAGACTTTGAAAAAAAAACAAATTCAAAAATTATTTGTAATTTATTTATTGTTAAATTTAAAAACAAAAAATCTTAAAAAATTTCAAAACTAACTTAAATAAACTGTAATTTTGATCACGCTACGTCAAGATGAAAACGCATAATTAATAGCCTGCGATGTCACAGTGACAGTCACCTGACAACACAATGGCAGCTTCGGTGATTGGTATTAATCATCTTGTTGTGACATCTACGAGTAAGTACTCAACCACACTGTAAAATGCTGCTGGAATAACAATGGGCATTGTTGTCTTGAATGAATGTTTAACTACTGAAATCTTAATCACTTTTAGCTCTACGCCAAATGATTAAGTTTCTTTCTATTGCGCTATAAAAACTTTAGCTCCGAAAAATTGACACAAATTTAAAAGTCACCAATGATACAGTCTTGAACAGTGGGGAAATTGAAGAAACTAATGTTCCCTCTTTTTAATGTCATTCACTTCCGTTTCACGAGAACGAAAATGAAAACATTCTTTTTCAATTAAGTGCACGATATCAGAGACCAAGATCGTCATCGAGAAGCAAGAACAAAAAGGATGTGAACTGGGTGGCGATCATTGAAATTCTAGATCATGGGTATGTCCCATTTGTGGTGACGTAAATGACAGTGTTAAACGTGTGAGTGGATTCTAGATGCAAGGAAGCAGTCTTCAACGGTTGGTAGATATGAGACGACGTGAAAGGAATTTAAATACTCATATGGGCTTTTATGAGTTCTTTTGAATTACGTATGGGTCTTAAAATGTGTCACTTTTTGGATTGATTGATATAAACGTACAAAGATGAGAACTTGAATGAAGGAGAAAATTATTTTCACATTGCTCACAGAAGTCATTTTGAGCATAGTTCTGTATTATCTTATGCATGAGACGTTGAAGATTGCCATCTTTGTATTCAGAGAAACGACCATTAAAATACATATTTTTTGATTTTAGGGTTCCCTCGCTATTGTTTGAAGTTTATTTGATTTGTGTCGTGGGAATATTTCAGTTCGTACATTTCTGTACACAGAAAAACCCAGAAACAGACTTATGACTGTAAGGGCCTCAAATTAACAGAAGGAAAGAAAACGCGCTTTTTTGTTTGTTTTACAGTATTAAGCTTATATTCGTATTTTTAAAAGTGGATTTAAAATCCGTATTTTAAAATATGATCTGAAACCAGTAACGTTCAGTCCTTTCTTCTTTAAGGTTCATCCCTTTGTCTCTAATATCTCTATATCTATAATATTTTTGTTTCTGGGCAACGGGATATCACGGAATCATGGGAAACGAGATTACCGATGAACTTGCTAAGCAAGGTTCAAAAGAGGCACTCATAGGACCCAAATCCACCTTGGGACTATTCGAATCCTTGGTAAGGGCTTTTGCCGACGGTTGGGTCTCTTAACAGCACAACCAAAGATGACACTACTCTCCAAAATGCAGGCTCACCTAATGCAAGCTACCGGGCATCAGCGAAAAATCCACGACACTTCTGTTATCTCGAGACAGAAAAGACTGCATACGACTTTCGGAGTCGGCAAAAAACTGTAGGTCCCTTCTACTTGTGAGAGAACAGTAGCGCGCACAACACGAGTAGTTGATGAGCAAGCTAGGCCCTGGTCCCCCTTTGGACTGTAGCGCCAACAATTATTATTAAGTAACTTAATAGTAACTTAAAAGATTCATCACGCTCAAAAAAAATAAGATTAAATCGTGAAAATTTTCGTGCGATTTTTTTTACAACTTTCGACGTGGATTAACACAGTAACAGTGCATCGATGAACCTAATTCAATTTTTGGCGATGAAGTTCCATCAAAGACCAGTGTTTATCGATGGTATGGTGAATTCAGCCGAGGTCGTGGTCCACTCCAAGACAATAATCGTGAAGGTCGTCCAAAATAAGTTGTTGTCCCGCAAACCATTGATGCTGTGCGCCAACTGATATTGCAAGATCGTCATGTGACCTATCGTGAGATTGAGACAACTTTAGGCATTAGTGGGACCAGCATGCATTCAACATTGCATGAACATTTGACCGTCAAAAAAATTTGTTCGCGTTGAATCCCACACAGTTTGTCAATCGCTCAAAAAAAGGCTTGTGTCGATTGGTCGAAAGAAATGATTCAAAACTGCGATCTCGGTGCTTTGACATCATGATTCCAAAAAAAGTTGCTCGCGCACGAAGCATTTCCAAGCAAATGGATGCCTGTTTTTTCGGAAAAACTGGACATGTCGCAACCGTACCACTAGAACAACGCAGAACAGTCAATTTTGACCACCACCACAACCATTTATTTGCCAGTTCTCTCTAAGTATTCAGGAAAACCAACCGCCGAAGACGGATTACTCTTCACCACGACAATGCGAGCTCTCACACATCGGCTCAAATAACTGCATTTTTGAGCACTCAAAACATCGATTTGATGAGTCATCCGCTGTATAGTCCTGACGTGGCATCGAATGACTTAATTTTATTCCCGTACCGTATAAAATAAAATGAGAGGTCAACCTGAAGAAGCGGTTGATGCGTTCAGAATGCATGTTTTGGAGATACCTCCATCAGAGTGGAAAAAGTGCTTCGACAATGGGTTCAAACGCATGCATAGATCTTAGTGGGGGGACATTTTGAAAAAACAATAAAGCTATTTTCGATGATTATTCTTCTTTGTTTTTGTTCTCTTATCCCGAAATATAAAAGGCAATCCTCGTATTCATACAATTTAACTCAAAAAATGAAACTTTTCCATCTTCTTAGTATTTGCTACAATCCAATGTAGATATGGGCTTGAAACAACATGCTTATCCAGCCAGCTACCTCCAGTTACACATTGCAAGTTGGTTAAGGTGCTTCTTCACATGTATGTGCCACCTCCGCCGAGGAGGTCCTCCATTCCGTTGTCACAATGGCTCGGATTGGAAGACTACATGGCTAAGCCCCTTAAGCGTTGTATACGAATACGCATGACCATGCGCATGCCGCCCTCCAGTACATATAGTTTGAATCTTCTCCTCCAGATGCCATCAAAAATCGCGCGCTAAACTTTTCACTCGAAAAGACTAAGGGATTCCTCATCTGATTTTAGTAACGTCAATGTTTCCGCTAAACAAAGCAAGACTGGGATGGTTTTATATGAAGCAAGCTTAATTTCTCGAGAAATGGCTTTTTTTTATTCAGTAGCCTTCGAGTCTCAGAAAACGGCGATTGGCAAGAGTAATTCTGCCTTTGATTTTGGTACTGATGTTTATGTCCCTATCCCTATCAAAAAAGAAAAATCAATTTTAAAAAATACCATCTTCGGTCAAAGATTTAAACCTAACGAGTTTGAGAGTGGTGGCCGCTGTGGCGTAGTGGGTAGAGTGCGACAATCACACGCCGAAGGTCTAGGTTCGATTTCCTGCTGAACACCTCGAATTTGTACGGGGTCACCTCTTTCTAGCTGCTGACAACACTCAAAGAGTAATAACTATCTAAGAAAATGCTTCTCAAACTTCGCCGTTCTGAGTCGGCAAAAAACTGTAGGTTCCTTCTACTCGTGAGAGAACAGTAGCGAGCACAACAGTAGTAGTTGATAAGCTAGCTAGGCCCTGGTCCCTCTGTGGACTGTAGCGCCGTCCAATTTTGATTTATTATTCTCAGAGTAAAATACATCGTCTCAGAGAATGGCGTTAATTCTTGGATCTCTCCAAACTTTTCGTCATTTTGCATTATTCACGAGTATACCAAAAGAGAAAAAATAGCTCAAAAACGGACGTCGCTTGTTGAATCACAGGCTCAATTGCCAACCAATCAAAGTGGCCTTAAGTTAATGTACCATTATTGTGCATATTATATGTCTGTTCCCGAGCCTGGTTTGATAAGAGCCCGAGAATAACGTAAGGCTTGCAAAGTTCTATAATTTTGTTTACTGTGGCAAATACAAGAATAAATAGACTTTTGATCACGTGAAAAATTCCAGACCCTGCATCAAAGACTTCTTCAAAACATTGAATCAAAATTTCAATTCAAATATTCAATTCAACTTTCAACCTTCTATACGAGGGTTGCCTTTTATATTTCGGGACTAGAGAACAAAAACAAACATTAATCATCAAAAATAGCTACATTGTTTTTCAAAATATTCCCATTAAGATCTAATTTGCATGCGTTTGAACCAATTGTCGAAGCACTTTTGCAACTCTGATTGAGGCATCTCCAAAACATGCATTCTGAACGCATTAACCGCTTCTTTAGGCGACGAAAAACGTTGACCTCTCATTTTATTTTTTACGTACGGGAACAAAAAGAAGTCATTCGGTGCCAAGTCAGGATTATATGGCGGATGACGCATCAAATCGATGTTTTGAGTGCTCAAAAATGCAGTTGTTTGAGCCTGTCACCTGTCACGATGTCATAGACGTGTTTTGAAGCACCGCGATCGTATTTTTGGAGCATTTCTTTCGATCAATCGGCACGAGCATTTGTTTGAGCGATTGACAAATTCTGTGGGATACAACGCGAACAAATTTTTTTGACCGTCAAATGTTCATGCAATATTGAATGTATGCTGGTCCCACTAATGCCTAAGGTTGTCTCAATCTCACGATAGGTCACATGACGATCTTGCAATATCAGTTGGCGCACAGCATCAATGGTTTGCGGAACAACAACTTATTTTGGACGACCTTCACGATTATTGTCTTGGAGTGGACCACGACCTCGGCTGAATTCACCATACCATCGACAAACACTCGTCCTTGATGGAGCTACATCGCCAAAAATTGAATGAAATTTATCGATGCACTGTTATTGAGTTAATCCACGGCGAAAGTTGTAAGAAAAAATCGCACGACCATTTTCACGATTTAATTCCATTTTTTGGGCGAGATGAATCTTTGAAGTTACTGTAAACAACGTATATAGCGCTCTTATGTCAAAATGTTCTGAGTACGTATATCCTCAAAAATGTCAAACTTTACGATAGAGCTGGCAGTTGCCAGATTGCAGCACTAGGGTTGTCCAATCCCGGTATAGAAGGCAACCTTCGTAATGAGAACAGCAGTCTGAGAAACCGCTAGTCGCTGAACACACCACCGCAAACCTCGAGCAGCATTCACTTTTGCAAAACCACATACCTTCAGTATTAATATTCCACACAGCCCGTTTCGTTTCTTTAAGAATTATCATCTCCAATCACTTTCGCTTTCAGTTCGCAAAAATGCATGACAAGGTGTTTAAAAAGAAACTCAAGGTAAATGTGCATATTCAACACAATTGACACGACTCCAGTCCAACGATTTATAAAATATTCATCAAAAGTACAATTCTGTGAAGAAACATCGAACTCTGAAAATCAATGAACCACCAGTTAAGCAACACTAAGGTACTCGTAACCCTTGCATTCTAAAGCTAAAGATGTCATTCAGCTTTCGCCATGATTTGGGGCTCTATGTCCTGTAAGCTGTAAGCGATTATCTAGACGGAATTGCAGCAAAAGGAATAAATTACAACATACTTGTAGCTTATATGCTCTGGACTCAAATTCAGCTGAACTGCAGATAAAATGCTATGCTTCCGTAGCTATGTTTATGGCACGAGCCGACTCAAATCGACATGTGAAACCAATTTTTAGCAAACTTTTCATATTGAAGTATAACTCGAAAAGCCCAGGGAAGGAATAGAGCTAACATCTTATCGGTGTTATTGCATGGAAACACATTAATGCCGATATACTCTTAGTAACTAATCAGCACCGGCAAAAAATGCAAAAACTTTTACACCATTTGTAAGGACCTTTGAACCAATTACAAAGATTACAAAGTTTCTATTCGATTACTGAATTTGAATAACATCCAGAAAACTGCTTTACTATCTTCCCTCATAATCTTTCCGTTCGCATTCATAAGCTCTCATAACGAGTCGTTAACGTGGCTTGTTATTGGGCGGCGTTCTGTAATTTTTTCATTAACATATGACGGACATTTGTATATGATTCAATAATTGGGGGTCTGATTACATTTTAATGACACTCTAATTCATGTTTCGTTTATTTTTTTTTTTCATATTTGTTCCATAAGCACGCACACAAACATTTAGACACGTAAACTTATGCCGCTGACCTTCATTTTCAAGGTTGACATTTCTCTGGCTCACCAGCGTCTTCTCTGTGACAGCCCGCCCGCCTTACAATGACATCTTTGTTGGGGGTCAAGCCGTTCAGTTGATCAAAATAAATAAAGTTGCTTTTGATTCGTGAATGTCAATGACTATCTCACAGCAAATACCGCCAGTAGTCAAGAGGGAATGACTTGAATGGGATATTTGGGATTCTTCTCCACGATTCCCTGTTTCCCTTGATAGAAAACGTATAACAACTGTTGAGAAGGGTTACATGTTAGGAAGTGAATGGAATCCGTAAGCAGTTTTGAATTTTTGCTATGCGCTCTACGTAATCGCTGCATGTTTTGTATGTGTGACGTGTTCGGTGGTCGAAGCCAAGTTCATTGCGATTGATTTAATTTTCCTTAGCCAGACGTGACGAAAACAATTTAAATGCGTTAACAACGTTAAACAACGTTTAGAGCTTCAGTGTCATTTTGGGTGTGCGGCGGCTTTTGAGAAATGACTGTTCATTCAGTTGTGGTCAATGTTAAGGGGTGAGTGACCGGTTTTTCTGAGTGCATTTGACAATTTGTTTGGAACTTTGACACAGAAGACTCTGATTTACAAAAGTCTAATGAAAGCTCTATTCGTGCACCATGGAAGACCACATAAACTGAAAGTCTGAATTTCTTACAAACTACAAGTAGCAGCATTGCATTTATTAACTGATGTGAAAATATCACGTCAAGGAAAACTAATGGCGACGTGAAATACGAGTTGATAAGCGATGCTAAAGGCTTAGATATCTATCACTTCCTGGACTACGTTCAGATGCTTGTCACTTTTAGCACATTTTTTTGCAAATTAAAAAATGAACAGAGTTTTGTTTGGCGGAGTAGTATTTTAATTGTTACTAATTAGCCTTTGTTCGTTATACAATCCTTACTATTAAATACATTTGACGCAGAACAAAAAGATTTATTTTTGTGGGATTTTTGATGAAAGTGATCGCAATTAAGAAGAAGATAAAAATGGCTTGGACTGGAATAGAATCTTCTAGACAATCTCAACATTTATTACAATAAATGCACAATGTGTTTAGTGTAATCAACATTTAGGAGCATTTGGGATCGACACGAGATCTGATAACAATTTCCTGTTTCTTATTTACAAATGCATCGTTAGTTTCCTGAAATAAATCCCTATGCTTTCGCATTCCTTTCAAAGGGACATGCTAGTACCGAATTTGTCTAGCGGAGCTGAATGTCCCTGGAAACTTGCCATTTGCTCAGTTGCAGATTAAACAACTTTTTCATCTAAAACAATGAACATAACTAATTCCTTTATCAAGGAAGTCAAGTCAGGGAGCCTTTTAAGTTTCACGGAAATCTTTATAAAAAACGATCAGTAAGAATTTTTTTCAGTGATCTAACCTCCATTGAGGACAATTGATTGACACGCTGAATGTTCAAGTTTCGAAAAGTTTAATATCAAATTGTAATGGAAATTAATTTATTATGGATACTTGTTAAAATAAATAAAAAAACTTTATTTAAAAGACGGTACAATTTAGATATTTAAAAAAAGAAATGCCAAACACAACTGGGCCGTCCAAGGACTGGGCCGTCCAAGGACTGGGCCATCCGAGGACTGAATCTCGATTACTGGACCGTTCGACGTCTGGATCTCGATTACTTTTTGTAGGATGCTGCTCGGAGTAAGTCACCTCGGTTATTCTTCATCTGATTGTTGTTGTGGATTGGGGCTGAAATGTGAACCGATGCACATGTTTGAAAATCATTCCTATATTCAAGTGGTTTCTCGGATTTTGGGATCGCTTGGGTCATAAATCATATTGTTTATGAATTCCAGATTGTATTGTTTGTCCAGTGTGGTCGCCGTGGCGTAGTGGGTAGAGTGCGACGCCCACACGCCGAAGGGTGTCGGTTCGATTCCCAGCTCAACACCAATTTTTCGAATTTTTCACGGCACCACCTCTTTCGAGCTGCTGACAACACTCAAAGAGTAATAACTGTCTAAGAAAGCTTCTCAAACATCGCCGTTCGGAGTCGGCAAAAAACTGTAGGTCCCTTCTACTCGTGAGAAAACAGTAGCGCGCACAACACGAGTAGTTGATGAGCAAGCTAGGCCCTGGTCCACATTGGACTGTAGCGCCAACAATTATTATTATTATTATTATTATTGTTTGTCCAGTGTATTTTAAGATTGGATCGAAGTGTTAACTTGGATATATGTACAATATGTATACAATTCGTTCATTTTGTTTTTGAATGGAACCCAATTTTCATGCTATTGAATATTTCCAGCTGCTTTTAAACGTTTTGAAATGCCTGCTTGAGTGACACCCAAAGATTCTGCGAGCACTTTTGTGTTTGGCAAAAATTTTCATTTATAGAGTAATGCTTCCCTTTGAATCTGAGCCATTGCGGCAAAACAACAGAGGACGGCCTAGACTAATGTGGCGCACACAAGTGGAGAAGGACCTCAACCAACTTGAAGTGAGCAACGGGAGGAAGCTGGCGAAAGATCGTGCAGACTGGAGAGGCATGTTGGTTGACGCCCAGGTCTGTTACGTCACAACAAGTAGAAGAAGAAGAGTAATGCTTCCAGTTCTTTATCTTCTTCCAAGTCAAAATCACCACTTTTTTTATTATGCAAACCACTTTTGGCACGTTCGCTCAGCTAGTGCATGTTCACCATACACATCCACCAAAGTATAATGACTTTTGGCAGCACTTCTCCTCATATTGAAGTAATGAAGAAGAGTTCTCCGCAAAATCACTTTTTCAGACACAAAGTGCGACATATTTGTTTACGCTTCAAATCAATGACTTATATTGGAAAGACGTACAATTACCGTAGCTTTACAATGCATGTTCCAATTGAAAGATAAAAATGGAATAATACAAGTTACGCCATCTCTTAGCAAACTGCACAATACAGACGCAACATAAAGCTGCCTTTTAAATCCAAAGGGTTGGGAAAAGTGTAAGTTAATTTCGTATCAAGTACTGTACAAATAAATTTTAAAGAGCGAAGATTTTTAAGCACCGGTATATGTAAGTTTCATTAGCAGACAATCCTACTAAGCATGCTTTGTCCCTACGAAAAGCTCCTACCTATCACACTTATCCACTTCAGCGGCGGGGAAAATAATAATATAAGAAAATATAAATTAGATATGTGCCGTTGTGCTGTAGTGGTCCGGGTTCGATTCCCGACTGAACACATCGAATTTTTCACGGCACTACCTTCTTCGAGTTGCTAGCAACACTAAAAGAACTTTTCAAACTTCGCGTTCGGAATTGGTAAAACAATGTATCTTCTACTCGTGAGAGAACAGTAGCGCGCACAACACGAGTAGTTGATGAGCAAGCTAGGCCATGCTCCCCCTGTGAACTGTAGCGCCACCCGATTCTTATTATGGTATTATTATAAATTTTTATACAATTTTCTGTTCGGAATTAGGAAAAAATGTAGGAACCTTCCCCAGGGGATGTGATTGGCTTTATTTCATTTCGTTTCATTTCATTTCATTTCATTTCATTTCATTTCATTTCATTTCATTTCATTTCATTTCATTTCATTTCATTTCATTTCATTTCATTTCATTTCATTTCATTTCATTTCATTTCATTTCATTTCATTTCATTTCATTTCATTTATAAGGTTATATTTTTAAAATAATGCTACAAGATATATATATATCTTTTAGAAGTATAGAAAAGAGATAACATAAAAAAAAGTTACTTACATAATTAAATTCAATTTACGGTTACAGGGAGGAACATAAGTTATATAATAAAGTAAAATGAGATCAAAAGGAAAACGTTTACTTATCTTGTGATATTGTTGTTAGTTATATATGAAAACATTTTTCTGTCGAATTCGGTCATTGAATTAATCGTCTGCAATTCATGCGGAAGACAGTTCCACATGCGAATTACAGAAACAAAAAAGGATTGTTCTCCAACACTTTATGAATCGCTCCATTCAGATTCGCATCCATAACACTATTATAAGTGTCAACGGAGACACTAGCAGAGCCAGAGGCGGCTACAAAACCCAGGTGTTGAGGGAACCTGACTGGCAGTGGCAGCTTAATCAGAGGCTATATTCTGGTGCCACGGGAGGTCAGGAGCCCCCTTCGGCTCCAGCCTAATCGTGCGGTAGGCCCCTTGTGGGAGTATCGTTTTGGCTGTGGTTTAAAACTTAATATCACAGGCAGTGTCGAGGTTATCTTACTGTGCTGACTGGTTTAGTTTAATGTTAACCCAGAACTTGGCCAGGCCAGACAATAAGAGGACTTTCCCGGCACAATGTTAGGTTAGTTTTAGAAAGGTTAGGTTAGGTTTAGAAAGGCTTCGTTCCAAACCAAGTTGGTTGAATGTCTCTCTGGAATGATCTCAATTTGGTACTTCAGTAACTTAGGCGATTAGTCTTGCGTTATCTACGACTCTTGGGAAAATGGTCTCCGTGATATAAGCTCTACAGGCAGGTGGTCACGTAAAACCATATATCACATCTGTTGGACCCTTTTTCTTGTGAGATAACAAGGAGGCTCTAGTCCTCCTTATAGAACTTCCCGCCATAAGTCATTGACGGTGATTCAGCAGTAACATACAAACGTAACGTATAAACTCTTCATTACATCGCTAAACTAATCGCATAATTTCTTTAATAGAAAATTGTTATTTAACATGCGATCGACTGGAACAAGCGCTGTCAGTGAATTGATATTCATTCATACGGTTTTAGTCTACGTGTTCTCTGAAGTTTCAGCCTACAGAGACAAAAAATTACGATTTTCCCTCTTTACATGACCATAAATTTAAATCAAAAAATTTAGCTATCGCATTTGAGAAATCCGAAAACTCCTTATAAAGTGGGGAAGTGAAATAAGATTATGAGTTGGATCGCCCATCTGCCAGAGACTGTTATAAAAGTATGCACAAAGATAATTTTTGGTAACAAAACACTTTTGCAACTTTTGAAATTAGAAATAAATCACAAAGACCTTGCAATTGTGCTTGGTGAACAATTCATCATCATGCCGTGGACAGGCTTAAGTTGCTAGTGTTTATTGTGTTGGCTGCCATTTCGTTCGAAGTTTCATCTAGTTGGAACCATTTATGTTTTCAGCGAATGCTGTTCATATTAAGCAAAATGATGGAAAATGTTGCAATAAAATTATCGCAGGTTGTTTTTGTTTGTTTTGAGAACAGTCGATATGGCGGCTTATATAGGGTTAAAGTTAATTAGGCACATAAGTTATCATAAATTGGTTTTTCGTCTTCGCCTTATGTTTAATGACTCCATTGAATATGAACGTCTAATTTAAGGAAATAACGCCAGGCACCTTGTAAATACGTCCAAATTTTGATATTTCAAATAATTCTCGCATTTTCATCAATCCGTTCATAGACATGAATACTTTGACAGTTTAATACATTTACACTTCAGAGTTAATAATTGTATGGCGCGACAGTCCACACTTTAGAGTTAGGAATCTTAACTAGCCGTGGATTTCTGTAACTTACAATTAACTTAAAAATCAGAAGACGTACATGCTTATTGTGTCTTAACTGTATTTACACTTTTAACGCAAATGTGTTCCTCAAAAAACTGAAAGTTGCATCAGTGTTAAGCACTTCACCTTGGTCGTACCCATTAAAAAATCCTTAAATATGGCAAAGAAAAATTCTTCACATCACACAAAACATTGCTTCTGAGTCACAGGGTGTTTCATAACCGAAGTTTCCAGAATCGTCTCAAGTTTCACGCTTTTTATTTTAGTTTAACTAAATTCCAAAGTTTTCTATTCTCAACCGCTTTGTGGCAAACAAGAACTACCACTTATTTTGTTTTTTTTTTTTTTTCAAATTCTATTATCTTTTTGGTCAAACGGGTTTTGGAAAAAGTTTCGGAATCCGTTTATGCAAATTTTAGTCTGGCATTACGTCACACATTGTTTATATTACAACATAGCCCACAATTTCCGTAGGTAAGCAAAGCTAACCTCAAGAGTCGTAGCAACCGCCTTCTAATTTACTCCCAATTAGAGGTCACACAAAGCGTAGACGCGTTCTCACACACAATGCGGTGGCGGCAAATTAAGCATAACCATATGCAAAGTGTTCCCCCAAGCACTTGACCACACGTGCACGTCAGGCCCCAAAACAGACAGCAAATGAGGAGAGACAAGCTGTGAGTAGAACTTCAGCAACTCAGCAACTCAGCCAGCTTTCAGTTTAGCCTTTCCTGGGGTACACACGTACGTGTTCAAAACCAAGATGAGTTTGCTTCACAAAAAAAAAAAAAAAAAACAACAAAAGTTGCCAGAGAAATGTGCACTGAAACAGTTGTGGCAACAAAACCATGTATAGACGGACACTCTTCCCTCTGCCTGATCAAAGCTCTACTCAACCATCACTACGTTGACGTTGATGACGTCTCTCTGCTCTACGCGATAACTTCAGTTCAAGTCGACCCGATGTACGTCGCACCAATCAGTCTGAGTAGCGATTCATAACGGAGTAGAGGTGCGCGACGCGAACGTCTTGTTTTGTGGTCTTTTTCGATTCCGAGTTCCGAGATACGAATTGATAGTTCATTGTGATCATTGTGCAACGATACTGGTGTTTTTGCGGAAAATTCGAAGCTATTCGCTTGCGATAGATAGGACCGCCCTTAGAACGACGGCGGTTGTGCCGCGGAGTTGGTAATTGAAAACCCTTATCAGCGATCGGCTTCGGAATAATATTTCATAAAGTCGGAATAAACGGTTTACATTTGAACGTAGCGTGTTGTTTGAAAGCGTAGTAGTTGAAAACTGAAGGAAGCCATCTAATTTGAATTTCAAGCCTTGACAACGACGAAGCTGAAGTCTGCGGCTAACAGTGGAACACGCATCGAATTGAATTAAAGGTTCGTAATGGGAATTCTATTTCTGAACACTAAATAAACGCGTGATTGTGCCGTATGCAAAATATGTTAAATTCGATCTACTTGCATTCGGACCGACTTGGCGATTGTGTGTGGTGTGATTTGTTGTCAACCCTTTCGACTTGGATGTTTTTGAAAAGGCACTGAGACCACACTTAATCGAAGTATGTGAACTTACATTGAATCTCCCGATTTGTGTTTTATTCGAGGGAGCCACATAATAGTTTGTGCATTTTGCATTTTCTTACCGTATGTGACAATGGGATCCGGATTAAAAAGAAGCGATTTGGATCTTGACCAGTTAACCTGCTCTCCCGTAATGAGATGTAAATTCAAGGACGAAGGGCATCTGACTTACACACGTGACTCGGTTATGGTGTCAGTTTTTTGCTGACAGATGTCAGTCAATTTGATATAATCGATATAATCGAATACCTGTAATTTAGCTCTCGGAAATTAGTAAACGAGTACTCATTTGAATTAATTACCGCTGGGGATTGTTAGTGTTTTTAAAACTCGTTCCGTCCTAGTCACATTTCTTTCAAATGATTATTTTCGATCTTTGGCCTAGGTTAGTGCTTCAATTAGATTTAACATTGAAAATGTAGGTTTTTTGCATGGAAACCAAACATTTAATTTAAGTCCTGAATTTTTAAAAGGCTATCAGCATTTGATAATATTTCTCTATTTTCTTTTGCTGGTGCAAGCAGTGTTGAAGTTTCAGGAAGTTCCAGGAAGGCTAGGTAGAACGCTAGTCTGTGGAGCGAAGGAAGCAATTCAAAGGAAAAACGTGAAAGACAATAGTTTGGTTGTTCCATTGTTCGATTTCTTTTGTTTCTTATGTCTCACAAGCTTTCATCGGAATAAAGACGCATCGTGATTAGATCAAAGAAACTGACTGTCTCTTATGATTCTCACTGCAACGAATCATAAGAATTCTGGACAAGTGTCTTGGGCATAGTGTGGTACAGTATTTGTATTTATTTTTAATGCAGAGAGTCGGTCCTTTTTTACTCTCGATCCTAAGGGATTGGCTTCGAAGATCTTAATAGCTACAGCTTTTTTGTTCATTTGAGCATTTTTTGTTATAAGATCCCTAAACTCCCGACTACATATCCCCATATTGGCACACTCTCTCTAGGGGTTCGCCTAATTGTAGAAGAAGTTATTATGTGTGGGTGACTAGTAAGGTTCTATGATGGAGGATTCCGCCTAATTTATCATACTTACGTTCAACTTCCTCAACCTCGCGTGACAACTGAACGTTTACTTCTCCCTCGTTTTCTTACGATAAATAAATGACTGATTTTTTTTTCATAATTGACGCGTGCAAAAGGGGTTGCGAGTACCCTTAAGTGATCGGATCAAGTCACAGCACGGGCCGAAGGTATAGAGGAAGAGGGGGAGAGGAGGTACCGATGCACATCGGTTTTAAATGCCTGTGGATTGCAATGAGGAGGAAAAATCGAGCTGGGAAGAGCATTCCAGATTCGTGTAGTGCGGCTGAAGAAGGAGTCTCTGAATTTGACTGTACGTCCGAAAGAGGACTTGAGGGTGAATTGGTAGGCATTCCTAGCGAGGCGTGTATTGCGGGTGAATTCTTGAAGGGGAGAAACGCAACTGGCTAATTTATCTTGTTAAAATAGCGATAAAAGAGTGACAACGACGCGACATTACGTCGGTGTTCTAACGAGTCAATCGACTTCGCAATATTACTGTCACCTATAAGTTTTATCACTCGCTTTTGAATTCTATCCAGCAGGTGCAGGGAGGTCTTAGAAGCACCTAACCAAATAGGAGCGTTATACTCAAGTTTTGGGTGGCTGCCGTGGCGTAGTGGGTAGAGTGCGACGCTCACACGCCGACGGGTCTAGGTTCGATTCCCGGCTGAACACCTCGAATTTTTCACGGCACCACCTCTTTCGAGCTGTTGACAACACTCAAAGAGTAATAACTGTGTAAGAAAGCTTCTCAAACTTCGCCGTTCGGAGTCGGAAAAAAAAACTGTAGATCCCTTCTACTCGTGAGAGAACAGTAGGGTGCACAACATGAGTAGTTGATGAGCAAGCTAGGCCCTGCTCCCCCTGTGGACTGTCGCGCCAACAATTATTGTTATTATCATGTCTATACAGACAATCCCGCTTCAATTGACGAATTGGACGATAACACAGAAGCATTTATTCGTGAGATACCAGCCGATGTAGGTTGGAAAGAGTATGCTAAATTTGGACTAAGAGGATGGATCATTTGAGGCGCAGTCAAGGTCAACATTTGCAAGAAATAATCTTCAAACATAAAATTATATGGATCGTACTATCGATTCAAATAAGGATTTCATGCATTTTTCTGAATTTTATTTGTTTTTTTTTTAGCTTTTTAAAAATCACTCTTTATGTCTCCAATTTGTAGTCCCCCGTTTAATATAAAGATATACTAGGAAATGAATTCAAATGTGTTAGGGCGAGGAACAGATTTATGCTCACAACACTGACAATTTGATTTACTTGCAATTATTGAATTAAACTCAAATTACTTCTGTTTTTGTGCTGTGCATTTCGTTGTACCACTTTTTGAGTTTTCCATAAACATACACAGGTAAATTATACGGGAATGATATCCAATCACTTTATAAAAGGATTGTATAGTATTTCATAATTGTTGTTAAAATGACACCATTTCATTGTTGTGCAAAAAAATTCACCAACTAACCGCACGAGTGAAGTTCAAAAAACGTCTCGAATGCAAATACACAAAAGAATAAATATTGGACTCCACTGAATTTACGATGGAATTGCTTTGCTATCATTTTGTGAATGTCATTGCCACATTGCTTTGCTTCGTCAAATTGATGTTTTGGTTTCCAAATTTGTTTTTAAGTCGTTGCCATCGCAGTAATTCGAAGAGTGAATTGTGCAGTTAAATTTGCAAGCAATGCATTTTACAGTTTAACACGTTCCCTGCCAAGCTGTTTTTCACTAGGTGTCATTTCTACGCCGCGTGTACCGAAAACAGTACACGGTAAGCGCTTTAATAATTTTGTATAAATTCATATTGCTTTGCTTTGCTTTGCTATCATGAACCTTTTCTTTAATAGACAATTATTACTTTTCGAGTGTTGTCAGCAGCTCGAAAGGGGTCATGCCGTAAAAAATGCGAGGTATTCAGTTCGGGAATCGAACTTAGAACTTCGACGTGTGAGTGTCGTCTTCTATGCCATGGCGTCCAATTTGGCTTATTCCTACATTTATTGATAGTTATGTGGCATAGCAGTTTTCATATTGCTTGCGTTGTGCAGTCTAGTGAGAAAATCCCCTGCGTGGGTCTGTTTCGTCTTTACTCTATTTTGTGTGACAAAATTTATTCGTAAATGAACACCACACAATGCGACCTACGATGTCACATCCAATCATACAATGTTCTCGCGGCGTGAAAGTGACGCCTGAATACGGAACGGAATTGTCTCGTTTCGACATTTCAGTCATATGATATTTGTTGCGAACTTGTTGCACTACATACGTTTTACACTAATGGGTAGGGTGGGGCATGTGAATGTGTTTTGTTTTTTTCTTAAAAACTTTGAGAAAAGAGTTACATTGACCAGAAACCAATAAGGAAGGCGATGGTCAACTGAACAGCTGATCAAACAGCTGATTTCCCCTTTGTCCATCGACCCTTTGACTGTTATTTACGTGTTTTAGTAGACATAACCTCAAATTCTGAAAGTTATTTACGTACCATCGAACATTGTCTCACTTTACTCACACATGTTTACGTTTTGATTTATATGCCCTCTCCTTCTAACAGTGTGAAGAGTGAGGAGATCCACCGTATAAACAGTTTACACGTATTCTCATTTGAAAACAAATAAAATCCTTTTTGTGCGTCAGCTGTTCAGGATGGGAAATGTTATAAAAAACACTGTCAAAATGAATTCAAGGGCGGGAGACGAGGGAGTTGACCGTCTCCCTATTGGTCTCTGACATTAATTCTGTTCAGTAGATCGTAAATAGGTGGTGTTTGATTTGACAAATATGAAACAGTTTGATGTTCAGGATATTTTCTAAAACTTTTATCAGGGCTTGGTTATATTTTGAAGCATTTTGCCGGAATTGATCGGCATTGCAGGTTGTGTTGTGGGTTCAATATCAATGCGGTGATATATTTTTTTTCATTTTGCCGGAATTGGTCGGAATTGCTGGTTGTTTTCTGGGTTCAATATCAATTCGGTGATACTTTTTTTTACTTATATATTAAAATATCGTCATTGTTTGTGAAAAGCTTGTAAACATTGTACATTTAAGAAACTATGAATATGTTTGACACAGTATGCGTAAAAATTTGTAACTCACCGGCGCCGCCGGTGTTGCACTACAGAGAGCAGGAAGAATCAGCGCTACTGCTACTGCGCTTTGTGAGAAATTATTTGTTGGTTTATGTTCTGCCTAAAAATTGCTTGCACATTGTGATTGCCTCAGTTACTTAAATTGTGTGACCAATATTAAGATTTTCATTATGTTAATAATGTAATTGTAATTGTTTTCAATTTCATTCAGACTTACATTTGTTGGTTTGTTAAGTAATTTTACTATAAGAACCAAGTTCGCAAAGAAAACTATAAGTGCCCACTCCCTGTCTATGACTAAGCTTCGATAAGCATTCACAAATAGGACAAGGACCCGTATAATCTCCAACGCCTGTATAGAAAGTCCTTGTTCGAAATAAAAGCGCGAACAATTAACGTCATGATTCATGGGCGAAACAATACACTAAATGTGTCTACGTTCGCTTATCTGCTTTTGAATGCATTTTCAAAGGATTTCACTAAGGACTTGCCTTGTATATACGTTCATGGCATTCTATTCAAATCAGAGTAGGAGTCCATGTGATGCGAACTTTAGATGCCATTACTCGTTCGTTTAACTTGCTGAACGGCAATTCAATTGAGTAATTAAGCCACTACTGCAATCGTCTAGAATTCAAAGGGCATCTGGCTTATCTCGAACTCGCTTTATGATAATTATGCAATTAATCATCGATAATAAAGTTGGTTGTTTCCGTGCTAGTGACAGGTCAGACTAAAGTGCTTAAATTGAAGCCACATACGTTGCAGATAAATATTGTTGATAGAAAATAGTGAATTAAACTCGAACGTAATCTAGACGAGGAACGGCTGCGTGCTTTGTGGGTCAGGAGGGCATTTAGGTGTCTGAAAGATTACAAAATATTGTTGTTTTTGGAACGATCTTAATGAAACTTGTTTCATGGGTAGATGGATTCAATATTTTGAAAGGGGAAGCAACAGCATGTCTAAAGTGAAGTGGATATATTGACAGCGATAATGTCGATATCTTATCGGTCTTATGGCGCGGAATCAGCACATGTGCGTGGGTACTGGATGCCACTTTTGTTGTGAGTGTCTCCATGATTGCTTATCATAGACTATCGGTCCCTTTTCTTCCTTCTAATTCACTTTTCAACTTCTGTGTGTGTCTTAAGCTCGGAGTGATTGTTTTTAAAAGAGGAATACAACTTTGAGATAGAAGAATACGAAGAAGATATTTTTCAAGTGAGGTGAAATGTACCCTATTCGAAAGATAATCCTCTGGCATTATAACTTACGCTTGATTTATTGATTTTGTGTATATGACTGCCACAGTTGGCTTGGATGTCCGATTTTCGTATATCGGTAGTATCACACTGAATGTTTTTCGAGCTTATCGATGTAGACCATCAACTTCTGATATTCCAATAAAAACTGACCAAGCGGGGTTCGATTCACAGTTTCGTAATGTTAAACTATGCGGGTACTAAACCTTTCCCTTAATAAATCAACTGTGTCAACAGCTGTATGCTATGTTGGGCCCCCTTCTTGATACGATAGTTACTGAATATCATGGTTGTTTAATTGATGAACAAGCAAGTAAGAAAACATGACTCTATAGCCACTGATTGTTTAGTTCTACCTAGGATCGTTTTTAAAGCAGCACACCAACCAGTCATGTAACGCTGGCTCAATGTACGCTTTAAGATTATCTTCATTCCAAATGTGGCTTCAACTAAAATGAGCTTCTGTAGTTGATGTTGATATAAAATAATGCTACAAAACATTCTTCCTTGAAATAGAAATTGTAGTTGAAGTAAAAAGTGAAAGTTAAAGAATTGATTTTTTGTGCTTTTTTTTTGTCTGTTAAAATACCATTCGGTTAAACATCATCGCTAAACAAAATTTATCCATGAAAAGTGGGATGATTGACAATCTCGTTTTTGGGCCCATTCACCGAATTTATGCCTTGCATCCAAAAAGATTTAAAAGAAATCACTTGACAATAAATAAAAAGTGGCTAGTTATAGTAGTGGTTTGTATACCTCAAGTCGTATACTTCAAGAAGAGCTTTAATTTAATAGGTACATATCATATTTTCAAAACCGGCTAATATAAGGTTGTCAAATATATTCCGGCTCTCTATTCAACGCTTCATAAAAAGTGTTACAGTGATGGGACTTAGTTCAAATATGCTCCGTTTCATTCAATAATCTGTTTCCATCTAGATGGCAACTTCATAATACCCCCTTATAGAAGCCCCCGTCCTTATTAGCGAAGAACTCGAATAGCCGCTATTCACAAGCCACTTTTGAGTTCAACTTCACACCACAGGACAGGAACAGGTCGTAATCACTTGGCGCTATGTCCGGGCTATATGGTGGATGCGATAAAACCTCCCATCCGAGCTCCCGTAGCTTCTGACGAGTCATCAACGAAGTGTGTGGTCTGGCGTTGTCCTGGTGCAACACTACACATTTCCAGTTGGTCAATTCTGGACGCTTTTGGTCGATCGCCTGCTTCAAGCGGTCCAGTTGTTCACAGTAGATGGTAGAGTTAAGCGTCTGGCCATATGAGAGCAGCTCATACTGGATGATTCCCCTCCAATCCCACCAAACACACAGCAAAACCTTCCTGGCCGTCAATCCCGGCTTGGTCACTGTTTGGGACGATTCACCGGCCTTCAACCGCGACCGTTTTCGCTTGATATTGTCGTATGTGATCCATTTTTCGTCGCCAGTCACCATCCGCTTCAAAAATGGGTCGAGTTCGTTCCGTTTCAGCAGCATATTGCAGGCGTTGATTCGGTCCAGAAGGTTTTTTTGCGTCAAATCATGCGGCACCCAAACATCAAGCCTTTTTTTTGTATCCAGCCTTCTGCAGATGGTTTAAAATGGCTTGGTGACTAACTCCCATCTCCTGGGCAATGTCATGAGATGCCACATGCCGGTCTAACTCGATGATTTCCATGATTCGATCGGTATTCGTCGGCACAGGCCTTTCGCCGGCTGGCTTATCCATGGTGTCGTTTTCACCGGCTCTGAATCGTCGAAACCATTCCTCCGCGGTTCGAAGTAATAGAGTACCATCCCCCAAAACACCATTAATCTCACGGAATGTTTCTCTAGCGTTTAACGAAGGAAAACTAAAAATAGCGCGAATTTCGGCGTTAGTGAACTCCATGTTTACACGTCTATAACGCAATATCCAAACTGATCATGCATAGCGTCGTTTTGTAGGTTATGTCAATACCTTTCAAATGATGTATACTATTGCTAGATACGAGCTCTGTAGCGCTTTGTACATAGCCGGAAAATTCAAAAGACAAAAAAGCGGAGGGAGATAGTTGACAACCTTATATTTACTCTTTGGATCGTTCAGAAGAGCTTCAATACCATACACTTTCAAATTGTTATGGACGTTTTTTGAATCTGGTCAACATAAGTATAACTGACGACGGCTTTTGTTCGTAAACTGGCGTTTCATATTTTTCCTAAATTAAGTTTCACATGTTTAAGAATGCCACAATAACAAATAATTACCGAAATCTCTCGAACAGAATTGAAGGACATTGCCATTAAGCCCTTTGTTCTTTTAATCAATTCAATCCATTTATTCATCGCAGCCTTCACATTTTGTTCCAATTTTTTAGCAATAAAGTAAACAACAATGGTCTAATAAGAAGTTAATTGTTTCGGCTGTGGCACTCCACTTTCAATATTATAGCCTTCCTTGTTAAATGGCATTCGATCTTTTTTTCGCGCTTTAACATTAAACCATGTCGTATCCAAATTGAACTGTCATTTATAGCTGTGTATGTAAGCTTAGATTAGATAAAATCTATACGAATACAAGTTAAGAGGCGTGTTTTGAGAACAAGTACTCTATGGATTTATGTCCATTTGGATACAAATAAAACGACTCAAGTACTTACTAACTAAATTTATTAATTAATGCTTTTGCCTATGACAATCGCGTTTGCACCCGTGAACTGTTTCGCACTAATGCCCGTTCGGTTTCTCTGTCATCTTTTGGGTCCCGTTAATCTTCTTTCTGCTGTGGTCGCGCGATGTGTGGAGTTGCCAGCCTGACGATGCAAAAGTCCTTAACTCCCCGCCATATCCATTCTGCGGAGATTTTTAACTTGAAATCTTATTAATTACCGCTTATAAAATTCTATTTGAAAACAAAAATCGCAAAATATTATTTTGTTATAAATCAAGCTATTTTTTTAAAATATTATTAAATGAAATAAATCAGCATTTGTGACGCAATGACTCTTATAAGGTTCTAGTATTTCCTTCAGAGCTATTGCAAATACATGAAGGGTCTTAACGAAACTAATTCCTCTTCTTCTTTGTGCGGCACTACAATCCGAGGTGGACATGGATCCTAACCAACCAACCATGCCTTAGTTGATTCTTCCTTTTCAGATGCATGTTCTTGTTCTTGAACTGGAATTTTTCACTTGGAGATGCAGTTTTCTTACACACAACACACCGATAAGCAGGACAGCCCGTGGCTTGTGGATAGCCATCATAAGATCCGTTGTGTATTAGGATGGCTATATAGGGTCGCCACGACGAGGCTGTATGTCCACTTGACCTGTGCACTAGCGATGACAATGTTGGCAGCTCGCCTTGATCAACGACATTGCCTCGTGTGCACAGGCCCATATTCCTTTATTACCTTCTTCAACCTGCGACTATTACATTCTAAAACCTTCTACTACTTTTAATACATACAGTTTGATGATTTCAGGAACGTAGAAATGCAATATATATATATTTTTTTATTTTTTTAAGATATTTATTTTACATCAACAAAAAATTTCAAACAGTAGACGATTGCTTTTGTTGTAAAAGAATCGCCAATATTGAACTGCTGCTTCAATCTTTTAAATAACAAAATAATAATAATAATAATTGTTGGCGCTACAGTCCAAAGGGGGACCAGGGCCTAGCTTGCTCATCAACTACTCGTGTTGTGCGCGCTACTGTTCTCTCACGAGTAGAAGGGACCTACAGTTTTTTGCCGACTCCGAATGGCGAAATTTGAGAAGCTTTCTTAGACAGTTATTACTCTTTGAGTGTTGTCAGCAGCTCGAAAGAGGTGGTGCCGTGAAATATTAGAAAAATTGGTGTTGAACTGGTTCAAATAACAAAATGTACATTTTATTTATTTTATTTATTTATACAGACTAACATAGAAATGTGAAATTACAATGTTAGTACTTGTTTTTTTTAAGAGCACAAGAAAATGTACATTTTGATGCCTTCGCATGCACAAACCTGCAGCTTGCATTTAATTTAATTTTGTTTCATATACTCACCGCTTAATCATAACTAGTAATGTCTGTCGTTAAGTCCAAATTCACTATTTTTCAAACGAGTTTATAAACAAGAGCTTGTCAATTTACAGCTCACATAGCGGTCAGTGACCCACTGACAATAAAACCCATCACGTGTATTTTTCCTAACCGGCCACTGACAGCTGAATTCCGTGAAAGAATAATAGACACAAATTCTTTTATGGCCTCATGTTAAATCCAAAACGAGATTTACTTGGTCCATATTTCCAGCCCGCCAGGTCATGACCCACATTAACATCAATAGACAAAATGCTCAAAAAACAAAAAAGAAAAACACGAAGTCGACATGTATGGAGCGTTTGTATCAATTTTTGAGTTTGTTTTGAATGACAAGACAATTTCGGTTAGAATTGTGAAAGATGCAACATATGGCAAAAGTCGAGCGACCGATAAGAACGTTTTCGAAATTCAGACAGCAGTGAACCGGGCAGTAGTGTAATTTATGACATACTTAAAATATTTTGAGTTTTATTTCTTCTTTGATGGTTAATATCGTTTTTTTTGTTCTTTTTAAATAATACATGAACGAAGAGGGGGTAACCTGACATCCGTCTCGACATGTCTAGGTTTATGGGTATCAGTTTAATGTATCGGAGATGCTGCAGAACTTGAAATGAAATTCGGTTTTAATTGACTGTGGGAATCGATGTTTGAATATAACTGGATGTATAGAGGTGGAGAAGTTAAGAACGATTGTGTCTGCATTTAATGGACTTGTTTTGAATAAACAAGAACATAAAATTTAAGTATTCAGGATTGCTTTAGAGTGGGTTCAACGCAAGAAGTTGAAATAAAAAAGAACAGTTCAGGTTCAAGGTACAGTTTTAATTTGTCCTCTTTCCAAAAATTGAAAGAAGTAGACACATTTCATGAAGAAGGTACAAATATATTCCTCTGACTTAAAATACTATGTACAATGAAGTAGTACATTGGTGAAAGCTTTTCAAATGTTGTCGTATTATTAATTTAGAGAAAATATTTTAACCTTTTACTCCACACGCGTTTTAGAGTGAATTAAGTTTTTCGTATGGCTACACAGCCCTCTAAATATACAATTGTCGCTTACACCTCACGGTATTCTTCATTGCTTACCGAAATGGGAAAATTGATGCAGTTAATTTGTTGCCACTTTTGCGAGAGTTGCCTTTTATATTTCGGGATTAGGGAACGAAAACAAATATTAACTATCAAAAATAGCTTAATTGTTTTTCAAAATATTCCCCATTAAGATTTATACACTTTTGCACGCGTTTGAACCAATTGTCGGAGACCTTTTGCCTTTCTGATTGAAGTATCTCTAAAACATGCATTCTGAACGCATGAACCGCTTTTTCAGGTGTCGAAAAACGTTGACCTCTCATTTTATTTTTTACGCACGGGAATAAAAAGAAGTCATTCGGTGCCAAGTCAGGATTATATGGCGGATGACTAATCAAATCGATGTTTTGAGTGCTCAAAAATGCAGTTGTGTGAGCCGATGTGGGAGAGCTCGCATTGTCGTGGTGAAGAGTAACCCGTCCTCCGCGGTTGGTTTTCCTGAGGAAGACAACTGGCAAACAAATGGTTATGTACCACTCAGAATTGACTGTTCTGCGTTGTTCTAGAGGCACGGTTGCGACAAGACCAGTTTTTCCGAAAAAACGGGCGACCCTTTGCTTGGAAGTGCTTCGTGCGCGAACAACTTTTGTTGGATTTGGCTCAACTTGAAACACCCATACAGTCGACTGCTGTTTTTATTTCGAGCTCATACGCGTAAATCTACGATTCATCACCTGTCACGATGTCATAGACGTGTTTCGAAGGACCCCGATCGTATTTTTGGAGCATTTCTTTCGACCAATCGACACGAGCCTTTTTGTGAGCGATTGACAAATTGTGTGGGATCCAACAAAGTTCATCGAACAAATTTTTTTGACGGTCAAATGTTCATGCAATATTGAATGTATGCTGGTCCCACTAATGCCTAAGGTTGTCTCAATCTCACGATAGGTCATATGACGATCTTGCAATATCAGTTGGCGCACAGCATCAATGGTTTCCGGAATAACAACTGATTTTGGACGACTTTCACAATATTCGTTTTGGAGTGATCTACGAGCTCCATCCCATCAATAAACACTGGTTCTTGATGGAGCTACATCGCCATTGAATTAAATTCATCGATGCACTGTTATTGAGTTAATCCACGGCGAAAGTAGTGAAATCGCACGAACATTTTCACGATTTAATTCCATTTTTTGGGCGAGATGAATCTTTTAAGTTACTGTAAACAACACAAATAGCGCTCGTATGTCAAAATGTCCTGAGTACGTATAACCTCAAGAACGTCAAACTTTACGATAGAGCTGGCAGTTGCCAGATTGCAATACTCAGGTTGGCCAATCCTGAAATATAAAAGGCAAACTTCGTACATTGGTGAAAGGTTTTCAAATTTTGTCGTATTATTAATTTAGAGAAAATATTTTAACCTTTAACTCCATACGCGTTTTCGCGGGAATTAAGTCATTTAAATATACCATTGTTGCTTACACCCTACGGTGTTCTTCATTGCTTATCTAAACGGGCAGATTAATGCAGTTAATTTGTTGCCACTTTTATTATCACAATAAATTGTATTTACTGTATACCCAGCTACCAAAATATTTTTGTTAAATGGGGCAGTTAACAAGCTTCTTAAATTTCAAAATGTGCCCTTCAGTATAAAGTCTTAAGTTAATTGAAAAACCCAAAAATTCATAAATTACAATGGACTTTACAATTTTATGCTTATCTCAATTTTATGCAGTTTCATTGTAAACTATTCGAATCTCATAAAGAAAATCTTAAAAAAAATAACCGAGAATTTACAATGAAAGACAAAAAAAAATACAAAGCAATTCGCCAAAGCATTGTAAACACGAACCCATTAAGATAAAGTCACAAGGAAAAAACAGCACATTGCTTCTAGATCAACGTGACTTACAATGATTATCTCCTCTCCACGTTTTTCTTTAATTCTTTTCATCCGTAATTTGCACCCAATTCTTGTGTAAATTTGTTCCCTCAGCAGTTAATAAGGTATATCAATTTATTGCAAATAGCAATGTCAAGGAATTCCACATTTTTTGCCATTATACCAATTATTTTTATCACACAGTCGCTAAACAGAAAAACTGATGTTTTGCACTGCTCAGGTAAATTAAATCTGAAATGCGATGGAAAGAAAAAAATGCGTGTACACTGGCATTCTATATCACGCCAATGTTATACTAATCACAGGAATAACAAATTTCCTATGGGAACAGCGTCATACCTGTGATTAAATATTTAACGCTATTGGATACTTGTGATTTAGTTACACTCAGGGACGTGGTCATTAATCTGATGAAAAGGTAAACTTTTTATCAACGAATTCTAATGTGACTTAAATGAATGCTTAAATTGATTGTATTTACGTTGAAATGCAAAATTCCTGAGAGCATCCGGAATAATTTCAGCACCCGAAATGCAAAATAAATTGCGACGTTTCTAAATGCAGCGAACCGGACTTGTTGTCAAGTTTAACTCGTGTTTATTGAAAAATTAAAATGTTTTGATATTTTTAAGAAGCTCACTGACTGATTAACCTTTAAAATAAATTCGAATTATGTAACAAATTGACCGAAAAACGGAGATTTAAAAAACAGTCTGCGATAAAAGTTAGGCAAAAAAAGAAAGAGTTTTAAATTCTGCCTTGAATGACAAACACAGTCAAGCGTTATACGATAAAACATTTAATTAATGCTGACGATAAACTGAGATTTGCTCTTGGTTGTCTGCTTTGACTTAAGAAAAAAAAAAAAACTTGAAGATCGACATCATGAAGGTCAATGTTCGAGTCATTGCCCGGGGGCTTGACATTCTTTACGATACATTTCATATACGTAGGCGTATCGAAGAAAATGTTTAGAGGTTGAATTTAGGGTATGCAATCTTAAAATTGTTCACAAGAAAGGAGACCCCTTTGACTTCACCAAATACAGAGGGATTAGTCTCCTGAACATCGCATACAAAATCCTCTCTGCCGTATTGTGTGAGCGTCTGTGTGTGGTTTCAGGTCAGGGAAGCCCACAATAGACCAGATCTTCACATTATGGCAGATCCTGGAAAAGACCCAAGAAGTTTAAATCGACACTCACCACCTATTCGTCGATTTTAAGACTGCATATGACAGTGTGCATAGAGACGAGCTATACAGTACCATGTCTAGTTTTGGCATTCCTACCAAACTCGTCAGATTGTGTAGGGTGACGATGGAGAACTCTCGCTGCTCCGTCAAGGTCAGTAACAAACTCACCGAGACCTTCAATGTCAAAATAGGTTTTAGACAAGGTGACGCACTGTCATGTGACTTCTTTAACATCATCCTCGAGAAGATCGTGCGTAACTCACAAGTCAGCACCAGAGGCACAATCTTCCAGAAGTCAGTTCGATTACTAGCATACGCTGATGACATTGACGTGATTGGACGAACACAGCGAGCCATCAATGAGGCGTTTGCTGCCATTGAAGCGGAAGCGGCTGAAATGTGTCTGGCGGTAAATGAGGGCAAAACTAAGTACATGCTGTCATCAAGGAAGGACACATAACATCGACGTCTCGGACGGAGCGTCACACTAGGCAGCCGAAACTTCGAGGTAGTCAAGGACTTCGTCTACCTCGGCTCCAGGGACAAGAACATCAGTACCGAAATGAAAAGCAGAAAAACTTTTGCCAATCGCTGTTTCTTTGGGCTCAAGAGGCAATTGAGTAATAAAGCCCTCTCTCAAAAGACTAAGCTCACTAACAACTTGATCATTGAATACTTTATGGCGCGGAATCTTGGATGTTAGCAAAGGCGGATGAGGAAGCCCTTAGTCTTTTCGAGAGAAAAGTTCTGCGTGCGATTTTTGGTCCTCTTTGCGTTGATGGCATCGTGAGGAGAAGATTTAATGATGAGCTCTATGGGCTGTACAGTGACATGCGCCTGGTCAAGCGTCTACGTATACAACGCTTAAGATGGCTAGGCCATACATAGTGTATGGGCACCACTGCTCCCACCCGAAATGTCTTTGAATCCGTGCCACTGGGACAACGCAACAGAGGACGGCCTAGACTAAAGTGGCGCACATAAGTGGAGAAGGATCTCAACCAACTTGGAGTGCGCAACTGGATACAGCTGGCGAAAGATCGTTCTGGCTGGAGAGGCATGTTGGTTGAGGCCCAGATCCACCCCGGACTGTAGCGCCACAACAAGAAGAAGAATGTTAAAGTTGGAGCCAACGCAGCACCATTCGATATAACATGAATCTTGTTTGGAGTTAGATTAAACAAATTCAACTACAAAAGCCTTCAAATCAAAGGTTAATCTGGATGTTTGGTCGAACACGTGTCCGTTGCATTCACATCGCTAAAAGAAATTTCGTATTGTGGTAGACAATTTTTTGCTTCTAGCATAACAGAAAGGATTACGTCCTTAATTGAGTCGATAAAGCCTTTTCAAAAGTAAAAGATCAAAGAAAGCTCGCAAAGGATCGTGAATGGATATTTAAGGTCACTTTAACAGTAAATGTTTGAAGAAAGTTGACACAAATCCGTGAAATAGATATCGGTCTATTCAAATACCGGTATATTCAGATATTGGTTTATTGTGCCACATAAAGATAAAGACACATAAAGATGAAGACGGAAGTGCATGAAAAATTACAAATTTAGTTTAACATTTGACAGCAAAGTCTTGCAAGATTTGCAAAGTTCTAAAATAATAGTTTTTGATTCACTAGCTGGTCATTTTCGACCGTAAGATGGCCTTTCAGAAAACATTTTTAAATCACAATCCAAGGCTTCACTGTGGGAATACCCGACGTGGTGCCAGTAATTAAAAATAACAATTGTTGGGGCGACAGTCCACAGAGGGACCAATGTTTAGCTTGCTCATCAACTACTCGTGTTGTGCGCGTTACTGTTCTCTCACGAGTAAAAGTTTCCTAACGGATCCCAGACTAGAAAGTTCGCTAGCGGATAAACTTCGTAAAAGTTTCTTTGTGCTAACAAAGAGCAAAACAGCTTACAAAAAAAAAACTCAAAAGAGTGTTCAACTCGTTCGACAAGTTCTTGTTTATATTTCCGAAATTTCAGTTTTCAGTTCAGTGAATTTGCAACCATTAAGTTTAAAAATGCCATCAAACATGAATAATAAACTCGATCCAGTGTTTAGTAGTAGTAGTAGTAGTAGTAGAAGAGAGTTTACAAGTTCAAGTAGTAGCTGCGGAAAGTCGCGCACTCTGTCTACCTCATCTAACGTCGAATGAATCATACTGCATCTTTCTCGGTGTAGGGCCTCTGTGGTGGTCCTGATGTCCCTATCCACCACAGAACAGATCACGATAGGGCGCTACTCTTAAATGATTACAATCGTAAGATATCCGTAGATTCTGGCGGTTCTTCCAACTCCGAACTGCGAAGTTTGAGAAGCTTTCTTAGACAGTTAGTACTCTTTGAGTGTTGTCAGAAGCTCGAAAGAGGTGGTGCCGTGAAAAATCCGAGGTGTTCAGCCGGGAATCGAGCCTAGACCCTTCAGTGTGTGAGCGTCGTACTCTACCCACAACGCCACGGCGGCCACTGTGTCAGTAATTGCAAAACTCAAATTGGTGAAAAACGATCCGATAAAAAAACGTGAATAAAATTGCCAATTGATTTGAAGCCGCTTATCTTAACCGCTTCACAAACATATAAAACTGCCATCAAAATAACATTACCAGCTTGTCGCATCCAATTACCGTCCTGGGCCATCCCAAAATCAAATGATTTATACCAAAAGCCAATCATCACAATCGGTATTCCAAAGTATCAGCAGTGTAAATGAAACAAAACCCGTTTCGAGGCAAGGCAAGAAAAACCTAAACGGCAATTAATTCTAGTTCATAAGTGAGGAAGACGGATTCAGAATCCCATTAAAGATTTACCGACAACCAGCAATGACACCAAAGTCAATGAATAGTGAAGCCAGACGCCGATATGCGTATAATTTAAGCAATTAAAGACATGCGCTTCATCGTTGTCGCCGCGTCAAATTCATACTGTGGTTGGCGGAAAAATATGCAGGGTTGTCAAACACATGAGTATTCAAATGCCCAGCCGAGAATGTGTGCGTCTGCATGTAAATGACATGATTTGCCTTTGAAGCAGTTGAATTCGTACCGTCTTCGGCGGGATTGCGGCGCAGACATGCAGAAATATTTGTAAACAATTTTTGATTTATCGGTTATTTATAGACCTTTGCCGACTGACGCGCCAAACTTGGATGAATAAATGTGTGGTTCATGTTGTTTAGCTTGTATCTGGTGGAAGAAGGCGTGTGCTTGTAATTTTGTTCACTGGACACGTGTAAGTTAGGTGTGAAGAGGCAAATTTATTGAGAAGCTCCCAATTTGAAGTGTTTTTTAAATTCCACCGTAAACGGCACTCGCTTAACAGCTGTTTCAATTTGATTTTAAATTTTACAATGTCCACAAACGAGCAATTAAATCTCAATTAAACAGAACTTTCACCGGCAAAACCCAAAGTGAATTCAATTCAAAAGAATTGCGCGCCGAACGAAGACGTCCGCTAATAACTCGATTTTAATGCTAAATTTATTCTCACAATTAGGACGTTAATAAACATCATTGAGGCAATAAAAACACCTTTTGAATGACTCGTTTAACGGCCCATGAACTTGGCACACAATCAGTTCCGAGTCCGGTGTAAACACCTGAAACAAGTTTTTTTTTTCACCCAAGATCGGAATGAATACTCGTTGGCTTCGCGAGATGACTTCCTATAGTTTACAGTTCATACACACACACACAAACGTCAGCCTTGTGACACCGATCCGCCCAATTATTGGCACGAAGGCGAAACCTTGCTCCAATTAGCACTAATTAACCCTAACTGAGGAGCTATCTTATCGAAATTCAAACTGAGGAGAAAATCAATTCTAATGCGGTTTGCAATAATTCAAAGATGGAAGTGATTATCACTGCAATCGAGATTGAATACCAACTCTAAGGTCGATCTGACTAATGGGCTAAGGTTTATAGTATAATCGTTGAGTTAATTGGCTACGTTCACGTTGACACAATTTTTTGTCAAAACAGTTTGACTTACAATGTGGCACAGTATAACTTATTGCAATAGTTGCATTCATATTGTTTCTTCTTGTTGCAAATCTGGTTAAGGGATTCATATAAGTGATCGCCTTAATCCCCTGTGAATATATTGTTTTCGGATTATCATCGACAGATCTCTTCTTTTTTAGACATTGTGGTTCAATAAATATGGACCTTGTGTTAAATGCGAGCTAAAGTGCGTATTGATGTTTGAATTTGAATTTTTTGTTGTTTGTTTATAAATGTTAATTTTGAAAGCAACGTAAGTAATGTTGGAAAGAAAAGGAAGACTTCACTCTGCGCGTTCTGTGTTTTTTATTGAACACCACATAGTGTGTTGCACGATCATAAATATTGTGGAGTAAAACGGAGAATTTCGCGAACCGAATTAACGGCACACATTACGTGCATAAGTTAAAAGCAGGCGTTAAGCAAGCAGCACATGTTTTTTTAATCAATTACAGTGATAAAGGCCTTGTCGCCGCAACAAGTTTGGAGCAGAACAACCTTAAAGCCAGTCAGTATTTTAATTTAAGTGTATCATCAGTGTCTGTGTTGAAAACCTGGAAGGATCATTTCTGTAGACTGCTTAACGGCGATTTCCACATTCCGCTGTTAAGCAAAATGTTATACTCAATTTGGGCGATGATAGACAAGCATTCCGTGCATAGACGAGGTGAAGATGGCAATATCCAAGCCGCAGTCGAACAAAGCTGCTGGAGCGGGCTGACTGCCCACAGAACTATTTAAAGCAGCTGGAGATGACCTGGTTGGGCGCATGCACCAGCTCATATGTAAAATATGATCGGAGGAAAGCATGCCCGATGAGTGGAATCTCAGCATCATTTTCCCGATCCACAAAAAAGTAGATTTCTTTGACTGCGCCATCCACAAGAAAGCAGACCTTTTATCGAAGGATCAGCCTTCTAAATATCGCATACAAGATCCTATCTGCCGTATTGTGTGAGCGTCTGAAACCGTTTGTCCATAATTTGATATTTGATTTGCGATAGACCAGATCTTCACTTTGCGGTAGATCCTGGAAAAGACCCAAGAAGTGCAAATCGACACTCATAACCTTTTTGTGTTTTTTAAGGCCTCGTATGACAGTGTGCATATACAGTGGCATGTCTGGTTTAGGCATTCCTACAAAACTAGCAAGATTATGCAGCATGACGATGGAGAACTCTCGCGACTCCGTTAAGTTCGGTAACGAACTCACCGGGGCCTTCAATGTTAGAAAATGTTTTAGACAAGGCGACGCACTGTCTATCATCGTCCAAATCGAGTGGAACATTCTGCCTAACAGCGGGATTTGGGCCGCTATCGCCGTTAAGGAGTCTGCAGAAATGATCCTTCCAGATTCTCAGCACAGACTGCGAATCTACCACGAGCTGTCCTTTTGATCCCGGCAGTCCGAACTTTGTATCCTCCGGATAGCTGTTTTACCTTTCGGTAAAACTTTTGGAACTGCCATAACACCTTTAAATTTCCTCGACCGCGAGTTTCTCATGCTCCTTCTTTTTCCTTCTGAGAAGCCGCTGCTCTTCCCTTCTTCTCTGTTCGTAGAGCTCACGAACAGCCCTCGTTGTTCGGTGCAGTGTTGCCTTTTAAGCGCTCTGTTTGGCTGCATGTGCTTGCCTGCACTCGTCGTCAAACTATGGGTTTCTTCTGGGTGGTGACTCGAAACCCAGCACATCAGTGGCAGCTTCTTTGATGGCTTCTTGACAACGTTTCCAGTCTTCTTCTATGGTCAGTGCAGGCAGCGTTGAACTCTGAGCGAGTTTCAGGGAGACTCGGGCGGCAAAGTTCCTAGCGATCTGTTGCGATTGTAGGTTTCCGACGTTAAACCGTTTTGGCCTGCCTCGACTCCGTTGTTTTTTCGATATCCAGGCTCTTACCTTGGCTACAACAAGGTGATGATCCGAGTCGATGTTTGCACCTCGGAAGGTTTGGACATCGAGAATGCTAGAGGAGTGTCTGACGTCGATCGCAACGTGAACAATCTGGTTGACGTTGGATTGATCAGGGGACCGTCAGCTTCCTTTGTGGATGTTCAGGTGTGGGCACCGCGTGCTAGCCACAAAGAGGTTCCGCCCCGAGGCAAAGTCCAACAGCTTGAGTCCGTTTCCGGATGTGTTGTCGTGCAGGCTGTGTTTACCGATGAAACCAGCAAAGATGTCCTCCTTTCCCAGCTGAGCGTTGAAATCTCCTAGAACGATCTTGGTGTCGTAGCTGGGGCATCGATCGTTCCTTCTAGGAGATCATACAAGTCATCCTTGATGTTGTCATCCTTCTCCTCTGTCGGGGCGTGAGCGCATATTAGGCTGATGTTCCCGAATTTAGCCTTGATGCGGATTGTTATGAGGCGTTCGCTGACGGGGTCGTAGCTCAAGACTTTTTGCCTAAGACCGCCTTGAACAACGAATCCGCATCCGAATAAGCACCGCCTTCTCTCTCCATAGCAATCAAAGTAGTGAATATCGCACTTCTTCATCGTTTTTATGCCAAGCAAATCCCATCGCACTTCTTGGATGGCGGTAATGTCTGCTTTGTAGCAGTTAGGAGCCTCCGCAAGTTGTTGGGCTGCATGTGGTCTGTTAAGGGACCTCACATTCCACGTGCAGAACCGAAAATCATTGTCCTTATAACGTTTGCTGGGGTCGTCAACAGTTGGTCCTACATTATCCGAGGCATTTCGGCGTTTCTGAAATATTTATTTTTTTACGTGGTGAGCAAGTTAAACTTAGCACAACCCACAGACTGGTAGGCCAGGCCCATTACTTAAACCCTCGGGCAGATGGGCTCGCTGCATACATTAGTTCACCATACAACGGGTGTTGTGATGACTATCCGGGGGGTGCCGCGTGGAGGCTGTATGTCAACTTGACCTGTGCACTAACGAGAATAGCCTTGGCAGCTCGCCATGTTGAGCGCAATCAACGACGTTACCTCGCGTGCACAGGCCCACGTCTGGAAGTTAATGAGGGCAAAACGAAGTAAATGCTGTTATCAAGGAAGGACAGACAACATCGACGTCTCGAACAGAGCGTCACGCTAGACAGCAGAAACTTCGAGTTAGTTTAGGAGTTCGTCTACCTCGGCTCCGCAGTAAATGGGGACAACAACATCAGTACCGAAATTAAACGCAGAAACACTTTTGCCAATCGCTGTTTCTTTGCAATAAATCCCTCTCTCGAAGGACTAAGCTCGCTTTATATAACTGCTTGATCATCCCAGTCCTACACTATGGCGCGGAAACCTTTTGTTTTTTTTTGACACCATTTGTATTAGCAATAATTTACAATTGAGATGTACATATATATAGTTGTTGTTAACCTTACTTATGAAAAATGGAAATTACGGGCACAATGCCAACATTACTAAAGAAAGGAGCCGGAGGAAAAGCTAATTAAAAACCTTCATGCAATATGGCGCGGAAACCTGGACGTTACCAAAGGCGGATGAAGAAGCCTTTAGTCTTTTCGAGAGAAAAGTTTTGCGTGCGATTTGTGGTCCTCCTTGCGTTGATGGCATTTGTAGGAGAAGATTTAAGACGAACTCAATGTGCTGTACAGCGACATGCGCCTGATCAAGCGTCTACGGATACAACGCTTAAGATGGCTGGGCCATGTAGAGTGTATGGACACCACTGCTCCGGCCCGAAAATTCTTTTAATCCGTGCCGTTGGGACAACGCAACAGAGGACGCCCTAGACTAAGGTGGCGCACACAAGTGGAAAAGAACCTCAACCAACATGGAGTGCGCAACTGCAGACAGCTGGCTAAAGATCGCGCTGGCTAAAGAGGCATGTTGGTTGTGGCCCAGGTCCACCCCGGACTGTAGCGCCACAAGAAAAAGAAGGAGAAGTATCACCGTGTTTTCTAACTTACAACGTTCAAAATATACAATTAGTAGTAAACAATTAATAAGATTTTAAATATTCAAAACGAATTTAGTTTTATTAAAAAGAGTATTACTCGTAAAAACGCGTGAACTGAACGTGTAGCATTGAAGGCCAATTTCGCATCATCATATGGTTTAAATACAATTTTTGGAAACCCAAAAAAAGTCTCGAAAAAGCCAAGGGCTTCCTCATCCGCTTTTGAACTTGGACTTGTAACTGAAGTTGGGGAAAAGTTCAAATAAATTCAAACTGTTACAATTGAAACGTGCTTTATTCAAAGTCGCCGCTGCTAGAAAAGGTCAACGTAATTATCAAAAACGCATTTGACTTTGGAGACTTCAGGTCGTTCAACTGATCAGCTGGCTTGCACTTTTCTGCTTTTCTGAGCCGGAACGAGATAGCACTATATATGTCATAATGACACAGTATGTGGCGGAAGTTTTCTTTTATTCACTATTTTCTTCTACATAACCTTCTTTCGGTAAAGCGGAACTGGGAAGATCAAGCTGTTGTATAAAACAAGCTTATTCTTTGGAGAGAGTCTTGCTTCATGAGTCAAGACTCTCTCGAAAAAAACAGCGGTTGACAAAAGTGATTCTGTGTTTGATTTCGGTATTAATGTTGTTTTTCCTACTTTCCGCGGAGCCAAGGTAAACGAATTTCTTGACTATTTCGAAGTTCCTGCTGCCTAGTGTGAGGCTCTGTTGGAGAGGTTGATGTTGTGTGTTCTTCCTTGATGACAGCATGTACTTCGTTTTGCACAGACACATTTTGGCCGTTTCCGCTTTAAGGCTACCAAACTCCTCATTGACAGCTCGCCGTATTCATCCAATGACGTCAATGCCATCAGCGTTAGTAAGCAGCTGAGCCGGCATTTGGAAGATCGTGCCTTGTACTAACTTGCCAGTTATGCAATTATCTTCTATTGAATGATTTCAAGAAGTCATATGACAGTGCGTCACCTTGTTGGCTTTGAAGGTCTCGGTGAGTTCGATTCCAAACTTGACGGAGGAGCGAGAGTTCTGCAAGATAACACTGATATCAAATATTATCACGTAAAAAAATGCTTTGGATACAGCTACTATCTAAGCAATAAACTTTACTAGCACTGTTCGACTTTTCGATAAGTTGTATATAACTGCAAAAATATTGCGATCAATATCGTGCTTCCTCTTTTGACGTTTTCAATGTTTATTTCTTAGTTAGTGGATATTCGCCGCAAGGCAGTAGAATCGAAATACGTTGAAAGGTGCCAAATTCAATTCCATTCTCAATTGAACAAACTGCAACAAACTAAGAAAAAAATAAGGATGGAATGCTTTAAAACAAAACATGAAAGCAGACAAAAATGCACTGTCGATGCAGTGACCCTCTTTATGTAAGTTAACGCATTTGTCTAGTACGCAATAACAACCCTTTAGTAATTTAAAAAAGACATTGGGTTTTCGAAAGAATTCTGCATTCTTTCTTAACCATATTCGAGGAAATTCAAAAAACAAATTAAAAAATTATTTCCTTGCCAAACATATTTGTTAATCCCACCCTGCATTTGTCCTTGAATGAAGTTAGTAAACATATTTAAAAAGGGATTTCCCCGTGTAAGATTAAACTTATTTTTTCAAACTTAAACAAGATAATGCGATATAAATTGCGCAATACAAATACAGTAGAGGACACTATTTAAAAATTGGACGGTAGTAACGTCATATAGTCACTTACGTCTGGGGTAACCGTACCTCATTAAAATTATATCAGTCATAGCATACTTGAAGAGCCAATCGTTATACTTTAAAATTTGATACCTTCGAAACTAATTGCATCAAAGTACAAATTGATTGTTACAAATTAACTTTGACACGAGAAAAGTTGATTTTGTGACCGCCGTGGCATAGTGGGTAGAGTGCGACGCTCACACGCCGAAGTTCCAGGTTCGATTCTCGGCTGAGCACACCGAATTTTTCACGGCACCATATCTTTCGAGCCGCTAATAACAATCAAAGAGTAACAACTGTCTAAAAAAAAAACTTTTAAAACATCGTTCGTTGGGAAAATTGTTACTTCCTCTTTCTCGTGAGAGAATATTAGCGCGTACAACACGAGTTGTTGATGAGTTGTTGACCCTACACATAATCAAGACCAACAACAAAACGAGGGTTGCCTTTTATTATTCGGGATAAGAGAACAAAAACAAATATTAATCATCGAAAATAGCTTTATTGTTTTTCAAAATATTCCCCATTAAGATCTATACACTTTTGCATGCGTTTGAACCCATTGTCGCTTGAACCGCTTCTTCAGGTGTCGAAAAACGTTGACCTCTCATTTTATTTTTTACGTACGGGAATAAAAAGAAGTCATTTGATGCCAAGTCAGGACTATATGGCGAATGACTCATCAAATCGATATTTTGAGTGCTCAAAAATGCAGTTTTTTGAGCCGATGTGTGAGAGCTCTCATTGGAATGGTGGAGACTGATCCGTCTTCGGCGGTTGGTTTTCCTGATTTCTTGGAAGACAACTGTTAAACAAATGGCTGTGTACCACTCAGAATTGACTGTTCTGCGTTGTTCTAGTGGTACGGTTGCGACATATCCAATTTCTCCGAAAAAACAGGCGACCATTTGCTTGGAAGTGATTCGTGCGCGAGCAACTTTTGTTGGATTTGGCTCAATTTGAAACACCCATACAGTCGACTGCTGTTTACTTTCGGGCTCATACGCGTAAGTCCACGATTCATCACCTGTCACGTCATAGACGTGTTTCGAAGCACCGCCATCGTATTTTTGGAGCATTTCTTTCGACCAATCAACACGAGCCTTTTTGTGAGCGATTGACAAATTGTGTGGGATCCAACGCGAAAACAATTTTTTGACGGTCAAATGTAATGCAATATTGAATGTATGCTGGTCCCACTAATGCATAAGGTTGTCTCAATCTCACAATAAGTCACATGACGATCTTGCAATATCACTTGGCACACAGCATTGATGGATTCCGGAACAACAACTGATTTTGGACGATCTTCACGAAGTTCGTCTTGGAGTGAACTACGAAATCGGTTGAATTCACCATACCATCGACAAACACTCGTCCTTGATGGAGCTTCATCGCCAAAAATTGAATTAAGTTCATCGATACACTGTTGTTGAGTTAACCCACGTCGAAAGTTGTAAAAAATAATCGCACAAAAATGTTCACGATTTAATTCCATTTTTTTGGCGAGATGAATCTTTGAAGTTACTTTAGACAACACAAATAGCGCTCGTATGTCAAAACTTTCTGAGTACGAATACCTCGAAAATGTCAAACTTTACGATAGAGCTGGCAGTTGCCAGATTGCAATACTCAGGTTGCCCAATCCCGAAATATAAAATGCAACCTTCGTATGAATGTATGAATAGGAAACAGGACATATGCAACATATCTGCCGTATATTCAGCGCTTCTAACGGCTTAGACAAATTGAATTTAAATCAAAATTCAAACTTCACATCATTCCAGACTGATCTTCATACACAGAAGTGTTCAATATTTTGTTTATTTTTTGTGAGTTTAGTTTTTTGTGATAATTTTAAACAACATCTAGACTTTAACATCTACATCCACTTGTACAACACAATGAATGTAAGTTTATTGTTTATTTGTTAAATTGCATTGTTACTATGTATGTATGTAAAATATTTTGTTTTGTTTCAATAAAAAAAGAAACGTTGGGATAATAACAATGAAATAACCTGGTTTCATTGAAAATCGACAGTGACCAAAACAGCCGACAAAGGAAAGACAGTTTCCCCTGCATAATGATCAGAAAGCTAGACCCTGGTCCCTCTGTGGACTGTTGTGCCATCCAATTATAATGACCAGCCATAGAGTTGACATTTTTGCAAAAAGTTGTGAATCTGTTTAAAACTAACATCAAATTGTCGAATATTTGTTTAATTTGCAAAAAAGTTCTGAAAATTAATTTAAACACTACTGAACACTCCAATCTCATGCAATATTGACGATGGTGTCTTAAATTAAAAGTACATATGAACATAGTCATGGCTTTTAGTTTATTTACTCGCATAGCTGATTTCGTCTTTGAATAAAGCCGCCGCAACTGAATAACTAAACATCGGCAACGATATGCACACGGAAGTGGCTTTTTTTTTCACAGTTACACTGCAGATGTTGCATCTGGCGATGAACTGGATATATTCGATGTACTTAATGCATTCTAATTTCTTTTCATTTCATTTAGACATTTACACAGTTTCCAGAAAAATTGTTGTTTGTATGCCGCCTCCTCCAAAATGAATCCATGTTGGGGAAGAATCACTTCTCATCCAAACTCAAAGTACTCCTCAGTTACTCGCAAAAAGATAAATATTCAATTTGTGTAGAGTTTGATTCATTCTTCTTTTTTGTTTTCCATCGATGGAGTATCATGTGAATTTGAATTTCTGGCGCACACACATCACACTCGGCAATCACAATCTGTAAGCGCTTTGAATTCCTCTTCGGTTTCCTTCATCAAGCGGCACAGTCATGGCAAACAGACGGATGCTTGGCACTCGCTGTGCTCCCATTTTCACGAATCGATTCTTTTGACGTCATCGCAGAAAACACTTGTACTGTGAATCACAGTGTTTATAGAGCGAACTTCCTTTGCGGGATTGAATTAATTAAACTCAGAATTATGATCTCCACCACAGATAATCAAATACATAGATTCTGAAATGTATATTTTTGACCTGACATTGACGTTGTTGTTGCTCTTAAATGTGACGGAAATTTTTAAAGAAACGTGAAGCGAAAATGCTAACTGCCTTAGAAAAAATTTCCTTTTGAGTTATATAAAACAAAAACTTATAATATCGTTTAGTTCTTTGTTTTAAGTAATATTACAGCAACTTATTCTTTCAACCGTCTACCTCGGCGTTGTTGTACAGAATGTCTCTCTCCTGTTCGTATTGCCGGATTCTCTTGCTTCCTCGCAGCATTGCCGTGGTGTCACACCTATGTGTTGATTGATATAAAGTTTGAAGTTTGAAATTTGAAGTTTAAAGTTATAAGTTTGCAATTTGAAGTTTACTTATTTCAATGTTTAGCATTTTAAAAATGGCACGTGTAAAAAATGCCCCTCACAAAAATATATTAAAACTATTTCTTTTGAATGAAACATAATCATTCTCAATCAGTCGACAATGTTAAACAGGATTGAAGTAACCAAACAAGTCTAACTGACGGACAGCACAAGAAAAACTTGTTTAATTGTTTACTGTAAGAAATATAGAAACTTTATTGGAACTCAAAGCTTAGTGGATATCATAAAAAAGAAGGAGAATTAATTAAGTTAAGGAATAATTTCGTACTTAAAAAAATACTTGTTTAAATATTTGCATGCAAATAACACTTTAGGGATAATTCGAATAAAATGGTGATTTGTGATTTCGCTGGTGGATATTCCCAAATAAAACTGAAGACTACATAAACTAATTGTCCTTTCCGTTCATGTTTTTGAAATCTCCAGAAGGAAAATTGTAGAACATGGACTTAGTTCAAAACTGCAAAACATTCCTTATCGAATGTCAGATAAGTTTACAGTTTCACACTCCTTTATGTGGCATCATCTATGGGCACAAGCCAGAACTCATCGTTTTAAGGATGTAGCTGAAGTCCTGGATGCATTTAGTACGGTGACACTGTCAAGATCGTCGACAACAAGACCATGACTTAAAGATGAGAAAGGATAAATCGGGACGATTTCAGTCAGAATGCCCGAGTTGTGGGATCAGTGTCAATATAAGATATCTGTAAAGCATCATATATATTGCATATAGTATTAAGCGAAGAAGAATCGAGTCTGTCGATAATAAGAAGCGGACAAGGATAGTCGTCGTCATTACATTAAATAAAGTATTTTAAATTGAAAATAAGTTATTTCTGTCTAAATTTTCGTAGTCGGCTACTACATTTAGCAATTAATATTTGTCATTGAATGAGGAACAACATTTTGACTGTATTAATTAACGCTTAATACTGAGCATGTCGGTTGATCAATCCAAGCTTACATTTGAAGAAGAATTACGAAGGTTGCCTTTTATAGTTCGGCACTGTGCAAACTTAGTGTTGCAATCTGGCAACTGCCAGCTCTATCGTTAAGTTTGACATTTTTGAGGTTATGGGTGGTCAGAACGTTTTGACATACTAGCGCTATTTGTGTTGTTAACAGTTTAAAGATTCATCCCGCCCAATAAATGGAATTGAATTGTGAAAATGTTCTTGCGATTATATTTTTCAACTTTCGACGTGGGTAAGCTTAACAACAGTGCATCGATGAACTTAATTTAATTTTTGGCGATGAAGCTCCATCAAGGACCAGTGTTAATCGATGGGATGGTGAATTCAACCGAGCTCGTAGTTCACTCCAAGACGAATGTCGTAAAGGTCGTCAAAAATCAGTTGTTGTTCCCGAATCCATTGATCAGCATACATTCAATATTGCATGAACATTTGCCCGTCAAAAATATTTGTTCGCGTTGAATCCCACACAATTTGCAAATCGCTCGTGTCAATTGGTCGAAAGAAATGCAGAAATCCATTGATCCTGTGCGCCAACTGAAATTGCAGGATCGTCATTTGACCTATCGTGAGTTTGAGACAACCTTAGGCATTAGTGGGACCAGCATACATTCAATATTGTATGAACATTTGACCGTGAAAAAAATTTGTTCGGGTTGGATCCCACACAATTTGACAATCGCTCGTGTCGATTGGTCGAAATAAATGCAGAAATCCATTGATCCTGCGCTCCAACTGAAATTGCAGGATCGTCATTTGACCTATCGTGAGTTTGAGACAACCTTAGGCATTAGTGGGACCAGCATACATTCAATATTGTATGAACATTTGACCGTGAAAAAAATTTGTTCGCGTTGGATCCCACACAATTTGCCAATCGCTCGTGTCGATTGGTCGAAATAAATGCAGAAATCCATTGATCCTGCGCGCCAACTGAAATTGCAGGATCGTCATTTGACCTATCGTGAGTTTGAGACAACCTTAGGCATTAGTGGGACCAGCATATATTCAATATTGCATGAACATTTGAATGTCAAAAAAGTTTGTTGACGTTGGATCCCACACGATTCGTCAATCGCTCAAAAAAAGGCTCGTGTCGATTGGTCGAAAGAAATGCTCCAAAAATACGATCGCTGTGCTTCGAAACACGTCTATGACATCGAGACAGGTGATGAATCGTGGATTTACGCGTATGAGCTCGAAATAAAAACAGCAGTCGACTGTATATGTGTTTCAAAATGAGCCAAATCCAACAAAAGTTGCTCTCGCACGAAACACTTCCAAGCACATGGTCGCCCGGTTTTTCGCAAAAACTGGACATATCGCAACCGAGCCACTAGAACAACGCAGAACAGTCGATTCAGAGTGGTACACAGCCATTTATTTAACAGTTGCCTTCCAAGAAATCAGGAAAACCAACCGCCGAAGACGGATTACACTTCACCACGACAATGCGAGCTCTCCCACATCGGCTCAAACAACTGCATTTTTGAGCACTCAAAACATCGATTTGATGTGTCATCCGCCATATAATCCTGACTTGGCCCCGAATGACTTCTTCTTGTTCCCCTACGTAAAAAATAAAATGAGAGTTTAACGTTTTTCAACACCTGAAGAAGCCGTTGATGCGTTCAGAATGCATGATTTGGAGATACCTTAAGTGCTTCGACAATTGGTTCAAACCCGTGCAAATGTGTATTCATCTTAATGGGGAATATTTTGAAAAACAAAATAGCTATTTTCGATGAATAATATTTGTTTTTGTTCTCTAATCCCGAAATTTAGAATGCAACCCTCGTATTAACTCCCTTAGAGACCTTTTCAAATTCAACTAAATCATTCTCCACATCTATTTAGTTTCTGTGTAATTTTTGAATCCCATTTCCGCATCCAAAGGGAGATTCCAATAAATCGCTTATCACTAGTCTTGGGTCAAGTAGATTTTGTTACATAAAAACTGAAAACAAAATTTGTGCCACACTGTCCCGGGCTCGGTTTAAACGTATGATTTGTCACTACTGATTAGCTTGGGACATATCAAGGCAGCACAAAGTTCAAAAATTCCTATCGTTCAGTGCAGCTCACTCAGTTAAACTGGGGGTGTTTTGCAACTTTTCCATTGGACAACAATTTTTGACTTTGTTTCGCCACTCAAGGCTTCGGCGGGTTGTCATGATTTCGGTTTTTTCGGAATATTAATGCCTTGAGAAAATGATTTAACGACCTCTATCACGTGGTTTCCATCCTGATTGAAATGAATTGATTGTCGAGTGCCAGAGCTTCATCCCCGGAAGCACGGAAAATAAACTACCGGCCGACATCTGAGTATCTGTATCGATTCTCTCATCTTACTTGCATCTGCATCGCCCCGGCTGTCTGCATGCATTTTCAGTTTCGGTTCGGCGTGCATTAGGTGCGGTTACACTCGACTGATTTCGCGTGTTTTGTTTTCATTAAGTCTGTTTAAATGAATTGTACATCAATTTTAATTAAAAATCATTTCGTCCTTAGCTTAGGTCGGGTTCTGTACTTGGAATGTCTTGTTATGGTGGACGATGGAGTTCTGAACTTTGCAACAGGTACATACACACAGTTGATGGGCAACTGCTGATTGGTTCTTTATTTTTTCATTCAGTAGGAAACATTGCCAACAAACTACACAAGTTCAGGGAAACTGTCAAGGACAATTTATGTGTGAATGTGTATGTTCTGTTGTTTGAAGGGTGGGTTTTGCCACTTGTTGTATGTCAGTCGTATGCTTTTTGACGCGCCCGTTAGTTCAGTTATTAAGTACAATTCAGTGCAGTGTTGCATAATTGTTGAATCATTGATAAGGAATTCGAGTGCCGCTACCTTTCGTTCTACATCAGGGTACAAAGCGGTTTCGTGTGATCATTTTTTTAAGTGTTGATAAAAAGTATTTCAATTAGAAGAGTGCACAATGAATTTGTCGACACAGGGTAACCAGGGTAACCATATTGAGAACAAGGGAGAATCTTCAGTTCCTTAAAATTATTAAATAATCAAAGAGATTAGATGGAGGTACAGCACTGTGCAAAATAATAGGACTATGTTCGACTTTATCAGTATTTTGCTAATAACTTTTTCCTACCGTTATGCAAACACATCATATTTACTAAACATCATCCTTATTCCATCAGTAATAGAACAAGATATGAAACAAGTGGATTCTGAACTTGGAAAAGCCAGTTATCCAGAATGACTCCCAATCTCGGATTGTGCAAAATAATATCGCCAAGTGCAAAAATGCATAAATATGAAGTTAATGTCAATGGAATAGTGAAGTTTTTTGTTTTTATTTTTGTTACGAGTATTCCTTACGTACGCATAAATTTCATGCGCGTGAATTTATGGGCTTAAATTATAATTATTAATGAATGTCACAATGCTGAATAACTTGTCTCAGAAGGGTTCTACTGCCTAAATTGATCTTTTAAGCTTTAACAAGTAAGTGAGTTAGACTTGACCTCAAACGTTTGTTGCACAATATCTTACAATCTATTACTATAAAGGAATAACCAAGAACTTAAGTAGTTTTTGGAACAATTCAATTCAACACGTGAATTTTTCTGTCTTATTTTCCCCACTTCGAAACAACTTTGTACGCCATTGGCAAGTGCATCTCTCCCTTACCTAATACGAAGTTTTTTTTTCCAGAAGGTAAACATTAAATTCCTGTTTAAGATAATCGACCATCGGGTGCATGCTTAATGTAATTTTCTCTGAAATAATGAACTGAACACTGCACAGATATTATGTGATGGGTAGTTATTACAAGCACACAATTGCAAGCATCCAATCTAGCGTGTAATACTGCCCCTTAGGAACTGACCATCAACTCACTGTTCATGTAACCTATCGGTCTGAGCAAGTCGTCCAGGGAAATATATCATTTGAAGAGTTATTTTCCACACAAACCATAGAATTGCCGTGGTTATGGCTTTTTCTTTTGCAGATCACTCCACTAAGGGCCAATCAAATCATAAGAGCTCTTGAACCATAACCCAGCAAGGCTTTCATTATCTTTTGTGTTCGACCATCACAATAATTCCACACTTGAGGCATCAATAATAGACCTTTTTCCAGTCATTTTGTCCATTACTCCTATCTTTTCACTTTTATGGTGCAATTTCGACGCGTCGAGTTTTGTTCTGCTTCGTTAATCAGTCAACCTCTACTGATCCCAACCCATTAAGCATATGAACAGCAGCGGGCCCCGCAGTTTAGCGTTCCACAACCATGCCCACAGACGGGCACCCTACAACCCTGAAACGAACACGTCCCCATCGGCGAATCCGTACAAAGACCGATGGTAGCAGGCCGGTGAAAATTCTTTATCAAGACCTTGACGTGTGTTGTTTGCCAACCATGGTGCCGGGATCGTTAAGATTGCATTTCTTGTTTTTTCTCTTTCTTTTGCGGGTTTCTCTTGTTCCGCTCTTTCAAGATCAATTCGCCGGTCAATGATCTCTGATTCGTCTCGCACGATCCAATCGCCGATGAAAACCTGAATCCATGCAGCAACTGCCGTCTAAGCAAGCCTCCAGACAAGTCTTTTGCTGCCGAGGAAACCAAAGCTGCTATGATGATGACGGTGTCAGTGACAGTCAGCGAAGTTTTCATTTGTTCGGCTGATTTTTTCGTTATTTCGTGATAGTTTACATTTGCAGTTCAATCACGTGCTTGTCGAAAGTTCGGTTGGATTTTGCAAATTGCTTTGATTGCACGATCGTTTGATGCCGATTTTGCGAGGTGTCGCGTGGGGTTTTCATTGACATCGGCGCGGATTTGGTCGGTGAATCGTGTACTTTCATCGGCAACTGTAGGTTGCTTCATTTGTTTTCGAATTAATGACGTGTGCGTTAAAGTTGCGCTCTGCAAATAAAGTTGGCAACGAGGAGCGCACACTCTGCAGGCAGTGTAGTCGACACATTTTTTAGTTAAGCTACTCTATAATAAAAACTGCTTTGATATTGATCACCATTTTAGAAAGTGGAAGTAGTTTTGGTAAGATAAAAATGGTTAATGAAAAAAAAATTGTTTTGAACAAAGTCCTAATGGTGCTAATTGTTAGAAGACAGTGACGAACTACAACACTTGTAGACATCCGGCACTGTCTGGAAATTCTCGAAATTCCTCTGACGAAAAACCGAGACTAATAATCGGCTCTAATTATGTCTTGAAACCACATGGTTAAAGTCAATGTGCCAGAATAGTGATCTCACACTTCTGACTATAGCTAATCGTGATTTTGTATGTCAGTGCCACTTCCACCCGACTACGATTGTCATAACATTATGATGCTTGTAATTATGTGTTGGTATAAACTGAATTGAATTGAGGCTAAGTTCAAACAAAAATAAACTCGATCTTTCAGACCCTAATACTCTATTGACTGTACGATATTCAATGTCTGCTTTTAATTGCAAACTTCCCTTTCAAACCCGCGAAAAATTAAAATTTTTTTTAAGGAAATAAAATTGCACACGTCTTCTTCTATTTGTAATTTGTTTTTTATTCACGTGTATCCTTTGCGGTTTCTTAATGGATTGCCTAAAGTTATAAGAGACCACAGGCAGCTCTTTTATTGTGATAGTACATTTTGTTTTCGCCTTTTATGTCTTAAAGAAAAATTACAGCTTGAGTCTTAATTTCACATCTACATAACTTCTTTATATTATTTGTATTCTAGCAGCTATTGATTCTTCTCCTACAGTCTCAGGAATCCTACAAGTAATAAATTAAAATATTTTGGAATTTGGCTCTTATTTGATTATTTGATGATAATTGTTCATTCCGTGTTTTGTTAAAAGTTTCCTTTCAATCTAACGACACTGCCTGTTTTGATTTAAATTTCGCCACAAATCTTGAATTAAATTCGTTGCTCTGTACCCAGCTGAATATAGCGTAGACTCCTTCGTCGTGAGTATAGTTGCAATTCCTACAACAAGTTGTCAATTTTCGCGGACTACATACTTTCGATTATAGAGTTGTTTACTTTGTAATATCGGTTAACTTTTCTCAAACATATTTTAACAATTTCAGCTGTACAGCATATTTATTTTGTTTGTGAGAAAAGTTAGACGTGATTTGGGTGTTCGGCGAACTTCGCCGTGGTCCTTCTGGACTCTTCCATTGGAACAATTAGACATCAAGACTGATCTTTACCCAACGAAGTGCTTACATTACGTGCAATACTAGTTTTAAGATTAAGTAGCGTGTATTCAAATTTATTAGTTTCATTAAATGGCAGTGACCGCCGAAGGGTTTAGGTTCGATTCCCGGTTGAGCACCTCGAATTTTTCATGGCATCACCTCTTTCAATCTGCTGACAACACTCAAAGAGTAATAACTGTCTAGGAAAAAGCTTCTCAAACTTCGCCGTTCGGAATCGGCAAAACAATGTAGGTCCCTTCACTTCCCTTCGTCCCGCACAACACGAGTAGTTGATGAGCAAGATAGGCCCTGGTATCCCTGTGGGCTGTCGCGTTGCTCTTCATTCAATGCTTCATAAAAAGTGTTACAGTGATCGGATTTAGTTCAAATATACACCGTTTTGTTCGATAATCTGTTTCCATCCAGACGGCAACTTTAGTTCTTTGCGAAGAACTCGGAAAGCCACTTTTCCAGGGCGCTTTTTAGTTCAATTTCACACCACCAAAGGCGTTCGCCATGGACATGGACAGTTGGTAATCACTTGGCGCTATGTCCGGGCTATATGGTGGATGCGATAAAATCTCCCATACGATCTCCCGTAGCTTTTGACGAGTCATCACCAAAGTGTGTGGTCTGGCGTTGTCCTAGTGGAACACTACACCCTTCCTATTGGCCAATTCTGCACGATTCTGGTTTATCGCCTGCTTCAAGCGGTCCAGTTGTTCGCAGTAGATGGTAGAATTATGCGTCTAGCCAAATGGGAGCAGCTCATAGTGGATGATTTTCTTCCAGTCCCACCAAACATACGACAAAACCTTCCTGGCCGTCAATCCCGGCTTGGCCACTGTTTGGGACGATTCACCGGCCTTCAACCACAACCGTTTTTGCTTGATATTGTCGTATGTGATCCATTTTTCGTCGCCAGTCACCATCCGCTTCAAAAATGGGTCGAGTTCGTTCCGTTTCAGCAGCATATCGCAGGCGTTGATTCGGTCCAGAAGGTTTTTTGGGGCAAATCATGCGGCACCCAAATATCAAGCTTTTTTTGTATCCAGCCTTCTGCAGATGGTTTAAAATGGTTTGGTGACTAACTTCCATCTCCTGGGCGATGTCACGAGATACCACATGCCGGCCTAACTCGATGATTTCCATGATTCGATCGGTATTCGTTGTCGCAAGTCTTCCGCAGGATGGCTTATCCATGGTGTCGTTTTCACCGGCTCTGAATCGTCGAAACCATTCCTCCGCGGTTCGAAGTGATAGAGTACCATCCCCAAAACACCATTAATCTCACGGAACGTTTCTCTAGCGTTTGCCTTTAACGAAGCAAAACTTAAAATAGCGCGAATTTCGGCGTTAGTGAACTCCATGTTTACACGTCTATAACTATTGAACGCAATGTCCAAACTCATCATGTATATAGTCGTTTTGTAGGTTATGTCAAGATCTTTCAAATGATGTATAGTGTTGCCAGATACGAGCTCTGTAGCGCTTTGTACATAGCCGGAAAATTCAAAAGACAAAAAGGCGGAAGGGAGATATTGACAAGCTTATATATAACTGCGTCATGATCGGATGAAAGTTTTTCTCCAACAAATTTAAACACCCGAACACCATAAAGTGACTTAAATTTACTAAGAACTGGCAATGAAAGCTTCTCATGTGTCATTTAGTTGAGTATTCAATAATTTCGCGTTTTTCTTCAGCATTTCTCCATCAACAGCGCTGTCTCGAAAACCATTCATATAATGCTCGTTTTATACGAGCATACTCTCCTTGCGTTAAGGGTTTTCTTTTCGACAAACTGATTTTGCTACTTCTTTTTCTTGCTTATAATCGCTGAAATTGTGGATTCGGCTTCACCGTACTGTCGTGGCAAACTCGATGTGCCTTCACCTCTTTCCAATTTTTCAATAATTTACTTTTTTTTCTTTTAATGACAAGATTTCCGGCTTTTCAAAAGACAATTTTGCATAAAAATTCTTCTCCACACTGTATTGTTTAGAATGTATGCAAAAACTAGTAAATCAGCGAAAAAACTAATGAACCTTTTTTAAACGTGTGTGTACTTTTTTAATTTATTTTATTCAAGCCTTCTGAAAAAAATCAGAGATTCATTCCCGGACAGTACTGTACTTCTTCTCCCCATTTGAGAGAGATCACCACACTTATGATTGTTTAAGGAAAAGAGGCTTTGTTTCTTGGTGGCATATTATTACACTAAAATTTTTTAAATATTATTTAGGAATTTTTTTTAACTAGAATTAATGTTTCTTTTGGTTCTGTACGCATTTTTGATAGAAAATTATTGTTTTGGATGGCTGTACAATGGACATGTTTGTTTTTTAAACTCTTACTTCATTCTTCTCCTTCAACTGTTTGATTTGTACAATAGAATAGCGTAACGCCAAATAAAAAAATATTTGCCACTAATTGATCTGCTAAACTTGCATTTCAGCTGAAATTTTACCAATCATTCTTAATTTTTTCAATCTCTAATCAAAAGGCATCCTTCGACATCGAAATTAAATAATTCTGGACTATGTTTTTGTCTGCAGATCATCAATTTATGATTTATGGCCACAGGAGGTGAAATTGAGAATGGCATACATATCGATTAAGAGGAATAAAGGCATAAGAGATTGTTTATAAATAACGAAGAATGCGGTTTAAAAAAATTAAATACATACCTGAACCTATGAAAACATTCCGCAACTATAATATTTATGATTGTACGAATGTACATATTCTCTATCGACAAATTATCTCAAAGTTTCAAGGCCCTCTTGACTGGTATACCTCGTATTTCTTGCAGTCAGATTCGCGCGGTTCGTCTCCGGGGCCTGAACAACTCCGAAAACTTGTCGTTCTCAAGTAGCCGGGTGTCTATTCATTTCCGCAGTAACAGCGCAAGGTATTTTTTCTCTTCCCACAAATTTGCTAAGGCTTCACACAATCGCTTCGGATTGAGTGCATTTTGAGAAAATGTCATCATTTTATTATCCCTAGAAAACATTGCTCCGCAAGTTTGCCTTGTGCGGTTGACAGACGTTACCGTAAGTGCAACGGTGAAGTACGATGTTGCTCAGCGATGGTTGTGACATTAACGATGGTTGTAAACATTTGTGTGTCGGTTAAAGTTGTTTTCCTGAATATGAATTCATCAAAGTGACAGCATAAATTAATTGCCCAGGAATTTCGAAGACAAAGCCAGTGTGCACTAAACAGTTTGAAGAAACAATTTGCTGATGTGTGCAGTGAGATAATGCGATATGAGAGTGAATCTGAGGAGAGGGAAAACTTTCATTTCTCTATTCCGGAAAAGTGAAATACGATGAAAACTAGGCAATTTCCTGTCTAATTGTTGCGCATTAAAATTGCACTATCTGCGTCAGCTTTGCTTGTGTTGATTGTGATAAGAATTAATGACTCAAATAAGCAAGTTCGCATAATTTGTGGGTGGGTTGTGTAATGATTCAGAGAAAAAAATATTCTAATCATCGATCTTATTTGTTTTTTGTTTACTTTCAGTCAGCATCGATTCGATTTAATGATGTTTTGATTGGAGACCGTGTGGTTCGTGTAGTTCATTTGGAAGATATACAACACAAAGCAAGCAAAAAAGTGGATTTTAAACAAAGATGGAGAAGAAAGTACGATCGGTGGATATTACCTTTAAGGACCTGACTTACAGTGTCAATGCACCAAAGTCACGAAGTAAGTTTTTTTTTTTTAAAATATTTTCTTTTGTATGGTTTTTGGATTCGAAATTGCTGTCGTCAGGAATAATCTGAAAGTCTGGACATTGAAAATTGTTATTCTTTCAATTTTCTTTCAATTTCAGAATAATCTGAAAATCTGGACATTGAAAATTGTAATTCTTTACGCTAATTAGACTGCGTGACTCAGTCAGCATTTCTTGGTCTTCGAGGTCGACTGAAGACTTACGAAAGCGTCATACTTGAAGTAATTAAATAGTTACGGTCTGTGAGCCTTGTGCGTGGAACACCTAAACCTTTTATTTTAAACCATTATCATTAAGCCTCTTTCGCAATGATTTCGTCAGCACCTTGAGGTTCTCCCTTGAGCTTGGATGGTGTTTGAATCTAAAAAATGACCTTGTAAAGCACACAAAATTCGCATAGAATCCATTTGCTCACCTCCTACAGGCGTGTTGAGCAATCCGAACAATCAGTCAGGTAACTAATGTTTACCCACAAAGTTACAATAGTTAATTTTGTTCAAGACAAACACAGATATGATACTGAACCTGAACCTGAACCTTGCCAAGTGCACCTTCTTGTCAACACACGGTTTCCTGTTCGAATTTTCTCATGGACATGAAAAATTCCACACGAAGTGCGCTCCTGCCCTCGTCTCATGCCGCACGTCTTGACACCTGTCACAGCGGAGTCTATAAAACATGTGCTCGCGTTAAGAATGTAGGTCACCGCAGTAGTCAACTGTGAAACGCAAATTAAAATTGAAATTTGGGTTAAAGTTGATCCCGCAATGGAGCATGCTTTTCATTTTCAAGGTCCATCCTGTTGTGTTGCCTTTATCTTTGTTCGGTAATTTCTAGAGCAACAGAGTGCTGATAATTGTCTCTGACGATGGCGGACGCATGTATTTTGATTTAATTAATTCTCGGCTTGTTAAGCGTCAGTTCGTGGAAATACAGATTCATGGGTAGGCTTGTGTTGTAGTCAAGTGGGTGTTTTGTAAAAGTGAAGTCAGAACTTTGGCATTTGAGTCTGAGTAATGGATCTATGTGAAGAAACAATTGTCACACATTCTAGCAGCGATTTGATTATTAATCTTTACGTTTCGTAAGGCGAATCATAAACTGCCAATCTGACGCCGTCACTTCGAAGCAAAATTTACGTTTATTGATGCCATTGGATTGATTTTGAACTTAACCTTTTTAATCCTCTCTTCATGCAATGTCCTTACTTGTAGCTCCGTATCAAGTACTCAACTTGAAATTATCCATTTTTCTCTTTTGAATCTCCGTTTGCGTCATGCTTTTGGATTCCAAATAGTTTTTCGTTGACGTCTAGAGCTGTGCGTCAGACTGACTAAATTTTTGTATTGATCCCAAATTTTGTCACTTACTCCGAGTTGTTAATTAATGAAAGACCCCCTCTACTCGTGTGAGAGTAAAAGAACGCACAACAAACGAAGGTGTCGAATAAGGTTTGGAGCTGTTCTTTTAATTACATTCCTCTTTATTTGCGTCACATTTTGTTTAGTTTACAGGTCTTTGCATACGTTAGGTCTGTGCCGGTTTGAATAGTTTTTGAATTTTCCGTAACTACTTGAGCAATTCAGTCCACACTCCGGAACAAGTTAAAGTAGGTCAAGGCAGCAATTGGGTATCGAATTCTCAGCCTCTAGTCAAACATTGCATCATTAATCATTTATTACTTGCGTGAAGAGTAATTGCTTGTAACGTCTGTTTTAGCAGCACTTACAACATGACAAATTAACACTAATGTATTCAAATTAAGACCTAACTCGGTAACCGCTGTCCATTCTCTGCAAACTAATTTCCATAAGAAACACCGTTTGTTTATTTTTTTTTCTCTTACAAAGCCGCTTTTAAGAACGTGCACCATCACGAAGTGTATCTTTACACAAATAAGACCAGTAGTGAGTAAAACTCGTATGTACACGACTGTGACGGCGCATGCGGCATGACAAAGTGGCGTCAATAGATGGCTTGATTAAATATTTGTCAAACGATCACCGTAAAATTGTAAACCGCGAGTCAGTCTTACGAAACTCTGATCTTCAAGAATGTGGATGGCTTGTGTCTACAAAGATCGTTGACTGACACACGATCCCCTTTGGAGGTTTGAATACTTTCGGTTTCGAACGGCGTCGGTTTCACGGGTTGAAGATGTCACAACTGATGATGTAAGGCTGATATTCAATACATGACAATTGTTGCTTGTGTCGACCTTAAGCGTTAGCTCATGACTCAGTGATCATGTTTCAATTGGTCTTCGGATCAAAGTTCGCCAAAAGCTTAAATTCTATCATTCTTGCCGCTTCATGCAACTACACAGCGCACATGCAACCGTTCGCTATGGCAAAAACTTGGCAAGTAGTGCAGTTCTGACAGATCGTACGTCTTACGCACGTGCCAAGCATTTCAATTCCTGAGGCAATTAAACAAATTGTGTTTAATTGATGTTAGTTGCGGATATAGACCATTGTATCCCACACGCTCTTCTACTCATCCTTATGCAGTCTGTGTAGACCGCAAGACACGCTAATGGGTGTATTAGGTGATTAATTGATTGACATCCATTCGATGTCGTGCGGCCACGGCTACACTGAGTTATTTCCCATAATTTAGAGAGAGAGGAGGCAATATCAAAAAAAAAAAAAACAGAACAGACAGTAAATGATATCCCAATTGAGGGTGATTAATATCAAAACGGCGGAGATGATTAAATTGGAGAAACTTGTTCTGGTGGGAACTTTGAGGTCTGTTCTAAGTGTAGACACGAACAGAATTTCTGGAAACAGACGGGGAATATTTGTGGTTTTGCATCACAAACTTGGCGGTGTTGTAATTAATATGAGACTTGTTACTGGGAGAAAACAATTGTTTTTCAAAATTTACACGGAACTTCCTACAGGTAAATACAGGAAGTGACATTATGGAAAAGCGTAAATGAGAAACGAACATATTTAGATGCATAGACTTTTGTTTCAAGTTGGGGCTTTGCTTGATTTGATTTTGGTTTTTTACGTATTTTTAATAAATTCATTTTGGAATCATGTCTTAATTCTAGGAAAACACTTAGAACTAGCTTATTAGCCACTAACAAAACACTTCAGTTTCGGTGATCCGAGCCATATTTTTTTCGGTGAGCATCTTTATGAGGTCTGAAAAGAGTTAGAAGTCGTAGGGAGCCAGATGTGGAGAATAGGGTGGGTGCGTAAGCAATTCAAAGCCCAATTCGTGCAATTTGGCCATGGTAGCCAACGATTTGTGACACGGTGTATTGTCTTGGTGGAAGGAAATTTTTTCTTCTTCATATGGGAATATTGCCATGTAGTACTCGCTGTTGATCCTTTTGCCTTTCTCAAGATAGTCGATGCATAAAATTCCGCGCGCATTCCAAAATACAGATGCCATAACCTTGCCTTTTGGACGCTTTGGACGTAATTTACCGGCTGTTGTCCACTCTGCTGACTGTCGATTTGACTCTGGAGCATTGTGTTGGTTTCATGTTTCATCGATTGTGACATAATAATAATAATAACTTTTGGCGCGACAGTCCAAAGGGGGATCAGGGCCTAGCTTGCTCATCAACTACTCGTGTTGTGCGCGCTACTGTTCTCTCACGAGTAGAAGGGACCTACAGTTTTTTGCCGACTCCGAACGGCGAAGTTTTGAGAAGCTTTCTTAGACAATTGCTACTCTTTGAGTTTTGTCAACAGCTCGAAAGAGGTCTTGTCATGAAAATTTCGAGGTGTTCGAACCTAGACCCTTCTGCGTGTGAACGTCGCACTCTACCCACTACGCCACGTCGGCCAAGGATTAGACTGTTGTAATTTACCCTTTCGACAGCTTAACAACGAAATTACCTATCCTGACAAGGTTTGCCTAGCTATCCAAGACCCCATTGGCATAGAATTTCTTGTTATTGGCTTCAAGGGTTCGCTACAGCGGGAAGCAAGTCCAAAACATTGTGTAAAGAAAACTCTCATCTTTCGCATCTGGAAAGGACTCAGATTGAACTACATTGGAAACCCGTATGGGGGCAATGTATCAGATTACATTTACTCTAGAATCAAGCTAGCTGCTGTAAAACAGGTCCCTTGCCGCAGCAAAGGCTTTCCAAATTATTGTCAATGCAATAGCTGCATGTTAACTCCAGTACAGATATTGGTCCAACATAATGCCAATCTATCTGTTTAACTTCATTCTGATATCTTTCGGGCCTGATTTGAACTCTAGCAGATCATGGGCGAACGCTATTAAGTGCGCATTAAACTTATAAGACTGCTAGTGAATCGCCGAACCTGTCGTCGCTTGTTGCAACCCATTGTTTATATGAAGCCATTCCATTTTGCACAACCAGCTTCCTACCAGCAATAAAACATAGATGATCTATGACAGCAGTCTTTTATCTGTTCCGAATCTGTATGGAGCTTTGATGTGTGAAAGGAAATATAACGAGATACGTATCTCCAACCAAGAATTATTTAATCTTATATTCCCACCATAATAACAATTTTATGGCGCGACAGTCCACAGGGGACCAGGGCCTAGCGTGCTCATCAACTACTCGTGTTGTGCCCACAACTGCTCTGTCACGAATAAAAGGGACCTACAATTTTTTGCCGACTCCGAACGGCGAAGTTTTGAGAAGCTTTCTTAGACAGTCATTACTTTTTGAGTATTGTCAGCAGCTCGAAAGAGGTGGAGATGTGAAAAATTCGAGGTGTTCAGCCGGGAATCGAACCTACACACTTCGGCGTTCCCACATTCGCAGTAAAACAAGGCATCAATACAATTTGTCGAGCATTGTGCATAACACATAGCTAGGTCACACACTAAACTATAAGTTTTCTCAAAAGTTGAGAAATTAAAAAAGAAAATAAAAACGAAACCGTGTTTGAGTGAGCTTAACTCGCTTACAATTTTCTACACAAAACTTTCCGAGTGCTCGTTATTCCAAAACTCAAAAAGCAACTCATGCCAAGGGTGATACTAACACCCCTCTAATTAAGAGAACTTGCCGCAGTTTAAAACAAGTTATGTCTTAACTCCCTCATTTTATCTTGACACTGATTGTAGGTTCGATGTTGAACGATGTCGTCTGTTCAGCATTTAACTGCTATCCAAGAAAATAAATCCAATTTAATACCAGATTTACAGTCAGCAGCTGTCACTGTTGCACCGCCCGCAAGACACTATCCAGTTATTTAAAACACAAACTCGTTGTATGATTGCTTACGACGTAGCATCTCAAATTTATACACCCAACCAGCCGTCAATCATTGTTCCTCACATTAGTGTGTCTCTTTTTTATTCTGCGCAGAAAAGAAAGAAGTCCTCAAATCCATATCGGGCACATTCAAGTCGGGAGAGCTGACCGCCATCATGGGCCCATCTGGAGCTGGAAAATCAAGTCTGATGAATATTTTAACCGGCTTTGTGTAAGTATAAACAACACGTTCAAAATAACACCACAACACGAGTCACTGTCTTACAGCAAGACCGGAGTTCAAGGTTCGATTTCGTTTGGGAGCAAGTCAAAGTCGCGGAAGGTATGCTGTTACATTCTGCAGGACGATCACTTCTTCCCGTGGTTCACTGTAGAGGAGGCCATGATACTTGCCGCAACCTTGAAAATCTCAAACAATTCCATGAATCTCAAGGAGAAACAAATGCTGGTAAGTGGTGGTCTGTGCGATTTTCATTTTCGCAACTGAACTGGTCTTTGATTGTCTTTAGATCGAACATCTGTTGGACATGCTGAAGCTGACGAATGCTAAGCAAACCAAATGCTCCAGACTATCTGGTGGACAGAAGAAACGCTTGTCGATTGCCTTAGAATTAATTGATAACCCACCGGTTCTATTTTTGGACGAGCCAACAACGTAAGTATCACAACTCAACACGGATTCTGGGTCAATGCTATCTGCAAGTGGGGGGCATGGTGGCTGTCTAGAGTTGTCAGCCAATCAAAGTGCAGAATAGTTAGAAAAGTCAAAGCAAGATTAGGTAACTTTGATTTCGGCTTCTTATTGCCAACGAATAAGGAAACAGGAGGTTGTGGAAGCTTGTAAGTGCGTTCGTTTTGTAACACTGACTACGTGGGATTAAGTTGTGTGTGTTGCAAGGGTTCTCATGCTCTTTGGAAGACAAAATTTGTGGTTTTCAATTCAATTAATTGTCAGACTCGAAATGATTATTTGAACATGCGCCTTCAAGTCGAGTTGTAGATTGCGAGTTCATGTTATTTATAACCGGAATTGGATGATTATGTCCATACACTACATAATGAGTATCATTTCGACTAAGGCTTTAGCTGGCGTTGCCGGACATGAAAGATAATTAAATTTGTTTGCTTACAATAACCAGATGTCAGCAAAACTAATAAACTGATCTAATGGTTCAGTGTTTGAAATTCTTTTAAATTCATTAGATGGTTCATAGCAATTAGTTCCAGGTCTAGTTTCCTTATCTAAGGAACGAAAACTGCTAAAAAGGTTAAATGTAGCAAACAAGTGTTAAAGCAGACACGCACAAGAATGTGCAGATAGCAATCACAATTTACAGGTATCATTCTTTTTCCAATTAAGCCCTTCTAGCCTGTGTCATATTTGTGGGGACCCGGATAGGCAAATGGGTTAGTTCAAATTGACAAACTTATCACGTTTGATAAATCATTGCATAAAATAAAAAGATTTTTCAAATTTTTTTTTACTAACTTTACTAAACGAAATAGCCTCTTTGTCTTTGGAATCTTCCGGCTATGTACAAAGCGCTACAGAGCTCGTATCTGGCAACACTATGCATCATTTGAAAGGTATTGACATAACCTACAAAACGACGCTATGCGTGATCAGTTTGGATATTGCGTTATAGACGTGTATAACATGGAGTTCACTAACACCGAAATTCGCGCTATTTTGAAGTTTTCCTTCGTTAAAGGTAAGTCCGCTAGAGAAACATTCCGTGAGATTAATGGTGTTTTGGGGATGGTACTGTATCACTTCGAACCGCGGAGGAATGGTTTCGACGATTCAGATCCGGTGAAAACGACACATGGATAAGCAAGCCGGCGGAAGACCTGTGACGACGAATACCGATCGATTCATGGAAATCATCGAGTTAGGCCGGCATGTGGCATCTCGTGACATCGCCCAGGAAATGGGAGTTAGTCATCAAACCATTTTAAAACATCTGCAAAAGGCTGGATATAAAAATAAACTTTGATGCTTGGGTGCCGCATGATTTGACCTTTTGGAGCGAATCAACACCTGTTTAGGGTGTTCATTCTGGTCGCAAAGTAGACGATGTTTTTAATAATTTAAAAAGAGACGTCTCGATGCGATATATGAACTCTGTTCGAAAAATAAAAGGAAGGTAAAATTTCACTGCGATCTAGATTTGCTTAATAGGATCCTAACTGATAATGAATTATGGGTATATGGTTGTGACATCGAAACCAAACTCCAATCCTCCAATGGAAGAACCCAGGAGGGCCAAGGCTAAGCTCGCCGTACACGCAAAACACGTCTTACTTTAATGTTTCTTACAAATAAAAATAAATATGCTATATACGTGAAACTGTAAACATACGAGTATGTTCGAGACGAGTATGCCAACATTATAATAATTAATAAGTGGATGGCGCGACAGTCCACAGGGGGACCAGGGCCTAGTTTGCTCATCAACTACTCGTGTTGTGCGCGCTACTGTTCTCCCACGAGTAGAAGGAACCTACAGTTTTTTGCCGACTTCGAACGGCGAAGTTTTGAGAAGCTCTTTCTTGGACAGTTATTACCCTTTGAGTGTTGTCAGGAGCTCGAAAGAGGTAGTGTCGTAAAAAAATCGAGGTGTTCAGCTGGGAATCGTACCTAGATCTACGGCGTATGAGCGTTGCACTCTACCCACCACGCCATGGTAGCCACACCTTTTCTGTATTAGGACCGCAAAAGTTTCCACTAGGAAGACTGACGTGATGTTAGGTAAAGATGTCTTAAGTCCAATGTTGTAATTTCCTACGAAGTTTCCAGCTCCGTTTTCCTAAACCGTCTTGAAACCATTCGTGAAACTCCGAGTTTTTTTGAGTCCCAAAGAAATATGGCCATAAGCTTCCCGGCAGACGGAGTGACTTTGAACTTCTTCAGGGGGTTTGTTCCTTTTTCATGCCACTGCACGGACTGTTTCCCATGTTTCGTATCCAGTAACAATTCGATCCATAACACCGTCCGCGTTCTCGCCATACATCTTCAAAAGCTTACTTCAGCATGCGGTTCTCAGTTTTTTCTGAGGCGCTGTGAGCATTCGTGGCACCTACCTTGCACTGACCTTTGAAAGGTTAAGATAGTCATGAAGAATGATGTGAATGGTACCAGTTGAAAGCTTGGTGATCTCTGCCATAATTTTCACCTTTATGCGGTCATCCTCAAGAACACGTTTTTCGACTTCTTTGATGCTTTCTCCCTTACAAGCAGTCAGGGCGCAGGAGCAGGGGTCGTCTTCAATGCTCTCTCTGCCTCTCTTGAACTCACTTAACCACTTTTGCACAGTTGATAATGAAGGTGCGGAACCCTGGTAAACAGCCACCATCTCTTCATGAATAGTTTTTTGACTTTTTCCTTGCTTAGTGAGAAATTTAATTACAGTGCGATGCTCAATTTTCACCACTGATGCAGCAATTGAATTGTTTCTCTGGCTGTATGAGATGTGGCGCCGTCTTGTTGAAACCACATTCCCTCCACATTCATTTCTTCAATTCTAGGCACGAACAACTTTGTTATCATTTCACGATACCAAACACCATTGACTGTTTGCGCTTGACCTGACTCATTTTCATAAAAAATAGGTCCAATGATTCCTCCAGCCCAAAATCCACACCACACAGTGACATGTTGAGGATGCATTTGCTTCTCGTGAATCACTCGAGGATTTTCCTCGCCCCATATGCGACAATTCTGTCTATTGACGAAGCCATTAAGATGGAAATGGGCCTCGTCACTAAAGATGATTTTATCTGCAAAATCAGCATTGTCATGTTCACAATGAGAATGCATTGTTTATTCGTGTAGCGCTCCATTTTTATTAACCCTATACCTTCTACTAACAAACAATAATAATTGTTCAAGTGTCAAACAATGGCAATTTAAATCTTGCGTTCTTGTTGGAACACCCTTTATATATAACACAGCTTCACCCCAATACCGAGCATATATTGAATGCCCCTCCTTATTTCCGTAAAAGTTATAAGGTTGCGGAATGTACTGGTTTCTGTCGTCAGCATTGTAGATCTTGCACTTGAAACTTGTTTGTATCGCTTCATGCCAAACAGTTCATAAGGACATAAGGGCCTAGCTTCTTCAACAGTTTACTATTAATCTCTCACGAGCACAAGGGACTTGTAGTTTATTGTCCACTTCGAAGGGCGAAATTTTTGAGTTTTATCAGCAGCAGATGGTACTGTGAAATGTTTTGGTGTTCAGTTCGGGATTTGAACCTGCGGCCTTCGATGCCACGGTGACGTGTAACACTTTCGAATAAATTTCTCCTAAATTCTCCGAACCCATCAAATATTTCCTCCGAAGTTTTCTGTTGCCTAGAGGTTTGAAGTTTTCAAAGAGAAAATGTGTAGATTTGAATCTATTCTCATTCTCTTTTACATTCTCATTGTCATTCTCATTCATTGAACCATTTCATTTGACGGAGATTTTTAATAAGTACTTTTATGTTTTATTTTCCTTTCAGCGGCTTAGACAGTTCTACATCATTCGATACGATAAGCCTCCTGGAACAATTGGCCAGTGAAGGACGCACGATAGTGTGCACAATTCACCAGCCTTCCTCAACAGTGTACAACATTTTCAAACATATTTATGTCTTAAACAAAGGCCGATGTGCTTACCAGGGCTCACCCCAAAACACCGTCAGATACCTGCAATCCGTAGGTTTGGATTGTCCAGAGTATCATAATCCTGCGGACTATTGTAAGTTTCTCACCATCCCAACACACAGAGGCCTCCAAATATAATTTGCCTTCCTGCAGTACTTGAAGTTGTGTCCGGAGAATACGGGGACTTCTCAGCGCAATTTTTTGAAGCATCTCAGAACAAAATGTGGCGGTACGATGCCATCGATGACATAGAGAACATGAACAACGTGCAGCTTGTCAAAATGACGGAAGCCGTTGAATCCAGCCAGCGCAACGGTCAGTGGCCCTCCATAGAGTCCACCAAGCACATCTATCCCCCACCGGAATGGATCAAGCTGTGGCTTCTCATCGGAAGGTGTCATGTGCAGTTCTTTAGAGACTGGGTAAGTCATTAATTGCTCACAGGAACATTCAGATGTGGTCTGAGACTCAGTTTTCTTGCAGACGGTAACGTACTTGAAACTTGCGATGCACATATCTTGTGCTATATTGATCGGATTGCTCTACGGCGACTCAGGATCAAATGCGACCAAAGCAGTCTCGAACGTGGGACTTTTTATTTTTGGAATTGTGTACTTATGGTATACGACAATGATGCCCGGCGTTTTGAAATGTAAGTATCGATGTGGCCACGAGGTTTTCACTTATTCCAGTCACGCCCTGATTTACATCAATTTTCGATGACGTAGAACAATTTTCTCGTGAACTAATCGAATGTTCAGTGGGGTAAATGATTCATTATGCGGTTTTCGTGCCGTGAGCGGACTTTGGTAAGATCTTGTTACATGAGCTTAATCACAGCTTGTCACGATGGCGTGGGAGTTTTCAGTCTACAGATGCACGTAATGTTTACGTGCAGTCGTGAGCGTTTCTAATAAATGATGGATGACGCTTAGAGTTTAAAGAAGAAGCGGGAGCGACAACAAGTATTGCAGTGAATGCTGCCGTAACAGACGTGAACGATTACATCTTAAAACAGAACCGACAGAGGTTGTTAGTTACCTTTTGCTCGCACGAGTAGGTGACAATTTTGGATTTGATTTGTTTGCCATTTCGTAGGATGAAGTAGTAGAATCAGACTAAGAAGACTAAGACTAAGCATTCAGGCCCAAACTAAGAGCGTCTTAGCAATGAGCGCCTTAAGTATAGATAACTATAAAACCCGCACAATAATGAGGGTTAACTGTAGTATGAGAAACTTCCGACTGAACTCTAAACAGCGAGCTAAGATTTACAAGAAACAAGATCGTAGCGCATCGAATGACTCAATGGCGAACAACTTGCATGCAAGCAAAAACCACCAGACCTAAAAGGCATTGAGGAGAAAGTCGAGTAGTAGCAGGGCTTATAATTCTCATAGACATTATTGAACATCCCTCAAACTCAAAACATTTTTTATTCTTTTCAGTTCCTCTAGAGATTGCCATAATAAAAAAGGAAACCTTCAACAATTGGTACAAACTAAAAACTTATTACCTGGCGACCCTAATAACCTCAACCCCGGTGCATGTAAGTGAAAACAAAAAGACCTCAACACAGACGCCTTCCTCAACTTCTTGTGCCCTTACAGATAATTTTCTCGTCTGTCTTCTCAACTATACTCTACTTAATGACAGATCAACCATTCGAGCTGGAACGATTCGTCAAATTCGTTCTTATTCTTATAACCGTGACGATCTGCGCCGATGGATTTGGTGTCTTACTTGGAACGCTCCTAAATCCGGTGGTAAGTGCTCAAGTTCCTGCTTCATTTATGGATTTAGTTTTGAAATCAGGTTTAATGACACATCGTCTGACCTCGATACAGAGCAATTCACTTTCTAATCGTCCCCGCAATTAAAATTTATTTCACTTGACTCTTACTTATCAGTAAGACTTTTCTGCTAATATGAATACTTCTTTAATTCCGAGAGACATTGGACATCTAATACATATTTTTTTTTTTTGATTTCCTCTAATAGAACGGAACATTTATTGGAGCTGTGATGACGTGCTTTATGATAATCTTCTCAGGTTTTCTGATTCTCTTCACACACATGTCGTCTGTAATGCGAGCCGTTTCGTATACATCGACGCATCGGTATGCTTTGGAGAGCATGATACTGTCAGTCTACGACAACGGCAGAGGCGACATGAAATGCCCCCCGGATGTCATGTACTGTCATTTCAAGTAAGTTCTCTATTAAATGTCATTTGTGTTTATTTCTGTCTTATTTGATTTATTTGTCTGCATGTTCAAGCGGATCTGAACCGTAATAGAGGGGACTATAAATAGAACTAACGTATTTGATGCTATAGATATGTACTATTATTTAATTGAAACTAGCTGCCACTCTCATATATTTTTTTTTTTTTTTGAATTATTTAAATGTTTAAGGTGGGCCTACGTACTTATACGACTACAATTGTGGCATCTTGTACCAGGGTTGCCTTTTATATTTCGTGATTAGAGTGCAAAACCAAATATTAATCATCGAAAATAGCTTTATTAATAATAATAATAATTGTTGGCGCTACAGTCCAAAGGGGGACCAGAGCCTAGCTTGCTCATCAACTACTCGTGTTGTGCACCTACTGTTCTCTCACGAGTAGAAGGGACCTACAGTTTTTTGCCGATTCCGAACGGCGAAATTTAAGAAGCTTTCTTAGACAGTTATTACTCTTTGAGTGTTGTCAGCAGCTCGAAAGAGGTGGTGCAGTGAAATATTAGAAAAATTGGTATTGAACTGGGAGTCGAACCTAGACACTTCGGCGTGTGAACGTCGCACTCTACCCACTACGCCACGGCGACCATAACTTTATTGGTATTCACAATATTCCCCATTAAAATGTATACACTTTTGCACGCGTTTGAACCAATTGTCGAAGCACTTTTGCCACTCTGATTGAGGTATATCCAAAACATGCATTCTGAATGCATCAACCGCTTCTTCAGGTGTCGAAAAACGTTGACCTCTCATTTTATTTTTTACGTACAGGAACAAAAAGAAGTCATTCGGTGCCAAGTCAGGACTATACGGCAGATGAATCATCAAATCGATATTTTGAGTGCTCAAAATTGCAGTTGTTTGAGCCGATGTGTGAGAGCTCGCATTGTCGTGGTGAGGAGTGATCCGTCTTCGGCTGTTGATTTTCCTCATTTCTTGGAAAACAACTGTCAAACAAATAGATGTGTACCACTCAGAATTGACTGTTCTGTGTTGTTCTAGTGGTACGGTTGCGACATGTCCAGTTTTTCCGAGAAAAACAGGCGACCATTTGCATGGAAGTGCTTCGTGCGCGAGCAACTTTTGTTGGATTTGGCTCAATTTGAAACACCCATACAGTCGACTGCTGTTTACTTTCGGGCTCATACGCGTAAGTCCACGATTCATCAACTGCCACGATGTCATAGACGTTTTCCGAAGCACCGCGATCGCATTTTTGGAGCATTTTTTTCGACCAATCGACACGAACCTTTTTTTGAGCGATTGGCAAATTGTGTGGGATCGCACGCGAACACATTTTTTTAAACGGTGAGATGTTCACGCAATATTGATTGTATGCTGGTCCCACTAATGCCTAAGTTTGTCTTAATCTCACGATAGGTCACATGACGATCTTGCAATATCAGTTGGCGTCAATGGTTTCCGGAACAACAACTGATTTTGGAAGACCTTCACGAAATTCGTCTTGAAGTGAACTACGACCTCGGTTGACTTCACCATACCATCGATAAGCACGTTCCTTGATGGAGCTTCATCGCCAAAAATTGAATTAAGTTCATCGATGCACTGTTGTTGAGTTAATCCATGTCGAAAGTTGTAAAAAATAATCGAACGAAAATTTCCATGATTTAATTCCATTTTTTGGGCGAGATGAATCCTTTAAGTTACTGTAAACAACACAAATAGCGCTCGTATGTCAAAACGTTCTGAGTACGTATAACCGCAAAAATGTCAACTTTTTCGATAGAGCAAGCAGTTGCCAGATTGCAACACTACGTTTGCCCAATCCGGAAATATAAAAGGCAACCTTCGTACTAACTCACCATATTTAAGGTATTGTTGGGTACCCATACAAGACAATATAAGGTCTATTTAGTTGTTTCTCATATCCCAGGTGATGTGACTGGATTTTATGAATCACATGATTCAAAAATCACATCCATATCACCATTTGAAGTGGCAACGGAAACACTGATAGAGAAAAGGGATGGTGGCTAACAGATCCAAGCTCTGAGGGAACCTGACTGGTAGTGACAGCTTGACTAGAGGCTACATTCTGTCAGGAGCTCTTGGAACTTCGGTTCTAGTCTGACGGTGCGATAGGCCCTCTTGAGGGAGTATCGTGGTGGCTGTGGTTTACCACCTAACATCGCTCGTAGAGTTGAGGATAGTGTACTGTGCTGACTTGTCTAGGTAATTGTTAAGCCCATGACAAGGCAAAGCTAGGGGACTATCCCGGCTCAGTGTGGAGTTGCACTCTCAACCGGGCGCTACGACCCAGAGAGCGGAATAGGTTCAAGAAAGGCTTCGCATCAAACCAAGGTGAGGTGAATGCCTCTCAAGCATGATCTCAGTTTGGTACTTGGGCAACTAAGGCGTTTAGTCTTGTGTTATCTACGACTTTTGGGAAATTGGACCCCGTGATATAAACCGCCAATGCAGGTGATCACGTAAAACCAAATCCCACATCTGTTTGTCATATCATCAATCATTAAATGAATTAGTTACTAAGTTACTTACCTAAAACACAAATTATTAATGGGAAAGTAAAAACATTTGATTCAAAGTATTTGCCATTGTTTTCTACACATTTTGACCACCTTTCTGCAAATGTGTGAATACCACGCCAATAAAATTGTTCGTCTTTTAAAGCAAACCAATCAGACACCCAATTTTCGACCTCCTCGTAGGAATCAAAGTGCTGCTCAGCCAATGCGTGTCCCATCGATGAAAACAAATGGTAGTCGGAAGGAGCCAAGTCTGGTGAACACGGCGGGTGGGGTAGCTGCTCCCAGCCAAGTGTTTTGATTGTATCCTGAACCGGTTTTGCTTTGTGTGCAGGTGCATTGTCGTGGAGCAAAATTACCTTGCCGTGTCTTTTGGCCCATTCTGGGCGTTTCTCAATTGATGCATGGTTCAAATTGATCATTTGTTGTCGGTAGCGACCAGTATTAACGGTTTCACCAGGTTTTAGGAGCTCGTTGTGCAGCACACCCTTCTGATCCCAGCAAACACACAGCATTGTCTTCTTGCCGAATCGATCTGGTTTTGCAGTCGATGTTGATGGTTGTCCCAGCTTAACCCATGATTTTTTCCGTTTAGGATTCTTAAAATAAATCCATTTTTCATCGCCAGTAACAATCCAATGCTAAACCGATTTTTTCGGTCTTCCATCTGTCTTTCATTCAATTCAAGTGGCACCCATTTTCCATACTTTTGTATGTCGATGTTGATGGTTGTCCTAGCTTAACCCATGATTTTTTCCGTTTAGGATTCTTAAAATAAATCCATTTTTCATCGCCAGTAACAATCCAATGCAAAACCGATTTTTTCGGTCTTCCATCTGTCTTTCATTCAATTCATGTGGCACCCATTTTCCATACTTTTGGATCTTTCCCATAACTTTTAAATGGTCAGAAATTGTTTGTTGTGCAACACTTAACATTGCTGCCATTTGCTTTTGACTCAGTGCCATCTCCATCCAATATCGTTTGCGATTCGGCGTCTTCAAACTTTTTTGGTGGTCTTCCACGTTCTTCATTTCTCACATCAAAATCATTATTTCTGAACCGTTGAAAGCATCTTTTGCATGTTGCTTCTGATAGAGCAGGATCACCATATGCCTCGACGAGCATTCGATGCGACACTGCAGCACTTTTCTTCAAATGAAAACAAAAAATGAATGCTTTCTGCAATTCTTCACTTTCTGGTACAAAATTCGACATTTTTAACACGATGAAAAAATATGATATTGTCTGTTCAATGGCTTGATGTATACTAAATATTTTTCACAGATGTCATAGCAAACAAACAAAAAAAAATAAGGGCTCGTTTACAACAAATGTTCCCTATCGAGACATTTGTATCTTGAAGCTCACTTCATACCGGTACACCTGATAGATACATGCTTCACATTTATTTTTAATAGGAAGGTGGAAATTGACTTTTAGAACGTTTGTGTCTAAGACCTTCATTGCAACTGTGTCATGTCTGTCATGTAACGAAATTCATCGTTCTGATAAATATATGTTTCAAAACATGCTTGAAAACAGATTGGAACTTACAATTTGTAAAGGCAATAGAAAGGTATTTCATAATGCAAATCAAAGTCAGCATGCCATAAATTCAGTTGAACCACATGTTCTTTTATTAAAAATAATGCTAACAAAGTTCAGTAGAAGTACAAATTCTTGTCTGGACGTATACCAAAGCTATTTAATTAGTTTCCCCAAAATATATTTTAACCCAGGTTTGGGACACATTTCTAAAATTCAAGGCATTGCAAACATTCATTCTTTCATTTGACGCGATATATGTACATATGTGTACGTTACAAATAGATTCGTGTTAGAAACTACCTACAATCCCTGCAATTACTGAAATGAACTGAAGGAAACGCATTTAAAGTTGTAGTTTTCGGAACCAATTCTGAACAGTGTTAATTCCGAGGTAGGTTCAATATATTCTCGGTGTCGATATGAAGGAAAATGCGAATTCAATTTTTTTTGTTTTTATCTTACAATATAATCTCTCCTAACATTAATGCATTTGTTACATCTTGAGTAGCGCTTTTTTAAACCCTCAAAAAAATAGATTTCCTCTTTCTCTGCAAAATACCCATTTATTACCGACTTGAGTTCTTCATCATCCGAAAATCTTTTTCCACGTAAACATTTTTTCAATTCCGGAAACAGGAAATAATCACTAGGGGCACGGTCTGGACTATAGGGTGGGTGTTGGATTTCTTCGAAACCACAATCTCGCGCAGCAGCCTTGGAAACTCGCGCCGTGTGAACAGGAGCGTTGTCTTGAAGAAGCAACACACCCGCTGCGAGTTTACCCCGTCTTTTCTTTTTAATTTACTCCCGCAAATTATGCAAAGTGGAAGCGTAGGATGTGTCGTTGATGGTTTCACCTTTCTTTTGTACTCAATGAGCAAGATTCTCTTTGAGTCCCAAAAAAAATATGGTCATGAGCTTTCCGGCAGACGGAGTGACTTTGAACTTCTTCGGAGGGTTTGTTCCTTTTTTATGCCACTGCACGGACTCTTGTTTATTTTCAGAGTTTTAGTGGTGAACTCATGTTTCGTATCCAGTAATAATTCGATCCATAACACCGTCCTCGTTCTCACTACACATCTCCAAAAGCTGTATACAGCATGCGATTCTCACTTCTTTCTGAGACACTGTGAGCATTCGTGGCACCCACCTTGCACTGACCTTTGAAAGGTTAAGATGGTCATGAAGAATGGTGTGAATGGTTCCAGTTGAAAGCTTGGTGATCTCTGCCATCATTTTCACCTTTATTCGGGCATCCTCAAGAACAAGTTTTTCGACTTCTTTGATGCTTTCTCCCGTACAAGTAGTCGTCGGGGCGCCGGAGTGGGGGTAGTCTTCAATGCTCTCTCTGCCTTTCTTGAACTCAATTGACCACTGATGCTCAGTTGATAATGAAGGTGTGGAACCCTGGTAAACAGCCACCATCTCTTCATGAATATTTTTTTGGACTTTTTCCTTGCTTAGTGAGAAATTTAATTACAGCGCGATCCTTAATTTTCAACATCATCGTCTCAGTTGCCATTATGATTCTGTTTAACAAGAAATAAAACGCGAATTAATAATCACATTTATATGAAAATTTACATCAATGCACTAAAATAATAGCATTACTTGATAAATAAGTCAATTTATATATATAACCACAGCTTCACCCCGATACCGATATACTGAAGGCCTCTCGTATATCCCTCTTCTTGTTCCTAGAATATATACAGTTGTTATTGTTTCTGCAAATCTTTAGAAAAAAAAAACAATTTTTCAGGGTTAGGCATTATTTGTGTATATTTTACTTCAATACACAACTTTCACAACAAACAAGTCTGCAATTAAATTAAATCCCTCTTCATTTTTCTTCTCATTTCAGGAGTGCGAATATAATTCTTCAGAATCTCGGCATGTCAGATGCTAATTACGGCTTTAATGTAGCAATGCTGTTCTTGCAACTGCTCGCGTTCAAAGGCCTAGCGTATTTTACGCTACGACGAAAACTGTACACCCAATGATAACCAAATCGACACTAGACCAATAAGACTAGACGAAAACACAACATGTTATACCATTTGAAGTGCATGTTGTCCAATGTTTTCAGCTTTCATTTAAAATTTAACAAGTGATTTGATGTAGCACAAATATTTATGGCTAGTTAAATATGCAAACATGATCGTGGAGTGTGATATTTGGTTGTAAGACGATAGTTTTAAGTTTTGAGAAGAATATTTTGTGTATGCTTTTTTTGTGGAAAAATGATGTTTATAATATACTTAAGACTTAATAAAGATGAATCGAAAAAAAAATAAAATTTGTTTGAATTTCTGGGTTGACATTGCTAGTATATTATGTTTTGGGTGACATTTAAACCAACCAACAGGACTAGCAAAACAATACTCAGGTCCGGATCTTTTAAGGTCGCAATGATATCTGTTCGATAAACTCCCAGCGATGCAATTATACTTACGCTTAAATTCTATATTAGATAATATTAATGGTATGGATCATTTGTAAGTAATCTGTATACTTAAATTGAAAACAATTAAGAACTTCCATTTTAGGATGACAAAGTTTTCAAAATGTGCCATCCTAAATAATCAGCACCATTAACGTGAATAAACTGAAAGTTCTGGGGAAAGGATTTCATTCAGTTTCAGAGACAAATAGATTACAATCATAATATAAGGTCTCAGGTAAGGTCGCAGACACATAGAATACTTTACATGCGTAGCGTCAAAGTATCCGTTGACGGTGAAGTACCTGAAGGAAGGGGATGACACAATGAACACTTCAACGCACACGTGACTTTATTTGAGAGTTGCTTCAAATTCAATTTGTTTTGGTTATACTGTAGAGCGGTCTGATATTTATTTTGCAAGAATGCCTCCAGACGAGTTACTGAACTTGGTAATGTACTTGATGAGACTACTCGAACTTGAAAAGTACATTAATATAAGGTTGTCAAATAGCTCCCTTCCGCCTTTTTTTTGAATTTTCCGGCAATTTACAAAGCGCTACAGAGCTCGTATCTAGGAATACAATACATCATTTGAAAGCTCTTGACATAACCTACAAAAAAGGAAGCTATGCATGTTTAGTTTGGATATTGCGTTCAACAGTTATAGACGGATGGTGCCTGGCGACGAAAAATGGATCACATACGGTAATATCAAGCGAAAACGGTTGTGGTTGAAGGCCTGTGAATCGTCCCAAACAGTGGCCAAGCCGGGATTGAAGGCCAGGAAGGTATTGCTGTGTGTTTGGTGGGATTGGAAGGGAATCATCGACCATAGGCTGCTCCCATATTGCCAGACGCTAAATTCTACCATCTACTGCGAACAACTGGACCGATTGAAGCAGGCGATCGACCAGAAGCGTCCAGAATTGGCCAACAGGAAGGGTGTAGTATTCCACCAGGACAACGCCAGACCACACACTTTGTTGATGACTCGTCAGAAGCTACGGCAACTCGAATGGGAGATTTGATCGCATCCACCATATACCCCGGACATAGCGCCAAGTGATTACCACCTGTTCCTGTCCATGGCGAACGCTCTTAGTGGTGTGAAGTTGAACTCAAAAGAGGCTTATGAAAAGTGGCTGTCCGAGTTCTATGCAAATATGGAGGGGGGCTTCTACGAGGGAGGTATTATGAAGTTGCCGCCTAGATGGAACAGATTATTGAACAGAACGGCACATATTCCAACTAAATCCGATCACTGTAACGCTTTTTATGAAGCATTTAATGAAGAGCAAAAAACGGAAGGGAGATATTTGATAACTTTATACAAAAAAAGAAACCGTCAATTTTAGGTCCGGACTTTATACATAGATCGACCATGTGACAATCCGGAACAAGAAATGCATTTAATCTAACGCATGAATTAAAAGACCAATTGTAATTCAGTTCCATGATTTAATTGTATATTTTCTTCATTAAACATAACAAAAAAAACATAAAATTCGTACTTTTCAACAACAGAAATATAACAAAATACAAATATGCATAAATATAAATAAAATACTTCATATATATATATAAATACACATATAAACTTCTATTTCATATCTGCAATCTTCCGTCTCCGGAGTTATTGTGGGTTTTGGTGGCTGTGTGTACCAGGAACTGGGATTGCTTGTGGTGGTTATTGTTTTTCTTTCTACGTTATATAAAGACTCACTTTATAAAGGAGAGATTCCAGGTTCCGTACATTTCTCTGTAAAAGAGCTACTGCCTTCAAGTTCCCACGATAAGTTTGAAAAACCCCTAAGAGAACAAAATAGGAAAAATGGAAATAGAATGAATGTTTTGAGATATCTGGAATATATCCGTATAATACCTTCGGGGTGCCACATGTCTCCTTAAAACATGTATGAATTCAAAGTAAATCCAGTTAGACTCCCTTTTATCCGATGCAGCGCTTCCAGAGGCCGGTTTCTTGGACGCTTCTTTCACCATATATCCCGCTGTTGGAAATGTTCCACTAAAATGTGAGAGAGATCGAGTCATAAAACAATGTACTACAATTTAAAAAAAATAACCATCTATTCCAACAACAGCCGCTACGTGCTCCCAGTCCTTTTGTTTTAAAATTTTTTTACGATAAGATGCATGGCTCTTATCGCGCAGAGAAATGTGGGATTTAACGGCCTCAATTAATTTTGCCTCTGTTATCTACAAAAATGTGGCCGCCGTGGCGTGCACGGGTAAAGCACAACGTTCACACGCCGGAAGGTCTATGTTCGATTCCCGGCTGACAACATTCAAAGAGTGATAACTGTCTAAGAAAGGTTCTCAAACTTCGCCGTTGGGAATCGGCAAAAAAAACTGTAGATCCCTTCTACTCGTGAGAGAACAGTAGTACGCGCAACACTAGTAGTCGATGAGCAAGCTAGGCCCTGGTCCTCCTGTGGACTGTCGCCCCGACTAAGCTCGCTTTATATAACAGCTTGATCATCCCAGTCCTACTTGATGGTGCGGAATCTTGGACGTTAGTAAAGGCGAATGAAGAAGCCCTTAGACTTTTTGAGAGAAAACTTTTGAATGCGATTTATGGTCATATTTGCGTTGATGGCATCTGGAGGAGAAGATTTAACGACGAACTCTATGTTCTGCACAGCGACATGCGCCTGGTCAAGCATCTACGGATACAACGCTTAAGATGGCTAGGCCATGTAGAGCGTATGGACACCACTGCTCCGGCCCGAAAAGTCCTTGAATCCGTGCCATTAGGACAACGCAACAGAGGACGACCTAGACTAAGGTGGCGCACACAAGTGGAGAAGGACCTCAACCAACTTGGATTGCGCAACTGGATACAGCTGGCGAAAGATCGTGCTGGCTGGAGAGGCATGTTGGTTGAAGCCCATACCCACCCCTTACTGAAGCGCAACAACAAGAACAAGAAAAAAAACACTATTGAATTTGTATTTTATTTAAGTTCTGTAATTACAAATCTTTCGTTTGTCCTGCAAAAAATTTTGTTCCCACTCAATATCGGATTTTTTTTTCTATTTTTTCCTCTTTCCGAATCTTTTTCCAAAAATTCTTCCCCTCCGGAATTTCTCGAAGCTTTTCTTCACAACGTTCTGTCTTAATGTGTTTAACAAGTTAAATGTTTTTATTGAAACTTGTAATTACAAACCCTTGTTGTTTTCGTGTGTGACTTCGACGAGAATCAACCTCAAACTCAATAAACGTTAAATTTAAAATTCAAAAAAATTCTCTTGAAACGTCTTATATTAAATGGGAACTAGGAATCCGCTGTAAACTTGTTACATTTATTACTTTCATCACTCAGTCGTCAATTGCACATCTACTCCATTTTTCTGAATGAATTGTCAAATTTTGTGCTGGCCACCGAAGACGTCAATCGGTGAAAATTCTCTCTCCGTGTTTTGTGTGAATTCTAAACAACTTTGCAAGGAAAATGTTTCGCTCTTCAACTTTTGATAAAACGCTCGGTAAAAGAAAAACCCATTTTTTGTCTAAAACAAACTCAGTTTCAATTACAACTCTTAAGCATTCGTAAACATTGATCCGACTTGTGTTATCATATATGTGACTCATCCTCGCTGTATTGTGTTGCACTTCGATGCATACATATTTTTCAGTCGATTAGGCACAGAAAGAAATCATATCAAACAATCTTCTCTTTGTTTCTAGAAAACGCAACAAGTCATTTGCGTCTCGAACCAGATTGGCCATCAATCCTGTTAATTTGTGATGCGATCCGACAAAACGATGTTACGTATGTCCCTTGCAAGTGATTTGCCTTATTTGACCCCAAATTAATAGTTTGTTTTCTTTTATTGGATTCGTAGGCCAAAGCAGGCGTTCCAGGCTATCAAGAAGAAAATGTCATCACCAAATCCACATTCGGCTTGCTATGCACTTTTGGTTCTCGAGAGTGTCGTCAAAAATTGCGGACAACCAATTCATGAGGAGGTGTTTACTAAAGAGAACTGTGAGATGTTTAGCACCTTTCTAGAGCAGACTCCACATGAGAATGTGCGACAGAAAATGCTGGAGCTCGTACAGACGTGGGCTTATGCCTTCCGGTCGTCCGAGAAATATCAATCTATTAAGGTGAGTTTGCTGTTGTTATTGTCTGCAAAGTCCTTCGTCATTGGTTTTGTTGGCAAGAATAGGTTGTTCCTTTCTTGTATTTTTGTATGAAGAAACGTTCAGCATAAACAGTGTCACATCAATTCACTTAACACCGGGTGAACGTTATCATTTCTCGGTTGTTAAAGCTAGGTAGCAGTATTTTGTGAGTACCAAAATCGACTGCTCGACTCCGATGGCAGCACTGTTCACAGCTGACGTGATAAGCAAATTACTCATTCGTTAACTCACTCAACGTGTGTGTCTAATTGGAAACTAATCCAATTGTCAGTGTGGTCATTCTTCGTAACAACCGTACGGGACATATCCAGTGCAAATATTTTTTCGTGGAGATGTCTGAAGACGAGAAGGTTAAGCTTGGAAACCAAAAAGAATTTTAAACAATATTTCTGATTTCGTTTCAGGACACAATGACCATCCTCAAGACGAAGGGACACACGTTCCCCGAACTGAAGGAAGCCGATGCAATGTTCACCGCTGATACCGCTCCTGACTGGGCTGATGGCAAGGTTTGCCATCGCTGCCGTGTGGAATTCTCCTTTACCCAGCGCAAGCACCACTGCAGGAACTGCGGTCAAATCTTCTGCTCTCAGTGCTCCACCAAGCAGTGTCCACTCCCCAAGTACGGAATAGAGAAGGATGTGAGTATTCTCCGTGATATAACTGGTGCCCCGGTTAGATTAGCCTTGTGCTCACTTTTGTAGGTGCGCGTCTGTGACGGATGTTATGCAAGTTTGCAAAAACCCTCAAACGCTAAGCCGCGAGCAGCTGAGAACGACTTGCCGGCGGAATATCTCAATAGTTCTCTAGCCCAACAGGTTCAGGTGGTAACAAATCAAACGCGAACAACTGTTTCCCCCGAACTCGCAAACTGATTGAAGTCAAATTTCGTTTCAGACGCCGCCGCGGAAAAGCGAACAAGAGCTAAAAGAGGAAGAAGAGCTACAATTAGCGCTAGCACTCAGTCAATCGGAAGCTGAGCAAAAGAAACAGCAGGTGAGATTGTTTACATTCTTCGGCTGGCAGTGTATGGGTGAGAGTTTGACTGTGTTGCGTGCTTAATCATTTAGTTATCTCGCTTCACACCGCCGTGTGCGCTATTTCGATTGTGTGATTCATTCGCACACGGTCAGCCACGGGAACTACGTCGTATTGGCGTTGTGTGCTGTTTAATGTCATTTGTGAGCGTGACAAGTGACTGACAGTCGTGGTTTTCTTCTCTTTCTTTTGTTTTTTGTGGTTTTTCTCATAGGCAATTATGACGACCTATCGTCTGCCACAACGTTCACCCAGTCCAGAGGCACCACCACCTACTCCAGCCGTCGTTGAAGATCCAGACTTGGCGAAGTATCTAAATCGCAGCTACTGGGAACAAAGAAAAGCGAATGAGTCACCAGCCAGCCCCTCGGCGCCTAGTCCAATGCCTCAGCAAAACACGACCCCGGTCATCAACACCAAGGTAAGTTTGTTGGGGAAAGTTTTTCTTGTCAAAAAAGTGAGTGACTTCTCCGATTTCTCTTATAGATGACCACCGACGAGATTCAAATCGATGAATTTGCGAACACTACGAGGAGCCAGGTGGAGATCTTCGTGAACCGCATGAAGTCCAACTCAAGTCGAGGCCGCAGCATTGCAAACGACAGCTCAGTGCAAACACTCTTCATGACGTTGACCTCTTTGCATTCCCGTCAGCTGTCGTACATCAAGGAAATGGATGACAAGCGCATGTGGTACGAACAATTACAAGACAAGCTGGCACAGATCAAGGATTCACGTGCCGCCCTGGACGTTCTGCGACAGGAGCACGTTGAGAAACTCCGTCTCATCGCTGAGGAGCAAGAGCGTCAACGACAAATCCAAATGGCCCAAAAGCTTGAGATCATGCGAAAGAAGAAGCAGGAGTACCTGCAGTACCAACGCCAACTGGCCCTGCAGCGTATTCAGGAGCAGGAGCGTGAGATGCAAATGCGGCAAGAGCAGCAAAAGGCGCAATATCGCATGGGTCAGACTGCATTCCCCTTCATGGCTAACCCCAATCCACACGGTTCTCCGAACCACCAGATGAACAACGTCTACAACCCGTACGCATTTAATCCCAATTCCCCTGGACCGATCCCTCCGCAATTTAACACGCAAGGGCAAGTAGTTCCACCAGGAGGACAGGTGATTCCGCCAGCGGGTGGGATAGTGCCACCTCAGACCCAACCGAACATGAACACTGCACCCATGCCAGGAATGTTTACTCCCGGCATGCCGGGTGCACCGCTGCCTAATCACCCTGGGATGATGGTTCCGGGGATGCCACATAGCCGCATGATACCCGGAAATCCAGTTGGACATCACATGAGTCCACTTCCCACGGCAGACATGAATGGTAGGTCTCGCCTCACCTGTCTCCTGCCCACCACAATTTCACTTTGACTCATTTCAGTGACGAACAGCCCCGGGCAAACACCACAGTCGCAACCACATCCGCAGCAGCAAGTCAACCCTCAACTAACCCACGTCATGTTGCAACGACAGAACGTTGTACAGCCTCACCCCCTTCTTCCAGGCGGAGTCATGTCTAGTGGTCAGATGCCACAACAGCCTATGGGCCACCCAATTCAGCAACCGCCAGTTAGTGGTGCTCCCCTGTCAGGATCCATGTCGATGCCTCCTATGACTACTCAGCAGCCATCTATGCAAGCAGCCTCAACAGCTCCGCCCGTACAGCAGGTCACTCAAACTCCAGCTCCAGTTCAAGCCCCAGTAGAGAAACCCGCTCCGGAACCAGTAGCTCCACCCCCACAGCCGGCCGAAGAGCCACAGAAAGAGGAGGTCACCACTGCTGAGTTGATCAGCTTCGATTGAAGAGTTATTTTATCAATGTTTTGTGCTCTGCATGTCCAAACTTTTCTAAGAAATTATTTTTGTTGAGAATTCATTCCGATTTAACGACGCAAAGAGTGTCGATATTATTCAAATAAATTATCATTTAGCAATTTGCGTTATCTGTGTTGACTGTGTGAGTGTTATCTGGGAAGCATTGCAAACAAGGTTATTGGAAGCAGAGAGCATTGAACTTCGGTGCCTGTTGCAGTGAACTTCAGATTTTTTTTGAAAATGAAATAAATTTAGAGTTTGCCATATAATTTTCATTTTATCGAGAGATGTTTGTTTAAAGTCGAGGTTCTATGTGTAATTTGGGGCATTTGGTCCATTGCGATGTCACTGCGACCGACATACAGTACCTCACAAAATTGAGCATACGCTCACAGCTTAAATATATTTTTATCTTTTTCGCCTTACAAAAAGTAGTTAATTAATAAAACTCAAATGCAGTTCGAATTGACATATTTCAATTGCTAAAAACCATAAAGAAAAATATAAAAATTAAAAAAAAAGCTTGCTATTTCTAAGCAAAATAAAAAAAGCACTTCATTTTAACACACAAAATTGAGCATACACTTAAAGTAAATTCGAGTTACGACTAAAACACAACAAAAACAGTTACAAATAAAATTTCAGTAACGCGTGTGAAGGGGAAGGGGTTGGGTTGAAGAAAACACTTTTGTTTGGTTGAGATAAGCGTGTTTATTGCTCGGCGAACTCCAACTGAGTGACTGCCCTTGATCATGACAAATAGCTTTACATTTATGATCCTAGCGGAGTGCGTAAAAGTTTAATGTGCATTAGCAAATTGATGAGCTTTTCGTGCAGATCATTCGATCGGGCCTGGAACGTAATTAAATAGTTACCGCAAAAGATGTAAGATCATGTCACCCGAGTATAATACGACAGTGTAGTCAGATATTTTTCGAACGCTTTCAATTTTGTTTTTTTTTGTTTGCCTACACGTGGCACCTCTTTCAGCATCTATGACAGCTTGTAAGCTGCTTTGGAGCGTTATAAAGCAACCATTCGCGTACTAAATAGGAGGTGTGTTTCGGATCATTATCTTATTGGAAGTAGAAAACCGAAGGTAGACCTAATTTTACTGCGGAACTTCGTAAATTTCGTTTTTAAAATATTCAAGTTTTGTCCAAAGTATTTTCTATAAATTCGAACTTTCCACAGCCATTTGAAGCCATACAACCCCACAACAGCACAGATCCTCCCCGGTGTTTTATGGTTGACTTAATATTTTTAGCTTTGAGAGCTGTATTTGGTTCCCTCCAAACAATTTGTTTGCCATCAGACCCGAATAAATTTATTTTTGTTTCATCTGAAAACAAAACACCTTCCCAAAAGCTTTTCGGGTGGTTGACATATTGTCCAATCTTTTCTTCTTAATAACTAGGGAAATGTACGGCTTTCTTCGGGCGATCCTACCATTTAAATTATTCTTTCTCAAGACTCTGCGAACGGTTTCCATTTAAAGAGGCTTATATTATAAAAACACCTCAGCCGTCAACTTTGGAACGCTAGAATTTGGATTGGACTTGATTGTCTGAACAATATACCGCTCGTTTTGTTCTGAGATCAATTTTTTTCTTCCCGTTCCACGTCTGTGTTTTAGTGTCCCTTCATATCTATAATTGTTTACTATTTTTTGTACCGTTGCATGCGATCGCCCTACAGTTTCTTCAATTTTTCGCATCGACTTTCCCTCGCAAAATAGCTTACTTATGAGCATACTCGTTGACAAAGCAGTCTGTTTTCGCATGTTTTCCATATTTTCGCACAAAGAAGAGAATATCGGTCTTTTCAAAAGCGTGTGCAGAAATGATCATCAGGTACATTTGTTGGTTCATTTTTGAACAAATTTGCATGTATCGATTCTGCGAAGCTTGTTTATGGTATAACACACACATGACATCTGTATGCTCAATTTTGTGTGTCGATTTCAAAGGTTGTTTCCTTTTTCATGCGAAAAGTACCGGTAGGAAGTTGTCTGTCTCTGAATTTGGCATATACTCTTGTTTAAGATATGTATTTAGTTATGATTGTACAAAATAAAACAAAAAAGTGGTCGGCCTTAAAACAGCACGAATATGAAGTAATGATAGGTGTATGCTCAATTTTGTGAGGTACCTACTGTATTTTTACATCAGTTTACGCAAGGTGAAAGTTTTCTTGTTCGGCTGTTGAGATCTAGGATGAAATTGATCTTAACCTAAAACCGAAACCTCGTCTAGATGTAAATCGTTTATCTGAAGACTTTTAAAAGATGATTTTCTCAATACAGGCTTAAGTCGGTAAGTAATCATCTGAAAATGTCAATAAATGCCTCTTAATTCTGTGTGTCATATAGTAAGACTGAGATAGTCAATGCTTCGAGGACTACCATACTATATTTTCTCTTGTACGCGAAGATACAGTGATTCAATATGATTTTGTGGTACTGGTAATTTTATTCCGTCTTCCAAGGTTGAATAAGATCCCAACAAATAAAAATTTCGTTCTTTGTTCTGCATCGTCTGCAAGAATCCTTTTTTTCATGACATTATTTTTTACTCCCAAACTCTTGACGTAGGAAAATGTGAAATTAACTCCTTTTGATCCAAAACCAACACCACAAGGCGTATTTTCTCAGTGAATGGTCAAGGGTTCTTTGCTTTTGTAAATTTCTGGTTTTCAAAATATACATGCAGGAGCTACAATGGGATAAGTGAAATAATTGGCCACCTATAAAGTCAGAACTATGTACATAATATGAAGATTGCCTTTTATATTTCAGGATTTGGCAATCCTAGTGTTGCAATTTGACAACTGCCAGCTCTACCGTAAAGTTTGACATTTTGGAGGTTATACGTACTCAGAACTTTTTGACATACGAGTGCTATTTGTGTTGTTTACAGTAACTTAAAAGATTCATTTCGCTCAAAATATGGAATTAAATCGTGAAAATTTTCGTGCGTTAATTTTTACAACTTTAACTCAAAAACAGTGCATCGATGAACTTAATTAAATTTTCAAGGACCAGTGTTTATCCATGGTATGGTGAATTCAACCGAGGTCATAGTCCACCCCAGGACGAATTTCGTAAAGGTCGTCCAAAATCAGTTGTTTTTTCGGAAATCATTGATGTTGTGCGCCAACTGATATTGCAAGATAGTCATGTGACCTTTCTTGAGATTGAGACAACTTTAGGTATTAGTGGGACCAGCATACATTCAATATTGCTTGAACATTTAGTTATCGTCAAAAAATTTGTTCGCGTTGGATCCCACACAATTTGTCAATCGCTCAAAAAAAGGCTCGTGTTGATTGGTCGAAAGAAATGCTCCAAAAATGCGATCGCGGTGCTTCGGAAAACGTCTATGACATCGTGGCAGTTGACGAATCGTGGACTTACGCGTATGAGCCCGAAAGTAAACAGCAGTCGACTGTATAGGTGTTTCAAATTGAGCCAAATCCAACAAAAGTTGCTCGCGCACGAAGCACTTCCAAGCAAATGGTCGCCTGTTTTTTCGGAAAAACTGGACATGTCGCAACCATACCACTAGAACAACGCAGAACAGTCAATTCTGAGTGTTACACAACCATTTGCCAGTTGCCTCTAAGAAATCAGGAAAACCAACCGCCGAAGACGGATTACTTTTCACCACTACAATGCGGGCTCTCACACATCGGCTCAAACAACTGCATTTTTGAGCACTCAAAACATCGATTTGATGAGTCATCCGCCGTATAGTCCTGACTTGACCCCGAATGACTTCTTTTTATTCCCGTACGTAAAATATAAAATGAGAGGTCAACGTTTTTCGACACCTGAAGAAGCGGTTGATGCGTTCAGAATGCGAGTTTTGGAGAAACCTCAATCAGAGTGGCAAAAGTGCTTCGACCAGTGGTTCCAACGCATGCAAAAGTGAATAGATCTTAATGGGGAATATTTTGAAAAACAATAAAGTTATTTTTGATGATTAAAATTTGTTTTTATTCTCTAATCCCGAAATATAAAAGGCAACCCTCGTACTACACAAAAAATAATTGATATCTTTAACGAGTTTGGCCTCGTTAGCGATTTAATATTGCTTGTTTGATGGCATAGCAAACCGTGATGAGCGGGGACCTCAACCAGCATGCCTTTCCAACTTGGGTGCCTTTAATTTTGCACTCTAGTTCGTAAAGCTGCATCTAAAGTTGTGTAGCTCGTAGACTAGTGCCTTGTCACAATGGCTTTTCAGGCTAGAGCAGTATTATTCATTGGTTTTACGTAATTTAGACATTTAAAGCGATGTATCCGTTGTCGCTTGCCTCGGCGAATGCGGTTAAACAGGCTAAAGTGTTCCTCTACTAATCCCCTCCAGATTTCGTCAACGTCAAAGTTCTACAAAGTTCAAGAAAAATCTGCCTTTAAATCGAAAAGATGGTGATTCGGTCTATAGTTTACTTTTCTTTCCAACGATAGAATTGCGTAATTCAAAATCATCTGATATCCAAAATCTTATAAATAAAAAACTCATATTTATTAAACTATTACAAGTGCGGAGATCGTACTCATTTAAACAACATTTTTTTAATTTTGTTTACGTGATTTTGTTTTGTTTTCAACACCTGCTGCTTATGCTTTGATTTGATTCTGGTCTCTTTAGGGCATTTACAACCCCTTTAGCGGCCTTCAATTTTCAATAAATTCAAAATCTCTCGATCTTCTGTTGTCTGCTTTTCTCTGAACTTTTTTCACGGCTATACTCATATTCTCTAAAAAGCTAAGAGTCTGAATTACTTAACAACACATGTTCGTTACAGAGAACACAGATAAAAAATCAACTAAAAGGCTTGTCACCCGTTGAAATTTTCGAAAAAATATTCGATGAAGATGTTTTTGACCTATGGTATATGGATGGATCTATATCATTGCAAAAAATGGTGGTGGTCCATTTTCATATGCTTGGTGAATATGAGCTTAGCTAATGCTTGGCGTCTACATATATATATCGTCTACATGGCTTTGACCAACTAGCATTTAGAAGACATAGGTATAGCTCGACATTATCTTCACTTTCGAACTATCAACAAAACACGTCCATCTGGCTCGGCACTAGTGGTTAGAAACCTAACCAACAATGGACACACCCCAGTACAACTATCTAAACAGTTCCGATGTGTTATATGCCATAGTCGAATAAAATGGCAATGTGAACGGTGTCAGAAAACTATGTGTATTAATAAGGATTGTTTTAAGAATTTTCATTCTGAAGTGCCCACTGTACTAAAAAAAAGTACACCCCAAAAACCACCTCATATTAACTTTTTTTTAATTTCTTATTGTAAAATATATGTAATGTAGCCCCTAGTATTCCATTATATAAGTTATATAGAAATAAAAAGTAATAGTTTTCATTTTGGCGTTAACGGGTTAAATATACTAAAAAATTTTTTACTGTCCACATTTGCCCAACAGACTTACAATGCTTGTCTGTGTGAGAGCACCTATCTACTTTATTAACCCCTGTCCACACGGTTAAGCCCACAACATGCATTTTCTGGAAAAATCTAAGATTGTTTTATGTTTGTAAACATTGTAGGCTTCCAAACATAAATTATAATAATAATAATTGTTGGCGCTACAGTCCAAAGGGGGACCAGGGCCTAGCTTGCTCATCACCTACTCGTGTTGTGCGCGCTACTGTTCTCTCACGAGTAGAAGGGACCTACAGTTTTTTGCCGACTCCGAACGGCGAAATTTGAGAAGCTTTCTTAGACAGTTATTACTCTTTGAGTGTTGTCAGCAGCTCGAAAGAGGTGATGCCGTGAAAAATTCGAAAAATTGGTGTTGAGCTGGGAATCGAACCGACACCCTTCGGCGTGTGAGCGTCGCACTCTAACCACTACGCCACGGCGACCACAAACATAAATTAAAGCACTTAATATAATAAACAGGACTACTTAAAAAAAAAACAAAAATTACACAAAAGTCGAAAGCAATTAAACCCTCATCGCTTGCATATTATAGCACTAGGCTATGCCCGATTTGTCATTTGGACCGCTATGCTATGCTTAGCTGTATGATTTATGCATTTAGGCACTGGAATATCGAAAACACTGCGCATGTAGAATTTAGTGTTTCATTTTTAGAATATGTTATACAAGGCGTATATTCGCCCAAAGCTTTAATTTAACTCTCCTATCTGATAGGGTGATGTAGAGAGTTGATAGAATTCAACAGCGAGCGGTAATATATAAAGAGTATCCCAACGAGTGGTCGCCGTGGCGTAGTGGGTAGAGTGCGACGCTCACACGCCGAAGGGTCTAGGTTCGACTCCCAGTTCAACACCAATTTTTCTAATATTTCACGGCACCACCTCTTTCGAGCTGCTGACAACACTCAAAGAGTAAACACTGTCTAAGAAAGCTTCTCAAATTTCGCCGATCGGAGTCGGCAAAAAACTGTAGGTCCCTACTACTCGTGAGAGAACAGTAGCGCGAACAACACGAGTAGTTGATGAGCAAGCTAGGCCCTGGTCCCCCTTTGGACTGTAGCGCCAACAATTATTATTATTATTATTATCCCAACAAGAACGCTAGACTTAAATTTTATATAAAACGCAGATATTTAAAAAAAATCGTGAGCTCTGTATTATATCGTAAAGTAGATGGGATGAGGTTATGTGCGGAATAACATATCGGCCAGATGGACGCCGCGGCTTCGCTGGCGGCATAAATGCTGCGGTATTTCAATTGTGCAATGTCCAATTTCCTCTTTTAAGGCTTGAGTCGTCGTCGGCTTATTCGCATAAGCCATCGACTTCAAAAAACCACAAAGAAAAAAGTCCAATAGTGTTAAATCGCACGATCTAGGCGGCCATTTCTGGTCTCCAAAACGCGAAATAACACAACCGGGAAATGACTGATGTAGCAATTGAATTGTTTCTCTGGCTGTATGAGATGTGGCGATGGACAATACCCAATTGACAAACTCCCTTTGCTGTGCATGGTCAGCTGACTTCAGTTCCTGAGTCAATTGAACTTTGTATGCATGAAGATGCGAATCTTTCGTCAAAAATCGCTGCATAGTGGATTTGGAAACATCAATTTGCTAAGCTGTGTCGAATTGATGGAGTTTGAGCGACATCATCACGTACTGCTTCGGTATTTTCGGTCAACCGACCTGGTCGAAGGCGCGTTGTTTACATCAGTTACAGACCCAGTTTCAGCAAATCTTTCCATTAATTGTTTTACAGTTGACTCTTTTGAAGCATTATTGTAACCCCAAATTGATCGCAATTTGCGAAATGTAGCCGCAAAACTTTTACCATTTTGGTAAAACAATTTCACGATGGGAATGCGTTGTTCATTCGTGTAGCACTCCATTTTTATTAACATTATACCTTCTACTAACAAACAATAATAATTGTTCAAATTTAAAACAATGACAATTGGAATGGCAACAAATTTAAATCTTGCGTTCTTGTTGCAACACCCTTTATGGGCGCCTAATAAGGTTTTATCAATGTAGTTTCAGGCCAGGGAAGTCTACAATCAATCGCATTTTCACTTTATGGCAGATCCTAGTAAAGAGCCATGGTACACAGATCGATGGTCACCACTAATTTTTCAATTTTAAGGCCGCATATGACAGTGTGCATAGGGAAAAGCTGTACAGTGCCATGTCCAATTTTGGCATTCCTACCAAATACGTCAGACTGTGTATGATTGTGGATGACGATGGAGAACTCTCGCTTCTTCTTCTTCTTCTTATGGCGCTACAGTCCGGGGTGTACCTGGGCCTCAACCAACATGCCTTTTCAGCCAGCATGATTTTTCGCCAGCAGCCTCCCAGTTGTGCACTCCAAGTTGGTTTAGGTCCTTTTCCACTCTCGCCGCTGCGTCAAACAGATGAACTCACCGAGACCGAAAAAAGTTTTGGACATGCGGACGCACTATCATCATTTAACCACATCCTTGAGAATACCGTGCTTAACTCACAGATCAACACCAGGGGCAAGATCTTCCAAAAGTAAACTCAATGGCTAGCTTACGCCGTTGACATTGACGTGATTGGACGAACACGGCGAGCCGTCCATGAAGCGTCTGCTGGCATTGAAGCGGAAGCGGCTAAAGTGGTTCTGGCGGTTTATGAGGGCAAAACGAAGTACATTCTGTCATCAAGAGAGGTCAAACAAGATCAACGTCTCGGAGAGAGTGTCAGACTAGGCATCAGAAATTCGCGGTAGTCAAAGACTTTCTCTGCATCGGCTCGGCGGTGAATAGAGGGAACAACATCAGTGCTGAAATCAAACGCAGGATCACTCTTGCCAACCGCTGTTTCTTTGTTCTGATGAGGCAACTGGACAATAGGGCTTCAAATGCTGGTTGAGGCCCACGTCCACACCGGACTGTAGTCTAAGTTAAAGGTTTAAATCACAGCAAGGGCCGTATATATGGTATATCACTCAATAAGTTTCAGGACATATATGGGGCGCCACTTACAAAAAATTAGAGTTATGAAGTGAGAGAGAGGGAGAAAGCGAGAGAGAGCGAGAGAAATAGCGAAAAAGAGAGAGAGAGAGATATGGTAACGTGACACATTAATTTAAAACGGCTAGTGGTTTGTGAAGGGTGAAAAGTACAACTTAAGAACGTGTTCTTAAACTTTACAGTGTGTTCACTGTACAGGAAAACTAAAGGTTTTACTCAAAGACATTGCTCGCGGGGAGTTTATTTGCGGCCGAATTCTTGAAGGGAAGAAAGAAGTGCAACTGGCAACTTCATTTGAAAGAGCGCTAAAACAATGGTAGAGATTTGACATTACGACGGTGTTGAAAGGCGTCAATTGAATTTACAATATTTATAAAGGGTGTCCCAACAAGAACGCAAGATTAAAATTTGGCGCCATTTGAATTGTCATTGTTTGACATTTAAACAATTACTATTGTTTGTTAGTAGAAGATATAAGGTTTATAAAAATGGAGCGCTACACGAATGAACAAGGCATTGTGAAATTGTTTTACCAAAATGGTGAACATTTTGTTGCTACAGTTCGCAAATTGCGATCAATTTGGGGTTACAATCATGCTCCAAAAGAGTCAACTGTAAAGCGATTAATGGAAAAATTTGCTGAAACTGGGTCTGCAACTGATGTAAGCAGTACGTGATGATTTCGCTCAAACTCCATCAATTCGACACAGCTTAGCAAATTGATGTTTCCAAATCCACTATGCAGCGATTTTTGACGAAAGATTCGCATCTTCATGCATACAAAGTTCAATTGACTCAGGAACTGAAGCCAGCTGAGCATGCACAGCAAAGGGAGTTCGTTAATTGGGTATTGGAGAGACAACAAGAAAATGCTGATTTTGCCGATAAAATCATCTTTAGTAACGAGGCCCCCATCTTGATGGTTTCGTCAATAGGCAGAATGGTCGCATGTGGGGCGAGAAAAATCCTCGAGTGATTCATGAGAAGCAAATACATCCTCAACGTGTCACTGTGTGGTGTGAATTTTGGGCTGGAGGAATCATTGAATAATTTTTTTTTCATGAAAATGAGTCAGGTCAATGGTGTTTGGTATCGTAAAATGATAACCAATTTTTCCGTGCCTAGAATTGAAGAAATGAAAGTGGGGGGGATGTGATTTCAACAAGACGGCACCACATATCATACAGCCAGAGAAACAATTCAATTGCAGCATCAGTCATTTACAATACAGAGAGGATGTCGATGAAATTGAAAATGCTGATCCCTCGATAATTGGAGCTTTCAAAATGGTCTGCGCCCTTCTAGTCCGGAGAAACGCGTCAATTAAAAGAAAGCGCATTGGTCAAATAAAAGTCGATCTACAATCATTCCCATTGATGTTCACAACAATTTTGTTTCTCTTTATTTCTAAACAACATACTTAATACATAATAACAAATATATACGGTATATGCATGTATACTGATCATATGTGAAAAATTTCCTTCAATTTAGTATATAATTAGTGTGTATATGTATTTGATAAAAATTCCAAAAAATTGTGTGTCTCCGCGAGGGCGCGACTGCGAGCGCCCCCTAAATAGTTCATTTCTATGTTTTCATTTTTCTTTTTTTTCTTTAAATTTGCTTGGTTTTGTCCCTTATAAATTGAAATTCAGTCAATTTTGTATGTTATGTCGAATCTTTCAGTGTCAATAATTGTAAATCAATCAACATAGCAATCGAGTGTGCATGTGGCGTACATTCGCGCAAAACATTCAGAACATTCAATAAAACGTCTTTGAGTTTAAACATCACATTTACATATATAACATTAAACAACGGGGGTTGTTCCCGCTTCTTCGGTTTTTAACGCTACATGTCAAAACACAACCACAATTCCCAGACACAACACATTTTTTCTCTCAACTCTGGTACAACACCTTGTCCGGATGATCATGAGACTTGTTTCACTGACGAAATGTTATGTGAGGCGCTGAACGCGGTCCTCTTGGTCCGCTGTCACTGAGATTTGAACTTAGGTTACACACGCACAGGAAGTTCCGGTCGAACTGCCGGTGCGCTGACTTTTTGCTGACACCATTGCCCTCTGAAAAGCGGTCGGTGTCGAAATTGACGTTGTCATCAGAGCTGCGATTGAATATGCACTTGGTTCGGCAGGCGCAGTAGGTTTTCGGGTAGACTAAGCGCGATAGGTTTGGACGGATCGGTATGCTGATGCGTTGATTTCCGAGTTGCAGCTGAACGCTGGACAGGCTGGATGAGTTGCAGTCGCTTGTCGGCCGCAGGGGACCCAGTGAGTCGCTGTCAACGTTGCTGATTAGATCGGGGGTAATGTCACTGTTGCGAAACGGAATGCGGTGCTCGAACGATTTCACTTGGCCTATCAACCAGTAGGTTCGCATTTCTCCCTTGCCCTGTGGGGTATTGAATGTGTATTCGACCGTTGTAGAGGGAGTGAGGCTTACCTTCACATTTGTGATTCCTCTCTCGACGCAGTGGAAACCGCCAACGTGTTCCAGGAGTTGATATGTTCTCTCCGAAATGTGAATTTTCATTGCCTCTCCGCTGCTCTCCATGCGGGATGCCGTGTTCACGGTGTCTCCGAAGAGACAGTACCTCGGCATCTAGAAACAAGAGAACAGATAAGGAATTTTGCTTGGACATTTTCAGGTTTGTTACCTTTAAGCCCACAACGCCGGCTGCACACTGCCCGGAGTGTATCCCAATTCGAAACTGCAGAGACTCCCCAGGCCTGTGGCGGATCTCCAGTTTGGAAACTTGTTCCAGGAGGTGCAGGGCAAGGGATGCGATCTCTCCGACATGTTTGTTTCCATTCCGAATTGGAAGACCTGATACGACCATGTAAGCATCGCCAATCGTTTCAACCTGTCAACAGTAAAATTATTAACCGTTATTTGCGATACTACCACACATTATATGTACCTTGTAGACATCGTAGTTGGAGATGATAGAGTCGCAGCATGTGTAGAGATCGTTAAGCATTTCAATCACTTCGAAGGGTGTGCTCTTCGCGCAGAGTTCTGTGAAGCCAACGAGATCGCTAAAGAGGATCGTAACGCAATCGAAGCATTCGGCCTCGACGGGTTCTCCTCGCTTGAGGGATTCAGCAACAGATCTAAACAAAAGGATGTGAGTAATTCAATGACAATTAGGGTGCCTCGTGAAGCTCGAACCTGGGAAGCATTTGATTCAGCAGAAGATCGGTTTTCTTTTTCTCCTCGTACAGCAGATTGGTTCGCTCCTGCACGAGAGCCTCCAAGTTATAGGCGTACTTCTCCATGATGGCGAGCATATTGTCGAAAATATTTGATTTCCTACAAACAAGGGATTAGATGGTTTAGAGAGGAGGGCATTTTAACTCACAGTCCAGCTTGCAATTCCTTGAGTTTAATCCGGACTAAACGGATGTCTGGTCTGACTTCTGGATCCTCATCCCAGCACGACCGCAGGCACTGTCGGACGTACTCGGGCACATCCAGGTAAGCGAGTGGTGGCCGAAAAACTCCATGACGATACATCTCCGAGTTCTTGACGCGAGCAATTATTTCTGAACCAAACAAGACTCAACTTTCAATCGCAGACAAATCGCAGACAAATCTCAAAACAAAAATCAATTCAAGAGCCTTCATAAATGAACTTCAAGAGCATCTCTGGAGCTCGCAATTAAGTTCCAATTTCCAAGCAACAAAGATGAATATACAGACGAGGCAAAAAGAAAACGAAATGTAAACGAACTTACCCTCATTTGAGTAGGCGGTATCGCCCCACGGACCCTTTCTGCCAATGATTTCATACAAAACAATACCAAACGAGTAGACGTCGCCCTTTTGAGAGCCTCGTGGTAATCGACCCGGATCCCTCAGTAGCTCCGGCGCCATCCAAAGGGCACGTTTTAACTCCATCTCCCGCCTGTGTGAGCAAATAATCACAACTGAAATTAAGTTTCCAGTCATCATGACTTCACTCACTTATTTGGCTCCTCTTGCCCGGCCTTGAATTCATGCAGGCCAAAGTCTGATATTTGGCAGACCCATCTGGAGTCTATAAGGCAATTACTGGAGCGTAAATTCCCATGGGAAATAATATCGGAGTCGTGTAGGTAAATCATTCCTTTAAGAATGTCGCTGACCAACGATGAAATGAACATATGGTCCAGGTGCAGGTCGTCGTTGGCCAGCACATCCTCTAGGCTCCCCCGGGCGCAGTACGTGGTGAATATCGCCACACTGCCGTGGTCGATTGAGGCGCCAATAAATCCAATAATGTTCTCATGACGAATCTGCGTGAGAGAAACGAAAGCACAGCTTGGGGGATTATCTGCGTTTATATGGGCAGTTCGTGGCAGCGAATTGGGAAAACATGAAATTCATTTCTGTCTTCTGGGGGATAGGGGGTCAATTACCTCTCGCATCTGCTTGAGCTCCTTGCGTATGGTGCGTGTGATATCAACGGATTTTTTGTATATCTTTTTGATGGCAACTATACTGCCGCGGTAAAGTCCTGGAATTGGAAAAAGGATTTGATGTACAATCTTGCTCACAGGAAAATAAAGTATTTTGCAGCGGCATTAAGGAAACGGATTTAGGGATCATAAAAGGAGAACTAAAAGGAAGGTACGGGTGTATTTTTCCTTCTTTTAAACTGTTTATGATAAACGCAGTAATTGCTGGATTCTGCATGAAAATTGCAAGCAGTTTCTTTTAAGATGCCCTAAGCGTGAGGAAAACTTTCTATGAGCCATGAGACGTGAGTTCTTGCAGATGTTCTTAAGAACGTGTTTACATTCAAACAATTACCGAGGAGGCAGAACACAAAACTTTTCGCGGTGGGAACAATTTAAATCTGAACTTCGCTAATTGAAGTAACTCTGTCTGGTAAATGGTGGGTGCAAGTGTTTTTTGAATTATGCATGTGCAAACTGCGCGTTGTTCGCCACTTGGAATGGTGTTTTACTGCATTAGAAGTAAAATAGGGTAAAACTGGTGTGTTCATCCGAAACAGATTTTCTACTTTGTTGCACCAATGTTTTACTAGAAAATCTTCACTTGTGCCGCAACATTTTTTTGCTTTATTTCAAAATATTATTTTTTATAAATTTTATGAAGTGGCAGCCTTGTTAATATTGTAAAAAGTGGGCACATTAAAAATCAAAGAATGCTTTGTAAGAGCCAAGTAAAAGGCGGCCACCGATCCTGAACAAAGCACTTCCGTTTGGTATTTCACATAGAGACGGTTCTCTACCGGCCTTAGAAAAATAACACATGACAGTGCCAGGCTGCTTAGCTGACCGCGTCCCTTTTTTTTTGATTCTGTTTTATTAATTTTTCCTAAAAAAAATATTGATATTGTTCTTATTATTGCTCTTATTCTTGTTCTTGCTCATTGTTTTTTCCTTGTTTATGTTTGTTTGATCTTTTTTACCAGATAGTTTTAGAATTTACCGGGACATTGATAGCGTAAAAGCTTTCTTTATTTTTCTAAACGTCGCTTGGATCGGACTCCGAACCTTACTCACGATACGCAAAAGTAACAAGGTCCTCGTACAGTTAAAAAGTTGATTTACGTGCATACTCTGTGGTAACTTGTCTGAACATCGTTTGCATCGCACTTCGGACCGCTCTTAAGACTCAGGAAAGTAACCAACGTTTTAATAATAATAATAATTGTTGGCGCGACAGTCCACGGGGGAACCAGGGCCTAGCTTGCTCATCAACTACTCGTTTTGTACGCGCTTCTGGTCTCTCACGAGTAGAAGGGACCTACAGTTTTATGCCGACTCCGAACGGCCAAGTTTGGGAAGCTTTCTTAGACAGTTATCACTCTTTGAGTGTTGTCAGCAGTTCGAAAGAGGTGGTGCCGTGAAAAATTCGAGGTGTTCAGCCGTGAATCGAACCTAGATCCTTCGGCGTGTGAGCGTCGCACTCTACCCACTACGCCACGGCGGCCACTAACCAACGTTTTAACAAAGAGTTAAAAGAACAGTTTAGCCGCACATATCTTTTATTCGCCTGCCCGCTTATTGTTTTCAACGAACTTCGAACCGTTCTTTCATTTCAGACAGTTAGATAAAAGTCGTAGCATCCTCGCGATACTTTTATTCACTAGCGTACACCTTACTCGTTTGCCTGTACGTCGTTTGCAATGGCTCCCGGACCGTACTAACGACTCGAAAAGAGCTCTCGTCAGATTAAAACGGTACTACTAAAGGAGTGCGAGAACCCTCTTAACACACAGGAGGTACCAAACAATCTATTCCTTCAAACTTACCATAAAATATGCAGGTATCATCTCTGCAACAAAGCCAGTGCCTCATTCTCTGCCTTTTAAACAGAGAAACTTCGGTATGTTGTTCAGAGAAGTCATGGGAGATCCCGAATTCGATCACAAATCTAGTTCTGGTGAACTGTATCATATCACTCAGTTTGAGGTGAATAACGAAGATAGGGACTCAAAATTAAAAAAACAAAGGATGAGCTTATGATTAGAGTGATCGAATTCGTTTAAGACTGATGTGATTATTGTGGAGTACCGGACAGAGTGAATTTATTTTTTATTCCCGAAAGCCCATTACTTAGTGTATTGTTATGTTGTTAATAACCTAATGCTGCCAATTTTTTACAAAATCGAAGAATGACTGTCCTTCATAGATGCATCGAAGACTGGATTAAAAGCAGTTTTGCTTTATAATTTCAATGAGTTTCCTCCAATATTTCCAGCCCATGATGTGAATTTCAAAGAAACTTTTTTGATTTATCGACTGTGGGGAAACGTTGCTTTACTTAATGGACTACGAATATGGGGGATACATTAATGACGTTCTTTTTCAAAAGATGGCGCCATCTGCAAGTTGTGTCTGATCATGCAAGCGTTAACCTACTTCATTGGAAAGACAGTTTGTCAGCAATAATTTGTGTGTAAAATAAAATTTAGCGTAGAAGTTTGCTGAAGGATCCTGCTCACTTAAGCTATCGCCTTTGTTGCCTGAACGATTGCGTTTGAGCGCGCACTTTAACGTTTCTCTTTTTGGACGTTTGTAATTTTGTTGAAAATAATGCTCTTTTTCTGTTACCGCCGACCGATAAGGAGTTATTGTCAACGTGAAATCGACAAAAATTACGAACATCCCCGAGGGAATTCTACACATTAAAAGAAATTTTTTGCTTCAATCACTTAAATTGCATCAACTTAAACACACGCCCCTGCAGAAACATTTCAAAATCGCTAAGTAATCGTTGGAAAGACATACATTTTAAACGACCAGAGCGTGCATAATCCTTCTGTCTAACACGCTCTCCATAAGCGCACTTAACAATTTCCGTTTAAAAATATCAATTTCCTGAGAAATGATGAGATGGGAAACTTACCGATGCTCGTGTACGCCTTCTTTGTGGTATCCATTCCTCCGTTGAGTATACTCTGCCTGCACGTTTGAAACTGCAAGACAAACATTCATACGCACAAATTGACATCAAATACTTGACAGACACACCCACGGAATGGCTTACAATATTCCGACTATTCTTCATATTGAAATCCGGACTGGGCACGTTTATGGGCGTCACATCCTTCATGTCAACCTTCCAGAGCAGGCCGGCCAGCGTCTGCTCGTATCGATAATGCCTACAGAAGAAAAGAAAGAAACAAGACCTTTAGTTGAAGGCGAAGTGTGACAGTTCCAGTGACATATTGACTACTTAATGAGAAATACGCAAGCGACCAGGACGAAGAACCCAATGAAAAATCCGGGCGCAATAAATTTCCAATCAATTTTCTTCGCCTTGCACAATTCCCCATAGAATCCGCAAATCGGCTCGGCTAGTGGTGGGCGGCCTTTAAGCCAGAGAATCGGTCGGTCCGGCTTGATGTAGCGAAATTCCTTCAAAAAGACGCACCAAGTAGCAATTAAATCAACAGAGCAAATGTGACTTCTGCGATGCCAACTCACCGGAAGGGTGGACTGCTTGTTAAACACGAAGTACCCCACCGGCTGCATTGACATTTTCGTCAGGGAGTTGTGTCCGGTATCGTCCTGCAGGGTAATCACGGTGTAGTTGCCTTCTGCGTCGCCATTCGAGTCGATATGAACCTGGAAACGAGTGTGTTGTAAAAGAGAAAAAAATTTGAACGGGCGGGTGGCTCACATCGAACCCTTGTATCGAGTGGTAAGACCGATTGAAGACCCTATTCATTACCAGGCGACCGTCACGAATGTCCCCACCGGCTCGCAGAATTTCCGTGATTGCCCGGGCGTATATCATTACCGTGTCGTACAAGTGTACGCCGTAAATTGGAACCTAGAAACGAGAACAAAATTAATGCGGATAGGGGATCAATGGAATGGGGGACGTACGGAAATATTGTCGAAAACCCGTTCGTGGTATGGCACCAGAAAGGGATACTTGCGAGCGTACTCCTTGATTTTACTGCAGATCTCCCTGCAAGTGAAACAATTCTCGGCTTAAATTAAGTGGCGTGTAGGAAGCGGCAGGCATTACCTTAGGTTCGGGTTCTGGGGGTAAGACATGCTGATTTTGATGACTGACCGAAATGAATTTTTGTCGAGTGACTTATTTTTGTCGCGCTTAATGTAGGGATCCAGGTAATCTAGAGGACATCATGCGTGGGTAAGGAGGAAATCAATAAATTTTAAAGGGAGTCCATGAAATGACATGCGAGGGTGGAAGTGTTTTGAAGAAAACTTCAAAGTGGTGACACTGAATTCAAGATTTGAATCGCTTTGTCTGGCTTTTTGACGTGCAAACATTGAACTTTAACTTTTGCCCATGTTTTGTGCATCGCTATGTGGCCTTGGTCTTTGTTCATCAATCTTTTCTTCTCAAACATAAAAGGAAAAAATCAATTTTCAGTTGCCCACTCAAGTTCTTTCCTCCCTCACATGACAATGTCCATCCCGTTTAAATAGGGAAAAATTGTAAACAGTTCTTCATACTTCTCTCCATGATGTTCAACCGACGCTTGGAGTCATAGATCTCATCGTCCACCGAGATGATGAGGTAGTCACCACTCTCGAGGAGTTTACGATTCTGCAGACACCTCACAAAGTCCACCATTGCAATGTGTTCTCCGATAAAAACGTAAACTGTGTGCGAAAGAAAAATCAAAAATTTACCCATCGTTCACATCTGTCACCACGAGTCAAGTCAGTTAACGGCGAATGATCAGGCATTCGTGTACATACTTCTAGTGCTCTGATATGTCTCGTCGACAATCTTTTGCATTTTAATCAGTGTCGTGTCCATCGGAATGTAATCGGCAATCTCCTTGAAATGTGTTATTGTCAAGTTTTCCAAATCAGCAAGGTCCTGTAAAATTAAAACAAATCTCACATACATATGCGGCGTGTGCGACGCGTCACGATACTTACTTGAATTGCACGGGCGACTTCGGAGCCCCATACCGGCTTGGTGCCAATGATGACGGCGAATTTATTCCAGCTGAACGCATTCAAAAGGCTAATCACACTTTTGGAGACCTTTAGGGAGGGGTGGCATTTTAACGATTTTCTTTTCGCACAGCGAAGGATTGTGACTTACTTTTGATGCTGGCGCCAGGGTTCGGGCAAAAGTGTGAAAAATGTTTTTATTGGAGACGGCTGAGTCGGCACATTTCTTTAAAGTAAAACGAAAATAAGCACAGAGGGAGAGATTACGATTTGGCGGGTAACTTTGTGGTTGATTAAAGAAAGGCATAGCAGGCACTCTGGCGAGTTTTAATGGTGTGTTCAAGAATTTTATAGAATGACATGGATAAAATTGATTTCAAACGAAAAGAAAAGGAAAAGGGAAAGATGATTAAAATCTGCTTCGTTCAGGCATGCAGACACAGCAAACATTATAAGTAGTCATTAGATGGAAAAAATTCGATATATGTTTTGGAAACGTTTATTTGTTCGGTAAATTGAGCGAACATTGTGCAACTGTCTACAAAGGGACCAGGACATAGCTTCCTTAGAAACTACTGTACGCACAGTTGATCCTTCACGAGTAGAAGTGACGCACAGTTTATTGACGACTACGAACGGCGAAATTATTACTTCTTGACTGTTGCAAGCATCTCGGAAGGGATGGTGCCGTGGAAAAAAACGAATTATTTTGTCCGGGAATCAAACCTGGGACACTTGGCATGTGAGAGTCGCACTTTATCAACTACACCACTTCTTCTGTTCAAAAAAACGAAAAACATGTTAGCATTATTTTTAGCACTGCTTAATTGAGTAAAAGGTGGTGGGGTAATGTGTCTTCTCTTCTTTGGTGCAGTTTAAATCCCATACCTACGTTCAATATATTCTCGGCATCGGGGCGAAGCTGTGGTTATATATATTAATTGACTTATTTATCAAGTAACTACACTACACGAATGAACAATGCATTCTCATTGTGAATATGAAAATGCTGATTTTGCCGATAAAATCATCTTTAGTGACGAGGCCCATTTCCATCTTAATGGCTTCGTCAATAGACAGAATTGTCGCATTTGGGGCGAGGAAAATCCTCGAGTGATTCACGAGAAGCAAATATATCCTCAAAGTGTCACTGTGTGGTGTGAATTTTGGGCTGGAGGAATCATTGGACCTTTTTCTTATGAAAATGAGTCAGGTCAAGCGCAAACAGTCAATGGTGTTTGGTATCGTGAAATGATAACCAATTTTTTTATCTAGAATTGAATGAAACAAGACGGCACCACATCTCACACAGCCAGAGTAACAATTCAATTGCTGCATCAGTCATTTAAGTCTTTCGTCCTTGTTCGGACAGACTTTAAAAATCAATTATTTATCAAGTAGTACTATTATTGCAGTGAATTCATGTACAATTTCATATAAATGTGATTATTAATTCGCGTTTAGCTCTTGTTAAACAGAATCATAATGACAACTGAGACGATGGTGGTGAAAATTGAGCATCGCGCTGTAATTAAATTTCTCACTATACAAGAAAAAAGTCAAAAAACTATTGATGAAGAAATGGTGCCTGTTTACCAGGGTTCCGAACCTTCATTATCCACTGTGCAAAAGTGGTCAAGTGAGTTCAGGAGGCAGAGAGCATTTAAGACGAACCCCGCTCCGGCTATTGCTTGTACGGGAGAAAGCATCAAAGAAGTCGAAAAACCTGTTCTTGAGGATGCCCGCATAAAGGTGAAAATGATGGCAGAGATCATCAAGCTTTCAACTGGTGCCATTCACATCATTCTTCATGACCATCTTTACCTTTCAAAGGTAAGGTGGGTGCCACGAATGCTCACAGCGCCTCAGAAAAAAGTGAGAATCGCATGCTGTCGAGAGCTTTTGGAGATGTGTAGTGAGAAAACAGACGGTGTTATGGATCGAATTGGAAGAAACATGGGTTCACCACTATGACCCTGAAAACAAACAAGAGCCCATGCAGTGTCTTAAAAAAAGAACAGACCCCCCGAAGAAGTTCAAAGTCACTACTTCGGCCGGGAAGCTCATGGCCACAGATTTTTGGGTCTCAAATGGAGTCTTGCTAATTGAGTACAAAAAAAGGTGAAACTATCAACGCCACATCCTACACTTCCACTTTGCATAATTTGCGGGAGGGAATTAAAAAGAAAAGACGGGGCAAACTCGCAGCGGGCTTATTGCTCTTTCATGACAACGCTCCTGTTCACACGGCGCGAGTTTCCAAGGCTGTTGCGCGAGATTGTGGTTTCGAAGAAATCCAACACGCACCCTATTGTCCAGACCGTGCCCCTAGTGATTATTTCCCGTTTCCAGGTTTGAAAAAATGTCTTCGTGGAAAAAGATTTTCGGATGACGAAGAACTCAAGTCGACAATGAATGGGTATTTTACGGAGAAAAAGGAAATTTATTTTTTTGATTTTTTTGATGTTTGGGGAGATTATATTGAAAAATAAAACAATTTAAATTGAATTCGCATTTTCCTTCATATTGATACCGAGAATATAGTTTCGTATGGAACTTTGCACACTGCGTTATACACCAAATATAGAAACTCTAACGGAAATAATAAAGATATCTATACCGCAACAGAAAGATTTAAAAACACATACAGTATATAAGCAAAAATGGTATGATTCTGATTGCGCGAAAGCAAGAAACAAGTCCTTTAAATTCCTCAAACTTCTTAGATCGAACAACTCCAATATTTTTAAAGCTCTCTATCAAGATGCCAACATGGAATATAAGCGCATTTGTTACTTAAAAAAAGTAGCCTTTGAGCAACAAAACATTGCGCTCATAAACACCTCTAAATCTCCTGCTCAGTTCTGGAAAGCTGTCAAATACCTTAATGGTTACACGTCTAACATCTCTGTAACTCTTAAAGCCACGCAACTCAGGAATTATTTTAATAAACTTATGCTCTTTAGACGAAAAGTTAGATTCTGCATTTACCCTAGAAGAAAACAAAGAAGTAATAAGCAACTCAAAAACAAGTAAATCACCTGGTATTGATCGCATCCCATTTGAGTTCTATAAAAATTGCACATATGAATTTATGAATTTTCTCACAATTGAATTTAACCGAATATTTGACTCTGCTAATATCCCCGATATATTCAGAAAAGCAATAATTTTTCCTCTACACAAAAAAGATGATTACAGGGACCCGAAGAACTACAGAGGAATCACATTTTTAAACACCTCTGCCAAGCTGTTTGCCTCATTAATTTACAAAAGATTGCATGATTGGGTTCAAGAACATAACATCCTTAAAGAATTTCAAGCTGGATTTGGAAAAAATTATTCTACAATCGACCAGATATTCTGCTTAACAAACATTGCCGAAACATAGAAGAGAAAGAAAAAAAAGTTGTACGCCTTTTTCGTAGATTTTCAAGCAGCGTTTGATTCAATACCACGTGAAGCACTCTTTTTCAAGCTTTCGAAAATCGGCGTATCAATCAAAGTTATAAGAATTCTGAGAGCCTTGTATGAGAACAATACTACACATGTATGGGATGGAGACTTAATTTCCGACGAGTTTGAAACTTCTGTGCATGTTAAACAAGGCTGTACTCTAAGTGCACTACTTTTTATACTATACATCAATGATATAACAGATTATGTCAAAGGTGGAATAAGATTCAACGATGTATCCATTCCCGCGCTGATGTATGCTGATGATATCGTCTTTCTGTGTGACACTATCCAAGGTATGCAATTAATGATAGACAGGATTAACGACTTCTGTAAAAATTGGGATCTGACTCTAAACCTTGGTAAATCGAAAATGATGATATTCAGAAACGCAGGGGGACGCGTCTCATCTTTGGAAAAGTGGAAGATGGACGGAGAAGAAATTGAGGTAGTATCCAGATACAAATACGTAGGTATCCTAATATCGTCCTCTTTAAATTTGAATCCACACTTTGAGGAACAATTAGCTGTTGCTAAAAGAGCTATCTGTTCGATTTGGGAACGTTGCTTCAAAAATAAATATGTATCGAAAAATGCAAAATAAACTTTATTCTACTCAACTGCAGCTTCAAGAATGCTCTACGGAGCACAGGTATGGGGTTACAAAGGCTATGATGGTGTGGAAAAATTCTTTCATTACTTTTTGAAGAAGATCTTTCGGTTACCAAAAAATACCCCCAACTATATGCTACATATTGAAACGGGAACTCCTCCGTTGCTCTTGTATACCATCAAAATGCACTTCAACTATATTTTAAAAATACTACAGACGAGCGAATGCAGATTATAAAACGTAGTTTTAAGAAGTATAATTAGAACAAATGGATACATTTGCGAGGAATGGAAAAAAACAGCTTCTGAATGCGGTCTAAATCTGTCTATTGAGGCGGACGAGCCTCCTCATCTTTTAAGAAAAAAATTTAACTCTGTTTTGGAGAATTTTGGTAGGCACACATATGACAAATATGTCGAAGAAGCTGAATCTTCACTGTTTAGGAACTACTACAGCAAACTAAACCATTTTTTAAATGAAAAAACATACTTCTTTGACAGTCACTCAATCGAAAAAATAAGCACAATTTTTAAACTGAGAGGAGAACTCGTTCAGTTAAACTTTATCCCCCACAGACCAGGTTTACCAATTCTTTGTAACCTATGTAACATGAGGAAGAGAGAAGACATCTTACATTTTATTGGTGTTTGTCCGATTCTAAAAGAATTTCGACTAGCAATTTTCGAAAAACTTGTTTCAGACGAATATGAAGTAACGTGCATCTTAAATGGAGAAAAGGGATGGAAGGCCTTATACGATTATTCAGTAGCAGCACTTTGTTATAGAAAACGTATCATAGATGGAGATTTTTAATGTAAAACGTATGTATGTATTTGTCAACCTGGTAGACGGCCATAGGCCAAACCATAATTGACTTAGGTTAAACTTTACATTGTAAAACATTTATTGAAAATAAAAGTCAAACTAACTAACTAACTAACTAGTTTCTTATGTCAAACGGCAAAAAGACAAGAAATCATTTATTGTAAGTAAGTATAATTTCATTGTTGCGAAAGTTCCCATTAGTATTTGTAATGTTACAAATGGTGCTTCAAGCTCTTACAATGATTTGTCAGTTTCAACTACAGACAAATACGAATATTCCTCTTCCGAATTCTCTCTTTGCAAACAAAGCACTCGAAAAATGCCAAGTTGCCCCTCTGTTTCCAACGAAATTTAACTACGTTTCATTGATGGCACACAATCGAATGTTTCATATCCACGTACGTGTTCCTTTTGCCTTAAGTTCAACATCAACGTTTACATACCTTTTCACTTATCAGATAAAAGTTTGTCGGCCTATGGGTTGAGCTCTAAATTCATTCTGTTTACAATGCCGCAAGACAGATTTTTGAGAGCTAAAATTCGGTTTTCAGTTCATTCCCAATTGTTGATAAGGCGTTGACAGTCACTAAAATTTCCTATCGAAAATTGAATACGTTAGTTGAAGACAACATTGTTCAACATAATCCCTCGGTGCCGATGGGGGTGTGGTCCATGTAATTACATCTCAGTTGAGTAATGATTGGGACGTCCGACCGAGTGCCCGACGGATTTATGGCTCAATGATGGAAATTAAAGTGAACAACAGACACACAATGATGAGAAATGTGCGCCAAGTAAATTTAAGTCCTATTAAATAAAAAATGCTTTGTGAAAGCATTCTCTGAAGTACAGGTTTTTCGCAATTGCAAGCGGATAGTGAAATGAAAACTTTTCATTCAGCGACAATGAACTTATTGGTAATGTAAATTTTGAACGTAGGGATGAAGTTTTCATTTTCCATTCATATCGTGGCGAAAAATACGAAAAATGAGAGAATCGATTTACGTAGCCAATTGAAAGTGAAATCCTTGAGATAAGTGAGGAGTTTGATTTATATTCTGAATGATTGTGAGTCTTTCCAGGAGAGCTCGACGTCGAACAGCTTAAAAAACAAGAAATTTTCTGTGGAATTAGGCCAGATATCTGTAAATAAAGAAGAACAACTGCGAAGACGACTTTTTGCATGTTTCGATGTTTGATTAAAGCAGAATTGTCGGTCATTTGAATTGAGAGAACAAGAAATTTCTTGAATTTACCAATTTTGTCATATTTACCTTCGTTGGAGTGGTTGTCTAAGAATTGTTGGACCAGCAAAGTGTATGCCTTGGAGGGATTTCAAGCAATTATTCCGAAATGGGTTGCTTCAAATTGGAGGCGTAATTAAAAGCGCTGCTAGGAGAAGGCAGCTTACAGCAAGTGTAATTAACCCTTCGAACTGGTATTGGAATGTAGTCTGAAATCTGATCTTAGGTGTCCAATATTCGTCGAAGCATACAATGTGCAGAATTGCACTCTTCAGAAACTCTTCATGAGTCCATTTCTCCCTACTCTTATTACCAAGGTAATTTTCTTGTTCTATTTCACAACATAAAGCCGATTGTGTGAGAAGTGAACTTACGAATAACATCTTATGAACATCAACAAGAAGATTTAGTAGAAAACCATCAAAACATACGTGGAACCAATGCCAGTATGTTGTCGAGCAAAAGTAAATTTCAGAGAGGCGGATTTGCCTGTGTTTGAAAACTCAAATTAACTTTAAGCTAAATGCTCGAAAGATGAAAGTACAAATATTGAATTGGTTCTAGAGAAGTATGAGTACATCTTCCGTAGTTTCCTGATTAAAATTTTAAATTCCAATTTTAAAATCCCATTTTCAGACATGATTACTCCGCAATTCTAGTTGCTGATAGCACGCAAAGGGTACTATTACTCTGAAAAAGCAGCTTCTCTAAATTTCATTTGTGGCAGACCGAAACTGTAGGTTCCTACCTGTCATTAAATAACAAGCAAAAAAACACCACACAAGTATTTACGTGAGAAGCAAGGTACTGGTTATCCATTCTATCGACATTAATTCTTTATTTCGAGGAAAGCGTTACCACCACGTTCCATGTTTCCATGGGAAGTCTTTTACTACAAAGACTGCTAGTCAAAGAGTGGAGGAGTTTTGGTGTTCCAACCAACGACAAAGTTCAGAACATTCGATTCAGGATAATTCCACTGCCGCTGATACCCTAAAAAGTGAGAATTCGAACAGGTCAATGATACTCCCTGTCAAATGAAGTCTGGCCCAAGCTTCTTCTATTTCTTAATTTATCGGACATACTGATGTATTAATTAATGGCCGGGAGCAATCTACATGCTACAATTTTCTTAAACTATTTTTCGATAACTGTAGGCATGAAGAATTCCCTGAACCTGTTGGGGCCTAGCTTGTTAACTTGTTGAATTATTGTGACTTAACTGGAGGATACTGGTTTACAGAATAATGTTAGTGGTTGTGAGGAAATCATGTAGCGGGGTCAATAGCCAACTTCAACGCAATAGTCACTCAAACCGCTGCTAAAAATACTCCCTTGGAGCAACAGACAACTTCCCACCTTTGTGCTACACCAGTTCGATCTCGGCTCAATCTCCATCCCATATCGGCTAAATCTTGGCTCAATCCCGACTCAATCCCGGCTCAATATCGGCCAGATTTCGCTCAATATTGGCACGATCTCGCTTTATTCTAAGCTCTGCTGGATCTTGGCTTAATCTCGGGTCATTATCGGCTCCATCTCGGTTCGTTCTCGGTTCAATCTCGGATCAAACGTGGTATCATATCGATACCGAGAATATATTTGTAGCAGAAAAAATAATAAATAATAAATAAATAGAACTAATCACCCTGTTCTAGATTTGTTTTCGAACACCAAGTAAACGGCTTACATGTACTTGCAAAAGCTTTGCTCAATCCATCTGATCAGGTTATCGACCGCGAATACAGCTTCATTATAAATAGGAGACAAAATATATTTTTGATCTCTTTTTCCGTTTATCGACCGAGAAATAAGGATAAGAAACTGTGTGAGAGTTGTTTTTTTCCGATCGCCCATCACTCGAACCTCAATCCTCCCCCGCCTACATATTGAACGCCCCTCGTGCATCCAGGCCAATGCCGATGATGTAGCATGTCGTGTGAGCCTATAAATAATCCGAGACGGGCTCTGGCCAGAAAATGAGCCAGGGAGTAAATTACTGGGATTTTCACGGATGGTTTCAAGACGGTGAAGGAATATGGAAGTGGAAACTTCGTAGAAAATTACAACATTAAACTTAAGACATCTTTACCTAACATCACGTCAGTCTTTCTAGTGGAAACTTTTCCGGTCTTAATACAGAACAGGTGTGGCTGTCGTGGGGTAGTGGGTAGAGTGTGACACTCACATGCCGAAGGGTCTAGGTTCGATTCCCAGCTCAACACGAATTTTTCACGGCACAAAACTCGAGTTGCTGACAACACTCAAACAGTAAAAACTGTCCAAGAAAATGCTTCTGAAATTTCGCCTTTCGGAGTCGGCAAAAAACTGTAGGTCCTTTTACTCGTGAGAGAACAGTAGCGCGCACAACACGAGTAGTTGATGAGCAAGCTAAGCCCTGGTCCTCCTGTGGACTGTCGCGCCAAACAATTATTATTATTATTAATACAGAACAGGTGGATGGAGCGAAGAAGTTGTGACTGTAGTGACAGCCATCAGATGATGTGACTGAATTTATGAATCACATGATTCAAAATCACATCCGTATCACTATTTATAGTGACAACGGCCCACTGATGGAGAAAAGACCATCTGTGGTGAGATGGCAGCTAACAGACCCAAATTTTGAGGGAATCAGACTGGTAGTGACAGCTTGACCAGAGGCTATAGTCTGGTGTCACGAGAGGTCAGGAGCCCCTGGAACTTTGGTTCCAGCCTGACCGTGCGGTAGGCCTCCTTGTGGGAGTATCGTGGTGGCTGTGGTTTACTACCTAACATCGTGGATAGAGTCGAGGATAGTGTACAGTGCTGACTTGCTTGTTCACCCATAAACTAGGCAAGGCGGTTAGGGGATTATACCTTCTCGGCATTTTCAGCCGGGCACTGCGACCCAGAGAGCAGAAGAAAGGTTTCGCATTAAACCAAGGTGGGGTAATTGCCCCTCAAGCATGATCTCAGTTTGGTACTTGGGTTACTAAGGCGTTTAGTCTTGCGTTACTTACGACTCTTGGGAAAATGTACCACACGGCCGTAAAGGCGGGTGATCATGTAAAACTAAGTCCCACATCTGTAGTGACAGTCAAGCTCTGGTTAAGGCCTTACTTAGTCCTCTAAACACTTCAGAGACATTACAGGAGTTCAAGTTTTCCCTTTATTTGGTCGGCAGACTAAATTCATTAGGACTTGTTTGGGTTCTGGGACGGGATCAACTTGTCAGGCAAGGATCAAGAGAGGCATTCATAGGGCTCGGAACTGTGTTGTGTTGCCCGCGTATTTGGGCTGCGTGTCCATCGATATTAGTAGAACCAGAGATGAAGCGACTCACCAGGAAGTAGGCTAAAACCATTTTTACTCCAATGCGTCAGCAAAAAATTCACGGCAGTTCTGCTATCTCTGTTTGGCAGTTCTGCTATCTCTATTCAGACGACTTGTCGGCGGACACTTCGCCTTCACTATGCACTTAAGTGTGCTTGGGACTAGAATGAAACCCTCTGCGACGCCTGTGGAGAAGGTGAAGACACTTCAGAGCACTTTCTCTGTTATTGTCCTGCTGTTTGCTGAAAACTTAATCTCTTTATCACAGAAGAACAAAGGTGCGTGCGGACTTGCATTGTCATGATGGAATACAACACATATTCGATTTGTTAATTCGCATTATTCAATGCAGACATCTGAATTGTTCATTCGGTTGTTTGGTAAAAGTTCAAAGTAGACAAATCCTTTGTAATCCCACCAAACTGATGACAAGACTTTCTTCTGGTTAATATCAGCTTTTGATGTTGATTGAGCACGTGCATCTGGCTTGCCCCACGATCTTTTCCGATTAACTTTGTTGTAAACAACACATTTTTCACTAATTACGTTTCTTTAACAAACCGCAGATGTTAATGCGTTGGGTTAAATGACTTTCTTTCAGTTCATGAGGAAACCATTTTTCGTGGATAACAAAGTTGTTTCAAATGATTTTCAATTCATGTATAAAACTTCTCTGCAATCTCATGTGTTGTACTGTGACAATCTGAATCGATTATTGCTTTGATTTGGTTGTCATCAGTTTCAGCTGGACGAACAGAGCGACCAATTTTAACACTGGAGTTCTTTTAAAGCTTCGCCACAGTAAACAGCACATAACTTTTTGTGAGTTTGCAGTGCTTTGTTTCCTTTTGAAAGAAAAAGGAAAATATGACAAAAATGTCTGTTTGAATTTTCCATTTTTCAACAGACGCCAAGAAAAAACTACACAACCGATCAAAAAAATGTTTTTTACTGATTGACAGTTGAAGTAATTTAATGTGTATGACATTTTGATTACGTTATCGTACATAAAACATTTCAACAAAAGCCATCTATGTATGAAATTCGCAATTACTTAGCCAATAACAAACCCAGTAAAAAGAACCTCTCTGGGACGCCTGTAGAGAATGTGAAAAAACTTCAGAGCACTTTCTTGGCCAATGTGAGTTGCCTATGACTGAAACCCAGCAACAACGGAGGAGCCAGTCACGAAAATCCCTATTTTATATCATCTTCAATCTCAGTCAGATCAACCCAAAGTCATAAATTCACACTAAAGGTGAGATTTAGGAAAGCTCGTATCGTTTGCTAAAACGAAACCTTCTACACTTGAGTAGACGTTGCACTTGGCCTGTTTTCTTTTGATCTTTGTTCAATTGTAGGTCTCGAAATGAGGTCTTTAAGAAAAGGTTTTTACATATAACAGATCACTCTTGATTTGTTTTTATGAACTTGCATAACACATCACTCAATAAGTCTAGGGACATATTGGGGGCGCCACTAACAAAAATTATTAATTTAATTTTAGGTTAATTTCAAATCCTCTGAATTGCTACGAATGTCTGCGAATTTGCCCGAAAAACTACGAAAAAGCGTTCCGCTAGCTGATTTTTTCGTAGAAGAGACAGCTCATGAGAAAGCAAAATAGTTCCCCTCCCTACAAATTGCTACCGAAGAAAAATCTGTTAGCAGCAGATTGCTGTTAAAGTGAAGACAAAAACACTTCTGACATTTCATATATCTGATACCTGTTTACGAATTTCTACGAAAAGTATTTTCACAAGTTTCGGTAGAGTTACTCTCTGCAAGAGAGAATTTTATCCAACTACGAATTTCTGTACTCAAATGAGTTGGAACGGACCTATTAATTGTTCTGCTAGTAATGCCCCCTTACTGTGTAAGTTCACAAAAAAAAATCGAGATGTTGCGTCTTACGCAGTTTTTGCGTGGCGTTGTGGGTAGAGTGCGAAGCACAGTGGGGCAAAAATAGTGGTTTTGTGCTATATATTATTTTAAAAATTGTAAAGTTACTTTTCGTGTTTTAAAGCTTTGCATAAAAGTGAAAGTAGGTTCAAATTTAAGTTTTACCTTGGAAATACCCATTTGGAGGTTTATTGTAATAAAAATGTAGGCGAAACTTACAGAAACATACAGAAAATATCTTTGTGTTTCATTGAAATGTTTAATAATACATTTAGTATTTAATCTATTTTTTTTTTAATTTAATTTTTTGATTTAATTTTAATTTTAATTTTATTTAATTTATTCATATTCAAAAGAAGTTGAATGAAACAAATCTATATTATTTGAACAAAATTCTGTTTTACAAACAAAAATGTTTTGACTCCTAACACTTTACAACAGAGGATCTGACGAAATCATGACTCTGCTGACAATATCAGTTAAATTATTGTATCTTGATTCCAAAGCTGCTTCATTTAACTGACAGATAGAAGGAAGATAAGAAGAAGCAATTAAATTACCATGAATTAACATTTTGTGCTTTGTTGTACCCGAATAGTACCAGGTATACTGTGATGCGAAATATTGTGCCGTATCTTCACAATAATTTGTAAAATTTTTCGTTGTTGAGTCAAGCTTGAAAGGAATTACAATATTGTTAGAAATTTTCAAAAAATTTCTTCGCAATATTATCTGTGTTGGTATTTCCAAATCCTGTCTTAGGATGATCTATAATTAAGCTCAGTTTTTCTTTAAATTCTCTTAGAATTCGCTTTCTGCTTCAGTCTTGGTCTGGAAACTTAAATATAAATTACAAAAGGCATTCAAAAAGTCTGATCCATGCATGTAAAACAGAAAGACAAAAAAATAGATATTGCTAGACAATTTAATCATAAACCTTTCTAAGCAGCATAAGCAATCTCATTCGTTACTAATTGCTCAGCTCGTTTTCGTTTTGTTGATTCACTACATGTTCTGAAAAAAGCGAAGCGCGTCCAACAGATAAAGAAAACGTTTTAAAAGAAATCAATCTGCTGGACCATTGATCCGTTGAGTTGTACAATTTGATCGTTGCCACTTGGTTTTTAGATGGTTTTGGAATCTTTAAGTTCTTGTCGAAGCACGAATAGATGAATTTCGCTGCACGACGTCTTACATTAAAGGAAATTTTTAATTTTTAAAATTCTTGCATCAGAAGTCTTACGTTCACTGGCCAAAAACACTTCAACCGGTTGGTTTCTTAAATTTTCAAAAAAATATAAACATTTTGAAGTCAAATTAATAAGCTAAGATAACTAAATTACTTCTGAGGACAGTACAATAATAAAACAAAAGAAACCAGCTCGCTTGAAAAATTGCTGACACTATTTTTAAAAAATAAACACTAATATTTCCAGCGCAAGTTTAGCACTTTTGCTTTCACATTTATACTAAGGATATATGTTAGAAATATGGTCAGTTTATAAATATTCAAAACTTTCACCGGAACCCAAGATATAATGCAATCATTAAAACAAAGAAAGAAGACAAATGCTCTCACTTAAAACCCCTTAACTAATTACACAATTGTTAGTTTTAATTTTCCAAGTAGATAAATAAAATCTACACATTCTTACATTCTTCGGACATATAATATTTTATATTTCTAATCGTGGGTAGAGGTATAGTGCGACGGTCACACGCCAAAGGGTGTAGGTTTGATTCCCAACTCAACACCAAATTTTCGAATTTTTCGCGGCCCACCTCTTTCGATCTGCTGACAACACTCAAAGAATAGTAACTGTCTAAGAAAGCTTCTCAAAACTTCGCCGTTCGGGGTCGGCAAAAAACTGTAGGTCCCTTCTACTCGTGAGAGAACGCGAGAGAACACGAGCAGTTGATGAACAAGCTAAAAGGCCCTGGTCCCCCTTTGGACTGTAGTGCCAACAATTATTATTATCGCGCTTAACAACAAGGATGTTACAAAATCAAAATTAACAACTTATTTTTTTTTTTCATTGCAATTGCAATTCTTACAGGAAATCAACCAACTTTGATGATTTTACTAACTCAGTGCAAAACATGAAAGAAAAGTGAATTTTTCAGATCACAAATACCGTAGACTTTGTAAAAAGAAACGGTTCTTTCTTGTTTAGCTAATATTTGAAAGTGGCCTTTTGCGCACTGATTTGTATGGAGCTGCCCCATTGTGCGACGCTCACATGCAGAAGGTCTAGGTTCGATTCCCGGCTAAGGACCTCGAATTTTTCTCAGCACCACCTCTTTCGAGCTGCTGACAACAAGTCCCTTCTATTGGTGAAAGAACAGTAGCGCGAGTTATGGTCCAAGGGACAGACCACCCAGTTATTGTCCCATTAGTAGATTTTCCAATTGTCCCATTAGTAGATTTTCCATGAAGAATATTGCTGACTTCGCGAAAACAGAGCAAAACGTATTCAGCGGCTAATCACAACAAAAAAAGATCCAGTAGCTTACTATAGCGATAATGTAAACAAATGTAGACACCAAATCTCAAATGAAATACTTGCTTGATATAAACCAATATGAGTCAATAAAGAAGTCGGCAGTTGCACTCTGACCGCAGAACTCGTTTTATTCCTCGGCTTTTCACTTAACTCGCGCATAACACGAGTAGTTGATCAACAAGCTAGGCCCTGGTCCCCTGTTGACTATACTGTTATTATTATTAAGTTCTATAAATTTCCTCATTAATTCTTGATGTTTTCTACGAACAAAATATTGATAAGATTGCAGAATGAATGCGCTTTTCGAATTTAGCTTATTTCCTTTTCGTTTCGCATCTAGTGTTGGTTAAAGTCCCTTAGTAGAATCTGAATTAGGAGGTTCATCTTATAAGCTAAAATAATGAATGAAATTAGGACATGATAAATATTTTTACTCCTGGATTATATTATCATCGCACTGGGTGTAATTGAAAGTTGTGGGGTCTGGTTCTGGTTTGAAGAGAGGCATAGTAAAGCGATTCCACATTATCCGAATCCACGTCCGAAGTAGTTTGTCAGAGAAGTATCAAATTAATATGTCCTCTGATTACCAGCGCTCCAGGGGCGTGGAAAGCCTCGTTTGTGATACGAGATGAATTATATCCTTTTAATTAAGACTGCACTAATGTCAACCCTTCTTGTTCTTGGAAGTAATATCTCACCCAAGCAGCTGCAGGCGGGATTGGTGGTCGCTTCAAATTACGCACAAGCTCAAGAAAATGTTCACACGCTATATATTTCAAAATTTTTCCTTCTCAGGTACTAAGTAAAACTTTGTCGTCAGGAGCAAGAATTCCCTACGGACACTTGTTGCAATATATATGCCAACCGACAGAATGTTCAACAGGAAGTAGGTCACTCCACTGATATTCCTTTATAGCATCGAGCAGACGCACTCGAGCGTGTGCAGGGAATATCGACTACAGTGTGCTGATAATGGCCACTCGATGTTGGTGCATATATGTCTGGAAACGTTTCAACAAGTCGAATCAACAGGACAGCAGTCGATGGAAGTTTCCAACTAAAATAGCAGAATTTATGCGAGAGTTCGGGGTAATTCCTTGTCCTTAAATGTATGCCAATACCAAGTGAGACGTGGAACAGTTTCAGAACATCTGATGTGATTTTCATGCATTCTTACACAACTCAAATCATTCAATATCCCTCGCAATGACAGTTAAATTGAACAGTGTCTTCGAATTCAGTTTAAATAAGTTAACCTGTCACCTCTTGTGTATTTCTTGTATACCCACTTATTCTTCTCGCCCTTAACCACAATTACGCCACAAATTACAGTCATCAAGAAGAAGCAGAAATTAGAATCGTGTCACTTCATGGACTTGTTTCTCCATTGACAGGCTGCCAGACCTAATGAAGAAACTTTTCGAATGTCATGTGCACTTCAAGAACAACTTTCTCCATTAGTGTCAACGCAGAAACTATTTGTGTACTGTACGCAAGCTCTTCGCGTGTCCTCGCCCATCAGACAAACATCCATCAATATCAAGCGCGTCCTTGAACTTCGTCAGGGTGACATTCAACTCGCTCACATACTTACAAAGGACATCATTGGAATATTCCATGCGGATGCAATTAACGCCTCGGCCGTGCAACCCTCGTCGGGCCCAATGAAGGCGGCAACATTTTCATCACGCATCTGTGTCATGAATCTGAAATGAGGACAGCTTGTGAGGGGGGACGCAATCGAGTGCAATGAATGCATGATGTACTCACTTAATTGGTTGCACGCGATGCGAATCGACCTTTTGGCCGATGTCAAACGCTTTGAAGCCGAGCTTCTTTCCTGGCAGTAAATTGGGATTTTTGTTGACATTTTCTATTGCCAGCGGTAGTCCACCGAGTGTAACCTGAAATTAGAATTTGAAATTGTGGTGAATTTGAAGTTGGCGGTTTGTGGGTGCAAATCATTGTAATTAGGAATTTGGATAATAGCCGCGCTTTAGCGATATCCAGTAGGACAGCAGACTTTCGGGGCTGTGTCTTATGGGTTCCTATGGTTTAGAAGAAGAAAAAAATATAAGTGCACATGGAAAACTAAAGCAAGGGCCACGTGAATACTCGATACTAACAGCTTGAATTTTAGTGCTTAGCCTGAGCACCAAGATACAAATGTCTCGTTAGGGAACATTTGTTATGAACGAGCCTTTATTTTTTTTTTGTTTGTTTGCTATGACATCTGTGAAAAATATTTATTGTATAAATACAACAGAGAATGTAAAGTTCGGCACTCTTAATAAAGTCGAGACACCAACAGAGCATTGGCGTTTTTTTTTCCGCTCATCCGCTCATCCGCTCATCCGCTCATCCGTTCATCCACTTATCTCTATCGCTTGAGACCCCTACAAAAGTTCGACATAATTGAGTGAAAAAACAATTATTATTGTTTACTGTGTCTTATGGGTTCCTATGGTTTAGAAGAATTTGAAATGAAAAAAGTCATCGTGGTGTTTGATCAGACAACTGAGACATCTTGCATGGAACATAGGGGTTGAGCAATCTTCTTGTTGCATAAACGCTTAAATTGGAAGCTGAACACACCTCAAACTGATTAAAAAAAAGTCTCTCTCTGAGGCGAAACTCTTGCCGTTGCTTGACAAATCGAACATAATATCGGGTAGTGGGAAAGCGTTCCCATATATAGGGATATTTTAGGAAGAATCCAAACGAAGTAATTTTTACCAAATCTAATGTGTTGGTGACCGCCGTGGAGTAGAGCGTAGCGTGCGATGCTCACACGCCGAAGGGTCTAGGTTCGATTGCCGGCTGAACATCTCAAATTTTTCACGGCACCACCTCTTTCAAGTTGCTGACAAAACTCAAAGAGTAATTACTATCTAAGGAAAAGCCTTTCAAACTTTGCAATTCGGAGTCGGCAAAAAACTGTAGGTCCCTTCTACTCGTGAGAGAACAGTAGCGCGCACAACGTGAGTAGTTGATGAGCAAGCTAGGCTCTGGTCCCGCAGTGGACTGTCGCGCCATAAATTTATTATTATTGTGGGAATATCAGATTAAATAATTCTTGGTTGGAGATACGCATCTCGGTATATTTCCTTTCACACATCAAAGCTTCATACAGATTCGGAACAGATAAAAGACTGCTGTGATAGATCATCTATGATTTCATTACTGGTAGGAAGTTTGTTGTGAAAAATAGAATGGGTTTATATAAACACTAAGTTGCAACAAGCGGCCACAGGTTCAGCGATAATGTTCGCTTTATTCACTAGCGGTCTTTTAATGGCGGTTTAATGGCGCACTCAATAGCGTTCGCCGATGATCTGCTAAAGTTCAAATCAGTCCCAAAAGATATCAGAATGAAGTTAAACAGATAGATTGGCATTATGTTGGACCAATATATCTGTACTGGGGTTAACATGCAGCTATTGCATTGACAATAGTTTGGAAAGCTTTTGCTGCGGCAAGGGATCTGTTTTACAGCAACTAGCTTGATTCTAGAGGAAAGGTAATCTGATACATTGCCCCAATACGTGTTTCCAATGTAGTTCCTGAGTCCTTTCCAGATGCGAATGATGAGGGTTTTCAATACACATTGTCGTTGGACCTGCTTCCGGCTGTAGCGAACCCCTGAAGCCAATTACAAGAAATTCTATGCCAATGGGGTCTTGAATAGCTAGGCAAACCTTGCTAGTATAGATAATTTCATTCTTTAGCAGAGAAGAGGGTAAATCGCAACAAGGAATCGAAGCTAATTACAAGAAATAAGCTGTTAAGAAATAATTTGTTAAGCTGTCGAAAGGGTAAATTACAACAGTCTAATCCTTGGCCGATGTGGCGTAGTGGGTAGAGTGCGATGCTCACACGCCGAAGGGTCTAGGTTCGAACACCTCGAATTTTTCACGACACCACCTTTTTCGAGCTGCTGACAACACTCAAGGAGTAGTAACTGTCTAAGAAAGCTTCTCAAAACTTCGCCGTTGGGAGTCGGCTAAAAACTGTATGTCCCTTCTACTCGTGAGAGAACAGTAGCGCGCACAACACGAGCAGTTGATGAGCAAGCTAGGCCCTGGTCCCCCAGTGGACTGTCGCGCCATACAATTAATTATTAGTTGGTGAATGTTGTTCCCTCATTTTACCCTTCAAATTCGCACATTCTTTTAAATCAAATGATTTGATGAATAGTGAATATAAGACACATGTGCAAAAATAGCATAGTAGGCACAACGCGAGATATAGTCTTACGTTCATTTACAAGCGCAAATTCTGTTAAACTTTCTTTGTGACCATTTCACTGATATAGGAAAAATTGTCTTCAAGTTCGAAACTTTAAAAATTGTAAATATTTTCGTTTTCTTTCCGGGGGAAATTTAAAAATCCATAAACGTCCTTCCACTCTATTAAATTCGGTATCCTCTGCACACGGTTTCTGGGCAACAACAACAAACAATGTCCAACCACATGTCTCTACCCATCATATTCACTGTCCCTTTTCTGTCCATCGTGTGTTTAGTTTCGAGGGAAAACTTATTTGCATACTCAGCCATCTTCAGTGTTTTCCAAACTCACAAAATAAAAGCTGACTTTATGCGGTCCTGATAGAGTTATATTCTAAGACAATTTATGGAATCAGAAAATCACAGATCATTGAATTCATTCACCCAATGGGGTAGTTTGAGTGGAAAAAAGTTCGATTTCTTGGGTTGAATACTTTCAACCAGTTTTGATGTGAAAATCGATAGAAGTAACCGAGTCAATGACATTCCATTAAAAGCCGAAAGTTTAGGAAGCAAAAAAATATAAGTGCACATGGAAAACTAAAGCAAGGACTACGTGAATACTTAATACTAACAGCATGAATTTTAGTATTTAGCCTAAGCCTACCGGTATGAAGTGAACACCAAGATACAAATGTCTCGTTAGGGAACATTTGTTATGAACGAGCATTTATTTTTTTTTGTTTGTTTGCTATGACATCTGTGAAAAATATTAATGGTATAAATACAACAGAGAATGTAAAGTTCGGCACTCTTAATAAAGTCGAAACACCAACAGAGCATTGGCGTTTTTATTTTCCGCTCATCCGCTCATCCGTTCATCCGTTCATCCACTTATCTCTTTCGCTTGAGACCCCTACAAAAGTTCGACATAATTGAGTGAAAAAACAATTATTGTTGTTTACGCTTCAAATCAATGACATATACTAAAATGACGCACAATGACAGTAGCTTTCCAACGCATATTCCAATGGAATAGTGACAATGGAATAATACAAGTTACATTATTATACACTCCTCTGATCCCTTGAACACATTGATAATGTGGATTAGGCGTATAAAGCTACAGTATGGCTCGAGGAGTGAACAAATTGGTAAGATACACCTATTGTTTCTGCGGAAAGCTTTGAAATGGTGGAGAAAACAATAGAAACCAAAGACAAGCCACAAGTTTGTTAAAAGTCATGTAAAGCAGTGGAGACGCGATTTTCGAGGATCGCGATCAAGTCCATCAATATCGTTGTCCCCAACGCACATATGAATAATAAGTTACATATTTCATATGTTCTTCTTCTTCTTCGGATGGCGCTACAGTCCTGGACCTGGGCCTCAACCAACATGCCTCTCCAGCTAGCACGATCTCTTGCCAGCTGCCTCTAGTTGCGCACTCCAAGTTGGTTGAGGTCCTTTTCCACTTGTGTGCGAAATTTCAGTCTAGGACGCCCTCTGTTGCGTTGTCCCTGTGGTTCGGATTCGAAGACTCTTCGGGCCGGATCAGTGCTGTCCATACGCTCTACATGGCCTAGCCACCTTAAGCGTTGTATCCGTAGATGTTTGAATAGGCTCATGCCGCCGTACAGCCCATACAGTTCTTGGTTGAATCTTCTCCTCCAGATGCCATCAACGCAAACAGGACCAAAAATCGCACGCAGAACTTTTCTCTCGAAGAGACCAAGGGCTTCCTCATCCGCTTTTAGTAGCGTCCAGGTTTCTGCGCCTTAAAGCAGGACTGGGATGATCAAGGTGTTGTACAAAGTCACTTTGGTCGTTCGAGAGAGGGCTTTATTACTCAATTCCCTCTTAAGCCCAAAGAAACAGCGATTGGCAAGAATGATTCTGCGCTTGATTTCGGTACTGATGTTGTTGTCCCAATTCACCGCGGAGCCGAGATAGACGAAATCCTTGACTGCCTCGAAGTGTCTGCTGCCTATAGTGACGCTCTGTCCGAGACGTTGATGTTCTGCGTCCTTCTTCGATGACAGAATATACTTCGTTTTGCCCTCGTTCACCACCAGTCCCACTTTTGACGCTCTGTCCGAGACGTCGATGTTTTGCGTCCTTCTTCGATGACAGCATATACTTCCTTACCACCAGTCCCACTTTAGCCGCTTCCACTTCGATGCTAGCAAACGCCTCATTGACGGCTCGCTGTGTTCGGCCGATCACGTCAATGTCATCCGCATAAGCTAGCAGTGTGGACTTGTGGAAGATCGTGCCTCTGATGTTGCCGTGTGAGTTCCTTACGATCCCCTCAAGATTGATGTTAAAGAAGTCACATGACAGCGCGTCGCCTTGTCTAAATCCTTTTTTGACATTGAAGGTCTCGGTGAATATGTAAGTGAAAGAAAACGGATTTTATTGTCTTTTTTAACAGAAGAGCTCCAGTTGGAAGCCAGAAAACAACACTTTGTTTTGAAACATACATTTTGCCTTAAATTTTACAATACTGTTGAAAATTATGAAGAAATATTAGATCTTCAATATCCATAAATTCATATAAATTAAATTTCATTTGAATTTCGACATAATTGTTAAGCTATATTGTATCGTATATACATATATATTGGACGGCGTGACAGTCCACGGGGGAACCAGGGCGTAGCTTCCTCATCAACTGCTCGTGTTGTTGGCGCTATTGTTTTCTCACGAGTAGAAGAGACCTATGGCCGCCGTGGCGTAATGGGTAGAGTGCGACGCTCACGTAGTATTAAGTAAGTAGAATTAAGTAAATATTGTAAACATTTACAAAATAATATCAAGAAGCTGAAAAGCAATAACAATTAAAAAACAGATAAACTTAGAGTGCCCGTCTAGGGCCAGTAAAATAGATTTGTAAGTTTTAAATAAATTATAAACTAGTATTTTGTTTACATTTAAGAAAATTAAGTGAAAAATAAAAAAAAGACATTTTTAAACTTAAACTTAAAGTGCGACGCTCACACGCCGAAGGGTCTAGGTTTGACTCCCAGCTCAACACTAATTTTTCGAATTTTTCACGACACCACTTTTTTCGAGCTGCTGACAACATTCAAACAGTAATAACTGTCTCAGAAAGCTTCTCAAACTTCGCCGTGCGGAGTCAGCAAAAACTGTATGTCGCTTCTACTCGTGAGAGAAGAAGAGACCTAACGTTTGTGAAAAATTCGAGGTGTTCTGTCGGGAATCGAACATGGACCTTCAGCATGTGAGTGTCGCACTCCACCCACTACACCACGGTGGACAAAACATTTACAACTACTTCAAAATCTGGTTATTTATTTAAAATAATAGTTTAAAGTAATAATTTAAAATACTAACATGAATAAATGAATAATAATTTACTGAAAATAATATTAAAAATTGAATAAGTCAATATTTGTTGTTTTTGGGTATCCCAAACTGAAGTGGGACAAAACAATTACAACTGAAAAAAAAATCAACTATAAACGTTATGTTAACTGTTAGAATTTTATTACTTTCCCTTATTTTTGTGTTTTATTTTGTGTTTATTTTTTGAAATGTCACCTATGCAAATACTTCCATAGAGACCAGATCTTCGGTACTTTTTTAAGACATAAAGTTAGAAATTACCCCTTATAGATTTGGTAATGTTTTAAGACAACATATAATAATAATTGTTGGCGCTACAGTCCAAAGGGGGACCAGGGCCTAGATTGCTCATCAACTACTCGTGTTGTGCGCGCTACTGTTCTCTCACGAGTAGAAGGGACCTACAGTTTTTTGCCGACTCCGAACGGCGAAATTTGAGAAGCTTTCTTAGACAGTTATTACTCTTTGAGTGTTGTCAGCAGCTCGAAAGAGGTGGTGCCGTGAAAATTGGTGTTGAACTGGGAGTCGAACCTAGACCCTTCGGCGTGTGAGCGTCGCACTCTACCCACTACGCCACGGCGACCACAAGACAACATATAATAGATGAGTATAATTCAGGCAAAAACATGCGGCTAGAACAGTTAAGCAATGGTTCACCGAATCAAGTCAAAGATTGGCCACCACAATCACCGGATTTATAGCTTATTGAAAATCTTTGGGAGATCGTGAAGTGAAAAATTAATCGATAAAATGTAAGAAACGCCGACGAATTCTTTGATGTAATACAAAACGCTTGGAATGAAATTCCACCGACGACAGTACAAAAACACATTGATTCATTATCTAGTAAATAAAAGGCAGTCATAGAAAACAATGGATTTACCACAAAGTATAGATTTTACTGAGTGTTTGTGTGCTTCCACTGAATGTTGCATTTGTTTCGTGGCATATTAACTGGAAGTCGATAAATATATTACTTGTAAGTTTATTGATATGATGAAAACCCTAGCTTTTTAACATGACTGAGTTCCTATTTATCAAATCGGAAACAAGTAAATGGTTTCAGATCTAATTATATAGACGTAATACCAATCATTGTATACCATCAAAATGCACTTCAACTATATTTTAAAAATACTACAGATGAGCGAATGCAGATTGCCAAACGTAGTTTTAAGAAGTATAATTAGAACAAACGGATACATTTGCGAGGAATGGAAAAAAAACAGCTTCTGAATGCGGTCTAAATCTGTCTATTGAGGCGGACGAGCCTCCTCATCTTTTAAGAAAAAAATTTAACTCTGTTTTGTAGAATTTTGGTAGACACACATATGACAAATATGTCGAAGAAGCTGAATCTTCACCGTTTAGGAACTACTACAGCAAACTAAACCATTTTTTAAATGAAAAAACATACTTCCTTGACAGTCACTCAATCGAAAAAATAAGCACAATTTTTAAACTGAGGGGAGAACTCGTTCAGTTAAACTTTATCCCCCACAGACCAGATTTACCAATTCTTTGTAACCTATGTAACATGAGGAAGAGAGAAGACATCTTACATTTTATTGGTGTTTGTCCGATTCTAAAAGAATTTCGACTAGCAATTTTCAAAAAACTTGTTTTAGACGAATATGAAGTAACGTGCATCTTAAATGGAGAAAAGGGATGGAAGGCCTTATAAGATTATTCAGTAGCAGCACTTTGTTATAGAAAACGTATCATAGATGGAGATTTTTAATGTAAAACGTATGTATGTATTTTGTCAACCTGGTAGACGGCCATAGGCCAAACCATAAATGACTTGGGCTAAACTTTACATTGTAAAACATTTATTGAAAATAAAAGTCAAACTAACTAACTATAGACGTAATATCTGGTCTTCCTCAGGGGAGTCATTTAGGCCCACTTTTGTTTGTTCTGTTCGTGAATGATATTCCAAAACTTCTTAAATTTGCGGAAATTCTAATGTATGCATGTATGTATGCGACAAATTTCATGTGTCTCTGTTTAAAATTACAAATTGATCTTGACTTATTTGGTAATTGGTGTAAATATAATCACCTTGAATTTAATATAGCGAAGTGCATGACGTTTAGCGTATATAGAAAGTTGTCGCCGGTGACTTTTAACTATAGAATTGGAGACGAATTACTAGTAAAAGTCAAAGAAGTGAAGGATCTCGGTATCGACTTTGATACAAGATTTACTTTTTCGGCACACTATGATTTTATTATATGTAAAGCAAACTCTATGTTAGGTTTCCTTAAAAGAACATCAAGTGTCTTTAAAGATCCACATACGCTTAAGTCAATTTTCTCATCACTGGTACTGCCTATATTAGAGTATTCATGTGTAATTTGGACACCATATTATGAGAATAGCGTAATTAGAATTGAAAGAATTCACAAAAGATTCACTCGTTTTGCTCTGAGAAATCTGAGGTGGTCTGGCGGTTTACCTGAATATGCAGCAAGATGTGCTCTTTTGGGCTTAAAAAGTCTTAAAAGTAGAAGACAAGTTCAAAGTGTTTTACTTATCAAAGACATTTAAAGTTGCAATATAAAATCTGAAGAGCTACTCGCCTTAATTTCTTTGTACGTCCCAGAGTTAAGTCTAAGACATAGAGATGAAGTTTTCTATCATCCCATTCACCGTACGAATTATGGTCAAAATAATCCAATAAGTCGGTCTTTAATATTATTTAATTCTGTTTCTTCTGAAGTTGACATTTCAATGAGCAGAGACTCTTTTAAAAATATTATCAAAAACCTTTTTCCCAATCGATCCATTTAAATTCATAAATGTATGCAGATTCATTAAATGTACATAGAATTATTTTATATACTATCTATTTATACATAGAATTCTCTTTCTTACTCTGTTTTTTCTCGTTGTTGTTAAGAAACAAAATATTGTAGTCAGCAGATTGTAAATCCATTGATAATGAATAAATAAATATAAATATATTTTAAAGTAAAATATAAAACTATAATTATGTCTTAACGTTAAACATTTCATTTGATATGATATTTGATTTTGAATAAAACTTTTGTGAATTTGGAGAAATTATTTGATTTAACTTCTAGTTGCAAATACACCATCAGACAAAACTGTAAGTGTTCTTTGATGTCCCTAAGCCCATTACAATTGTTTACTTGGTCCAAAAACCATACTGTATATAATGTGTCCAAGATGAACGTTTTCATTAAAAATTGGCTTTGGTGGTGCATGACGCCCGAAAAGGTGACCGCGTGCAAAGAGTAAATAAATGTGAAAAGGAAGATAGGACCTACAACTGAGACCTCCGGAACACCTCATCTTGAGTTCACTAGTTCCCTGGAACACCTCATCTGATGTTGAATAGTCCTTCATTATTTCATCCCAATACAGATAGGAAAAATAACATGAGGAACTGAACCTTTTCTTCAAACTTCCGGTTCAAAATATGATTGTTTACAGCTTTGGTCAGATCCTACAGCTTTCATAAGCTATAATTCTGAATAAAATTCTATCCGGTATACCGGTATAAAATGAGCGTTTTTTTGAAAATAAAACACTAATTATTAATGAGAAAGTAAAAACATTTGATTCAAAGTATTGGCCATTGTTTTCACACATTTTGACCACCTTTGTGGCGATTTGTGAATACCACGCCAATAAAATTGTTCGTCTTTTAAAGCAAACCAATCAGACACCCAATTTTCGACCTCCTCGTAGGAATCAAAGTGCTGCTCAGCCAATGCGTGTCCCATCGATGAAAACAAATGGAGCCAAGTCTGGTGAATACGACGGGTGGGGTAGCTGCTCCCAGCCAAGTGTTTTGATTGTATCCTGAACCGATTTTGCTTTGTGTGCAGGTGCATTGTCATGGAGCAAAATTACCTTGCCGTGTCTCCTGGTCCATTCTGGTCGTTTCTCGATCAATGCATGGTTAAAATTGATCATTTGTTGTCGGTAGCGATCAGTATTAACGGTTTCACCAGGTTTTAGGAGCTCATGTCGCAGCACATCTTTTTGGTCCCACCAAACACACAGCATTGTCTTCTTGCCGAATCGATCTGGTTTTGTAGTCCATGATGATGGTTGTCCCAGATTTTTTCCGTTTAGGATTCTTAAAATAAATCCATTTTTCATCGCCAGTAACAATCCGATCCAAAACCGATTTTCTTTCGTGTTTTTTAAGCAACATTTCACAAGTGTTTTTACGGTTTTCCATCTGTCTTTCATTCAATTCATGTGGCACCCATTTTCCACACTTTTGGATCTTTCCCATAGCCTTTAAACGGTCAGAAATTGTTTGTTGTGCAACATTTAACACTGCTGCCATTTGCTTTTGACTCAAAGTGTCATCTCCATCCAATATCGTTTGCAATTCGGCTTCTTCAAACTTTTTTGGTGGTCTTCCACGTTCTTCATTTCTCACATCAAAATCATTATTTCTGAACCGTTGAAACCATCTCCTGCATGTTGCTTCTGATAGAACATGATCCCCATATTCCTCGAGAAGCATTCGATGCGACTCTGCAGCGCTTTTCTTAAAATGAAAACAAAACATTAGTACTTTCCGCAAGTCATAACTTTCTGGTACAAAATTCAACATTTTTAACACGATGATAAAATATGATGTTGTCTGTTCAATGACTTGATGTATACTAAATATTTTTCACAGATGTCCTGGGAAAAAAAAATAAGGGCTCGTTCACAACAAATGTTCCCTATCGAGACATTTGTATCTTGACGCTCATTTCATGCTCACTTCATATAAAGAAGAGAATTGCTAGACAAGTTTTATGAAGTATGACTTGTGGGGGGTTCCGAAATAAAAAAAAAACACTGATAGCTCGTCCTCGATGTGAAGTAACAGAGAGCTTATTGAAGTAAACAACTTGCTTTTATTGACATTCCCATGCAAAACGTAAGTGGAGAGTTTTCGGTGCCATCAACCCATCATATGGATTGATATCTTAACAGTGTCAACCACTAGCCCACACAAAAGCCAATGACATACAGTAAATTCAAAATTAAAATGGCCCACAGATCTTATCTTAAAAATGGAAAATTAAGAACTTTGATAATAGATTCTATTTTCATGAACCAGGACCATTGTCAACTAAGCAGTATACATCATTATGCCTAAATTCACTTCTGGGAGTTACACATTATACCAATTTGTAAATGTGAACATTTGCCTCTGCCTGATGCGTCCTTGTCTCATTTTCCAAATGAATTGTAATGATTACATTCCAACTTCAGCCGGAGAATGATTTCTTTTCCACTGTAGATGGTGTGTCGTTTTTTAGTCGCTTTTTAGTTCCTCTAGTATAGACAGTTATATATTCGCTGTAATTAATTACTAATTACGAAATTAGTTCAACTTGCCGCAGTTTGGATGCGAAACTTTGTTAGTGAGTTTTTTAGACAGGACAATTGCTTCAATTTTGTCCACTGAATTTTCCGCATTTCCACAGCTATTTAACACAAAGAAATTTTTTGAAACTCATTCAACACCAGCTAATCTAAACATCGTCTCATGCCCAACCTTGTGTCGTACAGAAATTAGTGTACAGAGAACTCTCGCGTTACACCACGCTTTTGATTAAACAACTACTAGTCTTCACATTTGTATACGGTAAAGTCCCTATTTACAAGCAGAAGTGAGGAAGATGGAAAGTTGGAGAGAAGTGAAAAATTTGGTTTCAGGATGATCCTTTGCCAACCACAAAGAGGCTTTTATAACGTTTCTCCCAGCAAAGGAGAACATTTACAGAAAACCTTATTTATGTGCCAGTGGAGTTCCCAGTCTAAACAAAAACATTCCGCCGCGAAAGTTCCCTTGATAATTGCACTTCGTGGTAAATGCAAAGTGATTTGTGAGAAAGCTGATTCACCTTGAACGTTGCCTCTCTACAATGCTCGTCTGTGTTCAAACATTTAATGTTCGACATTTAAATTAAATTTCACGCTCCATTTCATCTTACAACACGGATGATTATCCACAACAGGATCATGTCAATCAATCCACTCTGGTAAAACATTTCTCTCCCGAAACACGGTCTGAAAAAGCAATTCGACGAAACGTCACGAGAAACATCATCGCTCATAGCTGCCGCTCTTCAGTTGTGCTTCATCCAATTTCGAGGGAAAGTCAAAAAAGAAAACTCCGGGAGGTCATGGACTCGATTGAAAATGATACGAAGCCAGTCTCGCCCCAGCATTGAAGAAACTTTTGCACATATTCAAGGTCACCACTTTCACTTCTCACAAGCACAACCAGTCTGGGAGCTTTTTTAGGGTGACTTTTAAACTGCCACTGACAGGGTGGGGCAGTCGTGAACGGGCGAGGCGAGGGAAAATCCCTTAGAACCGCGTAAAGTGGATTCGCCTGTTGAATTGAGGACGACACAAAACGGTGCTTCATTTCAATTAGTCAGTGGGGTTGGATTGGATTACGTTGCGGTGGCTTCGTGAAACTCAATGCGGCAATATTGTGGAATTGCTAAATCTGCTCTGTTTCTCTGTAAATGCCTTGTTTTGCATTTCACACTCTCCGAGGCGACTGACATTCCTTCACCAGTTTATTAACCGATTATGTAAATGGCAATCAGCGCGTTATGCTCTGGAAAATTCAAAATTTTAATGAAGTCATCCTTTTATGGTTTATGCTGTTCGTTGATTGATTTCACAAACTCCCCGCGACGTTACATTTACCATATTGCATAATCACTGTTGCAGAAATTATTTATCGTCCTTCCACATTGCTGCGTTTTTTAATGGGTAATAACTTTGGGAGGAACGAGAAACAATACAAATAGGGCAAAAGGATGGGAGTCAGGAATAGGGTTATGAAGTGGTATGGAATGGATATTTTTCGTGTGCATTTTTGGGAGTTTTTTTTTAATAATTGACAGGAATTTAATTTTCTTTCAAACGGGAAGGAAGTAAGATGCATACATCAGTTCCAGTCATCCGGTATGGCTATCGACTTCAAATAAAACTCTGACTCAAAGCACTTTCAAATTTTATTGAAAATGGTAACAGCAACACACTTAAAACACGGTAGCCTCTAGTCAAGATTCAGAAGTTTGCCTCGACGAAATGGAACAACAATTTTTCAAGATGAAAAAAACGGACGGCTTAGGCATAAGCTAGCAAAGAGGAACAATGGTTGGATTTTCAAGCTTTTTGTCCTGCGACTGGAGTAAATTATGTTACGAAATTAATCAGAGAAGAATTCTTCAGTTCCAGCAGCAATTGGAATATATACCTTTTTCGGAAGGCATATACAGTGAGCGTCAAAAGAAAGTATTCACTCATTATCTTTTTTTTTTAAATCACTTTATACGCGTCAAAAGCAAGAGTAAAATTTGCAGCGAATACTGTTACAGGTTCTGTTCATCGTAAAGAAACAGTTATTTTGAGTTGTTATTGTTTTTATTGTTTCTAATTAATTAATTGTTGAATTTCGTTGAAAGTGCCACGTGAATTATTTATAGCTTTATTTAAAACAATGAAATTGTTTTTTGCAATATTATAAAGTTTATTTTAAATGGGTAAGCAAAGTGTTGTAGAAACAAGAGAACTTGTTATAAAATGAAGAAATCAAGCGAAATCTTACCGTGAAATAGCCAAAGTTGTGGGCAGGTGCCTTAATACGGTGGAAACAAAATTTGGACAAATTTAAAATGTTTAAAAACATCAAAGATCAACCACGTTCCGCGAGGCCAAAACGACTTTCCGCGATTGATAAGCGTGCAATTCCGCGATATATTAGGATAATGCAGAGGTGAGTGCAATAAAGATTGCTGAGGCTATAACCCAAACTTCTGGAGTCAATGTTAGCGTCGAACCCTTCATAAAAACGGGTTTCATGGCCGAGTTCCACGAAAAATGATATACATTTCTATAAGAAAGCAGAAACGGAGAATACTTAATGCCCAGTATCACAAATATGAAAGTTTATCTTTCTGGAAAAGGTCATTTTTAGTACCCAAAGCAAATTCGAAATTTTCGGATCAGAAAACCACCTAAAATTTGGAGAATAAAAAACACCGCAAGGAGGCGGTTATGGTGTGGGGATGTACCAGGTCTACAGGTATGAAGTAAGCGTCAAGATACAAATGTCTCGATAGGGAACATTTGTTGTGAACGAGCCCTTATTATTTTCCGTTTGTTTCCTATGACATCTGTGAAAAATATTTAGTACACATCAAGTCATTGTGTTAAAAATGTCGAATTTCGTACCAAAAAATTATGGTTTCTGGAAAGCATTAATTTTTTGTTTTCATTTGAAGAAAAGTACTGCAGAGTCGCATCGAATGCTTGTAGAGGTATATGGGGATCATGTTCTATCAGAAGCAACATGCAAAAGATTCAACGGTTCAGAAATAATGATTTTGATGTGAAAAATGAAGAACGTGGAAGAGCACCAAAAAAGTTTGAAGATGCCGAATTGCAAACGATATTGGATGGAGATGAAGCTTTGAGTCAAAAGCAAATGGCAGCTATGTTCAATGTTGCACAACAAACAATTTCCGACCGTTTAAGAGCTATGAGAAAGATCCAAAAGTGTGGAAAATGGGTGCCACATGAATTGAATGAAAGACAGATGGAAAACCGAAAAAGCACTGAAAATCAGTTTTGAATCGGATTGTTACTGGCGATGAAAAATGGATTTATTTTAAGAATCCTAAACGAAAAAAATCATGGGTTAATCTGGGACAACCATCAACATCGACTGCAAAACCAGATCGATTCGGCAAGAAGACAATGCTGTGTGTTGGCTGGGACCAGAAGGGTGTGCTGCACCACGAGCTTCTCAAACCTCGCGAAACCGTTAATACTGATTGCTACCCACAACAAATGATCAATTTGAACTAAGCATTGATCGAGAGACGACCAGAATGGGCCAGAAAACACGGCAAGGTAATTTTGCTCCATGACAATGCACCTGCACACAAAGCAAAACCGGTTCAGGATACAATCAAATCACTTGGCTGGGAGCAGCTACCCCACCCGCCGTATTCACCAGACTTGGCTCCTTCCGACTACCATTTGTTTTCATCGATAGGACACGCATTGGCTGAGCAGCACTTTGATTCCTACGAGGAGGTCGAAAATTGGGTGTCTGATTGGTTTGCTTTAAAAGACGAGCAATTTTTTTGGCGTGGTATTCACAAATTGCCAGAAAGATGTTTAAAATGTGTAGAACGCAATGGCCAATACTTTGAATAAAATGTTGTTTTTATTTTCCCATTAATAATTAATGTTTTGTTTTCAAAAAATTTCATTTCATACCGGTATACCTAGTATGGAAACATCCGGTATTTGAGACCTCATATAAGGTTAATTTTTTGCTCTTCATTCAATGCTTTATAAAAGTGTTATAGTGATCGGATTTAGTTCAAATATGCGGCAATTAGTTCGGTAATCAGTTTCCATCTAGACGGCAACTTCATAAAACACACTTCGTAGAAGCCCTCCTCTTTATTTGCGAAGAACTCGGACAGCCGCGTTTCACAAGCCTCTTTTGAGTTCAATTTCACACCAAGGGCGTTCGCCATGGTCAAGAACAGGTGGTTATCAATTGGCGCTATGTCCGGGCTGTATGGTAGATGAGATAAAACCTCCCAACCGAGCTCCCGTAGCTTTTGACAAGTCATCAACGAAGTGTGTGCTCTGGCATTGTCCTGGTGGAAAACTACATTCTTCCTGTTGGCCAATTCTGGACGCTTCTGGTCGATCGCCTGCTCCAAGTGGTCCAGTTTTTCCCAATAGATGGTAGAATTAAGCGTCTGCCCATGTGGGAGGAGCTCATAGTGGATAATTCCCTTCCAATCCCTCCAAACACATAGCAAAACCTTCCTGGCCGTCAATCCCGGCTTGGCCACTGTTTGGGACGATTCACCGGCCTTCAACCACGACCGTTTTCGCTTGGTGTTATCGTATGTGATCCATTTTTCGTCGCCAGTCACCAACCGCTTCAAAAGTGGGTCGAGTTCGTTCCGTTTCAGCAACATATCGCAGGCGTTGATTCGGTCCAGAAGGACTTTTTGCGTCAGATCATACGGCACTCAAACACCAAATTTTTTTTTGTATCTAGCCTTCTGCAGATGGTTTAAATGGTTTTGTGACTAACTCCCATCTCCTGGGCGATGTCACGAGATGAAACATGGCGGTCTATCTCGATGATTTCCATGATTCGATCGGTATTCGTCGTCAAAGTTCTTCCGCCGGTTGGCTTATCCAAGGTCTCGTTTTCACCGGCTCTGAATCGCCGAAACCATTCCTCCACGGTTCGAAGTGATAGAGTACCATCCCCCAAAACACAATTTATCTCACGGAACGTTTCTCTAGCGGACTTACCTTTAACGAAGGAAAACTTTAAAATAGTGCGAATTTCGGCGTTAGTGAACTCCATGCTTACAGGTCTATAACTGTTGAACGCAATGTGCGAAAATATGATGCATAGCGTCGTTTCGTAGGTTATGTCAAGACGTTTCAAATGATGTACAGTATTGCAAGGTACGATACTGTGTAGGGCTTTGTACATAGCCGGAAAATTCAAGAGACAAAAAGGCGGAATTTGAGAACCTTATGTCATTCTTATATCAACCTTATATCAACTCTTAGTAGATAAAATGATTCCCTCAGCAACTATATGATTTACAATCTATAGCTGTGAACTGTACATAAGCGAGTTAAAAATGATTTTAAACCGTCAGCCGTTAGGTTAGCTAAATTCTATTTCCTCCTTGAGAAAAAAAACTGTGGCCACCCATAAAGTTGAAGAAAAAATTTCTTGGAAACGTTTCTATTTGAAGCCTATTCAATTCCCCCGCATAATGCATTTCATCATCAAAGTCGATATAAAAAAGCCTCAAAGATTTCCTGCACATTCTCAGAAATCCTTCGAGAAATTGCTTTTGAAGTGAGCTTCGAACAATTCGCTTTAAAACTCATAGGAGATAAGCTCTCTGCAAACTTGGAAATGTATTTGAAACTCATTTGACGTGAAAGTGAAATTGATTTCGATATCTTTTCATCATTTAGAAAAAATTAATGTAATAACTTTATTCCTGGGGTAAACTTTGAAACATCTCTGTTTCCAATATAATCATCATCCTGTTGTCAGAAGCTGTTAGATTTCCATCAATTTTTACGTGCTCCCTGGGGGACAGGCATTGAAAATCAATTATTTTCATTGCGTTTCTCAGCCGTCAACTTGTCAAGCAGAATAATTTCCTCGCCACCGGAAACCATGTGCGAATGCGTACTTTTGAAAGTCAACGCAAAGTGCGTATCGTGTTGTATTTCCGTTCTCATGACTTGTATACGAATGTATACTTTCATATGCACAACAGGTGTTCAATGAATATGACGTGTACACCAACTCGAACATTTGCCGAGTGGTTAACTGGTTGTGTACCATGTTCCTGATAACTCCCCCTCAAAAGGATATGTGCTCTTCCGATTGGCAGCAAAACTAAGGAAGGGAACTAAAATTGTTTTTTGTCCACTTGACCCAATTTAAAACGTCTGTATAATTCGTTTGTGTTCATGTTCATGTGCACGACATTCAATGGACCTGCATGGACACTGAGTATCATCGTGTGCCTTGATGTGTAATAATTCACCAATATCTGACGACTTGCAGCACTCAACTGAATATACCCAGACAAAGACTTATGGGCTTTCGGAATAATAGGTTCTCTCATTAATGGACTATCGGAGTTTCAGCTTTAATAATAATAATAATAATAATTGTTGGCGCTACAGTCCAGAGGGGGACCAGGGCCTAGCCTGCTCATCAACTACTCGTGTTGTGCGCGGTACTGTTCTCTTACGAGTAGAAGGAACCTACAGTTTTTTACCGACTCCGAACGGCGAGATTTGAGAAGCTTTCTTAGACAGTTATTACTCTTTGAGTGTTGTCAGCAGCTCGAAAGAGGTGGTGCCGTGAAATATTCGAAAAACTGGTGTTGAGCTGGGAATCGAACCTAGACCCTTCGGGGTGAGAGCGTCGCACTCTACCCACTACGACACGGCGGCCACAGTTTCAGCTTTCGGGATTCCAAAAAACAAACTAAGGAATAGTATTATGAGCCTCCATTTTGGGGAAATAATATTTTTTCATACAACTAAACTGTGAGAATCTGGAAGGATCATTTTTGAAGATTCCTAACGGCGATGACGGCATCAATTCCGCTGTTAGGCAGAATGTTCCACTCAATTTGGACGATGAAAGACAAGAATTCCGTCCTCCCCACTTAGACGAGGTGAAGATAGCAATATCCAAGCTGAAGTGGAACAAGGCTGCTGGAGCGGATAGACTGCCCGCAGAACTATTTAATGCAGCTGGAGATGACCTGGTTGGGAGCACGCACCAGCTCATCTATAAGATATGGTTGGAGGAAAGCATGCCCGATGAGTGAAATCTCAACGTCTTTTGCCCGATCCACAAGAAAGGAGATCCCTTTGACTGCGCCAATTATCGAGGGATCAGCCTTCTTAACATCGCATACAAGATCCTTTCTGCCGTATTGCCGCATATGACAGTGTGTATAGCAGACGAGCTAAACAGTGCCATGTCTATACGAAGGTTGCCTTTTATATTTCGGGATTGTGCAACCCTAGTGTTACAATCTGGCAACAGCTCTATCAGCTCTATCGTAAAGTTTGGCATTTTTGAGGTTATACGTACTCAGAGCGTTTTGACATACGAGCGCTATTTGTGTTGTTTACAACAACTTAAATGATTCATCTCGCCCAAAAAATGGAATTAAATTGTGAAAATTTTCGTGTGTTTACTTTTTACAAATTTCGACGTGCATCGATGAACCTAATTCAAATTTTGGCGATAAAGTTTCATCAAGGACCAGTGCTTATCGATGGTATGGTGATTTCAACCGAGGTCGTAGTTCACTCCAAGACGAATTTCGTGAAGGTCGTCCCAAATCAGTTGTTGTTCCGGAATCCATTGACGCTGCGCGCCAACTGATATTGCAAGATCGTCATGTGACCTATCGTGAGATTGATATGACCTTAGGCAGTAGTGAGACCAGCATACATTTCATGAAGATTTTACCGGAAAAAAATTTGTCCGCATTGAATCCCACACAATTTGTCAATCGCTCAAAAAAAGGCTTGTGTTGATTGGGAAAGGCCCCAAAAATACGATCGCGGTGCTTCGAAACACGTCTACGACATCGCAACAGGTGATGAATCGTGGATTCACTCGTATGAGCCCGAAAGTAAACAGCAGGCGATTGGATGGGTGTTTCAAATTGAGCCAAATCCAACAAAAGTTGCCCACGCACGAAGCATTTCCAGGCAAATGGTCGCCTGTTTTCTCGGAAAAACTGGACATGTCGCAACCGTATCACTAGAACAACGCAGAACAATAAATTCTGAGTGTTACACAGCCATTTGTTTGCCAGTTGTCTTCCAAGAAATCAGGAAAACCAACCGCCGAAGACGGATCACTCTTCACCACTACAATGCGAGCTCTTACACATCGGCTTAAACAATTGCATTTCTGAGCACTCTAAACATCGATTTGATGAGTCATCCGCCGTATAGTCCTGACTTAGCACCGAATGACTTATTTTTACTCCCGTACTTAAAAACTAAAATGAGATGTCAACGTGTTTTGACACCGGAAGAAGCGGTTGATGCGTTCAGAACGCATGTTTCGGAGATACCTCAATCAGAGTGGCAAAAGGGCTTCGACAATTGGTTCCAACGCATGCAAAAATGTATAGATCTTAATGGGGAATATCTTGAAAAACAATAAATCTATTTTCGATGATTAATATTTGTTTTTGTTCTCTATTCCCGAAATATAAAAGATGAAACGAAACCCGAAACCCTCGTACATGTATAGTCTGAGGAAAAATTTCGACTGCTTTTGTCGAGCTCAAATTTGAATGTTTTGCTTTTTGTTTCTTATTCTAACTATTGTTGTTATCGACTAGTGACTTTCTAGTTTTATTTATTCCCAAGGAAATAAACAGTGAAATAAAAAATATATTGCCTTTATCTCAGCCCCTTTCTTTTTTGATATAAATTTGAAATTCGCATTATATAAATATTTTTGTTCATTACTGCATGTGAACACATCGAAACAATATATTGGTCTGTTCCAATTGTTGTGAAAAGTAGGGAATGCCTACGAAATTCGCCGAAAAACTGTCAAAAAGCGTTCCATTTGCTGATTTTTTCGTAGAAGAGAAAGCTCACGAGAGAGTAAAATATTTCCCCATCCTACGATTCTGATTAAGAAAAATTTTTGGGCAGCAGATGAAATCAAAATTGAAAATAAAAAAACCCCCGTCTTTCATATACCTTAAAGCTGTGAACATTTAAATTTTTTGGCGGTTCATTAATTCTGCGAACTTTAACGGAAAGTCGTTTTACAAGTTTCGGCAGAGTTTCTTTCTCCAAGAGAGATTTTTCCTCACACTACTCAACTACGAATTTTTGTGCACAAATGAAGTGGAACAGACTTTAAATTTTCAAAATTCAAAGTGCTTCGACGTCATAGCACACTGCTCACAGGAATAACTCCAACTAACAGACAGAAGACAACCCAACTCTGCTCCTCAGTTCTTGTAAAGTTGTTTGGAGAAAGCAAATGACTGGAAACAAAACAGTTGAAGTTTCAGTTACACTGCATTCAAACCAATTTGGGAATTTCCTGTCAAAGCAAACTCCCTTTCGGTCACTTCCTCTCAATCAATGGATCAACCAAACGACCATTGCATTGAGCAACAGCATTCCAAAATGAACGCCGCACAGTCACCACGCCCTACCAAAGACTGTGCAGGGGCAACGACTAGACGTCGAATTTGGAATTGATTTTGCAAGACAAATACGTCTGTGTATCGTCATTATCTGAAGATGGTTACACCCAATCGATTGACAATCTTTTCTTTGTTTGCACACGGGCCGGAGTACAGACTCCATAAATCCTTCAATGGATGAGAATTCAGTCGTCTTTGGGGACATTATATCGCAGTAATACTACGTAACTGGCGAATGAGAAACTGCGTAAATCGTGATTATGTGGTGATTAACTACAAATGTCGCAGGAGAAGACAGACGCATTTGTTGGTGGACGATGGTGTTCTGAATTGTTTGCTGCAGGCGTTTGTTGTCATTCGCAAATGGAATTTGCGACTTTTTTTTTCGGAAAGAAGAATGATTACTTTTGACATTGGTTGCTGTTATGCGTAAGGACCTGATACAGCTTGAGGCGAAAATGTCTCTTTCGTGGATGTTTGTTTTTGTGTTTGCGTCTGGTTGACGGAAAAAGTTGGGCGGGCGCTAAAGTCAGTACACAAGTGATCAAAGCGACCCAAATCGTTCAGCATCTATTTAATTGTCTTGTGCGTGATATTTTTCTCAAAATAGTGACAGAGAACGATAATTTGTTGCTGGCTTAAAAGAGGAAATTTAATAAATTTCTCACAGAATTTACCAAAAATTTGGTAGCAGGGAGGAAAGTGGTAACATGATATTCACGTTTCGGGGGCTTGTTTTGCGAAGTCCATTAGAACTGTCTATGAACGCCTTCTGTCAGTTGATACACAAATTGCTTTGTGACAGGTCACTCAATAAGTTCCGGGACATATATATTATATATATTTTTGTTAGAGGCGCTCCCTATATGTCACAGGACTTATTGAGAGATCTGTGTTTTAATCATCACGGGAAAAAATGCACAGGAGCGCTTGAAGGCGAAAACTGTTTCATTGTATTACCGGACAGTAACCTATATTAACAACAAGCATTTTTGTGATGGAGCCTGAGTTTTCAGCTCCAACCACATCAGCATCGAACAACCGCCACTTGATCCAAGCAAACGCAGGACATTGACAGAGGGGGTGCTCTGTAGTCTCTTCATCTTTTTTAACATGGGCGCAGGCACACTAAATGCCTCAGTGAAGATGAAGTGCCCTGTTATAAAGCTAACAAGCCGCCAACAATTTTTCTTGTCTAGAAGTAGAAGATTTCTTAGGAAGCATGAACTTGGTCAGTCTGTGTTCAGCAAAGTCATGCCATCTGGTTATAATAAATAATTGATAGCGCGACAGTTCACAGGTTGACCAGGGTCTAGCTTGCTCATCAACTACTTTTTTTTTTTGAGTTTTGAGTTTATTGTTGTCTTAGAGAATGTTACAGTTTTTTATAATACAATGCAATATTAATTTCTTAAAAGCTTCCTAATATCTCCATAGAGTTATCTCTTCAGTGCTGGATAGAACCTTGAAGCGTCAGAAGAGAGTCCATGTAAGATATTGATTGGCCTTATAGGATTATTAAAAGCATATAAACTAAAGATACATATTAAGACGTTATGAGAATCTGCGAAGCCTTAAGGATTTTCTGCAGAAGATTATTCAGAAAGGAATTACATTAATTTATTTATGAGTAACTTCTTGTTAGTATTGTGATTTCAAATTATATTTAAAGGTTAACATTGTGTTGTAAGATATAGTTTTTAATCTGTCGTTTTCTTGTGTATATTGGCTGGATATTCCATAGGGACCGTGGAAGTTGGTTGTATATAGTTGGAACCACAAAAGCAAGTTGTCTTCTTCCATAGGAGTTATGGATCCTCGGGATCTTCAAGAGTCCATTCGCTCTTTGTCTGGTGTTGACACAGTGGTCGATCGGATGTTTGAAACTTGTATCATTATACGGCGCGTTGATTACATTGAATAGAAAAAGATTTTTTACTGTTAGTATATTTAAATTTTCGCTAAGGTAACATATATTTTCGACATCACACATATGATTCTTTACTCGCCAGAGAATCTTGAATATTCTATTTTGAATTCTTTGAATCTCCATTATTCTGTAATGCGCTGCATTACCCCATGCCGTTATTCCGTACTGAAGAATCGACTCAATCAGTGAGTAGTATACTTGCTTCAGTACTTCAAACATCGTGTGGTTGCTCAGATGGTAAAGAGCATATGTGGACTCCCGAAGTCGCCTGCATAAGTACTTAATGTGGTAGTCCCACTTAAAGTTGCAGTCTACTTCCACGCCGAGATATCTGTACACGTTAACTTCTTCAATGTACTCGGCGCATTCATCTGTCTCAGTAGTTTGAGGTGACCTGTGCAGGCAATCAAAACTATGGAATTTTATCCGTAAAGGTGTTTCTATTATGTAATAAGGACGAATATGCATGATCTTGGTTTTCTTCGAGTTTATAATCGTGACACCATCGCAGAATACTATCGAACTCTGATTGCATTGTTTGAGTGGCGATGTTAATATCTTTGTGGCTCACAATTATGGCCGTATTATCAGAAAATTGAAAACCAACGCTATTTTTCAACACTGACAACATATCGTTTACATATATAACGAAGAGAAGCGGTCCTAGAATCGACCCTTGAAGTACACCGAATTCCATATTTTGCACATTGCTAAAGCTGTTAGATATCTTTACCTTGAAACCCCTATTCCGAAAACAACTCGCAAACCAGTCCAATATACGACCACGGATGCCTATCTTCTCCAGCATTCGGATTGTTTTTGTGTGACAAAGTGTATCGAAAGCTTTCTTGAAATCTACAAAGATCACCAGCGAGTGGAAGTTCTTATTCAGACTGCAGTTTATATAATTGGCAAACTCACTCAGTAGTTGATTTACATTTCGGTTTCTTAGGAAACCATACTGGTTTATGTTGATGATTTTGTATTTGCCAATATACTCTTGCAGCCTTCTCGCCATTACTTCTTCCAACACTTTGTCAATCGCTGGTAGTATTGAGATGGGGCGGTAGTTCGAAACATCGGTTTTCTGTCCAGACTTGTAGATAAGTCGTACAATGGCCGTTTAAAGTTTCTTCGGAAATCAACTTTCCTCCAAAGATTTATTCACCAATTGCGTGATTGTGGGTGCTAGGATACTCGAGTTGTGTTTCAAGTCCTTAGCCCTGATATTATCTACGACGGGAGACTTACTTGCGTTCATATTGTTCATGATGTTCGTTATCTCGGTTTGCGAAACGTGACCAAGGAACATTGATTGAGTTGAACTCTACTCTCTGCCATTATACGTTTTAATATTGCACTTGTGAACAATTGACTTTATTTCACCAGAGAATTGTGTAGAAGAGAGAGAAGAGAATTGTATTGTTTGTTAGCTATATCTGTTGCATTATAAGCCGATGCGAAACTTCTGTTGATATTTTCATCTATGTTATTGGTGGTCTTTCCTAGTAAATTATTTATTAGTCGCCAGGTACTCTTTGCATCCTTTCTATACTCTGCAAATTTATTTTTATTTACATAATTTCGGAAATGTTTATACTGATTTTCGTAACTCAGGCACTGTCTGTCATTTTTCCATTTGTGATACAGCTTATCTCTTGTCTTGCACAGATCTAGGATTTCCGCTGTTATCCATGGATTTGGGTTTTCCCTTTCCTTTACCTTAATGTTTACGTAGGACTCTTTGTACACACCTTTGAATGTATCAGCTATCTTATCAATTATATCATCAACATTAGTTTCATTATTCTGAAGGCTCCAGTTAACTTTCGACTCGTGTTGTGCGCGCTATAGTTCGCTCACAAGTGGAGGGACCTACAGTTTCTTGGCGACTCCGAACGGCCAAGTTTGAGAAGCTTTTTTAGACAGTTTTTATTTTTTGAGTGTTGTCAGCAGCTCGAAAGAGGTGGTGCCGTGAAAAATTCGAAAATTTTTTGTTGAGTTAGGAATCGAACCTAGACCCTTCGGCGTGGGAGCTACACCACCACGGCGGCCATCTGGTTGTACTGCCGAAAGACCCAACTATCAATGGAGGTCCTGACCTACGACACGGACAGTCCCAAAATGGCTTCAGGGCCTATAAATACCTCTTTTGACTCTTGCATGGCAAGTTCATCGGCAATGTCATTTCCCATGACCCCGTGGTGTCTCGGGACCCATACAGGTCTTCGCGAATTTAGTCTGCCAAATTTGGGGAAGACTTGCATTCCACCTTGGAAGTGGTGAGAGGGTTGAGTGAGGCCTTGGGCATAGTTTTACGCAGATACTTCGCTCCCTCTACCTGTTCATCAGGATAAAGTTCGTGGCCATTAGGATCGCATAAGTTTCCGCCTAGAAGACTGATACGAAGTTACCTAAAGAGGCATGAAGTACAATGTTGTCGTTTTCCGCTAAGGCTCCAGTAGCAAATCCCTCAATCGTCTTGGAGCCATCCGTGAAAATACGTATACATTTCCACCCTGCAACAGATTTTGGCCAAAACCATTCCTGGACACAGAGATAGTCTACTTTGTGCGAACGCCGCAGCTGGATTATTGGCATCCTGGCATCGGACGGCGTATCAGTGAAGCTAGTGTCTCAGGAGATGCTCTGCGGGGGGACATCAAAACTTCATAAGGAGTTCAACTAAAGACCAATTCATTTTAGTCGAACGATAGCCTTGAGCATCCCATGATGTGGATTTCAAAGGGGGGAGATTAAGCAATGCATCAAGAACGAAGCCAGGTGTGGTAGGTTGCAGCCAAGACAGACCATACTTTGAAACTTGCCGAACGTAATTGGACAATAGCTTATTCTACGGAACAACTGATGAGGTCTCATCATTGCCGTACCAGATCCTCTTCGTTTGTAGCTCCGAATTTGGCCAAAAAATCACTTCCACTTATTCTAGTTTCCTTGAATCGAAATGATAGTTTTCAGTGTATTAAACTTATTCAATGAAAACAGTCTTAGAGTGGAGTTCATTAAAATACCGACATTCTTAATGTAAATTTCACGTGTATGTACCGCATTTGTTTTCATATTTCATCGATCCTCATATTTCATCACCCATTTCGGAGTGAATTCTTATCATGGCTTGCATTCCATTTCGTGCAGTGCATCTAATTAAAGCCAATTGCATTGCATGGTATCGAGCCTACCTTGGGGTTTCCGAATTCAATTATGTTCTAATACCTCGTAATCACACAATTTGATCCCTAGAGAGTTGGAAAACTTAATGATGTGCGAACAAAGACTTTAATAGAGGCAATCAATATTCGATGATGGCGTTGGAACTCGTGCTTCTCTTTTCCCTGTGAGTGAGTGTTGATGATTACTTGATGCCGTTCTAAAAATAAATAACTGTGAATGATTGTTTTCATATTTTCAAACATGTTCAGGGCTCTTTTTACGTGTGACATGGGATAAGATGTCAACGGACACGAGATCCTTAAAAGGTTCAAACGTTGCCAATTTGGCATGGGCTGGTGGCGGAACAAAGTGATTCGTTTTTTTGCTTGTGTTCAAGGCGACTGATAAATTATTCATCGTCACAAAACTGACAAGTGTCAAGGATGTTTTTCAGAAGTGGGTGTATTTAGACCCACTAAGTTGTTGATTGAAAAGAGGCGAAGGGAAAAAGTATGTTTAATATCGGTGTCAGGTTTCGAAAGCGAAATTGATTTATGAATCCGTAGGAAGCATTGGCCTTCAGAAGAGGAAAGTAAACACGATATGCGCCTAAAGACCTGAAGTTGATGCTTTCGTTTAATATTGCACGTAAGTGAGATTTGGTTGATTTATAAATCCCTCATTTGAACATCAAATTGTTGGTTGCTATACAGGATACTTAAGACATACATTTGTTCTGTAATGAAGTAAGCTGTAGTCGAATTTAATTTTTTATGTGAGGACTATGTATGTGTCGTGCACATGGACGGATACACTTATCGGTTACCGCACTGGGAAGTTTGATATTGTTTAATATACTTTCACAAATGGCTACTCTCTACCAGCTAAATTGGACTCGTAGTTTTGTTTCGATCTCTTTTGGAAGCTGGTGGATCCTCTTTTTTAGAATAAAAAGGGAAATGAGCAGGTACTGAAAAAAACCAAAGTTGCCTTGAAAGCCTTGCAGGATAATCCTTATCGTCCAAAACTTGTTTAAAGAGTTTCAAGGTGAAGTCCCCTGAAAAAGCTACCCCCGAGAATACATTTTTGAAACTATGCACTAGATGGCTGAAAGGTTGAGAAATATCTCTCTTTCGCGTTTTTGCTCTTCATTGAATGCTTCATAAAAAGTGTTACAGTGATCGGACTTAGTTCAAATAGGCGCCGTTTTGTCGTGGCCGCTGTGGCAAAGTGGGTAGAGTTCGAAGCTCACACGCCGAAGGGTGTAGGTTAGGTTCCCCGCTCAACACCTCGAATTTTTCACAGCATCACCACATTCGAGCTGCTGACAACACTCAAACTGCCTAAGGAAGCTTCTGAAATTTTGCCGTTCGGAACGCGCACAAGCTAGGCCCTTGTCCCCCTTTGGACTGTAGCGCCGACAATTATTATTATTATTAATTATGAGTTCTTGTGTTCGATAATCGGTTTCCATTTAGACAGCAACTTCATAATACCCCCCTCATAAAAGCCTTCCTCCTTATTTGCGAAGAACTTGGACACCCACTTTTCACAAATTTGAGCTGGGTAAAAGTATTCGCATCCCTTGGACGTTTTATAGGATTGAGGTCTGGCGACTGACATTTTTATTTTCTTAAAAATTTTGATTTGTAAGCGTCGCACACAATTGAAGAATAAATACAACCAACTAATTTTTAAACGCCTCTCATGCGGTGAGTGAAGCATAAACCACCTAACTTTAGGTGGTCTGTGGTTTTCAGTTTAATTCCAATCGTAATTGTAGGCGGACGCTTTGTCCCAGAAAGAAAAAATAAAACAGTGGAAAAGTGTTTTGATGTTTTTTTTTCTTAAATTTAAGTCCTGACTTAAACATGAAATTTATTTTTCAGCATAATGCTTCGGGTCATTGTCTTGTTTCCTTACTTCAGCACTTTTCTTTAATTGTTTTTTACTTGGAGCTTCCTTTTTAAGTTCTCGCCAATAAAGACTTACTCTCCTCCTTATCATACAAGACTCTACTGCTTCCGTGTTTTACAGCTGACTGTACATTTTTGAGTCCACGTCTGTGTTTGGTTTTCTCCAAGTTAAAACACGTCCATCCGATCTATATATAAGGTTGGCAAATATCTCCCGTCCGCCTTTTTTCTCTTCACTTATGCTTCATAAAAAGTGGTACACTGATCGGATTTAGTTTAAATATGCGCCGTTTTGTTCGATAATCCGTTTGCATCTAGACGGCTTCATAATACCCCCCTCGTAGAAGCCCCCCATCTTATTTGCGAAGAACTCGGACAGCCACTTTTCACAAGCCTCTTTTGAGTTCAACTTCACACTACCAAGGCCGTTCGCCATGGACAGGAACAGGTGGAAATTACTTGGCGCTATGTCCGAGCTATATGATGGATGCGATAAAACCTTCCATCCAAGCTCCCGTAGCTTCTGACAAGTCATCAACGAAGTGTGTGGTCTGGCGCTTTCCTGGTGGAACACTACACCATTCCTGTTGGCCAATTCTGGACGCTTCTGGTCGATCACCAGCTTCAAGCGGTCAAGTTGTTCGCAGTCGATGGCAGAGTTAAGCGTCTTGCCATAAGGGAGCAGCTCTTAGTGGATGATTCCCTTAAAATCCCACCAAACACACAGCAAAACTTTCCTGGCCGTCAATCCCGGCATGGCCACTGTTTGGGACGATTCACCGACCTTCAGCCACGACCGTTTTCGCTTGACATAGTCGTATGTGATCCATTTTTCGTCGCCAGTCACCATCCGCTTCAAAAATGGGTCGAGTTCGTTCCGTTTCAGCAGCATATCGCAGGCGTTCATTCGGTCCAGAATGGATTTTTGCGTCAGATCAATCGGCACCCAAATAACAAGCTTCGAGTTAGACCGGCATGTGGCATCTCGTGACATCGCCCAGGAGATGGGAGCCTTCTGCAGATGGCTTAAATGGTTTGGTGACTAACTTCCATCTCCTGGGCGACGTCACGAGATGCCACATGCCGGTCTAACTCGATGATTTCCATGATTTGATTGGTATTCGTCGTCACAGGTTTTCCGCCGGCTGACTTATTCATGGTATCGTTTTCACCGGCTTTGAATCGTCGAAACCATTCCTCCGCATTTCGAAGTGATAGAGTACCACTCCCAAAAACACCATTAATCTCACGGAACGTTTATCTAGCGGATTTGCCTTCAACGAAGGAAAACTTTAAAATAGCGCGAATTTCGGCGTTAGTGAACTCCATGTTTACACGTCTATAACTGTTGAACGCAATATCCAAACTAGTCATGCATAGCGTGGTAGGTTATTTCAAGGCCTTTCAAATGATGTATAGTATTACCAGATACGGGCTCTGTAGTGCTTTGTACATAGCCGGAAAATTCAAAAGACAAAAAGTCGAAAAGAATTTATTTGACAACCTCATATCATTTTTTTTTTGTTTTTTGTTAGTGGCGCCCCCTATATGTCCCGGGACTTATTGAGTGGTATGTTGTATTCTGTCATCAAGCTCTAACGACGTATGTGATAGAGCGTGGCATGTGGTAGCAGAAGTTTGAGGTAGTTGAGAACCTTGCCTGCACCCAAAACCAATCGCTGTTTTTTAGTCTCCAGATGAAAGACTTTATTTTACAGCCCGATCATCCCAATTATGCTGTTCGGCGCGAAAACTTGGACTTTTTATAAAGCGGATGAGTAAGTCCTTAGTCTTTTTGAATGTAAGGTTTTGCGTGCAATTTTTGAATCTTTTTGCGTGGACGGCATCTGGAAGTATTCAATGACGAGTTTTGTCGGCTGTTCAGCGGCATGCGCCTAGTCAAGCGTCATTGGATTCAATACCAAAGGTGGATAGACCGTGTAGAGAGTGTAGACACAACTGATCCGGTTCGAAAACTCTTCAAATCAGAACCATAGTGATATCGTAACAAAGGATGGCTTAGTTTGAGGTGGCCACATAAGTAGAGGAAAACCTCAATTAACTTGGACTCCGCAATTGAAGTCGGCTGTGATCATATAAGCTCGGTCGATATGTGGGCCATGACAAAACCTCTCCCCATACATAAGAAAAAAGAAGTCTCCCAAAAGAAAAAAAATTCCGTTCAACTAGGTTCAACTATTAGTTGGGACGAGGAAGTACCAGTGTCTAAGTATGAGTGCCATTGAAAGTATCTGGAAAAGCTCTTAAACTTTTCGGATGTTAATTCTCCGTATTCTCTGGGGGAAGTAAATAGGCTGCCAATCACATGTCAAATTATTGTGGAGTGATGCACTTTTCAGCAGCTGAAGATAAACTATAATTTTCCTTGTACGACATCCACGTTAAGGACAAGAAAATAAAATACGGAGACTACATTTAATAAAAGTGCAAAACCTCTCTAAATTACTGCCCCGATGTTTGACTAAACTCTAGAAAGAACAAGGGAATGGCAAACACTTTTGGCGTGGGTAATATTGTTTTCTGAGGAGAAGAGCAATACGGTACGGTGGCCTAAAGAATTTTGACCAAGATAACTAACTAAGCTGCAAGCTCATTCTAAAATTAAACTTAAACCACGAACGAAATTTATTAAAATGTTGCAATGTCATTGCTTCAGATGCTTTAGCGTTTTGTGGAGTATAATGCATAATGCGTTTCGTAATGGTGGAAAAGTTTTTTTTTTTAATTACTGGTGCAGTGGAAGAGAGTGGCAGTGTTTCTGTTCCACAATTTTTTTAGCGACATTGATTTCTTGAGCCTTCTACGCTGATTGTGCAGTATTAAGGCTGTACTAATTTTTTCTCTCTAAAATAGTTTTCCCAACTTGAACATTCTCTTCAAATTCTGCTCCTTATTCGTAGTCATGAACATGCTTTCCAATGTAAATATTTGCAACCAAGTAAGGTCGGTTTATATGTTGGTCGATTAAATCTACATGCAATAACTAAACACATCTGAAAGCCTGTCTGTTTATGTTTTACATTTGACCGTCTGCCTTTTTCCCATTCGGCAAATTGTTTCTATCCTATCAAATATCTTTAACACACTCACCACGTTTTTATTCCCACCACACAAAAAAGAGCATATTTGTCTAATAGAATCTGTTGTGTTACGTGCAAAACACGTGCCACGGCCTATTGTTCCTCGAGATGTGCTTTTGATTTAAGTTCAACTACCCGTAAAATTAATGTGCGGCGGGCTTATCAAATGTTTGTTTTCTTTTATTCTCTGTTCCTCAAAATCCCTGAGATGAGAAGACAATTTCGTTTCATCTCAAAAAGGAGATCCTCAACACAAACAAAGTAGCGATTCAAATGTTTCGATTCTCATTAGGTGTATACTGTCGTTTCCCCTTTCTGGTCAATATTCTATAAATAACCAGATTCCATCCCGTGACAAACTATTTCTCTTTGGTTCACATTTTTCTTTTCCATTTTTCTTCTCAATGTCTTCTGCCCACAAGTTGAGACTTAACACGTCGCTTCTACTCTGAATAGGTTGATGCTTGCAATCCGTTTTATCGATCTGACGTTGAATCTGAGACCACCCATCACGTATTGGATTGCAAATCAGGTTTCTAAAAGAGTAACTTTATAGCGATACGATTGTGAAGTCGAATTAGGTCAAGCGGATGCTTATTGCGGTTTCCGAGGGGAGTGCAGCTTTAAATTTAAAATTAGGTCTTTCTGCTCATGTGGATATTAGTTCTTAAAGTGGCAATTTTAAGGTCAATAATATAACGGTCACTTATGGAAATTCATTATCATTAAAGGGGGTCAAACTAAATTCATGTCTACTTAAGTAAGAAAGAGGTTGTGGTGTGGTGTTTAGCCCGGAATGGAATCTGGATCTCCGGCGTCTGAGTGTCACACTCTAACCACAACGCCACTGCGGCCACACACATGAAAAAACTGGTGTGTTTTAACTAAAAAGGAAGTTCTCAAATTTGTCATTTCAGGTGCTGTGACCCTAAAAAGCTCAAACACTGATATGATACGGAAAACAATAATATTGACTGCAATCAAACAAAAGAAAATATGAATATTTCAAATTCTAACAAAAAATTTTTTCAGGATTTCCAGCCTCCAAGAAGTATTCCCTCGCACTAAAAATAACAAATTCCCAACTCATCTAGTACTTTGTTGGTCCATTTATATACCTCTAGGCGCTTGCCTATTTGGAATACAATCGAACAATTTTAGATTCACAACATATGTATGTAGTTTTGCCACATTCAATCACCAAAGAGGCTGTCAGATGCTTTCGGGATGTCATAGTTTCCTTTATTTTGCTCCAAAATATTCCATACATTTTCTATTGTATTCATGTCTGGTGAATAGGTTGGCGTCCGAATCAATTTTAATTTTCCAAGCTGTACATTAAGGATCATTATTCTGAATGAAGAAGAAATCGGAACCAAGACCCATTTTATATGAAGGTTTGTCTTAGGTTTATTGATGTACGCTTTGTGGTCTATTTTACCATCACTAAGGTTCAAATTTCCAATACCGTTGGCACTCATACAACTCAAAACAAGCACTTCTTCCATTTCGGTATTTTCTTTCCTCCATACCAGAACTCGACCATCTGGACCATAATTCCTATATTTATTTTTGTCCGAATATATAAACTTATATTTAAAACTTTTTAAGTACGCTTTTGTACTCCTTTGCAAATATGAGTCTACTTTTTTTTATTTTTGGTACTAAGAAACGCCGTCCTTCGTGCTACTCTTCCCATAGCCTACATCATAAAATACGTGTTTTATTGTGTTTTCGTTTCGCATTTCAGTGTGCATTTATGTGGCACCTTTTTTCAGATCGTGCTTGATTTTCTTCACAGTTGCTCGATCCATCGAGGAGCACTTGAAATAGTGTTTCTGCCGAAAAATTTATCAATACTGCTTTTGATTGTTGAGTCAGATTAACAATTCTTCCGATCCACCTGATTGACATTTAAGATTCAGGCAAGAGTATCACATCACTCAATAAGTCCCGGGACACGTTCGGGGGCGACACTAACAAAAAAAAAAAAATAAATAAATAAATAAATACTATTAAATTAATAATTTTTGTTAGTGGCGCCCCCTATATATGTCCCGGGACTTACTGAGTGATCTGTTATGTTTATTTTCGGTACTTTTTCTGATAGTTATAACAATTAGGTGGCGCTACATTTCACAGGGGGACCAGATCCTATCTTGCTCATCAGCTACTCGTACTGTTCTCTTATGAGTTGAAGGGATCTACAGTTTTTTGCCGACTACTTACTGGTTCGCTTTAGTCTTTAAGTTTTATTTTTAACGCCAGCTTAAACTGCAGGTTTTGCTTAACAATTTTATAGAGTGTCAAATTGACACTCACCACCTATTCGTCGATTTCAAGGCTGCATATGACAGTGTGCATAGAGACGAGCTATACAGTGCCATGTTTAGTTTTTTCATTCCTACCAAACTCGTCAGATTGTGTAGGATGACGATGGAGAACTCTCGCTGCTCCGTCAAGGTCGGTACCGAACTCACCGAGACCTTCAATGTCAAAAAAGGTTTTTAGACAAGGCGACGCACTGTCATGTGACTTCTTTAACATCATCCTCAAGAAGATCGTGCGTAACTCACAAGTCAATACCAGAGGCACGATCTTCCAGAAGTCAGTTCAATTGTTACCTTACGCTGATGACATTGACGTGATTCCACGAACACAGCGAGCCGTCAATGAGGCGTTTGCTGGCATTGAAGCGGAAGCGGCTAAAATGGGTCTTGCGGTAAATGAGGGCAAAACGAAGTACATGCTGTCATCAAGGAAAGACACATAACATCGACGTCTCGGACGGAGCGTCACACTAGGCAGCAGAAACTTCGAGGTAGTTAAGGACTTCGTCTACCCCGGCTCCGCGGTAAATAGGGACAACAACATCAGTACCGAAATCAAACGCAGAATCACTCTAGCCAATCGCTGTTTCTTTGAGTAATAAAGCCCTCTCTCGAAGGACTAAGCTCGCTTTATATAACAGCTTGATCATCCCCGTCCTACTATATGGCGCAGAATCTTGGACGTTAGCAAAGGCGGATGAGGAAGCCCTTAGTCTCTTCGAGAGAAAAGTTTTGCGTGCTATTTTTGGTCCTGTTTGCGTTGATGGCATCTGGAGGAGAAGATTTAATGACGAACTCTATACAGCGACATGTGCCTGGTTAAGCGTCTACGGATACAACGCTTAAGATGGCTAAGCCATGTAGAGCGTATGGACACCACTGCTCCGGCCCGAAAAGTCTTTGAATCCGAGCCATTGGGACAACGCAACAGAGGACGACCTAGACTGAAGTGGCGTACACAAGTGGAAAAGGACCTCAACCAACTTGGAGTGCGCAACTGGAGACAGCTGGCGAAAGATCGTGCTGGCTGGAGAGTCATGTTGTTTGAGGCCCAGGTCCACCCCAGACTGTAGCGCCACAAGAAGAAGAAGAAGAAGTGTTGAATGTATATGCAGAATAATAATAATAATTGTTGATGCGACATTGTCACGACAGCTGCGAAATTTGAGAAGCTTTTTTTTGGACAATTATTACTCCTTGAATGTTGTCAGCAGTTCGAAAGTGGTGGTGCCTTGGAAAATTTTAGATGTTCAGCCGGGAAACGAAGCTGAACCTTCGGCGTGAGAGCGTCGCACTCACTACGCCACGGCGGCCACTTCCTCTGATGTTTCCATTAAATTATTAATCCATTTTAACTAAAATTTCAAATCTCGAAAAACCTCGATGTAAATGGGCTGTCAATTAATGGTTAATGTAACGAACAAAGACTCCAACTGTGAAATCCCGTGACAATTGGTTGAGCGAATACTTTTTGGTGGTCAAAATTGGAATTCTGTAAATAATTTTGTAGGTAACTTTGATAACATGGGTTATATTGTTATTTTTTGTTTCAGCTGACGCACGTTTTGTGTTTTGTTTCACTGTCAGTTTGGACCGTCTTACAAACGAATAACGCTTGCAAATTATTGAATTTCATTACCATACCAAAATGCGTGCTCTGTTAAGAAAGTTCATCACGAGTTTCGTCCATTTTATGGTCAAAAATGGACGAAGCCATGGAAAGGGCGAAATGTTGGAAAGAGTATGTCAAAATTGGACTAAGCGGATGAACCATTTCAGGCGCAGTCAAGGTCAACATTTAATAATAATAATAATAATTGTTGGCGCTACAGTCCAAAGGGGGACCAGGGCCTAGCTTGCTCATCAACTACTCGTGTTGTGCGCGCTACTGTTCTCTCACGAGTAGAAGGGACCTACAGTTTTTTGCCGACTCCGAACGGCGAAATTTGAGAAGCTTTCTTAGACAGTTATTACTCTTTGAGTGTTGTCAGCAGCTTGAAAGAGGTGGTGCCGTGAAATATTAGAAAAATTGATGTTGAACTGGGAGTCGAACCTAGACCCTTCGGCGTGTGAGCGTCGCACTCTACCCACTACGCCACGGCGACCACCAAGGTTAACATTTGCGTGAAATAATCTTCAAATATTAAATTATATGGACCGTAATATCGATTCGAATGAAGATTTCATGCATTTTTCTGAAATTTATGTATTTTTTTTTAAAGTCCTATAGCTTTTAAAAAATCACCCTTTACTTTGTATCATACACAGAATAAAAATATATCTGTATGAGTATTATACCAGCTAATATACCGGTTCTGTGTTGCTTGTGACCTTTGGTAAAAGAGGAAATTTTATCTGCAATTTGGTTTGGCATCTGGCTTGTGTACTATTTTTAAGTCGATACACAAGTCGAGACAATTTATTAATTTAGGAAATGGTATTAATAACTTTTTCGACCAATATAAAATATCGTCCAGTACAAATTGATTGGAGAAAGTTTATTGTTTCAACTGGTCCTTGATCTCTGGTGTGTTCTGGTGCGTGTTGATGTTCTATCAAAAGAATAGAATGACGCAGAAAATCTTTAGATTGTTGTATCCACAAAAATGGCGATTTACATATATCACATCTGCGTAACATATGTATGTTTGTGTTTGATTGTGAATTTGTATAACAATAACAAGATCAATAAATTACACAAGAATTATGCACAAAAAAGTTTCGATAACATACTAATGATAAATACTGTCACTTTTTACTGTACTTACTTCATTGTTGTTGTAACCAAACTTGACCATGCTACAACTTTGCAAAAATAAAAGAAGAATTTAACGAAGACAGCCATTAATACAAATTAATAAAAATAACGGCCATTGCCACCATTATGAATTAGGTTTCTGTAAATGACAGTAAAAGAGGAATAATTTAATGTTTCTTTTTCTTTCAATTGTATTGAAGTTTAATTTCGTTAATTTTTCTTTTTGAACGTTACTAGAATGCAATAAATTCACAATTTTCAAAGTTGTTTCGATTACTTAATGGCAAATGTCCTATTGATTTATTTAATTTCTTTCTTTGAAACATCTTTAAAAAATCATTTCAGCTATATAATTTTTTCGAGATTGAGGAATAAACTGTGTAAACATACTTAATGCGTGGATATGCGATGTGTGGTGAGGTGCTATTTCTTTTCGCAGTGACCCTAACGGGCATCATAAAAACCATGCAGGTAGAGTGGAATTGTGTGTTTGACAAGTTTATTTACTCGGTTAGATTCCGAACTGCTTCCCTATTCACCATTTCGAACTTAGCTCCCTTTGAAGTAGTTTTCTTTGTAAACACCATAAGTTTGAGTTTAAATGGTTTAGAAGTACACGCCCTCTCTGGATTAAGAAAGTCCGCTCAAACTTGGTTTCTCTTAAGGCGATTCATTAACAAAAAAAAAAAAAAAACGTTAACCTAAAGGAAGAAGACAACGAATTGTGTGCTTTTGTAAAAAATTATTATTCGTGTACCTAAAGAACTATTTGCAATTTATTTTATTGCGTTCCAAACACTGGATATATTACGCATGCAAGAGCTTCTGTGACGACATGTGAAGATTTTCGTCTTAGACCCTTTTGGTTGTCGGTTTGGGCGCATGCAGGCTACCACACTGCAACGAAATTTTCCAAATTTCGCGCTATTTTAAAGTTTTCTCTCGTTAAAGGCAAATCCGCTAGAGAAACGTTCCGTGAGATTAATGGTGTTTTGGGGAATGGTACTTTATCACTTCAAACTGCGGAGGAATGGTTTAGATGATTCAGAGCCGGTGAAAACGACACCATGGATAAACCAGCCGGCGGGAGACCTGTGACGACGAATACCGATCGGAATCATCAAGTTAGAACGGCATGCGGCATCTGGTGACATCGTCCAGGAGATGGGAGTTAGTCACCAAACCATTTAAGCCATCTGAAGAAGGCTGGATACAAAAAGGAGATTGATGTTTGGGTGCCGCATAACTTGACGCGAAAAACCCTTCTGGACCGAATTAACGCCTGTGATATGCTGCTGAAGCGGAGTGAAATCGATCCATTTTTGAAGCGGATGTTGAGTGGCAACGAAAAAAGGATAACATACGACAATAACAAGCGAAAACGGTCGTGGTTGAAGGCCAGTGAATCGTCGTCCAAGCCGGGATTGACGGGCAGGAAGGTTTTGCTGTGTGTTTGGTGGCATTGGAAGGGAATCATCCACTATGAGCCAGACGCTTAATTCTAGCATCTACTGCGAACAATTGGACCGCTTGAGCCAGGCGATCAACCAGAAGCGTCCAGAATTGGCTAACAGGAAGGGTGTTGTGTTCCACCAGGACAACGCCAGACCACACATCGTTGATGACTCGTCAGAAGCTACGGGAGCTCGAATGGGAGGTTTTATCGCATCGACTATATAGCCCAGACATCGCGCCAAGTGATTACCACCTGTTCCTGTCCATGGCGCACGCCCTTGGTGGTTGAACTCAAAAGAGGCTTGAGTGAGAGGCTAAAGTGGCTGTCCGAGTTCTTCGCAAATAAGGAGGGAGGCTTCTACGAGGGGAGTATTATGAAGTTGCCGTCGATGCCGTAGATGGAAACAGATTATCGAACAAAAGGCGCATATTTGAACTAAATCCGATCAAAGAAGATCAAAAAAGAGTGGGAGATATTTGACAACCTTATATTAAATTAATTATTTTTGTTAGTGGCGCCCCCTATACGCTCAGGGACTTATTCAGTGATGTGTTAGTATTTCGTTTTGTCCTTTTTCACCATAAGACCAATTTCATCCACTTCCGAAGCTTCAATGCCCGCAAACCACTCATTAACCGCCCTTTGTGTTCCTATGATCACGCCTATGTCGTCCACGTAAGCAAGCAGTTAAAACGAAGCACTTCATTGGATCTCCTTTTCTGAGGCGTCTAAGTAAGGGATGTAATAATAATAATTGATGGCGCTACAGTCCAAAGGGGGACCAGGGCCTAGCTTGCTTATCAACTACTCGTGTTGTGCGCGCTACTGTTCTCTCACGAGTAGAAGGGACTTACAGTTTTTTGCCGACTCCGAACGGCGAAATTTGAGAAGCTTTCTTAGACAGTTATTACTCTTTGAGTGTTGTCAGCAGCTCGAAAGAGGTGGTGCCGTGAAATGTTAGAAAAATTGGTGTTGAACTGGGAGTCGAACCTAGACCCTTCGGCGTGTGAGCGTCGCACTCTACCCACTACGCCACGGCGACCACAAGGCAAGTAAGGGATGTACTCTGTATTTTTACTCTTCATCCCGGGAACAGGGCCTTGCAAGAAGTTTGCTATGTTAGGGCGATCGCCATGTCATATGTTTTGCAAGATTGTTTTAAGTGTGATGTAAATAGTCTTTCTGTAAAATTTTGTTTGCCAGAAACACTCACGATAAGTGTATTAAAACATAATTAATGGCAAATGTTTTTCGTCCGTATTTCATACAACAGAAGAATTTGTATACAACGTTTAAAGGATACAGAGCATTGAAGAGCTTCTTTATGCACGCTATGTCGTACGGCTTGGAAATCGCCAAGCGCGTGGTGGTAACGTTTTTGAGCCACAAAACTATGACTCTCTGTCCTGAAACCTAATTGAAAGGTGTTCATAGTGCCATTATTCACGAACTGCGTCTCAGCAAGTTGAACTTTTTTCCCTGCTTTTTAGAGTTTCGAAGATGGTCTATCTTTAGTAAAAGTTCGTTGCAAACCAATTGTTTTCAGCTTAACCAGGTCTTAGTTGGAGATTTGCTTCCAAGCGGATTTTGGTCCGTAGAGCTATCCCTGAATAATTTTTCCATTCTATAGTAAAACTTGAGAATCTTTAACCATAACGCTATTCAATTTTTTCGTTCATACGTTTCTCTAAATCCATATTTTCATTCTGGGAGCCCGAAAAACTTCTACCGCTTATATGTTGCTGGGATGCTGGGATGTGTCCTAATTTAAGATGCACCACTGGTCGGTAAGCCACGCAACTAAGAGTTAAGTTTTTTCATAAACGTTAGGAAGCGGTAACAGGAGTTGTGGCAACAATTGTGCAAACAACCCTGTCCTGTGCGCCCTGTGTGTGCACAATGAATTTTCTCTAATTTGCATCTGGTGTAACAGAGGTGGTATTTCATTTGAAATTTATTTTCGAAACTTACAGAAAGCGCACGTCTTCCAAGAAACATGTCGCTGTTTTTGTCAATCTGAATTGATTCCATTTCGTCTTATTTTTCAACCCACACAAATATTACGCTTCTGATTTTAGGAGTAAATGTCTCAACCACAAATTTATTTTGAGCGTTCACAGAATGCGAGGGACGGTGAAAATACTGGATGAATACATTTTGAATGCAAACTTTGTGTTTACCTTTCGTTTCCTCGAAAGCTACTACCCGATCAGGTCAAGTCCCACAATTGCACAAGTGCAGGTAAAATTTAACTTGATTTAAGTTCACAACCCATCTACTGACGACAAACAAACGAAAGTGCTATTCAACTTGGTAGACGATTGAAAGGTGTATTGACAAATGAGTAATGGGACCAGTAGAAACCAAAGCATTCCCGATGGGATAAGGGGAAACTGTAGTTTACAAGTTACAAGCCTTCGTAGATGGTCATTGCTATAAGACTCCACGATAAGAAAGAGGAGACAGATGAGTGAAGACTCTTTGAGTGGAGAAATTTCAAACAATTTTCTTTCTTAACTTGAACTGAAATTCAGTTGAACAACCGGTCCATTAAAATCCAAAGTGAGGAATGAAAAAACTAAAGTGTTGCTTTATTGATTGTTTTATAGCGCAACATGTAAAGTATTTGAATAAACATTTATTCGACTGTAAATGGCGTGTCCTGGACAACACATGACCGTAGATGCAAACTATCTTAAAAAAACCGAAACAGTAATATTTATACAAAGCAAAAAAGTTAACAAAACAATTTCACTAAAAGTTGCTCCTAAAAAAGCCCTGTCAAAATGCATATGCAATTTGTTCAGCTTGTTAGCATCGATGGTTGTTTCAATTCAAGGCTACAGATGAAAAAAAAAATTGCTTAGCTTTACTCTTTTGCCATTTTCAGTATCTCCGCATTGCCGCTTTGGAATTTTATCCTATGGATCACATGGTTAACCAAATAATTGAAAAATATGCGTCCAGTAGCCGTGTGAAATTGGTGTGAATGTTCACAAAACATTTGTGCGCATTGGAATCCTTAAACAACGCAGTCAAAAAAAGGAATACAGCACGCGATTGAATTTTTTGCCGTAGTTATCTTTAGCACTTAGTCCTGCCCTAGATCCAGATCCCACGTGAATCCAGTTAAACTTATAAAAGCATTTTTCGTGATAAAAAAAAGAACGATTACATCCATGACCCAGTTCAAGGCAATATTTGATTTAATTTTAACTTCATTGGTCAACGTGAAAATGTATAATTCAAGCAAATAATCGTGAGGTGTGGGAGGCGTTGGCGAATAACCCCATAAAGTTAGTCACAAAAGCAACAAAGCACAGCCCACATAAAACTTATAAAATATAAAAAAATTATAATTACGTATGTTGCTTTTATATTTCGGAATTGGGCAACCCTAGTGTTGTTGTGTCTTAAAAAATATATCGTTCTTTATAGTCGATGTACTGGCACTTATTATGAATATCAGTGTTTTTTCCGGAGTTTTTCCAAACTCACTTAAATGCGCTGATGTTATACCATTGTCTAAGAATGGTTCGGTCGAAGAATAAAGAACCAGGTATACCGGTTTTTCTTTGAAAATAAAACACTAATTATTAATGGGAAAGTAAAAACATTTTATTCAAAGTATTAGCTATTGTTTTGTACGCATTTTGAACACCTTTCTGGCAATTTGTGAATACCACGCCAATAAAGTTGTTCGTCTTTTAAAGCAAACCAATCAGACACCCAATTTTTGACCTCCTCGTAGGAATCAAAGTGCTGCTCAGTCAATGCGTGTCCCATCGATGAAAACAAATGGTACTCGGAACGAGCCAAGTCTGGTGAACACGACGGTTGGGGTAGCTGCTCCCAGCCAAGTGTTTTGATTGCATCCTGAACCGGTTTTGCTTTGTGTGCAAGTGCATTGTCATGAAGCAAAATTACCTTGCCGTGTCTTCTGGCCCTTACTGCTCGTTTCTCGATCAATGCATGGTTCAAATTGATCATTTGTTGTCGGTAGCGATCAGTATTAACGGTTTCACCAGGTTTTAGGAGCTCGTGGCACAGCACACCTTTCTGGTTCCACCAAATACACAGCATTGTCTTCTTGCCGAATCGATCTGGTTTTGCAGTCGATGTTGATGGTTGTTTTTCCGTTAAGGATTCTTAAAATAAATCCATTTTTCATCGCCAGTAACAGCCATTTCTCCTGAAGAAAACTTTTTTTAGAATATTTTTTTGAAAGTAAAAATAACATATAGGGGGCGCCACTAACAAAAATTAATATTAAATTGATAATTAGTTAGTGGCGCCCACTACATGTTCAAGAACTTATTGAGTGATCTGTTAATCATATCTACCCATTATAGACACTATAAAGACTAAGGTGCAGACACTAGATGCTGACATAGTACAACCCAATGCCAACTCCCTGCCACCACGGTGTTTTACTGTCCCCAACGTGTTGATAAGATCGAGCTCTGTATTCTTTTGTTGTCTAATTTTTTCACGCTCATGTGACCCGCGAATGTTGAACATGCTCTCATCAGAAAACATTACGGTATTTCAGAAGTTTGCGCCATAATATTTATGATCTTTTAAGCATTAGAACCGTTTCAGACGGTTGACGATGTTTTTTTAAGGTTTTCGTTTCGAATGTTTCGGTTATGGTGTAAGCTGAAGCAATTAAAAAAATCGTTCAAATCACTTCACTTACCCGTCTCATTACTTTTCTCCATCAATATTCTTGGAGCATTTATTTTCGGATAATGGCTTCACTTTCCTAACAAAATTCCAATTTTCTTTACCGGTAAACTTATGAGGGTGTCCAGATCGTTTATTACTTTCTATGTTGCCAATGTTTTCGCATTTGGTTATTACTTTAATTTTGGTGGGTGGACTTTTGTTCACAATTTTTCCTATTGCTTTCCAGAAAGTTATTTTATAATTGATTCTTTCAAATCCCTACTCAACCCCTTTCCTCTTGGGGCCATTTTTAAACAAAATTGTAATTTTATTCAAACTGTAAAAATAACAGTGTGGAATGACTGGCGCAGAAACCAGGTCGTTACCAAAGGCGGATGAGGAACCCCTAGTCTCTGTGAGGGAAAAGTTTTGCGTGCGATTTTTGGTCCTGTTTGCGTTGATGGCAGAAGATGTAACGACGAACTCTTTGGGCTGTACAACGACATGCGCCTGGTCAAGCGTCTACGGATACACGGCTTAAGATGGATAGGCCATGTAGAGCGTATGGACACCACTGCTCCGACCCGAAATGTCTTTGAATCCGAGCCATTGGGATAACGCAACAGAGGACGACCGAGACTAAGGTGGCGCACAGAAGTGGAGAAGGACCTCAATCAAGTTGAAGTGTGCAACTGGAGGCAGTTGGCGAAAGATCGTGCTGGCTGGAGAGGCATGTCGGTTGAGGCCCAGGTCCACTCCAGACTGTCGCGCCACAAGAAGAAGAAGAAGAAGAAGAAGAAGAAGAAGAAGAAGAAGAAGAAGAAGAAGAAGAAGAAGAAGAAGAAGAAGAAGAAGAAGAAGAAGAAGAAGAAAATAAAAAATACATTTCAACAACAAAAGCCAATTTCTTGCACAACATATTTTCTCGAAAAACTGCCCCGCATTTTGTAAGTTATTTAGAACGATGGGAAATTTCTTTAAATCCGCACTCATTGTAGTAGAAGGCAAATATCGTGACATGATTTTTAAGACCCAGTTGCATTGTTCGTCTGTTAAACAAAAAAAAATTAAACTTTTTTTTAAATATGTTTAATATGGCACACATACAGCCAATGTAAAAAAAGTAACTCAAAGTTGTTTACGAAAAATAATTGCAGAATCCGATGGAAAAAGTTTGTTATAGTAGTATCATCGAGTTGTTTGGCGTATTAATCAAGGTTTTCATGTCCACAGAAATATTATACCATATGTCGATATGTTCTTGAAGATAATCAATTTCAATTGAAGAACGATAGTTTGTTGAATCATCACAAAAACTTCCTAAAATAAAAAAAAAACGTAACGGACAGTTGCATACGTCTTCAATGTGAAGAGAAGGTTTATTCTATTCTCTAATCCTTTTATAGAATAAAGGTTCGGTTAATTGCTTAAAAAAGAAATGGGTTCCGGTGCATATAAAATTTCCTTATAAATCAAATTACAAACAAACATTTTGTAGATGATGAAAGCAGTTTAAAAAATGTAAAAATTGTTGGTTTTTTAAGAAAGGATACACATTTTCTTGTGTGCTGTTTTATTGTTTGCTTCTTTTAATTTTTTCGAATGCGTCATATAAAACAGTGCTCAAATAGGAAATCAGGCAGCAGATAATCATCCGGATTTAGGCCGCTGAAGAGTTTAATTTGAACATGTTGCTGGGGCTTTATAAATGCGAAATTAATCCATGCACGCATTTTTTCTTCAACTTATTTTCAAATAAAGGCAATCATATGGTACAATTAAACAACACCTTCCCTCTCAAGTTTTTGGCGCTACTCAAGTACTTAATGTCTGTGAAAAAGTTTTTAGTTCGCTCTACAATTGTAAGAAAACTAACACGCACATCACGAGCAGTTGGAGAAGAAGCTGGGATCTTATTCTTTGGCGAACCGTGGATGGCGTCGATGTAGACGATGTAATGGGTTCATCTGGATTTACAAGGTATTTTTTTTCTCCTTGGGGGTGTTCTAGTATATCCACTTTTCATGTCCAGTCATCATGCAGTGCAAAAATCTCTTCCTTTGACACCTTCCGACACCTTTCGGTTTCAACTTGTAATAATAATAGTAATTGTTGGTGCTACAGTCCAAAGGGGGACCAGGGCCTAGCTTGCTCATCTACTACTCGTGTTGTGCGCGCTACTGTTCTCTCACGAGTAGAAGGGACCTACAGTTTTTTGCCGACTCCGAACGGCGAAATTTGAGAAGTTTTCTTAGACAGTTATTACTCTTTGAGTGTTGTCAGCAGCTCGAAAGAGGTGGTGTCGTGAAAAATTCGAAAAATTGGTGTTGAGCTGGGAATCGAACCTAGACCCTTAGGGGTGTGAGCGTCGCACTCTACCCACTACGCCACGGCGACCACACGGTTTCAACTTGTACGGCACCCAATTTCATTGCTTTTGAATAGATCAGAATGTCCGGCTTAGTCACTCCCAATGATTCAGCGAGTTAATTTTGCGTTGCCTCTAATTCCTCATCGTCAAACTTTTTGGGCTGCTCAAACGTTGTTTGTATTTAAGGCCAAAAACGGCTTCTTTGAAGCGTCGAAAGCATTCTTTGCGTTATATACAAATATTGGTGAAACCACCATGGACTTCAGCTGCAATTATCTTCTAATTAAAAAAGGAAATTTAAACTTCCCAAAAATGCTGTTTGCTTGGGAAACTTCAGACAATATCGAAGAGGCTAAAAACAATGGTTTTGCCTCAAATAGACGATGATGCACACTAGTCATTGCTGACAAATGTAACACCTTTCCAATGAATTGGGTAATTACTTCCAAGATCAGCAAAATTTGCTGGTGGCGCCATCTGTTGAAAACAGACCCCCAATAAACTGAATATTCACGGATGTACTTTGCACTTCGCTGTTCTGTCTTTGCAAAGACTAAAGTTCTATTGTCACATAACAGTATATTTCGATGCCTTGGTTTACTGCCCTTAAAGATAGCGTTGAATTTTATTTTTTTCCTTTTTTACCGCTTAAACCAATCTTCACTTCATTTAAGAACATAAACGCTAAAGACATCACTAAATTATTTCTTTGATTTCCAGGGAATTCTCTCTTTTCAAAACTGTTTTTAAATCTGCACCAAGTGGAATAAAATGTTTTCCTTTAAAAAAATACCAAGCTGTGGCACTCAGCTGATTAATCGAAAGCTGATCGATTTACTGACCTCTCGTTGCCCGGGACATCTTTAATCAGTTGCCTCAATAAACACCACGCAAGGGACATAAGAGGTCTGCTGTTTTTATCTTAATTTCGTAATTAATTTGAGAGATTTAACTTAATTTATTAACTCGGCTTACTTAAAACTCTCGCTCAGCCTGGCCTTCTGTCTACATGGATGTTATTTTCCTTCCTTTTCATTTTATACAGTGCCAGAAGCCGAAAGTTACAGAAGTTGCAACAAATGTCAACAAGTGAGCGCCGTCCACAAAATAAACTTACACAGATTTTCCAACAGCATTGAAGTTCAGAAATTTTACTTCTGGAACAGTTGTCAACTTTTTACTTTTCCATATCCTTGCAGGTTACTGTGTTCCTGTTGGTAATCCGAAGCACGTCATTGACTGACTGTGAGGGTTGCATTTGGTGGTGTAAAAGAAAAAGAAAACAAAACTGTTGCTGAATACCTGTTCGTCAGAGGGTGAGCTCATGTGTGCTGGCATATTGCAAATTAGCTATTCCTTTTTTTAGTGTTTACTGTGAATGGAGTCGTCCAGATTAGTCTTCGTTGTGCATTAGTCTAATTAAGTGGAGAAAGAAAGCTTTCACAGTGTGTTTGTTTTTCTTGGAAGCTACGGGTATAAATATGAATACAATGCCCGCCTTATTAGTGATATCGGGTGCTAAAGGTTTACAAATGCAATTTAATTCTTCACTTTGTTCTGTACCACCGAAGTTAGCTTGTTTCGTCCGAAGATATTAGTGGTACCTTTCTCTTCTACATTGCATAGCAAGGCTCATATGATGAAAGTTAACAAGAGCATTGAACAGCTCAAGGAGAACTTTTTAAGTTTAAAGTATGGACATAAGATGACAATCTTTTAGTTTAGCAAGCGCTAGAATATTCAATGTGTATGTTATCCGAGCCTGTGACCGCCGTGGTGTAGTGGGTAGAGTGCGACGCTCACACGCCGAAGGGTGTAATTCGACTCCCAGTTGAACACCTCGAAATTTCTTTCGAGTTGCTGACAACACTCAAGGAGTAATTACTGTCTAAGGAAAAGCTTTTCAAACTTCGCCGTTCGGAGTCGGCAAAAAACTGTAGGTCCCTTCTACTCGTGAGATAACAGTAGCGTGCACCACACGAGTAGTTGATGAGCAAGCTAGGCCCTGGTCCCCCTTTGAACTGTAGCGCCAACAATTATTTATTATTACTATTAGTGCATTCATAAAAAAATTCATTAAAATGTGTTCTCTAATTAAACAGAGTCATAATGGCAACGGAGACGAAGATGGTGAAAATTGAGCATCGCGCTGTAATTACATTTCTCACTAAGCAGGGAAAAAGAAAAAAAAAACTATTCATGATGAGATGGTGGCTGTTTAACAGGGTTCCGCACCGTCATTATCAACTGCGAAAAAGAAGTCAAATGAGTTCAAGAGAGGCAGAGAGAGCATTGAACACGAACCCCGCTCCGGCGCCCCGGCTACTGCTTGTACGGGAGAAAGCATCAAAGAAGTCGAAAAACGTGTTCTTGAGGATGCCAGCATAAATGTGAAAATGATGGCACAGATCACCAAGCTTTCAACTGGTACCATTCACACCATTCTTCATGACCATCAAAGGTCAGTGCAATGTGGGTGCCACGAATGCTCACAGCGCCTCAGAAAAAAGTGAGAATCGCATACTTTAAAGAGCTTTTGGAGATGTGTAGTGAAAATGCGGACGGTGCTATGAATCGAATTGTTACTGAGGACGAAACATGGGCTCACCAGTACCTGAAAGCAAACAAGACCCTGAAAGCAAACAAGAGTCCATGCAGTGGCATAAAAAAGGAACAGACCTCCCACAGAAGTTCAAAGTCACTCCGTCTGCCGAGAAGCTCATGGCCACAGTTTTTTGGGACTCAAAGGGAATCTTGCTCATTGAGTACAAAAGAAGGTAAAACCAAAGGGAATCTTGTTCAGTACAAAAAAAGGTGAAACCATCAACATAATACGCTTCCACTTTGCATCATTTGCGGGAGGAAATTAAAAAAAAAGACGGGGTAAACTCGCAGCCTGTGTGCTGCTTCTTCGTGACAACGCTTCTGTTCACATGGCGCTAGTTCCCAAGGCTGCTGCGCAAGATTGTGGTTTCGAAGAAATCGAACACACACCCTATAGTCCAGACCTTGCCCCTAGTGATTATTTCCCGTCTTCGTGGAAAAAGATTTGCGGATGACGAAGAACTCAAGTCGGTAATAAATGGATATTTTGTAGAGAAAGGGGAAATTTAATCGGCAAAAAATTGTAGGTCACTTTTACTCGTGAGAGAACAGTAGCGCGCACAACACGAGTAATTGATGCGCAAGCTGGTCCCCCTCTGGACTGTAGCGCCAACAATTATTATTATTAAGTATGCACACTGTCGAAAAAATGACTTCCGTAAATAACTCTTATAATTATTATAAAATGAACTGTTGACCCTGAAGTAATAACAGCCAAACGGCGTTAAGTTCCTTCCCGCCATACACACTGACAAGCAACCAACCGAAACACTAAAGCACTGAAGTCTTTGAAGCGTACGAAGCATCTGGAGTTTTGAGGACACATCTCTTATTTAAATGAATAATGGAATTGAAGTGTTACAATACCAGTGTTAAATTCAAGCACAAATCGCTTTTGCCAATCACCGTCTTTTCCGCCAAAAAGTAAAATTGAACACTAGAGCTTTCTTCTATTTTCCCCGTCCTTCTTTATGACAGAACCAGCTAGATATCTTTGCATGCCCTTGAACTTTTCGGGGAAAAAAAGTTTGTGAAATATGCTTTCTTGGTTTTGTTTTTTAAGGTATTTCACGCAAAATGTTCAACTTCATAAGCTATTCGGTGGCTTGTATCTTGTTAGACGTATACGCTTAAGATAGCTTGGCCATGTATACGTATACAATGGGAAATACACGACTCCGGCTTGAAGAGGTAATAGAGATCGTTCACTTCTTAGGTGGCGTGTACAAGTGGAGAAGAACCGCAATCAACAAAGTGTGAAAAATTGCAGACAGCTAATGAGAAAAGGGCTGGCTGGAGACGCATTTTGATTGAAACCCATATTCATTCCGGACTGTGAAGTCAATCAAAGAAGAAGATTCAATTCAAATTTGATTCAACACAAAAGAGGCGACTCCTTGTTTTTTTAATCCTAATTTAATCCGTTTTATCTCTTAAAACAAACTACGCAGCGCATGTTGTATACTCGTATGTTGGACTCGTATCTACTCCTTGATTTGCCTATTCAATTAACATCCATTTGGTTGACATGTCAAGGAAGTTTGACTTCTCGGAAAAAGATTTGAAATGAACTCCATTCCAAATGGATTTTAAACAATTATTTTGAACCTTGTGATCCTACAAATTCAATCGGTACCTCTTATACAGTAAGTTGCTAAAATTTAATGGGAGGGTCACTCGTACTTCCAAGACATTCTCCGTCACAACACACAACATGCTCTGCAATGATTTATTAAATTATTATTTCTTTAGTCCACCCAAGGCTGTCTGTTAGCGTCACAGTTCTCAAGTGTCTTCGTTTAATTACTGAACCCCTTATCAAGTTCGCTCTCAACTCGCCCGAGGAAAAGTCTTACGCGCACACAATGAATAATTCATTTCCAGAGATTCGATATTCAAATTTTCCCATTGCCGAAATACGCATTTTGACATGCTGCAGGCTGAAGGTTACGTAAGATGGAACGCAATTGCTTGCCTTCAATAGGGATTTCCCGCGTTTAGCAACTGAATCCCTGCGAGCAGTACTGCGCGCCTTCAATTGTAATCTTTAAATGAGATTACAGGATGAGCCGCGTTAATGTGTTGCTGTATTCCTTTATGTCTCGTTTCAACAATTAAAAGATAGGAGCGTAGGAGTGTCTGTATCAGTTGTGTTTATGACGTGCTAATGGATGAAGAGATAATTGAAAAAGCATTTTGAGAAAGGGTTTTTCTCTTCTGCATGACTTCGATGCAGAGTGGGCATATTTGGATCTTAGCAAACTTACAACCTATTCATCAGACAAATTGTTTTGCGAATAATCAAAAATTTGGTTGGCCTTGTAAACTTTTCCGCAAACAATAAAAAGTTACTTCTCGTTGTAAGAGAGGAACAGACCCATGACAAGTACAACTAGTTGCTGGACAAGCACAGGACTAGGACTAGGGCATAAGTCCTTCGTGGACTGAAACATTTATTCTTTCATTTATCTTGAGAATTTCAGTATGACGTTAAGAAGTTGCACCTGCGTACCTAAAATATGAAATTTTCTTAAACAAAGGACTGAAATCACGCTTAAAAGGGCTCCTGTCTTACAGCTGTTGTTCTTTGGAAGCTGCTTCCTCAACGGCCTACATGACCTCAAAAAAAGTAATCCCGCCGACATTTTAAACTTTATTATCGGCTCCAACTGGTTTTAGGTTCTTCCCACATGGTGTGGTAGCACAATGGTCCTGTATGGGACTAAGTGCATTCATCAGCCACCTTAACCTACCTACCTACCTACAGCTGTTGTCATATCAAGCAGAGCACTGGTTTATGAGTAAGAGGCAGGCGAGATTCTTGGGATCTTTGAAACGAAATATTTTGTCTCATACATAGTGAGAACTGTAAGCAGAAAAGAAATCACAGCCACAATGCATAAAAGCTGCGCTAAAATGTAAGGCTTAAAACTTTGTGTTTATATAAGTGGCGCTCACTAAAGGGATTGTTTAAACCCTTCAGTGACTGGAATTAAGTCAGATCACCGGCCGAAGACATAGAGGCAAGAGGGGAAATGAGGTATCGATGCACATTGGTCTTAAATGCCTGTTGATTGTGATGGGGGGAAATTGGGCTGGGAAGAGCATTCCATCTTCCTGTGGTGCGGCTGAAGAACGATTCTCTAAACTTAACTGTACGTCCGAAGGTGGGCTTAAGGGTGAACTGGTGAGTATTTCTAGCGAGAGAGGTATTTAGGGTGAATTCTTGAAAGGGAGAAATGCAGCTGGCTAACTCTTAGAACATATTTTGTTGAAATAGCTATAAATTAGTGATAGTTGTTCTCGCGAGTCGATTGACATTACGAGAGGCGTTCAATATATTCCTGGTAGGATTTAAATGCGGATTTAATTTAAATTGTTTTTATTTTTCAACATTATCTCCCCTTACATCAATGCATTTGTTACATTTTGAGATAAGCTTTTTTAAACCTTTAAAAAATAAATTTTGCAAAATACCCATTTATTGCAGTTCTCCGTCATCCGAAAATCTTTTTCTACGAAGACATTTTTTTCAAATCCGGAAACAGGAAGTAATCACTAGGCAAGGTCTGCACTTTCTCTCTTCGAAACCACAATCTCGCTCAGCAGCCTTGGAAACTCGCACCGTGTGAACAGGAGCGTTGTCATAAGGAAGCAACACACCCGCTGCGAGTTTACCCCGTCTTTTTTTTTTTTAATTTCCTCCCGCAAATGATGCAAAGTGGAAGCGTATTATGTGGCGTTGATGGTTTCACCTGTTTTTGTACTGAACAAGATTGCCTTTAGTTTTACCTTCTTTTGTACTCAATGAGCAAGATTCCCTTTGAGTCCCAAAAAACTGTGGCCATGAGCTTCCCGGCAGGCGGAGTGACTTTGAACTTCTGTGGGTGGTCTGTTCCTTTTTTATGCCACTGCATGGACTCTTGTTTGCTTTCAGGGTCTTGTTTGCTTTTAGGTACTGGTAAGCCCATGTTTCGTCCCCAGTAACAATTCGATTCATAACACCGTCCGCTTTCTCACTACACATCTCCAAAAGCTCTCTACAGCATGCGATTCTCACTTTTTTCTGAGGCGCTGTGAGCATTCGTGGCACCCACATTGCACTGACCTTTGATGGTCATGAAGAATGGTGTGAATGGGACCAGTTGAAAGCTTGGTGATCTCTGCCATCATTTTCACATTTATGCTGGCATCTTCAAGAACACGTTTTTCGACTTCTTTGATGCTTTCTCCCGTACAAGCAGTAGCCGGGGTGCCGGAGCGGGGTTCGTGTTCAATGCTCTCTCTGCCTCTCTTGAACTCACTTGACCACTTTTGCACAGTTGATAATGACGGTGCGGAACCCTGTTAAACAGCCACCATCTCATCATGAATAGTTTTTTTTTCTTTTTCCTTGCTTAGTGAGAAATGTAATTACAGCGCGATGCTCAATTTTCACCATCTTCGTCTCCGTTGCCATTATGACTCTGTTTAATTAGAGAACACATTTAAATGAAATTTTTCATGAATGCACTAATAGTAATAATAAATAATTGTTGACGCTACAGTCCAAAGGGGGACCAGGGCCTAGCTTGCTCATCAACTATTCGTGTGGTGCGCGCTACTTTTCTCTCACGAGTAGAAGGGACCTACAGTTTTTTGCCGACTCCGAACGGCTCCGAAGCTTTCTTAGACAGTTATTACTTTTTGAGTGTTGACAGCAGCTCAAAAGAGGTGGTGCCGTGAAAAATTCGAAAAATTTGTGTTGAGCTGGGAGTCGAACCACACCCTTCGGCGTGTGAGCGTCGCACTCTACCCACTACGCCACGGCGGCTACTGCACTAATATATAATAATAATAATAATGCACTAATAGTATTACTTAATAAATAAGTCAATTAATATATACTCGTATAACCACAGCTTCACCCCGATACTGAGAATATATTGCCCCTCGTAGATTGACAGAAACATACAGGCCGAGGCACTTTTCCTGTAATTTCCTCTTCAAGCATATGGCGCTGTTCAGTGATCAAACAAACAGAACGACCCGAAGTTGTCCTATTTTCAGAAGTACCACTTCATTTCCGTTCCATTCCGAAAAAATAATTTTTTATGTAATCTTTGTTTTATAAACCGTCTCCTGAAGAATAGACTACTACAAGAAAGCAAAACACTCTTTTTAACCAAGAAAAAATACAATCAGGAAAATATTAGATTGCTTCGTTTGAAGGTTTTTAGTGAATTTCCTTCAAGTTTAATCTGTGTTGTATTAATTAAGAAATTATGTTAACATTTTAGTAGTAAGACAACATGCCCGTATCTCTAAAATATGTAAGATACACAAAAACTATTATAACTCCTTGCCACAAACACATAAATTTAATAAATTCTAAAATTATTTAATTGAACATTCTAAAGAAAGAAGAAACAAAACATATATTTTTAAGTCGACGAAATTACATCCGTTATTCTTGAATTGTGGACGTCGTGGGGTTGTGCGTGGGGCGCCACACTTGCTAATGAAATATTTTCATCAACTTGAATAGGCTGCGTAATTTTATTTGCTCAATTTTCACCATCATCGTGTCAGTTGCCATTCTGTTTAACTAGAGATTAAACGCAAATTAATAATCACATATATATGAAATGTTACATGAATGTACTAAAATAATAGTATTACTTGATAAATAAGTCAATTTATATATATAACCACAGATTCACCGCGATACCGAGAACATGTACTCGTTCTCATTAAAAAATTATGTGTTTTGCGAACTCTTTCTTTTTTCCATTTCAAATTGTCTCCTTCCGTTCAATACATATTCAGTTTCTTAAAAAATGTATACGTTTCACGCAACTTTCTTTCAATAAAAGCTTCTTTCAGGCTTTCAGGTCTTTCAATGTTTTGATGCATTTTATGTTACTTTCTTTCGATAAAATTTCAATTTGAGTTTTGCTTAACGAACGTTTTGCTTAACGAACGTTTTGCTTAACGAACGTTTTGCATAACGAACAAGATGGTGAACCCAACTGTGTACGTTTACCGAGGATTAACTGTAACTCTGTAACTGTTAACTGTAACTGTAAGTTGAATTTTTTGAAAAGAAAAATAGTTCTCTATTATCAACCCCTTTGAATGATGCTTCATGTTAGACATCTTTAGTCCAACCATCAAAAGAGGAAAGGAATCTGTTTCTGCGGTTCCAAAATCTAAGTAAACAGATGGTCAATGACGCCCTGTTTAAGTGCAACCAGGAATAATATCGATTTATGTATAATAAATGTAACATTATATAATTAATGATTTCGATTTATCTATTGAGGCAGATAAACACCATATGCTTTCAAATCATTCCTCCATGTATTGAGATTTGTGACGCCAACCAACTGACTGCATAAATGAAGAATACTCTCCTGTCAAGTAAATTAAATAGTAATCAATCGAAAGTCGCCTTTATTGTACATCCGTGTCTAACATCAAACGTCGCGGGGCCATTTCCCCAAGCAGTCGCAATTGATTGATCATAAATGTGTTCATAATAATGATAAATGGACCGAAATTTCTTACTCCGTAGGGAGGCTGTACCTTTTACTTTTCGTTTTACGGCATTCTTCCGGCTTATTTCATAACATCCCTGATACACACAAGAGACAACAATGAATTTTTTATGGTTACGACAATGAGGGCAAATGTTAATAACAAATTTTCAGAGAGACGGGGTGAACTGAAGATTATGCCAATACGCATGTATAAAATATACGGGAGATATACCGAGGTGTTGCGCTTTATCCGTTACCAGGAGACTCGTCTGACTCGTTGACGGCGTCTTAAAATTGCTAGAGACTGGTTTTGCTTGGAATACATATGTATCATAAACGCTGCCCCTTTCTGTTTCACCTAACGACTCTTGTTGTGATTGTCCATGGGTCTAATTAAGATGATGTATGTAACGAGCTCTTTCCGCTGTCACATTACCGAGTTCTTGTCCTCTGAATCGGCTATTACTTCCCCATATTCTTGCTGCCTTCTTTTCTTGAGTGTAAAACAAGAACTTTTATTACCGTTGTTTGCGTAAGGGTAATGGCGGAAGAACACTTAATGTGAAGCAGGCATTCCAATTAAAGTAAAAATTTAATTTTTCTCGGAATTTCGGACTCAAATTAATGTTAAACGTCCATTTGGCATACACTCAGGAATGCAGCTGTAAATTGCTTAACCACGATTTATGTGGCCAAATAGGACATTTTGCTAATGCCACTTAGGGTAAGGTAGCTCTGAGTAGTGAATGCTTCAGCAGCAATCAAATTATGAACAAGTTATCGCACATGGCTGGCTTACTCCATTTCATATCATCTGTGATGCTGAAATTGAAGAAAAACCCATATCCTGGAATTCCCCACATAAACTATCAAGAAATTTATGTTGAGGATGATGAAATGTGCTTACGTGTAATGTGTCCGTCACGAGTCGCAAACTGACGTCAGTTCAATAGCAGCATATGAATACACACTCGAAAGAATGAACCTTTACGTCTGAGTGTGAATCTGAGTGTGCTTCATTCATTCGCTTTTTTTGCATAAATTGTTTGGTTCGCCAGCATTCTTTAATCTCTCAAAACGGGTTGTTCGTGACTTTAAATAATTTTCTCCTCGTCCACCAATTTGTCCGACATTCCATTTGCGCTCGGGATGTGTTGGCTTGAAATCATGGCAAAATTTAACGAAGCTGGCAGATGTGTGCATTCGACACAATTTTATATCCGACGATGTGGCATCAATAGCGTCACCAAATGGGTTCTACAGTCTTATCGCTAATAGTTTTTGAAAACATATATATGTGTCATAAACGCTGCCACAACTTTATACCTGTTTTTAGAGGTGTAAAACTTTGAAATGGAATAAAGGAAAGTTATTTTTCTTCAAGCTGTCCTGAAATGCCGAGTCAAACATAAACTTTCTCTTTTAATATTTGGCGCTCGCTAGAGTTATTATTTTCTAGAATTAAGTTACCGGGATTACAGCATGGCCGAAAGTATAGGGGAAGAAAGGGAGGTGACGTGCCGGTGGCCATTGATTTTAAATGACTGTGGAGTTCAATGAGGAGGACAAAAATTAGCTGGAAAGAGCGTTCCATATTCGTTTTATCGCTCGCTGTTGGATTCTATTTCGTGGGTACGGGGAGTTCTTGAGAGCTCCAGGTCAGATAGGAGTGTTCTACTCAAGCTTTAGGGGAGCGCACGCCTTATATATCTCCCTTCTGCCTTTTTGAGTTTTTCGGCTATGTACAAAGCGCTACATCAAGTGATGTGGCAATACTATACATCATTTGAAAGGTCTTGACATAAGCTATAAAACGACGCTATGAATGGATACACAACGCTATGCATTTGTTTGGATATTGCGTTCAACAGTTATAGACGTGTAAACATGGAGTTCACTAACGACGAAATTCGCACTATTTTATAATTTTCCTTCGTTAAAGGCAAATCCACTAGAGAAACGTTCTGTGAGATTAATGGTGTTTGGGGGAAAGTGCTATCACTTCGAACAGCGGAGGAATGTTTTCGAAAACGACACCATGGATAAGCCACCCGGCGGAAGACCTGTGACGACGAATACCGATCGAATCATGGAAATTTTCGAGTTAGACCGGCATCTGGCATCTCGTGACATCGTCCAGTAAATGGGAGTTAGTCACTTAACCATTTTAAACCATCTGCAGAAGGCTGGATACAAAAAAAAAGCTTGATATTTGAGTGCCACATGATTTGACGCAAAAAAACCTTCTGGACCGAATCAACGCTTGCGATATGCTGCTGAAACGGAACGAACTCGACCCACTTTTGAAGCGGATGGTGACTGGCGACGAAAAATGGATCACATACGATAACACCAAGCGAAAACGGTCGTGGTTGAAGGCCGGTGAATCGTCCCAAACAGTGGCCAAGCCGGGATTGACGGCCAGGAAGGTTTTGCTGTGTGTTTGGTGGGATTGAAAGGGAATCATCCACTATGAGCTGTTCCCATATGGCCAGACGATGAATTCTACCATCTACTACGAACAACTGGACCGCTTGAAGCAGGTGATAGACCAGGAGCCTCCAGAATTGGCCAACAGGAATGGTGTTGTGTTCCACCAGGAAAACGCCAGACCACACACTTCGGTAATGACTCGTCAGAAGCTACGGAAGCTCGGATGGGAGGTTTCATAGCATCCAACATATAGCCCGGTTCTAGCGCCAAGTGATTACTTCCTGCTCCTGTCCAAGGGCGAACGCCCTTGGTGGTGTTTAGTTGAACTCAAAAGAGGCTTGTGAAAAGTGGCTGTCGCAAATAAGAAGGGGGGCTTCTACGAGGGTGGTATTATGAAGATGGAAACAGATTATTGAACAAAACGGTGCATATTTGAACTAAATCCGATCACTCTAACGCTTTTTATGAAGCATTGAATGAAGAGCAAAACCTTACAACCCTCTATATTGTAGCGAGATCAAAGGAGCAAATTATTTTTACATCGTTTTAAGAAGTATAGACATTTTGCTGCATTTTTGGCGATCTTGAATAGGTGCTCATTCCAACTTAGTGTTGAGTTTTGTACACACCGAGGTTGGTTTCAATAACTCAAGGGCCTATCGTGGATATTTACTGCATATTTTGGGGGCAATAGACAGCACTGAACTTGAAAGTCCACTCTATTTATTTGACCCCAATCGGTTACACTGTCAAAATCGGAATTGAAATAGCTTAACATACGCTGACGTTCCAAGTCTATATCTGAAGAATAAGGTCGAAAACAGAGAAAGGAATATGAAAAGCAAGCGAAGGAGTGAAATAAGGTAGAGGTGAGAGACAATAGATCATTTGTAAAAACGAAGAAGAGTGTCAGAGACAGCTGAAAAAACAATGGCTTCAGTTAAAATGGTGTTACCAACTTGAAGTTTTAACCACTTAAAAAAAAACTTTTTATAACACAGTATATTTTAGTAGCGAGCCCTGTGAAACTTAAGTTTGTTACATAAACTTTCTCAGCTAGTAAGGAATACTGAAAAAAAAAAGTTGCTATTGTATCTATTTACAGTGTGTTGGGCAAGAACGACAACACCAATATTAGTGTAATAAATTAATTCGCCTACACTTTTTCCTCAAATATTTAAGTAAATATTTTTGTAAACTTAGTTCTTTTATCAAAGTTCGTTTTCTCTTGTATGTCAACTTTGTGACTTTGTTACTTCTTTCATCGTTGGAAAGTTTCCCAATTCCGATAGCAGTGTTAGTATTACATTTTGGGACGTGGATTTCATCTGGTTGCCATATTATTTCTTGTACTTTATATTCAGTATATAACCTAGTTCGTTCTTTTTTCACTGCAACTCAATTTCCTTACTTTTGAATATATCCAGCTGCTTGTAGGCGTGTTGAAAGGACTGCTTGAGTAACTCCCAAAAGTTCTGCGAGCACTTTTTGTGTTTAGCAACAATCTTCATGTAATTATGCTTCCAGTTTTTCATCTTCAAACTTTTTGGCTGCCCATGATGTTCTTCATCTTGAAAGTCAATGTCACCACTTTTAAATTGTACAAACAACCTCTGGCACGTTCACTCAGCCAGCGCATGTTCACGATAAACTTTCATCCAAAATACGAAAAATTTCGGTACCAGTTTTCTTTATATCAAAGAAATGAAGAAGAGCTCCCCGGAAAAAACTTTTTCAGGCACAAAGTTCAGACACACAGTTTACGCTTCAAATCAATGACATACACTGAAATGACCTACAAAAACAGTAGCTTTCCAACGCATGTTCCAATGGAATGATAAATATGGAATAATACAAGTTACGCCATCTCTTAGCTCTACAACTCTACCCACTACACCGCCGTGGCGTAGTGGGTAAAGTGCGAAACTCACACGTCAAAGGTCTGGGTTCAATTCCCGGCTGAACACCTCGAATTTTTCACGGCACCACCTCCTTCGAGCTGCTAACAACACTCAAAGTGTAGTATCTGTCTAAGAAAAAGCTTTTCAAATTTCGCCGTTCCGAGTCGGCAAAAAATAGTAGGTCCCTTCTACTCGTGAGAGAACAATAGCGCGCATAACACGAGTAGTTGATGAGCAAGCTAGGCCCTGGTCCCCCTATGAACTGTCGCACCATAAAATTATTATTATTATTATTGTGAGAGGCATAAAAGTCAAACGTGGTTTTTGTAAACATATGTTCGAGACAAGTGTATTAGGTGTCAAATATTCGCTTTTTTGCTATTCATTCAATGCTTCATAAAAAGTGTTACAGTGATCGGATTTAGTTCAAATATGGACTGAATCGTTGAAACCATTCCTCCGCGTTTCGAAGTGATAAAGTACTATCCCCTAAAACACCATTAATCTCATGTTTCTCTAGCGGATTTGCCTTTAACGAAGGAAAACTTTAAAATAGTGCGAATTTCGGCGTAAGTGAACTCCATGTTTACACCTCTATAGCTGTTGAACGTAATATCCACACTAATCATGCATAGCGTCATTTTGTAGGTTATGTCAAGACCTTTCAGAGACCTTGATGTATAGTATTGCCAGACACGAGCTCTGTAGCGCTTTGTTCATAGCCGGAAAATTCAAAACACAAAAAGGCGGAAGAGAGATATAATAATATATATCAACATAAAATAATAAATCGATATTCGGGTTACGTACATTCTACCGCGAAGTTCGAATCTCTTTTCCCTATTTTCCAATTCTTCCCTATTTTTTTGACAGACTTCGTATATTAAAAATAGTGTCTGTACTGAAGATACGAAAAGGGCTAATCTTATGATTCCTTGCTTCGTTAGTTCAGTCGTTAATTACAAACATCAGAACAGTTTCCTCGGGCAGAGTCTCCATAACGCCATTGACTTTTACGACTAGTAAGGCGGACGTTTGTTAACCGAGAGCCCGCTGTATTCGCTAAAGTCTAATAGCATAAGCACTGTCAACTGTGACAACAGTTCTCTGTTAAGAAGCTGAAATTGGACGCGTGAGTAAAATCTGTGGTGCGGAAATATGGAACACTTAATTTTTATGCGAATGAAACCTTTTCACAACAAAAGGGTTTGAAAATGTACTGGTCATTGTCGTCTCAATTGTTCTCCGATTTATTTTTTATTGAACTCGAAAATCGGGTGGGCATGGGCCTATGCACGAGAGGTAACGTCGTTGATTGCGCTCAACATGGCGAGCTGCCAAGGCAATCCTCGTTAGTGCACAGGTCAAGTTGACATACAGCCTCCAAGTGGCGCCCCCTGGATAGCCATCACAACACCCGTTGTATGGTGAACTAATGTATGCAGCGACCCCCTCTGCCCGAGGATTTAAATAATGGGCCTGGCCTACCAGTCTGTGGGTTGTGCGTGAGGGTAACTTCCTTACCACGTAAAAAAGAAAAATAGTTCAGAAAAACCGATATGCCTCGGATAAGGACGGATTAACTGTTGACGACCCCAGCAAACGCTTAAAGGACAACGATTTTCGGTTTTGCACGTGGAATGTGAGGTCCCTTAATAGGCCACGTGCAGCCGAACAACTTGCGGAGGCCCTTGACAGCTATAAAGCTGACATAACCGCCATCCAGGAAGTGCGATGGGATGGGCCTGGCATAAAAGCGATGAAGAACTGCGATATCTACTACAGCAATTGCTATAGAGAGAGAAGGCAGCGCTTATTCGGATGCGGATTTGTTGTTCGAGGCAGACTTAGGCAAAAAGTCTTGAGCTACGACCCAGTCAGCGAGCGCCTCATGACAATCCGCATCAAGGCTAAATTCGGGAACATCAGCCTAATATGCGCTCACGCCCCGACAGAGGAGAAGGATGACAACATCAAGGATGACTTCTATGATCTCCTAGAAAGAACATACGATCGATGCCCCAGCTATCCTCCAGTTGCGGACACCAAGTTGGTTGAGGTCCTTCTCCACTTGTGCACCAACTCAGTCTAGCCGGTCTTCTGTTCCATTGCTGCAAAGGCTCGGATTCGCCCTACATCTTAAGCGTTGCATCCAAAGACGCTTGATCAGGCCCATGCCGCCGTACAGCCCATGAGGATCGTCGTTTGATCTTCCCCTCAAATACCATAAATGCAAATAAGACAAAAAATCGCAAGCAAACCTTCTCTCTCGAAAAGACTAAGGGCTTCCTCATCCGCTTTTGTTTACTCTGAGGTTTACGCGCCATAAAGTAGGACTGGCACGACCAAGCTGTTATATAAAGCGACCGTAGTCCTTCGAGAGAGGCCTTTATTGCTCAATTGCCTTTTGAGCCCAAAGAAACAATGATTGGCAAGAGTGATTCTGCGTTTGATTTCGGTACTGATGTTGTTGTTGGTTTGTTTACCGCGGAGCTGAGGTAGACGAAATCCCTGACTACCTCGAAGTTGCTGCTGCCTAGTGTGACGCTCTGTCCGAGACGTCGATGCCGTATGCCCTTCTTTGATGCCAGCATGTACTTAGTTTTGCCTCATTTACAGCCAGACTCATTTTAGCCGCTTCCGCTTCAATGCCAGCAACCGCCTCATTGACGGCTAGCTGTGTTCGTCCAATCACGTCAATGTTATCAGCGTCAGCTAGCAATTGAACTGACGTTTGGAAGATCGTGCCTCTGGTGTTGACTTGTGAGTTATGCACGATCTTCTCGAGGGTGATGATAAAGAAGTCACATGACAGTGCGTCGCCTTGTCTAAGACTATTTTTGACATTGAAGGTTTCGGGGAGTTCGTTACCGACCTTGACGGTGCAGTGAGAATTCTCCATCGTCATCGCACACAATGTGACGAACTTGGTAGGAATGCCAAGATGAGATATGCCACTATGTAGCTCGTCTCTATGCACATATTCGGCATTAAAATCGACGAATAGGTGGCGAATTGTCGGTTTGTACTTTTTGCATCTTTTTCATGGAGTGTCGTAAAGTGAAGATCTGGTCTATCATGGACTTCCCGGCCTGAAACCACACTGAATTGAATCGGTCAGGTCGTTGACAAATAGTTTTACACTCTCACAAAACACAGCAGAGGATATCTTGTATGCGATGTTGAGGAGGCCGACCCCTCGATAGTTGCCACAGTTAAAGGGGCCTTCTTTCTTGTGGGCCGGACAGACGACACTGCTGCATGCACCCAACCAGGTCATCTCCAGCTGCTTTAAATATTTTTGAGGGCAGTCCATCCGCTCCAGCAGCTTCGTTCGATTTCAGCTTCGATATTGCTATCTTGATTTCGTCTTAGTCAGAGGGACGGATGTTTTATCCATTATCGTCCAAATTGAGTGGAACATTCTGCCAAACAGTGGGATTCGGAGAGTCATCGACCTTAACCCTAATCAGCCCAAGTTAATATTCTAACTAATCCAGCCAGGTTGTGGCCCAAAGTCACCGTACTATGAAAAAAATTATTGCTTTAGCAAACAACATTCAAGAACATTATTTAAAACGAATTTACCAATAATTAAGTCAAGACTAAATATAAAGCAGTTTGTAATTTTCTTGAATATTATTTTATTGATTTGTTAATTTACTTTTGAAGTACAAATTTGAAATACAACTGATTGTTCGTTGCAACCGGTCTTCTTACACTTGCAACAAACTTGTTTTGAAGCGTGGCCTTCATCGTTTCCTTTTACTAGACTTGTCAATTTTTTTTGAATTCATGCCTTATTTTTTCTAAGGTTTTGCTAGATGATAAGATGTAAAAAAGTTGTCAAAGGCTAGATTGATCCAAAGTAAGACTCAGATAGCATTAGCACCACATTTTCCACTTGATTTCATTCTTTTCTATTCCCCTACTGTCCATAGTAAGGATTTCGAGACAAGGGATAAGATGTAGAGCTATCACATATCCACCAGATTTTCATGCCATATTTATCCGGCTTTCAAGGAATGTATTGTTTAAGCTGCATTTGTTCAGTAATAAGCGTTAAAGGGGGCATAAATATCATGTACTGACTGTCAATTCAAATTATGGAAAATAGGCCTTAAACATTTACTTTTGCATTGTTTACTAAAGCAAATTTCTAACACTTGCGAAACGAAACCCAATCTTAGGACATGAACATGAAAATTTATCGTGACGATAACAGATAAAATATTATTTTTAGACATTTATACGCTGGACAAATAATTTTTAACAAATTTTTACGAGGAAAATGATTGAATAAATTTTTGCCTTTGTCATCACAAAGAAAAATTCCGGGGACTAGGTTTCATCACCAAATGTTGTCAACAAATGTGCCTTTAAGTAAATTTTTACAAGTCTTCCTCACATAGGCCGTCTTCTTGTATAATAAGAACAAACTTTCTTTCCCTATATTTAATGAGATTCAAAAATATGTGGCCACCGTGGCGTAGTCAGTAGTCATATGTCAAAGGTTCCAGGTTCGATTCCCAGATTGAACACCACCACCACTTCGAGCCAATAGGTCCGTTTCAATTGCTCTGAAATTTGAAATTGGTGTTGAGCTGGGAATCGAACCTAGACCCTTTGGCGTGTGAGCATCCCACTCTACCCACCACGCCACGAAGACCACTCAATTGAAAGTAATTGAAGAAATAATTGACATTCGCCCGCTTAACGTTAACAACTGCAAACGAATTGGTACTCGTTGCTCATCAATTGTCAAGTTCACACCAGGCAAATACATTTTCTTCAATTTTGTCGTAATCGGATCCCAGAGTTCTCTTATTGGGGCAAATTTGTCTTTTTGTCTTCTATCTGACCTAGTTGTTTTGTCATCGAATTGCAAGTGCTCCGAAATTTTAGCAAACCGACTTTTGGATATTGTTGCTCGGAACACTGGATGGCCATGAACTTCATTCCAGAAGTCTGTGAAATCGAAAATCCCCTTCTTTTTAGTGTGCGCGTAAATAAGCAGTTTCGACGCTTCCTGCACTAAGCATAGAAGAAGAATGGAAACGAGGGCTGTTCGTGAGCTCTACGAACAGAGAAGAGGGGAAGAGCACCGGCTTCTCAGAAGGAAAAAGAAGGAGCATGAGAAGCGCGCGGTCGAGGAAATGGAAAGGTGTTATGGCAGGAATGAAGTCCGAAAGTTTTACCGAAAGGTAAAACAACTATCCGGAGGATATAAGGTTCGGACCAAGGCCTGCCGGGACCAAAACGGACAACTCGTAGTAGAGTCGCAGTCTGTGCTGGGAATCTGGAAGGATCATTTCTGCAGACTTCTTAACGGTGATGACGGCCCAAATCCCGCTGTTAGGCAGCATGTTCCACTCAATTTGGACGATGATAGACAAGCATTCCGTACCCTTACTTAGACGAGGTGAAGATAGCAATATCCAAGCTGAAGTCGAACAAAGCTGCTGGAGCGGACGGACTGTCCGCAGAACTATATAAGGCAGCTGGAGATGACCTGGTTGGGCGCATGCACCAGTTCATCTGTAAGATATGGTCGGAGGAAAGCATGCCCGATGAGTTGAATCTCAGCAGCGTTTGTCCGGTTCACAAAAAAGGAGACCCCTTTGACTGCGCCAACTACCGAGGGATAAGTCTCCTGAACATCGCCTACAAGATCCTCTCAGCCGTATTGTGTGAGCGTCTGAAGCCGTTTGTCCATGACTTGATAGGTCCCTATCAGTGTGGTTTCAGGTCAGGGAAGTCCACAATAGACCAGATCTTCACATTACGGCAGATCCTGGAAAAGACCCAAGAAATGCAAATTGACACTCACCACCTATATGTCGATTTCAAGGCCACATATGACAGTGTGCATATAGACGAGCTATACAGTGCCATGTCTAGTTTTGGCATTCCTACCAAACTCGTCAGATTGTGTAGGATGACGATGGAGTACTCTCGCTGCTTCGTTAAGGTCGATAACGAACTCACCGAGACCTTCAATGTCAAAAAAGGTTTTGGACAAGGCGACGCACTGTCATGTGACTTCTTTAACATCATCCTCGAGAAGATCGTGCGTAACTCACAAGTCAACATCAGAGGCACGATCTTCCAGAAGTCAGTTCAATTGCTAGCATACACTGATGACATTGACGTGATTGGGCAAACACAGCGAGCCGTCAATGAGGCGTTTGCTGGCATTGAAACGGAAGCGGCTAAAATATGTCTGGCGGTAAATGAGGGCAATGAGGAAGGACACACAATATCGACATCTCGGACGGAGTGTCACACTAGGCAGCAGAAACTTCGAGGTAGTCAAGGACTTCGTCTATCTCGGCTCCGCGGTAAACAGGGACAACAACATCAGTACCGAAATCAAACGCAGAATCACTCTTGCCAATCGCTGTTTTTTTGGGCTCAAGAGACAATTGAGTAATAAAGCCCTCTCTCGAAAGACGAAGCTCGCTTTATATAACAGCTTGATCATCTCCGTGATACTCTATGGCGCGGAATCTTGGACGTTAGCAAAGACGGATGAGGAAGCCCTTAGTCTCTTCGAGAGAAAAGTTCTGCGTGCTATTTTTGGTCCTGTTTGCGTTGATGGCATCTGGAGGAGAAGTTTTAACGACGAACTCTATGGGCTGTACAGCGACATGCGCCTGGTCAAGCGTCTACGGATATAACGCTTAAGATGGCTAGGCCATGTAGAGCGTATGGACACCACTGCTCCGGCCCGAATCCGTGCCATTGGGACAACGCAACAGAGGACGATCTAGACTAAAGTGGTGCACACAAGTGGAGAAGGACCTCAACCAACTTGGATCGTGCTGGCTGGAGAGGCATGTCGGTTGAGGCCCAGGTCCACCCCGGACTGTAGCGCCACAAGAAGAAGAAGAAGAAGAAGTAAATAAGCACTTCAATGAAACTTCTTATTTCAACAACGTCAGTCAGATTTCATTTCTGTCCCTCCTTTTCTACAGCATGGGCATTCGTATATTCTACAATAAGGCCAATAATTGTACTATCAAAAAAGAGGCTGAATGGATCACTAACGTCGTCAATATGCTTTCCGGTGGTAGAAAAACTTTATCTACGAGAAAACATCGAATAGTGTCCGCTTGTTACCATGGCAATTCAAAGCCACTTTTTTATGTTATGAATGGGGCATCTTCCATGACTGAACGTTTCAGAGTTCCACTCATTCCCATCCTTTCCAAAATATTTTCGAGCTTGAACATACACATTTTCATCCCCTTCATTTAATTCAATTTCATCAGCCAATTCCTCAGAGACTTCGATAGCATTTTCCTCACTATCATCACTAACAAAATACTCACTATCATAATTGATCGGAACATCATTGTCCGAGTCAGCTTTTTTTTTCTTGAACCCATTACCGCTTTAATTTCAATCTATATGCTACAAAATAACTGTCTTATACTTTTGATCATTTCTATGCAAAATAAAAAAATCACCAAAAATAACAAAACTGTAAGAACACGCACCGCAATTCGGAAACTTTTTCCTCGAGCGCAAAAAATTTTAGCAGCAGTAACAATTGCCTGACACCTAGTCAAAAATTAGAAAACATCGAATAGTTTCCGCTTGTAACCATGGCAATTCAAAGCCACGTGAGTATATCTCACAAGGCATGCTTTTCGACATGAAATATTACTGCTTCAATACAGGTGACTGTAAGACACAACCTGGGCGGATTAGGTTGGTTAATAATGATGACGGTATATCTTTGTTACAGTTATACATTTTTAAGTTGTTTTTTTTCCTTTGTACGTAGTGTTTCGTAGTGGTCGCCGTGGCCGAGTGGGTAGAGTGCGACGCTCACACGCCGAAGGGTCTAGGTTCGACTCCCAGCTCAACACCAATTTTTCGAATTTAACGGCACCACCTCTTTCGAGCTGCTGACGACACTCAAAGAGTAATAACTGTCTAAGAAAGTTTCTCAAATCTCGCCGTTCGGAGTCGGCAAAAAACTGTAGGTCCCTTCTACTCGTGAGAGAACAGTAGCGCGCACAACACGAGTAGTTGATGAGCAAGCTAGGCCCTGGTCCCCCTTTGGACTGTAGCGCCAACAATTATTATTATTATTATTACGTAGTGTTTCCTCTCAAAAACAAAGTCAGCAGCTAAACAAAAGATAGCTTCTATAACATTTTCAAAAATTGCTACGAAAACTGAAATGGTGACTCATAGTCACCGGGTGGGTTAATTAGGGTTAAGGTGCCTGCACAAATCCTTACAGATTCTCAGCACAGATTGCACTTCTTTTACAAGTTCTTCATTTTGGTCCCGACAGGCTTCCACTCGAACTTTGTTGCGGCCGGAAAATTGTTTTACCTTCCGGTAGAACTTTCTTTTCTGCCATGACAACATTCCATTTCTTTGAGCGAATATTATTTTGAGTATTTACTGAGGTGGGAAATAATTGCATTAATAGAACAACTTTTAAAAAGATTTGTCAGAAGTGAGAGGTTTGGGAATACTTCAAGTTCATTAAATCTCTCAACTTTCTTCAAGTTCTTCTTAGTTTCCAATTAAACATAAAAAGGGAATTCCCCCAAAGGCCAAATCTCGCCATTCAAACTCATGTTAATCTTTCTTAGGAAACTATTCGCCCAAACTCAGGCTGTGCAGACTGAAATCATTCACAGTACGTGGTTAGCATTAATCGCTTCTCACGAAAAATAAGCAAAACATCAGAAAACACCCAAAAATAGAACATGTTTCAACTCATAGATTCACAGAAAAGATTTCTGAGAAAAACACTCGTGCAATCCAAAGGAGATAGTTGCCTCCTGCCTTCCACACTCACTTCACTCGTCAATCAAGCAGAAGTAATTAAGTTCCCTTCGCAAAGGGTCAGCATAACAATCTGAGACAAATTACATCATAAAGCATTCAAGTCGTCCTTCAGCTGAATTCACGAAGGCCAGCACAAAGGATCTGAGAGCAGTTTTTATTTCATACTTTACGAAAGGGCATCATCCTCGTCGAATGTACAACATGCAGCTCTACATCCGTGAGCGACAGAAATTTAATTCTTGGCGCAGCTGAGAATAAAAAAAAAATTCATTCATGGATAATTTTTGCCATCGTTCTCTCATGGGATGCAAAGAGATTCTTGTATGGGGATGAAAATTCCAAGCACGGTTGTTTTTCAATGCACTTCATCGGGACAACTGCAATGCTGATGCATGAAGTTAACCGGCGGAAAAATTTAATAAACAGCATTCGAGAGCAATCAGCGTGGTTTTTCCGAGCACAACAGCGGTGTACATTGAGACCATGCTGGATTGTTGAATGGATTGAGATCAGTCTAGCGTTCGATGGGAGGCGTTGGTAACATTCCAATAGAAATTTGTTCAATTTAAACTTCACACATCGGATTGCCTTTTGTGGGGCAACTGTGATTGATTAATGTATTCAACTTCAATTGTGCAACAGAAGTGGAATCGAAAATGTTTTGTGTTCATGCTTTATTTGAGCACCGAAAAACGTATTTTAAATCACATTATTTGTACAGTGTGAATTGTGCAAACATTCGTCATTATTCGCTGGTTTTGTATTTGAAAATACGTGTGAGCATACCAGAAGCTGAATAAGTCGATGCAGCTTAACAACGTCATAAGTACAGACCCACCACACAAATGACAACCAATGAAATTTGATATGGAGCCACAGTGCTTGAGTCTTGCCTCCTAAGAACAGTCCGATCTGAAGGGCTTTCTTTTAACTTAACGTACTGTTAGGTCGTGTCTTAATCCGCCTAAGGCTTTTGTCTATTTGGGCGCGAAAATTCTGAAACAGGATTTGGAAGGCTGCCCTATCAGCTTTCATGTCGCACGACGTTCGTTGTTTTTGTATGATGACCTGCCTTGACGGCTTATATCACGGGGTCAATTTTCCCAAGAGTCGTAGAGAGCCTTAGTTACCCAAGTAGCGAATTGAGATCATGCTTGAGGGAAAATATCCCCACCTTGGTTCGATGCGAGGCTTTCCTAAACTTTCTTCCGCTCCCTGGGTCGCAGCGCTCAGTTGAGAATGCAAGTCCACACTAATCCGGAATAGCCCCCTAACCGCCTTGCCTAGCAACGGTTTTAACAATTAGCTAGACAAGTCAGAACAGTACACTATCCTCGACTCTATCCGTGTTATAAACCACAGCCACCGCGATACTCCCACAAGAGGGCCTACGGCTGGGTCAGTCTGAAACCTAAGTTCCAGGGGCTCCTGACCTCTCGTGTCACCAGAATACAGCCTCTGGTCAAGCTGTCACTACCAGTCAGGCTCCCTCAGAACCTGGATCTGTAAGCCGCCATCCCGCCACAATATGGTCTTTTCTCCACCAGTGTTTCCGTTGTCACTATAAATAGTGATACGGATGTGATTTTTAAATCATGTGATTCATAAAATCCAGTCACATCATCTGGAGCGTACGCCGAACAGTAGAAAGTAATTCCAATACGGACGTCGCTCGCAGGTCACAAGGATTTCCTAGATTTCAACAGAGGCAACTAACATAAAAGCCAAGAAAACCATCAAAGACAGAAAAATAAACAAAAAATCGACGCACATTACAGAAAAACAGAAACAGTTTTTCAGAAACAGAAACAGTATTAATATTGCACATATGCCCTGTTGTACGCGTCAATACAGTGTTACGAACATAGTTAAGCTTAATGTAAACAGTTGAGTAAAGTTATGTTTTAAGCTCAAAAGTCTAGGTTATGAGGCTGCCAGATATCTCCGTTTCGCTTTTTTGCTCTTCATTCAGTGCTTCATAAAACGTGTTACAGTTATCAGGTTTAATTCAAATATGCGCCGTTCTGTTCGGTAATCTGTTTCTATATACGGCAACGACTGCAACTTCATAATGCCACCCTTGTAGAAGGCCCCCACCTTATTTGCGAAGAACTCGGACAGCCACTTTTGACAAGCCTCTTTTGAGTTCAACTTCACACCACCAAGAGCGTTCGCCATGGACGGAAACAGGTGGTAATCACTTGGCGCTATGTCCGGGCTATATGGTGGATGCGATAAAACCTCCCATCCGAGCTCCCGTAGCTTCTGATGAGTCATTAACGAAGTGTGTGGTCTGGCGTTGTCCTGTTGGAACACTACACCCTTCCTGTTGGCCAGTTCTGGACGCCTGCTTCAACCGGTCCAGTTGTTCGCAGTCGATGGTAAAATTAAGCGTCTGGCCATATGGGAGCAGCTCATAGTGGACGATTCCCTTCCAATCCCACCAAACACACAGCAAAACCTTCCTGGCCGGCAATCCCGGCTTGGCCACTGTTTGGGACGGCCTTCAACCACGACCGTTTGCTTGATATTGTCGTACGTGATCCATTTTTCGTTGCCAGTCACCATTCGCTTAAAAATTGTTCGAGTGCTTCACTCAAACATCGTCCAGCTTTCTGCAGATGGTTTAAAATGGTTTGGTGACTAACTCCCATCTCCTGGGCGATGTCACGAGATGCCACATGCCGGTCTAACTCGATGATTTCCATCATTTGATCGGTATTCATCGTCACAGGTTTTCCGCCGGCTGGCTTATCCATGGTGTCGTTTTCACCGCCTCTGAATCGTCGAAACCATTCTTCCGCGGATCGAAGTTATAGAGTACCATAAACCAAAACACCATTAATCTCAGGGAACGTTTCTGTAGCAGATTTGCCTTTAACAAAGGAAATCTTTAAAATTGTGCGAATTTCGGGTTTAGTGATCTCCATGTTTACACGTCTATAACGCAATATCCAAACTAATCACGCATAGCGTCGTTTTGTAGGTTATGTCAAAATCTTTGAAATGATGATGAGTATTGCCAGATACTATACTTGTAAAAAACAATCAAGAGGGAATGAGGTTTGAAATTTATTGCTTTCTGTACACCTCGAAATTAAGGAAATTCAACTTGGAAAGAGTATGCGTTGTAAGAAGAGTAAGGTTAAAAAAGTTTAATCCAGGAATCGATACTAGATCTAGGTCAGTTAAGTCGATGTGCTTCCTTAAAATCAACGGTGGAAGTCACGCAAAAAAATTAACCATTAAATGAAAAAACATTCAAATTCAAATCCAACGATTCAGTATGCATTTCGATAAATTCAGAAGAAGATGGAACTGTCACTCGAGCAGTGTACAGGCAATGGGGATTAGGGATTAAGCCGTAAGTTTTAAATTAAAGGGAACGTGCGTGGGAAGAACTTAAACTTGCAAAGTCTCCTTAGTATTTCTCCTAAGCACTTCATGCGTAATTAAGGGATAATCTGCCGCTTATGCACTTCCGAGCAATGTTTCTGCTTACCCTCGATCTCGTTTGGAATCCCTTTCGTTCTAAAATTCTGCTGCTGCTGCATTTTTCATTGCTGGAAGTACTCAGAGATAGGAGGTTGTCTCCCTTCTCCCTTCCACCTTTTTGTCTTTTGAATTTTCCGGCTATGTTAAAAGCGTTATAGAGCTCGTATCTGGCAATACTATACATCATTTGCAAGGTCTTGACATAACCTACAAAAAAACGCTATGCATGATTAATTTGGATATTGCGTTCAGTTATATACGTGTAAACATGGAGTTCACTAACGCCGAAGTTCGCGCTATTTCAAAGTTTTCCTTCGTTAAAGGCAAATCTGGAAGAGAAACGTTCCGTGAGATTAATGGTGTTTTGGGGACGGTACTCTATCATTTCGAACCGCGGGGGAATGGTTTCGCCCATTTAGAGGCGGTGAAAACGACACCATGGATAAGCCAGCCGGCGGAAAACCTGTGACGATAAATACCGATCAAATCGTGGAAATCATCGAGTTAGACCGGCATGTGGCATCTCGTGACATCGCCCAGGAGATCGGAGTTAGTCACCAAACCATTTTAAACCATCTGCAGAAGGCTGGATACAAAAAAAAAAGCTTGATGTTTGGGTGCCGCATGATTTGACGCAAAAAACTCTTCTGGACCGAATCAACGCCTGCGATATGCTGCTGAAACGGAACGAACTGGACCCATTTTTGAAGCGGATGGTGACTGGCGACGAAAAATGGATTACATACGACAATATCAAGCGAAAACGGTCGTGGTTGAAGACCGGTGAATCGTCCCAAACAGTGGCCAAGCCTGAATTGCTCAGGAAGGTTTTGCTGTATGTTTTGTGTGATTGGAAGGGAATCATCATGAGCTGCTCCCATATGGCCAGACGCTTAATTCTAGCATCTACTCCGCTTCGCTCGCTTGAAGCAGGCGACCTAACAGAAGCGTCCAGAACTGGCCAACAGGAAGGGCGTAGTGTTTCAACAGGACAACGCCAGACCACACACTTCGTTAATGACTCGTCAGAAGCTACGGGAGCTCAGATGGGGAGTTTCATCGCATCCACCATATTGCCCGGAGATAGCGCTAAGTGATTACTACCTGTTCCTGCCCATGGCGAACGCCCTTGGTGGTGTGGAGTTGAACTCAAAAGAGGATTGTGTAAAGTGGCTGTCCGAGTTCTTCGCAAATAAGGAGGGGGGCTTTTACGAGGGAATTATGAAGTTGCCGTTTAGATGGAAACAGATCCAAACAAAACGGCGCTTAATTGGACTAAATCCTATCACTGTCACACATTTTATGAAGCATTGACTGAAAAGCAAAGGAGATATTTGACAACCTTATACTCATTTCCTTGAATAAAATCTTTAATGGGTTCTTGTATATCCAGTGTAAAGCAAATTACCGAACGTACCCAAGTACATGGCTCTGTGAATATGTTCTCAACGCTTCACTTAATGTGAACATCTACATATGTGTTTGAGAGTAAAAAAATATTTAAATTCTGATTAATCTAGTCCACAGTCATGCCTCCTAATAACCTGGGCATTGAAGGCTTAGTAACACAATTCATGTACACTGGATGAAGTTTTCAATTATCCGTGCTCTGGTATTCCAGAACTTCAGACAATTAACTTCATTTCGTGCTGACGATCAAACAGTAGTTCTCCCCGAACCTGAATTCTAGTTTTCAAGTGCTGTTGAACTCAAATGATTTCACGTATGAATTGTCGAATGAATGGATACCATATGTGCTTAATGGTGATTCATTCAAAACTCTGCTCCAAAACAAAACATAATTTTCAAGGCATTCTGTGGGGAGAGTAACACACCGTTTTAATGTGTGATTAACCGTTCCGGAAGTGATTTAATTATGCTCGAAGTGTGAACATTAAGTTCTCGTGATTGATGTTAGTGCAATTAAACAACAGTTTTGGGAAAGCTTTAGAAATAATGAAAATGATGACAACTATTGAATAAAAATACCTCCACTGATACGTCTATATTTTCTGGGTGATTTGAAGATAAGCATACAATTTTACTTGTGTAGGTTTGACTCCCAGCTCAACACCAATTCTTCGAATTTTTCACGGCACCACCTCTTTCGAGCTGCTGACAACACTCAAAGAGTAATAACTTTCTATGGTAAGATTAGTAACTGTCTAAGAAAGTTTCTCAAATTTCACCGTTCGGAGTTGGCAAAAAACTGTAGGTCCCTTCTACTCGTGAGAGAACAGTAGCGCGCACAACACGAGTAGTTGATGAGCAAGCTAGGCCCTGGTCCTATTTTGGACTTTAGCGCCAACAGTTATTAGATTTCTCTTTATTTATTTTAAATTGAACCAAAGGTATTCATTTTAAAAATTTTCTAACCTAATTAACTTGTATTAGGTGTGCGACAAAGTAATTGTGGATTTCACTCATTGATGACTTTAGTTGAATTTTTAGATTTGCTAACGTAAATGTCAAACAGATTTTGTAATTTGATAGGTGGTACTTATACTGTCAATCAGTATAAAAACTGATTTGATCGGTTGTGTAGTCTGTTGAAAAATGAAGAACCAAAACAAAAATTTCTGTCACAATTTGCCTTTTTATTTCCGAAAAGCAAAAACCGCATGTCACAAGCTCGCAAAAAGCTCACAAAAAGTTCTTTGCTGTCTATGGTGAAGAAGTTTTAAAAGGTAGACAGTGTCAAAATTGATTTTCCAAATTTTGTCTGGTGACTTTTCACTCAAAGTTGAAAAACGGTATCTTCGTCCAGGTGAAGTTGATGACGACCAAATCAAAGCAATAATCGATTAAGAGCGTTGCAGTGGAGATTACAACATGGAGATTGCAGAGAAGCTTCATGTATCACATACGTGCATTGAAAGTCGCTTAAAACAACTTTGTTGTGTCCAAAAACTCGATATGTGAATTCCTCATGAACTAAAAGAAAATCATTTCATACAATGCATTAACGTCTACGATTTTGTAAAGAAACTTTACGAAAATAATCGATTTTTATAACGATTGATAATTAATGATGTATGGGTCTGAAAATAGGAATGACATGGAATTGAAAAAGGTCGTGGAGCGAGCCTGTTGAATAAGCTTACACAACATCAAGAGCTGATCAGTAGAAGTTTGTAGAAAGTTATGTCATCAGTTTTGTGAAATTGTCTACTTTGAACTTTTACCACCCAACCGAACATTTAACAACTAACAAAACTGAAGAATGCACTTGACTGCTATAAGGCAGACATAACCGCCAACCAGGAAGTGCGATGGGATGGGCCCGGCATAAAAGCGATGAAGAACTGCGATATCTACTACAGCAATTGCTATAGAGAGAGAAGGCAGCGCTTATTCGGATGCGGATTTGTTGTTCGAGGCAGACTTAGGCAAAAAGTCTTGAACTACGACTCCGTCAGCGAATGCCTCATGACGATCCGAATCAAGGCTAAATTCGGGAACTTCAGCCTAATTTGCGCTCACGCCATGTTTGTAAATATAACAGCTGTTTTTGCCTACGTCACAGGAGACATGAGTATATTTCCTTCTGTAATATGGAAGGAAGGAATTTAAAGTACTCAAAACATCGATTTGATGGGTCATCTGCCGTATAGTCCTGACTTGGCACCGAATGACTTCTTTTTATTCCCGTACGTAAAAAGTAAAGTAAGAGGTCAGCGATTTCGATACCTGAAGAAGCGGTTGATGCGTTCAGAACGCATGTTTTGGGGATATGTACCTTATTCAGAGTGGCAAAATTGCTTCGACAATTGGTTTAAACGCATGCAAAAGTGTATAGATCTTAATGGGGAATATTTTGAAAAACAATAAAGCTATTTTCGATGATTAATATTTGTTTTTGTTCTCTAATCCCGAAATATAAAAGGCAACCCTCGTATTAGTCGCTTTAAATGCAATTACAGTCCAGAATACAGATTTAAACGCATAAATTCACACTTACATGCGTTTGAGTCCATGGGTGATTTATGCTTTACCAAAAGGACCTTAGTTCTACAGAATCTAGGAGTGGTCGATTTTCACTCAATTTGATTTGATTTGATTAAGAATCACTTAAAAAGCAATGGTAAGTGAAATGGTAGTCTGTAACGCAACCCTCATTCGTAACACGATGGCTTGGTCCTTCAGCGGCTATTTCAAGTTTTGCTTCTATGGAGCGTACGGTTGAGAAACCATTTACCTCAAGATCACCGCAAATCACTTAAGTTCTTCTGCTTAGCGGTTAATTTAAAAGGGAGGATACAATGTTGACTGCGAAGATAATGTACAAAAAACTTTTCTTCAGAGCGAGAATGTATTTTCGCATAAGTTAATTAAACAAAGAAATTTTACATTATGAAAATCAAATCACGAAAAAGGAAACTAAATAAAATAATTCACTGAAAAGAAATAACAAAATGGCATGACTTTTTTTTATCATTCGTTCCACAGCACTATAATTCTCCAACTCAATAAAACAAAGTAATGGAAGCATCTACAAAATTTAGTAGACAATATATTTTAAATTGATTTTCTTATTTAAACCCTCTTACAACCCAATTTTTATTATTAAAAAAGAGTTTACAAATTTCCCTTCTAATACTTCAATGTAAATAATGAACAATGACAAGCGGCTGTCAAATCAGTTGTCTCCCGTAACGTCAGCAGAGCAGCGTATGAGAAAACAGTAAATGCTATTGCGCAATCTTCTTTTCAGTCATTCGTGAGGAAGCCCTAAGTTTCTTCGAGAGAAAAGTTCTGCGTGCGGCCCGAAAAGTCTTTGAATCCGTGCCATTGGGACAACGCAACAGAGGACGACCTAGACTAAAGTGGCGCACACAAGTGGAGAAGGACCTGAACCAACTTGGACTGCGCAACTGGAGACAGCTGGCGAAAGATCTTGCTGGCTGGAGAGGCATGTTGGTTGAGGCCCAGGTCCATCCCGGATTGTAGCGCCACAAGAAGATGAAAAATTGTGTGTCAGGTATCTTGCTTAAAAGGCGTTATACAATTCAGACGATTGCCAGATCCGCAAATATTGCTGGACTTTGCACACCACGTGAACTCAAAAATTTGCAGATATGACAATCGCCTGAACGTAAGTTTATAGTCATTAGACTCTGCGGTTAGTTCTTAGAATTAAAAAGGGAGGACAATTGTATATTTGTCCTCTTTCCACTTCAGATTTTCTTGTTTTATGACATCGTACAGTTATCTATTTCAAATTTATATGTACTGAGAAGTGGGATTGCAAAAGCCAATGTACCTCTTCTAGTACTAGAATAACTATCAGTTTAGTAACAAGTTTTCTGCATTATTCCACGCAAAAGTGAAACACGGGGCCGAATGCCCTTCGTTCGGTGCTGGAGGTGAGAAGTTGAAGTCCTAATTTAACAAAGTAAAAAAATTTTCAAAGAAATTAAATTCACCTTTCGTTCTGCATGGAAACTAAGTGCATATTTAAAAAATCATTTCTTTCCCTGTCATGAAGGAACGTTGTATAAGCCCCGTGCAGGAAATTTTGTAATTCAAATGAATATTTAAATAGTTTCCCTTTTTTCTCATATATCATTGGTGGCAACTGTTCAACTTATGCTTAGTTCATCAGAGACAATTACATGAGTGAACAAAACTAACTAAAAAAAGAGGTGCAACAGAGCACGCTCACTTCGCAGAACCCTGCTAAATTGTATGCTTAATTTTCAACCACATACCATCTACACCCACTTTTAATTAATTTACTGCGCATTTGTAGGAAAGTTTCCACTCCGGCCGCAGCAAATGATTTGTCGAATCCAAGTGTGAATTAAATAACAAGAAGGTCCATCACATGTGTGTTTGTTCGTGTTTTTTTTCTCTCTCTACAACTGGCAGGCAACTGTTAATTAACGCAAGGTAGAGCTGCGACACTGTTAGGTGGTAATTAAAGCATAATTGTTCGTTTTGACCGCAAAGTTTGTCTGTTCAGCTAGCTAAATGGAGAGCGCATATTTCTGTAACACGAATACGCCTAAATTTATGTGCAGCCTAATTGCGGTTTGATTGTACATGCCAGTTCACAAATGCGGTTTGGTGTCTGATATCTGGTCAGTTCTTGTCAAAGGACAAGTGCTGCATCCGGATTATCGTTGCGGCGTCTTCTCCTCAAACAGCGTAGCTTTTCAAAGCGTATGCACTATCCGCACTTGTCTTGGGAAGTTGTGTAAAAGTTTGTGTAAAGACAAACAGCAGTTGTTTGAAAGTGCATTCATGTGCGCAATTGACCGCAATTCCAAGACATTCTTGAAAACTGCTTTCAATCAATTGCCGATGTTAACAAAACAAGTTTTCTGAATGCATGGGTATTGCTTTTGAGCCATATTTCAGTTTTTTGTGATTTGTGCTGTTAGCATTCGCAATGTTTTAAAAATGCTGACTTTGTGAAATTCAGTGGAATGCTACACGGAACTGCAAAACAAATCAAAGCGCGTGCTTTTAAAAGAGAATAGAAATTCAAAGGAAAGTACACTGAAACTGAAGATTAGTGCTTTCGTCTCCATTTTTATACGTCTCACACAGTGACCAATTTTCGAATTATTTCCCTCAGTCCGTTGCCATAGTGTCCTCCCGATATGCCCTACAAATTGGGTACTTCAAGATAAAGTGAAATGTGGGCATTTTGCTCAGGCAAGTGGTTCTTAAAGCATCACTTGCATTCAAATTTGCCATCATTTATGTGCGCTAGAGGAGCTTCTGATTGTTTCTATATTCTATTTTGGTTTATGTAAGAATGCCTTATGTCTTTAGAGATTATTTTAAGTGGATACGTTCAAGTACACTACATAAAAAAAAATGCACAAACATTTATTTTTGCTCATAAATTTATTTCTATTGTATACAGGGTATGTTATCCTCTGGCATAAATGACATCCCTTCATCAAAGACACACGCTCTCTGCTGATGGTGGGCGATATCATATCCCACTCCGATAAAATTAGTTCTTTGAAGAAATTTTTGCCCGTAATCTGATGCCGTTTTCTACACAATGTCCCAGAGGTGCTTGACGGGATTTAGTTTAGAGGACCTATTTAGTTCCGAGGATCTATTTAGTTCCGAGGGCCTAATTAATTCCGAGGACCTATTTAGTTCCGAGGACCTATTTAGTTCCGAGGACCTATTTAGTTCCGAGGACCTATTTAGTTCCGAGGACCTATTTAGTTCCGAGGACAAATTTAGTTCCGAGGACCTATTTAGTTCCGAGGACCTATTTAGTTCCGAGGATCTATTTAGTTCCGAGGGCCTAATTAATTCCGAGGACCTATTTAGTTCCGAGGACCTATTAAGTTCCGAGGACCTATTTAGTTCCAAGGGCCTAATTAGTTCCGAGGACCTATTTAGTTCCGAGGGCCTAATTAGTTCCGAGGACCTATTAAGTTCCGAGGACCTATTTAGTTCCGAGGACCTATTTAGTTCCGAGGACCTATTAAGTTCCGAGGACCTATTTGGTTCCGAGGACCTATTTAGTTCCGAAGACCTATTTAGTTCCGAGGACCTATTTCGTTCCGAGGACCTATTTAGTTCCGAGGGCCTAATTAGTTCCGAGGACCTATTTAGTTCCGAGGACCTATTAAGTTCCGAGGACCTATTTAGTTCCAAGGGCCTAATTAGTTCCGAGGACCTATTTAGTTCCGAGGGCCTAATTAGTTCCGAGGACCTATTAAGTTCCGAGGACCTATTTAGTTCCGAGGACCTATTTAGTTCCGAGGACCGATTGAGTTCCGAGGACCTAATTAGTTCCGAGGACCTATTAAGGTCCGAGGAACTATTTAGTTCCAAGGGCCTAATTAGTTCCGAGGACCTATTTAGTTCCGAGGACCTATTTAGTTCCGAGGACCTATTTAGTTCCGAGGACCTATTAAGGTCCGAGGAACTATTTAGTTCCAAGGGCCTAATTAGTTCCGAGGACCTATTTCGTTCCAAGGACCTATTTAGTTCCGAGGACCTATTAAGGTCCGAGGAACTATTTAGTTCCGAGGACCTATTTAGTTCCGAGGACCTATTTAGTTCCGAGGACCTATTTAGTTCCAAGGACCTATTTCGTTCCAAGGACCTAATTAGTTCCGAGGACCTATTTCGTTCCAAGGACCTATTTAGTTCCGAGGACCTATTAAGGTCCGAGGAACTATTTAGTTCCGAGGACCTATTTAGTTCCGAGGACCTATTTAGTTCCGAGGACCTATTTAGTTCCAAGGACCTATTTCGTTCCGAGGACCTATTTAGTTCCGAGGACCTATTTAGTTCCGAGGACCTATTAAGGTCCGAGGAACTATTTAGTTCCGAGGACCTATTTAGTTCCGAGGACCTATTAAGTTCCGAGGACCTATTTAGTTCCAAGGGCCTAATTAGTTCCGAGGACCTATTTAGTTCCGAGGGCCTAATTAGTTCCGAGGACCTATTAAGTTCCGAGGACCTATTTAGTTCTCAGGATATATTTAGTTCCGAGGGCCTAATTAATTCCGAGGACCTATTTAGTTCCGAGGACCTATTAAGGTCCGAGGAACTATTTAGTTCCAAGGGCCTAATTAGTTCCGAGGACCTATTTAGTTCCGAGGACCTATTTAGTTCCGAGGACCTATTTAGTTCCGAGGACCTATTTAGTTCCAAGGACCTATTTCGTTCCAAGGACCTATTTAGTTCCGAGGACCTATTTAGTTCCAAAGACCTATTTAGTTCGGAGGACCTATTTAGTTCCGAGGACCTATTAAGGTCCGAGGAACTATTTAGTTCCAAGGGCCTAATTAGTTCCGAGGACCTATTTCGTTCCAAGGACCTATTTAGTTCCGAGGACCTATTTAGTTCCAAGGACCTATTTCGTTCCAAGGACCTATTTAGTTCCGAGGACCTATTTAGTTCCAAAGACCTATTTAGTTCGGAGGACCTATTTAGTTCCGAGGACCTATTAAGTTCCGAGGACCTATTTAGTTCCGAGGACCTATTTAGTTCCGAGGACCGATTGAGTTCCGAGGACCTAATTAGTTCCGAGGACCTATTTAGTTCCGAGGACCTATTTAGTTCCGAGGGCCTAATTAGTTCCGAGGACCTATTAAGTTCCGAGGACCTATTTAGTTCCGAGGACCTATTTAGTTCCGAGGACCTATTTAGTTCCGAGGACCGATTGAGTTCCGAGGACCTAATTAGTTCCGAGGACCTATTTAGTTCCGAGGACCTATTTAGTTCCGAGGACCTAATTAGTTCCGAGAGCCTATTTAGTTCCGAGGATCTATTTAGTTCCGAGGACCTATTTAGTTCTCAGGATATATTTAGTTCCGAGGGCCTAATTAATTCCGAGGACCTATTTAGTTCCGAGGACCTATTAAGGTCCGAGGAACTATTTAGTTCCAAGGGCCTAATTAGTTCCGAGGACCTATTTAGTTCCGAGGACCTATTTAGTTCCAAGGACCTATTTCGTTCCAAGGACCTATTTAGTTCCGAGGACCTATTTAGTTCCAAAGACCTATTTAGTTCGGAGGACCTATTTAGTTCCGAAGACCTATTTAGTTCCGAGGACCTATTTAGTTCCGAGGATCTATTTAGTTCCGAGGAGATCTTTGTAGTATACTATAGGCAATACCTCATAAGAAAGTGAACACTTTGTAAATGTTCTAAAATTAAATCACCATAAACTACTTCTACTACTACATAGATGTTATATTCGTATTCACCAATTTTCCTCTAACTGTTACAATTGAAACAATATGTTTTAAATTTCAAAGAACGTTTATACACCCGAACAAGATTTGAGCATTTGTCTAGCAACAAAACAATCAAATTAAAACAAATCTGAAATGTTTTACGAAATGTCAACAAAACAAAGTGGGCAACATGTAAGCAACATTCAGAGCTACCGCAGTAGATATAGTTCCAGGATCGATGTAGTTCCGGACATAGTTCCGGAACTATGCACTAATAGTTCCGTCAGCATGTTCAGGCTCAAACACGTATTAGTCTCCGAAACAATAATGTAAGGAGGAGAAGGAATATGTTGAAAGTATTATCTTTTCTCTCTCTTCTTTTTGCACCGCAATATATAGTGTTTAACGTAAGATTGATGGTGTACATCATACAAAGAGATCAAAGAAGTACACAAGAAACAACAAAATTTGCGACTGATACATGTGTCTGAAATATATTTATTGAGTTGCGTGATGTTTCAATTCACACATTCACGATGTACCTGTAATGTTTGAGCTACCGAACATGTCGGAAGTTCCGGCTACAGACAAGAAAATCGACCATAAAAAATTAAATGAGTGTGTTCTTCGCATGGTTGTGACCGATTTCCAACCTCTTTCAGTTATGGAAAATAAAGGGGTTAAAGAACTTATTTATAATTTGTTTCATGTCATGTTTGTGATCTTTTTTTGTATGGAATTTTTATTACTTTACAATAAAATTGAAATAAATGAAAATCTTTTTATTTTTAATATTCAGGGTTGTATTTGGATTTCAGATTAAAATTCAACAAGTATCGAGAGATCGAGAAATGCATACATTTCTACAGTTGGATATTAGTACCCGGCATTCTCTTGGTTGAAGTAGGTACTGAAAATAAATTGTAGAATTCGATTCGACTCGATTATTCACCCCTAACATTGAATCCGGCGGATCGACCGCGGCGGAAGAATGTCAAAATTTCCCCGATTTTCTATCATTGAAAATGCAAGTGAACAAAAGTCGGTAAAGAAATGCGAAAAAATAGCTAACATTGAATTCGCGGTCGATCCGCTGTCGATTCCCCGTCCATACAAATGTGACATTTCTCATCCGCGACACATTTAATGCATATCCGCCGGCAAAATGATGAAAATTAAGAAGTAAATAAAATAATCACAAATTTTCATATAATATATTAAGTGATATTTAAATAAAATAGGCTAACAAATCGTCAGCAATTTCGAATGTTGGTCGATTTAATGAAGGAAAATGCGGATATTGCAAAAAAATTAACAAGGAAAGATCCAGAGACCGTCCAGTTGTCCTGGCTAAATCTGCAGCAAGAACTAAATAGTTTGGGGCCCTCTGAACGAAAAAAGGTAAATTTAATCAAAAAGAATTTGTTTTCCCATGGATGATCATTTCGGATATTTTTTCTTTAGGTTTGGTCGGACCACAAATCTGCGCTCTGGAAGAAACTGTGCGAAAACAAGAAAGGTTTGAAGGCAACATGTGGAGGAGAAAATGTCTGACGTCAATGCACATAACTTCTCCCGGTATTCTCGACTTTTCGTAAAAATACCGCCTAGCCTAACACTTTTCTTCTTCGGACATCGCTAACACAATGCACTTTGGGCACAGAGCTTCTTCCAGAATATCAAAGACATCCGAGAGAATACAAGAAATAGTTCATTCAGCAATTCCTACATTAAATTCCTGTCCAGTGCCTTTTCGGTATCCACCCTCTGCTAAAAATTTGCCTGATATTTGCTAATTTTAGCTGCTAATTTTACCTCAGGGGTCAGTGATGATGATCTGGCAACAGGTGGTAATTTTGCCTTCAACACGCCAAATATGTATTGAAAACCAGCTTTATTCAGTCTGAACTGTTTGATAAACCTATAATTAAGAATATTAATTTAAAGTTGGGTAAGGAAACTGTTCTTAGCTTACTGAGCATCGGTTAGTGAAAAGATATCACTTGCCATGTCCCTAATTTTTTGGAGGATATGTCGACAATCACTTTGGTCCACCTCCAAATCCAAAAAATAAATGCTTTCTGTCCATAACTTTTGATTTATTCGGCTTTCTTTTGAATTTAAAATAATTTTTCTTTCACAAAAATTCTACAGTAACAGAATATATATATATATATAGGATAGCAATATCCAAGCTAAAGTCGAACAAAGCTGCTGGAGCGGACGAACTGTCCGCAGAACTATTTAAAGCAGCTGGAGATAACCTGGCTGGGCGCATGCACCAGCTCATCTGGTCGGAGGAAAGCATGCCCGATGAGTGGAATCTCAGCGTCGTTTGCCCGATCCACAAGAAAGGAGACCCCTTTGACTGCGCCAACTACAGAAGGATTAGTCTCCTAAACATCGCATACAAGATCCTCTCTGCCGTATTGTGTGAGCGTCTGAAAGCATTTGTCCATGACCTGATAGATCCCTATCAGTGTGGTTTCAGACCAGGGAAGTCCACAATAGACCAGATCTTCACATTACGGCAGATCCTGGAAAAGACCCAAGAAATGCAAATTGACACTCACCACCTAATCGTCGATTTCAAGGCTGCATATGACAGTGTGCATAGAGACGAGCTATACAGTGCCATGTCTAGTTTTGGCATTCCTACCAAACTCGTCAGATTGTGTAGGATGACGATGGAGAACTCTCGCTGCTCTGTCAAGGTCGCTAACGAACTCACCGAGACCTTCAATGTCAAAAAAGGTTTTAGACAAGGTGACGCACTGTCATGTGACTTCTTTAACATCATCCTCGAGAAGATCGTGCGTAACTCACAAGTCAACACAAGAGGCACGATCTTCCAGAAGTCAGTTCAACTGTTAGCTTACGCTGATGACATTGACGTGATTGGACGAACACAGCGAGCCGTCAATGAGGCGTTTGCTGGCATTGAAGCGGAAGCGGCTAAAATGGGTCTTGCGGTAAATGAGGGCAAAACGAAGTACATGCTGTCATCAAGGAAGGACACACAACATCGACGTCTCGGACGGAGCGTCACACTAGGCAGCAGAAACTTCGAGGTAGTTAAGGACTTCGTCTACCTCGGCTCCGCGGTAAATAGGGACAACAACATCAGTACCGAAATCAAACGCAGAATCACTCTTGCCAACCGCTGTTTCTTTGGGCTCAAGAGGCAATTGAGTAATAAAGCCCTCTCTAGAAGGACTAAACTAGCTTTATATAACAGCTTGATCATCCCCGTCCTACTATATGGCGCAGAATCTTGGACGTTAGCAAAGGCGGATGAGGAAGCCCTTAGTCTTTTCGAGAGAAAAGTTTTGCGTGCGATTTTTGGTCCTGTTTGCGTTGATGGCATCTGGAGGAGAAGATTTAATGACGAACTCTATAGGCTGCACTGGTTAAGCGTCTACGGATACAACGCTTAAGATGGCTAGGCCATGTAGAGCGTATGGACACCACTGCTCCGGCCCGAAAAGTCTTTGAATCCAAGCCATTGGGACAACGCAACAGAGGACGACCTAGACTGAAGTGGCGCACACAAGTGGAGAAGGACTTCAACCAACTTGGAGTGCGCAACTGGAGACAGCTGGCGAAAGATCGTGCTGGCTGGAGAGGTATGTTGGTTGAGGCCCAGGTCCACCTCTGACTGTAGCGCCACAAGAAGAAGAAGAAGAAGAAGAACAGAATATAGCTGATATTGAAGAAGGTCGGTAACGAGGCTCAACCGCCCGATAATGTTGTGCATCCGCCGGATTCAATGATAGGGTTTGGCTGCGGAAGTGAAGTGATGCGGATTGGACGAAGTCCCGCCGCGATCTGTCCGCCGGATTCAATGATAGGCATGATTATTCGATTCTTTTCTAATGAGGCCGAATAAATCGACCATCGAATTCAATTTTTAACAACTGAGAATTTACTCGATTGTGAAATTTATTCGCAATCGCCCATCGCTAGTCGGAACTATCGGACATGTTTGTGTGGAACTATCGGAACTGGTTCCGACGGTGGAACTAGGTTCAGAAACTTTGTAGGTCAGGAACTACACAACTCTAATGAGGTCCCTCAAAAAGTAGCCTTCCTCAGATGTAACAAACTTGTGTCAGCGTTTTTTCCAATCCTCGAAGAAGTTCTGATATGCATATTTTGGTGTATCCTTGAACTCTCTCAGCGACTCGGTTTGTACCTCCTCAATCGTCGAAAAACACTCCCCTTTCCTGGGTTCCTTCAATATTGGGAACAAGAAAACGTCAAAGGGAATCTAATCTGGTGAATGCGGTGGCAGAAGTAAGTCGTAGAGGGCTAAATATGGTGAACACTGTGGTGAGCAGGTGCATTATCGTGATGCAAAAGCCAGGAAGTGTTTTTTTCACAATTCCGTATATTTTCTTAGTATTGCAGCTCTCAAACAGGGTATAACTTCAAGATAATACTCCTTGCTGACAGAACGACCATGTGGTTAGCACTTCTGATGCACTACAGGGTAATGGAAAGAAAAACCCACACCTTTAAACCAACTTGACGTGCTTTCTTTGGCCTGGATTCTCTTAGCTCTTCCATTGGGAAAATCGAATTCGAATTCGATGTCTTCATCATGTAGCCATGATTTGTCAATAGTTATGACACTTTCAGACGTGCCGTTAAACTTAGAGACTATTTCTTCAGTCCCACAACACGAATATGGAATACTCTTCCCAGCTCAACTTTTTCCCTCTTGACAATCCACAGGTATTTAAAACCACTGTGCATCGGTACCTCCTTTCCATCCATCTCTTCCTTCATCCCTCCGCCCGTTTTGTGACTTAATCGTCGTCACTTAAAGGTATAAGCAACCCATATAGCGCGATCCAATTAAAAAAAAATTCAAGCAAATCTGCTGCCGTAAGTAAGTCACCAAATCCTGACTCATGCGACATTTGTTTTGGTCCAAATTCAACAATTTTAAAACAAATTTATCACTTCAAACCCAAAACTTCCTACAAAAAATGCATGGCATGAGCCAACGGATATGCAGCTGCTTTAATAGTGATTCAACGATTCTTACCATAACAATTTTCTTCATATTCTCAACATTTTCATCGGTTGTTTATATGCTAAGGGCGTCCAGGGCGAGCGTCTCCATTCAGATCTTCTCGACCTTCTTTAAAAGGCTTGTACCACTTATAAACATTTTTTGACTTACACTCGTCGTATGCCTCTGGCAACATTTCAAGTGTTTTGAACAAATTGTTCTATGTGTCAATTTAAATTCTTTAGTCTTTTCATTTCCACTTTCCGACAGCAGAAAATCGACTCATTCAAAACATGTCGAACTTTTGCGCCTCTCACTTAGAAAAAAATATGATAGGCATCTCTACCAACAAATGTCTCGATAGGGAACATTTGTTATGAACGAGCCCTTATTTTTTTCTGTTTGTTTGTCTGCTATGACATCTTTAAATATTTAAAAAATATTGTCATTGAGCAGACAACATCATATTTTTTCATCGTGTTAAAAATGTCGAATTTTGTACCAGAAAGTGATGATTTGCGGAAAGCATTAATTTTTTGTTTTCATTTGGAGAAAAGTGCTGCAGAGTCGCATCGAATGCTTGTCGAGGCATATGGTGATCATGCTCTATCAGAAGCAACATGCAAAAGCTGGTTTCAACAGTTCAGAAATAATGATTTTGATGTGAGAAATGAAGAACGTGGAAGACCACCAAAAAAGTTCGAAGACGCCGAATTGCAAACGATATTGGTTTGACTTTGAGTCAAAAGTAAGTGGCAGCAATGTTCAATGTTGCACAACAAACAATTTTTGACCATTTAAAAGCTGTGGGAAAGATCCAAAAGTGTGGAAAATGGGTGCCACATGAATTGAATGAAAGACAGATGAAAAACCGAAAAAACATTTGTGAAATTTTGCTTCAAAGACACGAAAGAAAATCGGTCTTGCATCGGATTGTTACTGGCGATGAAAAATGGATTTATTTCAAGAATTTTAAACGGAAAAAATCATGGGTTAATCTGAGACAACCATCAACATCGACTGCAAAACCAGATCTATTCGGCAAGAAGACAATGCTGTGTGTTTGGTGGGACCAGAAAGGTGTGCTGTACCACGATCTCCTAAAACCTGATGAAACCGTTAATACTGATCGCTACCGACAACAAATGATCAACTTGAACCATGCATTGATCGAGAAACGACCAGAATGGGCCAGAAGACACGGCAAGGTAATTTTGCTCCATGACAATGCACCTGCACACAAAGCAAAACCGGTTCAGGACACAATCAAAACACTTGGCTGGGAGCAGCTACCCCTTTCAAGTATTCATAAACCAGTCAGGAAGGCTTTAGACTAAACTCAAGACAAGGGAATTTCAGGTGGACTTTAGTTGTTAAGGTATTAATATTCACTTTTACACGTCTGTAAGACTTTAAAAACTTTAAATCACAAAAAAAAGGGCGGCACGCGATGGGTCCACCTCGCCAATCTTGCTTTTCAATAATTCAAATATATGACTGTGTGGCTTACGGCACTGTCCTGGGCAACTTTATTATTGAGGTAAGGTGAGGATTAGCATATCAACAAGTGAATATGGTTCAATGACACCTGCGACATATTATTCACAGCAAACAGTGTTTTTTTTAGGATGTAACAGTGCATTGTAAAGTAGGTTTGCGTGTCAGGATATTTTGGTTTCAGCCATCATTATAAAGCACTCAAAAAGTAGAAGAAAAGATGTTTCAACTAGAGCTTTATTGAACCTGCTATTTGAACACTACTCTTTCCGGCTAAACACCTTGCATTTTTCACAGCACCACCTCTTTCGAGCTGCTAACAACACTCAAGGTGTAATATCTGTCTAAGAAAAAGCCATTTGGAAACGGCAAGAAACTTTAGTTCCCTTCTACTATTGATGAGTAAGCCCTGGTCCCCTGTGGACCATACAATGGTAAGTTTGATACATTTGTTCCAGTATACAGTGCTGTGCAAAAATTGTGCAAAATGTGCAAAAAAATATTATCTTTCAAAAGTTTGGTACAACTTATACATCATATATAGTTAATTAAAACAAAATTATTTCCATTGCTCTTATATATATAGTTTATATATATTATTTTATAGTTTATATATACAAAAAAAGAAAGCATTTATTTACAGAAAAGAACAACAAAGGCAACTGCTTCAGAAAAAAGAGGAATACAATTAAGCAGAACATTTGCAACTGACGACCATCGTCAATTTTTTTTACAGCAGTCAACTTGACTCCAGAGTGAAGGTAATCTGCTACATGACCCTCATTCGGCTAATAATGGTATATGGTTGTCCTGTGTGGTTCAACGTGAGTCCTTCCCAAATGAAAAAGATGAGGGTGTTCGAGAGGCGGTGCCTTCGAACCTGTCTTCGTTTATATCGAACACCAGAATCTCAGTACAAGAAATTCTACCCCAATGAAGTTCTGTACAACGAGGCAAACCTTATAAGGATAGATAATTTTATTATTAAGTTGATTCGGAGTCACACTACCCTTGCCATGGATTCAACCAACAGTTTGATCTTTGGTGCTTACTGCCCAAATCAAATGTACCATGAAAGGGTACGTCTTAACGGCTTCATCCCGCCTGAAGCTTTCCGTTATTTGGACTCGAAAGACCTGATACAAGATAGAGAAGGCTGCCCTATCATCTTCCACGTCGCACGCCGAACAGTAGAAAGGCAACTCCAATACCAGCCGGACGTCGCTCGCAGCAACGAGGATCTCCTACGGTTCAGTTGAGCGATTTCTGCCCGCGATAGAGCGGTTTCAGCCAAAGAACGGCATTTTGATTGGTGGTTGCACCAAAACCAGCTTTTGATGCCACTAGCTTCGTAAAGTGAAATGGGATAGTTGAGTCTGGAGGCCAACTTGCATAGGCTAAGATAGTTTGTAGACATTTAATAAAAATTAAAAAATAAAAAAATAAAAAATAAAAAAATTCAAAAAATAAAAATTAAAATATAAAAAAAACAATAAACACAAAAACAAAAAAATAAAACAAAATACCAAATAAACAAAAAAGGTGCACAATGACGTATTAGATATATACATAAAGCATATAAATAACGCATACGTCATGGTGAACGCGTCCGTATCTTATTACGGACATAGTTAAGTTCAATGTAAATAGTAAAGTTGGATTAGACTTAGACGTAAGTTACTTGTAGTTAGTTTTAATTTTAGCATAGGTTTTACTTTTAGTATTAAGTTTTTTTTTCTTAAGTTTCTTGGGGAAAATTAACAATAAAATTAAGATAGTGACAACAAAACGAATGAATTAAAGAAGCCGAAAGGTAAAAACAAAATGAAACTGGGTTAGTTTAGAGTACTTGTTAGAAGTCAGTAAGCTAGAATTAAGATCAACAGATTAGATAAGTAAGATAGTTTAAGTATTTTTGTCTAGTATTAAAAAAACATCTATAAATTAATAAAACAATGCATACAAAAAAAAGAAAAAAAAAAAACATCGCCAATTTAGATAACAGTCAATTTTATTCAATTACAATTTGGTAGTTTTGTTTAGCTAAGTGCGTTAAGTAAAAATTAGGCGCGTGTTTGATAGAGACAAACTCTTTTGAGGATGAAAATATTCAAAAAGTGAAAATGTGGGGATAGATTGAACGTCTATTTCCTGGGTGTTGAGGAGGTTCTCGCACTCTTCTAATAGCTCCCTTTTCACCCGACGGAAGCTTGCTTATCTTTCCGAGTCGTTGGTACGGTCCGGAGTCTGTTGCAAACGACGTACGGGCAAACCAGTAAGATGTATGCGAGCGAATAAAGGTACCGCGAGGGTGCTATAACTTTTATTTACCCCTCCGAATTGTAAGAACGGTCCAAAGTCCGTTGCAAACGACGTACACGCAAACGAGTAAGGTCCACGCGAGCGAATAAAAGTACCGTGAGGATGCTACGACTTTTATCTACCTCTCCGAATTGTAAGAACGGTCCGAAGTCCGTTGCAAACAAAAAGTGGGTAATAAAAGTTGTGCGCGGGTTAACTGTTCTCTTAATTTTTTGTCGAATTTCTCTGAACCGCCGTGGCGTAGTGGGTAGAGTGCGACGCTCACACGCCGAAGGGTCTAGGTTCGACTGCCAGTTCAACACAAATTTTTCTAATATTTCACGGCACCACCTCTTTCGAGCTGCTGACAACACTCAAAGAGTAATAACTGTCTAAGAAGGCTTCTTAAACTTCGCCGTTCGGAGTCGGCAAAAAACTGTAGGTCCCTTCTACTCGTGAGAGAACAGTAGCGCGCACAACACGAGTAGTTGATGAGCAAGCTAGGCCCTGGTCCCCCTTTGGACTGTAGCGCCAACAATTATTATTATTATTATTCTCTGAACCATAAGATAGGTCCTAAGACCGATGCAAACGATGTTCAGGCAAGTGACCAAAAAATATTCACGTAAATCCTCCTTTGAACGGTACGAGGACCTTGTTTACTTTTCCGTGTCGTGAGAGCTGCCCGGAGTCTGATGCAGACGACGTTCAGAAAAGCGAACAAAGTTTTTACGCGATCAATGTCCCGGTAAATCCTAAATTCAGAATGATCAAATCAACACGAATAATAAAAGAACAGGAACAAGAAAAGAACAATAAACAAGAACAAAAATAAGAACAAGAACAAGAACAAAAATAAGAACAAGAACAAGAACAAAAATAAGAACAAGAACAAGAATTAGAACAATAACAAGAACAGTATCAATATATATTCGAGAAAATTATTAAAAGAAAATCAAACAAAAGGGACGCGGTCAGCCAAGCAGCCTAGTACAAAGTTATCATCGGCGCAATGTGTATTCGAATTCCATGTGCTATTTTTCAAAGGTCGGTAGAGAACCGTTGCTAAATGTGACAAATGACAGCAAAAGAGAGTGCTTTGTTCGGGATCGGTACACACCTTTCATACCTAAGGGCGAGAAGCTTTTACAATAGGGATAGGCTTTTGCCTACTAATTGGGCGTTACAAAGCTTTTTTTTATTGTGGCCACTTTATACAATTATTTTTTAACACAGCTGCCACTTTATACAAATTTCAAAAAGAAAACATTTTAAAATAAAGTAAAAAAATGTTGCGTTACAAAAGCAAAAGTCTTCCTGGTGGGTCCAAATTTAATATGCATGGATCCGATGGAAGCGTTAGCAAAGGCGGATGAGGAAGCCCTTAGTCTTTTCGAGAGAAAAGTTTTGCGAGCGATTTTTGGTCCTGTTTGCGTCGATGGCATCTGGAGGAGAAGATTTAATGACGAACTCTAGGGGCTGTACAGCGACATGCGCCTGGTCAAGCGTCTACGGATACAACGCTTAAGATGGCTAGGCCATGTAGAGCGTATGGACACCACTGCTCCGGCCCGAAAAGTTTTTGAATCCGTGTCATTGGGACAACGCTACAGAGGATGATCTAGACGAAAGTGGCGCACACAAGTAGAGAAGGACCTCAACCAACTTGGAGTGCGCAACTGGAGACAGCTGGCGAAAGATCGTGCCGGCTGGAGAGGAATGTTGGTTGAGGCCCAGGTCCACCCCGGACTGTAGCGCCACAAGAAGAAGAAGAAGAAGGATCTGATGGAAGACAAAACGTCACTAACCCAAAAGGTGAGAACTTAAACCAAAGTATTATGAAAGTAATATAAGACGGAGGTGGATCTGTTAATTGTAGATCGACAAGTGAAAGACATAATTAAGTGAGAAGATTACGTTGGCATTCTTAGCACCACCATGCTTCCTCATGCGGATTTGGAAGTACAACTTCCTTGAGGTTCGAACACGAAAATGATACCAAGCGTAAGTCGGGGTGGGCCACAAACTGGCATTCTGAGAAAAATATTAAAGCACAGTGTCCAGACTTAAACCCAATCGAGAAGTTGTGGGTGATTGTAAAAACAATAACTGGATGCGGAATTTCCAAGTGGAAAGACGAACTTTGTGTTAAAATTCAAAAGCAATGGAATTATATACCAAAAAAATGTTATTGATAAACTCATTGCTGCTATGAGCAGAGAAGTGCAATAAAATGCTAGCAATTTCCTGCATAAACGTAAGCAGGTTGTAGGGCATTGTTCCTTTGTTGTTTTGCACAGCAGTAAAATCTTGTATTTTTTATGTTTTATTTTTGATATAATTTTTATCTAAGTGAGTCGGGGTTTCTGAACGTAAAAATCGGATGAAGAAGCCTCTAGTCTCTTCGAAAGAAAAGTTTTGCCTGCGACTCCTGTTTGCGTGGATGGTATCTGAAGGAGAAGAAGCCTGAAAAGTCTTCGATTCAGAGCCATTGAGACAACGCAACAGAGAGCGGCTTAGTCTAAGATGGCGCACACAAGTGGAAGGACCTCAACCAACTTGTTATAAATAATACATAAAAATTTGCTTAAAAAAATTTGCTGCTTGATTGCTTGAGATACTTATTTGCTTATATGATTTAAAGACCTGTTGTTTTAAGAAACAAAAAAAAAATATTATTAAAAATGGCTCGAAAATTCTTGGGGTGTACAAATTGTTGCTAAGAACTAAATACTTTATTTAAACAACTTCCTCGCGAACTGTGTCGCTTACAATCTCTGAATCAACTGACCGCCATTTTCAAACTCCAACTGCCCGATACCCGGGCTTCTTGTTCTTGTTCTTGTTCTTGCCGCGTGTGCAAAATATCATATTGCCCTTAATTTCGATGTCGGTGGCAGCAGACACTGGAGTCAGTAACTTTCAGCGGAAGCATTCGCCACTGAGTTGTTTATAATAATTGTTGGCGCTACAGTCCACAGGGGGACCAGGGCCTAGCTTGCTCATCAACTACTCGTGTTGTGCGCGCTACTGTTCTCTCACGAGTAAAAGGGACCTACAGTTTTTTGCCGAGTCCGAACGGCGAAATTTGAGAAGCTTTCTTAGACAGTTATTACTCTTTGAGTGTTGACAGCAGCTCGAAAGAGGTGGTGCCGTGAAATATTCGAAAAATTGGTGTTGAGCGGGGGTGTTGTTTATTAAGTTCGAATTTCGTTGATAGTGTTAACTGACATGTGTATGTTTTATGGAAGTTAAATTGGAACAGAAGAATGCTTCAAGAAGCAAATCAAAACATTCAAACATTTTTTTAGTCGTGCACTGACATTTAACGAATTAATCCAATTGCAAGAGTAAATCGTTCACTTGGAGGGAAAAAACTAAATAAAATTGACCGCCACATTGAACCTCAACCTTGATTAAAGACAACATCAACACAAAAGCAAATTTTCAAGCCTTTCATAAATAAAAAAAAACTCTCATTCAATATCCGCCCCTATCGTTTATTTCTTTGGGTTAAAAAGAGTCTCAAAGTGATTCAACCCTTTTGCTTATTTTTTTTCTTGTTCAGCTTATCCATTTACTTAAAGCTTTAATTATTCAAGACGCCCACAAATCCCACAGAGCTTATGATTTCGCTTGAAGTGAGAAAGGGGAGAGTAAAAAAAATAACTTTAGTTTGTGTTCAAATTGTTCTCCGTTTGGTTTTGTTGATCCTTTACACGACATTACAGAAAATGAAAAATAAATCGTGCACTCATCCTTGTTAATGGAAATTTCTTTTTCTATAGAGTTTGTGGACTTCAGTTAAGACTTTGACGACATCAGCCGCGCTAAGATGACCTCAAGTTGTGTAAGTTCTTAAAAAGTGTAAAAACAAAAGGTGAAGTTAGCTAAACTTAGTAGAAGTAACGCTTTAATAAATGGATTTGCAGATCAAAACTTCTTATTTTGCACGCCACCCTTGACAAAAGAAAACAAACAATTCAATATGAACTGAGTAAGAGCGAGTTGCACTTCCTAGTTAAACTAAGCTTTGAATTGCATTGTGTCATAGGAATGTCTTGAACTGAAATATATCAAGCAACCTGTAGAAAAGGGGGCATGGGCCTGTTCACTCGAGGCCCACAAAGAAATCTTTACAAGTTTGAATCGGAAAGGCACGTTCTTCGTAGTTATGCAGGTACTGCACATTGTAGTTTAATTCCAATGGTTTAATTTTGTCTATTCATTTTTAGAGAGCAAATGACTCTAATCTAAGTTTATAGTTGCATTTGGTAGGGGGCCTGTGGCATGGTGGGATGGGACTGTCCACGCGAGGTAACGTTGTTGATTGCGCTCAACAAGGCGAGCTCCCAAAACTATTCTCGTTAGTGCAAGTTAACACGAGTGCCCCAAACACGCTCGGTACTGTGGGAACTAAATGTTCTCACAGTAACACACAGACATAGCGTCAGCAGAACGCAGCCAACACCGGTGTGCGAACCGAGTGTGGAGAGAATACTGATGCAGCGTCTGGGCAGCGCAAAGGTTTAAGTTACTTTTAAAATAATTATATGTTAGATGTAAGTCAGGAATATTTTGTAAATAAACGGAGCGGCACTTGTTGTTCGGCCTCCAAGGCGAGAGGAAGTCATTTTAATTTTTAACTTGCACAGGTCAAGTTGACATACAGCCTTCACCTGGCGCCCTCTGGATAGCCATCACAACACCCGTTATATGGTGAACAAATGTATGCATCGAGCCCCTCTGCCCGAGGTTTTAAGTAATGGGCCTGGCCTACCAGTCTGTGAGTTGTGCGTGAGGTTAACTTCCGCACCATAGTTCAGAAACGCCGAAATGACTCGGATAATGTAGGACCAACTGCTGATTTCCGGTTCTGCACTTGGAAGGGTCTAGGTTCGATTCCCAGTTCAACACCAATTTTTCGAATTTTTCACGGCACACCTCTTCCGAGCTGCTGACAACACTCAAAGAGTAACAACTGTCTAAGAAAGCTTCTCAAACTCCGCCGTTCGGAGTCGGCAAAAAACTGTAGATCCCTTCTACTTGTGAGAGAACAGTAGTGCGCGAAACACGAGCAGTTGATAAGCAAGCTAGGCCCTGGTCCACTTTGGACTGTAGCGCCAACAATTATTACTTGGAATGTGAGGTCCCTTAACAGACCACGTACAGCCGAACAACTTGTGGAGGCCCTTGGCTGCTTCAAAGCAGACATTATCGCCATCCAGGAAGTGCGATGGGATGGGCCTGGCATAAAAAAGATGAAGAAGTGCGATATTTACTACAGCAATTGCTATAGAGAGAGAAGGCAGCGCTTATTCGGATGCGGATTTATTTTTCGAGGCAGACTTATGCAAAAAGTCTTGAGCTACGACCCCGTCAGCGAACGCCCCATGACAATCCGCATCAAGGCTAAATTCGGGAACATCAGCCTAATACGCGCTCACGCCTTGACAGAGGAGAAGGATGACAACACCAAGGATGAGTTCTATTATCTCTTAGAAGGAACATACGATCGATGCCCCAGCTACGACACCAAGATCGTTTTAGGAGATTTCAACGATCAGCTGGGAAAGCAGGACATCTTTGCTGGAGTCATTGGTAAACACAGCTTACATGACAACACATCCGGAAAGCAACTCAGGCTGTTGGGCTTCGCCTCGGGGCGGAACCTCTCTGTGGCTAGCACGCGGTTTCCACACCTGAGCTTCCACAAAGGTACTTGGCGATCCCCAGATCAATCAACCGTCAACCAGATTGATCACGTTGCAATCGACGTCAAACACTCCTCCAGTATTCTCGATGTCCGAACCTTTCCAGACACAAACATCGACTCGGATCATCACCTTGTTGTAGCCAAGGTAAGAACCTGGATACCGATAGAGCAAATCAGTCCAGATGGACCAAAACGGTTTGACGTCGGAAAGTTACAATTGCAGTCGATCGCTGGGAACTTTACCGAACGAGTCTCCCTGAAACTCGCTCAGAGTTCGACGCTACCTGCATTAAACATGGAAGAAGAATGGAAACTTTGGCAAGAAGCCATTAAATAAGCTGCAACTGATGTGCTGGGTTTCACGTCACCACCCAGAAGGAACCCATGGTTTGACGACGAGTGCAGGCAAGCGTATGCAGCCAAAAAAGTCGCCTATAAGGCGAAGTTGCATCAAAGAACGAGGGCTGTTCGTGAGCTCTACGAACAGAGAAGAAGGCAAGAGCACCGGCTTCTCAGAATGAAAAAGAAGGAGCATGAGAAACGCGCGGTCGAGGAAATGGAAAGGTTTTATGGCAGGACTGAAGTCCGAAAGTTTTACCGAGAGGTAAAACAACTATCCGGAGGATACAAAGTTCGGACCGAAGACTGCCGGGATCAAAATGGACAACTCGTAGTAGAGTCGCAGTCTGTGCTGATAATCTGGAATGATCATTTCTGCTGACTCCCTAAGGCCGATGACGGCCCAACTCCCGCTGTTAGGCAGAATGTTCTGCACGATTTGCATGATAATAGACAAGAATTCCGTGTCTCTGACTTAGACGAGGTGAAGATAGCAATATCCAAGCTGAAGTCGAACAAAGCTGCTGGCGCGGATGGACTGCCCGCAGAACTATTTAAGGCAGTTGGGCGCATGCACCAGCTCGTCTGTAAGATATGGTCGGAGGAAAGCATGCCCGATGAGTGGAATCTCAGCGTCGTTTGCCCGATCCACAAGAAAGGAGACCCCTTTGACTGCGCTAATTATCGAGGGATAAGTATAGTTTGGAACCATGATAATAATAATTGTTGGCGCTACAGTCCAAGGGGGGACCAGGACCTAGCTTGCTCATCAACTAGCTTGCTTCTCTCACGAGTAGAAGGGACCTACAGTTTTTTTCCCGACTCCGAACAGCGAAATTTGAGAAGCTTTCTCAGACAGTTATTACTCTTTGAATGTCGTCAGCAGCTCGAAAGAGGTGGTGTGTATTTGGATTTACGTGATCACCTGCCGTTAGGGCTTAATACTACGGGGTCCATACACCCATTGTCAGGAGAACGCTGACTACCGCCTTGGGGATCCCAAGTACCAATCTGAGTTCTTGTTTTAAGGGACCGTCTCTCCTCCTTGGTAAGGAGCGGGGCCTCTCTAACACCTCTGCTGTTCTTTGGGTCACAGCACCCGGTTGGATGCAACTCCACCTCGAATCAGAAGTATATTTCCATAATCATCTGACAATATCCGACCCAGGTGACTGGGGCAGATCAGATCATAACTACTTCCGATTCTCCCCGCGATTTGGGTACAAACCACAGCCACCACGATACTCCCACAAGGGAGCCAACCGCACGGTCAGGCTGAAACTAAGTCTCAGGGGCTCCTGACCTCACGTGGTACCAGAATATAGCTTCCGGTCAAGCTCCGCAACTATGTTGTTCTCGGTAGGATTCCTTAACATCCAGGACCGATGACCTTATATTCCTACTCTAACCTAACTATGAGCTGCCATGAGGGCAGCCATTCCAGCTCTTCGTCTGTTGAAAACTTCCCTAGCAAAACCCCTGATGGTGTCTGTACTCTGTCTAGTCTGGTGAACCAGGCTGACATCGTAAGTCCCATCAGTGCAAGATATGTTCATAGCTCCAAGGTCCCGAATGTCATCATAAAGAGGACATTGACACAACACGTGCAACCAATCCTCAGAGCTATCGAAAGAGGTGGTGCCGTGAAAAGTTCGACAAATTGGTGTTGAGCTGGGAATCGAACCTACAACCTTCGGCGTGTGAGAGTCGCACTCTACCCACTACGCCACGGCGGCCACAGGATAATAATTATAATAAGAATGTCTTTAGTTAAAGTCCTTTATTTCTAAGGACGGAATCAAATCAATTCGCGTGGATTACTCCAGGCTCAACCACTTTTAAATGAAACACCGGATTTAATTTAATTAAATTTCGATGTATTTCAACCGGAGATAAGGGTATCAAGGAGATGCTCATCTTAGACCAGCTTTTGCCCCTGGCCATATGCCTGTCCAATCCAGGGATTTTGTAGTTGTGTGAGAAATCCCTTGAGAATCGCCAACACTTCTACAAAATCCCTGAATCTTAGACCAAATCGGTGGATAATGGCGGCAAATCGGTGGATTCGGCTCCGTAATGGTCTGGTTTTTCAAACATGGCGGCAGATTAGGCGATTTGGCCGAAGATGTTCAGAAACACAACATGAGACTTAAAAAAACATTTCGCAATGAATGCTTACGCCCATGCTTGTAAAACAATGTTTTTGCAAGAATATTATGAAATACCGAAATTATTTGAAAAAGAAAACCTATTCGTAGTGTTACTATGAATTGAAAATGAAAATCACGCTAATATCACAGAAAGTGATTTCGTTCTAAGATCCGCACTAACCTCTTTTATGTGTTAAAATTGATTCTCTTTAAAAAAAACAGATGTTACACATTGATGTTTTGTACAAAATACAAAATATATATTGAAATTTTGTACAAAAATCTGTGTTTTCATCAATGGTATAAATGAAAAATATTATGAACACATCGAGCATAGTTATTGAACTCCTTTATTACCCAGTTTTTCGTGGTGGAATCGCTGGAGTGTTTTCGTACTCGTTAATTTTGCAAAATTTTGCACAAATTTTCTTATTCGCTATGCGATTCTGCGTACGAGAACAAAATGTATAGTAAAAGTGAATAAGTACGGTTATAAAAAAGCACTTATAGTCAGAGTTAATTACTCACTGATAATTACTAGTAATTGTTCTTTTAATTCCTTAAAAGCGATTTCACGTGCTTAATATATTTGCATATTTGGTAAGGACTAAATTATTACAAAGTGCGTGCTTGTTCTATTTAAACAATAGTAATTGTAGTGAATTGTGATAAAAAGTTTTTCGAATTTGTTAAAAGATTGATTAATATATTAAATTTTTTTGAACTTATAAGTTATTAAAATATTAATTATGAAACCTTGTGTTTTGAAGTGCCAAGGATACCTCCATATCTATGGAACATGAGAACAAAAGATGAGAACTTGTAAGTTTAATTTTTGGCTTATATTATTTATTGTGAAATTGTGAAAATTTTGAAGCAGAAAGGTTGCAGTCCATCAGCAATCAACCCCTAGTAATGGAAACATCTTGGGTGCAAGACAAAATATGCGACAGGCCAAAGTGCACTTCCGCGTTTTATCTTAAAATAGATATAAATGCAAATGAATTCTTGAAAGAGAATAGTTTCATTTATGTCTGTGGGTGGCTCTTCAGAAAGTGTCACTAAAGCCATACGTGTAGTATGCCTTTACCTACATTAGGGACAGCAGATGCTTCGCCTGGTTTAAGTTTTACAACTTTTAAGCAATTCGATGGATGCAATCTTATTGCGGCGCCAAGTGATTTTGTGGAATACATCCGAGAACTTGAGCAAACGTTTTTGGACTCATTCGACAAATGTTATTATGTAAGGGGAGTCGCACAACACCTTCTTACTTTACTGATTACTGAAAAGATATATACCTGCTGTAAAAATTTGCCACCAGACTTCATCTTAAATTATTTTATTAGAATTCGAATTTATTTTGTCACTAAATTTTGGAACAGGGATTTGAGCGACCCTAATTTCAAAAATAAGATGCTCCGTGTTAGACATTTGTAAAAAAAAAAGTTAAATCAAAAGTTTGTCTTCCATATATTCATGCCGATAACATTTTTTAATTTCCTGTTAAATTTTTAAGTTAAATGCAATTCTTGTTAGATCGCTAAATATACAAAAACTTATCTAATTTATTTAAGTTCGGGTGCAATAGGCCTCTTGGGGAAACCAAACACCCGGTGAACAAAAAATCGGTTAAAGCGCCATAAGCATACCTCATGGATGGCGTGGAAATTCTTTTCAAAAAGTATTTTAAGTCCTTTAATCAATCTGTATTTACGTCTTCATTCCTTATATTTCAATACCTAATAAAAGAAAAAAGATTAATAACCAACAATTGTAATTTTTATTATTAAAAACTTTATGACTGGCGTTAAATCCTTGTTATCACCATATATCACACTTGCTTATTAAAAGCGTTTAAGCAGTTCTTTGTTTGTAAACTTAAATGCTAATTGGTGGTATTTAAAGTTTACTAAGAAACATACTCATATATCAACATATCCTTTACCTGATTTATACTCTCGCACCCTTACGATTTTACTCCCTGTCAAGATATTTCACCTCAATAACTGATCAGCTGTTTGCAATCAGCTGATCAAGACAGCTCACACGTATTCACAGACAGGGGTTTATAAAAAAACGCTGTCAGTTCACCTCAAAGGGTGGAAGACGAGGGAGTTGAATATCTCCTTGCTTATCTCTGATTTCAACCGCAGCCACAATCGGAATGAATGCTCAAGACATATTGTTGCTTAATCTAAGCTCGGTTGACCTTGGTTCCCACGAGCAAGTCCAAGCATGCATTAGCGTTCCCGCGTGCAAGTCCGAACGTGCGTTGTTAAAGGGGCAACCGCAGCGTCTGCTGCAATACGTTCATCGGCGGGTGTGCGAGGTTGCGGCGTGCGTGTGTTAACTTTTTATTTTTTTTACAAAATTATCAACAAAAACATTTTGATACAATATTATACAATTTTGATTAATTTATAAATTGATTCTATACTCTTGGAAATTTGCACGGAATAGTTTCATACTATCTCTTGTCGAAGACGAGTGGCGATAGTACCTATCACTTTATTAACAACCTATACAAGACTGTTGATGGGGAAAATAACTACAATATTAATTGAAAGGTAAATGAAGTAACAAAAAATAACTAAAGAAAATTTACAGCAAGGGAGTAAAAAATAAATCTATTTCTCATTTCATTATGACTGAAAGTGAAGAGCTAATTTTTAACATTATTCAAAAATACTGTTTTTATTCTCTCTGAGGTAATAAATTAAATTAGCGTGGGGAAGTAACAAAAGAAATGTGAGAAATGAGTGCTATGTATAGTTGGAATAGCGGCGACGTACTTGAAACTGATGCGTAATTGGTTCCTTTGATTAAGTCTTTCATGGTAGTAGCCGGAGTTGTCAAAAAATAGTCTTAATACCTTATAGCAGTACGGATGTCTTAATAATAATAATAATTGTTGGCGCGACAGTCCATAGGGGGACCAGGGCCTAGCTTGCTCATCAACTACTCGTGTTGTGCGCGCTGCTGTTCTCTCACGAATAGAAGCGACGGATGTCTTAGTGGGAGAATATTAAGGGATTTGAAAATTTCAAAACTGAGAGTTCTACGATTTACTTTGGTCATAATTCATATTGCATGTTTTTGCTTAATTAAATGTGGTTTTATTTTATTATAATAGGCACCACCAGAAAGAGACCATTATATCGTAGACCATTTTTAAAATTTGCAAATTGCAGTAAAGGTTAAGACGGTACATGTGTCTAATGATTTTATTTAAATATTATTTGAGATAAGTTTGTGTGTGCTGTCCAAAATTATGCCTATGTATTTAAAAGTATCAACACACTCTATTTGAAAACAATTCTCCTACAGTTTGGATCTGCATTAAAAGTTGATACACCAGACATATTTGAATGAGTCAAGAAAACACGTTGGCAATGAGATGAGCGGTAGTATATATGTAGATATCATACATATTAAACCCTTAATGTTGAATGAAATAAACTTGGTTTTATTGCTAATAACTTCATTATTTACGTCGAATAGTAGACTTAGATAATTGTTACTTGCATACGAAATGACTGTATCATCAGCGAAGACTGTATGGTATATTTTTCATTAAAAGGCTGAACGAATAAAGAATTCACATTTACAAGAAACAATATTGGACCCAATACAGCACCTTGCGGAACACCAATGTTAGAAACGCTTACAGAAGTTTTTTTTTTTTTTTTGGAGGTTGGGATCAACTATACTGGAGCACTCAGACTCAAATACTGGTCCATTGTACTACCAGGCAGTAACCTTTATTTAATGTAATTTCATGGTTTTCCGAAGAAAAACCAAGATGCGCTTCTGTGGTATAGAACTTAGGTTTTCAGTTCCCACCACATCAGCGCCAAATAACCGCCGCCACAGAGAAAGTGCTCTGAAGTGTCTTCACCTTCTCCACAGGCGTCGCAGAGTGTGACATCACTAAGCCCAAGCCGACTCAAATACATAGCAAAGGTAAAGTGTCCCGTTAATACGCCAACAAATCTTCTGCACTCGTTTCTGTCTAGCGATAGCAGAAAAGTGGCGGATTTCTTGCAGACGTTTGGGAGCATACTCTTGGTCACCCTGCATCTTGGAGAGTCACGCCATCTCTGGTTGTGCTGTAGGGAGACCGCAGAAGGTAATCCCAAGGTAGGTTCGGGTCCTACGAGTGCCTTTGCTGAACCTAGCCTAGCTAGTTCATCGGCAGTTTCGTTTCCCAGGATCCCGTGATGACCCGGAACCCAGACAAGTGATGACCCGGGAATTCAGCCTGCCGACCGAATTAAGGGAAGACTTGCATTCTTGAACTATCTTGGAAGAGGTTAAAGCGCTGAGTAAGGCCTTGAGCACAGGTTGACTGTCGCTGCAGACGCAGATACTTCTTCAATTCCACCTATTCTTCACAATGTAGTTGGTGGCCATTAGGATCGCGAAGGCTTCCGCCTGGAAGACAGACGCGAAATTACCTAAGGAGGCGTGAAGTCTAATGTTGTCGTGTTCCACGAAGGCCCCAGCTCCAGAACCCTCCGTTGTCTTGGAGCCGTCCGTGAAAATCCGACTACATTCCTTTCCCGGTTCAGTTTCTGGCCAGAGCCAGTGAAGGACACGTGGAAAGTCGACTTTGTTAAAGCGTCGCAACTGTATTATTGGCGACCTCTCATCAGACGGCATGTCCATGAGAGTACCATCATAGGAGATGCGGTGTGCGAGGTCATTAAAGCTCCAGTGCGAGTGGAACCAAAGACCATTCCTTTTTAGTCGAGAGATGGCCTTGAGTGTACATCCCATGATGTGATGATCGGGGGGGTGGGGGAGATTAATCAGAGCATCAAGAGCAGAGCCAGGCGTGCTGGGGAAAGCCCCTGTGCAGCCGAGACAAACTGTTCTTTGAAACTTGGTGAAAGCGGCAGTCACGTATTTGCGCGAAAGCCTGTTCCACCAAACGACTGATGCAGATTGCCGTATAGATCCAAACAACGGAACTTAATACGTTTTTAATTTTTACCACTTAAAAAGTACGAAGTAAACCATTCATGAATGAAACCGCATTAAACAACTTTATTAGAATTATATTCTGGTTTTGTGGTTTTTTGTGGGCGTCGTGGCGTAGTGGGTAGAGTGCGACGCTCACACGCCGAAGGGTCTAGATTCGAATCCCGGCTGAACACCTCGAATTTTTCACGGCACCACCTCTTTCAAGCTGCTGACAACACTCAAAGAGTAATAACTATCTAAGAAAGCTTCTCAAACTTCGCCGTTCGGAGTCGCCAAAAAACTGTAGGTCCCTCATACTCGTGGGAGAACAGTAGCGCGCCCTGGTCCCCCTGTTGACTGTCGCGTCAACAATTATTTTGAGCAAAAAGTTACCATCAGAACTATGGCAAAATACACAGTTTGATTTAGATAGTCTTTTAAATTTGTAAAAAATAACATTTTGTTACAAGAAATTGTAGGAGGTACAAACAATTTTATTTATAAAACTGATGATCATCCACAATCGGGACTATCGTGTTTGATGAGATTTTTATTAAGAGTGGACATTTCGAATTTAAATAGGACACCGTTAATTTCAACAACATGGAAGGCAGTCGATAACTTCCTACAGCAAAACTTTTCAAATATTTTCATTTCCATCTTATGTCTAAATTTATACTTTTGAAAGAAACTTTCCATCTATTCTCAGAGCGTTTCCGATTTCTGGACTTTTCCCAGGGATACAAAAGTGCAAATAAATCCAAAAATACACAGCTGGCATTCCTTTAAAACATACAAAAACTTCAGTTCAAACATCAAACTTTCTCGACCGGACAACTCGTTGTCTATGGAAATCCTTAAATGTTTCCGTCAAATTAAGTCTACTTCAGCATCAAGGAGAATACTCAGAGCGCAGAAAATTCGAAACTTACCCGCATTTGGGCATATTCAGCAAGGAATCCAATCAAAATGGTATCCCCGTTGGCCGTAGGCAGTGTGTGGTTACGAGGCAGTGATTCTAAAAAATTTAAAAGCCCCCCCAGCACAAACCACACGAGAAAGTGCACTCTAGCCATTTCGCCCCCACAAATACACGCACACACACACTTTTCACGTTTAAAAATTAAAAAACCAATAACCGACTGTATGCACAAAGTCCTGTTGAATGTCCTTATGCAATTCGCGCCGTCAATTGAATTTCAATGAGACTAGCGCGCTGAGACACTGTATTGCGGAATTTTTTGCCTCGAACGGGCTTAACACGCGAATGGCATCCACTGACAGAGAACGAACACCGCACACGTAGAACCGGGTAAATGACAGACGGATAAATTGAAGAAGGATTCTGTTATTCAAATTGGAAAAAGCGGAAGAAATTTAAGAACCAAAGAGATAATCGCGGTGTATACGCCGATAGGAGAGAAGACAAGTTCAAACAGAAAGCACTTCCGAAGGACCAGCACATTCCTTCCTCCGACCGAACACCGACTAGAACAGTGCGCTTTTCCTTGTTTGCACGAGATGTCCTGTTCACTGCGAGTCCTGTCGTCGACTGAGCGGAATTTGGATTGCTCGTGCCTTTATGTTTGCCATGGACTGACTCGGCGCCGTCGTCGTCCTGTATGAGCGACGCACAAACATTTTGCTGCCGAGTTTTACTCCCACAGGATGTGCGAGTGTATGTCGTCGTGTTTTGTGTATAGCTAGACCAAGTGCATCTGTTCCTTCGGTTGTAAACAAAACGAACGATTTTTGAATATGCTGGGTGAACTTGTGCCTCGTAACCCATATCGAGTGGGCGGAGGTGTGTCCCGACGTGTGATGTTAGCCGTCATGAAAGCAGTGACTGCAATTGAGTTGAGTTATCTCTCCATCTCATGGTTAGGTGTCATGTATGAAGGAGTGTGAAACTGTGTTGCATAGCAGTACAGAAATGAATTATGGGTTGGTTGTTGGGCCTTGAAATTTTTAAGCGCACTCCGTAAGCTGTGGTATCCAGTAGTTTGATTGTTTTGTGGAAGACATAGCCAGCCTACCGATTAATTGCCTTAAGTGTGGAATTGAAGAACAAACACGACTTCACGCACTTCTTTGCAAAAGCTGTGTACCGAATTGCACAATTGTATTTGATTTAAATCCGCTTTCATCTTGTTGTAGAGCACAACAAGATGAAAGCGGATCTAAATCCTGTCATAGCATCTAAGCTTCTCGCATTCAGCTGTAGCCGGGAAGTGTTTGATCTTTTGTCTCCTATATACATCGGTTTCAATAAGTCCATTTAGAGCCGCTTTTCTGGAGCTGGTGCGTGCCACTCCACAAGTTTCTTTGCTCTGTTCAAACCGCTACGGATAATCTGGTGTACGTAACCTACAAATTTATCGCCGTTGCCCATCAAAAGCGTGCAATTAAAGTTGTTGTTTTTTTTCCAAAAGGTATCATTTAAATTCATATCAAATTCAAAACATACCCGCATTTGAGGCATATTCAGCAAGGAATGCAATCAAAATGGTATTCCCATTGGCCGTAGGCAGTGTGTGGTTACGAGGCAGTGATTCTAAAATATTAAAAAAAAAAAGTTTTTTTTTTTCAAAAGGTATCATTACTTCTAGAAGGCATGCTTACACACATCCATACCCTTCACGCCTGTTTCTTATTTCTAAGTTGGTGTAATTGTCTTTGATGTTTAGTTATGTTTGAAAACAAACGGTGCATCGTTCAGTTATGCTTTTGTTTTGTTGGAGGTTGAAAAGCACGGCACTGCAGCAAGGATTGAAAGCTGATCCTCAAATGAAGAGCTAAAAGTATTTGTTTCACGTGTGAAAACGAAACCTATTATGTGTGAGTGATACTTGTGATACATGTATGCTGCTGGAGGCCCAAAGGCGTACACTTGATCGTAACATAGTTTTTAATACCACCAGCGCACGCTATTGACTTCTAACGGTAAAGGGTGACTTAAAGTTTAAAGCTGAATCGAATGGCGCAATTGATAGATCGGCTATTTACAAAAGAATGGAAACAGACACGTTCAGGATTTGAGTGAAGACCTTTCACACTTCGGTGGATTACATAATATTTCTTCTTCTTGTGGTGCCAAAGTCCGGGATGGACCTGGGCCTTAACCAACCTGCCTCTCCAGCCAGCGCGATCTTTCGCTAGCTGCCTCAGACTGCGCACTCCAAGTTAGTTGAGGTCCTTATTCACTTGTGCGCGCCACCTTAACTCAAATGTCTCGACAGGGAACATTTATTGTGAACGAGCCCTTATTTCTTTAATTGTTTGTTTGTCTGTGAAAAATATTTATTATACGTCAAGTCATTGAAAAGACAACATCATATTATTTCATCGTGTTCAAAATGTCGAATTTTGTACCAGAAAGTGATGATTTGCAGAAAGCATTAACTTTTTGTTTTCATTTGAAGAAAAGTGCTGCAGAGTCGCATCTAACTAACTAACTCTATCAGAAGCAACATGCAAAAGATGGTTTCAACGGTTCAGAAATAATGTTTTTTTTTTTTTTGAAGAACGTGGAAGACCACCAAAAAAGTTTGAAGACGCCGAATTGCAAACGATATCGGATGGAGATGATACTTTGAGTCAAAAGCAAATAGCAGCAATGTTAAATGTTGCACAACAAACAATTTCTGACCGTTTAAAAACCATGGGAAAGATCCAAAAGTGTGGAAAATGGGTGCCACATGAATTGAATGAAAGACAGGAAAGACAAAGGTAATTTTGCTCCATGACAATGCACCTGCACACAAAGCAAAACCGGTTCAGGATACAATCAAAACACTTGGCTGGGAGCAGCTACCCCACCCGCCGTATTCACCAGACTTGGCTCCTTCCGTCTACCATTTGTTGTCATCGATGGGACACGCATTGGCTGAGCAGCACTTTGATTCCTACGAGGAGGTCGAACATTTGGTGTCTGATTGGTTTGCTTTAAAAGACGAACAATTTTATTGGCGAGGTATTCACAAATTGCCAGAAAGGTGGTCAAAATGTATAGAAAACAATGGCCAATACTTTGAATAAAATGTTTTCACTTTTCCATTAATAATTAGTGTTATGTTTAAAAAAAAAAATGTTATTTCATTTCATACCGGTATACCTGGTAGCCTAGGCCGTCCTCTGTTGCGTTTTCCCAATGGCTGTGATTCGAAGACTTTTCGGGTCGGAGAAGTGATGTCCATCCGCTCTACATGCGGATGCGTTTCAGCCTATAGAGATCCTATTACTTTACGTTGTTAACTCAATTTATAACATTAGTTAAATTGGTCCTCCCCCTCCCCCCCCCCACCACATTCTTCCTGTATCCGCCTTTACATCCTCAACGTTTGCCTTACAGTTTTTATTTCCTCAAAAACCTAGTTGTAACTCCAATGGGTCTTCTTCCAATGGTTCGTCGTCTAATGGGTCCGCCTTAACGTCCTCAACCGCTGGTACGTTTTAAAACTATTTATTATCCAATTGACATTATTTTTACTTTCGCCGTCTAAACTACAGCTAGGATCAGGCGACCAAACTGTTAGACAAAATCATACGAACGCAACTACAGAAGACGGACACGGACGATCAGACGTACACACGCATACCTTTAACAAACGGACACCCTAGCAAGATAAAAGGAAGAATAGTAAAAAGGGAACGAGAGTAGTAGTTGAGCCATTTTTTTTCAATTTTCATTTTCTTTATTGAACAAAAATATTTACAATTTCAAAATTTTAAGCTTAAAACTAGAGTGAATATACATATATATATATGTCGGATCAACAATAGGGGCCCGACGGATGAACAACTGTCTTACATAGTTTGAGTGTGTACAAGTGAATTATTTACAATATAACGATGTCCTGTCTTAACATCGGGGTGTTCAGATCCGTGTGTCGATTATATTCCTTTGTGGGGGGGTTGTTTTCAGGGTCAACCTCGATGGTAAGTTGTATCACTGCTGGAGAAGAAGTGATACGGATCGCATGCAGAAGATGTCGGGGGGAAAATCTCTTCGTTTAACATGTTGCGTGCATTGAGAAATCGTTGTCCAGGGACTGAGCTCCTTAAGTTCCTGACGATTGGGTTAGGATGGATTTCCGTTTCGCATAACTGCTTCTTGAAAAGTTGCACCAAGAACTGTTGCAGGGAGATGATGGTAGTTGAGCCATCGAACACGTCAGTCGTCACCATACGCGACACGATACTTGATAATTAAATAAATTCTGTAAATTAAAGTATTAAAAGTAAATTTCATTTTCCGAATCCGATATTTGTTTAAGCAAATTCACAGTCGCATATTGTAATAACCTCAAGAATATTGATCCCGTTCACCCTCTTTAATACTGGCACAGACATTTTTTGGGGTTCAGTGTTGACGGTTAACCATGACGAAATGTCAATATTTCTGTTCGAAATGGATGCTCAATGACAGACTCTGAGGGAATGAAAGATAAATATTTTTACATCCTTGCTCCGTGCGTTCAACACAAGTCATTGAGTATTCGGAGGTCACGCTATAAGGAAAAATTAACACGCCGCACAGTGATTTGTATGAGAAATGCGGTCAAAACTCTAAATTTAACTTTAACTGATGGAAGCTAAATTAAACTTTCAAAAAGGTAATTTTTTACATATATTATTTTATTTTCAAAAGAATTACATCAATAAACATGAAATTTCTTTGGAGAAATTCGAGTTTGATTTTTTTAATTTCTTTCGTTAGAAAGCAAAGAGAGTGAAGTCAGCAATTATCTATTTAACAAATCAGCATTTGTTGACATCCTTGATAGTTTTCTCGTGTTTTTTTGAACGGGAAAACTTCACACCTTTGTTTTTGGCTTCAGCTACCTCCTCCGTAAATTGGCCTACAGGGAATATGAAATGTTTCACTACTTAACCGCCGTGAATGAGATTCTTCTGGACTGAAGCTGGTAATGGGTACCAAGGATACTCTGCAACGATTTATCGGCTTGTTTCTTGAGTGTATTTCAAGAATGACTCTTTTGGTTTGCCTTGATTTTGCGAGATATTCTCATCTGATTAGTCTTGCACAAAACTAAAATCTTCCCCGAAATCAAGTTAAGCACTGTTTTTAGACAAAATTTGTTTTTTTTTCTTTGATCAGGCCTTCTACCTTCTTTACAAAGATTAATTATCTTCCTTTTTGCTTCTGAATCTTCAATTTTATGGATTTGCTCAAAAATTGTCAATTTCTGTGGCTCTTGCACCACTGCCAACTTTAGTATATATAGTATATATATATACATATATATTATGATAAATAAATGCTCGCGATTTTTATATTTAATGTTTTATTAACGAATGTATTTGTTGAAATTTAAAATAGTAAATTAATAAAATAATAATTTAAGCAAAGGGAAATTCACTATGGCAACAGAAAGAAAACTTAAAGCTATGGGTTGCTTACATTTAAGTTTGCACAGTAACGCTTGTATTGCTCCCCAACATATTATAAATATACGGACGGGACGCTGCATCGATCAACGAGGACTGTTCGTGAGATCTATTCAAATAGAAGAAGGGAAGAGCACCGGCGTCTCAGAAGGAAAAAGATGGAGAAGCGCGCGGTCGAGGAAATGGAAAGGTGTTATGGCAGGAATAATGTCGGAAATTTTTCCGAAAGGTAAAACAGCTATCCGGAGAATACAAGATTCGGACCCAGGCCTGCCGGAACCAAAACGGGCAACTCGTAGTAGAGTCGTAGTAAAGGATCTGAAAGGATCATTTCTGCAGACGGCGATGACGGCCCAAATCCCGCTGTTAGGCAGAATGTTCTGCACGATTTGGATAATAATAGACAAGAATTCCGTGTCTCTGACTTAGACGAGGTGAAGATAGCAATATCCAAGCTGAAGTCGAACAAAGCTGCTGGCGCGGATGGACTGCCCGCAGAACTATTTAAAGCAGCTGGAGATGACCTGGTTGGGCGCATGCACCAGCTCATCTGTAAGACATGGTCGGAGGAAAGCATACCCGATGAGTGGAATCTCAGCGTCGTTTGCCCGGTTCACAAGAAAGGAGACCCCTTTAACTGCGCCAAGTACCGAAGGATTAGTCTCCTCAACATCGCATACAAGATCCTCTTTGTCGTGTTGTGTGAGCGTCTGACACCGTTTGTCCATAGCCTAATACGTCCCTTTCAGTGTGGTTTCAAACCAGGAAAGTCCACAATAGAGCAGATCTTCACATTATGGCAGATCCTGGAAAAGACCCAAGAAGTTTAAATCGACACCCACCACCTATTCGTCGATTTTAAGGCCGCATATGACAGTGTGCATGGGGACGAGCTATACAGTGCCATGTCTAGTTTTGGCATTCCTACCAAACTCGTCAGACTGTCTAGGATGAAGATGGAGAACTCTCGCTTCTCCGTCAAGTTCGGTAACGAACTCAACGAGACCTTCAATGTCGAAATAGGTCTTAGACAAGGCGACTGTCATGTGACTTCTTAAACTTCATTCTCGAGAAGATCGTGCGTAACTCACAAGTCAACACCAGAGGCACGATCTTCCAGAAGTCAGTTCAATTGTTAGCATACGCTGATGACATTGACGTAATTAGACGAACACAGCGAGCCGTCAATGAGGCACTGGCAATGAAGCGGAAGCGGCTAAAATGGGGCCGACAATAAATGAGGGCAAAACAAAGTACATACTGTCATCAAGGAAGGATACACCGCATCGACGTCTTCATCACTCTTGCCAATCGCTGTTTCTTTGGGCTCAAGAGGCAATTGAGTAATAAAACCCTCTCTCGAAGGACTAAGCTCGCTTTATATAACAGCTTAATCATCCCAGTCCTACTTTATGGTGCGGAATCTTGGACGTTAGTAAAGGCGAATGAAGAAGCCCTTGGACTTGTCGAGAGAAAACTTTCGAATGCGATTTTTGGTCCTGTTTGCGTTGATGGCATTTGGAGGAGAAGATTTAACGACGAACTCTATGGGCTGTACAGCGACATGCGCCTGGTCAAGCGTCTATGGATACAACGCTTGAGATGGCTAGGCCATGTAGAGCGTATGGACACCACTGCTCCGGCCCTAAAATTTTTTGAATCTGTGCCATTGGGACAACGCAATACAGGACGACTTAGACTAAAGTGGCGCACACACGTGGAGAACGACCTCAACCAACTTGGATTGCGCAACTGGAGACAGCTAGCGAAAGATCGTGCTGGCTGGAAAGGCATGTTGGTTGAGGGACATTTCCACCCCGGATTGTAGCGCCACAAGAAGAAGTAGAAGAAGATACTGTAAACGACCTCCTCATTCTTAAAAATAAATTTAAGGCCAATAAGATCCCGTAAACGACCTCCTCATTCCTATGGTGGTGTGTGGTGCGTCCGTTCACAGAGGGACCAGGGCCTAGCTTACTCATCAACTCGCTTCTCTTCCTCATCCTTTTAACTTTGTTTTAAATTCAGAGAAAGTCGCAAGAGGTAGAGTGCGACGCTCACACGCCGAATGGTCTAGGTTCGACTCCCAGTTCAACACTAATTTTTCTAATACTTCACGGCACCACCTATTTCGAGCTGCTGACAACACTCAAAGAGTAATAACTGTCTCAAATTTCGCCGTTCGGAGTCGCCAAAAAACTGTAGGTCCCTTCTACTCGTGAGAAAACAGTAGCACAACACGAGTAGTTGATGAGCAAGCTAGGCCCTGGTCCCCCTTTGGACTGTAGCGCCAACAATTATTATAATTAATGCGTTCCACGTGGTGCTTTGCTTGATACATCGAACGGAAAGAAGGCAAGTCAGGAGAATTTGATGTGTCATGGACTTAATTCGATTGCAAACTTAGTGAAAACCATTAAATTGTGAATTCGATAAGGTCACATATAAATCGTTGCTAACACGAGAACACGAATTAAAAGGTAGTATTTTGACATTAAATTTGAAACGGATGTCAGTTATGGTGTTGCTAATATAAGAACATTTGTTTAACATTTAGGCAATAAATATTTTCAAACATAACAAAATTTTCTATTCCAAATCTGTACAACTTAACAGTTTAAAGATAGACTGTGGTTCTCCCCCACTTGACGGTCCCTTCACTCTTTACGCATTTGTAAATAAATTTGTTATGCATACCATAATGGCTTTCGAGTAAAGTGTGACTGTTTCCTTAGAATGGGAAGTACATGTGCTTGTGCAATTAAAAAAATATATTTTGACTTCTATGACTGAGGAGCACGTTTGTGACTGAAAGCCTATGTTCATCGAAATATCTCAAAAAATGTTTCAAGCAGAAACCTTCGCAAGTTAGAAACGTAGACAGGCAATCAAAACTTTTTTTTTGTAGAAGACAATGCTATTCTGCAGAGGTTTTTGTTTACTCTCAGAACAGTCTTTTCTGTGAACGAAATCTTTCAAAAGCAATGAATATGATTCAGAGAGTTATCCGTTGCCGGTGAACTTCTTCCTTCTCATATCTCTCTTTTCGAGAGCAGAGAAATAAAAAAATTTAAGTTGAACCCAATCAATGTTTGCATAGATAACACCTAACTCCAATGCACACACGTCCTAAGTCACCCAATTGTCTGCCGAATCCCTCAAAAGTGGCCTCAGTCACGTAATAAATTCCCTGAACTTGACCATTGAAGGTATAGATTACTGCAAAACTTAAGTTCATTGCTCTGAGGACGTTTTCCAAGGAAAAGATGCCATTGGGCAAAGCCGAAACGTGTTTAAAAAGAAGGGAGCAGTATCTTGTTGTCTATGTTTCTCCTTAACTGAATACAAAAAGACAATTAAGCGCACGAAATGTAATCAATTAAGGCCAATCACGAAAATCTCTCAAACCTTCGCCGGTCGGTGTATGATTTAAATGCAAATTTATCTCAATCATGTTTTCACATCGTGTGGAAAGGATAAATTAAATCGATTGATCCGCCTGAACGTGTCCACAACAGACGTGAACTAATGTGCAACGCTTTATTGAAATATTTCACTTATTTTCAATGAACTAGGTGTAAACGGGGTGTGTTTGGAGAGTTTGACTGACGCGTGGCAACCCATATTCTCCACTTGTGTCCCACACTACTGGTGTGCTTAGGGGAGATGTTTTTTCCTGGAATGGAAATACAATATTCCGGCTCGTAAAATTGATTCGCGTTTGGTTATTCTCAACAGCGCCGTTAAATGAATAGTTTTCGACTTGGTTTCAGTTTTCCTGTTAGCTGGAAAATACATTGAACTCAGTTTTTATAGCCACTTCACGTGGTCCTCACTTAACCCATATTTAAGGGTTAACCGGTATGAAATGATTTTTTTTTAAATAAAATACTAATTATTAATAGGAAAGTATATAAAGTATTTTATTTAACGTACTGACCATTGTTCTCTACACATTTTGACCACCTTTCTGGCAATTTGTGAATACCACGCCAATAAAATTGTTCGTCTTTTAAAGCAAACCAATCAGACACCCAATTTTCGACCTCCTCGTAGGAATCAAAGTGCTGCTCAGCCAATGCGTGTCCCATCGATGAAAACAAATGGTAGTCGGAAGTAGCCAAGAATGGTGACTACGGCGGGTGGGGTAGCTGCTCCCAGCCAAGTGTTTTGATTGTATCCTGAACCGGTTTTGCTTTGTGTGTAGGTGCATTGTCATGGAGCAAAATTACCTTTCCGTGTCTTCTGGCACATTCTGGTCGTTTCTTGATCAATGCATGGTTCAAATTGATCATTTGTTGTCGGTAGTGATCAGTATTAACAGTTTCACCAGGTTTTAGGAGCGCGTGGCACAGCACACTTTTCTGGTCCCACCAAACACACAGCATTGTCTTCTTGCCGAATCGATCTGGCTTTGCAGTCGAGGTTGATGGTTGTTTTCTAACCCATGATTTTTCCGTTTAGGATTCTTAAAACAAATCCATTTTTCATCGCCAGTAACAATCCGATGCAAAACCGATTTTCTTTCGTGTCTTTGAAGCAAGATTTCACAAGTGCTTTTTCGGTTTCCCATCTGTCTTTCATTCAATTCATGTGGCACCCACTTTCCACACTTTTGGATCTTTCCCATGGCTTTAAAACGGTCAGAAATTGTTTGTTGTGCAACATTTAACTTTGCTGCCATTTGCTTTTGACTCAAAGTGTCATCTCCATCCAATATCGTTTGCAATTCGGCATCTTCAAACTTTTTTGGTGGTCTTCCACGTTCTTCATTTCTCACATCAAAATCATTATTTCTGAACGGTTGAAACCATCTTTTGCATGTTGCTTCTGATAGAGCATGATCACCATATGCCTCGACAAGCATTCGATGCGACTCTGCAGCACTTTTCTTCAAATGAAAACAAAAAATTAATGCTTTCTGCAAATCATCACTTTCTGGTACAAAATTCGACATTTTTAACACGATGAAAAAATATGATGTTGGGTGTTCAATAACTTGATGTATACTTGATATTTTTCACAGATGTCATAGCAAACAAACAAAAAAAAAAAATAAGGGCTCGTTCACAACAAATGTTCCCTATCGAAACATTTGTATCTTGACGCTGACTTCATACCGGTGCTTGGAGGTGGGAAGTTATCTGTTGCTCCAAGGGACTATTTTTAGCGGCGGTTTGAGTGATTATTGCATTGTAATTGGCTATTGACTCTGCAACAGCATTTTCTCATTACCACTTACATTATTCTGTAAGCGAGTATCCTCCAGTTAAGTCACAATAATTCAACAAGTTAACAAGCTAGGCCCCAACAGGTTCAGGGAATTCTTCATGCCTACAGTTACCGAAAAATAATTTAAGAAAATTGTAGCATGTAGATTGCTCCCGGCCATTGATTAATACATCAGTATGTCCGATAAATTAAGAAATAGAAGAAGTTTGGGCCAGACTTCATTTGACAGGGAGTATCATTGACCTGTTCGAATTCTCACTTTTTAGGGTATCAGCGGCAGTGGAATTATCCTGAATGGAGTGTTCTTAACTTGTTCGTTGGTTGGAACACCAAAACTCCTCCACTCTTTGACTAGCAGTCTTTGTAGTAAAAGACTTCCTAAGAAAACATAAAACGCGGTGGTTACGCTTTCCTCGAAATAAAGAATGAATGTCGATAGAATGGATAACCAGTACCTTGCTTCTCACTTGTTTTTTCGTTTGCTATTTAATGACAGTTAGGAACCTACAGTTTCGGTCTGTAAAAACGATGAAATTTAGAGAAGCTGCTTTTTCAGAGTACTAGTACCCTTTGAGTGCTGTCAGCAACTAGAATGGCGGAGTAATCATTTCTGAAATTGGAACTTAAAATTTTGATCAGGAATCTACGGAAGATGTACTCATACTTCTCTAGAACCAATTCAATATTTGTACTTTCATCTTTCGAGCATTCGCTTTGTTGTGCATTTCTAGGCGAACCATTTGACATTTAGCTTTAACACATTCCTGTGATTTTCACTAGACGCACTGAGTTTTCAAATACAAGCAAATCCGCCTCTCAGATATTTACTTTTGCTCGACAACACACTGGCATTGGTTCCACGTATGTTTTGATGGTTTTCTACTAAATCTTCTTGTTCATGTTCATAAGATGTTATTCGTAAGTTCACTTCTCACACAATCGGCTTTATGTTGTGAAATAGAACAAGAAACTTGCCTTGGTAATAAGAGTAGGGAGAAATGGACTCATGAAGAGTTTCTTAAGAGTGCAATTCTGCACATTGTATGCTTCGACGAATATTGGACACCTAAGATCAGATTTCAGACTACATTCCAATACCAGTTCGAAGGGTTAATTACACTTGCTGTAAGCTGCCTTCTCCTAGCAGCGCTTTTAATTACGCCTCCAATTTGAAGCAACCCATTTCGGAATAATTGCTTCAAATCCCTCCAAGGCATAGCACTTTGCTGCTCCAACAATCCTTTAGACAACCACTCCAACGAAGGTAAATATGACAAAATTGGTAAATTCAAGAAACTTCTTGGTCTCTCAATTCAAATGACCGACAATTCTGCTTTAATCAAACATCCAAACGTGCAAAAAGTCGTCTTGGCAGTTGTTCTTCTTTATTTACAGATATCTGGCCTAATTCCACAGAAAATTTTTTGTTTTTTTAAGCTGTTCGACGTCGAGTTCTCTTGGAAAAAGTCAAACTCATTCAGAATATAAATCAAACTCCTCACTTATCTCAAGGATTTCACTTTCACTGGGCTACGTAAATCGATTCTCTCATTTTTCGTATTTTTCGCCACGATATGAATGGAAAATGAAAACTTCATCCCTACGTTCAGAATTTACTTTACCAATAAGTTCATTGTCGCTGAATGAAAAGTTTTCATTTCACTTTTCGCTTGCAATTGCGAAAAACCTGTACTTCAGAGAATGCTTTCACAAAGCATTTTTTATTTAATAGGACTTAAATTTACTTGGCGCACATTTCTCATCATTGTGTGTCTGTTGTTCACTTTAATTTCCATCATTGAGCCATAAATCCGTCGGGCACTCGGTCGGACGTCCCAATCATTACTCAACTGAGATGTAATTACATGGACCACACCCCCATCGGCACCGAGGGATGATGTTGAACAATGTTGTCTTTAACTAACGTATTCAATTTTCGGTAGGAAATTTTAGTGACTGTCAACGCCTTATCAACAATTGGGAATGAACTGAAAATCGAACTTTAGCTCTCAAAAGTCTGTCTTGTGGCATTGTAAACAGAATGAATTTAGAGCTCAACCCATAGGCCATCGTATTTGTCTGTAGTTGAAACTGACAAATCATTGTAAGAGCTTGAAGCACCATTTGTAACATTACAAATACTAATGGGAACTTTCGCAACAATGAAATTATACTTACTTACAACAAATGATTTCTTGTCTTTTTTCCGTTTGACATACGAAACTATATTCTCGGTATCAATATGAAGGAAAATGCAAATTCAATTTAAATTGTTTTTATTCTTCAATATAATCTCCCCAAACATCAATGCATTTGTTACATCTTGAGATAAGCGTTTTTAGACCCTCAAAAAAATAAATTTCCTCTTTCTCTGCAAAATACCCATTTGTTGCCGACTTGAGTTCTTCATCATCCGAATATCTGTTTCCATGAAGACATTTTTTCAAATCTGGAAACAGGAAATAATCACTAGGGACAAGGTTTTGACTAAAGGGTGGGTGTTGGATTTCTTCGAAATCATCTCGCCCAGCAGCTTTGGAAATTCGCGCCGTGTGAAAAGGAGCGTTGTCATGAAGAAGCAAGACACCCGCTGAGAGTTTACTCCGTCTTTTCTTTTTAATTTCCTCCCGCAAATGATGCAAAGTGGAAGCGTATTATGTGGCGTTGATGGTTTCACCTTTTTTTGTACTGAACAAGAATCCCTTTGGTTTTACCTTCTTTTGTACTCAATGAGCAAGATTCCCTTTGAGTCCCAAAAAACTGTGGCCATGAGCTTCCCGGCAGACGGAGTGACTTAGAACTTCTTCGGGGGGTCTGTTCCTTTTTTATGCCACTGCATGAACTCTTGTTTGCTTTCAGGGTCATAGTAGTAAACCCATGTTTCGTCCCCAGTAACAATTCGATCCATAACACCCTCGCACAGTGGGGCAGAAATGGCCGTTTGACGGCGATAATTATAAGCCCTTTAGTTATAAAATATATTTATATATATTATTCTAAAGGATTTGGGTGTGCTGAATTCAAAACCGAAGTCAAAATAACTATAACTGCTCAGGTTTCCGAAAGAACGGTGATAACATTTTAAAAATGGTACTTGTTTGGTAGTTTTTGCGAAGTGAGGAGTTGGATTTACAAAATAAAGTAAACAATCATGGACTTATTATTTTTATTTATTCTGCAGTCAATTGAATATAAAATTATATAATAAATGAACAGTTTACTTACTTTTAAAATTAAAATTTTGGAAGAACAGTATAACTTTACTTTGAAACAATTTACAAATTTGGAAAATCTGAAAATAAAATAGTTTGTGTATTTGGGTTTAAAATAAAAGTTAAACATTTTATTTACATTTTCAATATTTAATTTACAAATTATTCTGAGTCCGAAAAGTAATCACAGTCAATTTGAGATTGCTTGTTTAAATCGGGTTGCAAGAACATATCAATAGCTTCAGTATCAAATGGAACTTTTTTTGCAGGCTTCCTTACTCTCTGGTTTGTAATAAATGGATCCAAAGATATTAACATTCTATTCATAATATCTGTAAGAGTGTCTTGTCTAGATGTTTTTCGACTAAAATTCTCTCTATACATTTTAAAATCCTTATTGCTTGCTTCTAATGCTTCCTCACTTAATTCACCAATTGGTAACACACTCTGAGAAACTATTTCATGCCCATGCATCAATATCTTGTGAACTGAAGTACTCATATAATACCAAGGATACAGCGATACAAACAATTTTGCAGTTTCAAGGCAATGATTTTTAAATTTTGGCACATCTATATTAAATCCACTGCAAAATTATGTGAAATTTTTTTATCAAATTTACGTCTATACCTGTTATTTCGCTTGATTTGATTGCGTTTTCAAAGAAGTTCTTCAGCGGATGTGTCCCTAAGATCGGCTATTCTTTCACGTTTTCTCCGATTACTCAATTGATCAAAACTTACCTGAGGACGTCCAGAGGGTTGTGCAAACATTGCGAAGTTTATTTTTTCAAACACCGACCTTGTGCGGTGGCTTTCGTTCCATTTAGATTTGAGTTCATTTTTGAAACGGGTTAACTCTTTTTTTAGCTCTGATACATGGTTTTCAAAGCAGTTTGTGTTTGTTATTGAAAATGTCTCAACATCTTCAATTCTTTTCTCAAAAGTCCTAAATTTATTATTCAAAAATATTTCAAAGAAATCCTGTCTTTCGCAAGAAAAAAGTTGCATTTTGACACCTTGAATATAATAACAATAGTTCAATATTTTCGACACTTACACTTGCACTTGTACTTGCACTTGCACTTTTGAAATTGTATCTACAATAATATGTGTAAAATAAGGCTTAAAATAAAGAAATTTTAACTACTGGTGTACACTACGAGAGGGCTCTTCAGAACAACGTGCCGATATTATTTTGCGCAACTTAAAATAGGTTGCATTTCCGGTATTCGGATGTTTTTTTTAAGACAAGATGCATTTTTATTATTATATTGTTTATTACTTTTATGACTAATGTAATAAAGATGTTGTGCAATGAATATGGAGCGCCTACCTGGCCATGAAAAGAAGTTATTAGCAAAATTACTAATGGTGCCATTATTCTAAACAGGGCTGTATATACACAAAAAATTAAAAAAAAAATAGTTTAGGCAAACATCGGTGAGTTTTGACTTCGGTTTTCAGTAAAGAAATGATTAAGCTAAAAAAATTAAGTTCAAATTTAGCTCCATGTTTGCCTATTCAAAAAGTACTGTTATTTAAAAACAACTCTTAGGTTCTTGTAATCCGCAATTTGTTTGGGCTAACGGTACTTTATAACCGAGTGAAAACTAATTGTATTCAAAGAACATATTCTAATTGATAAATTCAATCCAAAACATTTGTTACAAACACTTGTTTTTTAATGTACCAACTGAACAAGTGGTCGCCGTGGCGTAGTGGGTAGAGTGCGACGCTCACACGCCGAAGGGTCTAGGTTAGATTCCCGGCTGAACACCTTGAATTTTTCACGGCACCACCTCTTTCGAGCTGCTGACAACACTCAAAGAGTAATAACTGTCTAAGAAAGCTTTTTAAATTTCGCCGTTCGGAGTCGGCAAAAAACTGTAGGTCCCTTCTACTCGTGAGAGAACAGTAGCGCGCACAACACGAGTAGTTGATGAGCAAGCTAGGCCCTGGCCCCCCTTTGGACTGTAGCGCCAACAATTATTATTATAACTGAACAAAGTTGCGTCAAGTACTTTTGATTGAACGCAACTTCCCTATTCTTACAACCTTGTTGCCAAACGCTGAGTGGGAAAAAAAAAATTCCCAAATCATATGGCCAATATTATCAGCTAACCGGAAAGGTAACTTTTATTGAGATCGGTTACATTTTTAAAAACCGACTTTTCGCCGCTACTGCCATAGAGCTGCCCCATAGTGCGTTGACGTTCTCACCACACATCTCCAAAAGCTCTCGACAGCATGCGATTCTCCCTTTTTTCTGAGGCGCTGTGAGCATTCATGGTACCCACCGTGCATTGACCTTTAAAAGGTTAAGATGGTCATGAAGAATGGTGTGACCGCTTCTAGTTGAAAGCTTGGTGATCCCTGCCATCATTTTCACATATATGCGGGCATCCTCAAGAACAAGTTTTTCGACTTTGGTGCTGGCTTCTGTAGAAGCAGTAGCCGGAGCGACCGAGCGGGGTTCGTCTTCAATGCTCTTTCTGCCTCACTTGAACTCACTTGACCACTTTTGCACAGTTTATAATAAAGGTGCGGAACCCTGGTAAACAGCCACCATCTCTTCATGAATAGTTTTTTGCCTTTTTTTCTTACTTAGTGAGAAATTTAATTACAGGGCGATGCTCAATTTTCACCGTCATTGTCTCAGTTGCCATTATGATTCTGTTTAACTAGAGATAAAACGCCAATTAATAATCACATTTATATGAAATTTTACATGAATGCACTAAAATAATAGTATTTCCTGGTAAATAAGTCTTTTACAAATTAAACCACAGCTTCACCCTGATACCGAGAATATATTGAAGTCTCCTCGTAATAAGACTACCTAAAGACATTGTACGCCATGAAGCACCGCAGCGGATTATAGCATCGCGGAGAAATGGTTTGACGATTCAGAGCCGGTGAAAACGACACCATGGATAAACCAGCCGGCGGGAGACCATTGACGACGAATACCAATCGAATCATGGAAATCATCGAGTTCGACCGGCATGTGGCATATCGTGACATCGCCCATTAGATGGGAGTTAGTCACCAAGCCATTTTAAAGCATCTACAGAAGGCTGGATACAGAAAAAAAACTTAATGCTTAGGTGCCGCATGATGTGACGTAAAAAACCCTTCTGGACCGAATCAGTGCCTGCGATATGCTGAGGAAACGGAACGAATTCGACCCATTTTTGAAGCGGATGGTGACTGGCGACGAAACATGGATCACATACGACAATATCAAACGAAAACGCTCGTGGTTTAAGGCCGATGAATCATCCCAAACAGTGGCCAAGCCGGGATTGACGGCCAGGAAGGTTTTGTTGTGTGTTTGGTGGGATTGGGAGGGAATCATCCACTATGAGCTGCTGCCATATGGCCAGACGATGAATTCTACCATCTACTACGAACAACTGGCCCGCTGGAGGCAGGCGATCTACCAGAAGCGTCCATAATTGACCAACAGGAACGGTGTAGTGTTCCACCTGGACAACTTCAGAGACCACACATTTCGTTGATAACTTGTCCGAAGCTGCGGGAGCTCGGATGGGAGATTCTATCGCATCCACCATATAGCCCGGACATAGCGCCAACTGATTTCCACTTGTGCCTGTCCATGGCGAACGCATTTGGTGGTGTGAAGTTGAACTCAAAACAGGCTTGTGAAAAGTGGCTGTCCGAGTTCTTCGAAGATAAGGAGGGGGCTTCTACGAGCGGGGTATTATGAAGATGGAAACAGATTACCGAACAAAGCGGTGCATATTTGAATTAAAACCGATCACTGTAACACTTTTTTTTATGAAGAGGTGGCCACCGTGGCGTAGTGGGTAGAGTACGATGCTCACACGGCGAAGGGTCTAGGTTCGATTCCCGGCTGAACACCTCGAATTTTTCACGACACCACCTATTTCGAGCTGCTGACAACACTCAAAGAGTTATAACTTTTTCCTTAATTTTCTTGGAGGAATAATAATAACATTTATATATGTTTAAGCATTAAATTGATATATTGTAAGAATCTGAAAGGAATTAGAGAAATAAAATCCGAATGCGGTCTTTGAACAGTATCTGCGATTTCACGTAAGCTCCGACCTTTTCCCCAGAGTTTTATTGTTAATTCTTTGATATCCTTTAGAATGCCGTTCTGTGTTCTTTTTCCCATTTTTAAGAGCATATGGAGATATCAACTGTTGCCAGCAAAGTCTCAGAGCGCAGTGAGCAGAAACCATCAAAATAGCAGAATTTTTTTTTCTCACAATAACTTTATAATATTTTGTAGGGTGTACGGACAATGTTTTGAGTTTAAAAAGCAAAACCTGATAAGCTTATGGCCTGTTATTATCAATTTACTATTTTTTTCTTTAATTTATTTACTATAATACATCCTTTAATTTAAGATATATTTTGTTGTAATTGGCCTAGTAATTTTCCAGTTTTACTATTTGAACTTAAAAAGCCAGTGGTGTACGGACAATTTTTTGAGACAGTGTACAATATGCAGAGTATTGCATTTGAACGTCCGTTGTTTTCCTTGAGCTTCGATGAAGAACGAGTTCACCAGGCTATGTCTAACATTTTTTTTACTTGTGGTTATTGTAGTTTATCCACTTTTCATCCCAAGGCTCGATCCGGTGCCAAAATCCCTCCTTTGATGTTTAAGAAGTTTTTCCAAGGTGAAAAGTTGCCTTTCAACTTCTCTCGCTTTCAACTCATACGGCCCCCAATTTCCTTGCTTTTGATTTAAAAAAAATCTTAACACGAACGTCAATTGTTTGCTGAGTAACTCCAAAGAATTCTGCGAGCGAACTCTTCTTCATCCAGTAAAGCCTCCAACTGCTCATCTTCAAACATCTTGGGCTGGTCAAAACGCTCTTAAGCTTCGACGCTAAAATCAACACTTTCAAAGCGTCGCAAATCAATCTTTGCATAATTTATTAGTCGGCGCCAGTGTTCCATAAATTTCAAGCATTCGATAAACTTCACCTGCACTTTTCTTTCATTTGAAGAAGAAAATCTAATCTTTCCGCAAACGCAGTTTATTTAAGACAAATCCGAACATTTTCGAAGAAAATAATGTTGTTACCTTAAACAGGCGGTGATGTATACTACGGTTTGCTGGCAAATGTAACATCCTTCCAATGATCGCTTCCAATATCAGCAACAACTTGCAGGTGGCGCCATCTTTTGAAAACCCAATAATCATGTGTCGCCATTCTGCAGCTGTCAGTTGTCAATTTGATCTTATCATTTTTGTTATTTATTAGACGCCGGTGTCTTACCCTTTATTTCTACAGTCTTTATTTTCCAGTTGTCATTTTCTATTCAGTAGCCCTTATCTCTTTCCCCCGTCAAATTTATGAGAATCCCCAGCTTAACCACGCGACAACTAAAACATAAAATCTGTAAGTTAGAATTCGAATTTCTGTCTGAATTCGAAAAATAAAAGAAAGTATTATAGGAAAAGAAGTACTGCTATTAAAGCTAGATATTTTAAATTTCAAATCTCTGCAATGAATAGATTTTATAACGCTTCTGTATCAAGTTTAAAACTAGTTGGCCGTTAGTATTATCTTTATTCAACATTTTAATCTTACCTGTGTAAAAATACGACGGGAGACATAATGTTTTATTCTCTCAAACCGAGTGCTCTGCGACGCATTGCTGGACAGAAATGATAAAATGATTTTACAGGCAAAGTTGAAAACTCATAAAAATGAAACTGTTCAATCTGTTGGTTGCATTTTTATTCCTTTTATTCAATACTCAAGTCTTTGCATATCTTAGTCGATATTTTAAAACTTACCTTTTTGTGTACATTTGTTTTCTTTCTAATAAAATTTCGTTTGCTATAAATAATTCATTTATTTTTTATGATTCTTCTCTCCAGCGCCAATTGCGGCATCATTCAATTGATTTTCTGCACGGACGACTTCTGAACCAATAACACACTAAATCACAACTGTCGAAAATGTGTGCATCACTCCTCCTCAATAGCAACCAATTCCACAAGTGGGTCTCCACGTATACAACATGCTAACACATGGTTTCTGCAGGAACTGCACCACAGTCGATGCAATTACCGCACAGCCAATCGATATCCCCTCAAAGCAGACTTCTGCCACCACTGCCTCTCACATCTTTTACCCACAGAGGAATTCTTCGCATGGATCTGATAGGGATAATAGTTTTGAGATTTCGTTTCAAAGGAAACCAAAAAATTGCGAGGCGGTTAGCCCGACCTACTCAACCTGCCATCCAAGGAACACTCTTTTCAGTTCTCAAGTTTTTTGCTTATTACTTTATCCCTCTTGGTTTGGCGCTACAACCCGGGTCTTGGCTTTACCTCAACCTATAAGCCGCTTAAGTTAAACATTCTCTCACCAGCGGACTCATCCGTAAATTGTAATCTTTTAAAAAAATTCTTATCCTTTACTCAGTTTGGCCGATCGAATAAATTCCGTCGGTAATTCGTTCCTAAAACGTAAATAAGGAAATCTCATCATCTTTGGCACAGCATGAGCATAGACAGGATTCTTATCTCATCATTTGTCAAACAACACCCTATTTGTCAACTGGAAGCCCGTACATAAACTTATCGAAGAATCCCGCCGGCAGCCCTTGCCACGTGCTGCCTCCGAATGCATTTCTCTGTAACCTTGAACCGTTGCATGCGTCTGTAAGCAAACAATTACAATTGATTTCATTCATGCCACATGGTTACACGTTTCTCCGGTGTCTGCCCATTTTGCTAAGGGCCCACTCAGACCACACAAATTGTTTGTATGCCGCTGTCTGATTGAAATTCCGAAATCATCACCATGGACCATGGGGGAGGGGGGGCCGCCGGCTAGGCTTGGGTTTAATTTGCCTTTTTTGCCTGTTTCACTCTGAAAAGAATCCAATTAATGTTCATTATTTATTATGATGTTGAGCAAAAGTTGCCGTTCGATGGAACTTTTCCAATGGCCAGCTCATACATCATCTTGGCTGCGCAGCCTGTTCATTTATCACTGGGTGAGCTCTTACTAACATACTGTCCTGGGTTGAGTCTCAGGTGTATTTGACTGGATATAACTTTAATATTCAAATGAGAACATGCTCATTGAATGACGAACAAAACATTTGGCAACAGATTGAATACTCTTAGTGGAGTGTGGTGGCACAGCAGGATGTGCTATTTAAAAGTTTTAACAACGGCGCCCGTGGAGTATTATCAAACTAGGTCAATAAACATAGCCACGATGGTAAGTACTGGTGATATTGGCACGAATAACAAGTGCTGGGGGATCTGGGAAATGAATTGGCAATCCCGAGACATCCTTAGCTCTCCACAAGTTGTTCTCGAACAACTATTAAATTGCTAAAGTGGTTTGCATTCAGGTCACGTCCAGGCGAACAGGTGCCTCATTAAAGGATAGCGATGAAATTGGGTTTTGATTGCTACGATGCTCGAAAACCTATTTGCATGCTCTCATCACATTAATTGTGGTGTCTTTCATTTTAATGAGCTTGGGAATCGGGAGAAATAAACAAACAAGGAACAATAACTAAACCGCTAATAAAACATTTTTTTGAGAAACCACTCAGGAAACATCATCTGTATTTTTTTTTTGTCGACGCCAGGTTGTCACAGACCGTTGTCTGTATATTGCTCTTCTAACGCATCACTCAAGAAGTCCCACAACATAAAAGAGGCGCCGCTAACAAGAACTTTGTAGGCAACAATGTATTTTTTGTTAGTGGCGCCCCCTATATGTCCCGAGACTTATTTAGTTATCTGTTATAATCAAACGGAATTGTGAAAACATTTGATTTGTTTTGATAATTTAGTAGTCAGAGTTACAAAGTGTTTCAGTCTAACCTTAGTAGAAATCACCAACACGCATATCACGCCTTGCATGCCACCATCTTCATGGTAGTATGCCATGGACATTATTGTTTACGATCCTTAACCCAGAACAAGTGAAATAAAATTAAAGAATAGAAAGTCGAAAAAGGTGCTTGTTCCTTGATTCGTGTCTTTCGAACAGATTTCATATTAATTTCCTGATTAACTGTCACGCATCGTGAACTCAATGATACACAATGGCGAAACAAAGGGAATGTAATAAACCAGAAACCAATGAGAAAGGAGATGGTCGAGTGAGCAGCGAGCCGACTTCCCTTGGCCTATTCAAAAACTCAAAGGTTTGTTTACGAATTTTGGTGAATAAAGCCTAGTTTCTGAAAGTTATTTATGTGACATCGAACAATTTCTCAAAACAATAATTATTAATGGTAAAGTAAAAACATTTTTTTCAAAATATTGGCCATTGTTTTCTATACATTTTAACCGCCAATAAAATTGTTCGTCTTTTAAAGCAAACCAATCAGACACCCAATTTTCGACCTCCTCGTAGGAACCAAAGTGCTGCTCAGCCAATGCGTGTCCCATCGATGAAAAAAAATGGTAATCGGAAGGAGTCAAGTCTGGTGAATACGGTGGGTGGGGTAGCTGCTCCCGGCCAAGTGTTTTGATTGTATCCTGAACCGGTTTTGCTTTGTGTGCAGGTGCATTGTCATGGAGCAAAATTACCTTGCGTGTCTTCTGCCCCATTCTGGTCGTTTCTCGATCAATGCATGGGTCAAATTGATCATTTGTTGTCGGTAGCGATCAGTATTAAGGGTTTCACCAGGTTTTAGGAGCTCGTGGTACAGCACATCTTTCTGGTGCCACCAAACACACAGCATTGTTTTCTTGCCGAATCGATCTGGTTTTGCAGTCGATGTTGATGGTTGTCCCAGATTAACCCATGATTTTTTTCTTTCTTAAAATAAATCCATTTTTCATCGCCAGTAACAATCCGATGCAAAACCGATTTTCTTTCGTGTCTTTGAAGTAAAATTTCACAAGTGTTTTTTCGGTTTTCCATCTGTCTTTCATTCAATTTATGTGGCACCCATTTTCCGTTTCGAAATACTGGACCAACAGCAAACAAACATCGTGCTGGACGACCGAAGAAGCTGAGTGCGAGAGATAGACGAGCAATTATAAATGAGGCTCCAAGATAGCCATTTATAAGTGCACAAAATTTAGCCTAACATGCGGCAACAATATCAGGGCAAACAGTACACCCACAAACTATTCGGAATATTCTACATTCCGCAAACATTTATGGCAGGTCAGCTAGGAAGAAGCCATTCGTTTCTGAAATCAACAGAAAAAAAGGTAAGAGTCTGCAAAAACGTACCTTGCGAAGCCGTTCAAATTCTGGAGGAGTGTTTTGTTTTCGGATGAAAGCAAGTTTAATCTCTTCGGATCAGACGGAAAGAGATTTGTGAGGAAGAAGCCAAACATAGAAATCCAAACTAACCATTTGAAGACCACGGTAAAACATGGTGGTGGACATGTTATGGTATGGGGCTGTGTGGCTTACAACGAAGTTGTAACATCGCCTTCATCCATGGAATTTTGACGGCTCTTGGGTATTTTTTACTTCAAAGCGCCGTCAAATTGGATATGGAGGGTACATTCCTTTTCGAACCGGACAATGATCCCAAACACTGTACAAGGGTTACGAAGGAATGGTTGTTATATAGTACCTCCCACCAATTTGTGACGCCCCCCCAATCACCAGACATAAACTCAATAGAAAATCTGTGGAGTATATTGGATACTGAAATAAGAAAAAGAAAAATTTCAAGTAGAAGTGACATGAAGACAGCACTTGTTGAGGAATGGCTTAAGATAAATCCAGAAACCATTCATAATCTCATCGATTCAATGCCGAGAAGATTACAAGCCATAATTGCAGCAAACGGCATGCACACAAAATATTAATTTAAGTTCCATCAATTTTTTTCAATATTTTTCAATCACAAATTGTAGTGTGCGAATACTTTTTCGACCTTATTTTTACTGTTTTTTTTTTTTAATAAATGGAGTAATTTTATATTGATTTGAATCATTTTGGTATTTAACATTAACCCTTTTACTACAGTTTCATAATGTATATTCTCTCTTCTGCTTTTTTACTCTTTTGCCCATTCATTGATTTATAAAAAGTGTTACAGTGATCGGATTTAGTTCAAATATGCGGCGTTTTGTTCGATTATCTGTTTCCATCTAGACGGAAACTTCTTAAAACCCCCTCTCGCTCTCCTTATTTGCGAAGAACTCGGACAGTCACTTTTCACAAGCCTCTTTTGAGTTCAACTTCACACAACTATTAAAAATTTAATCTTTAATAATCAGTTATTTATATTAACAGTAATAATTCTTATAACATTAAGCACATTATTCTTTTATTTACGATTATGTTATACACCTTTTATACTAAAACAAGAGCATTCGCCATGGACAGGAACAGGTGGTTATCACCTGGTGCTATGTCCAGGCTATATGGTGGATGCGATAAAACCTCCCATCCGAGCTCCCGTAGCTTCGGACGAGTCATCAACTAAGTGTGTGGTCTGGCGTTGTCCTGGTGGAACACTACACCCTTCCTGTTGGCCGATTCTGGACGCTTCTTGTCGATCGCCTGCTTCAAGCGGTGCAGTTGTTCGCAGTAGATGGTAGAGTTAAGCGTCTAGTCATATGGGAGCAGCTCTTTGTGGATGATTCGCTTCCTATCTCACTAAACACACAGCAAAACCTTCCTGGCCGTCAATCCCGGCTTGGCCACTGTTTAGGACGATTCACGTGCGAATTTCGCTGTAAGTGAAGTCCATGTTTTTTTTTTTGTATGCATGTTTTTATTTATTTATAATGGTTTCTTTAATACTAGACAAAAATACTTAAACTAGCTTACTTATCTAATCTATTGATCTTAATTCTAGCTTACTGACTTCCAACAAGTACTCTAAACTAACCCAGTTTCATTTTTTTTTTTGCCTTTCGACTTCTTTAATTAATTCGTTTTGTTGTTATTATCCTAATTTTATTGTTAATTTTCCCCATGAAACTTAAGAAAAAAAATTTGGGATAACATTCTTAATAGTGAAGTCCATGTTTACACGTATACGTTACCCCATGAACGCAATATCCAAGACCTTTCAAATGATGTATAGTATTGCCAGATACGAGCTCTGTAGCGCTTTATACATAGCCGGGAAATTCAAAAGACAAAAAGGCGGAAGGAGATATTTGATAATCTTATATAATTAGCACTTATAAGACGAATACAATATTAAAAGTTCGAGTGTACAAATCCATACTTTCCCCTTCAGCACTTAAAAAGAGAATACGTGTCTTCTTTATGAACCACACAAGATCTCATCCGCGTCTCTAAAAAGCCGAATACGAGCCAGCCAATAACATAATTTCATTAATAGTAATAATAATTATTGGCGCTACAGTCCAAAGGGGGACCAGGGCCTAGCTCGCTCATCAACTACTCGTGTTGTGCGCGCTACTGTTCTCTCACGAGTAGAAGGGACCTACAGTTTTTTGTCGACTCCGAACGGCGAAATTTGAGAAGCTTTCTTAGACAGTTATTACTCTTTGAGTGTTGTCAGCAGCTCGAAAGAGGTGGTGCCGTGAAATATTAGAAAAATTGGTGTTCAACTGGGAGTCGAACCTAGACCCTTCGGCGTGTGAGCGTCGCTACGGCGACCACAAGAGAGAAATGGGTTGTCAATCGGAAAAGATCGTGGAGCAGTCCTCCCAAACCGAACCATTAATTCAGATGACTATATTGAACAACTCAAAGCAGTTGAAGAGAAGCGGCCCGAATCGACGAAGCGAAAAGATATTGTATTGCATTATGATAATGCACATATCTTTGGTCATTCGGCAAAAATTATAAGAGCCTGGTTGGGATGTTTTGTCACGTTCACCATATAGTCCATATAGTAGTGGGTAGAGTGCGACACTCACACGCCGAAGGTCCAGGTTCAATTCCCTGCTGAACACCTCGAATTTTTCGCGGCACCACCTCTTTCGAGCTGCTGACAACACTCAAAAAGTATTAATTGTCTAAGAAAAAGCTTTTCAGACTTCGCTTTTCGGCGTCGGCAAAAAACTGTAGGTCTCTTCTACTCGTGAGAGAAGAGTAGCTCGCCCAACACGAGTAGTTGACGAGCATGCTAGGCCCTGGTCCTCTGTGGACTGTCGCGCCATATAACTATTATTATTATTAATGCGCAATTGAACTCATTCGAATTTAAATACTCGTAAGGTTCCAAAAATAGAGCCAAAACTTGAGGCACTTCACACATGGAGTGTGCAAACATTCGTCCTCTACAATATGCCGCCTGATCGACTCTATTCATTTCATACGAATAAATGCTTCCAGCAACTTAATTTAATCTTCCACACCCACCAACGATTTCGTTTTCGCGCAATCACTCAGGCCCATGACAATGTGAAAAGTTTGTTGAACGGCTGAGTGATTTTGTTTTGAGGGCGGGAAAATAAACACGCGCAATTCTTGTTCAGTTCCTTTTGAGGATTTGTTTAAGTCAATGCCAAATGATAGCACACTCACTTTCACCAAGTCCCCACCAATCGATACTCAGTAACACATAAAGCAGTGAATTGACACCCACTGAAGGTTATTGACACACTGAGTATGCTGCAATCTAAGAAGCCCAACTATTCAGATATGGTTGACATTTGGTAAGAAAGATTTATTTCGAAGACGAAATCCAGCACGTAGTGTTGAAATTTCGTCAGATTTAGCGAAGGAAACGGATGTCTCAAGGCCCCTGCACACGTTCATCGGATTCTATTTTTGTAGGGCTCTTCAGTCGAGATACCCCCATCGACTCTGTTTGCGTAAATGTCCGTTTTCAAATTCGCCGGTAATTGGCTGGCGGATTGAAAACATCAAACGTGTAAACAAAACAAAATGCTCACTTATTTCTGTTTACAGTCAGCAATTACAATGTCAAGAGCGGAGTTAAGAACGCTCCGTTGGACAGCCGGGAGCCAACAAGTCAATTAGACTGTGAGGACATTACATGCGCCCTGGTTGGAGGACGACACTCATTACGTGTAATTAATCATTGCGCTAGTTTGGTCGTGCGTCGCCGTCGGTTGGAGGATTATTTAGCTTGGCACCCGCTGATTCACGAGCTGCCTTATTGCCAGTGGGAATTAAGCATTCACCGTCGGTGTTGCAACAGTGAACAGTGACTGGAGGAAAATGGTATCAGACTTTTAATTTGAGACTCAGAGGTTGTGTGAATCTCGTCTCAGGTTCGGGAAAGTGAGCTTTCAAAGTAAATTTGACCTCGGCAACTGAAGAATTTTGGTAAATCATTCTGGTTTTACTCAAAACAAATGCTATTGAAGTATGCCCACTTCCAAGAGCCTGTGTGTGGGGTATGTTCCAAGGATTTCTTCTCCTAATCCTGATTGAGGACAGTTTTTTTTAACTACGAAATGTCCCACTTACCATAACAAACTGACCAATCCTCCATTTCCCTTTCCACATTTCATAAATTATCTCAACCCATCTGCTCCCAAACTGCCAGTGGCTGTTATGCTAAATACGCTCGTTGGTCAAGCTTCAAAAACCAAATAACCTCGACTACGTTTACTACATCATTGACTGCCAGAAATGATCATTATTACCGTTAGTGCCTATGCACTGTCGTGCAGGAAGAATAATACCCTCAAGCATAAACATCTGCGTAGCAGGCTGAATTGATGGCCTCGTGGAGCGGAAGTGTCCTCGTGTAGGCCGTAACCGTAGACGAGATATAGTTTCGTTCTCCTGCCTGTCATTCTGTCCGCCCAGGTATTCACTGTCTGTATCATTAATCTTTCCCCCGTGCGACAAGCATTAAGGGTTGCCTTCAGGAAATTATGAACTAAGTGGGTGACAACGGACGGTGTGAAAATAGTATATTTGACACATGACTTATCTCAGTTACAAAAA